>BSBN01000671.1:5592000-6990000 GCA_027924645.1 Cunninghamia lanceolata | reverse complement strand
ATGAACCTGTTAACCTTGCACTAGTTTAAACTTCCCTCTGAATACAAAAAGTTGCATGTCTTCATACTAACAGTGACCCAAAAAGAAGTCAAAACTGAATATTTATGTACTGTCATATCATTCTTTTCATCAAAACCAAGTATGCAGGTATATTAGAAGGTCAACATTCATAAAGAAGCAAGGGACAACTACTACTTCATATTACCACTCTCACTGTACTTGTCTATTGCACCCAATACACAAATGAGGGGATCAATATATGAGATGTCATCATTATCTCTGACAACCTCGAGATTAGTTTCAGGTGGCAAGGTAGGTTCTTTCAGTCCCATATCTTACAGAAGCTTATCAAAGGTAAAAGTTTTATTATACCTCTCCTGAAACCTCATGCACTCTTTTACTAGTTTGTCATCAACTGCTCTTTTATCATATGGCCAAAACCTGGTTGTTATGATCTTTGACATTTTTAGAATTGTTTGGCCATCATCAATCATCTCCAAGAACTTCTTAGATATTTCAAGTCATCTAGACCTGCACAACAACATTGTGTAAAGTGAGTCTTCTAAAAGACTCAGTAAGCATTCTACTCCTCCCTTGAAAGTAATCTTCATTTCTGAGTTTCCACAGGGCCCATAGTACTTCAATGGACAAGATTAACTAGAAATTGTTAGCAGTTTTGTCAAGAATGAAAACATATCCAAACAAAATCTCCTACCGAGAAAAGATATTTTTTTGATCCTAACTTTTCAGACTAGAAAGAAAGATAGTCCAAATAAATTTTGCAAACTTGCAATCAAAGAAAAGATGCTTAATAGACTCAGATTGAGAACAAAAGCTACGCACAAATTTGATAGGGTTAGAATTAAAACAAACGTAACCAATAACCAATCTATTGAGTAGGAGTAACCACCTAAAACAAGATTTCTTAGGTTCTAACAACTTAGACCAACATCTAATGAAGACTTTAGACCATTGTTCAAGACTCAAGTTAACAAACCAAAACTTATTAGCATAATTGTTGGGATCCAAAGAGTTGGTAATGAGATTATAGATCTTCTTAGGACCACTTTTACAAATCACTGATCTATCAATCCATTTCAGACTAGTGTAAATCTCAGTGTTGAATTTCAGAGTCACAGACCATTGCAATTTATAAAGAGCCTTCTGCAGGACATTGTATGTTTTCTTCTGGGTATCAGGTAAGTCAAATGCCAATTTGAAGTCACTCCAACCTTTCAAATTACCACTATTATGTCCCTGAAGGAACTGATACATTTGTTGTCCCAAGACTTAGCAGAGCATCCTTGCAATAAGGCAAGTGGTTTATTCTTCCATTGAAGATTCCACCAAATTGATCTAAAGTTGAAGGTTTCTTTACCATTAGAGCTCCAGGTACTGTAGTTTGTAACAAGAGGTCTAACCAATTCCCATGCCTTCCAAATGCTTCTAAAAACACTAGAGCTAAAGGCTAGGACAACAAACCTATTGAAAAGAATATCACGTGGGTGAAGAGATTTCTATTCTCTAGCTTTCTTTGGAACCGCCAACTAAATATTGTTTCTCACAAGAACCCTCCAAGGCTCATCACCAACAAATGATTTCAAAATACATTTTTGTGGCAAGAAAAATGCATTGTATCTTGATATCTTTAAGCCTAGACCCCCCAGCTCTTCCTCATACAACACCAATCCCATATGACAGCTACTCGCTTACTATTGCCTTTAACATTAGTCCAAAGAAAGCCCCTAATTTTCTTCTGCACCTTAGCAAGATGACAACTATTGAAAAACCAAACAAAAGAAAAGTAGATAGTGTAGGAAGACAAAATTTAAGGATAGATTTGAACCCTTCTTGCCGAGGATAGGTATTGGTGATTCCATTACCCCAACTTCTTATCTATCTTCTCTTTCACCCATTTCCACATCTCAAAAAGAGAGGGGCAATGGAGAAAGGAATCCCCATATATCTAACCTGCTTATTTGGTCCTCCCCATTCAAACCCCATCCCAATAAACCAATCAAGGGGAGCACAAGACCAACTCAAAAGGATGGACTTTTGAACAAATATTTTTGAATCGGAAGCTTGGAAAAAGATAGCCAACTTACTCATCATGTTTCTGAAGTTATTTTCTTCCATATTAACAAATATTGCAGTAACATCACCAAACTGAGTGTTAAAAAGTTCATCCCCATTAGACAAGGTAAGTCCTTTCGCCCTGCCACTTCCAAAGGAGGCCCTCAACAAATAATGCATAGCATTAGCAACAATTACAAACAGGGTAGGAGCCAAAGGGTATCCTTGTCTAATGGACCTTTGAAGTATGAAAGGGTCAGAGAATGAGCCATTAATATCAATAACTATGACATCATCTTGAAATAACACCTTAACCATGTCAGAAAACTTTTGAGGAAAGCCAAATGCATCTAACATCATTATAATGAAGGACCATTCAACCATGTCATAAGCCTTTTCAAAGTTCAGGAGGAGCATGCCAATGTTTTGGTTAGTGTGAGTGGCCCAATGCATTGCTTCCCAGCTAGTTAAAAAATTCTCTAAAATATATCTTCCTTTGACAAAACTAGTTTGAGACTTGTTAACAAACTTAGGCAAGATATTTTTTAATCTAAGAGCTAAAATTTTGGCCAAGATTTTGTATGAAATATTGAACAAGGTAATTGGCCTCCAATTTTTGATAAAACCTATGTCACTGATGCAGAGTGGCACAAGGGAAGGTATCAACACAAGATAAGTTTGGTTTGTTCTCCTTAGCCCACTCACCCACTCACCTAGTCTTCAACCAAGCAAAGCCACTCACCAAGTGCAAATTATGGATTTGTGGTCTAGGCTATTGTCTAACCCCTGAGACTGTTTCTACACCTTATGGAAGGTTTGCAAACACCTTCCAACAGTTGGTTTGGTTCCCAACTTCACACAACCCTCTAACCTTGACTAGGCCTAGTGAGGTTACTAGCCCTCTTCTACTAGTTTTCTTCACACCAAATGACAAAATCCCAAGGGACTAGGCAAAAAAATGATGGAATTGAACACCCTTCAGGGCACCCTAACAAACCTCCAAATCTCCAATCCCAACTCTACTCCAGCAGTTCAAAACCCCTACTAGGTCTCTAGGCCTAATTGATCACTTTAGGCCTGGGTTACAAAGCAAAGGGTTCAAATTGGGTTCATAGGTCAAGGGCAGGAATTTAGAATGTCTCTACCAGGTCCCTACAACACAAAACCACCATTCTTTCATTCACCTTGTCTGGATTTTGTCACCTACAACAACAAATAGCATAAAACAGGCCAAATACATGGTAATACTTGACCTAGGGCATCAAATTAAAAATAGAAGACTGCATTTCTCGACAAAAAGATTTTGGAATATTATAGTACATATCCCTAGCCTACATTTCACCAGTTTTTGTGAATTTTCACCAGTGGGAATGCATTCTAGGGCTGGATTTCTATGGCTGCCCTAGAAAACAGGGTTTCTGGACCTGTTTTGAAAGAAAAATCAATAACTTTTGATGCCGACCACTTCAAGACCTCAAACTAGTTTCATTGGAACCCTGACTCCAATTAATTTTAGAAAAAGTACATTTGCACCCCTAGAAAATCTGTACAGTCCTTACAGCAACACGTTTTCTTCAGAAAAATAGTCAAAATCTTAATTTTTGTGCCCAAAATTGCATACAAAAACTTTTCCTCCGTACTGGAGTTAGATATCCACCATATTAACCCATCCAAGTCAGTTTCCAACTTCTACAATAGCATTCAACCACCCAAAGTGGTTTTTTTGAATCGACCCAACACATAACAACTTTGACAACTATGGTGTTTTGCATTAACACAAGGAGGTTGATTTGTTTGGCTTGTCCAATGGAGTCCAAATGATCAACACACTCCTTCCAACATACTAAAACACTAAAACAACCAAAAAAAAACTCAAAGCCAATCCTTAGACCTTCTAGGCCTAATTGGCACAACAAGGGTCCAAATGGACTAAGAAGGATTTGAGGTTTATATAGTCACCCCAAACCTCTTGACCATACAAAATGGACCAAACAACAATGGCTAAAAGCCTTATTACAAAACACATTGAACAAAAAAAAACATAACTTCTCAAAATGCATCAAAATGCCTTTAGGAACCAAGGTGCTCCTAGGTGCCCTGCACTAGTCACCCTCTTTTGGGAGAAGTTTGATTACTCCTTTGTTTATCTGACTACCCAGAGAACCTCTCCTTAAGGATTCATCATATACTAACTAAGTTAGGGAAAAATCAGGGCTATAACATAAATATGCAATCATTAAACCCTAACAACACAATGGAGTATAAAATGAACATAGAAATCAAAGCACAAACAACAAACTAATCTAGATTCCTATGTCAAACTTGGTTCGCCTCCATTGCTCTTCTCAATCTCGCATAGGCATGCAAGATATCGAAGGATGAATGTTGATTGCCCACTATTTCAGTAGCATAACACTAAGAAGAAGATGCATGCGAATGGAGATCCTAGAGGAAATTTGATAGTATGAGGCTACTTGCAAATGGATCCCCCAAATGGCTTGGGTGAGGGTTGATTTATAAGAAATGAGTGATTTGAATGAAGGGCTATGATTGAAAGTTGATTTGAATGATGTGGACGGTTGAGATTGAATAGGGTTTTCCACTCCTTCCTTGTGTAGTCATGTGACAAGTGTAGGGTAGGTCTAATTTAAATAATGTTTTATTTAAATTAGTTGGACATGTGAAGGCATTAAATGCAAAATGTAGTATGTGACATATGTTGCATTAAGGTGAAAGGTGAGGAATTAATTCAAATATTTTATTTGAATTAGTTGGAAAATGGGAGAGGGAAATTAATTAAATAAATATGATTTATTTAATCAATTATCTAGTGGGGTAAATGGGATTAGGAGTGAGATTAGGATAAAATATCATATAATGTCTCTAGTAATGTATCGACAAGGTGATGTTGTAAGACATGGACAATTTTAAGTGTCTACATTTTGCCCCTCTTTGAGATGATGTTTGCAACTAAGAGAAGTAACATCATTTCAAAGAAGATAAGGTATGGATAGAAGAAAATGATGATGATGATGATGTAAAGATAGGGTGATGATGCCCCCTTGAGAGGATAGGTGGGTTGGACAAACACGGGTAGGCTCTCGAAATAAAATGGATTGGTCAAGGAAGAAAGATAAGGGAATGGATAGAAAAAATGAATGATACGTTATGCTGTAATGAAGGTGAGCAACTATGAAGTTTGATATAGCACTAGACGTTATGCACCAAGGTATAAGGACCAAGGTGACAATGTGTCTTATGCACCCAATGAAATACAACCTTGTCTAGACCTATGAGGAAGAAAACTTAGAGCATTAAAGTCCTAATGCACAAAAGGTATGATATGACCTTAGATGCAAAGGATAATGCAAAAAGCCATTCCAACATACACAAGATATGAATATTAGCTGGAATGATAAGGATGTGATTCAAATGCAAGATGAAAATGATGACACACACAAGCAAGCATGCACAAATGATTCAAAAACAAACAAGGTATTGCCCCTGTCAAGCTGTAAACTAATGATTAAGTGATTGATGATGATAGATGATAATGATAATGTCTGGTTTTAGGAAATGAAACATGTCGTATAAGATGCCTGGTTTGGTTTCGACGATGCAACATCCTGTATAAGACAATTGATTGATGATTGATACTAGTGTTGTTGGCCATGAGCATCAACACCAGGATTTGATTAATTGATTAGTTGATTGACTGATTTGGATTACAACAAGGCTAGGATCAAGACCATTGATGTAATTGGATAATTTGACTTGATTGATTGACTTGATTGGTATGGATTGATGATGAATTGCATTTGGATTATTGTTTGGAATGATGATGTTGAATTGATGAAATGATGGAATTGATTGAAAGAATTGATTTGATGATTTGAGGAGATGATTAATGTGATTGATTGGAAGAATTGATTTGGTTGGTTTTGATTTTGAAGAATTGATTGAATTGATTTGAAGAAGATTAATTTGACAGAATGGATTGATTGAGTGGTTTGATTGGATTGATGGATTGATGAATTGAATAATTGAGTTGATTTTGATTTTTGGATATTTGATTTTTTTGTATTTTAGACATGTTTTGATTTTTTTCTGTTTTTGAAATGTTTTGATTTTTTTAGATTTTGAATGTTTTTGATTTTTTTGCGTTTTTGGAAATATTTTGGGATGTCAATGGATTACAATTTGGGTAACCTTTGTGCTAAATACCAATGACAAGGGAAAACCAAGTCTAGGGGCAAGAATGGATGTAGAATTGGATGAATGGATAAAAGGATGAGAGATAGTGTATGAGATGGATGGGTAAAAGGATAGGCAATAATGGATGGAATGGATGTATGTATCATAAGGGAGCTAGGATGTGATCTCCAAAGACTATGTCTCATAGAAAGAACATGCCCCATTCTAGGTGTAATACGTAGGATTTGACATGACAAGGCTTATGATGATAGGATGATAGAATTGGTTGGGAAAGATGAGGTATATCAAGAGATATCCAAAGTATTTGTCAACATTTTGCCCTGATATCTTTATCAAGATCAAAAGGAGGAAGGGTAGATGGATGGATTCAAATAGGATAAGTATGTGGGTGTAATGGATAAAGATGGTAAGATAGGATAGGAAATGATAAGATAGAATGGAAAATGTTAGGTTGGATGAGACAACATGCCCCCAAGTGTAAGTGAAATAGAAGATCAACCTACACATGATGACTATTTTCTAGGTTTCCATCATGACCTACTTATCTAAGGTGCCACCAAGGGTTGTTTTCACCATTGGACGAAGAGATTTATCTTTACTATTTTGATTTTTTCTCTTTTTTTTGACTTTTTTGACTTTTTTGAATATTTGGATATCAGGGACTCAAATGTCTAGTTCCATGAAAGGTGATATTGTCCCATTAGAGATAGGTGTCATCGCATGGACCATGTCAAATGTCATTATGCCCAAGATGTTGGTAAGGGATTACATGAAAGAGGGAGATGGATTAGGTAGATAGTGGATTATGATGTCGATTATGGAAGGTAGGATAGTGGGTTATGATGTGAATTATGTAGGACTTATGTAAAAGGATGGATGAAAGGTTTATCCAAAAGCATGGACCATAGAAAGGTGATGGGTGAAATATGTAGGATAATGGATGAAAGATGGGGAGATGGAGGTATGTGGGAATGTTGTGGAATGGAATGGAACCATGACCAACGGTTGCACGCACCAAGATAAACATTGAAGCTTTTGATGTGGAGGAGGTGTAGGAAGCAATGGAGATGTTTGCTTGGGGGATGGTCGATTTAGTGCTTTAGGTACCCACATAGACTTATAATTTTTATGATTTTTACTTTGCTTGTGGGATGAAATAAATTGATATTTTTTAATGGAATGGGATTTTTTAACGGAAGAGGATTGTTGAGATTTTTGAGATGTGGATGCCTCATTTGACCTGACTTCTTTTTGCTTAGGGACCTAAGCCATTTTAGTTTTGACCTTGTCTTTTGTTTTGGAGGTATGGTCTTGGATAGTCTTTTGGATGGATTTTGCTTTGATGTTTTGAATTGATGTCCTAAGGTATGAGGATCCTTAGGATTTTTGGCTTTATGAAAGGAGACATCCAAATTTTTATTTTTGAATCCCATGGATATGGTGGAAGCTTCATGTTTAGATGATGTGTGCATTGATTGGCCATGATTAGGAATTTTAGAGGATTTATGAATGGATAGATTAAAAGTGGATTTATGGATAAATGGATAAGGGGATTGGATGATAAGGATATTAGACATTGGGAGAAGTGGAGGTAAAGTGAATGAATGTATGTTAGGGGTTGGAAGTAGTGGACATAAAGTGGATGGTGGGAGGTGTATGGTTACATGCTTTTGACACTTGTAGGATGATGGAGGTGGAATGGAAACATATGTTTTGGGGGTATGATAAGAATTGTGATGGAAAGTGGTAGACTTAGGAGGCATGGAGGAAGTACCAACATATTGATATTGTCTACCTTGGGGTGTATATCCAAGGCCATATGAGTGTGGAGGGACCTTGACATGGATAAGCTCCAAAATAGCTTGTTCATGAAGGCCTAGGCCTTTACCTTGATGGTTCATTTTTTGGAGGATGCAATGGACAATGGGATTAGGGGTATTTTGGGAACTAGACTTGAGTTCATCATTTGACGAAGGTGAGATAGTGGATAAGGGTTGTTGTTGTCCTAAGGAAGAACATTCATGGATGAAGGTGGTAAGACCAATAAGATATGATGGTGGAATTGACATATGGTTGAAAGTGGATGAGGAAGGATCATTAGGATCTTGATTATCATGATGTTCATTAAGATCCAAGGTATTGGTTTGATCATCTATTGCGCTTGGAAGCCAAGTGTCTCATCATGGGAAGTGGAAGTTGGTGTATCATGGATGGGTAGAATAGCAAGCTCTTGACCATGGAATGCATAAAGTTGGCTAAAAGGATCATCATGGCCTTCTTGATCATAAGTATGATCCTGATCATATATGGGAGCTTGATCATAGATAGGATTAGGTGTGCTAGGTGTGGGTTGGATGGAGGTGATTTGATCTTGATTTGGATTAGGGACTAATGTTTCCTTGTGCTTAGAATTATACCCTTGACATATCTCTTGACTTGGAATGGAAGTAGAAGTGAATGACTCTTCAATAGGCTCAATGGGTAGTGGACTACATGATGGGGTTGAAGGAATGGACATGGTGTTGGAAGGTTCCTTGATAGGCTTAAGGATAGGTGTTTGGTGACATGATTTATTCCTTGCTAGTAGCTAATGGATCACATCCTTCGCAAGGGTATGGGTGAATGGACAATATAAGGGATGGATAATAATGGTGTAAATTGTAGGCTGATCATGATTAGGTTGAGGGCTAATTGGATTGGATGGATTAGCACTAGGAGTGGATAGGTCCCATGGTGGAGGAATAAAAGGGGTGTTAGATGGTGTTGGCTTATGGTTAGGATTTTGATTATATGGAGGGTCAAATAGTTTGAATGGATTTGTGGATTTGGATAACTCCATAGGTTTGTTTTTATAATGTTTGAACTTAGGATGTGGAGTTGATGGATTGGCAAGTGAATTGCATGGTTGTATAATATACTTATAGGTGGGATAAGCTAGACTAGTGTTTCCCTTGTTAAAGGTGGCATTAGGACCCAAAGGTATTCGATCTTGTTGCAAAGAGTGACTTAGGCTCACATTTTCTTGTTGTGGAATGAATTGATATGAATGTTGGTTAGCATTAGAAGAAGTGGGATTTTTTAATGTGGAATTGATTTGATAGGTGGATGGATTGGGTTTTAGACTTGTCTCATCTCTATAACATGAAGGAGGGCCTCCTCAAAGTATGATTTTGGGCTTTGGTTTTGTTTCATCATTAGGATTAGAAGGAGGGCCTCCTCAAAGTATGACCTTGGGTTTAGGATTTATCTCATTACTAGGATTAGGGGGAGGGCCTCCTTGAAGTATAAGTTTGGGCTTGTGATTAGGATTAGGCTTGCTAAGGATGAGTACCATTTTGACTAGTGATTGACAAGGACTATGATGATGATGTAGAGTGATTAGGATGATGTGATTAGGATATGACAAGTAGGATGATTAGGATGTGATTAGGTGAACAACAAGAATGATTAGGGTTTATATTAGGATGAAGGTGACTTAGAATGAATGTGTTGGAAAGAATGCTTAAGATGATGTGGTTATGTGTTTTTGTTGATAGTTTAACTTAGAAATTTGCAAACAAATGATTTCACATGTACACACATGAATCACACACACAAGACACATAACCAAGTTTGACTTTGAAATTTGAATGTGATGATTAAGCAAGCACTTGAAGACACATAAAAAATCCTATGATTAGTCAGGTAGGTGTGGCCAATTGGGTCTTACTCTAGGATGCACAAGTTTGACTAAGGATGTCCCCATTATACTCAAGGTACGAGGGGCTCAATTCCATAAAATGAAAGAGAAATAATGCCATACAACTGAGAGAAAGGGGTAACCTACCCTTCACCTTCACTTCCCCAAGTTATAAAGTTCTTGGGGACTTAGCCCGAATGACAGGATTTTGACTTCCAAGAGGGTGTCTTTCGATTCACATCTCGCTATTTAGACTCTGTCAGAATGCTAGAGTTGAGGTCATCCCTTGGAGTGGTGTGTCTCCAAGTAGACCTCCTAGGAAGGGTGACAAAAGAAAATCTAGTGGGTGTTTTTGATCTCCAAGATTACCTTGCGATGTGAGGAGAGAGCATACACACACACTAGATTCGCACTCGCAATGTAAATTTACCCTTAGAAAAATGAAATGTGTGGTGTGAAATTAAATGGATGAAAGGTGTTTTTGATTCTCAAGATCGCATGAAGCGCACAAGAAGAGAATACACACCACTAATCTCACTCAAATTCACCAAACAATGCAATCACTTGTTCTTTTTAAATCCAAAGCCAAAATGTGTGAAGGAAGACACTAGTTCGATTTAAGCCCTATTGCAATGTGAATGAAGACAATAGTATGTTTTAGAGCCCAAATCCAAATGTGATAGCAAACAAGATGATTCATTTTAATGCCCAAATTGAAGTGTGAGACAAGCAATATTGATTTGATCAAATGAAAGATGAGAGATGAAATGGGTGAACCTAAAAAATTTGCTTCCAAATTTGCTGCTGTGACTGATGTGAACACTGCTATAGCTCCATATGATCACCTAAAATTCACCAAAACCAAGAACAAACAAGAAACTTGCAAACCCTAAGTGTTATGTGAAAAATAAGCAATCTGATGAAATCTGATGCTAGATGAACAACTAAAGAAAAATGGATTGCATATTCAAAATATTTAGATAATTCTAAGCTGTTTCAAAAAAAATTGCATTAAAATCTGATAAAAATTGCTCAAGATATGCTCACTTGAATTTTAAAACTAGGGTTGACTTTGACTATGAATAACAGGAAAACCTGGTAGAATCTAATGATAAAACCTACACCACTTCGAAGTTGACTGAGTTACCTTTCCAACAAGTTTTTTTTTGCAAAATTCTGACGTTGTATGACGAAGTTATGAGGAAAAGAAAAATAATGCCCTATTAGGGCATCTAGAAGGCACAAGGGTAACCTTGTTGTTTGGACTAACCGCTAGGGGTTAGGATGCTCTGGTCACATACTAGCAGTCTAAAGCTAGCGGTTAAGGTCTGAAGCTAGCAGTTTGTGCCTAGCAATGCCCCTGGTCATTCATATGACCAGGGGTGAAATCTAAATAAAAAAAAGAAAATGAAATAAAGGGGGGCGTAGAAAATCAGTGCTATAACATAAACATGCAATCATTAAACCCTAACAACATAATGGAGTACAAAATGAACATAGAAAGCAAAGCATAAATAGAAAAATAATCTAGATTCCTATGTCAAACTTGGTTCGCCTCCATTGCTCTTCTCAATCTCGCATATGCATGCAAGATATCAAAGGATGAATGTTGATTGCCCACTATTTCAGTAGCATAACACTAAGAAGAAGATGCATGAGAATGGAGATCCTAGAGGAAATTCGACAGCATGAGGCTACTTGCAAATGGATCCCCCAAATGTCTTGGGTGAGGGTTGATTTATAAGAAATGAGTGATTTGAATGAAGGGCTATGATTGAAAGTTGATTTGAACGATGTGGACGGTTGAGATTGAATAGGGTTTCCCACTCCACAAGGAGTTGTAGTCATGTGACAAGTGTACAATAGGCCTAATTTAAATAATGTTTTTATTTAAATTAGTTGGACATGTGAAGGCATTAAATGGAAAATGTAGTATGTGACATGTGTTGCATTGAGGTGAAAGGTGAGGAATTAATTCAAATATTTTATTTGAATTAGTTGGAAAATTGGAGAGGGAAATTAATTAAATAAATATGATTTATTTAATTAATTGTCTAGCGGGGTAAATGGGATTAGTAGTGGGATTAGGATAAAATGTCATATGATGTCTCTAGTAATGTGTTGACAAGGTGATGTTGCAAGACATGGACAATTTTAAGTATCTACACTAACCATAGATCATCCACAATCCAACTGATATTCCTTTTGTAAAATTCTATAGGTAGGCCATCAGTGCCTGGGGGATTATTATTCTTGAAGGTCTTAATGACATAAGATATTTCATCTTTGCAAATCACACTACCCAGAGCATTGGCATCCTCATAAGAAATCTTCACAGGAATAAGATCCCTGCAAATCTTTTGGGCTTTGGTACAATGTAGGTTATTGTCATCAGCAAAAATAATTTTTGATAGAAGCTTCTAAACTCTTCTTTAACTTTATTAGAGTCCTCCACCCTTTCACTACCAATCTATACATGAATGATCTCCTCTTTGTTATTTTTACTCTTTACAAAGTTAAAGAAGAATTTGGAGCCTTTATCTTCATCTTTAAGCCAGTTGAGCTTTTCCCTAACTTTTAACCCTTGGAATTTTTAATTTTGGATACACTTGATGAAGTGCTTTGTGGAGGATAAAAATTCTACCAACCTATCATCATTTGGGTTCTTCTACAGTCTCCCTTCAATAGAATGAAGATCTCTTGTAACTTCTCGTCAACCTTTAACTGATCTAACACAAATTTCTTACCAATGGTTTGAAAACGGTTCTTCCACCCACTGGTGTTTCTTTCCCAGATCCCTATCTGGGACAAGCCCTTCAACAAGGATCTATTAATGTTTCTAAGTGAGAGAGCTCCATCCAAGCAATCTTGATACTTCAAAAGGCTAGTGTTGAGTTTATAAGGATTGCACTTTCTTACAAGGTCCTTCATAACTTGCTTTTTTAATGTCAAAACAACTTCAATAGGGTAATGGTCTAACATAGAATCAATATAAACAATCACACAATTTCCATTATCTTTTGGCTCAAAACTGAAGTAATCACCATTGGCATAAAATCTATCTAGTCTACTATAAATTTTGTTGCCACTTTTTTGGTAATTACACCATGTAAACAAAATATCTTTGTTATTCTTCTTATCATTTTCCAAGGGATCAAAGAGCCTCAAGTTCCTCTTCATCTCTGACCAAAAGAAAATCTCATTTCCTTTCCAATTCCAATATAATCCTCCCATCTTGTCTTCTCCTTGTTCAATCATATTAAAGTCACCATCCAAAATCCATGGAATCTTAGAGATATGCCCAAACCATTTCCACAATTCAATCCTTTCTCTATAATCATTTGATTCATATGCTGTGAGCCCAAATTTTTCATTATCCTTCTCAATGATGACCCACACTACTCTATTACATCTAGAACAACCAGAGTCAACAACCCATTTGGACCACATATTATTCATCAGGATAGCAATACCCCCTTTACCTTTCTCATGTTTACTAACAAACTGAACACCATCTTTCTAGATGATCTTTAGACTAGTCTCTAGTTGGAAATCTTTAGCTTTTACTTCTTGAAGAAACCGAAAATCTAGTCCAATTATTTTCTTATTAAATTCTTTGATAGTATATTTCCTATCAGGAGACTCAAGCCCCTTGATATTCCAACTAAGAATTTTTAGTTTCATCAATTTTGGGAGGGGTCACAATAGGCTTCTAGTTTTTATACAATATGTCAAAGCATTTAGGCAATCTTTCTTCTTTGCCTTTTTTCTTACCCTTTTGGGGGTTATCCTCTCTGCTAAGTAATGTTCTATGTCTTTTTCTTTTGTCTTCAAACTTTTCAAACATTTTATCAATCTTAATTGATAGCTCATCCTCACTGCAAGTGTGAGGTCCATCTTCAACAATCATATCTCCAACCTCATTAATATTCTTCACTAAAAAAATGTATCCTCTTCCATTGGCTCTAGTGAATCAACACATAAAAAATGTTCTTCAATAGGTACTGAGTCCTCAATATCTTTATTAGCCTCTATCTGACCTCTAATTTTCTCTAACACTATCTGTTGGGTATTTTTTTTCTTTGTTTTGAATACAAGATCCCTCAAGAGAAGTGATCTTGTCAATGCACAAATCAACATTGTCTTTTGTGAAGTGTTTCAAAATTTCAATCTTCTTCTGCATTTCAACCAAATTAGTGTCCATTTCCTCCACTGACACATACCCATTTTGAATAACTTCTTGCACATCATTCTTATTCATACCATTGCTAAAATTGAGACTAGCAACATTGTCTTCTTTCTCACCAGAATTTTGAGTGTCATTATTTTTATTAACAAGTGCAACTCCGGAATTAGTAGGGTTCTTAAATATTTTAGGGCATTCCTTTTTTTGGTGCCTGTCTCTTTTACAAAGAAAGCAAGCATTTAACCCTCCTAACAACTCAACATCACAAAACAAAGATTTAGCCCCCCTAAAAATCTCTATTTTCTGTAGCACAATAGTATTAGGGATGAGTAAAATTAGAGCCCTAGCATCCATATGTTCCAGGGAGGCTCTTGTCTCTTCCACTTGTAAAACATTGCCAATTGGTTGTAAAATCTAGGGTAAAAAAGGCTAGTATTGAGGAGGCAGATTCTTAATAATTACCCATCTTGGAATAGTGGCAGCCAACACTTCTTCATTATCAGAATTCGATGACCATGTTACAGCCGTTTTAAACATAGAACTTCCCACATTCCAAAACCTTCTATTCAAAACCCTAGATTTCATGTTATGGTTCTTGAAAATGACTATAAATAAGCCTCTTTGGATCATTCTACAAAAAAGATACATAGATACCCAATTTTTTACCCCATACACTGTTAATCCAATCATCAAAGAACTTCCTAGATGGAATAGCATCTACATTCATCACAACAAAGAATACAACAACATTTTAAAGCCTTTTTCCTCTTTACGTAAACCAATGGCCATATCAATATTAGGTTCAACACTAAGAATGTTTTTTTTTTTGGGGGTGAGGAGCATGCTTACCTTCTTCTCCTCTGGTTTGTTGACCTTTGGCTCTTCCTCCAGTTGCATCTTCTACCACCTCAAATCTCATATCGGTCGAAGCAACCGTCTTCTCTTGCCAAAGGATCTCTTTGTAAGTTTTTTTTTATTTCTGCACCTCCACCCTTCTCCACCCTATTTTCACTTAGGTCAACATTGTTATTATGGTCCATAATCTCATTATCCTCAAGATCCACCAGTTAATACCCGAAGGAAACAATTTTATGACTATAATCAATTCAAAAGTCAAAAATCAAAAGACACAACACAAAAATCACACAAAATTAAAACCACTCAACACAAAACACAACTAATTGAACTAAGAAGACCAAGAAGGTTCAGCAAGCACATAGAGAGTGAACTAGGGCAGCAGGAGGAAGATGACTCTTCATCTCCCACTAGACCATAGAGCTCTCTCTATGCATCTCTTACCACGTGTAATCAAATGGTAGCAATGTTGTATTATATTTTGGTAGAGAATAGTTGCAAATAAGGTATCCACAATGGTTAATTATTGGGAGTAGTATAGAAAGTGTCAAATTCACAAACACACCTTGCAATCATACACAAACATAATAATACACATGCACATACCTATATGCACACAATTATATACACACACATAGAAGGGTGGATAAACAACCTAGCAATGGATGAAAATAAATAGTAGACAAAGTATGTTTATGGCACTATAAAGAAGATGTGAACTATGCTAAATGAAGCCAAGGATATCAATACAATTTGGAGTGACTTTGTAGTGGCTTTTAACCCATTATATGAAACTATATGGTGAAAGTTTGTACCTAAATGAGAAGGGATTGTCTCCTATCTCTATGAAAAGCTATCTGGATGTGGGTGAATGAATTATTATGTTACTATTAATCATTTTGACCTGCACTTCTTGATTTACCTTGATATTATAACATGTCCATCTTATTAAAGACATATATGATCAAGATTCTAAGTGATTATTTGCTAATTTGATTTAATGAGATGGTTGTCTTAGTGATGGATCTCGCATTCAAACCTTGGTGGGGGTAACAAAATTGCCTCTTGATTGATATGATGTATGTGTACTTTTCACACAATAATGGGTATGAGGGAAAGACATGTATATCTATCATACTATGAATCTTTTCAATAGGAATGTGAGTCAAATATAAGGTGAACTCAAATTAATTATCTTATTTTATCTTATTATATTAAACTATGAGGGGTTTTTGGAAATGATTGGAAAGGGGTTATAGTTGGTTTGTGAATGGTTATGTATAATTTTGGGATTACATATGTAAACTTCCTATGGTCCTCATAATTGTTAAAATGGATGAATGGGGTATCTCTAGTTCTTTCCTTGTGTGACCTTTATTTCATCAAGAACTCTAGTCTTCCCCATTCTTATTAATAATGAATGATTTTGTTCTAAGGTCAACTTAAAATATGACATGAATATATAGTCCTTATGATACATGCAATGATTATATATGAGTTACTTTTCTTTTGAAATTGTGAGTAAGTAAATTAAGTGGATGGTTTATGAGATTATTTACTTTATGTTTTTATTATGTTATGTATACGTGAATGGTTGAAGGCCAATCTGGATGTGGGCTTAATGTGTTACTTGTGTGTTGGTAAATTGAATTCCAAAACCTATAGGACCATGTGCATGTTTAATGGATCATTCTATGGGGTACTGTAACAAGATCAACTAGTCTAAGGTGTGAACCCTTAGAATAGTATGTGTTAGATCTATTGCCATGTACTTTTGAAATACCATAACATGTCAATATTGAGATAGATATATGAGACAAATTTTATGGCATCAAAACTAGGTTTGAGAGAGGGACACTATGAGGGCATAGGTAGAGGATAATCGTTCTCTTAAAACATGTAGTTATGTACATGTTTAATGGATCATTCTATGGGGTACTGTAACAAGATCAACTAGTCTAAGGTGTGAACCCTTAGAACATTATGTGTTAGATCTATTGCCATGTACTTTCTAAATACCATAACATGTCAATATTGAGATAGATATACGAGCCAAATTTTATGGCATCAAAACTGGGTTTGAGAGAGGGACACTATGAGGGCATAGGTAGAGGTTAATCGTTCTCTTAAAACACGTAGTTCGTCCTACTCATCCCTAGGTGATCACCAAAACTATAAAACATATGACTTGTTAACAAATAAGTTTATCATTGTTCAAGCACAATAGAAGTCAAGAAGCACACTCTACAAAAAAATAAGTATTTTGTTATATCACATGGTTAGCTAGCTTTCATCAAGAGCATGCAGGTGATAGATGTAAGGAGCTACCCCATACTAGGTTGGACTGACTTTTGTCAGTAACATGCAAGCGATGGATACCATGATCTACATGTTTAAGGAGTTCAATATATGCATTTGTGTATAAAAAAGAATATATATGCTACTAATGTAATGTCATGTTTGATGTATGATTCATAATGTCTAATGTGTTAAACATAAATAGGTGAACGATAGTGTTGCCACTAGTCCTAGATGAAGTAAAACCATAAGATATTTTGATTATGTTTATCTAGCTATAAGATAACTCCACATGTTAGAACCAAGTATAATATATGTTCAATCTAGCTAGCTTTCACCAATAGTGTCTAGGTGATAAGTGTTAGGAGCTAATCATCGTATCCTAAGGTTTAGCTAACACTCACTAGTAGCATGTGGGTGATAGATGCTAGGAGCTAACCCATACCAAGTTGGAATAACATTTGCCAGCAATATGTAGGCAATGATGTCATGATCCATAGACTCAAGGTTTAATAGGTTATGGAAATCTTATTAATAGTTGCATGTGTTGTGTGTAATTACACTTATGCCCTTGCAAGTGATGATAACAAGTAGTATGGTATGTTTGACTCATCTTCACAATGCATTGTGAAGCAAGAAAAGGATGGACCCACAATGTAATTTGAGATGCACTAGTTTTCTTTTCTCTATTGTCACCTTATTATAAAGAGCTTGTGTTAGTGAACCAAGTAATAGGAAGATGCCTACAATAGGGTTGCATCCACTTCCTATTGCTAGTTGGTCAGTGTGTATATGTGATGCATGTATGAGTTGGTCACTATGTGTATATGTGATGTGTATACGTGATATATGTATGAGCTAGTGACTATGTGGTTTTGTGTTCATACATTGTTGTTGACATCATACTAACATTCGTCTAGGATATACTTTCTATCAAACTATTGTACATTAGTTGTATTGTAAGTATAAGCTTAACCAATGGATGTGATTCAAAAGAGATGTTGAAGATCTCATCCCAATTGCAATGGTGAAGTCTTTCTATTATTGTGCTATGAGCTATGGAGCCTTTAATTCGCTTAGGTGGATAAAGAGGCAAGGCCAAAGAATTAGTTCCTTGAGGAATAGGTCTAGGTCTAGGGATATGTCATGATATAGAATGCTTACCCTATTCAGTACAAGCATGTAAGTTTGTGGCATAGAGTTGATATCATTGTTGTGATTTGGTAAAGTATAATAAAATGAATAAAAAAAGAACAAGAATAATAGTAATAACCAAGGGCAATTATTACATTTTCTTCCTAAAAAATATATATATTTTGCCTACATATTAACTTATTAGAAAAAAAAATAAATCTCCCTTTTTTACATATAATTTCCTCTTAACATAGTTTTAAATTGATTGTATTTTATCGTGATTGAATTTGATGGTAAAAATTGTTAGTTCTTTGAAGGACTTTGTGCTGCCTAGGTGTAAGCTTTGATGGTTTGTTGTTCTTTTGTTGTTAGTTTGTTGCCATCCTGTTTTCTCTTTTAACCCATTGGTCAGTTATATTTTTTGATGCATGTAAGCCTCTAACATCTATACTTTAGTCATTGTATAAAGGTCTGGAGACTTTTGAAAACCCACTTTTACTCTATAATTAAAAAGAGAGAAAATGGGAGAATCTAGTTTCTACCATAATTGATTTGATTTAAAATGATCTTCAATTATGCTATATAAACACGTCTTTTATAAAATCTTTTTTTTCCTTGTCTAACCTGTTAGAATAATCTTGACTTGGACAGCACCCGATCCTTATCCTACAAACTCATTACTGCATTAAAAGTCTAAAGCTATGAGCTGTTCATGGGTAAAGTTTTAAAGTGACATTCTTTGAATTTAGTGATATTGTACCGTCTAAAGTGATGAAAAGAATATGCTTATCATTTCATGGAAGACAACTCGCTGTGAATCATGGAATAGTTTCACCAAATCACTAGGCTTATATGTTATGTCCAGAGAAAGGAGAAGGTTTATATATTATTCCTGTCTAGACTGGAGAAAGGAGAAGCTGGCATTACTAAACATTTAGTTAACTTGTCTGGTGTACTAATAGATCTGCTTCGGAGAGATATCTTTAGGCTTCAGTGTTAAGAACAGAGGGTATCTATGCAATTAAATTTATTCTGAATTAGAACGTTTTATTACAAGTGTGGACATTTATAATCTGGCCTTTAGGAGTAAAACAAATTTGTCTACTGACCTTCAAATACAAAATTGAAGTTAAAACCATCAAATAATTGCAATTGTAAGAGCTAGAGTTCCCTTCAAAGATATAGAAAAGAAAAAATGCAGTGGGCAAGAAACCCCTTTAGTTTAAGCAAAGAGAAGAGTAAGAATCTCGATGAAAATAATGAACAACAAAAGTGTTCAGAGCCTCAGCTTCCAGAGGATCATGTGGAAGTCCTTGGCAGTCATGAAGTGCTTGTTAGAATTCGAAGGGCAACAGCCCATTTGGTGGAAGAAGAAGAAAGTATTGAGTTGGGTAGTGGTGAATTTACTCTAATCAGGCTTCTTCAGGGAAATAAAGGATTGGCCATCTTAGCCAAAGTTGGAGATGATCTAAGTTGGCCAATAACTAAGGACCAGCCCACTGTTAAAATGGACTCCTGTCACTACTTGTTCTCAGTACCTATGCCAATTTTGGAGGAGGAGACAACAGAGACTGCCAAATTTGACAGGAATTGGAGCTCTGGAATGCTGAACTATGGAGTCAGTTTTGAAGACAAAGAAGGGCTGGACTTGCTTGACAAGTGCCTTGAGCAGCATGCTTGTTTTTCCTTCCTTAAAGATGGTGGCTTTGCTAAAGATGGTGGAAAGCCAGCTAGTGACAGAGAAAATTCAGAGGCAGCTTACTGGGCTGATTTGGCTCCTAAAGTAGAGGATTATAATTCTATTTTGGCTAAGGCTATAGCTTCTGGGTCGGGGCAGATTATTAAGGGGTTATTTCAGTGTAGTAATGTTTATTCTTCACAGGTGCAGAAAGGTGGAGAGTTTGTGAGAAGTAAGACCAAGGCCAAGGAAAAGCCTCGTGAAGTTAGGGCTAAAAGGAATGCAGATATTAGTCCTCGCACTAAGAGAAACATCAAGAGGTAGGACTTTTATTTATTTTTAAATGGTTATTTATTTTCAAAATTTAGATCTAATAGAATGTTATTTGTTAAATTAAAAAAGGATTATATAGTTAGTTTACTAGTAAGTAGGTTTTTTTATAGTTTAGTTATTTTAAAAATTTGTAAATATAAAAGGTAGATATGAGAATTTTTTAATTGTAGAAGCAATCAAAAAATGTACAATTTTAAGTTTGGTATTATGACATGAATTTATATTTATATGTTTTAATATTATGAATAATTAAGTTGTGAGAGGTTTTATAATTAGATAATAGTTAGAAATTTTAGTTTAATTTTAGTTTTTTAAATTTTAGAGGAAAATTGGCAACTCAAAAAAAAAAGTAATTGTTTATAAAAAAATTGAGATACATATAATCCATAAATTTTAGAAAATTATATTTTAAAAAAAAAATTGTGAAACTTTTCTAATAATAAACAGTGACTTAATACATGGCTTAAATTTGACAGTCAACCTTGCTTGTCAAGCAATTTTTTTATCACAATTATCTATTCAATTTTGCCTTTAAATACTATGACACACTTTAGTATAAGTAAACTATATAAAAACCAAATATATCTATCATCATAATCCTATATAAATTTTGACAGTTTGTCCAAAATCTCTCCTTTTATATGATACAGTCTTTTCAAAATTTCAATTGTATTTTACAGCTAAAATGTCTAAATACAGCTATACAACTGTCAAATTTAAGCACTGAGTCTTAATATTAAATTGAAGATAATTTCTTCTTGTGTAAATAATTATTTATATTAAAATATAACCAAAATCAAATCATTTGAAAATAATAATTGAAAATTCAATTAGATGGGGAACCACAATGGAGCTTTTGAATGATGGTTATCCTTATTTGTGCATTGGGATGTTTTCAAATTTCAATGACCTCTTTTAATTTTTTTATTATTAAAATCATTTTTTTGGTGATTTCTATTCATTTTAATTAACATAATCATTAAAATAATTTTTAAAGAGGGAAGTAGCTAAGGTAATTCATTCAATATTTTATATTAGAAAATAGGTCACTAAGAATCATGGGGCCTAGCGACTTGACCACACTCCCTTTGACAAGTTGAGTGTGTATGTCTATATATATCATATGAAATTTTGTAGATTAAAAAAAAAATTGAACAGAAGCCCAAACTTTAAAAAACTTGTAATTACAGGCTTCCCGCTCCGCGATGGTTTTGCTTGAGAATCCGAAAGAACATTCAGATTGCAGGATGGCTAGGGCTATGAAATTGGACAAAGGTTTGTGCACAGATAAAAAAGCTTTGCATGAGGGTTCAAAAAATTGCACAGCCAATAGGAGAATCGTCCAGTGCTCTGCGAAACCCTTAACACTTGACTTCGATGACACTCTGTCAAAGGAGATGCAGGAAAATGCAGCCTTCTTCTCAAAGAATGGTTTAATCGAAAGATTCAGCCACTTTTGGCCCAGCCTCCCAGATCTTCATGGCTGGATAAAAAATTTTTGGCTTCCCCTTATGGATGGAGGAGTAGAGATTTACCCTAGTGGGAGGGGTTTTTTCATTGTGGTCTTTGATGGTAAGAGAGACAAAAACACCATTTTTAATTATGTTTGGCAGTGGGAAGGAAATATGTTGCATATAAAATCTTGGCACCCTAAGTTTGATGCGTCTAAGGAATCATTTTCAGTTTTGCCCATCTGGGTTCGTCTCCCAAACCTACCCCTTCACTACTGGTTCGAATCATGTTTTTTGCAATCAGGAACTCTTTGGGCAAATTTTTGTATATGGATGAAAACTCAATAAATTTTATCCATACAACTTATGCCAGGATTTTGGTAGAATTGGACATCTCAAAGGATCTTCCAACTGAAATTATCTTGAGGGCTAATGGACATTGCTGGAATCAACCATTGGATTATGAAGGTTTGATCTTTAGATGTAGAAGATGCTATCAAACCGGTCACATGGCTGCTCAGTGCCCAACTGTTAAGACAAAGCCAAATCGAGTGGATTCTTCCCCAAGCATTATTCTGTTTTATACTCTCCCAAAGAGAATCTATCCCCTACAAAATCAGATGTCAAGAAACAAAATGTAGAGGTGGTGATGGAAAGATCTCCAATGTCAAAGCCAGCTGACAAGAGGTTCCAACCAAGCTACCCAAGCTGCCAGGAAAAGGCAAAAAGTTCTTTGAGACCCTTGATTACTCACTCTTCTGAACCATCAATTAACCAATCCTCCAACTCTCCTACCTTGAAACCCTCAAATGGAGTGGACGATGAAGGAAATCCAAATGAGAACAGTTATTCTCAAGATCAAGGTTGGACGGAGGTCGAGAGGAGGAAATATATCCCGCCTCATAAGATGTCTCTCAAGTCCTCCAAGAAGGGGGACAAGATGGTAACATAATTCTCTTTTACAAGCATTTGGGTGGGTGGTTCTGTTCCGCTCAGGCTTTGGCATAGGTGTTTTTTTTTCTTGTGCTTCGTAAGTGGCACACTCTTTGTTTGCACCCCTTTTTAGGGTTGATGTGCCTTTCTCTTTTATTATTTTATATATGGGAGTGGACCCCATGTCCACAACTTCTTAAGTATAAAAAACAACTTAGTAATTATAGGGCCTTTCATATACTCTTTCTAAATTATATAGAAAAAAGTTATAATCTTATACACCTCTCGATTTAAAAATATGACTTCCATAATAAAATACAAACATTCACTTTTTCACAACATCAAATTAAAAAAATGTCTCAATTTAAAAACATGACCTCCACACCAAAATACACATACCTTCACCTTCCACAACATGAAATTTAAAGAATAGAATGAGAAAGTGGAAAATAGTTTAGGCCAAGGGAAGTTGATTAATTTATTTATAGATAAACAAACCCTGCATTATGAATGGATTAGAGTGTTAAAAGGTGATATTATCTTAATGGTCAGTTAGTAACTATAGGCCTATATAAGTGAATGCTCTAGAAAGAAGTCAGAGAATAATAAGGGCTACACTACCATCTCCTTGATCTCCTCCTCTTCTTAGTTTGATCATTGTTGAATTACTATTTGAAGTTTTTTTCCAGTTTTAATGCTTCTCTTCCCTATTTTTCTTCCCTATTTTCTTAAAGTACTGGATTTCATTTATAAAATTCTTGTCATTTTTTTTGAAGTGCTGGATTTCATTTATAAAATTCTTGTCATTACAATTTACTTGTTTACAACATAATTTATACAAATGATTTAAGAAAGCCATGATCTTTTTATAAAAGAGTTTAACATTTTATTAATCACTTCATTTACATATAAAAATATTAAATAATCAATTTATTTTTAAAATTTAAAAATTGCCTTGGATAATTGAAACAGTTGATTGTTAAGAAAGGCCTGCATATGCTATCCGTGAATGATTTCTGTGTGTAGAGGTCCCTTCATAAAGCCTTTGACTATATCCTAACATTTTTAAGGTGCAAGTAGATTTATATAAATCATCAGCTTAACTCTCACACCTTGCAAGTTACAGTTGTTGGGTCTTAGCTTTTAAGATTAATGATGTAATTTTGTTTTTGTTCAGGGTAAAGAAGTTGTCAAAGATGACTGAGAAAATGAGTGATAATGTGTTGAAAGGGGTGATAACAGCAAGTGGAGCTGTTACAGGTCCTGTAATCATGTCCCAGGCAGGCCGAAAATTCTTTGCCATGCTACCAGGAGAAATCCTGCTTGCTTCATTGGATGCTATCAGTATGTTTTGTTTATAGCCCTATTACTGTATAGTGTAAGGTGTAGTAGATAGTAATATGTCTTGTTCTGATAAGGACTAATATCATTTGTGAATGGCAGACAAGCTTATGGAAGCTCTTGAAGTAGCAGGGAAGGATGCTTTGTCAACCACTTCTGAGGTGACCTCTGAAATTATTGCACACAGGTGAGAACAACAAAATATGTACAACCTTCTTTAATAAGAGTATCAATGCTTCTAATATATCATATATGTTAAGGTAGTCCAATGTGTTGTAATGTAATAAATTTTTTTTTGAACATACTATTTCATGCACTCTACTTAAACATCATCCACTTCAATGGTCAAACAATTAATTAAAATAATTAATAGTAATTTTAGACCTCATCCACACAAAAAAATGGTAAATATTTCATGTGCCTAAACTGCAACTAGCTCTACAAATTGACATAAGTGATCAAATAAACTAGGGCAATGCCCATTAGAATGAGATAAGTCTTTTTAGGTAGAGAATGTTTTTTACCAGGTATTTAAAGATAGACCTGATCAGAAATAAATTAGTTATTTGTTAATTAATTATATTCTTCAAGAGAGGTGGTGATGGTTGTTGTTAGTACTTTTGAACATGCATAAATACCCCCTTCTTTCAAATAGATAAGACAGGCACAACAGGCATACATCTCTCAATGAGATTGCCAGAATACTCCAACCAATTGTTACTGGTTTCTACAATACCACAGGTGATCTGCTCACTAGGTATTGTCCTCTGAATTAACAGGTATTAGGAAATGTATTTTTGAGTGTTGGATCCAGTTCTCCATTTTAATGTAATCTCAGGAGCTTCCCTCGTTGTTGAAGTTCAACCCTGAATAAATGTAATGGAAGGGTACAAGCTTTTCGAAAAAAACATCCAAACACCTTTTATAATTAGGTGGCCAATAACTCTTAAGAAACATGTATTAGGGTTGTGATTGAAAAATTTCAGAGCAAAGTAAGATTGTTGTTCAAACTTGTTCCACACCACTTCTTGAAGACAACCTGTAATCTCACCAAAATCTTATCAACTCCACTCTACTTCACTCCATACCATACAACAGGTCTAAAGGTAATGCATAAAATCACCCAAAATTCATAAAAGGAAAGTGTATATCATGGAAATAATTTTTTTTGTCAGTTGCTATAAATCTTATTATGTTGTTATAAAATGCAATGCAGGTTTGGAGAAGATGCAGGGGAGGTGACCCAAGAAGCCTTTGAAGTTGCAGGGCATGCCCTTGGGACTGCAATGAACGTAGTCAAGATTAGGAAGGCCATTAATCCTGTAACAAATGGCAATGTATCAGCCTCTATTATAAAGAATTCATTCAAAGAAATCAACAAGGTAGTAAAATGAAAAAGATTGAAATGGCTCTGAGAATCTAGGAAGATGATTCGTAGTACTGAACATGAATTTTTACATAATTAACTCATATTCAATCACATTTGGGAGGCGCTTTGTGTTTTAAAATAAAGCTTGATCTAGTGTAGATTCTTTTATTTGTACTCTTTTTTGCTCAGTGTGAGTGTATGAAAATAGATGTTACTTGTATTGTAATTTTTATGGAGTTGTGCCATCCTCAGCAACCTTTTTTCCAATATTTGTCATCTTTTTTAAAAAATTGTCTTTAAGAATAAATTAAGTTAAAAAGGTATTAAAAGAGTTAAATATTTAAAACTTTTAATTTAATAAAAATTCTATAATGGTGAAATTTGCATTCTCATTCTATTTCCTATATAGTTTTGTGTTCACTTTGAGAGAGAGAGTTTTAATGTATGTATATATCGATTTAAATGGTACAATTTTTGTGTGAAGCTAGGCTCATCCCGTAACCTTTACTTATTCCTATACACACACATTCTGACATATTTAACCCTTACCTTATCTTTATAACCACATACTTTGATACATTCACTAAAGCCTTACATTCATTACACTTATCCATATACCTACCTCAGTATAGTTGTTATCAACCTAAATCTAATTGTTTTCCTACCTTGGGTCATTTTCGTGGTCATATATATATATGGCACAATCTTGTGTGAAGTTGGGCTCATCTCTTAGCCTTTACTTATCCTTATACACACACATTCCAACATATTTAACCCCTACCTTATCCTTATATGCACATACTCCAATACATTCACCTAAGCCTTGTGTTAATTAAACTTATCCATACACCTACCCTGGTATAGTTGTTATCAACCTAAATTTTACCATTTTCCCACTCTAGTCATTTTAGTGGTCACGAGGTTGACCCTATAGTCGTAGAATTGACCCTTACCCTTATAAAATTTTAATTCAAAATTTGGCCTACTAGCCCCCTCCCACCCAAACTAACTACACATTTTGTGAAATTTAATGCTATATGCTAGAATTGAAGTCATTTAATGTGTTCATTTTAGACAGTCCTACTTATCCTCTCTCATCTGAGCATTCTAAAGCATATCATTCACATTGAGGGAAGGAAACACTTCAATTAAGGAAACAAAAGGAATCTAGATCTACATCATCATCCTAGGAGCATATTCATGATTAAAGAATATTGTCTTCAATCTTGTACACTGTTACATCCCCAATTTTTGTCTTACTATACTTTTTACTTTTACTTGGACATAAGTAAATCTATTATGATGTGTAGATTAATGTTAAGGAAAGACATAGATTATATTGAATGTCATATATGGAGTTATGAAAAAGAATATGTTATTGTCATTTAATATTTGCATTATGAGATTTGGTTTATTATTTGAATAATGATGCACTGATCGTAATCTGTTGATTTCAAGTTTGATACAAG
This sequence comes from Cunninghamia lanceolata, assembly GCA_027924645.1. Taxonomy (NCBI): domain Eukaryota; kingdom Viridiplantae; phylum Streptophyta; class Pinopsida; order Cupressales; family Cupressaceae; genus Cunninghamia; species Cunninghamia lanceolata. The sequence goes on along the minus strand of BSBN01000671.1, from coordinate 6,962,986 downwards.
ATTACAGGTTTTCAGATGACTCTCAGAGAAAAGAGAGAGTATCTTTTGAGGAGAGAGATATAGACCTCGGGCTACGAGTGATTATTTGTCAAAATGAGTATGAGTGTTTAACGAAAACGTGAGTTCCAGTGTCATAAGAGGTAAGTCTTGTCTTGTCAGTGTCCTTTTGAATCTAATCGACAGGTAGTCGATATCTTTCAAATCTTTTCTAGTCTAGTCATTTGTGAAGTAAATGACGTTGTCTGAATAAGAACTGTGACCATTTATGTTTAACATAAAAATTACGACATCATTGTCATAAAATGGTTGTGTTATTATTATTAAGTCATTTAAGGTTTTGTTGTCGACTTTTAACATCAAGTGACGATATCGTCAAGACAAGTTGACATGATTTTAATGAAGGATTGTGATGGGGAGGTAAACTCAACCCATTCACATTATCCATAAACCTTTGTTTTATTATTAGTATTTTTATTAATCAAATCATAACTATCAAATAGAATTGATGATTATGTAAACCATATTTGATATAAACAAATAAATATATTTGTGCATCGAATTGAGGATAATACCTCATGATTAATATTATTTACTCACTTGAGCAGCCAAAGGCTTACAAATAGGAGAGCCTTCATTATTTTGAGTGGTGGATTAAACCACTTTAAGTGTTGATTAAATGATCAAGCGTTGGTTTAATGCCTTGTCAGCCTCTTTAGAACTGGAGTGGTGGCGATGCTAACCACAATCGCTGAGCTCCCACAAAGGGTGTTCACATCGTCAACACTTGTTGAGCCTTGCATTTTAGTAGCTATTGGTTGAAACCGAATCACCAATGGATTGCTTTGTATTTAATATGATTTCAAACTACAGAGTGATGGGAAGGAAAGTAGGGGTGACTCATTATGAGTCTTGCAGAGCCTTTATAGCCATGAATCAGTTAGTCGATGGCGGCATCTTTGAGTGACATATTATTTTTGCATAGTCTTTGTTTTTGGGAAGGGAGATTGGTAGTAGAGAGTTCGCGGTGAGCAGAGGGATAAGGAGAGAACGTGGTTTTCTCTTGGATGGATACATAAATATTTCTATCTGCAAATACATCTCAGTTTAAGACCACCGCTATTAGGTAAATACTTATGCAATTTATGCATTAAAAAGGCAATGATAATTCAAATGATTGTTAAGTCTTCTGTATTGCTTTGTCTTGGGCAATCATTTATACCAGTTTGGTTATCCTTTATGTTCATTGTGTAAACTATTCAAAAGGAGATGAGCCGACTGAGTCGAATAAGAATATCATTGATTTAACTTAGTTAACTGTGTCAGTTGTGTATAGATAACTTAGACGGAACTAGTGAGCGTCGAGTCAGCCTGAAAAGGCCGATGCAAGCTTAACAATGAATCTATTTCATTATCATACTGGGTCGACAATAGACTTATTGTCTTTAACCAATAAACAAACCAAATCATTGTTTGGGAATAAACGAACTCTTTTGAAGGAGGTTGTCATAGTTTTCAAGTGTCTAGAAAACTAATTGCTCTATTGAATGAGCTATCATTATGAAACAAGTCGATTATTTTGTCATAAGATAGTCATGTATTTAACTCTCGTCGAGATTAGTGTAAATGATACTTGATAGGAAAACTTACCAGCTATGAGTAATATAGATTAAAGTATTAAATGGTGATGTTATCATTTTAAAAACCATTCTTGGCTTAGTTTATATATATAAATGTCAAAAATGATTCCTTATCAAAAGAACTTGGATTCTTGGTAATCTATGATAACTATGATATGACCAATCAAGTGGTAGAGGAACTAGGGATAGTTTGGAAAATGGAATAAAATCATAGGACCATCTTTATTGTCTATTCTATAAATCTTGATGAGTATAGCATTATAGTAAACCATTATGATGGAATAGACTAGGTCTATCTAGAGATGACCTCGTATAGAATCATATATGAGTATATAAGTAGTGATGGTTAATGACATCATGTAAAGGTAAGTTGAAAGTATTCATATTCCTTTTGTATAGGAGTTATTATCTATTATAGAACCATAGTATTCTTAACCTTGGTTGAGTTAAACCAAAGGTCATTTATAAACCTTAATCTCGTAGAAATGAGATATGGATATTTTGAAATATCGTATTATCCAAGGGTTATTATGAAAACCCTAGAGTCAAATTTGAAACCAAATGATTAGTTATGTCATAAAGACTTATCTAAGTCAAGAAAACTCATATCATGACAAGATGTTAAACTATTTATGTAAACATCATTGGTGAGGATAAACTGCGAGAATACGACAGTATCCAAGTCGAGTAGGGGTGGGTGAACACATTGACCACATTCATTACGAACGTTATTGATATTAAAATCTTTGGCTAAAGTAATGTATTCATTTTCTGCATGCATTGTCAGTTCATTGTATTTGGATTGCACAACCTATCAGAAATCATACTTAGCTAGAGGGTATCTAGGGTTGTATGGTTGATAGAGTTGTGTAGGATACAACACTATGTACTTGAGAAAGGCAAATTACCACTAGTCACCTTTGGTCTGTATTCCTCATGAAGGGTAGGGCCACTTCCTATGTGGAAGATGTGTGGGAGACTACCAGTCTGTGGATGGAGATAAATCACAAGAAAGATACTCTCTCTAAGCAGAAAACATGCCAAGGCTTGTGATAAAGATGTCAGATATTCAGAAGCAGCAACTATTCCAAATTTGTTTATGTAATTGATTTACTTTACAAATATTGTAATTGAGAAAGACAATATGATTTATTGTATTTTGTAAAGAGAAATCTTGTAATTATAGTTACTTGATTATATGTTAAATAAAAGAAAAAATTTCTCTCATTTTTACCTTGTTGAATTACTCTATGGTAAATTTCTAGTTTTACTATGTTTTAGAATGTGGATGTTACATATGGTATCAGAGCTACCAGGTTCAACACTAGGGTTTATGAGACCACTATGCTTACTTGTAGTCAACATTATGCAGTTAGCTAATGTTTGAAAATTTCTGTGCCAGGATGGTACGTCTTAAGAAGACAGCGAGAAAGTATGTTAATATGAGTCAACGTTTCCTTAAAGAAAAAAGAGAACATGAGGCCATTATCAACACTTTTGAGGGAACTAATGATGAGAGTGGCATTTGGTTAAGTGATACTGAAACCCTGGCGACTGCCTTAACTCAAATCAAGTGAGTGAGAAGCGAAAACAATGAAAGAGTTAAGATCACTACTAAAATCATAGAATATATGTCAGATGAGGAAACAACTATGGTTAGGTGAGATCCCCACATACCCCCAATTGTTGAGATCATAGAAGTTAGGTCCGATAGTGAGTCAGAAGGTTATAAACCTTGAGATTATGTATCTAAAAATGAATCTAAAGGATATACTCCTCTTGGGCATGACTTTTGAAGTAATTTCTTGTATAAATGAAGAATATTTTTTATTCTTGAAATGAAATAAATAAAGAAGAGTTATTTTGTACCGAACTATTGTTTGATTTGAGTTTATTATGTTTTGATTTAATGGGATGCATTATAATCATGAACTAATAGACAACTCAATATTCTCAGGTGTGAGAAAATTGATAAACATGGTTCGAACAAGAACTAACCAAGGAGAAAGTGAAGAAGGAAACCACCCGCCAAATAATAAGCTGGACCAAATCATAACCATGCTTGAGGAAACTAAGAAAAGACTGGGTGATTTGGAAAAGAAAGTGGATGATAAAGGGAATACTGAGGGAGGAGGTGAAAACTCACATGGAGAAAGTGGAGAGAATCATGAAGATCAAAGTAAGAGTACGAAACCTCATAAAGAGGCAAGGGATAGACTGACCTTAGAACTCTCAAAGGACATGAAGAAGGTTACTCCACCAAAATTTGATGGAAAGGTGACTGGAGATGCAGCTGAAGCTTGGTTAACAGAAATGGAAAAATATTTCGAGATAAGAAATTACTCAAAATAACCAAGGTAGTTTGGGGAGCATTCCAACTGGCAGGAGAAGCATCCACCTGGTGGATGAATAAGAAGATGGAATTGAATTTAAACTCTCTAAGGGTAACTTGGAATGAGCTCGTGGAGCTCTTTCGCAAGAGATAGCTACCACAACTCTATTTTGATCAAAAACTGACTGATTTTTAGAATCTTCATCAAGGAGATATATGATAGTGGTGGAATATGTAGAAAAATTCACCCGACTCCTGAAATATGTTCCTTAGTATCAAAAGGATGAGAGATTCAGGATCAAAAAATTTATCATGGGTTTAAATACTCAAATCGGTGGTGAAGTGGATGTACATGGTCCCACAACAATTGATCAAGTGTATGAAAAGGTGATCAAGCAAGAGCAAAAGCTGAGATCCATCTTGTCTTATCGTGATAGAAACCGCAAGAGATTTAATGGAACTCCTACTAACCAACCATTCAAGAGAATTTATGATAAGAGTTATGAGAACAAGAGAAAAGATAAAGGATCTCAGAAAAATAAGGGTGGATCTGGAAATGAGAAGATGAATGGCAATTACAAAAGGAAATTTAAATCCTATGAGAAAAATTATGCACCACATGATCTAGAATTGGCAGTAGTAACTCATGCTTTGCAAATGTGGAGACACTATCTGTTGGGGAAAACTTTTGTACTTAAGTCAGACCATCATAGTCTTAGGTATATTTTCTCTCAACCGCATCTGAATGCTCGACAAAGGAGATGGTTAGAATTGATATCTGACTATGACTTTGAGATAAACTACATCAAAGGAAAAGAGAATAGAGTAGATGATGCTTTGAGTCATAGAAGACATATATCTTCTATTGTTTCTATTCGTGGAAATTTCAAGGATTTGGTGCTGCAAAATTTGTCTGGTGATGATTATTATGACCAGGTTAAGTAGGCTCTGGAAGATAATCCTAGAGATCCAAGGTATGATGGGTTTTTGTTTAATTTAGATGGACTAATGAGGTATAGAGGTAAAATGTATGTTCCTGATTCAGCTGGATTAAGGAATCTAGTATGGAAATAAGTTCATACTGCACCATATTCTAGACATCCGGGAGTGACCAAACTTCTAGCGGATGTTAAACCTCTTTATTTTTGGAAAGGAATGAAGAATGATGCTGCAAGATTTATAGCAAGTTGTTTAGAATGTCATAGGGTAAAAGCAGAACATCAACATCCTGCAGGATTGTTGTACCCGCATGATGTGCCAGAGTGGAAATGGCAAGTTATTAGTATGGATTTTGTTTAAGGTCTTCCTATGTCAAGGAATATACATGATGCTATTTTAGTTGTGGTTGATAAACTCATAAAGGTAGCACATTTCATACCAGGGAATTTGACTGATGGAGCACCAGTGTTAGCTCACAAATTTGTATAAGAGGTGTTTAGATTGCATGGCTTCCCTAAAAAGATTATCTCGAATAGAGATGCACGTATAACATCAAGGTTTTGGCAAACTTTGTTCTCTGTGCTAGGGACTAAACTCAATGTGAGTACAACTTATCATCCTGAAACTGATGGGCAAACTAAGAGAGTTAACCAGGTTTTGGAAGACTTGTTACGAATGTATTGCATGGATCAACAATATAAGTGGAAGGAATACTTACCACTTGTGGAGTTTGCTTACAATAATTCCTATCATTTCGCTATTAAGATGGTGCCATTTGAAGCATTGTATGGAAGAAGATGTTGAACTCCTATAAGCTGGGATAAGCTAGAAGATAGGATTAGCATCAGACTAGAAATGCTAGCTGAAATGGAAGAGAAAGTTAAACTAATCAGAAAAAGATTAGCAGAAGCCAATGATAGACAAAAGAGTTATGCGAATACAAAGCGAGTACCAAGACAATTCTCTATTGGAGAGAAAGTTCTTTTGAGAGTCAAACCTCAGAAAAGTTCTATTAAGTTTGCAAAGTCCTCTAAGGTAGCCCCTTGTTATGTGGGACCCTTTGAAGTACTCGAAGTGGTCAATCCAGTTGCCTACAGAACTACTCTACCACCATCCTTGTCTAGAATACATAATATTTTTCATGTGTATTATTTGAAGAAATATATTGCAGGTGATAACGATATTTTAAATTGGAATTCTTTACAGATGCATGACCCAGGGGTGGTCACGATCAAGCCACTCAAGGTGTTAGAAATGTGCAAGCTCCGCTTGCATAACAAAGAGGTCTTGCAGTGCAAGGTCCAATGGGATCAATATGCTGAGGAAAATGCTACATGAGAGGATTACCATGATTTTTATCAGAAGTTTCCTCATTTATTTAATACTGTTACCAGTTGAAAACAATGAACTTATTTTAGTTACATTTTGATACTTTATATAATTGAGGACGATGAATCTTTAGGGGAAGGATATGTTACATCCCCAATTTTTGTCTTACTATACTTTTTACTTTTACTTGGACATAAGTAAATCTATTATGATGTTTAGATTAATGTTAAGGAAAGACAGATTATATTGAATGTCATATATGGAGTTATGAAAAAGAATATGTTATTGTCAATTTAATATTTGCATTATGAGATTTGGTTTATTATTTGAATAATGATGCATTCATCGTAATCTGTTGATTTCAAGTTTGATACAAGATTACAGGTTTTCAGATGACTCTCAGAGAAAAGAGAGAGAGAGTATCTTTCGAGGAGAGAGATATAGACCTCAGGTTATGAGTGATTATTTATCAAAATGAGTATGAGTGTTTAACGAAAATGTGAACCAGTGTCATAAGAGGTAAGGCTTGTCTTGTCAGTGTCCTTTTGAATCTAATCGACGGGTAGTCGATATCTTTCAAATCTTTTCTAGTCTAGTCATTTGTGAAGTAAACGACATCATCTGAATAAGAACTGTGACCATTTATGTTTAATGTAAACATTACGACGTCATTGTCGTAAAATGATTGTGTTATTATTATTAAGTCATTTAAGGTTTTGTTGTCAAATTTTAACGTCAAATGACAATCTCATCAAGACAAGTTGACATGATTTTAATGAAGGATTGTGATGGGGAGGTAATCTCGATCCATTCACATTATCCGTAAACCTTTGTTTTATTATTATTATTTTTATTGATCAAATCATAACTATCAAATAGAATTGATGATTATGTAAACCATATTTGATATAAACAAATAAATATATCTGTGCATCGAATTGAGGATAATACCTCATGATTAATATTATTTACTCACTTGAGCAGCCGAAGGCTTACAAATAGGAGAGCCTTCATTATTTTGAGTGGTGGATCGAACCACTTTAAGTGTTGATTAAATGATCAAATGTTGGTTTAATACCTTGTCGGCCTCTTTGGAAGTGGAGTGGTGGCGATGCTAACCACATTCGCTGAGCTCCCACAAAGGGCATTCACATCATCAACACTTGTTGAGCCTTACATTTTAGTAGCCATCAGTTGAAACCGAATCACCAACGGACTACTTTGTATTTAATATGCTTTCAAACTGCAGAGTGAGGGGAAGGAAAGTAGGGGCAACTCATTATGAGTCTTGCTAAGCCTTTATAGCCATGACTCAGTTAGTAGATGGTGATATCTTTGAGTGACATATTATTTTTTCATAGTCTTTGTTTTTGGGAAGGAAGATTGGTAGGAGAGAGTTCGCAGTGAGCAAAGGGATAAGGAGAGAATGTGGTTTTCTCTTGGATGGATACATAAATATTTTTATCTGCAAATACATCTCAGTTTAAGACCACCGCTATCCGGTAAATACTCCTGCAATTTATGCATTAAAAAGGCAATGATAATTTGAATGATTGTTAAGTCTTTTGTATTGCTTTGTCTTGGGCAATCATTTATACCAGTTTGGTTATCCTTTATGTTCATTGTGTAAACTATTCAAAATGAGATGAGATGACTGAGTCGAATAATATCATTGATTTAACTTAGTTAACTGTGTCAGCTATGGATAGATAACTTAGAGGGAACCAGTGAGCATCAACTCAGCCTGAAAAGGCCGATGCAAGCTTAACAATGAAATCTATTTCATTATCATACCAAGTGGACAATATACTTATTATCTTTAACCAATAAACAAACCAAATCATTGTCTGGGAATAAACAAACTCTTTTGAAGGAGATTATCATAGTTTTCAAGTGTCTAGAAAACTAGTTGCTCTATTGAATGAGCTATCATTATGAAACAAGTCGATTATTTTGTCATAAGATAGTTATGTATTTAACTCTCGTCGAGATTATTGTAAATGATACTCGATAGGAAAACTTACCAGCTATGAGTAAAATGGATTAAAGTATTAAATGGTGATGTTATCATTTTAAAAACCATTCTTGGTTTAGTTTAAATATATAAATGTCAAAAATGATTCCTTATCAAAAGAACTTGGATTCTTGGTAATCTATGGTAACTATGGTATGACCAATCAAGTGGTAGAAGAACTAGGGATAGTTTGGAAAATGGAATAAATATCATAGGACCATCTTTATTGTCTATTCTATAAATCTTGATGAGTATAGCATTATAGTAAACCATTAAGATGGAATAGACTAAGTCTATCTAGAGATGACCTCGTATAGAATCATATATGAGTATATAAGTAGTGATGGTTAATGACATCACGTAAAGGTAAGTTGAAAGTATTCATATTCCTTTTGTATAGGAGTTATTATCTATTACAGAACCATAGTATTCTTAACCTTGGTTGAGTTAAACCAAAGGTCGTTTATAAACCTTAATATCGTAGAAATGAGATATGGATATTTTGAAATATCGTATTATCCAAGGGTTATTATGAAAACCCTAGAGTCAAATTTGAAACCAAATGATTAGTTATGTCATATAGACTTATCTAAGTCAAGAAAACTCATATCATGTCAAGATGTTAAACTATTTACATAAACATCGTTGGTGAGGATAAACTACGAGAATACGACAGTATCCAAGTCGAGTAGGGGTGGGTGAACACAATGACCACATTCATTACAAATGTTATTGATATTAAAATCTTTGGTCAAAGTAATGTATTCATTTTCTACATGCATTATCGGTTCACTGTATCTAGATTGCACAACCTATCAGAAATCATACTTAGCTAGAGGGTATCTAGGGTTGTATGGTTGATAGAGTTGTCTAGGATACAACACTATGTACTCGGCAAAGGCAAATTGCCACTGGTCACCTTTGGTCTATATTCCTCGTGAAGGGTAGGGCCAGTTCCTATGTGGAAGATGTGTGGGAGACCACCAGTCTGTGGATGGCGGTAAATCACTGGAAATATACTCTCTCTCCAAGTAGAAAACATGCTAGGGCTTGTTATAAAGATGTCAGATATGCAGAAGTAGCAACTATTCCAAATTTGTTTATGTAATTGATCTACTTTGCAAATATTGTAATTGAGAAAGACAATATGATTTATTGTATTTTGTAAAGAGAAATCTTGTAATTGTAGTTACTTGATTATATTTTAAATAAAAGAAAATTTTTCTCTCTCATTTTTACCTTGTTGAATTACTCTATGGTAAATTTCCAGTTTTACTATGTTTTAGAATGTGGATGTTACATACACACGTATTTGTGGGTTGAACTAAGAGAATGTGTCCCCTATTCACACAACAACCCTTCCAAGGTATTTTTGTATATGACTAGTCTTCAGATATCAAAAAGGGAAAAAGTAGAGGCCAGCTAGGTGAAATAGAAAGTAGAGATATATATATTATTGGATCATTTCCATAGAACCATGTGCTTGATTCTAATTGCACTCTACATTTGAGCACCTTTCCTTCACATGAACCATGCAATACCCTTAACCTATTAATTGTATTGGGATATGTGATAACCAACTATGGTTCACATAATCCTTAATTGAGTTAATTATGAATCCCTAAGTATAATTATTGTATGCTAGGTTATCCTCATTAATAGAGTACTAATATTACCTAATGATGCACCTATATATAGGAGGTAGTGAGTAGGAGTTAGGAATCATATTGTGAAATTTGTTATTGCTAAAGACTTTTAGAGGTTGCTTGCTTGAAGTGGCTTGTTATTATCAAGAATTTCCATTTTATTTTCTATTATGTTGTTCTCCTATGTGAGTAATTTCATTACAATTGGATGTAAGTAATTTCATTACAATTAGTATCAAAGTGTGATCTTAGCACCCATAAGACAAAAAACGAGGCCAATTTTTTAGTTTAGGAGATTGTGTTGTCAAGTGCACATCTCTCATTTTTACATTTTTTAATGAAATCTAGAGGGTTGATCAAGGACATGTTGAAGTGGCCTCAATCTAGATTTGACATCATTTGAAGCATTTTTTTGAGTTATTGTGAAATTAGGGTTTTCACCAAATTTACTACTAAGGCTACCAAACATTGAGTTTCTTAGAGATTTTTTCACCAAAGTGAAGACTAGACTTAAATAAGTTACAATAAAAATATTACATTTAAAAAAAAGTTAAATTGTGGAAATTATTTTGGTGACATCATGGCAAGGGCCTCAACAAGAGGTAGGGGAAGGAATCCAATCACACTAGGGAAGTCTCCTAACAAAGATGAGATGGAGTTACAAGTTGAATTCAATGGGAATTCGGACATACTATCTACTACACAATAGAACAAGGTTTGCCTACTAGAGGAGAATATGCAAAATATCAAGTTTGGTATGGCTAAACAAGGAGATCTAGATAACATTAAAGTAACAAATTAGATAGTCTCATAGACTCTTTCAATAAGTTGCTAGTTTCACAATGAAATCAACAACCCTAGGTTAGATCTATATGACAAACCAATCTAGAAATAAATATTTTACAACCTCAACCCATGGCTAGCACTAATTTTGGATTCCAAAACCTACTACCAAAAGTGAATAGCAAGAAGTAATTTGTGGAGTTTGGCAACAACATACAACAACATCAAATCAAGTTCATATTCTAATAGCTTATTTGTATGTTTTTTTATCTTTAATTAATGTACTCCATATTTGATTAATATGATTTAGCTTCAATCCGATCATGAAGGATTTACCTTGTTTATGCAATTTATTATTCTATCTTCCTAGCATTATTATTTAAGAAATAAAATATATTAAAAAATTAGTATTCATCCACCATATGATCTCACCTCACCTATATAGGATCTTGGTGATTATAAAGTGGTGAATAATATATACTAAATTAGTTGAGGTCATTATAGTGGTATTAGAGCTAATATCCTATCAGCCTAAGGATCATGGGAAGAAAAGAGAGAACTCTGATGAAATAGGAAAGGGCGTGTCTTTTTCAAGATAACTGATGGGGATTCAAAGGGACCAAGATAGAATGACTAAGTTACTGGAAAAAATGTTATAGCTTAAGAGTAGCATGCAAAATCCAAATTTAGTTAGGACATCACACAAAGAGGGAAGCTCAACTTCACATAACCAACCAAAAACTAGAGCCAAACAAATCCCATTCAAAAACTCATAAGGCCCATGTGTTTACAAAAGAGTAAAATCATAGATTTTGAGATAGTGACCACAAAGGAGTTAGGCACACTCCTTATGAAGTATTAAGGGAAATTAGAAGACTTCAGAGATATAAAAACTTTTGATAATTTCGTGGAGATGCTTAAGAAGAAGTAACTTTAAGATTTGGCCATGGAAATAACCAACAAGATCAAGGATCTTCAAAGAAAGCATAAAAGAGACCCAAGATGAGAATAATTCTATTAATCAAAGGATGTAAAACATATAAAATGAACTTTAAGATGATAATATACACTTGAGTACATGAGGAGAGTATATATAGGATACACCACCAAGAGATGTGAATGTACAACTAATGTGGGATAAAGGAGATGTACTCACATGTGTGTAGTACAACTCCACCAAACAAGGAAAGTACAAGTCATATGTGCAAATGAAATCTACCTAAGCAATATTATCTTATCATAGGTGCAAATATACAATAAAGTAATTTTAATTAATTAAAGAAAATAAATATGCACCAACAGCCCCCATAAGCATAGCTTAGGTGAAAAGAAAAGATGGATGGGTTTTAGTAAATTATGTGTAGCCATGTTAGGTACTCATGTACAAAATGATGCTCCTCAAAAGATGAGAAGGAGAAAACCTATAGAATAGGCTCCCCCAAAGAGAGGAAAACAAAAAGAGAGACCATGCAGCCCCCCAGAGTGTAGTATCATGTGCCCAATGTAGATGCTTGATACTAAATGTTGAAAAAATGCCATGATTGCAAAACAACATTTCTCCACTTAGGGAGATACAAACACAAAAGTGTATGCAAGATACCTTCCTATTCCAAAAAGGAATATGAGGGAAGAAAGATAATAATGTATAATATAATTGGGAACTACTTAGGTGTCACCATGTTGGTACCGAGAGGTGCCATAATCAAATCAGGAGTCTCGGGCTTAACTGAAGAAAGTGATAATCCTCTAACCTAGTGGAAACATTTGTAGAACAAGATCCAAAGATGATAAGACAAAAATTATGATGGAACTATCATTAAAGAGGATATGAATGTCCTCATGGGTGTCATCCAAATCTACAAGACGGGACTCGCAAAACAAGCTGGATTTATCTGTCAAGTACTCGTCCCAAGAATCTATATCTAGAAGATGATAAATATAATCTTGCTATGTTGAATCATTGGAAACCATAGATGTACCAACACTAAAATTTGAAGAATCAAGAGAATATGGAGATGAGATCTCAGTGCATGTCATTTGACTGCACTGGTCATCCCATGATGGTGTGTCTACATAAGTGTTATGTCAGAAAATGTACCCTTGGGGGCTTTTCCCTCTTAAGGTTTAGCTCCTAGGTCCTTTAGAATGCATTTAGGTCATCTTGCATAATTATGGTAACTCCCGATGAGAAAACCCTGAAGTTTCATGGCAAATGGGACTTAGGGGGTGCATTTATGATAAATCCTACCTGAAATAGGGGGAAGGACTTGGGCGCCCGTACCTAGTCCTGCCTTATTTTAGGTTAGGTTCTATTTTTGGGTGTTGATTTTATGACTGTTATTAGGTCCTATACCGACATCCTACGTTTGAATTACAAAATTCTTAGTGGGAATGTTTGTAGTTACATATATAAGCATGATTAGTGATTCATTTGTAAACTAGAAGATGATTGTGAATTTTGGGACACTTGTGATTTCAAGACATTCAATGTTACAGAGCAAAGCATTGTTATTGTGTTTGTGATTATAGATTTGGCTTCATCTTCTCATGTGATTGAAGAGCCTTCATTTATGTGAGATCTACACTACAAGGTGATATCAATTGTGTTTTATATCATTTATCATTTGGATTTTGCCTCTATCCCGCAAAGATACGCACTCTTTATCTGACAACAATGTTCGGAAGACTTGAATGTCTCTCTGGGGCACATCAGTAATTTCCTTATCATTTTAAGCATAACTAGGTTATATGGAAAAATGCAAAACTAGGTTATATGGAAAAATGACAAAAATAGGGACCTAGATTCAAGCACCCGCTCATTAGTCCTCTGGATCCCACAACAGTGAAATCTCCAGAACAATAGAACTGTGTTACAGACAACATTCCTAGATCCTGACAAAAATTGAGGCTTTGGACCAGGGCACCCACTCATTAGTCCCTGAATTTTTTGCACATCAAACTTTAAAATCTGGTATGTATTTGATTGTCATTTGATATCTCTGTGTACAATCATTTTCTGTAATTTGTTTGTTTGTTTACAATTTCACGAAATTAGGGTTTTGAACATAATTGGACTTAATTGAACAACAAATTCACACAATCACAATCTTCCCCTATGTTCCAAGTTACAGGAGATCTATAGTAGAGTTCTCTACTTGGTTGAATGTCCTTGAATGTTTAGTGGTGAAAGGAGGATCGACACACCCTTAAAAACAACATTTAGACATCTTTCCCCCCTTTTTCCATATTAAACATTTTAGTGAACTTGTGTTTTTGGAATTTATTGCACCTTTTTGAGTGTTGTACTTTATATTTACATTCATTTCATTATTCATCTTATTGCATTTGAAAATTACAAAAAAATTGAAAAAATTGGCATTTTTAGCTTGCATTTTCAAATACTCAAGTCTTCCTTTGTGGGATAAAATTTTTTATCCATTCATAAAATTTTTGTCAAGTAAACCCTGGCTAATGCAAAACTAGGTTATATGGAAAAATGCACAATTTCAAGCAATTTTTATCATTTTAAGCATGAAAATGCAATGTAAATGAATTATGAATGATGAAATTATGTATTTTAAATCTGATTTGATGATAATGACAAAAATTATAATTGTGTATAATTTCCTTTGAATGGATAAGTGCATACTATCCCCCGTAATAGGTATAAACCTTTGGTTACAAAATAACACTTTACCCTTGATTACTTTTGGGAATGATCTAAAGTGGAACTGGAGCCATGGACAGATTTTAACTTCTTGAGCTATAGAAACTACAAAACACAATTATTACATCAAGTGGATGGTCCTTCTATTCAAGAAACAACAAGAGACGAACAACCCACATTTGAAGAACTTCCTAGACCCAAAGGAAAAGAACCCTATGCTAAGGTTCCTCCCTAGCCATCCTTACAAGGATCGGGAGGTAGTCATTGAGATCAAAACATTCCACCTAGACAAATGAGATTTGATCATGGTGCTTCCTCCTCTAAAACACAAAAACCTATGGAAGAGAAAAATACTATCTCACAAGAGATAAGTGGTAAGACAAGAAGAAACAGACAAGCAAGAGAAAGGAGGAGGAGACCAAAAGATTTTTCCCAATGAAACACACCTCAACAAGAAAACATCTCACCTAACATTGAAGCAAACAAAGAAGACCTTAAGAATGGACAACTTGAAAACAAGAATAAGAGTTGGGCTATGGTACCTTATGTCCCACTTTCCTCTAACATTCAGGAGTGGGAAGATGATGATTTGCTCGATGATAACCCTTAGTTTGGTTGTCCCTACAAGTATCTCTTATCCTGGTGGTCACCTATGTGGTTAGCATGATCAGCTCATGTATGTGACCTCTCCTCCATGTTGTGTTTCCCCCGTTATGTGTTATGTGTTGTTTAGGCCTCCTGGGATGACCCTTGATACTCTTGTAAGGTCAAGGATATTGGGAGACCACCTCTGTTGTGACCCTTCTTCTATTTGTATCATCAATCTTCTATATTGCTTCTCCTCTATTTTCATTGTTGTGTGTTGTGTCTTATGGACATAGCGTTACGGTTGGTGACTTGGGGGCACCCTCCTACGTGATTGTCCCTAAGGCACTTGTTTCTCCTCATTTGATTTATTGTTTACCTTCCTTGAGTGGTTCTATCTAGTTGGCGGATGACGAAAAAACATATTATACTGATACGGACTTAGTGTCCCTTTAGTGAGAAATCAAAAAATGGACCTAGTCCATACATGATGATGGGGTTGATATATATTATCTGACGCTTGGCTAGTAGAATCACTCTGTGTGATCTTGATGTTTCCTTATTGCACTTACAAAACATAACAATACTGATGTTCCATGCACCTTGTTTATCTTTGAATTTCGCCTTGGTTATACTCAGTTTTGAGATTTGTGCGGTATAGCCCCACGGTTATACTTGGTCTCTGAATTCGTAGTATAACCTCGGCTCTCTATGTGAATGATCATATGTATTGTTGTTTATCATGATTATATGGATGCTAACACCTTTTCTTGCAAGAAATTGTGTGTTTGTGGGAACATTTGATGATTTTAAAGAACATGTCACCTCCGAGGGGCATGGGCTTTGCGAGAGCTCGTGTTCCCTTGTGTATTTTCTTCCTACCTTAACGTGCTTGATATTGGTACATGATATCAACCACCTTAAGGTGGGAGCATATATAAGGTAAGATGTCTGATTTAGATGCTAGCAAAGTGTGTTTGTAAAGATTGAATCTACTGCAATCACTTAAGCCCTCTACAGAGGCGGGATATCACGTATATCCTTTTGTATCTTAAGCCCTCTGTGAAGGTAGGGATGGTGTATTTCTCAAGGAGAGTGCACATCCTGTCATTTTCTAAAAGTCCTTTGCAGAGGCAGGGAGCAGATATGAGATTATCTTAACCCTTAAGCCTGTCTTCGGTGATTGTTGTGGCAAAGCCCAATCGTCGGTGTGTGTCTGTAATGTGCCTGAGATGGTGATGAACCTAGAAATAGGTACACTCCATTGCTTCTCTTCCATGTTTTCTCCGTGTCTTCCATGTATGTGTGTATGGTGTGTTTGTTCCCAAGCATAGTTTAAAGACTGGTGGTGATGAGTCCCTCGTATGCTTTGGGATTTGTATGGCGTGCTTGATTTGAATGGCGTGTTTGTTCTCAAGTTCAGTCTTAAAGATTGGTGGCAATGAGTCCCTCTTGCACTCTGAGATTTGTTTTGCATGTCTGTTGTCCCATATGCAGTTTAAAGACCGGTGGCGATGAGTCCCTCCTACATTATGGGTGGTGTGTTTACTTTCCTTGCACTTGCATTTACATTTCATATATATGTGAAAACAAAAAAAGAAAATAATCGTTGTGTTCACTGCATTCACTATATTCACTATGTTTTGCGAGTCTTCAATGTTGTATTCTCCATGTTTTGCGTTCTTGTTACTATCTTCATTGTAATTAGCGTGCCTTCTCTATGCTTGGCGTGTTTACTGTGCTTGTTGACCATACTTTAATGCATGTATTGGCCTTGCATTTATACATACATTGAAGTGGGGGCTAAATGTTATGTCAGAAAATGTACCCTTTGGGGTTTTTCCCTCTTAAGGTTTAGCTCCCGGGTCCTTTATAATGCATTTAGGTCATCTTGCATAATTATGGTGACTCCCGATGAGAAAACCTTGAAGTTTCATGGAAAATGGGACTTAGGGGGTGCATTTATGATAAATCCAGCCTGAAATAGGGGGGAGGACTTGGGCGCCCGCACCCTAGTCCTTCTGTATTTTAGGTCAGGACCTATTTTTGGGTGTCAGTTTTATGACCGTTATTAGGTCCTATGCCAACATCTTAAGTTTGAATTACGAAGTTCTTAGCAAGAATGTTTGTAGTTGCATATATAAGCATGATTAATTATTCATTTGTAAACTAAAAGATGATTATGAATTTTTGGGATACTTGTGATTTCAAGACATTCATTGTTGTAGAGCAGAGCATTGTTATTGTGTTTGTGATTGCAGTTTTGGCTTCATCTTCTCATGTGATTGAAGAGCCTTCATTTATGTGAGATCTACACTACAAGGTGATATCAATTATGTTTTCTATCATTTATCATTTAGATTTTGCCTCTATCTCGTAGGGATACGCACTCTTTATTTGACAATGGTGTTCAAAAGACTTGAATGTCTCTCCGAGGCTTGACTAAGGCAAGCCTCTAAACACCACAACCCCCAACCCACTTTTTCTGTGATTGCAGGTTACAGGTTTCAGAAGCAAAAGAAGTGGAGTTGCAGGAGAGCAACACAGACTATCACAATTGCAGATCTAAGAAGAAAACAGGGACCTAGACTTGGGTGCCCGCTCAGTAGTTCTCTGGATCATGCAATAGTGAAATCTCTAGAACAACAGAACTATGTTGCAGACAATATTCCCAGATCCTGACAAAAACTAAGGCACTGGACCAGGGTGCCCGCTCATTAGTCCCCAACTTTTTGGCACACTAAACTTTGAAATCTGGTATGTATTTGATTGTCATTTGATATCTCTATGTATGATCATTTTCTGTAATTTGTCTGTTTGTTTACGATTTCATGAAATTAGGGTTTTGAGCATAATTAGACTTAATTAAACAACAAATTCACACAATTCCAATCTTCCCCTATGTTCCAAGTGACAAGAGATCTGTAGTAGAGTTCTCTACTCGGTTGAATCTCCTTGAATGTTTAGTGGTGAAATGAGGATCAACACAAACCCTTAAAAATAACATTTTGACATCTTTCCCCCCTTTTTCCATATTAAACAATAAGATGCCTAACTATGAACACCAAATGCACCTATCAATACTAGAATGTAAGAGTCCATGGCCTCAAGATGCTAACTTGTAAATAAACAAGATGAAACCTTTGAATCTAGATTAGGAGTCATAAAAGCAAAAGAATCAATGAAAGTATTTGTAGGAGGAGAAGGAATAGGAAAGAGAAGTCTTTATGTCATCAAGACATTTAAGCTTTTCATCATAAGGAATTTCTAGTATTGTATCTGTAGACACCTAAAAATGTCTTGACACTTCAACCATTTTTTTGCATCATCCATATCACTAATTTCCCTTTTTATCTGATTAATTAAATAAATTCATAATTATTTAATTAATTAGCCTTACATCGTCTTTGATCATCCACCCTTAGCCATCCCTCATCAATTTACCCTTATTCCTGAATTAATTTATTTAATTCAGCATTATACCTTACCAACATCATCCCAATTAATCAAATAAATATGTTAAATATTTATTTGGTTAATTTGTCCACTTCACTAAACTCGATTAATTAAGCAAATCATACTTATTTAATTAATTTGCTCTACTAAATAGCCTAAACCTAGCCTAGTTTATTAAATAGCCATTATTTAATTAGCTACTCTAGCCTACATGACCCCTAAACCTAAATTAATTAAATAAACCATTATTTAATTAATTTTAACCCCTCATTAACCCATCCACTAATTTTCTCCAGCCACATTAATTAAGTTAATCCCCTTGATTAACTTGGTCAAATCATCATTAACACCTTTTCCCACATCCCACAAATAAAAAAATTACATTTTAATCCCAAGGGTCACATGACCCTTCCACCTCACATTTCTATTTTCATGCTAATCTCTTCTCCATGCCATGAGCTCACACATGTGAGTTCCCAAAATGCTTAAGTGCCACGTGACTCACACAAAATTGAATTTTAAATTCCATATCATCCCAAGGAAATAATTCACATTAAATGCAAAGCCTTCCCCAAAAATGAATAAAAGATTCACTTTTATTCCTAGCCCTCCATTTTTGTTGATGAGATCTTAGCCATTGATCTCATCCTCTCATCTCAACCATTGATTCCAACGTTCAATCTCCACAGGTGGATCAAATCCGCCCTCAAATTGCCTATAAATACGAGCCTTCACAAGCCATTTTTATCATCCATTTTCAAGCAAATACATTATTCCAAAATAACCTCCAAATCCTCTCATTATACCCTTACCATGCTAATATTATTTTGTGTTATTTGAGAGCATATCTACATTATTCCATTGAGTTTGGGTGAAGCTAAGGAGCTTGGGTACATCTCCTTCTACCTTATCAAGGAGTGAAGGACTTCAAAGCATCTTGGAAGGTATAATTCTGAGTTTTTAAGTTCATTTCCATGTTTTTATGTTTTGTTTGCTTCTTTCATCTTCATTTGGCATGCCCGGTGGGACCCCCTAGTCCCAATCTAACTTCCATTTGAGTGTTTTTGAATGTTTCTTGAAGAACAAGCTAGACTAGTGTTATTCTCTCCCATAGTCATGCTATATCCTCATAGATTAGTGCTATTTTACTCTGTCATAGCGTTATTCTCCTCTATTGTAGTGTTATATTTGTCTGTTTTAGCCTTATTCTCTTACAACATTGCTAACTTTTTTGGTCAAGGAAAATTTTTATGTTTGTTTTGTGTTTCTCACTGTTGGCTACAGGCATTTGCTCTCTATTTTTTGACAGGGTCTCTTGCTTCTAAGGGGTCACCATGCATGTTTTTCTTGAGACATTTTAAGAAAACAAAGTTTGAGTTTGTTTTCCACTTTCTAGAGAAAATTAACCTATTTTATGGAGTACAAAACTATTTTATTCACCTTTACTAAGCTTGCAAGTTATTTTATCTTTCTTTTTCATCATTTTATGCAAGTTTGCTCTTTGCTTTTGTGCAGGTCCGTAATTTCTGTAGATTAGCACTATCTGCACTCAGGACCGCACCATACAGTTCTTTACCAGATAGACAAATAAAGGTAAAAAAATCTCAGTTTCTGCATTTTAGCACAATTTACCTCTATTTTAGCGCTATCTACATCTGCAGTAGCACCATTTATCTTTGTTTTAGCCCTATTTATCTTTGTATTAGCGCTATATCACTCTGTTTTAGTGCTATTCTCTTACAGTATTTATTGAAGTTTGTGCAGGGTCTAATCTATTTTTACAGGTATCATAAACGTATGTCCAAGGCTATTTTATCAGACTACTGATATTTTAGTGTAGGTCTCACTTGTCCAAGACCTTGTTTGTTTTAACTAGAGTAGATGAACTAAAGTGGTTTAGTTGGGAATAAACTTTGTTTCCTGTGTTTGATTTGTGTGTAGACGTATGCTCTCCCTTCGCACCTTAGGGTGATCTTGGGCATCAAAAGTCTATACTCAAACAATTTATTACTTTTAAGTGTTATTCCCAAAAGGGTTATCTTTATTGTGTATGCTCTCCCCTCGTGCCTAGTGTGATCTTGGGTGATCATAAGCAAGGGATAATTTCTTCTTAGGAGGCTTGCTTGGGGATTTCATCACCCCAAGGGATGACCTCAACCATG
Source organism: Cunninghamia lanceolata (assembly GCA_027924645.1). Classification (NCBI taxonomy): domain Eukaryota; kingdom Viridiplantae; phylum Streptophyta; class Pinopsida; order Cupressales; family Cupressaceae; genus Cunninghamia; species Cunninghamia lanceolata. Next base: position 6,942,436 of record BSBN01000671.1, on the reverse strand, counting down.
TGTACTGGCAGGGTATATTAAAGGGGGAGAAAGAAACTTGTACCCCAATCTAGTTGTGTTGTCATTGGGATAACCTTGGGGCCCTAGGTGATTCCAAACATAAGGTGAAGCGGCTTGCCACATCCCTTCAACGAACTAGTGTTCACAGTCTTGTGCCTCATGTACCTTGTGTATGAAGAGGACTCCCTAGAAGCTTGTAATATCCCATTTCAAGACCTTTCAGTCATCATACCTTATCATGCACCGTTGCAGAGGAGGGGAAGATGCACACCATACCATTATACTTGATATATGCATTACCTTGTGCAAGATGAAAGTGTCCTTGGTAAGGGGTGTATGGTGGTCTATGACCTTACATTGCCTATCTATCCAAGCTATAGCATCAAAGGTATTAGTGGGGGTGGCAATCTTTGTTCACTTTAAGTTGAGATTGACCCATGACCACTTTGTGAGATCTACAATGTATGACACTCTCACTTGACTAATGCTAGGATGTTCATGTGAATGGTGTGTCTTCTTGTCGAAACCCATACAAGCCAAATTAAAAAAGTCCACCTTGAGTCAAATCCATTGTGTTCTCTTTTTTTATTTTTATGCTTGCCAAGAACCTTTGACATCATCCAAATCCAACATTTGAACCTTTAAAATCCAACATTTGAGCCAAAAATCCAAAAAATCCAACAAGTTTGACAAAAATCCAATCAAAGTTTCAAACATTGACTGTCAATCAATGCTATATGCTCACTTTTTAGCACCATCCACTTGACTGTTATCACCTTCCCTTTAGCACCATTTGCCCACCAATCAGTGTTATCTTCACTTTTGTCAATGCCATTTGTCCCTCTGTTTGCGCCATATGGGCTTGTATTAGCGCTATTTCTAGACCGTGTCCAAACTCCATCAATTGAGTTATACCTAAATTAATGAGCTTAGTTTGACCTTAGCATTTGGAAACCTTGTCAAAATTGCCCAAAAATCAAATCATACATTTGAGCCCAACCCATGTCCACATTTGCATCTTTAACCTTTGTCCAGTTCCATCTACATCATCCCATTTGACCTTAGATAAAATAACCTTGATATTAGACCCTTCATTTTAGTCCACCCATCTCAAATTCAAATCAATTATTGTCCCCAATCTTTCATTCCCTTTCCAAAGGGTTTTTAAAAAACCCTAATCCAAGTCCATCACCTTTCATTATCTATTTGACCTTAGAGAAACATCTTGGGTTTCATTTTGGACCTTTGCATCTCATCCATCTCATCCAAATTAATCATTGTCCAATCATTTCATCAACCCCCATCCAGATCAAAATTATAAAATCATTCTAACCCTAGTCCAAGTCCAATCAACCCCATCCCAAATATCAACCAACATTATCAAAATCTTTGTCCAAAACTAATCAATCATTAATCAACATCCAAAATCAAACATTCATCAACCTTATCCAAAATCAAACACCAATCCAAAATCAAAAATCCAATAAAAAACATCAACATCCATCCTTCAAATCAAGTTTGTGCAAGAGTTAAATCTAGATCTCATCATCCTCTAATTTATAGGGAGATTAAGAATTTGTTTGCCTTAAGTTCCTTTATAAATTAGCCCTTTTATCAAACCTTATATTAATTTAGGAGTCTAGACAACTCCTAAGTTGGCAAACTCTAAGGCATCCCATTTTGCTCAGTGGTCATTAGTTTACCCTCAAGTAAAATAATTATTTTCCCTTTTTGCTTAAGGTTATTATTCTACCTTAGGTAAGAAGAGAACATCCTTTGCAATCCAAAGATCTATATTTATTTGAGCTCTCCTTTGATTTGATCATCCTCTCAAAACACCATCAAATTTGTCCAACATCCTTAATCACCCAACCCTATCCAAAATCATTACCCAAATCATCTTAAGTATTCTTGGTCAATTAAAGTTGTCCCAAGTATACCTTAGTCACCCATCCAAAAGTCATCCCCAAATTCTATTCACCCTCACATCCACTTCCCTTTGGTCCAAAAATCTTTTTAAAATCAATCCCTAAGGTCACCAAATCACCCCTTTATTCATCCAACTTTTAATCCCAAATTTCTAAGGTTATAACTTTCACTCATCAAAATCAAATCTATCCATACCTCATCCATTATCTCTCATTATCAATTCATCTTTCCCTCCTTGGGTCTAATATTTTGAAATCATCTCTCTAAGGTCAAGCCTTCACCCACCTTTCAACACCAAATTAATCCAGACCCAATCCATTGCATTCCTTTGACAAGGTCCCAAGCTAGGAAAAACAAGGAAATGGAACCCTTTAGAATTAGCTTTGGGATGCCTCAAACTAATCAAAATAATGTTCCTATAGGCCAACAACAAACATAATTTGATGCCAATTCTATGATAAATCCTTTTGGAATTCAACCACTAGGACCACCATCCAACACCAATTATTGATCAAGATGTCAGGTAGACTTCATGCAAGATGCCGACTCTATGGACATACTAGATAAAGTCCTAAAGTCATACCTAAACAAATACCTTGAATTCCTAATCCAAAATGGTGCTGCAATACCCACCTCCTCACAACCATCCTCATCCAACAATATCCCTAGCACATCCCAAACTTCAAACACCATCATGCCATATCCTACCTCTACATCAATCATATCAGTCCCTATCTTCGCATAAAAATCAACTATAACAACATCCACTCCCCAAATCACCCTCAACATCCCCAACAACACCACATACACAAGAGCTTCCACAAGTGTACCCCAATTTGATGCCAACACCATATCATTCATTACACAATTATTTTCCCAACCACCTTTCAACACATCCAACAATAATCCATGCAACAACCCTTTATATAATTTCACATACATCCAACCCCCTATTTCCCAACCTCCCATTTCACAAACACCCATTGTATCCTCTACCCAAACCATACAAAATTAGAACCCAAACCAACAAAAAATTCCATCACACATTCTACAACAACTCCTTTCCTGCCAACAACATCAAAACCAACAAAATTAAAACCAAACCCCACCCCAACATCAACAAATCCCCAACTTCTGTCAACAATTAATCCAAAAAAAAACACACGTACCCCAACCTCCACCAACCTAGGACTTATCTAGCATTGTGCAAACCTTAATCTAAAAAGTTGATGATATGCAACATGGGACCAAAATAAAACAATATTCCTTTGAAGATATTTTCCCATATCCATTTGATAGAACCATCCCTATGTCACCTTTCCCTAAAAATTTTGAGACACATAAATTTGAGAAGTACAAGGGGAAAGGAGACCCTAGGGAACCATCTTAGGGAGTTTTATATTGCTTACCTAGAGGTCTCATATGATGACACATACTTGTTGAAACTCTTTCCTAGAAGCCTAGGTGGTCAAGTCACCAAATGGTTTTCTCATCTTCCCCCCAACATCAAAACATTGCATAAGCTCGCAGAGAAATTTGTCAGCCATTTCTCCTATAACTTTGAACATGAAATATCTATGACAGACCTTTGCAACATGAAACAAAAGAATGGGGAATCCTTCACTGCCTTTCTACAAAGGTGGAGAAGCCTCGCAGGAAAACTCCCTTGGCCTATTCCCGAGAAATAATTACTCACCATGTTTGTGATGAATTTAAACCAAGAAATGGGCTTCCATTTACAAATTTAACGCACATCAACCTTTGATGAGGTCATAGACAAAGGAACCATTGAGACAACCCTTATTGCCAAGGGAGCCATAAAAATTTATAACAACAACAAGGTCAATGGCAACAACACCAACACCCCCAATACAAACAACAACGACAATCAATCAATCCCATGAAAAACCCCGCTTTTGGGGCAAAAACAAAAATACCCTTAATGATGGTGTTACCAATGTTAAGAGCTTCCAAAATGTATGAACCACCACACCATCAAACCCTTGCATAATCAATAATGTAAATATTTTGAAGGGACCTCCTAAGAAAAATAACACACCTAAGAGGAGATTCACACTTCTAGGTGAGCCCATCAAAGATGTTTTGAGAAACCTAGTCAAGGCAGATTTAATCACATTGCCACCCATTCGCCCCTATGACAACAATAAATTTAAAACCTCTTGGTTTGATGAGAATGCCGATTATGAATACCACTATGTTAAAGGGCATAAAACATCTAATTGTATGAGGTTAAAACATTGCATCCAAGACCTTATAGATAGAGGCAATATAACCATTAATGAACCTCCAAAACAATTGCCTAATGTAAACTTAGAAGCATACAAGGATCCACTTCTAGATCATAACAAAGGAAAAACCTCATTCTCAAATCAATCCTACAACATAGTTCCTCCACCCTCTACTTTCGATTCCGTCATAGGTCATATAGAAGAGTCATCTAACCAAGTCAATAGCATCAGATTCGAAGCAAAACATCCAATTGTGTCATCACTACCCGTCGCAACCACATCTCTATTCAAGGAGCCCCTGCTAATGATCAAACCACCACTTTCACACCAACCAATCCTCCATCAACTCATAAGTATAACCTCCTTGAACACCTTGGAAAGACCCCCCCACAAATTTCCATCCTTGAATTTCTCTGCACATCCCCTCTCCATAAGGATGTTCTTGATAAGGCCTTAATGGAAACCCATGTCCCTAACAACCTGAATGTCGACCAATTTCAAGCAATGGTGAGACACATTGCCTCACTGCATTATCTCACATTCTCTAAAAAGACCTTCCCGCATCCAAAACATCTCACAACGAAGCTCTTCATATTGAGATCCTTATCCATAAACACATCATAAAATGAGTCTTAATAGATGGTGTCTCTGACCTAAATCTTTGTACTCTCAAATTATTAAAACACTTGGGATACTCTGATGTGGTTGTGGATTCTAATGAATACATCACCATAAAAGGATACGATGATACCAAGAGATTGTCTGAAGGCACCATTAAACTCCCCATTCAAGTGGGGTAAAAGATTCTAGAAACCAAATGTCACATTCTTGATCTTGACCTTCCCTACAACATCCTCCTCAACTAACCATGGATCCATGCCATGCAAGTCGTTCCTTCCACATTCCACCAAGGTCTCAAATTCCTGTATAACGGCACGGAATTTACTATCTACGCTAATCCTTGTCCCTTTCAATATTACAGCTTTTTGGAGGGACATTATAGAACCTTCTACCCTTATAACAATGCCACCAAAGTATCCACTCCTAACACTAATTCAAAAACCCTCACCTCATACATTGATCCTTCGAACATCACATCTAGATCACAATCATCCACCCCTCCTGAGGTCAAGATCAAGATGAGTGACATGGAATGTGGTGAATATGATCTACATGGCACATTTTGTGTAGGCTTACTCCCACCATCCCCTAAGGCATTTGGTGCCCCTAAGGACAATGAAATCTCCACGGTCATCAAATGCAAGACATCCCCAATCTTAAAGCAGAAGCACCTCATGAAACAAGACATCCTCGAAGATATATCCTCATGGTTGTACAAAGATGAAGATGAACAACAAGAAGCTCCTATCCTCCCAATTAAGATATATGGAAAAGGTCTTGAAATTGTCAAACACATGGGTTATAAAGGACGAGGCGGCATAGGGATTATTGAGCCTATTCAAGCAATAAGGAATCCTTATCTCCATGGACTAGGATATGGAAAAAAAGAATCTACCCCCACCGAACTTGAGTATATCTTGAGTGAGGTCGGTAAGGCTTTCCCTACAATCGATAATATCAATGAAGAGGACCATCAAGATTCCTTTTCCAATTTCTCTGAACTCTTTGAATCCTTCATATGCACCATTTACACCTTATCAACTATGTCATCCACATCCACTGACCTTCCTCTAGTCTACCCCCAACTCATAGATTGGGACCAACAAGGACCTCCTGTCCTTGATATCACACAAAACGACAAAGCTATTTCAAAGTTCCTGGGGGTTAGAGACTATATGCCCCTTAGAGATCATAGAGCCAGATACATAATGGACCTCAACACTTTTGCATACTTTGGGGAGACAATCCAATCTCTTAGTCACAAAAGTATAAACATAAAAATAACATCCCCTAGTAAAAACCACCTTGTGGCACTTTTGAATGATGAAAAAATCAAAATAAAGGACGTATCCTGTAGTGAAAACCTCCCTGAGGCTCTAGGGGATGAGAGAATGGAGCTCCCCAAAGCCCCCAAGTTATATCAAGAAAGGTCACCAATCCTTGTGGAAGCATCACAAGAAATGAACCTTGGTACAGAAGAAACACCTAAAATCACCTTCCGAGCAGCATCCCTTACAACAGTAGAACAAGAGGCATTCTTGGCCTTCTTCAAACAAAGAAGCCATAACTTCACTTGGACCTATGATGACATGTCCAAATTGGATCTTGCTTTAGTGGTACATCATCTCGTCGTCCATCCTGAAGAAAAAGTGATGAAGCAAAAGCTTAGGAAAATGAATCCTCAAATTGCACTATTGGTCAAAGCTGAGCTCAAAAAGCTCTTGGATGTAGGATTCATTCGACCTATCAACTATTCTGAATGGGTGTCGAATATTGTCTTGGTAGCCAAATTCATTGGGGGCATCCGTGTATGCATAGATTTCAAAGACATCAACAAAGCATGCCTAAAAGATGACTTCCTATTTCCAAACATAGACATCATTGTTGATCTAATGGTCGAGCATGAAATGTTATCCTTCATGGATGGATTCTCTGGTTATAATCAAATCAGGATAGCAGAAGAAGAGTAACACAAGACCTCTTTCATATGTCCATGGGGAACCTACTACTAGGTCCTGCTGCCCTTTGGTTTGGAAAACGTAGGAGCTTCATATCAGAGAGCTATGATAGTGATCTTCCATGACCTATTCCACAGTATAATGGAAGACTATGTAGATGACTTGTTGGGAAATTCCAAAACAAGAGAAGAACATTTGAATGTGCTAGACAAGATCTTAGATCGCCTAGAGAAATACAAAGTATGTTTGAATCCTAAGAAATGTGTCTTTGGAGTCACCTCTGGCAAACTCCTAGGACATATTGTATCAAGAAGAGGCATTGAAATTGACCCCACAAAGCTGAAAACCATAGTGGAGATGCCTCCACCCAAAACACTCAAACAACTCCGTAGCCTTCAAGGAAAGATTTAGTTCATTAGATGCTTTATAGACCAACTAGAAGATAAATGCCAGCCCTTCCAACATCTTCTCTAAATGAATGCAACATTTGTATGGGGTGAGAATTGTTAGAGGCCTTCCAGTAGTTGAAAGAATATCTTCCCATGCCACCCATCCTGATACCACCAAAACAAGTACAACCCCTTTTACTTTACATCTCCACGATAGAAACAACGATAGGGGCCTTGTTGGCACAACATGATGAACAAGGAAAAGAGAGAACTATATACTACATCAGCCACACTTTAGTGGCATATGAGCTAAACTATACACCCATTGAATGAGCATGCCTTGTTGTTGTCTTTACCTCTTAGAAGTTAAGACATTACATGCTCAATCATAAGACCAAGCTCACTAAAATAATTGTTGACAAGAGTAGCTCTCACTGGACGAATGGAAAAATGGGTCATGATACTGAGTGAGTTTGACATTGGGTATACATAATGAAAAGCCATCAAAGGACATGTAATTGCAGATCAATTGGCCAATGCACCCATCCCGAAAGAGAAACCTTTACTTTCAAAATTCCTGAATGAGTCCATCCTCGCGATAGCACCTACAAAAAAAAACATGGAAGATGTATTTTGATGGATCCTATACACATTGTGGCTCAAGGGCAGGCATCTTGTTTGTCACCCCTCAAGGAGACACCATCTTGAAGTCATACAAAATCACATTTCCATGCAGAAACAATGTAGCAGAGAATGAAGCATTGATTGCAGGGCTCCGTATGGCTATCCAGTGGAAAATTGAAAAGCTCAAAGTTTATGGTGATTCCAAGCTGGTCATAAGATAAGTCAACAATGAGTATAAAACAAAAGATGATAAGCTCATGTCGTATAAAAGAATGGTTGATGACTTCAAAGACTATTTTCATGAAATCTATTTTGAACAAGTACCAAGGTTGAACAATAAAGTAGTAGATGCAATGGCTACCATAGGTTCTTTGGTTGACATGAAGAAAGATAGCAAATAGTGTGAGTTCCTAATAGAAGAGATCTTGACAACAACTTATGATGTTCCAAAATCTAAGTTAGTGTGCGACATTGCTGGTCCCTTATCCCCTTGGTATCAAGAAACCTTCCTTTACCTCCATGATAATATCATTCCACCTAACCTTACATCTGCACAATGCCGAACCTTCATTCACCAAGCCTCTCGCTTCACCATCATAGGTGACACCCTATACCTCAAAAGTCTTGATGGTACTCTTCTATGATGCCTCAATTCTAGAGAAGCTGAAATGGCCTTACAAGAGGTACATGAAGGTATTTGTGGGGCACATTCTAGTGGACCTACCCTAGAAAAGAAGATCTTAAGAACAGGATAATATTGGCCTACCATGGAACAGGACGCCAATCATTTTGTGAAGAAATGCCTCCTATGTCAGCAACAAGGTGATCTCATCCATGCACCATCATAGGAATTGCAGTCAATCACGACCCCATGGCCCATTTCATAATGGGGGCTCAACCTTGTAGGCAAAATTCATCCACCATCATATAATGGACATAAGTTCATTATTACCGCCACTGAATATTTCACTAAGTGGGTAGAAGTAATTCCACTCACTTACACCACTAGAATCCAAATAGCCAAATTCATACTCTATTACATAATATGCCACTATGGCATCCCCCTTTCCATCATCACCAACAATGGGAAACCATTCAAGAACCAAGAAGTTTGCACTCTTTGAGAAAAATTCCACATCCAACATCACTTTTCCACGCTGTATTACCCTCAAGGTCATGGTCAAGCTGAAGCTTCTAATAAAACCATCTTACACATCCTGAAAAAGATGGTTAATGAAGCTGGCCGTGATTGGTACCTTCAACTCAATCCCACCCTTTGGCCCTATTGTACAAGCATCTGTACCCCTACAGGAGCCACCCCATACTCTTTAGTATTTGGTTTCGAAGCCATCTTGCCAATTGAGGTCAAGCTCCCCTCTCTCAGAATCTCACTACAGAATATCATTATTGAGGAGGAGTATTGAGTTGCAAGACTAAATGAGCTAGAACTTTTGGATGAGAAACACATGAATGCTCTAAATCACCTACAGGCCTACTTGAATCACCTACGTAGAATCTATAATAAGAAGATCAAGAGCTGACAGTTTGAGATAGGCGACGTAGTCCTTATGGAAAATCAGAGGAATCTACAAGAGCGTCACAAGGAGGGCAAGTTCAAACCTAATTGGTTGGGACCTTACGTTATCACAACTAGTTATAGATTAGGAGCTTATCAGCTTGCAACACCTGAGGGGTAGCCTCTGGATGAGCTGATGAACATCATGCACCTGAAAAAGTTCTATGCCTAATCCATCAAGATCCCAAGTCAAAAAAATACAAAAAAATATAAAAAGAAAAAAAATTAAAAATGAAGAAAAAGCTAAGTGTAATAAAGCTGTCCAATGGTGAAAATCACTTTGGTGATGCCTTGGACAAGTACCATGGTGAAAACCTGTCTCAGGCGCCATGTGTAGTGGCTAGTCCTACCATCTAATAAGTCCCCACCTCCATCGCATTACTCCATATTGCTCCATATCACCTCCATCCCATGAATTGAAATAACAAACATTTAGCGTCACCCGTCACCTACCCGAGGCAGATTCCTAGAAAAAGGATCCATGTATGCTCCCCTTGTACAACATAAAATTTGAAAAATCCAAAAACATCATAAAATCACCAAAAACCAAAAAAATAAAAAAACCACAAAATCCAAAAACATTAGAAAATCCAAAAAACCCCCCAAAATTCAAAAAATTATAAAATCCCAAAAAAAATCATCCAATGCATCATCATTCCATCATCCAATCCATCCTAAACCATCCCTACATCATCACTACAAACTAGAACTACATATTCATCACCACTTGCATCTTGATGTGCCTTGATCCCATGGAAACAGGGTATGTAGGCAGTCTGGAATATGAAGGAAGTATCCAGTATGCAGGTACATAAGATGCACCCATCCAACCCATTTGGATGGTTCCTATTCCCTTAGCTTATACTAAATCCAAGAGCAATACAATGCTAAGCATACTTCCAAAAGCATCGTATCTCATGCAAAAATCATCAATCAACAAACCAACTACAATCAAGACACATGGCCTACTATCTTCTTTGCCCATCTTTCAACTTTTATCCTAATCATCCAATCGATTCTTGCCTTAACAGATATATCATTCCTACAATAGGCAAAATCCATCATCCTATCAAATCAAGACTCATCTTGGTACGAGATACATTGGTTATTTGTTTGGGTCATTGGTCTTTTTGATTGTTGATTTTTATCTTTTGTCTCATTCTAAGGATCACTCCAAAACTACCTAGATCTCACTATTTCATGGTATGTGGCAGAAAATACCTGGAATGGGGCATGGTCATTGTTTTTGTATATTGTGCTTGTGGGTTGGTCTCATTACTCCAAGTCTAGCATTCATATCTTGTAAATGTAGGGTCGGTTGTAGCATATTGTCCCCCTTTTGCATCTAAGGTTCATCATACCTTTTATGTACTAAGGACTTATGCTATGAGTCCCCTTCCCTCATCGAGGCAAGATTGTACTACCTTGGGCATGCATGGGATCATCCTATTGTTTGCAGGTCTAGTCCATACAAAGACAGATATGTATCATCACCTTGATCTCTCATACCTTGGTGAAAATATCCCCTTTTTCTATAATAAATCTAGGATTGCTCTAAAAAATATCAACACAATATCCCAATCCCACTCCATCATCCTTAATCTACCTTCATCCCCCATTCATCAAAATCATCACCTTGTCTTTGCATTTAATAAGGATAAATACATAATCAATCCCATCCCCTAATCACTCGATCCCATCCCACAACCACCCTAACCAATCTAACAAACTCCTACCCCCCCATCCCACAACTGATCCCATCCAAACTTCAACCAACTCAACAAAGCCCCTCTAATAATGTGGTGTTTAGTGACTTAGTACTCACCTATCCCAACCTATCTCAACCATCCCTAAACCTATCCTAACCTATCCCAATCATCCCTAAACCATTCCCCAACCTATCACAACCATCCCTAAACCATTCCCCAACCTATCCCAACCATCCCTCAACCTATCCTAACCTATCCCAATCATCCCTAAACCATCCCCCAACCTAGCCCAACCATCCCCCAAAACTCCCAACCCTATCTCCCATGGTTCTAAGCATCACAATGTATCATGATAAACATCTATCATCCTGCATACACAACATCATCATTAACATAAACCACCATATCATTAACATCAATAACCATAATCATTACATTGCATTAGCTATCTACCACAACAACTTGCATACATTATATATGTTTATTAATCTAAGCATATATTTCCATCACATTTCATTCATCCATTTTCATAATATATGTTTATTAAGCTAAGCATATATTCCATTACATTCCATTTATCCATTTGCATAATTTATTTTTATTAATCTAAGCATATATTCCATTTTCATCTTATAAAATTATATGCACATCATAATCCACATAAACTATAAAACCATAGAAATATCCATATGAACATCATAAAAATCCATACATAAACCATGATCATAAACATGCATAAACCATAATCATCATATAGGCATCCATAATATCATCATAACCATCACAAATGCATCACATAGAATCATCATACATATATCGCTCAAAATCATATAATGTCATGCTACAAAAGTGTTCACTGAAGGTTAAAGTATCTCAAAAAATACATGAAGCCCAAAGGTGTACAATAAAACATCAACTATGGGCTAGCAGAGTCAGTAGGAGAATCAAGACAAGGTGGAGGAGGTGGCCTCATAGGTACCTACTGCTGAGAAGGCTGCTGCTGAGCTAGTGGCTGCTGGCGCTGTGATGGTTGCTAAACAGATCTCTAAGAATGGCCTGATCTATGGGAGCTTGACATACCAAACCAACTACGTCATTGGTTGTATCTCGGTACTCTTTATCCCTTAGAAACCATTATGTAGTAAGCCCTGTGGTAATACATGGCCCTAGCTCTCTGGTCTCTCAACTGTTGCTACACCTAGGATAACTATTGCTGAGTTGCTATATAATCCCCCACATCTGCACCATGTTGGTGCCAGCAATGATACCCTGCATTTGTGAGACTTGTTGTTGCAGCTAGGTCACCTATGCCTCAGCTCGTATCACTCTACCCTTAGCTCTCTATAATCAGGCTTCTGCCCCCTATCTCATCACTATCTTAGCATCCTCTCCATTGTAATCTATGCCTACATCTGACTTTGGAGGTGACATATATGAGCCTGCAAGATCTGAATCTATGGATCTCCATCCCCACCACTCACCCCACCTAACAAGGCATGCAGACCTTGCAATCTCTACAGTTGTGAAAGAGCATTGTCTCGCTCTACTGCAGTAGTAGCAACTCCTACTACTATGTCGCCACCTGATCCTCCATGCTTGCTACCTAAGCCCGCAGGGTCGCCATATCCTCCTCATCTCCCCTCGGCCGCACCTACTGATGAGTAGCAAATGGAGTGGGACCAGGGCTAGTACCTGATGTCCCTACATCCGATGTCCCCACCTGTCTTGAGGTCCCCACTTGGCCTGAAGTCCTCACTTGTGGCCCCTGATCCATTGGTGCCTATCATATAGGAGCTTGCACCACTGGAACTTGTCCAACTGGTACCTATCCAACCTGTACCTAAGCCACCAAAATCATCCCAATAAGTGTCTATCCAACAGGTGCCTACCCCACTTGTCCCTATCCTGCCACTGTCTACCCTATAGCCGCTACCACTACCAAAACCTCTATCCCATCACCTCCTCCTCTACCTCTACCTCCACCATGATGTACTCCTCCCACACCTCCTCCTCCTCCTCTCCTGGATAGGCCTCTGGAGTTGTAAGTCATACTAGCCTCACCTGCTGCCACCACATATCATATGCAGGGGTCATCCCTGCATCTGCTATCTGACTCCCCCAATCTAACAACTCAACCTATGGCTGCAACTCTGCACGCTAGGCTGGCCTATCTGCTAGTCCCCGTGTGTAAATAGCCATCACTTGAGGAAAATCCTACCTCATCCCAAACTGCCACATCACACATGACAGAATGTATCTCTCAATGGTATGCTCCATTTGCCCCATCATATATCGAGGCTGAAAGGTATAAGGCATATGTATATGATCATCCATTTACATCTTCACTCCTATATATGGTTGCCATATGATCATATCCATATTGTCCAGTTGTCGTCGCCAATATTTCATCCTCCCTAGATGTGTATGCTAAAGTGGTGCTCTGTACAAAAATACATAGGGCTCAAAATGTGCCCTCACATAAGCACACTCATGCCTCATGATATGGATGTGCTCCCACTCCCACACGTGGAGCAATATCACCCCTACCCCCAAGCTCACATCCACCTGGTACACTACCAAGTGCATCTCATGGTAAAGATGGGCTAGCAAGCAAGGTCCCCATGCAAACATTGTATCTTGAGTAATCATGGCCTCAATCACCCGTCCCCAACCAACCGAGAATTCCTGCAACCATTGATTTGGCATCAGTATGCCTCCAATCAACCCATAGACATATAACACAAAATACCCAGCTCCCCCCACATAGGTAGCTTCATAACACATCTCTTGTCTATCCAGCATATACCTCAGTTGTGATGGTGAAAATACTTTATCTAAGGCCACTACTCTAGAGGGAGCATCATATGTCACCCTCTCTCCCACTATGGGGATCCTAAGGATCCTCCATACGTCCTCTAGGGTGATAATAATCTCACCCATAGACAGTAAGAAGGAGTATGTCTTGCTCCTCCACCTCTCCACCAGGGCCGTCATCATCAAGGCATCTTTAAAATGGTGTACAACCCAATCCTATGTAATCGAGCTAAATTTGCATCTACAAACTTTGCCCTCAATGCCATCACTGATGGAACATGTCACTCCCATGACTGCAGCGCCACTCCTTGAATTTGCATCCAAAAAATCACCTAAGTCAACTCATTTTCCATAAAACAATGTTTTGGCATTAATCTAGAACCTTATAGTGCTAAACCAGAAGGTGGCGCTAATTCAAAGCCATATAGCGCTAATTTAGACCCTGATGACACTAAACCAGAGGATAGCGCTAATCCCTACCCATATTGCACTAAACTAGAGGATAGCGCTAATTCTTGACCCAATGGTGCTAATCTACCATTTCACCTAAAAACCCTAATTTGTCTAGTGCTAAACGAGGACATAGCGCTAAATCCTACCCACATTGCACTAATCCAGATGATAGTGCTAAAGCACTAACAAATAGCACTAAACCATGAAAACCCCAAATTCATGGTGCTAAACCACATGATAGCGCTAAAATTCTAGCGGATGGCACTAAACCGCCTGAATTTCCCCTTTTTCCTATGGCACTAAACTAGAGGACAACACTAAATCGAGCCCCAATAGCACTACGTGGCTACGCGATAGTGCTAATCTACCTAACTATCCTTTTCCTGACCCCCTAACCTAACCTAAAACCTGACATCACAAAGTTAGGATAGGATGACATACCTATGGTCTAGTCTCCTTCATGCGTCAGTAGTCCCATACCCTCTCTGACCTATGCATGTGTCGTGGGAAAGTTGTTTGCGCCATGTCTCCTACTCTACTCTCCTCTCATCCAAAAAACTTAGAGTATGCAAATGTGGCATGTTGGGCCCACACTTACTATATATAGCCACCATGTCAGCTCTAATTCACCATGTTATCTCCCCATACCACAAATCTTAGTCTTTTTCCTTCATTTTTTCTCCTCTCAACCTTGTTTGTTGTCCTCCATCTATTTTTTACCACCATTCCCTCATTTTTGAGAGTTCAACCAAAAATAATAATTTTTTCATCTGACCTCTCAAGGGGGCATCCCTCATCCATTTTCACTCCTTCCCATCAATTGGGACAAAATTCTTTGACCTAACGCCATTTCCCTACTAGGTCACGAGGCCACGTCAAAGAGGGGCAAATGTAGAAACCTAAAAATGTCTCAATCCTTCAACCATTTTTCTGCATCATCCATATCACTAATTTCCCCTTTCATCTGATTAATTAAATAAATTCATAATTATTTAATTAATTAGCCTTAAATTGTCTCTGATCATCCACCCTTAGCCATCCCTCATCAATTTACCCTTAGTCCTCAATTAATTTAATTAATTTAGCATTATACCTTACAAACATTATCCCAATTAATCAAATAAATATGTTAAATATTTATTTGGTTAATTTGTCCACTTCCCTAAACTTGATTAATTACGTAAATCATACTTATTTATCTAATTTGTCGTATTAAATATCCTAAACCTACCCTAGTTGATTAAATAGCCATTTTTTAATTAGCTACCCTAGCCTACATGATCCCTAGACCTAAATTAATTAAATAAACCCTTATTTAATTAATTTTAACCCCTCATTAGCCCATCCACTAATTTTCTCCAGCCACATTAATTAAGTTAATCCCCCTGATTAACTTGGTCAAATCATCATTAACGCCTTCTCCCACATCCCACAAATAAAAAAATACATTTTAATCCCAAGGGTCACATGACCCTTCCACCTCACCTTTCTATTTTCATGCTAAGCTCTTCTCCATGCCACGAGCTCACACATGTGAGTTCCCAAAATGCTTAAGTGTCACATGACTCACATAAAATGGAAATTTAAATTCCATCTCATCCAAAGGAAATAATTTTTTATTTCGTCACAAGTCCTAATCACATTAAATGCAAAGCCTTCCCAAAAATGAATAAAAGATTTACTTTTATTCCTAGCCCTCCATTTTTGTTGATGAGATCTTACCCATTGATCACATCCTCTCATCTCAACCATTGATTCCAACTTTCAATGTCCACCATTGGATCAAATCCCCCTTCAAATTGCCTATAAATACAAGCCTTCACAAGCCATTTTTATCATCCATTTTCAAGCAAATCCATTATGCCAAAATAGCCTCCAAATCCTCTCATTATACCCTTACCATGCCAACTTGATTTTGTGTTATTTGAGAGCATATACACATTATTCCATTGAGTTTCGGTGAAGCTAAGGAGCTTGGGTGCATCTCCTTCTACCTTATTAAGGAGTGAAGGACTTCAAAGCATCTTGGAAGGTATAATTCTTAGTTTTTAAGTTCATTTCCATGTTTTTATGCTTTATTTGCTTCTTTCATCTTTAGTATCATTGTCATATGGTAGGTTATTACAATCATCAAGGAATACAAGACAATCTATAACTAGATTATCTAGGAATAGAGGTTTATTTTAATCTCCATACATCTCCCAAATTTTGGTCCAAAAAGTACAAGGAAACTCAATATCTGATCTATCACACATAGTGTTATTAACAATGCTACAACTAATCAATCCTAGGACATGATCATTCTTATTAGCCCATACTTGCTGCATGGATTTTTTTAATGGCGAATCTTTGCCAATTGGTGAATAGTGAAATCGAGACCTCCAAAAATGGTGAATAAGACAAGCTATAAAGGAGACCAAATCACCTGATTTTTATGCAAATTTAATTTAGTCTTGGTTAATTTGCCAATGCATTATTTTTTAAACTATAAATCAAATTGTTTTTCCAAATACACGATGCATCATTGGAGCTAATTCGCTAGTAGATTATAATTTAATTACAAATCTTAATTATATTCGCTAGTAATTGTTTAGGGTGAAAAAGGGGGAAATATTTTGGTTTAAGTTTCAAAGGCAAATCCTCCCTTCTCACCAAACATTCAAGGGCATATCAATTGAGTTGAATCTCCACTAAGCGAAAGCAATCACCTATAGGTTGGGCTGCCTCTTGGAACAATGTGGAATGTCAGATGTATCAAACAATATCTCAATTACTCTTAAAACCCTAAATAAGCAAAACATTAAGCAAATTAATGAATTACGACAGATCCTTTCAGACTAAGGTGAAGGACAGAGATTGTTAACTCGTTTTTCAAAATCTAGAATGTGGAATAGTCACAGACACTGGCACTAGCGCCCCTGTCCAAGGTATTATTTTTTCCTCAAAACCTGAGTCTCCTTCTGACACTGATCTGCACTATATCTTCCATTTCTGCCCCAGAAAAAGTGGAGGACACTGGCACTAGCACCCAAGTCCCAAAATGTTGAACACTATCCTCTTTCTTTTAGATCATGAATCCTTGTTGTCTGCAACCTCCTTTCTGTAACTCCACTCCATGAAACTCAATACCTATAACCTGCAATCACAAAGGAGTGTGGGAGGGGGTTGTGGTGTTTAGAGGCTTGACTCGGTCAAGCCCCGGAGACACATTCAAGTCTTCTAAACACCGTTGTTAGATGAGAGTGCATATCCCGATGGGATAGAGGCAAAAATCTAAATGATAAATGATCAAAAACAAAATAGATATCACCTTGAAGTGTAGATCTCATGGAAGGAAGATGCTCTTCATGCCATGAGGAGATGGAGTCAAATCTACAAATACAAACACAATAACAACAAAATACTGCTCTACAACATAATGAATTTCTTGAATCACTTTCACACAAAGTCACAAGTTCACAATGTTCATCTAGTTTGCAAATGAAACCTAAACATGCTTATATATGCAACTATAAAGATTCCCGCTAAGAATTTCATAATTCAAACTTGAAATGTCGGCATAGGACCTAAATAACAATCATAAAACTGACATTTAAATTTAGGGTAGACCTAAAATAGGGCAGGACTAGGGTGCTAGAGCCCAAGTCCACCCTCTGATTTTTGTTTAGCGATCATCAAAATAGCACCCCCTAGGTCCTATTTGTCATAAGACTTCAGGGTTTTCTCATCGAGATTCAAAATTATCATGCAAGATTCTCTAAATGCATTCTAAGGACCTGGGAGCTAAACCTTAAGAGGGAAAAGCCCCCAAGGGGACATTTTCTGACAGAACATTTAGCCTCCACTTTAATGTATGTATAAATGCAAGGCCAATACATGCATTAAAGGACAGTCAACAAACACAACAAATACGCCAAGCACAGTGAAGACACGCCAAACAAAATGAAGACAATAACAAGCACGCAAAACACGAAGAAGACAGTTACAATCACACAGAACATGGAGAAGACAATATTGAAGACACACAAAACACAGTGAGTATAGTGAATGCAGTGATTATTTCTTTTTTTATTTTCTCATATATGAAATGTAAATGCAAGTGCAAGGAAAGTAAACACACAACCTAAAATGCAGGAGGGACTCATCCGCACATGTCTTTAGACTACATATGGGGTAGCAGACACGTAATACAAATATCAGAGTGTAGGAGGGACTCATTTCCACATGTCTTTAGACTACACTTGAGAACAAACATGCCATACAAATCCCAAAATGTAGGAGGGACTCATCAGCACTAGTCTTTAGACTATGCTTTGGAACAAACAT
Source organism: Cunninghamia lanceolata (assembly GCA_027924645.1). Taxonomy (NCBI): domain Eukaryota; kingdom Viridiplantae; phylum Streptophyta; class Pinopsida; order Cupressales; family Cupressaceae; genus Cunninghamia; species Cunninghamia lanceolata. The sequence continues at coordinate 6,923,788 of BSBN01000671.1, read as the reverse complement.
GCCATACACACACACATGGAAGACACAGAGAAAACACGGTAGACAAGCGATGGAATAAACCTATTGCTAGGTTCATAGCCATCTCAGGGACATTACAGGCACACACCACTGATTGCGCTTCACCACAACAATCACTGAAGACACGCTTAAGGATTAGGATAGTCTCAAATCTGCCCCGCCTGCTCGGAGGACTTTTAGAAAATGATAGGATGTGCAATCTCCTCAAAAAATACACCATCCCCACCTCCGCAAAGGGCTTAAATGATTGCAATATAGAAAAGAAAGATGTGCACTCACTCATAGATACAACATCCCTCCTCCGTAGAGGGCTTCAAACATGCTTCGTTAGTACCAAAATCATCAGACAACTTACCTTATATATTCTCCCACCATGTACCGATATCAAGCACATTAAGGTAGGAAGAAAACACACAAGGGAACACAAGCTCTCACAAAGCCCATGCCCCCCAGAGGTGACATGTACTGTACGATTGCCAAATGTTCCCACAAACACAATTTCCTGCAAGAAAAGGTGTTAGCATCCATATAATCAATAATGCATGTAATCATTCACATAGAGATCCGGGGAAAGCAAGATCCAAGATAGACAAGGTGCACGGAGCAACAATATTTTTATGTTTTGTAAGTGTGATAAGACAACATCAAGATATCACATGGAGTGATTCTACTAGCCAAGTGTCGATTAATATATATCAACCCCATCGTCATGTATGGACTAGGTCCATTTTTTTTATTTCTCGCCGAAGGGACGCTAGGTCCACATTAGTATAATATGTTTTTCGTCATCCGCCAACTAGATAGAACCACTAGAAGAAGGTAAACAATAAAATCAAGAGAGGAAAAACAAGTACCTTAGGGATAGTCACGTAGGAGGTTGCCCCCAAGTCACCAACCGCAACTCTATGTCCATAAGATGCAACACACAACAATCAAAATAAAGGAGAAGCAATATAGAAGAATGATGATACAAATAAAAGAAGGGTCACAATAGAGGCAGTCTCCAGTATCCTTGACCTTACGAGAGTATCAAGGGTCATCCTAAGAGGCCTAAACAACACATAACACATCACGGGGGAAACACAACACGGAGGTAAAGTGTTAGAAATACTTACCTATAGGGACAACCAAACTAAGGGTTGTCGACGAGCAAATCATCCTCCTGCAAATCTCGAATGCTAGAGAAAAGAGGTGTGTAAGGTACCATAGCCCAACTTTTGTTCTTGTCTTTAGGTTGTTCAGTTTTAAGTAACTTCTTTAGTTTATATATATATCACATATTTATATATTTTTAAATATATGGCTCTTTGTGTTTTAGAAAATAAAAACAATAAAAAAACTAGAGAGAATATTATTTCTTTTTTACAAAACAAATTCAGTTTTAACCTATAGGGAATAATGAATAAATGGGAACCTATGCATAAGAGATATTAGAAAATAGAATTTTTGAAAACTGTGCACACAAATTTGAAACAAAAGTTAGAAAATAAAATGAGGTTAGGGGAACATTAACATGTAGAAAAACAAAAAGAAACTTGTGAAATATAAAGAAATTTATTAGTAGACCTTTTGGGAAAATACTTTCCACTTGGGAAAGGACCTTCCCATTTTCCTTGCCTTGAAACTTGCAATCCAATAAGAGATCAAAAAATAGTTTTGTGAGTGAAAATAAGAATTGTTGTTGCTTTTATAACTTTTAGTCTAGGGTTTTGTGATGTCTAAACATTAGGGAGATGGTTAAACCTTAAACCTTGTTTAATTTCCTTAATCCCCACTTAGAGAGTGGATGTATAATATTTGTTAAATTTGTGTGGGAGTTCTTTTAGTGCATCATAATTAATTATTTGATCTCTATGGTTGTTTAATCAATTGATTTAAATTATATGTGGGAAACCCTTATTGAATACTTTTGAATGGAATCATATTATTTAATTTAATTTTGTTTTTAAAATATTTTAGTGCTATAGTTAATGTGTTGGTCAATTAGATTAATTTAAATGTATTATTTGTTTAGTGGCCTTATTGAATTTATTTCTTTTATTTATTTAATTTCGTTTAAATTATGAACGGGCTTATTAGTGAATTATATTATTTTAATTTATTTTTACTTCTCCCATAGTTGATGAGATGGCGTTATGCTGTTGAAAAATTCAGAGGAGTTTTACCTTAAGTCCTGTTATGCTATCAAATTTTTCCTAGATTAAAGATAGGATTATTTAAATAATTTATTTCTAGTATTTACCTTTCCACCTTAATTATTTGTGAAGTGCTTTAATTAATGGATTAGTTGATTTATTTTAATATTATTAGTTTGGGATGCTAATTTACTTCTAGGGTTAGGTTTCAATTTAGATCAAAACCTTATCACTTCACCTCGGGAGCTCTAGGGTTGGTTTTGAAATGGAAACCATCCCTCTTAGTGACGCTTCTCGTGACGCACACCCCTTAGTGGCTATCATCTTGTAGGGATTGCGAAAGAAGTTTCGCATTACCCCATTTTGTGATTGACTTCCTCGGCTTTGTGCGACGTGCCTAATGTTGGTTGCGGATACAACTACGTTACATGCGTGTGTCACCAAGCGTACATGATGCACACGAGGTGGTTTTAGAGTCAGGTGGGGAAAATTTGTCATAATTCCTGTCATGACCACATGACAAATGTGGACATGACATGTGGTTATTGTGTCATAACCACATGGCAAATGTGGGCATGACAGAAAGACAACACGGAGGTAAAGGTTTAGAAATACTTACCTGTAGGGACAACTGTACTAAAATTTGGAACTTGCGGGCATCTTGGAGAGATGCTCTATCAAGTTTTGTGTGAAGTTTGAGTGGTTCTTATGATAGTTTTGATTGTTGTCAGGAAGTCTATGTGATGCTTGTTTCTCAAGTCCTTGTGTATGTGAGATCTTTTGTTGCTTATGAGGATGAGAACTACTATTATTGCCAACTAACGATAATCTTCTTACTCTTTCCCGATCCTTAGCTCTCTTTCTCTGTTGAGTATGTCTATCATAGTGACAAGGACCATCTTGTACTATCTCAATCTTTTCTTTTGTCATAATCTCTTGCTTTTTTTGTTCTAGTTGTTTTTCCAATGCATTTTGGTTATTTCCTGATCCTTGAAGGGATAATGGAGGAGGAACCTCAGCATAAATACCATTCCTTCATAGATGAGGTGATACTTCAGTATTTTCCTTATTCACTTCTATTGTAGCAATTATCTCATCGTAGTTCAGATAGTCATCTTCTACTTCAAGTGTATTTTGTTCCATCATGTTATTATCAATATGCTTAGGAAAGGGATTAGTAAAGATTTGTAAATTCTAATTCAGCGGAGCAACCAAATTATTTCCATTATCATTCACACCTGATACCTATATAACATTCAAGTCGATGAGGTCTTGTATTTCATGTTTAAGTTGCATAAATCATTCAGTATCATGTCCTTGTTGCCGATGGTAATGACAAAAAGCATTAGTATCGAAATAAGGTCCTTGAATTCGACTAGGATCCAATGGTTTAATTGGAGGAAGTTTCATGAGGTTATTACTCACAACTTGGTTCATGATAAAATGATAGGATTTAGATATCGGAGTAAACTTTCTTTGTTGAAATGGTGCCTTCTTCAAATTGGTGATAGTAGACACTTGTGAAAAGTTGTTTACATTCGGCCCATTAACTTTGATGAAACTCTTATTATTTCTCTTAAAGTTGTTTTGTGACGGTCCACCTGTGGATTGACCAACTTGAGCCGATGAGTTTTGGTTTTCATACTGACTAGACGAAAGCTGATAATCATGAAGGGTAGTACATAAATGTTGAAAAGAGTTGTACTCCATCAAGAGAATCTTATCACAGATGTTAGGTTGCATATTTGTAATAAACACCTTCTAAACATCCTCATCTTTCATCTAATATTGAATTTGTGCATAGAGGGCTTGATACCAGCTGATAAACTCAATTAATTTATCTTTTGGATCTTGTTTGCAATGAACTAAATCAATCAAGGAGACTTGAGGTCCAATGTTTTCTTGAAAATGTTGTAAAAATTGATCAACTAACTACCAAAAAGAGTGTATTGAATTCAAAGGTAAAGAGCAAAACCATTCTAAAGTAGTATCTTTGAGAGATCGTAGGAAAAGTTTTGCTAACAAATCCTCTTCAAAGTAGAAATCACTACACATAGCTGTGAATGCTGCCACATGAGTATTAGGATCACCTTTTCCACCATAATTTTCAAAGCGAGGAGTTTCAAACCTCTCAGGCATAGGAGTTCTCAAGATTGCATAAGGTAGGGGATTATGGGCATGATAAGTTGGTATATTAGGTTGCAAAGAATTTGTCAAGCTTGTCACCTTTTGTTGTAAAGAAGTCATGCCTTGCAATAGTTGTTAAGATGGCATCATTAGGAGATGCATTTTGTTGTGAGGAATTAGAACCAAAGTGTGGTGGTGATTGAGGATGAGTAGTGATAAGTGGAGGCTATGAATAAGTGAGTGGTGGTTGAACATAGTGATAGATGGAAGGTAGTTGCAAATAGTTGTATGTAAGAGGTGGTTGAGAATAAGTATTCATAGAAGAAGTCACCTTAGATATCAAATTCTGATAGTTAAATCCACAGCTTTGTAATTTTGTGAATTAGTGCCATTAGATACTCCAATACTAGTGGTAGAATTACTACAAGCATTTGCTTTAGTAGTTAAAATCGTTGATGTAAATTTAGACATTCCCATAGTCGATATAGGTGTCGATACTTGCGTATGAGACGGTGACGACATGTTATTAATACCATTAGCACATTCAATCACAAGCATAAGATTATTGTGTATTATATGCATTAAACCTTGAATAACACTAATACCATCTCGTCCTTCTTTTATTAACTCTCTTATGTTGTGAATCACAGGTATAGCTTCTTCCGCTATCCTTTCATTTTCAACAAATGCTTGGAAATCGACTATCTCTTTATCAAGTTTGTTTATTTTCTCATTAGGTACATGTGTGACCACCTCAATAGTGTCCTCTACATCATGAAATATTTGATCTTCCATAGTGTTAGTATGAGGTATAGTGTCTTGCAAAATTTGTGTCTCCTTTTGTAAAGAAGGTATTCAATGGATTTTTAGAGGTAGGAATATCGTATTCTTCAGGAGCACTAGATCCCATGAGTCTTCTAATTCATCTTAAAGGCATATTTATATTAGGGAAGTGGGTTATAATATTCATACAAAAGCATGCAACACTCAATGCATAAACTAATAGAACAAATCCTAGGAGAAAGATATGTTTAAGATCCAAAATGTTTGATTTTTCACCTCTTTTCAATCCAAATGAATGAAAGAAGAGGTGTTGTGAAGAATTTAAAAAGGGAAAGAGAATAATATACCTAATAAAATCCCAATGATGCAATAATATCATTCACAACAAGCCTTTGATGCAATTCTAGAGTGATGACAAGTCAGAAATATGCAATTTTTCACCAATTTTCAATGTAAATGCCTAATAGAGAGGGTGTTGTAAGGAATTTAAGGATAGCAAGTAGATAATAACCCTGATATCAGTCAAATAATTTAGTAAAATCACTCACAACACACTTGTAATGCAATTCTAGAGAGACGATAAGGCCAAATCTAGTGAAAATGCAAGGTTTTCAAACCCTAGACATGAAATTTTGAAAGAAAGCAACTATTGTACAACACTACAATTAGAAATCAGTCCTAATGAGTGTTTTAAAAGGGTAGTAAAATCTGAAACAAGATTTTGACTACAAACCCTAGCTTATGCAAAACTAGGTTTTTATAAAAATGCACAATTTCAAGCAATTTTTGATAATTTAAGCATGAAAATGCAATGCAAGTGAATGCTAAATGATGATTTCCTGCAATTTAAATCAAATATAATAAAAATAACATAAATTTAATGAAATTAGATGCCAATTAATTCAAATTAAACTAAAATGCAAGCCTAAGATGCCAATTTTTTTAAATTTTTCAAATTTTTCAATTTTTTTATAATTTTTCGAATGCAATAAAATGAATAAATGCAAATCTATCACACACCACTTAGCAAGGTGCAAAAAGTCCAAAAAAAAACATGGGTTCACCAAAATGTTTAGGGTGAAAAAGGGGGAAATGTTTTCTTTTAAGTTTTAAAGGCAAATCCTCCCTTCTCACCAAACATTTAAGGACATATCAACCAAGTTGAATCTCCACTAAGCGAGAGCAATTATCTACAAGTTGGGCTACCTCTTAGAATGATGTGGAAGCTCACATGTATCAAAAAATATCTCAATTTAATGCTCAATTACTCTTAAAACCCTAAATAAGCAAAACATTAAGCAAATTAATGAATTATGGCGGATCCTTTCAGACTACGGTGAAGGACAGAGATTGTTAACTCATTGTTTTTCAAAATCCAGAATGTGGAATGGTTGGGGACACTAGCACTAGCGCCCCTGTCCAAGGTATTATTTTCTACCCGGAACCTAAGTCTCCTTCCGACACTGATCTGCACTTCATCTTCCGTTTCTACCCCAGAAAAAGTGGAGGACACTGGCACTAGCGCCCAAGTCCCGAAGTGTTGAACACTGTCCTCTTTTTTCAGATCTTGAATCCTTGTTGTTTGCAACCTCCTTTCTGCAACTCCACTCCATGAAACTTGATACCTATAACCTGCAATCACAAAGGAGTGTGGGAGGGGGTTGTGATGTTTAGAGGCTTGCCTCGGTCAAGCTCGATGGGATAAAGGCAAAAATCCAAATGATAAATGATCAAAAACACAATAGATATCACCTTGAAGTGTAGATCTCATGGAAGGAAGATGATCTTCATGCCATGAGGAGATGGAGTCAAATATGCAAATATAGACACAATAACAACAAAATACTACTCTGCAACACAATGAATGCCTTGAATCACTTTCACACAAAGTCACAAGTTCACAATGTTCATCTAGTTTCCATCTTGTTTGCAAATGAAACCTAAACATGCTTATATATGCAACTAGAAAGATCCCCACTAAGAATTTCGTAATTCAAACTTGAAATGTCGGCATAGGACCTAAATAACGGTCATAAAACTAACGTTTAAATTTAGGTCAGACCTAAAATAGGGCAAGACTAGGGTGCTAGCGCCCAAGTGCACCCTCTCATTTATGTTTAGGGATCATCAAAATAGCACCCCCTAGGTCCTATTTGCCATAAGACTTCAAGGTTTTCTCATCAGGATTCAAAATTATCATGTAAGATGCTCTAAATGTATTCTAAGGACTTGGGAGCTAAACATTAAGAGGGAAAAGCCCCCAAGGGGACATTTTCTGACATAACAATACTATTATATCCCTGCCATTAATTTTGGGGCAATATTTTCCATTAATTAAATTCTGGCTTCATTTTAGGGGTATTTTCGCTTTGAATAGGGCTTTTATTTGTTGCCATCAATTACCTTTTTAATCAAATGGTTGTAGTTGAACTCTTAGGCCTATATGCATGTGCCTTTTAAAAGGCTTGTTGAGGCCCAAATTTTGTTTTGGGCCACACGATTGGATTAGATCCTGTGGCCCAAAACAAATTCTGGGCCTCAACAAACCTTTTAAAAGGCACATGCATATAGGTCATGGAATTCACCTACAACCATTCGATTAAAAAGGTAATAAATGGTAATAATTTCACTTTTTTTAGTCTTGTTTTTAAAGTGAAATATTTAAAAAATACTTAATCTGTGTGTGCTCCATTACATTTTGGATAGTGAATTTGTGCTTGGTGGTTGTTCCCAGACTGTACGAGGGGCGTTGCCCCCTTGAACCCCACAAGGGGGCTCTGCCCCCTTGAACCTCACAAGGGGTGTTGCCCCTTGACCCCACCGGTGGCTGCTGCCCCTAGGCCCCTGCTTCAACATTACAAAAACCAAAAATATATATGGGGGGATTGTGCTGACCAACTATGCAAATTTTTAAAGGAAAGATTCACCATTGTAATTAATTTCTTTACTAATTATTCTCTAGGATTCACGATTGTAAATTTTTTTACCAATTATTAAATAGAATTCGCTAGGATTTTATGAAAATTTCTAATAATTTGTGCATAGATTCGCCAAGAATTTTTTTTTTCAAAAAAAAGGAAAGATTCACTAGGAAAATTATAACACTTAGCTAGGATTCGCTAGGATTTTATAAGTTTTTTTAAGGGGGTTCCTTAAAGTTATCATTGACCTACTTATGCCAATGAGTACCTAGTTTAAGAATAAGTCCATAGAGATGGAGCAAGAGATGAAGCCATTTGAGATGTTTTAGGATTTTGTCTCACCATGACATATATTTTCCTTTTTTCAAAGTGATAATAAAAGGATGAATTCAATAACCTATTATTGACTATGATAGACTCCTAAAATGAGGCAAACAAAGACCAAACTAGTAAAAGGCCTGCACAAGACTACAGCCCCTCCCCCAAAATCACTCAATCATAAGACCCTCCCAAAAAATAATGATCTAGGCACTTTATATTTAGTGCATATACAATTGCCACTTGCAAAAAATCACAAAGTGGACTTGATTTTGATGTGCTAGAGATGCCAAAAGAAGACTACAATATTGAAATTATAAATCTACTTCAACCTGCAACATATATCAAGATCTAGCAATTTTATTGAAATTTGTAATTAAAAAATTTATCAAAAATTAAAATTGGAGGTCAACTTTAGAGCATCGTATCTCACTTAATACAACTCCAAATCTTTATTGTGACCACTTGCTAGAAAGATCTTGAAGTTCTCTTTCCAATGAATCTAGAATCATGTTTTTGAGACTTGTGTGAGGCATATGACCTTCTACAAACATGTAATTTTTTTTTTTTGGGGGGGGGAGTTCAACAAAAGAAATTCTCTAAGGGACTCAAGCCAATTTATCTTATTTTGACAAATTGATAGGTGATCTTAGGATTTTTTGGCCTTCTATATGTAATGGCAGGGTTAATTTTCCCCCAAAATACTCTTAATGATGAGTGATCTTAAAATGCTGAATATAAAATCTTTCCTTCAAAACCTTGTAGATTTTGCCTCTAATGTCCAATTTGGATCCAAAAAAAAAATTGACTTTTTCAGATGCTATGGACTCAAAAGTGTGCTCAAATTTACTCCATCAAGATCCAAAATGTACCTACAACATAAAAACACAAAGAGGAAACCCCCATAATTTAGTATTTCTATCAATTTTTTTATTTTTTAGACCATCATTCGATGCAGAGAAGAGCATACTCAACCTTTCAAGAAAATACAAGATCTGCAACCTAGATCATTAAAAGGCTAGCAAGAAGCAAACCCACAAACTTTGATACCATGTAAGATTTGGTTATGGATATAGTCAAACAAGATCAAGAAGCTTAAATGAAAGCACAAAAGAAACCCAAAATGAGAGAATAATTCTATTCTATCAAAGGATGCAAAATATACAAAATGACATTTGAGATGATAATATACAAGAGGACATGAGGTGGGTATATATAAGATACAACATCAAGAGATGTGAATGTACAACCAATGTGGGATCAATGAGATATACTCACATGTGTGTGGTACAACTCCACCAAACAATAAAAGTACAAGTCAAATGTGTAAATGCAACCTACCTAAGCAAGCTTATCCTATCCTAGGTACAAATATGCAATAAAGTAATTAACTAAATGTAAGAAAATAAACATGCAACAACACTAACAAGGTGAAAAACCAATGGTAGAAATCAAAGGAATGGTATGAGAGATTTGCAACATAAAGTTAAGATTTAATGCTCCTACTCTTGATGGTAGTAGCATTATCAATGAGATCTCACACCAAGGAGGTGTTTTTCTCAATAAACATAATGAGAAATTAGTATTGCTTGTTGAATGCAAAGATCAAATATTTGAATGAGATAATCTAATGGTGTCTAGTAGTATCCAAGAGAAAAATTTTAAGATTTCAAACCTTGAAATATGGAACCATTGCCATGTGAGATTAGTTTCCAAAGTAGTTATATTAATGGACATAGATTTGTGAAGGATCTTCAGTTGATTCTTGTTCCATTAATAATATTCATTTTTAGAATTTTGGTGCTACTACAAATCATTCAAAATTTTCAAATTCAACAATGGAAGCTAAACATTGTGGTTTCCCATTAGATTACACTTCAAAAAATAAGGAAGATAATAATAAAAAGGGTACAATAGAGTCCAAATATGCTCTCCAAAAATGAGACAACCACTAGTTGATAGAGATTCAAAGCTTAGATAAGCTAGGTACACTTGCCCAAGCAAGTCACAATAAGGTAAGCTCATGTAGGCTTCATTTGATCATTATGGTGACAAGGTGAAAGGTATTATTTGTGGAAAATAGTGCAGATCTCCTTTCTCTCAAGTCCAAAATGATTATTCTTATATAGTGGTTTGGGATCTTGGTTGTGTTGATTGTGTTGTATCCTAGGAATCCAAAATAGAATACATTATGAGGCACTTCAAGGCTATTGAAATGGTAAAAATTGATTCCTCCAAAGACATCAAAAACATTTTCTATGGTGGCTTATTAGACAAGTTATGGGTAATGTGTTTTTAAGTGTCTACTCTTCATTTTCTAGAAATAATGTAGATTTCTTACTTAGAGATATGCAACTTGAAATAAAAAATCATACTTGCCATAGAACTTTTCTTGTTTTAGAACTATGGTTGTCAATTAAAGGCACATTCTTAACTTCTATACTAGTTCCACCTCATAAAAAGAAGATCGTTACTTTTGCTTGGGACTCTCTTCAAGTTAGATTTTAGGATTTAATTTTAGGAGGTACTCTTTAGACCAATGGTTCACCTCTACTCCATGATATTAAAAATTCACAAAGACACTTTTATCAAATACAATGAAGTACTATATGTGGAATACTTATGATACATCCTTCATGTATCCAAAACTTGAGTGTAACATTCAAAGGGATTTTTCCACTGCTATTTTAATACATAATGTGGAAAAGATGAAATTTTGGGTTATGAGAAAGGCCCTAGGTGCAGAGCCACATGATCTTAGACTTGGTAATTTTGGGTTTGAAATTTAGAGGGATGTGGTTGCTACTAGTGACAAATCCTTTACACATGTTGTTTGACCTTTTATTTACAATGTAATGACTTATATAGACCAATTTGATAGAGACAGAGATGGGATGATAGAAAATAAACATATTTCAAAACAAAAATATGATTCATGGTTTGTATTTTGTGTCTAGAAAGCTTTGCTCAATAGAACTTAAGGTAGTAATGACAGGTGAAGTTGATGACTTATAATCATGACAACTTGAAATTTTTCCTTGACCAACATGATTTGAATGATCCACAACAAAAGTGTGTAAGTAAGCTTCAATCTCATATATATGTGTGTGTGTGTGTAGTTGTTGATGGTCTTTCTTGTATGCCTACTTTCTACTCCATTTATTTTTTTACTTATAATTAAGATGGTTTCTATCATGGTCAAATATGCCAAGGACATGTTTTCTATTGATGTTTTTGATGGAAGTGTGAAGGATAACATGTACATGTTGTGGCTAACCTATTTTGAAAATAGGTATTCAATCTACATGGCTTGCCCAAGACCATTGTTATTGATAGGGATACCAAATTCCTTAGCTTATTTTGACAAGAGTTATTTCCTTTGACTAGCACTAATCTCATCCCTAGTACTAGATATCGCCCCCAAATGGATGGGAAGATAGAAATAGTTAATAAGTGGGTTGAAGGGTACTTAAAGAACTATGTCATAAATCAATACACAAAATGGCTTAACTAGTTGTTCCTTGGAGAGCATTGTTATAATACTACTTACCACATGTCTCTTGGAAAGGCACCATATGGATACAATGAACTCACCTTCACTAATTTGGTGTACACTAACAATGATGTAATAACAATTGGTAATTTTGTGGAGCATAGACAAGAGATTTAGAGATCACTTAGAGACCATTTATAGAAGGTAGCATAGGGGCAAATTGTTGAGATTGAACCTAAATAGTTGACAAAAGATGATGCCAATAGTAGCAAAGGTATACTTCTCACTCTCTTAGGAGCACCACAATATCACCCATCAAAGGTTCATGGAGACTTATTAGGATAATAGATTGTTGTGCTCCTTGATAGTAGGGCTACCACAATTTATTGGCAAAGGCCTTGTATCCATGAGGAGATTGAAGGTGGATGACTTATCCCATACACCAAGGTAGTTCAATAGCTCAGGCTATCTTTTATTGATTATACTATATGTGATGATTTCTATGTTGTTAGACAAGGTTAAGCACATATGGTTCTAGGTATATAGTGCTTTCATTCCCTTAGGGAAGTTTCCTAAATGTATTAGTCCATAGAGTAGAAGAAACTTTATACAAATTGACACCACATTGAGAGATGATTTATGGTTGGAGACATGGTTTTTTTATGCTTGTAGAATTATAGATAGACCTCCATTCAATGAAATGGGATTGAAAAGCTCAAAATCCATTTCTATGGACCATAAAAGGTATTGAGGAGAGTTGGTGATGTGATGTATCAATTGGAGTTTCTAGCATGTAGTCATATTCACACTAATCTCCATGTGTTTTTCCTTAAAAGTGCATTTGGATAATGTATTACATCATCAATTGATATGCTACTCTTGCATGATGAGGGGAAACTTGTTTTGATTCCAAATTCCATTATTGACACATGAGAGAATAAGTTAAAGAAGAGGAAGTTACCCATAAAGTATTCGACTTGGGAGGGACAAGAGATACTAGAACATATAGCATTACATTAGCTATAGGTAAGCAACTATGGAAAAGGCAGATTTATCATCTCCTCTTTTTTATTACTTCATTATATGAGGACCCATGAGCCTATTTCCATGTTTCTCATTGGGTAAGGGGTAAGTGCTAGGGAAATATTTTATAATAAGAGGGGGTCTTTTGTACATTAGGTATTCAAACTCACATCTAATGTTTGAAATTGTGTTCTCCAAACCTCTTAGTAAGAGGATAATAATTTATTGAAGGATGAATTTGATGGAGCATAGAAAAATAATATAATTATTTTTTAATTTACATCTCTTGGAAAGGGGGGATATATTTAATTTCTTGGATTTGTACTATGTTCACTTGTAGCTTGAATTTTGGCAATTAGAAGACCCACTTAGTGTCATGGTAATCACTAAATGCGTCTATGACAACTTATAAGGTGTATAAAGAGTTTCCATTATAGAAAAAGTGTGATGATAGGAAGTTAGTTATGGACTTGGAGAAAATTACAAAAGTATTGTTGGAAAAAAGGAATACCATGCATGAAAAAACAATGCAAAAAAATTCATGCATGAATGAAAATATGCATGCACGAAGAAATTATACATGCATGAGGGAAGGAGATTCTATTTTATTGTCAATTAACTCAGTTTGTTTTGGGGAATTGGATTCTTGCATAGATTTGGGCACCCAAGTTGGCTATAAATTGGATGCTAGGATGCTTATTGTTATTGCCTTTTTTATCATATTTTTTGTATTAATTGAGAATTTGTAACAACCTCCAAAGTTTAACTTTAAATTTTTTTAAGTATTAACCAAAAAAAACAACCCAATGCTAACAAAAGGGTATAAGATAAACTTCCATAAACTTCCATTACCTTCGATGATACAATATTATGTAACAAAATGCAAAACTTGAAAGTTATATCCAATAAGATCAACACAATATATAACTTCCACTCACTAGATATAATAATCATAACATTAAGTACATCTCAAATAATATGAAGGTCTTCCAAGTACATATCTAGAAATCATCAATGAAAATAATATTATTACATAATCAAGATATACAAGGGGTCAAATACTACAATCCTCATCAATAACAATGAATACAATAAGATGTGAAGCAACCACCACAAATACAAGTGGTCATATACAATGTACATCATAAATAATATCTGAAGAACTCCAAGCTCAACTCTGCAAGCTAATCCTCCAAGCTCTCATACTTTTGTTGTTGATTAGCGAAGGGATTGAACCCACCATGGGGATGTCCCTTTCCTCCCTATCAATTAGTCAAGGTGAAGAAGCACCATCCACAATCCAAAAGTGTGGTATAATATAATACTAGTGATTATCTTATTTAGTTCATTTCTTAATTAACACATATGCATATACATGAAAACATATATCTAACCATTTCAAATAAATGGAAATAGATTTCTCAATGCACATGAACACATCCTTTCTAGTATCTAATACAGATATAAATGCAAATACATGAACAAATCAAATATGACTCTTAATAGTAACCATAAGTATTTCCAAACCAACAAGGTTTAACTTAGAACTATAAATTCAAGACAATATACAACATCTACATGAATTTATATTCGCATCCCATACTACAAAATCCCTCTTCACATGATGCTATATGTCTTACTAAAACACATGTGCCTAGGGTAGAACTACACGCATCCTAACCTTAGCATAATACAAGTATCCAAACACATAAAACAATAATTTAAATAATCAAACACACAAATAAAATACACATCACACACATAAAGAAAGTACATAAAGCAAACATAAAATACAAGCATATCATACATTTAAGAATACAACACAAAATCCCAACCAAGGCCTCTACCTCAAAGTTTAAATACAAGAACACAAGTTCAAATATCACAAAAAAGGCATCTGCCTTAAAGTTCAAAGATCACAACCAAGGCATCTACCTTAAAGTCCCATACCACATTAAGGCACACATGTCCCATTGATAAAGTACATCTATACCAAATATCATATAAGTAATCTAACCATATAGTAAACACAGAGCACCCCACCATCTGGTGGATCACCATCTAGTGATATGGTATACCAAGTCGAGTCATAGATCTTAGTAAGAGATCTACTAGATGTAGTGATGAAATGAGAAACATAATTAGTGCATATGCACCATATGCATCCGCATAGCCTGTGAAACCATTCACTCATCCAAAGCACTAGAACGTATGTGATGTATTTATGGAGAGAAGAGCATCTACTAATCTCTTATATTCTTACTTAAAGGGAGAAGGTCTTCAAATGTGTTGGACAAGGATTAGAGAAAATTATGTAAGCTAAAATCACCCACAAGACATCTAACATTCTCTCAATCCATACTAATCATGGTACTTACATAGTAGGTAAGATATACATAGTATAAATCAAGACCACTAGTAGTGAAGCACATAAAACATTTCCACTTATGCCTACACATACAACACATCATAACATAATAGGTACAACATCTAATACAAGAGTGTACAACATAGTAACACTATCCCAATAAAGGAATTATCTCTACCCAAATTAAGTTGAGAAATCATACAAAATAACATTGGAAGTTAAACATTCCAATTATGACATCAAAACTATCAAATACAAAATCACTAGAGGACTCTCAAGAACAAGATCACTAATATACTTAGGTGAAAACATTCATGTTCACACTCTCATAAATAGTATCAATATAAAATAAAATTCAATATACTCTACAAAAATAGAAACTCACCAAACCATGTTGGCATATCACATACAAATAGCAAAGACTTCCACAGAAGTTCAGAATGATGAAAATCCTTCCAAGTTTTCTCTCAATCCTCCTCTTTGCACCATCAATGAAAATATTTTGGTATGTGAGGATCAGGAAGCACCATTATTGCCTGCCGAACTAGATGAGAAGTCTTTTGGTATATCTTCCATTCCTCTATTTGGGGATTTCAAAAATGCACTTGCTTCTGATAAGGTTCAGGGGAATTTGGAGATCCTGTTTGTTGTGGGTGTTGTTCTTGATTTGGCTTCTAAATCGTAGGGTGTGCTTCCTTCCCTGGAAATGGTTGCTCCTGAGCTAGTCCCTAATTCTTTTGTAGGGAATGAAGTTTTATCTAAAACAACTATGGTTTTCAGCAATGATGATGTGCATGTAACAAATTTGGTCCTAGACTCCTTGGTAGAAAATGCTACTTTGGAGGTGTTACATTCAAGATAGACAACTAAGAGGGGGGGTGAATTAGTTGTCCCAAAACTTTCTCTTATTAATCACTTAAATCCTTCTTGTAATTTAGTAGCATAATAATAAATCAATCAAGAAACATAATGCAACAATTCAAGAGCAGAAACACATTAACACATATGACACCAAGATTTTAACGTGGAAAACATGATTAAGGGAAAAACCACGTGGTGACTAACCCAAGATTGTATTCTTTGTTAAAAGAATAGGAAGAACAAAATGGCACATGCCAATTAGGGCTCACTGCCCGAGCACACTGCTCACAAGAGGCCCACTGCCTACAGGAGACACACTGTCTACAGAATGATAAATATTACATACTTGAACTGAAGAATAGCATCTTCACCATGCTTGAGTCAGTTCCATTTAAGTTTAATACTTCTATTCTGCCTTTCATTCTTCTCCTCTCTACCACACTCTCATCTCCGCCAAGATGCTTTTGAAATAACTTCACAACTTCTTATTTATACAAGACATCGACTTTGGGATAATCATCAAAGTCGGCAAACTTTACAGAGAAAATACACAAATACAACTAGACTAATTACAAAAGACTTCATGCGGATCATCACACTGTCGGCCACATAGATCTGGGACTTCAATCTTCTTTTAGGAATACGCCATGCTTTGTAGAACATCTTCAAGATCATCCGCAAGATATGTAACTCATCCGATCAGCCAAGTTTAGGAAGAACATCATCATCCGGAAGTAATTCTTCAATTACGAGCTCAAACTTCAATGTGGACCACCAACACGAACTGGACACAATCTAGAGACCCCCACAAGCTTACCTGAATCACCAAGAACATCCACACTACTTCTGCTTACTGAAATCATTCTCTCCTTCATTTGAAACCTCAAGAACACAGTCTGTCATCACTGTCATATTGGAATAGATGCTTGCGGACCTCCAGACCATGAACCAATTGAGTTGTCAATTCATATTGACTTCCTAAACACTCGACCAAATCCGCAGAACAAGATATTGCATTTCTAGATCTCACTGGACCTATTTGTGTCACTCTGTCACCTCTGAACATCTGCCAGAACCAGTTTTACTCATATGGCCATAACTTCTTCAAATCTTCATGGGGACCTCTCAAGTCTATACTCAATCTCCTTTAGACACATATCTACAAACCCTTTGATGTGCAACCTCTGATCTTCATCTTAGTTGGGATCTTTACCTTACTGTCTTCACTGCTCTTCTATGTTCCTGATAGGACTAATTTTCTCAATATCCTCAGCATACAACTCATCCAATCCTTGACATCAATGCAACAGGAGTATGTTGACATCAATGACAACACCGGTTAGTCCCATACTTGCAACAATCTTCCCCTTTGTCATTGATGGCAACATATGATGTGAAAAATTATTTTAACCATCAAGACAAGAACTTCTCCTCACTGACTGACATAACTCCCCCTATCAACAACAACCATTCACGTGTCTTCTCCTCCTTTATTGCTCCCCCTTTGATCAGCAACCACTTTTTGTTTTTCACATGTCTTCTCTCCCCCTTTGACATCAATACTTGCATCACTTCAGAATCATACCAACTGCTCCCCCTGAGTTGCAACTTCCCATCATCAATCCGGACCACAAGATATGACTGTGAGATCCACTGGATTGATGCACATTAGTGCACCTTAATTCAGAATAGGAGGGGTAATAACCCCTAACTTCTACCTAAGATACTCAAAAGAATCCTTAGGTAGAGGTTTAGTAAAAATATCTACAATCTAACCCTTGGAGGACACAAACTCTAATTTGACTTCATTCTTGTTCACTTGCTCTCTCAAAAAATGAAACTTGATGGATAAATGTTTTGTCTTTGAATGCAACACTAGATTTTTTGATATATTTATTACACTTGAATTATCACAGAAGATTGTGATAGGTTCCTCATACACCACTCTGATGTCTCTTAGCATTTGCTTCATCCACAATACTTGAGTGCAACTACCTGCTGCTGCAATATATTCTACTTCTACAGTGGATAGAGATATTGCCTCTTGTTTCTTGCTCAGCCAAGAAACCAATATTTTATCAAAAAAGAATGCTCCACCACTGGTACTCTTTCGGTCATCCACATCTCCTGCCCAATTTGCATCTGTATAAGCATGAAGAGAGAAATCGTGATCTCTAGGATACCATAAACCATACTCAACTGTCCCTTTTAGATATCTAAGAATCCTCTTGATTACCATGTGATTTGTACTCGATTAAGAGTATAGACAGTAGTGCTTACAACTTCTCTCCAGTAGATCTGAGGAACATTTGCTTCCATCATCATGGTTCTAGATGCTTCCTGGATGGTCCAGTTCTTTCTCTCCACTACTCCATTCTGCTGTGGAGTCCTTGGAGCAGACAACTATCTTTTTATCCCATGTTTCTCATAGACTTCTATGAACTCCCCGAATGTGAATTCTCCACCTCTGTCAGACCTAAGACATTTTATGTTTAATCCAGTTTCATTTTCTACCATAGACTTGAATATTTTGAATTTCTCAAGAGCCTCAGATTTCTCTTTCAGAAAAGTCACCCACATTATCCAGGAGTGGTCATCAATTAATAACATGAAGTATCTATCACCTTGCAAACTCCTGACTATTGTCGGACCACATAGATCAATATGTACTAAGTCCAACAATCTGGTAGAAGACTGTTCCTTACTTTTGAATGTGACTCTACTCTGCTTACCCAACTAACATTCTTTGCACAAGCTATTAGTAGGTTTCACTAGTCTTGGAAGATCTCTTACAGCTTGAGTGTTGTTTATCTTGATGATATTATCAAAATTCACATGACACATTCTCCTATGCCACAACCAACTCTGATCAATTTGAACAAATAAACAACTTTTACCAGTACCAACCAAGTGGAAGATATTACCTTTTGTTTGAGTACCGGATGCAATCTCTGTTCCAGAAGTTTCAAAGATCTTACATTTTCCATTTTTGAATCGGAGATCATAGCCTTTGTCCACCAACTATCCAACACTGAGAAGATTGTGCTTCAGACCTTCAACATATCGTACATTACTAGTTTTGTTCTTTCCATCAAAAGAAATAGTTCCTCTACCTCTGATCTTGCCAGCAGAATTATCACCAAATTTTACCACTCCTCCTTCATATCTTTCCAATCTATGAACTTATTTTTGTCACCTATCATATGGTGGGAGCATCCACTGTCAATGACCCAGTCATCCTTTTCTTCAACTTGGGCAGCCAGAGCTCTTTCTATTTTATGATTGCCAGATTCAGAGGGCATTGGATCTTCTTCCTTGATGGCAATAAACACCCAGTCACTTTCAGATTTGTTTCCTATCTCTGATTCATCATCTGTTACTCCATCAACATCATCTTTAGTAACATTTCTTTTGGAATCTTGATCTATTTGGATTTGCTCTTAAAAATCTTTCCAGACACCTTGAGGCAAAATGACCAATCTTATTGCAGTTAAAACATTTAAAGGGCGATTTTCCTTCATACTTACCAGGTCCTCTTGGCAATATTTTGCAATAAGGGCTTCAAGTTGAGCAGCTTCTGCTTCATCTTCTTCTAGATCTTTTCTTGCTTTTTCATACCATGATAGTTTCTTTGAAGAGTTCTCTCTTGGATCAAACTTTTGTTTTTAATTTTATAGAGGCACTAGATTTGAATGCAGATTCAGTCTTGGGGGGTGCATCTCCAAACTCGGCCAATTCAAATGCAGCTAATTTTCCAACCAATTGATCGCTTATGATATTTGAAAAAGATCTAAATTCTTCAATAGCAACAACCTTGTATTTGTAAGAAGGAGGTAGGGATCTGAGAACTTTGGCAACAATCTCATCTTCATCTAAGATTCCACCAGCACATCTAATGCCACAAACAAGCTCATTTACTTTTGGCATAAAAGTAGTGATATTTTCATCTTCACTCATCTTCAGGTTTTCAAATTTTCCTTTCAAACTCTATAGCTTGGCACATTTAACATACTTGTCTCCTTCATGCAAAATTTTTAGTTTTTCCCAAATCTCATATGCAATTTTTAGATCTATAACATTTTTGTCATCTTTGAATCAGATAAGGCACTTAATAGAGCTTCTTTAGCCTGAAGATTGTCTTCAGCATCTCTAACTTCATCTACAGTTCTTGGACCATTCTGTGAAGAAACATACTTCTTTTAAGCCATGATCCAATATTGCAATCCCATACATTGCAAGTGACATTCCATGTGGCTTTTCCAAAGAGTGTAATTGGTTCCATCAAACCTTAGACTATCCTTCTTGTAGGAAGACATCCTGGATCTCCTCAAGAAGTTAAGCTCTTTTAGAGGAACTTAGCTCTGATACCAATTGTTAGATTCAAGATAGACAACTGAGAGGGGGGGTGAATCAGTTGTCCCAAAACTTTCTTTTATTAATCACTTAAACCCTTCTTGTAATTTGGAAGAAAATGATGCTCTGGACGACCCCTCAATCCAAAAGGATATGAAAGAAGGAGATATCCATTCTATGATGAATGATATCATGAATAAACTTGGTAATGATTTTTTGGAAAAAAATGCAGATGAAGTGATTCTTGAAGAGGAGATTTTTGACTTCTCAAAACCTAGAGCTATTTCTCAGACATATCTTAAAGTGTTAGATGATTGCATGCCTAAATCTAAAAGAGGTAGAAAATCAAAGGTGAAGAAAACTCAGGAAGAAGTTGAGACAGGTATCTAATGCACTTTGGATAGACATTTGAGATCAAGAAGAGCTTGTTGCTCTCCTCGAGAGCAATGAAAATCCTTTCTTGGAATGTTAGGGGAATTAATGACCCTAACAAAAGGTGCCTTATCAAGCACCAATTAGATTCCAGTATGGTTGATATTATCCTCCTTCAAGAAACAAAACTTTCTTCTTCTTTTGGTGATCAGGTTTTTTCTCTCTGGTCTAAATGGAAATTTTCCTTGGTTGAATCATCTAGATCCTTGAGGGGGATGGCTATGTTATGTAAGGAAGACTTTGTAGTGGTTAAACAGGCTACTTTTCATTCCAATTGGATGTTAAGCCATGTTTAATGTATCCAGTCAAATTTCTCCTTCTAGTTATGTAATGTGTACAGTCCAAATTCAACGGTTGATAAGCATCTTCTGTGGAGAGATCTTTCTGCTATGCTTGAACCTATTAAAAAAGATTTTCTTGCTTTTACTAGAGACTTCAATGCAATATTGTCTCTTGAGGAAAAAATTGAAGGTATTATCCCCCCTCTTAAAACAATGGAGGATTTTGGTAATTTTTGTTTTAGATAACCAGCTTGTTGATTGTATTCCAAAGAATAGTGCTTATACTTGGTCCAACAAGAGGAAGGATTTTTTGCTGATTGCTGAAAGGCTTATTAGATTTCTACTGTCTCATGTCTGGTTCCTTAATTATATCACTATTTCTCCCTCGATTGTTCTTTTCTCTAGCTCTGACCATTTCCCTATGGATTTCTACTTTGATAAAAAGTCTTTGTCCTCCTTCAAAGACCCCTTCAAATTTAAATCAATGTGGTTTAGGGATCCTAATTTTTTGCCATTTTTGGAGAAAACTTGGAAGAATTTATATTTTTGGTTCAAGAATGTTTCAATTCACTAAGAAGCTGCATTTCCTAAAAAATCAAATTAAAGTTTGGAACTCTATGCACTTCAAGAATATTTTTGTGGAAAAAATTAGGATTCAAGATGAATTGAAGTCTTTGAATGAGCATATCATTGCTCATGGTATGAACAAGTTGAGTTTTGAAAGGGAATCTTCTTTGAAGCTTCAACTACAGATACTTCTTTCGAGAGAAGAAATTTACTCGAGGCAACGTTCTCATGAATTGTGGTTGAAAGATGGAGACAAAAACACAAAAAAAAATCATGCTTCTACTAAGATTAGAAGTTATAAAAATTCTATCCTCAACATTAATGCTTCATATGGAAGACTCCTTATAGCTAAGAAGGAAATTCAAGAAGAAGTTGTCCTCTTTTATAAAAACCTTTTATCCTCTTCAAGCTCTCTTGATGGATCAGATGAATTCTTTATAATGTTCCTTCCTTGGTTTTTGCTGAAGATAACATAATGCTTCTCATTCCCTTTTCTCGAGAAGAGATTAGGAATGTTGTCTTTTCTATGGCTCCTGACAAAGCCCCTAGTCCATATGGTTTTTCAGCTCTATTCTTTCAGAAAGCTTGGGATTTCATTGGTAAAGATGTTTGCACAGTTCTTGAAGAGGTGAGAAAGACAAAAAACATCTGAAAAAACCTAAACAATACCTTTCTAGCTCTTATTCCAAAGAAAAAGAATCCTATTTCTTTCTTGGACTTCAGACCCATTGCCTTGTGTAACACATTGTACAATATTATTACAAAGGCAATTACCTTGAGATTAGTGTTTATTATTCCAAATATCATTTTAGAAGAGCAAGGCAATTTTGTGCCAGATAAAGAAACTTCTGAAGGCTCTATATTTGCTCATGAAGTTATTCATTCCATCCATGATCAAAAAGTGAAATCTATGATGTTGAAGTTGGATATGCTCAAAGCATATGATAGGGTGAATTGGTCTTTCCTCCTAAAAGTTCTTTCCAAATTTTGATTTTCTGAATCTTTCTGTAAATGGATTCTCACTTGCATTTCTGGCTAAAGCTTTTTGGTTGTTCTCAATGGTAAAACTTGTGGTTTCTTCAACACTTCTCAAGGTATTTGACAAGGAGACTCTATCTCTCATTTTCTTTTTATCATCATGGATGAGGCACCGAGTAGAAGCATTTGCTTTGCTGTGTGTCAAAATAGTTAGATTGGGATCAAGAGCCCTCATTTTCATTTTCTAGTTACACAACTCCCTTTTTGCTGATGATACTTTACTTTTTGGGTGTGCTTCTTATGTTGAAGCTAAAACAATCAAATCAATCTTGGATTCTTATTGTGTTATTTCGAGTCAACAGGTTAACCCTCAGAAATCTCAAATTTTTTCTTCTACTCTGATGTTAGTATTCAGTAAAAAATTTGTCAGCTTTTTGGTTTAAAGTTGGGGATTCTTCCTTCACAACATGTAGGGGTCCCCTTATTCTCAGGGGAAAATAAAAAAAAATTGGTACAAAGTGTTGGACTCCATCAGAAATAAAATATCTACCTAGAAAAACAAGTGGCTAAATTTTGCAAGGAAACTTGTCATGATTAAAGTTGTCTTAGCCGCCATACCTGTTTACATGATGTTTGTCTTGAACATGCCCAAGGGGATCATTGCGGACTTTCAAAAAATTGTTAGAAACTTTTTATGGAGAGGGAATTTATATTCTACAGAAAATAAATTTGTTGCCCTAATTTCTTTAGGCAAAATTTGCACTCCTAAAGTGAAGGAGGTGCTAGAGCTCTAAATCTTGAAGCTCATAATTTAGCTTTAGGAGCTAAATTAGCTTGGCAAATGTTTGATAAGCCCCATCTGAAATGGTGTAAAATTATGCAATCCAAATACCTTGACACACAAGACCTTGAGAGGATCTTCATAGTTGTAAATCCACCTTCTGGCTCAAGGATTTTGCATTTCATTGTTCAAAGTAGAGAAGTCATTCTTCCTTTCATATCCTAGACTATTCATAATGGGTAGACAACTCTTTTCTGGGAAGACTCTTGGAATGGCTATTTGAAGATAAATTCCTCTCAGGGGATACTGTTGGTGATTGTTTTAACACAATCACAACAATAGTTAAAATTCACATAAATGAACCTAACTGACTTGAAAGATATGAAGAAATCGATTAAGATTTGCTTAATCCCAAGTTTAATAAGGTTAGGGCTTGACCTGTTGGGCAAATTCAGTAGGTTGATGTGAAGCTGTAATGTTCAAGGGGCCTTACGTGATTTAGGGTTTCTTGATGATTTACTGGACTTAAACTATGCAAAAGATCATAAATATCAGCATGTTGTTCATTCTTTTGCATAAACTTGCTACTGTGTTACAAATCTCGATATGATTTATATTATTACAAGCTTTATCCTCTTCAATATTAAGAAAATTGTCTACTTTCAACTCAGCTATGCATGCTTCTTTTGAATATGAGACAATTTCCTTTAAATTTTTACGGTTTAAGTTAAGTATTTTCAGATGGGTTGGGAAAATTTAGAGAAATCTAAACTAAACTTCATTCAATCTACTACAGGATCTAAATGTTCTATTATGCACTTTGTAAATAATGCAGCAAATTGATCAAATACACAGATTAAACCTTAAATGTAAGCCCTAAGTATTTTCACAGACTTACAGTCAAGATTGCAAGCTTTAAGAGATATTGTTTTAAAACACAAAGAAGAGCCAGAAAACACTCAGAAAATAGATGCAGAATTCTAGGTTTATTTGTATTCAAAACACATAGTCATATATGATTTACAATGTATGAATGACTCTTAGCTTCATTAATCAAATTACAGAAAACTTACAGAGCTTTACAGATACAGTAAGGAAGCAGGATGTTCCACACATTCCTTATTGCAGACACAGGTGACCTCCCTCTACTTCTAAATTAAAAGGTCCCTCTATTCTAAATGCTGAGATAAACTACAACTACTAGCTATTTTCTAAAAATCCTTGTGTAAAGTATTACAGTGTAAAGGGGGCAATATATAGCTATGACCATCCCCAATATAGCTCCAAAACTCTAGTTAATCAATGGTTCACACCTCATGCTGCAATATCAACAGTGGAGAAAGTCCCACCCAAAATATCCCTGATCAGCATACATTAAATCTAGGCGTAATATGCCCCTTTGGAAACCCTAACAGCTCAAAATGTCCTCTGTTGTCTATTGTAATAATGTTTCCATTTGCATTTTGTCCTCATCATTGAAAGCCTTGACTTCTCTCACTCCATCCTTTTCTTCCTTTCGCTCCCTCTGAGATCTAATTTCCTCTCCTGTGATGTCATCGCCATTAAGTTCTACCCTCCAGATATCTGCAACTCTGCAAATAGACACAAAAATGGATTAAAAAACTATATCAAGTTGCTCCGTCAATTTATTACTTGGTCATAAAGTTAGATGGGCATTAAAGCTCTGCCCCTATTTCCATCTGCACGCCTGCAAATAGACAAGATTTAAGCATCATCGTTTAATAAACTAGCAGAAAAAACTAAACGTTACATTGAATCAGGCTGAGAGCGTAAACACAGATATCGGGTCCTAAAACAATGGTTAATCGCATATCTAAATGCATACACAACATTTGAAAGGGTCGGGTCAACCATCGTTGACCAAAAACATGCATTGGGCTCCAAAATGGATTCAAAAATCCATCGCTTCACTTTCCCACCTTTTTCCTTGCTTAATTCCTTATATCTTCCAATATACAAGTCAGGCGTGATACATTCGTTTAACCAAGTTTTAATTTTCTCTGAGTTCCGCACTGTATATCGGCAATGTATGTATCCCTTTATATGCATTCAGGCACAGAACATACAAGCACTTAACTTAATTTTATTACTTTTCAATTCCGCCCAATGTATACTTCGATGCATATTGTGTTTGTATCTTCCAATATACAATCGGATATACATACAACGAATTAACTCACTCTAACTTTCTCTCACGTCCGCAACTTTGTATATCGGCATGCATTTTTTGATATACATTGAGTAATGATGCATCTACTTAACCAAATTTAATTCTTCACTGAGATCCGCATTGTATGCTTATCGCAATCTATAAATTACCATGTATGTTTTGCTTTGTATTTCAAACATGCATACAAGGCAGAAACATGTAATCATTTAATCTCATTTCATAATGTTTCAAGTTCGGTCCTTGTATCCTTTAACTTGTATCATTCGCTTGTATATCAGCATCATACAAACGCCCGATATACAAGCGATGGGGACCACATTTCTCTCTCCTCTTGTATGTTCGCACCTATATGTATGCGTTTGTATGTATAGAGTGCCTTGTATACTTCCCCCTTTGTATGTTTCGTTTGTATGTTACACTTGTATGTTCACTTAACATGCAAGCCCACCTATATACAACCATTTAATCATGTTTCATAACATTTCGGGTCCGCGGCAATGTATAAAGCCTTTGTATATTTGTCATGTATGTTTCGACTTGCCAAACATACAAACATGAGATACATGCAATGGACTTTAAACATTTATCCATTTCAACGCTAAACTATTTTGGGTCCACCTTGTATGTATATATAGAACCCCTATTAAAATGCATACAAGGAAAAGGACATACAATCGACTTTGTATATGAAAGCGATATACAAAGGGGATTGTATATGCAACATGCAAGCGACCCAACATGCAAACAACCTCGTATATGAACCCGATTGCAAATGCGACTAAGTATAAAAATGACCTTTGCACATACAAATGACCTTGTATATGGATAGCGATATACAAAGGCCTTTGTATATGCAACCTGATATACAAACAAACTTGTATATGCAAACAACAAACCCTTCCCTTGTACATTTTACAAAAATGCCCATAACTTGCAAAATATGGCAAATTTTAAGATGGTTCAAAAAGTAACCCTAGCTCATTTTTCACAAGGAATCCAGCCATATTATGCCCTGGTACTGAAATGTAGTTTTTTCTCTAATTTTAACAAAGTTTACAATTTTCACCCTCTTTTTCCCTTTACCTCCAAACAGAACAGCACACACAAGCAAAAGCCACAAGCCATAGCAGGGGTCCTCATTTTGCCTAGGAGTAAAATGGGGCGTGTTGTAAACATCACAACAACTAGCAACCGAACAAAATAATTAAATTCAAACCATTAAAGCAAGCTAAATGAAATAAATTCATAACTTCCAACTATCTTTCTTGTAAATCATTATTCAACTTGAGACCTAAGGTATTCAATAAGGGTGCATAAATTTTCATTTTTAGTTTAAGTGGGTGCACGTGATTAATTATCCTCATCTTGAAGATCAGTTGAACAAACCAGTGACTAATATTAGCCTACGTAGGTGACGACATTCCCTCATAGCCAACTAGATAGAGCCTTACTGCCAGCGAGCGTCCATAGCCCCGGCAAGGTTATCGTTACAATTCTCCTAAGTAGAGCCCCACTGCCAGCGAACATCTATAGCCCAGGTAGAGTTACTTAGATGGCTTAATCTAGATTTTTAGTATAATCCACTTTATTTATTTATTTATTTTTATACTTTCTAATATTTGAAAGAGATTTCATAAGATATTGCAGTTGTAACTTCATGATGCAAGGAATGGTCCCTTGCTAGAATTAAGCTGAGAATTGTAATGGTAGCAAGGGTGACCTCTGATTTTTCACCTAATATCTACACTGGTAGGTTCAACAAATCCAAGGATTTTAGGTGTGTCATTGTGAGAAACCCTCCTTGAATGCTCAACCCACTATTATTGAATACAAAATTTAACAAGTAAAACAACTTTCTACATTCATGATAGTCACAACAAGTTATGCATAAATTGCAAATAATTAACCTAAATGTTTTGAATTTCTTACTGTTTTCAATGGTTGTTGGTCTACTCCTTCATACTCCAAAGTAAAACAAACATCCCTGCTGAAGGAACAACAAAGGAAACAAAACAAGCAAACTGTACAAACTACCAACCCACGAAAGGAAACAAAGCAAAAAGAAAAAATAGAAAACAAAGCAAAAGAAAAACTATACATTATTTACACTATGATACACAGAAACTGACTGCCTTTACCTCAAGCTTGGAAGTAATGTTTCAAATGCTGGCCATTAACTAGTAATGGCACATCTTCTCCAGTCAAGGTCTTGAGTCTAAATGTGTTGTCTCATATTATTTCCGAGACTTGTAATGGACCTAACCATAGTTTGTCAAATTTTCCATGACTCCCTTTCTTTTCATGTGCTTTATCCCAGCATAGCACTAAGTCTGATATCCTAAATGTTTTGACTCTTGCTCTCTTATCAAACCATATCTTAACCACTGCTTGATGTTTGGCAAATTTCTCAATGGCTCGATCTCTTTTCTCATCTAGTTGTAACATTTGTACTATCCTAGCTTCTCTATGATTATCAAAGCCTAAATACTCATTGGAAAACTTCCAGATTGGTATTCTTAAATTCACTGGAAGTATGGGATCCGTCCCATAAACTAAGTGATAAGGTGCATTGCCTAAGGCTGTCTTAAACTTGGTCCTATCTACCCATAATGCATACTTTAACAATGTATTGCACTCTCTAGGACTCTTTGCAATTAGCTTCTTGATTATATCTAATAAAATTTTGTTTGTAAACTCAGCTAATCCATTTCCTTGAGGATAATAATTTGAAGAAAACTTTAAAACAATCCCATATTCAAATGCCCATTTAGAAAATTTCAAAGAAGAGAAAGCAGGGCCGTATACCAATGAATAGGGAGTTCCAAACCTAGTTATGATGTTTTCTTCAAGGAACTCGATAACTACCTCAGTCGTGGAAAACTTGCAACATGTGGCTTCAGTCCACCTTGTACAGTAGTCAGTCACTGTTAGTATAAACTTGTGTCCTGCAGAAGATGGAGGATTGATGACTCCGATGAAATCCAGGCCCCATTGTGCAAATGGTCTAGACTCAATCATTGGCTGTAATGGATTGGCCTGATTTCTTCCCTTATTTGTTGCAGTCTGGCAGGTGTGGCAACTTTTAATGTGACTCTCTGTATCTTTAAACATTGTAGGCCAATAATATCCTGCTTTTAATATCTTGTGCGTTGTGGCTAGATGAGAACCATGGCCAGTTCCGTACTTATCATGCAATTATGTCAACACCTTATCCGCTTCAGCTCTATTTAAACATCTCAAATAAATTCCTTCATAGTTCTTCCTGAATAGAAGACCTCCTTATACCATATATTTTTGTGCTTTAATCTTCAAAGCTCTCCTCTGAGAAGCTTTCATCTTACTTGGGTACTTCCCTGATATTAGAAAAGTGTTTAAATCATCATACCAGCCTGATGGGTCACAAGAATTCAACACATACTGTTGTTTTATCAAATCTGGGTCTGTGTTTGCTATGGTCTATACTAGCGCTTGTCCTCTAACCAGCTTCATTGGAATAATTTCCATATCAAACTCTTGCAATGTGGTTATCCACTTAGCTCTTTTCTCTCCAAGTTCATTTTGTAGCAGCAGCATCTTCACTGTTGCATCTGGTACTATAGCCTTAACTTGACTGTGTAAGATATAATGTCTGAATTTCTTTACGGCTCTCATCAGTGCAAATGCCTGTCTTTCCATATCAAGGTATCTCAGTTGTGCATCCTTCAGTGGTGCGCTCATAAAGGCTATGGGCTTTTCCTCATTGTCTTCACCCTTTTGCGTTAAGGCAGCCACAACTGAATGGGAGGATGTAAAGGAATATATATAAAACAACTTTGTGTAGTCTAGACTTGTCAGCACAGGAGCATCAGAAATGACCTCCTTAATATCTTCAAACACAGCTTTAGCCACTGGCATCCACTCTATCTTCGCATCATTCTTCAACATGGCGTTTAATGGTTGCACAATTTCTACAAACCCTGTAATGAACTTCTTGACAAAGTTAATCTTACCAAAAAATGATTTTAATTCTTTCTTGCTACTTGGTAATTGCAATTTCTTTATTCCTTCTATTCTATCAAGATCAATAGATATTCCATTTTCAGAAATGTCATGTCCTAATAATTTACCTTCTCTTACTCCAAATGAACATTTCTTAGGGTTAAGAGAAATCCTGTACCTCTCACACCGTTTAAGTATTTTTCTCAGATCCTCAGCATGGGTGGATGCATCTTTAGAATACACAGTCAAATCATCCATATAAACAACAATTCACTTACCCGATAATCCACGGAATGCAATGTCCATGGCTCTCTGAAAAGTGGCACCTGCATTGATTAGACCAAAAGGCATTCTTCTATATGCATAATTTCCCCATTTACAAGTGAAAGTGGTCTTTAATCTATCCTCTCTGTCTATTAAGACCTGGTTATATCCTGAGAAACCATCTAAGAAAGACATCATCTTTGCCCCATTCACTGCTTGCAGCACTTCGTCTATTGGAGGCAGAGGATAATTATCCTTTTCAGATGCTTTATTTAAGTTTCTAAAATCTACACATAACCTGATGTACCCACTTTTCTTTCTCACAGGTACTAAGTTAGCTACCCAGGTTGAATGTCTGACTGGGAAAATTATCCTAGCAGACAATAACTTCTTTACTTCTTCAAAGATTAAAGGCTCTAAAATGGCGTTCACATGCCTTTGTTTCTACCTAAATGGTTTAAGATCTAGTCTCAAAGGTATTACGTGAGTTATGATGGACGTATCATATGTTTTCAAGTCTTTATATGTCTATGCTATTATGTGTTTGTATTCTTGCAGAACATCTATAATTTCTTTTCTTAATTTCTTAGAGCAAGCCTTTCCAATCAGCACATTCTGTGGACTTGGCTCTGTTCCTAAGTTGTATGGATCGCACTTGCCCCCTTTAGTTTTGGGTAAGTCCTTCTGTCTTACTACCCCATCAAAGTCAAAAATGCGTTCCAGCTCAATTACTCCCTTGGGTAAGAAGTTGCTTTTTAAGTTGATTATATCTTCTTCGTCCCATGTTACCTCAGGCCTTTCTTGTTCATCAATGATTTGAGCTTCAAATACCTCATTGCAGGTTAGAAAATCTACAATTTGCTGATCCCCTCCAAATACTTGAAAATGTGTAACATTATCTAGGATACTGGGAACATTAACTAATTCAACAGAAAATCATTTCAATCCTGACAGTGTCAAGGGCTCTAATGTGCTAGCAGCAACTGCCAGTGCATTTGGTCTATGGTTCAATTCTCTAGGGATATGCTCTATGTTGAAAGCATCAAATGAATCAATTACATCCCACACCCTATGCCTATAACAAATCATTTTCTTGTAGTTGCATGCATACGATTTTCTTACTTGCCTGACTACTAGTTCAGAGTCTGAAAATACCCTGATCATTTTTACTTTCTTCTTGATAACCATAACAAGTCCGTAAACCAAAGCTTCATATTCTGCAATATTGTTAGTACAAGAAAACTAGAGCCTATATGCTGCTAGATATGACCTACCCTGAGGATCTGTAAGTTCTACGTCTGCACCTGCACCTTGTTTTGATTTAGACCCGTCACATTTTAGTGTCCACATGCCATCTTTGTTCTTTTGGCCCTTTACTTTGGCATGTTTCACTTCTTCTATCACATGTGGGGTGCTATCTTGTTTATTCATAGGCAACTCATGTTGATCAACTTGTATATTTATATTTTTAGTTTGTAAATCAGAAAGACAACTACCCTTGTCCTTTGTTCCTTCTTTTAATTTTGGGATCAATGTACCTATGTTGTTCTGAAAGTACTTCTCTAGTAGATTAGGATTGACCCCTCCCCCTTGTAGCCCTACTCTCTTTGTATATTTTGTGTATTGATATTCAATAATGTCCCTGCACATTCCACAACTTTCCTCACAATGTGGCCTATTATGAACTCTGCACATGTCCCTCTAAAGTTTGCATTAAACTGGTAGATTTTGTTCAATGCACTTTTCCATTTCTTGTCTGATGGCCTGGCCAAAATTATTCATTGCATTATTTTCTTCATCAGAAGAATTTCCATCAGACTCAATGAATAATAATGTCTCCTTGCTAACATGCTTTTCTCTAAAATTCAGCATTAGGATTTCTTCAATTTGTGCCCCCTTGTTAGTAATCCTATAAACACCAGGCTCAATAGCAGCATATAATATTTCATTGGTCCTATTATATTCTATTATCATGTGTTTCATCCTAGGTTCCGCCTCTATCCTAATCTGATTTGGGATGCCTCTCCAAGGTAACCACATATGTGAAAAATTAGTGGCCATATATCCATTCAGTGTTTTGGACCAGTCTCTACTTAACAACATTCCATAATTCACGGGTATATCCACTATTTGAATGTCAATGAATTGGCTGACTCTAGGGTCTGAGGCTAACTGCATTTGAAT
Organism: Cunninghamia lanceolata; assembly: GCA_027924645.1. Classification (NCBI taxonomy): domain Eukaryota; kingdom Viridiplantae; phylum Streptophyta; class Pinopsida; order Cupressales; family Cupressaceae; genus Cunninghamia; species Cunninghamia lanceolata. Next base: position 6,891,732 of record BSBN01000671.1, on the reverse strand, counting down.
GTTCATTAGTTCTCCTATCACACTGACCTCAGTTTTATCTAACTGTAACAACTTTGGTAGATTTGGTAGGAGTCAGCCCTAAGGTTTTTCATATTCCTAAGGGCATTACATTGGCTAATGCACCAGAATCTACCATACATTTATGTATGTTCTTTCCACACATTCTAATAGTTAACAAGAAAGGAGGAGCATCCCTCTTATCAGCATACATTACCACATTTGTGTTGGAAGGCTGCTCAACTTTCTTACTTTTTTCTTTAGGCTGTGAATCTTTATTATGAACACTCATACCAGCAGAACCCTCATCTGTCACAGGTGTATCCAAGGATTTTATAAAAGCATTTCTGATCCCTGGAGTTTTCAATAATTCACACAGAGGTATACTGACCTTGATTTTCTTTATCTCTTCTAACAAGTAACTCATCAATCTTATTGTCTCTACTATTTCTGTTTTACTCGTCTAGACCTTTTGTGCTATTGCTCCATTATTTGCATGCTGATTAGCTTTCAGTATGGCAGGATTGTTGCTAGCATTCTGATCTGGGGGAGTATTAAAATTGTTAGGCGGAGTGGAAGTAGTGAAAGGACCTCCTGGCCTAGTGTTATTCCTCAAGTTGTAGGTGTGGTTCTTGTTTGTCTGTTGAAAAGCCTGCACCTTTTCTGTTTCATTTAACACCTCATTTTTAGTTTCAAAGGGGAACTGAAAGGCATTTAGTACAAAGGTTGATTCAGGATATAAATTTTCACAATAATAGGGTTCATCCTCTAACAATTGATCCTCTTCTTCTTCAGTTGCAAAGGTAAAAGTTTCTAAGACTTGTATAGTCTCATACCCTGAGGGCACTACTTCATTACCCTTGGGAATGAGAAACTCAGAAGTGGGAGACTGCACATCCACATTAAAAATGCTGGCTACTAAATGGAACTGAGGACAATCTAGCTCGGCATGGGCATTGGTGTTATGAAACCTACACCAATTCTTCAGTGTTGTATTGGCCATTTGGATGCCAGCTATTTGCTTTGTATCCTGATTATCTATATTCTCAAAAGGAGAAGCTAGAGTGCCATTGTTTGGCCCTGTGTTCCATGTCTTAGGTGGCCTAGGCTGATTTTGATTTCCATTATTATTACCCCAGGCTTGGTTATCTACCACAGGTCTTCTATTTTGCATTGGTTGCCCTGGGTTATGACCTTGATGTTGATTATAGTTATGGTTCTGATTTGAACTTTGACCTTGGTTGTTATTCTGGTTATGGCTCTGATTGTAGTTCTGATTGTAATTCTGATTATAGCCTTGATTGTGATTTTGACTGTATCCTTGGTTGCCTCTACCATAGAGGTTCTCATTTCTTAATTGTGTTACTTCAGTGGTCAATCTTTTTAAGTGTGCAGTGATTTGTTTGATTTCTTCCCTTTCTTTCTGTGCTTTTGCCACAACTGTATCTCTAGCAGGTTGGAAGAAAGGCTGACCACTACTTTGATTGTTATGGGCAGTGTTACCGGTGTAAGGGGCTATGGCTTGGATTGGGACAGGACTATACACAAGTGTGTATGTAGGAACTGGATTCAAAAATGGAGTATTATGTGTAGGGGCTCCATTCCATGATTGTGTTTGACTCTGTATCCCAAAATTTCCTCCATTAGGAAATGGGTTATAAGTTGTTTGCCTCATCTCCTGATTTACAGAGGCTGCCTCCTTATAAGCTTTGGATATTGTATCTATGTTAGGCTTTCTTGTGACAAACATAGCAGTTAATGATCTAAGGCAACATAATACATGGCTAGCAATGTATCTACATTTACTATATATGGAGCTACTATCCTAGAATAGGCCTTTTGAAATCTATCATTAAAATTATCAATCAACTCTCCTTCACCCCTTTTTATTGTAGCCAATTTGTGATATAAGGTGGAAGGATCAATGGGTCCTCTAAATCTAGACAAAAAAGCCTCTTCCATAAGTGCCCAAGAAGAAATATAACCATTGGGCAAGTTGACATACCAATTGGAAGCCTGCTCATTGAAGGTGTAGGGAAATAATCTACACACAACATCTTCGTATTCTAATCTGGCTCTAAAGCATGCCTCTTTGAATATTCTAACATGATCTTCTGGATCCAGATGTAACTGGTATTTAGGACATATCTTTTCAGGATTTTTGGGCATCTCATGATAATCATTGAAGTGTATGGGGGAATCGACATTAAAGTAAGCCATTGCAGGTACTCGTGCTTGGCCTGCACCTTGGGGAATACCTGGATTTCTTGGTGGATTAGGATTTCTTAGAGGATTAGGATTTCTTGGAGTACCTAAACCAAGATTTAAAGATCTGAATGAAAAACTATCAGGACTCACAACATTATGGATGCTAAAGGGTGACCTCGGAGGCGTTCCAAATGAACTTCCTGCACGTGATATTTTAGGATTCCAAATCAAAGGACCCTTACTTTGCCTTTTATCTGGTAATTTCACAAATATGTCTTTCGAACTAGATCTAGACCTAGTCACTCTATCACTGTTATGAGCCAGCTCTACTTGAAACAAACCCTAACTTCAATCAGGCCCTCCTTCTAGCGCTAGAAAAACTGTTGGTGATTGTTTTAACACAGTCACAACAATAGTTAAAATTCACATAAAATGAACCTAACTGACTTGAAAGATATGAAGAAATCAATTAAGATTTGCTTAATCCCAAGTTTAATATGGTCAGGGCTTGACCTGTTGGGCAAATTCAGTAGGTTGATGTGAAGCTGTAATGTTTAAGGGGCCTTACGTGATCTAGGGTTTCTTGATGATTTACTGGACTCAAACTATGCAAAAGATCATAAATATCAGCATGTTGTTCATTCTTCTGCATAAACTTGCTGCTGTGTTACAAAGCTCTATATGATTTATATTATTACAAGCTTTATCCTCTTCAATATTATGAAAATTGTCTACTTTCAACTCAGCTATGCATGCTTCTTTCGAATATGAGACAATTTCCTTTAAATTTCTGAGTTTAAGTTAAGTATTTTCAGATGGGTTGGGAAAAGTTAGAGAAATCTAAACTAAACTTCATTCAATGTACTACAGGATCTAAATGTTCTATTATGCACTTTGTCAATAATGCAGCAAATTGATCAAATCCATAGATTAAACCTTAAATGTAAGCCCTGAGTATTTTCATAGACTTACAGTCAAGATTGCAAGCTTTAAGAGATATTGTTTTAAAACACAAAGAAGAGCCAGAAAACACTCAGAAAATAGATGCAGAATTCCAGGTTCATATGTATTCAAAACACAGTCATATATGATTTACAATGTATGAATGACTCTTAGCTTCATTAATCAAATTACAGAAAGCTTACAGAGCTTTACAGATACAGTAAGGAAGTAGGATGTTCCACACATTCCTTATTGCAAACACAGGCGACCTCCCTCTACTTCTAAATTAAAAGCTCCCTCTATTCTAAATGCTAAGATAAACTACAACTGCTAGCTATTTTCTAAAAATCCCAGTGTAAAGTACTACAGTGTAAAGGGGGCAATATATAGCTATGACCATCCCCAATATAGCTCCAAAACCTAGTTAATCAATGGTTCACACCTCATGCTACAATATCAACGGTGGAGAAAGTCCCACCCAAAATATCCTTGATCAGCATACATTAAATTTGGGCGTAATATGCCCCTTTGGAAACCCTAACAGCTCAAAATGTCCTCTGTTGTCTATTGTAATAATGTTTCCATCTACATTTTTTCCTCATCATTGAAAGCCTTGACTTCTCGTACTCCATCCTTTTCTTCCTTTCGCTCCCACTGAGATCTGATTTCCTCTCCTGTGATGTCATCACCATTAAATTCCACCCTCCAGATATCTGCAACTCTGCAAATAGACACAAAAATGGATTAAAAAACTATATCAACTTGCTCCATTAATTTATTACCTGGTCAGAAAGTTAGATGGGCATTAAAGCTCTGCCCCTATTTCCATCTGTGCGCTTGCAAACATACAAGATTTAAGCATCGTCGTTTAATAAACTAGTAGAAAAAACTAAACATTACATTGAATCAGGCTGAGAGCATAAACATAGATATCAGGTCCTAAAACAATGGTTAATCGCATATCTAAATGCATACACAACGTTTAAAAGGGTCGGGTCAACCATCGTTGACCAAAAACATGCATTGGGCTCCAAAATGGATTCAAAAATCCATTGCTTCGTTTGCCCGCCTTTTTCCTTGCTTAATTCCTTGTATCTTTCAATATACAAGCCGGGCGTGATACATTCGTTTAACCAGGTTTTAATTTTCTCTGAGTTCCGCGCTGTATATCGGCAATGTATGTATCCCTTTATATGCATTCGGGCAGAGAACATACAAGCACTTAACTTAATTTTATAACTTTTCAATTCCACCCAATGTATACTTTGATGCATATTGTGCTTGTATCTTCTAATATATAATCGGAAATACATACAATGAATTAACTCACTCTAACTTTCTCTCGCGTCCGCAGCTTTGTATATCGGCATGCATTTTTTGATATACATTGAGTAATGATGCATCTACTTAACCAAATTTAATTCTTCGCTGAGATCCGCATTGTATGCTTATCGCAATATATAAATTACCATGTATGTTTTGCTTTGTATCTCGAACATGCATACAAGGCGGAAACATGCAATCATTTAATCTCATTTCATAATGTTTCGGGTCCAGTCCTTGTATCCTTTAACTTGTATCATTCGCTTGTATATCAACATCGTACAAACACCTGATATACAAGTAGTGGGGACCACATTTCTCTCTCCTCTTGTATGTTCGCACCTGTATGTATGCGTTTGTATGTATACAGTGCCTTGTATACTTCGCCCTTTGTATGTTTCGTTTGTATGTTACACTTGTATGTTCACTTAACATTCAAGCCTGCCTATATACAACCATTTAATCCTGTTTCATAACATTTCGGGTCCGTGGCAATGTATAAAGCCTTTGTATATTTGTCGTGTATGTTTTGACCTGCCAAACATACAAATGTGAGATACATGCAATGGACTTTAAACATTTATCCATTTCAACGCTAAACCTTTTCGGGTCCACCTTGTATGTTTATATAGAACCCCTATTAAAATGCATACAAGGAAAAGGACATACAATTGACTTTGTATATGAAAGTGATATACAAAGGGGATTGTATATGCAACATGCAAGCGACCCAACATGCAAACAACCTCGTATATGAACCCGTTTGCAAATGTGATTAAATATAAAAATGACCTTTGCACATACAAACGACCTTGTATATGGACAATGATATACAAAGGGCCTTGTATATGCAACCCGATATACAAACAGACTTTTATATGCAAACAGGAAACCCTTCCCTTGTACATTTTACAAAAATGCCCATAACTTGCAAAATATGGCGAATTTTAAGATGGTTCAAAAAGCAACCCTAGATCATTTTTCACAAGGAATCCAACCATATTTGCCCTAGTACTGAAATGTAGTTTTTTCTCTAATTTTAACAAAGTTTGCAATTTTCACCCTCTTTTTCCCTTTACCACCAAACAGAATAGCACACACAAGCAAAAGCCACAAGCCACAGCAGGGGTCCTCATTTTGCCTAGGAGTAAAATGGGGCATGTTGCGAACATCACAATAGATACTAGAGGCTAAATAGGTTCTTTGTCAAAATTGGGGTGTCTGTGTGAAGGATTATTTTGTTAGAAAGGTTGATTCTTCTGGGAACTTTGGAAATTTGGTTTCTTGGAGAGACTTCTCTTATTTTGATTTTCCTCAAGAATAAAAAGACACTCTTAAAAAGATCTTAAGTCAAAGAAAGATCTATTATTCTTTGAAAAGTGACAAATTGTTCTAGTTCCCTTCTAAATCAGGTTCTTACTATGTTAAACAAGGTTACTTATCTCTATTTTTTTCTTCTTCTAAAGAGATTGCCTAGCCATCTCACTTGTGTTGGGGTATCTCTTGCTTGCCTAAAGCTAGGGATTTTTCTTGGCTAGCCCTAAAGAACAAAATTCTTACAAGTGATAGATTAGAAAAATTGGGATTAGCTCCTCCCTTTAAATGCATTATGTGTGGAATTGATATTGAAACTATGAATCATCTCTTTCTACATTTCCCTTTTGCTACTAAATGCTGGAGTTGGTTATTCCAAAATCTTCATTGGATGGCTCCTTGTCCAGATTCTCTTTTGAAAATGTTTCAAGGTTGGCCTATTCTTTTTAAAAATTCCATGTTCTCCTGCCTTTGGATTGTATCCCCTTCTATCATTATTTAGAACATCTAGCTAGAGAGAAACAAAAGTTTTTTTAGGAAGGAAGTTTTGCAATATGAGGAAGTTATGTATAAAATTGAGGCTTCCATCTCAAAATTGGTAATGGCTCAAGTTTTTAGGAACAATGGAGTTGTTTTTTCCTCTTGGGATGATTCAATGTTGAAAGAATGGAAATATATTAATGTGGTGACCCCTGGTTGTTTGGGTGTCAAATCTTTTGCTTCTTTAGATTTTCGTAAGACTATTCTTTGGATTCCTCCTCCAACTTCTTGGTTGAAGTAAATGTTGGTGGCACTTCGAAAGGTAATCCAAGGAGATCATGTATCGATTGTGTGGTCAGAGATCAATGGGGTAAACTTATATGTGCTAAAGTTGTTAGAGTGTTAGATGGCACTAACAGTGAAGTAGAAGCACGGGCTTTTTTACTTGGAATCAATATAGCTATAGGCCTGGGAATTAAAAATTTAATTTTAGAAGGGGATTCGCAAAGCATTGTGCATGCTTTCTAGAAAAAGAAATGGGGTCACTGGAAAATTAGCTACATTTTAAATGAAGCTTGGGATCTTGTCAAAATCTTTGATAGCTTTCTTTGCCTTCATACCCTAAGAGAGGGTAACAAAGTTGTTGATCTGCTAGCCAACATGGCTTGTCTTCTTAGTAAAGAAGATCCATTGGAGATTAATGAAGCCTCTCTTGTTAACTACCCTAGTCTTTGTGATCTACTGAGGGCAGATAATGCCTCCTAACTTTTCTCTTTCACAAAGAGAAAAGCCTTTTTTCACCTAACTTTTATTGGTTTCTTTGGCAGGGTTAGGCTTTTCCATCGTAGTTTTCTCTAATGCTTTGCTGGCATTGTATGCTCTATTCATGGCATCTAATTTCTTTTTCCAGTTGTTTAGGCTCCTTTATTACTGTACATGTGTTTTTTGTGAGATTTATGTTCCTCTATACGATGTGTGCTTTGGATTTTATCATATATCTTTCAAGTGAGCTCATTTGGTTTTGCAATAATGTCTCTTCTGGCTCGAAGGACTTGGTTTCATCATGTTTGCTCATGTGGAGCTCTATTTTATGTTGTGAATGGACTTCTTTGGCATTCATCCCCTTGTTTCCTCTTTCTCATCAATTAAGATGGCAATTATACCTCGCAATACATGACTTTTCTTCCCAGTCCAACAATGGGAGCATCCTATTCATGTAAGTATTAATGCAGATCTCTTGGCAAGGGCATTCAAGTTGTACGATGTTGAAGTGGAGGATGCTCTATTTGAGGTGTGTGGTAAAATATTTCTTTTACAATCCAAGGTTTGCTTTGTTTCACATCTTGTTTCACATATGCTTTCAAATGCTATGGATTTGTTTCAAAATGTTGATGTGATCAAAGGAATAGCAACAAATTTCATTCATGATTTCTTAATTCTAGAGGCCAAGCTTTATGAAGCCTTCGGTATTTATAACCTCCATGAAGGTTCAAAAAAAATTGGGGGACTCTTCATTCAGATGTCTTGAAAAAAACCTTGATTAATTGTGTTTTTCAGGCAATGATATCCAGTCTGTAAACCAATAATAATGATGTGTTTGTAAGCTCTCTGTGAGACCATAAATCTGTGTTTGGAAAAGCTAAAAGGGAACAACTAGAAGATGTCTTCACTGCTTGGAAATATCTGGTGCATTTCCAACCTCCTCCTACTCCTTTTAACAATGACAGTGATGCAGTTCTGGCCGAGGAAGATGATACAACAACTTTCCATGGTTTCAAAGTGGTAGATTTGAATGTTGATAATCCTTGAAGGAGCACTCATCAGGTTTTTGGCTTCTTTCCAGCTCTTGGGCTCTTTTGATTTATCTATGTGGGCTATTTTGGTGCTTGTTATTCACTGTTTATAGTTTGGCCATTAGGGGCTTTTGTCTTATCTTGGAGAGCGTTCCTTTGCTCATGAATTTCAATGTAATGATTGTGGCCATCAAGGGCCTTTTGTATCTTGTAAAGTTTATTATTAATATATATATTATGATGCATAAAGCATCCTTACTGATCAAAAAAAATGTGTTAGAAAGGTAATATAGAAATCTACAAAACCCAAAATTATTTTAACAATAATTCTCTTTAATATAATTTTCTAAAAATTATATAATCACATGTAAAATCATAATCCTCAAAACAACAACACAGATAGACAATCACTAATTCATATACATAGTTCATAATTGTGAATCTAAGTTTTGCTGATTATTTTGTTTTATTTAATAAACTTAGCTGCACACCTTTCCTAAAAAATTTAGGAAAACATAGTTTACAAAACAAATTTTATTGAAGATGTAACTGATTGATTTTTCTCAAGATAGTTTTATAACAACACAGACATACAATAAAAAAATTCTCTTATATCTCAAAATCTAGAATATGGGTATTGCTGATTTTTTTAAATGATTTATAAAACTTAGTTTCACACTATTCCTAAAATTTTCAGGAAAGCAAAGTTTCAAAAAGAAATTTTATTGAAGATGCAACAAACTAGTTTTTCTCAAGGCAGTTTTACCAGTTTTCATAAAAATTACTCCAATTGTTTAATTCACAAAATAAAAACCATGTAAGATAAAATTATAAAAATTATAGGGAAATTTCATCTCATAGTTGGATACTCCATATCCAAAATTAAAAGGTACCCAGTTCACCATTTAAATATGCCCAATTTCACATAGGTTTGTATTTTCTTTTCAAGAGAACTAGTTTATGATTCATACACAGTATGATCAAAATTCAATTCTTTCTTGAAGGAAACCTACGTTCATTAATTACCAGAGAAACCAAATATTATCTACATTTTTTCATGTTTAGAATCTTACCTTGAACACTCTTGTATAAATTTTAAATTTGAAAAAGATCTTGAAATTCCAATTCCCAAAGCGAAAATAGCCACCCTCTTCATTCTTCTTCTTCCTGTCAGTCTATTCTATTTTATTTTTTCTTCTTTTTCCATCATCAATAATTGCATAGTGCATAATAGAAGAATGAATTTCTAAAAAATAAAAAAATATATTTCAAACCAAAGTTTCCTTTCTTTTCTTTCTTTCCTTTTCTCAACCCTATCTCATGAAATCTTCAAAATAAGGATATAATATTTAAAGATAACAATTTTATTTCAAGTAAATAAAAAACAATAATTGAATAGTCTTTTCCTAACTAAATGTAAGAATATTTATATTATTTCATATTCCCAATCATGAAATAAATGTAATTATCCTTCTAGCCAAATAATTAATAAATAAAAATCTATGTATTAATAAACAATTTATCACCACAATTATTTATTATTAATAATTATTTAATTTTAAATCACCAAATAAATAATTAAACATCAATAATTATTTATTTCCTTTTAATTAATTATTTTAATTTAGTTTAAATATTAATTACCCGTGCACAAATGGATTTGTTGAACACCCAGAATACTAAGAGGGGTGGTGAATTAGTATTCTGTTATACCATTTACATATCAAACATTTAATCCATTTAACATATTTAATTCTAATAAGGAAAATTAAGCATAAAGCAAACAATCACAACTCAACACATAAACACCAGATTTACGTGGAAAACCCAAGAAGGGAAAAACCACGGTGAGGATTAGCTCACAATATAAAATAGTATCCACACCGAATTACAAAAGGCTCACTACCAGAGGGCTCACTGCCCAAGGACTCACTGTCTTGAAAGAAAGAGATAGAAGAGGTGGCTCACTACCATAATTAAACTATTATAATTGCATCTAGAATATGCATGGAATACAGTTCCAATGAAGTTCAAAGTACTGAAACTTAATATTTTTCACACTATTCTAAAATACCAGACTCTACTACTCTATATTCATTCAATTCACTTCCACAGACACTTGTCGCATTACACCTTTATTCACACTATTATACATATCACATTCATAGCGTACAATTCTTCAATCATGATCCCTTGACACTTATTTATACTATCTTCAACCTTGAGTCCATTCTTCAAGGTTAGCATTACACCTTAATACAAAATATTCAAATTAGGTCTGGACTTAAACACTCTCGCGGTGGAAAGGAATGAGGGCAGACCATAACATATCTTAGCTTGGATCTAAATCCTTCCAAGAATGCTACTCCACACTTTCACAATCACCAAAGTAACTCCACAATTAGTGTAAACACCCAAGGTCGGCCAAACCTGTGTTAACACGATGTTCGTTTAAGTACACGCTTCCTCAAACCCAAAGATGACTTGCAAACCACATGCAAGGCTTCACCACAATCTAGAGTATTCCATAAACATCCTGAAACATCGTAAAAACCAACAAATTCCTCTGCAACAAATTTCACCTGCCACACACCTTTATCCTATTTATCCAACATGCTTAACTAACTCCGTCACACACTGTATCTCTAGAAATTGACTTTCGGAGTGCCAAACCATGAACAACTTCAATAGAAGAAAGATATAAACCTTATAAGCACAATTCTAGAACTGCAAGATCTAAAACTTCTTTGCAGAGAAATGCAGAGCAAAGACATTTCTCCCAGACACCTCTGCACAACTCAGAAACATAGTCCACACACTGGTGAACACAATTTTATCTGCACAATGAACTGGAGCACCAGATTTGGAATATAACAACTCTTAACACCTTTGAACAACATATCCAAACTATAATGATAGATCTTCAACATAGAGGAAATGCAAAGTAAAGGAATAACACTACTTTGTAAGCCAAAATGCTACTTCAATACACTGTTTCCTTTACTAATCAAATTTTCTCAAAATCACTTGGAAGCTAACCAACAAAAACATATTCCTAACAACTTCAACATCTCTTCAAGGCAACCACATCATCTTCAACAAAGTAACTCGACCAAATAGCTCACACCATTGCAATAACCTCATCTCGGAGATAGTATCAACTCAAAACTAACTACTCATATTCTTGCACCATAAGGAACTCACACAAATGACACAATTGACACCAATGACAATACAAGCTTGTTGACATCAATGACAACACCGATTACACATACTTGTAACAATCTCCCCCTTTTTCTGTGAAAAACCATCAAGACACAACTTTTCACCAAACTTTTTTTCTTTCTTACTCTCCCCCTTTCTTTCTTTCTTTTACAACTCATACTCTCTTCTCTAACCACTGACTCTTTTCTTTTTCACATTTCTCTCTCTCTCCCCCCCTTTGACATCAATGGAAAAGGGTGACACCTTTTTTTTCAATTTTACTAGGTTTCAACATCTTTTCTTTCACTACACTAAATTCTCCCCCTTAGGAGTGCACACCAAACTGTATCACCTCTTACTCTCATTTCAGAGGACTTCAGGGCCTACAAATTTCAATTTGGACTTTCTGAATATTTGCTAGCAACACCTTACAACCGTAAAGGAAAATATTTCATGCTAGAGAAATGCGGAGCGATTTTTCAGACAGTCTTCAAAAGAGTGGTCATCCTGAAATAGGGACAATCATCAACTTTTGGAGTAACATATCTTGTCTTCTCAAGACTTCAAACTTGACTTTGCACTGATCAGGGCATGATCTCCAACCATGAACTTTCCTTCTTCTTAAGGAACATAACATCTCATATCTTGTCAATCTTTATGTCAGTGTACATATTATGACAACACATATGGCCAATAATCTCCCCATTTGATCAACACTCATCTATCTGCAACTTTTCTCTTGCAAGCTCCCCTATCATCAGTCACTACTACCTGCTCCCCTAAGAGGTGACCATCATCAGTCGAGGTAGAACAATGTCTGCTAGAGCCACTATCACTGTCACTTACATTCTTAGAGTCTGAATCTGATGTATAAAAATCTTATGAACCTAACGAACTGGAAGAATCATCATTAGAGGTTGATTCATCTAACTCAGGGATAGACTTTTGTTACTACATTATAAACCTTGGCATATTCTTCAAATACTCACATACACTTTCAGTGATTTCACCAAGATCTATGGAAGTGAATGAATTGATAGCTAGCAGTAAAATTTTGGGATTGTCAAATTATTTAACCTCCCATTAGGAAACAATATGCCTAATTGCTTTGTCAGCTCCTGGAAGAGAACCTTTATAAATTTTCAGGAAGAAGTAGTATCCTCTTAGAATCTTTGCCCAAAAATACCATAACAAGGGTATATTTTCTCTTGACTGCAGCATTCTAACAGCATAATCCATAACTCCATCTCTTGACCAGGTTCAAGCTTAAACTTTAGTAGCTTATGACCAACTTCCTCAAAATCAACACTTGACATGATTGTCAAGTAAATTGTGCACCTTAAATTGACCAGTTTTGTCTATGTCTCATCTTGTATTCTTAGTGCTTCCTCATCTTCCTCTTTTTCATCATCATCTGGATTATTATTTGAATCATTATCCCCTTCTACTTCATCAGAAGAAGCATCTCCAAAGATATCTTTCTTTGGTTTTTCATAGGCCATCTCATGCTCTAAGAACTTGAGATCTGGCTTGAAAACATCCAAAACTTCATGTGTTAATGATCTCTTAAACTTAGCTTCTTCAATCAAGAACTGTACTCATTTGTCAATTTCCCCTTCATGGAGAATACCTCTAAATTATTCAAAAATCCCATAAAGACCTTTTGGTGAAATATTTTGCAACAAAAAACCCACAAACCCAATCAACAACCTCTACACTGTCATCTGTAGGAATCTCCAATAAAAGAGTTATAAGTTCCAAAGAAATGATCTCATGCAAAACTTGTTGATGTGCTTGTCAATGTGTCTGTATGTCCTCTTGATCTGTAAAATAATTATTTGCAAAAAGAGATTGCCAAATTCAAGAAACTTTGTATTTACCACAACAACCAAGGCAACAAAAGCATTTGTAAACCTAGGGAATGCCATTTGGGATTTTATACAAGATCTTGTTCACTAATCCTTTGATATTCTTTTTGAAGGGCATTCCAAGTCATGCATTGATATTCCACACTACTCTTGTCATGCATATTGACACCCTCACTTTTTCAATACCCTTCTCTATCCTTCTTACAACACCTTCATCATTCCCATTCTGTGATGGACTAGAAATATTTACTTCCACTGCTTCTCAGTCCCTCTTGTTTCCAGAAACCCCTTTTTCACTCACTTCATGCTTGTGTCTATCACCAAGCTCCTTGTGAGATCAGATTTCTTAGATCTTTCAAATGCTTTGGCCTTTACTTAAGATCATATAAATGTTGTGTTCATTAATCACAATGAATTTTTTAGAAATGGCTCCTTTTATCTTACCTTAAATCTCCAAAAATGCCTCGTCGGTCAAAGCTATTAAACTTTTCACTGTACACACGGACATCTTCAAATTCTTTGCAAACCTTCGCATTATGAAATTTCCTGTCATAGACTTCACCAGATGATTACGCATGTCAACTTTCATCTCATATCTCCATGCTAAAGCATCAACACCATTCCTTTGGCAAGGGAGAAAAGTTTTTCAATGAAGCTCCCCCTGAGCCAAAGCTTTCATCTTAGTTCCCAGAGGAAACATCTACATCGGATGTCGGTACATGCTCATCCTTAATCTCTGTTACATCCTTCTTTATCCAGATCTTATTAATTTTCTTCTTTTGTGGAGAGACATCAACAGATTCCTTATACCTTTGAGGGTATCTTGCTTCATTACACTCAAAATAGTTGCGCCTGTCTTGCTGAGCATTTCCACTTCTTCTTGCCTTTGATCTACAGTTAGCTGCTTTCTGGCCAAACTTATTACATGTATGGCAGTATCCATAAAATGGTTGAGCATTATTCCTATTATACCTTGGTATTTTTCTTCTGCACTCATTTGCTTTGTGTACCATCTTATTGCATACAAAACACCTAATAAAGTTCTAACCTACTTTATTTATGCACTCAGCAACTCTATGACCAACTTTATTGCATGTGAAGCATTGATCAAAAAAATATTAAACATTTTGATTCCTTCTACTTCTACATTCTATTACTTTGTGTCCATACTTATTGCAAAAATGACAAAAACCATTGAAAGATGGGTACTTTTGAGCATTTGGTTGTTTGATCGGTGGTCTTCTAGCCTTATTCCTTTGATTCTAGACCTACATGTCATTGTTCTTCTTGTTTTCAGCTTTTGATGTCTGACCTGATTTTGAGCTTTTACCCTTTTCAAATCCTAAGCCTTCTTTGTCATTTGGACCTTTTTGAATTGCAATCATTTCATGAAGCCTTGCAGTGCTCATCTTGAATTTTTCTTCATGAATCCTTGCCTTCTCCAGTTCTAATTTTAGTGTCACCACTTCTTCAAGCCTTGTACATTCTTCAGATTTGCTTTTCACAACTGCATTAAAACATTCCTCAATTTTTTTCTTTTCTTCAACTTGCACCTTTAGACCAGTGATGGTTCTATTTGATTGCTCTAATTGTTCACTGACTTCCTTATGCTTGTCTCTGAGTTTCTTGACTTGCTCTTTCAATTTCTTGACTTTTTCTTTCAGATCTCTATTTTCTCCTTTAGTTCTTTCAAGATCTTCAAGAGATGCATTGATTTCTCCTATATTGTCAAGCATAAAGTCTTGTTCAATGAGATTAATAGCAGGAATCTCTTCTGGAGGAATAGGTAATCTTCTATCACCCATGTGTTCAATTTCCAAGATCTTCCTTGAGCGGTTAAGCTTCTTCCAAAGGACTTGGCTCTGATACCAATTGTTGAACACCCAGAATACTGAGAGGGGGTGAATCAGTATTCTATTATACCATTTACATATCAAACATTTAATCCATTTAACATATTTAATTCCAATAAGAAAAATTAAGCATAAAGCAAACAGCCACAACTCATAACACATAAACACCAGATTTATGTGGAAAACCCAAGAAGGGAAAAACCACAATAAGGATTAGCTCACAATATAAAGTAGTATGAACATCGAATTACAAAAGGCTCACTGCCCAAAAGAAAGTCTCACTACCAGAGGGCTCACTACCCAAGGACTCACTATCCTGAAAGAAAGAGATAGAAGAGGTGGCTCACTGCCAGAATTGAACTATTATAATTGCATCTAACATATGCATGTAATATAGTTCCAATGAAGTTCAAAGTACTGAAGCAACATTCATCACACTGTTATGAAATACCAGACTCTACTGCTCTACATTCATTCAATTCACTTCCACAGACACTTGTCACATTACACCTTTAAACACAATGTTATACATATCACATTCATAGCATACACTTCTTCAATCACAATCCCTTAACACTTATTTATACTATCTTCAAACTTGAGACCATTCTCCAAAGTCAGCATTACACCTTAACACAAAGATTCAAATTAGATCTAGACCTAAACACTCCCGTGGTGGAAAGGAATTAGGGCGAACCATAACACATCTTAGCTTGGACCTAAATCCATCCAAGCACACTACTTCACACTTTCACAATCACCAAAGCAACTCCGCAATTAGTGTAAACACCCAAGGTCAGCCAAACCTGTGTTAACACAATGTTCTTTTAAGTACACACTTCCTCAAACCCAAAGATGACTTGCGGACCACATGCAATGCTTCACCACAATCTAGAGTATTCCACGAACATCCTGAAACATCTTGAAAACCAACAAATTCCTTCGCAACAACTTTCACCTGCCACACACCTTTATCCTATTTATCCAGCATGCTTAACTAACTCTGTCATACACTGTATCTCTAGAAATTGACTTCCAAAGCACCAAACATGAACAACTTTGATAGAAGAAAGATATAAACCTTATAAGCACAATTCTAGAATAGCAAGATCTAAAACTTCTTTGCGGATAAATGTGGAGCAAATAAATTTCTCCCAGACACCTCTACACAACTCAAAAACACAATCCACACACTAGTGAACACAATTTTCTCTGCACAATGACCTGGAGCACTAGATTTGGAATATAACAACTCTTAACAGCTCTGAACAACATATCCAAACCATAAAGATAGATCTTCAACATAGAGGAAATGCGGAGCAAAAGAATAACACTACTCTGTAAGCCAAAATGCTACTTCAACACATTGTTTCCTTTATTAATCAAATTTTCTCAATAGCACTTGGAATCTAACCAATAGATACATATTCCTAAAAACTTCAGCATCTCTTCGAGGCAACCACATCATCTTCAACAAAGCAACTCAACCAAATAGCTCACACCATTGCAACAACCTCATCTCAGAGACAATATCCACTCAACACTAACTACTCATATTCTTGCAACATAAGCAACTCACACAAATGACACAGTTGACACCAATGACAACACGAGCTTGTTGATGTCAATGACAACACCGATTACACATACTTGCAATAGGATTTTCTTAGGATACTTCAACACCAGAACCTAGTTCACCTTCCCCAATACCTATACCTATTGTACAACATAATCTTGCCACACATCCTTAGTAGAATTGTTAGGAATAGTATAATCATATAATCACCTTTAATGATTAATTATGGTATTGTAATCACACATTATACATAAAATGTGTTAAATAAACACTTTACATTTAACATAAGTTAATAGAGTCTATCTAATTTTATCATAAAATTAGAATATCAGACTCACAAAGAAACTAAAAATGAGGGACATTACAGAATTATGCTCATATATTGATCCAAGCATGAAAACTCTTGGATTTAGAGATCATAGAATGGAACCCCTTATGGTTTCCTATGAGTAGTCTCATTCAAGGATTGCATTTGTGCTTAAAGGATTATCTTTTCTTTATCGATATGTAATTTATGGATTGGAGAAACAACACACAACATTAGATTAGATTGATTTTCTATCACCATATTGTTAGGGTTAGCCGGCGGAAGATATCAATTAAATGCAAATAAAGATTAAATAGAGGAATGAAAATACACAGAAATAATAATAGCGAGAGACAAGTTTTAATGTGGTTCACCCAAACTCGGGCTACATCCACCAAATAGAGAGTCCAATATTATTATCCAGTAAATCAAACCGATTACAATCAGCAATCCCTGCAACTCAATACCGCTACAAATGCTACAATACAATATGTCAAAACCCTAACCCTTGGCTTCTTTTTATCAAGCCTTTTTGTCGGTTACAAAAATAGGGTTTTCTTATGTCGGTCACAAAAATAGGATTTTTTATGTAGGAACCCCGGCGAGCATACATGGCTAGTGTAAAGTACTTTCCTTATCAGTCCCCACCTACCAACAATCTCCCACTTGGAGACTGATCAAGCTCCACACCAAACAATCTCCCACTTGGAGACTGATCAGGCTCCACACCAAGCAATCTCCCACTTGGAGACTGATCCTGGACGACACCGCTGCGCATGCAGCTCCCACTGGAAATAAGCACCCTGGACTCTGTTATTCTGGTTTTGGTATTTTTAGTCTAGAAGACCAACCGAAGCTGAAGAGGATCTCAGCTTCTCCCTTGTCACTGCCTTTGTAAACATATCCACTAGATTGTCATCTGTATGTATCTTTTCCAACTATAATTGTCCAGCATCCAACACCGACCGAATAAAGTGATACCTCAACTATATGTGTTTGGTCTTTAAATGCAAGGCAAAATTCTTTGCAAGATGTATGGCACTCTGACTGTCTGTATACAAATAACTATTAACCTGTTGTTTGCCCAATTCTTCCAGAAAAGATTGCAGCCATATCATCTCCTTGCTCGCCTCTATTGCAGCTACATACTCTGCCTCTATGGTGGATAAAGCAACCACCTTTTGCAACCTGGAAATCCAACTCACTGTTGTTCCACCTACAGTAAAGACGTAACATGTAGTACTCTGCCTGGTATCAATACCCCCTGCCAAATCTGAGTCTACATAACCTGCTAAATCAGTATTAGAGCCCCCAAAACATAAGTGGTTATTGGATGTACCTCTCAAATATCTGAGAATCCATTTTACCGCATTCCAATGCGCCAATCCGGGATAACTCATATCCCTGCTGACGACTCCTATAGCATGTGCAATATCTGGTCTCGTGCATACCATGGCATACATTAAACTTCCTACAGCTGAAGCATATGGTACCTTGGACATTTTCTCTTCCTCCTCTTGTGTCTTAGGACACATCTCCTTAGTCAATTTCAAATGACTAGGCAAAGGTGTGCTGACAACTTTTGCATTCTCCATATGGAATCTCTGCAACACCTTTTCAACATAAGCAACTTGAGATAGAGTCAATTTTCTATTCTTCCTATCTCTGCAAATTTTCATACCAAGGATTTGTTTTGCTGCCCCCAAATCCTTCATATCAAATGACTATGCTAACTAATGTTTTAATTCTCTGATGTGATCCATGTTAGACCCAGCTACAAGAATGGCATCAACATATAAACATAAAATAATGTAGCTGTCATTATCCAACCTCTTAAAATAAACACAATGGTCAGAATTACACCTGTTGTAGCCTTTCTCAACCATAAAACTATCAAATTTCAAATACCATTGCCAAGGTGTTTGTTTTAGGCCATACAAACTCTTCTTCAATCTGCACACCTGTTTCTCCTTACCTTTGACCTCAAATCCTTGGAGTTGTTCCATGTATATCTCCTCCTCCAAATCACCATGGAGAAAGGCAATTTTCACATCTAGTTGTTCCAAATGCAAATCTTCAGCAGCCACAATACTTAAAACAGTACAAATAGAAGTCATCTTGACAACCAGAGAAAAAATCTCATCAAAATCAATGCCCTGTTTCTGTACAAATCTATTTACTACTAACCTAGCTTTAAATCTTTTCTTACCTCCATCTTCCTCTTTCAGCCTATAAACCCATTTGTTTGGTAAAGCCTTTTTTCTGCAGGTAACTTACATAATTCCCAAGTCTGATTTTTCAGCAAGGAGTCCATTTCTTCTTTCATTGCAAGCTCCCACTGAACCTATGTATCCACCTGCATAGCTTCATCATACCCTTCTGGTTCACCAGCATCTGTTAACAAAATAGAATACAAAGAGGGAGAAAACCTTTCAGGAGGTCTACTTAGCCTTGTTGACCATCTAACATTTACTGGAGTTTGTGGTATTTCTGGTTGTTGTTGTGGAGCATGAGGAACCACTGGAACATCACTATTTAGAGTATCATCCAGCACCACATAATCTTTTGCTTTCTTCTCATGCTGCTGCAACTGATCTATGTACAACACCTTCTCATTGAATATGATATCCCTACTTCTCACAATTTTCTGATTTTCAAAATCCCAAAGCCTATAACCAAATTCATCAATGCCATATCCAACAAAGGTACATTTTTTTTGATTTTGCATCTAGCTTGGTTCTATTTTCATAATCTACATGTGCAAATGCTTCACATCCGAAGGTTTTGAGAAAAGAATAACTCACCTTCTTACCTGTCCATGCTTCCTCTGGAATACCACAACCCAAAGGAACTGAAGGACCTCTATTAATTAAATATATAGCAGTGTTGATAGCCTCTGCCCACATGTTTAAAGGAAGCCCAGCATGCAATCTCATGGTCCTTGCATGCTCCATTATCATCCTATTCATGCGTTCAGCCACTCCATTTTCCTGTGGAGTCCTTGGAACCATTTTTTGCCTATGAACTCCATTAAAGGAACAATAATCCTCAAATTCTTTGCTGCAATACTCACCACCATTATCAGATCTAAGACATTTTAATCTTTTACCTGTCTCATTCTCAACCAAGCTTCTCCATTTCTTAAATGTTTCAAATACATCAGATTTCTGCCTAAGGAAATAAATCCATACCTTCCTAGTTGCATCATCTATGAATGTAACATAATATCGAGAGCCACTGAGAGAAGATACCTGAGCTGGTCCCCATACATCTGTATGCACAAGCTGCAACTTTTCATTTTTCTTTTGCTTCCCATCTCTAAGAAAACTGATTCCATACACACAACTTTCACAGAAATCCATATTAATACATTTCAGATCTGGTAACACTTTCTTAGAATGAAGTACCTTCATACCTTTTTCACTCATATGCCCAAGTCTGTTATGCCACAGTGTTGTCTCAAAACCTGCAGCAACTTTTCTAGTCTCTTCCTGCAAACCTGCAGCAACTGGTCCTGAACCTGTTTGCTTTTTCTCTGCAACAACTAAAGTAGAAGGAACAGTATGACCTATACAAAGATATAAGGTGCCTACTTTCACACCTTTTGCTACTATTAAGGCACCTTTTGAAACCTTCCAATTTTTATTAGTAAATGTAACAATGCAACCTTGTTCAGCTAGCTGCCCTGCTGAAATTAAATTCCTACTAAGCCTTGGAATGTGCCTTACCTCTTGTAGTAGCCAATGATTCCCATTCTGCAACTTAATCTTGATTCTTTCCTTTCCAACAATCTGACAGGGTTCGTTATCTCCCAAATAAACCAGCCCAAAATCCCCTTGGACATAATCAAGAAAATAACTTCTATGGGGCATAGCATGAAATGAGGCCCCTGAATCTAAAACCCATGAATCATCAACATTATCTAGGGAAAGAATCAAAGCATCATCTTCAGATTTATTACTTACCATATTTGCCTCCTTATTTCCTTCTTGTTTGTCTCCTTCTTTATTCTTCCAAGACCAACAATCTTTCTTCAGATGACCTGGTTTCCTATAGTACCAGTAATCCTTCTGTCCTTTGGTTTGGGATCTTTTGTCGTTTGATTTTCCTCATGACTTCCCATGACCTCCAGAACCTTTTCCTCTCTCCTTTGATCTGCTCCTACTTTTTGCATTCAAAACACTGCCTGATGTGGATCCACCTGAGCTTTTCTTACGAATTTCCTCACTCAGAATAACACCAACAACATCATCAAATTTCAGTGTATTTGAACCAGAAACAGAGTTACTAACCGCCATTACCAAACTATCCCAACTTTCAGGCAATGAACATAATATCAAGAGAGCTCTAACTTCTTCATCAAATTTTACATTTACAGAAGTCAATTGACTGACAATCATATTAAATTTATTTAAATGACCTGTCACAGATCCACCTTCAACCATTTTCAAATTAAACAAACGCTTCATGAGAAATACCTTATTTGAGGCTGAGGGTTTTTCATACAATTTAGCTAAAGCTTTCATCAGACCATCTATTGTCTTCACTTCCGTTATATTGAATGCCACTGATGGTGCCAGGCACAACCGAATGGTTTCTAGTGCCTTTCTGTCAAGAAGATTCCAATCCTTATCAGACATTGTTGTCGGTTTCTTGGCTACTCCTTCCAACGGCATCCATTAATCCTTTTGATAGAGGTAATCCTCCATCTGCATCTTCCATAACTGATAGTTCTCCCCATTGAATTTATCGACCTTCAATTTACCCTCGTCCGCCATTGCTCCCACTCAACCGTGAGACTCCCACTCAACTGTGAGACCTTCCTGCAGACGATAATCGAACACAACCCGCTCTGATACCACTTGTTAGGGTTAGCCAGCAAAAGATATCAATTAAATGCAAATAAAGATTAAATAGAGGAATGAAAATACACAGAAATAATAACAGCGAGAGACAAGTTTTAACGTGGTTCACCCAAACTCGGGCTACATCCACCAAACAGAGAGTCCAATATTATTATCCAGTAAATCAAACCGATTACAATCAGCAATCCCTGCAACTCAATACCACTACAAATGCTACAATACAATATGTCAAAACCCTAACCCTTAGCTGCTTTTTATCAAGCCTTTTTGTCGGTTACAAAAATAGGGTTTTCTTATGTCGGTCACAAAAATAGAATTTTTTATGTAGGAACCCCAGCAAGCATATATGGCTAGTGTACAGTACTTTCCTAATCAGTCGCCACCGACCAACACATAGTTGTATGTTGTTTGACTTTAGATCATGTATTCTAGCATCTTTGATTAATAAGATTAAGCTCTAATATGATTATCGAGGATTTACCTTGTTTATGCATTTTCTTGTTCTATCTTCTTGGAATCATTATTTAAGAAATAAAATATATTAAAAAAAATAGTATTCACCCACCATATGCTCTCACTTGGCCCTTACAAGATATTGGTGATTAGAAAGTGGTGAATAATTTAGATAAAATTGGTTGAGGTCATTATCGGTTACAATGGATTCCTTATAGAAATTCATTTGTTATCAATGACTATGCACCCAAAAGAAGAAAAAGGTTCCCAATGTCATTTGGTCAATTTTTATGGAGGAGCTATAAATGCACTATAATGATAGTGTGATAGAGAATTACTTCGCCCAATTGGCAAAGCTACAACAAATAGGTTCAATCAACGATTATATTCATCAATTTGAGAACCTACCTTACAAATGTAGACAATTATAGATGAGAAATTGAATCCCCTATTTCTTGGTGGGATTAATGATGTAGAAGCATCCAAGTCCATGAGCAATCCTACATCACCCAAAAATAAACCAAAGGTAGCCTAGGAAAATTTTAGTTTTGTGTGTTTTTTTTTAAAGAAATGACATTATGAGATGAGTTAAAAGGGTCAATGAAATGTTCTATCTAACTTCTATAGAAATTTAGAATGCTATAGCTATAATAATAGAACTTTCATACCATGTGAATTCCTTATTACATTTTTGTGTTCATTTTAGCCCCTAGCCTATTTGTGTGCATCTTGTATCATTTTAACCCCCTTTACCTAGCCTATATCATCCTTAGCCATCCACTTCCCCTTTCCTATGTTGTTACCAAGGTATTTTTAGAGTTCCTATGTGTTTCCTTTTATTTAATTTGTATCCCCATCCCTTGTCCTAACCCCACCTTTAATTTCCCTTTGACTTATCTACCTTTACCCCCTTGCCAAACCATTAAATGTCATGCCTAGCTCCATCCTATGTAAAAACCCCACATTTATCCTTCCTAAATACTATCTTCAAAAGCTTAAAATTAATGGAACCACCCACCACTAGATGTCCCCCTTCAAGCTTAAGGTCCCTTAGGAAATTGAGATTATTTTTTATTCACAAACAATGCCCACAATTTGCCACCTAATAGGACATCCTTTATTTTCATCCTCCTACGTAATATTTGAATGAAAGATAATTAATTTCTACATTTTGCCTCATTTTTAAAACAAACCAATTTTGGCTCATTTTTACATAGAAGAAAAGAAATTTTTAGTTGCTCGCATGATTTTAGCTATTTTTTCTCATAAACAACACCCCACCATTGCTTCAAAAAATCTAGGAGTGAGATAGATTCATTCATAAAGTCTCAAATAAGTTTTATTTTTCCATTGGAAAATGTTGTAATAGGGTCTATGATAGCAAGTGGCTAATTTCTAAGGATTTCAATAGGGTGAACCATTTCCTTTTTATGTTTTTTGTTTGAAATGAATTTGTTTGTCTAATTTTTTTATAATATCCTCTTATTTCCTATCCCTCACACACCTCCAATCCATCACCATCCATTCCCATCACATTTTTGATCCATTTTTCCTTCTCCCCATTTCCATTTTTGAAGCCTTTGCCTTAGTGTGTTCCCATTTCCACTTGGTTTTTCTCAAATCTAGTATCAACCCACCTTCATACCTCAAATTTGTATAATTTATCCCATCCCATTTCTTTTATATTATGACGGGTATGCACTTTTTCTTATATTTGGTTGTTGACCTGTTATCGCTGGTTGAAAGTTACTTAAGTGAGAACTTTAAGGGGTGGTATTCATCAGTTGACCGGCCCCCTAACCTAGCTAGAATTGGTGTCTTCCGATGTTACTCTGCCAATGAGCGAGAGAATATAAATTAATAGTGCAAGTTTGTTCTTTCGATGGCACGAAGAACATAATCAATGGTGGAGATTTAAATTTTATTCAAAATGCAACGACCATTCTTTGTGGATACTTTTTGACGGGCATATAGTTGTATACATAGTGTGTGGAAGTTCTTTGTTAGTTTTTGTAACTATTTTTGCACCGAGTCTCTGGTAGTTTTCAAACTAGACTCAAGTGATTATTCCCGTGGTTCTGATGAATTAGTAATAATGGTTAAATGTGAGGTGTTCGTGTGTACATTTTTTTTTATGGAAAATTTGTCACATAATGACTAATAGACACAATATGAAAGAAAGGGTCTTATGAGCATATCAAGGAGAATAGAGTGAAGAAAGAAAAGAGTTATGTTCTATAGAGGATATATCTAAATGTGGAATAATTTTGTAAACCTAGTAGTACTTTGCATTTTTGTTTTTACTTGTGTTGCAATTGATGTTTTATGTCTTTGTGAATATGTATTTGAGGATGAAGGTGTGATTAGGTATTTATTTGTTCAAATGATGAAGAGTCATTTTTGAATGGTGATGATTTGGTGGGCAGAACCTTCTAAATTGAGTAAAGATGATGTGATTAATGCAGAATTTCTTTTGTAAGTGTATGTATGATTTTGTGAGGCAAAGATGAGCATGTAGATAGCATTGCAAAGAAGCATATTGAAGAGGGTTTGTTGTGAATCTGTATTGGGTTCATCCAATGTGTATTACATAAGTGTTATATGCTCTTTGATATCACTACAAACATAGTTATAATGCAGATGTGTTAGTGTGTCTATTGATCACTTCAAAGATGTTACTGATTTTGTATATATTCACATAGAGGTGACTAAGTGAGAGAGTTATAGAATTCATATATAACCTATGATATCAATGTAAACATAGTAGTACTCTATATATCTACTTATTTTTTGTTTGGAGTTGGTGCTCTTGAGTGTTTGGAGTTGGTGCTCCTAAATCAGATGTAAAAGTGTAATCATTGAGATTTTGGTGAGGTTGGATAGTGGTTTTTCCATGTTTAGGGTTTTCCACTTAAATACTTGTGTCATGGTTTCATTTGTATGATTGTATTGTTTTCTATGTCTTTGGCATGTTGGTATTAATTACTTTTACAGCTATTGGACTGATGAATGAACTAGTTTTATTAGATCATGGATTCACCCCCCCTCTCAATGATCCATTGTACTCCAACATAATGATCTCGCTATTAATTTCCTTTCCCAAGGTTCGATTCTTCACAGCATCTTGATAGACTTCATACAGATCATCTACCACCCAACTAAGATTAGCCTTATAAAACTCCACTGGCATCCCATCTACACCTAGTTAGTTCCCATTCTCCATAGATTTAATAGCTTCTTCAATTTCTTTCTTTGTTATCATAGATTCTAATTTTTTTTCCATTTCTATATCTATTTTATTTTTTGCAAATTTTCATACAAAGATCCTATCCTTCCTTACAACCTTCCTTACTATCTTCAACTTTAAAAAAATTCTCATAAAACTTCCTATAAACTTCCTTTATCTCATCATCAGTATGATACCAAACCCCTTCCTCTAATAGGGACCTATTTTTTCCTTAAGATTTTTTAACTTTAACAGCTCAAAGAAATACCTTGTGCCTCTATCTCCTCCCAACTAGTTTAGTTTGGCTCTGATCCTAGCACCTTGAGCCTTTTTAACTTGAAATTGTTTGAGTTTATGTCTTATATCCCCAACTTTTTCCATTAGGTCTATCCTGCGAGGATCCTTTTGAATGATCTCTTCTGCCCTTAGAAACTCATCCTAAAGGCAACATTCCTCCTTTATTTTGTCTAAAGATTATTTTTTCCCACTGTTTGAAATATACCTTACAAGATTTTGTCAATTTGTTCCAATATTGAGTGGCAATAATACTGCCTGCTAAAGCTTTGCTTATCTCCCTTAAGCTTCTAATACCATCCAAGCAATCTTTATCTAACAATAGATCGTAGTTAATCTTAAAACTACAATTTTTCCTTGGTATATATGAATTACACTAATTTTCAAAGCAACGACTGCTTTAACTAGATGGTGATCAGATAATGTTTTTTGTATGACTTGCACCATATTGTTATTGTCAGAGCTCTGAAACTACAACACCTCCTTGTCTGCATAAAACCTATCCAATCTGCAGTAGATCAGGTCCTATTTCCTTTCTAACTATTACACCAGGAATACCAAATGCCCTTACTACTTCATTTATGTCCTTCAAGAGGATCATATAACTTCAACATCTTTTTCATTCTATCCCAAAAAAAAAATTCATTCTCTTTCCATTCATGAGGATTACCTCCTTATTTTGTCCTCCTTTTGTTCAATCATGTTAAAATCTCCTCCTACTACCCAAGGTACCCTAGGGAGCTCATTAGCCATCCAGTTCCACAGCTCAGCTCTATTTCCATACTCATTTGGAGCATAAATAGAGAAAAAACCAATTTTAGTGTTTTATATTTCTATAATAACCCACAAACATCTATTGCATGGGGAGTTTCCTCTCTGTTTGAAAGAATGCAGCCATTTCCTGATGATTAGTATGGCATTTCCGCCTTTTCCTTTTTTGTGATTAGAAGAATATGTAATTGCATCCTTCCATATAAATCTCAATTTTTTTTCCATTTGAAATCCGGTTCCACATATTAGCTCTATTTCCATACTCGTTTGGAGCATAAATAGAGAAAAAACCAATTTTAGTGTTTTCTATTTCTATAATAATGCAAAAACATTTATTGCATGGGGAGTTCCCTCTCTGTCTGATAGACTACAGCCATTTCTTGTTGATTAGAAGAATATGCAATTGCACCCTTCCATATAAATCTCAAATTGTTTTCCATTTGAAATCCCACAACTTTGACTTCCTGTATAAACAAGATATCCATATTCTTATTCTTGTTACAAAAATATCTAACAATGTACTTCCTGTCAGGGGACTCCAGTCCTCTAACATTCCAACTATAACAATAGAAATATTTCACCATCTTAATGTTTAGGTGGAATTAAATTTGCTCCCATTATACAACCTATTAAAACATTTGGGGATTTGATCTTCTTTTCTTTTTTCCTTGGTTTAACAAAACTATTAGTTCTACTAACCAGTTTCCTTTTCTTAATCTCATCTTCTTTTTTGTTATTTTCATCTCTACTCTTGTCAACATTTATTCCATCATTATTGTTTGTGTGACTGCATTCACTTCCCTCTATTGCATTCTCCTCACTTATATTGGGGTTATTTACTTCTACCCCTTTGGGATCTGCTGCTATCTTTTTTTGAAAAGTCTCTTTCATCATTACAATTTTTCCCTTTGTTTTTGTACCAATCTTAATTTGTCTATTGCCAGTTCCTGGGCTTTTTTTTTGTGCCCACTTTTCCTAAATTCATCACAATTATCTTTTGATTGGTCCCCATTTTAGTATTTTTACTACTGATATTAATGTTCTTAATATCAACCACCTCATTAAGGCTCTCTCGAGTAGATTCTTTTTGCATTATGTTTTCAAACATTGTAACTTCCCTTCTAAAATACCTAAGTTAGGGTTAGTGCTCTCAATCTATGTTACTTATGCCCTATTAATATATCCTTCTCAAACAGTTTCAACACACCTCAAGTTATCCTTCGACACTATCAATTCTTCTATGTCTATTAAATTTGTGGGGGCTTCTTCACATTTTTGGATGTTATTTTGAACCCCCTTCATTAATCTCAACAGCCATTTCTACCCCACTATTGACAGGATTAGTTTCAATTTGTATATCTATTTTAGGCATGGAATCAAAGATACCACAGCTAGACATATTTTCATTAGTTTTATCACTTCTCTCCCTCTAGTTCTCATTGGGACCACTAGATTTGAAACTCAAACCCTCTTTATTTTTCCTTTTAATGATTATCAGGCAGTACTTCTTCTGGTGCCCTTCCATTTTGCACAAAATACAGGAGTTAAGCCCCCCTAACCCTACTAATTCACAACTAACTTGCTTATTATTCTAGTTTATTTCCACAACCTTAGGGGTCTGCACCCCAGCTTTTAGGGCAACCAAAACCCTAGCATTCATATGGGGTAGTGTTACCCAAGTTTCATCAATTTTTATAACTTTCAATCATCTGAGGCAGAAAAGACATCATTTTCTACATGACATTTTTAATTATAATCTATTTTAGGACTAAACAAAACATAATTTCTTAATATGAGATCTTTGGTGCCTAGGGAAAGGATTTAAATAGGGTTTGCCCAATATTCCAATAATTTCTATCTATAACCCTTTTATGCATACTATGACTCCTCGAAAAGATAATAAATAAACCATTTTGTATCATATAATAGAAATAAGTTTGAATTCCCAATTTTTTCCCCAAACTGAAATTAACCAATTATTGAAAAAATTCTAGAGGAGAGTTTCTCAATATTGAAGCAAGCAAAGAAAATTGCCACATTCTTTAACTTACTTTCTTTAGATCTCAAATCTTTCTGCACGTCAAGATTAGGGCATAACAAGAGCTTCCTAGGTAAGCTGAGAGTCTCACCTTTTTCCACTTCTCCTCCCTTGGTCCTCTCCTCTCTATTGTCAGTGACTCCACTGTAGGCTACAAGTGGATGCTGGATCTCTAAGACAGCATCTTCAGGTGGTGTTTTAGCATCGTCTCCTTGAAGAACTTCTCTGTAGGTTTTGTTATTATCATCAAAATTATATTCATCTCCAATAAATCCATCTAGAGTGTCTATTAATTCCTTCTGGCCTAGAAATAAATGTTATGGCCCATAGGGAATAACTCCTCAGGCAGCCCTCGAGCATAGGGGAATGAATCCTGATGCCCTATGACATTTACAGTTTAGGTGGGAAAGTTGACAGGTTTGAATTCAAAAATTATACACAAAAGTAACTATGCAATTAATACACAACACAATACTCACAAATAGGAAGCAATAAACACCACATCCAATAATCTGCTTAGCCCACATGAAACCAATATGATCTAATGTAGCAAATAGTCATGAATTGAGTATTCCAAGGTAAGAAGAGAGCTCCACCTGATTGCACATGAAGGGTTTCACAAACCCTCGTTCAACCACAAAGCTCTCTCCTCAAATTCAAGCTTATGGTTTTCCACCCTTTGGGACTTTGAAACAAAAAAGGATAAAATAAAACCCACTCTATCACATCACAAACTAGCACATCAAAAAAATTTACAAAAAATTACAAGAAGCCACATAACAACAAAAATATAAAAACACTAATTCTAGAAACCAAAACACCACCCATAGTCAACATAGTTACCAAAATACCCCAACCTCCACCTCCCTCATTATCTCCACTTTGAGTACCACCTTCCATAAATACACTATCTCCTAAACCAAGATCTTTTTGACAATTCATGAGATTGGTAGATTATTACCAAAATATCCCAATCAAAACCTTAAAATATACACAAATCCTTTCCCTCACCACTCAAACAATGCTAGACCAACATACCATCTAGAATCTCCTCATGAGGGGCCTGAAATAAATAGTTTTAAAAACATGGTGACCAAAGTAGATACACATCCTTCCACAAAAAAACCATCCCCATCCAATATTATGATCACACTCTAATAATAAGAAATTATAGATAACAATTACCACATCCCATTATACATCAATGGTATTATTAATGGAAACAAATTTAAAGGTATTCTTATAAACCCTAATTCACCATTCAACATGATAACAGAGGAATATCTTCATGACACATATTCATTTGCAAGAGTGGACTTAAAAAGCTACAATTAGATGTTTATAGAGACTTTAGGAAACATTGTCCTTCCTATTGAATTATCCCTAGAAGCAGACCCAATTCTTAGCACATGTGGTGCCCATCTCTAAAATATTTTACCTACTCCTCAAATGAACATGGATATTTCAAGCCATAACTTTTGTCCTATAGGAATGTGTAAAGATTGAACATGAGAACTCTATCACAACAATCCAAAGATCTATGTTTAGATCAATTTGCATGAATGCAAATTTTACAATGGATCATTTCATTCACAAGCCAAAATTAGCACCTTTAAAAATCCTAGACTCAATATACCAAAAGTATGTTGACTATGTCAAAAACAAGCATCAATTTAATCAAACCAATCCCCATGATCTTCCCTTACCACTCACATTGAACCACAATTGACTTATCATAATACTAAAGAATCATCATATTCATCTCAACATAACCCCCACCCATCACATAATCATCCTTTGACATATTTAATCTTTTCTCATCCTTACTTAGGACCTCCTCCACCATTTTCCAAACTTTTACTACCTCCCATCACTCACCATTGTTCACCTTCCCCTAGACACCCAAATAACAAATGCCAATGACAATTGATTTCCCTTTCTTCATGAAAGGAAGCTAGGTGTGCAGAACACGCTTCCTACACTAATCTAATGAGGGGAGGAGGGTGCAAATTCAATTTTATCCTTACTATTACAGCAATGTTAAACCCACTAACAAAGATATTGCAGCAAACACATAAACAAGAAAGTATGATAGAAGAAGAGAGACATAAGATATACGTGGGGAAAACCCTTACGGGTGAAAAACCCCTCTCCAAAACATAGCTCAAATGTATTACGTAAACAATAAAGGTTACAATACAACGCAAAGCCAATGCTCTTGTAGGAGTCTTCGACACTCATATCTAGAGATGATCCGACAACATAACAGTACCTGTCAAGCCTGTAATACTTCTCCTCTCAAAAGCACTTGTTTATATAACAAATACAAGGTAAAAATGGCTCCACATTGGGATGGGCATCCAAAATGGCCTCATGGCCCAAAACCCACACCTATGGACACTTGTCCAACACTGTAGGATGCTCCTAACACTTGTCAAGTCATCCCATCCCAAGGAGGTCGCCTATTTCCAAAATAGGCTATGACAGACGCTCTTATGACTCTTACAACCGTCATAGAATCTGTCATACCTTTTATAACTTACAACTATAAGAGAATCTATCATACACAGGCTATAAATAGCATATTCTCTTACAACATGTCATAGTCCACCTTGGGGCACCCAAAGATGCTCTTCGACACATGTCTTCACCTGTCATAGAATCTCCTATTTCCAACTCTTACATGTCATAACTTTGTCATAGGAATTTGTCATGACCATTTCGGTCAATATTCCCTTACACAACATCCAAGATGCCCACACATGGAAAAATATTCCTACCACTAAGTGGGACGCCTATCCCCTCATGTGAGGACAAAATTACATGTGGTCATATGCCATGTAGGATGACACATCACCGTGCCAACTCCCACAATATGACAACATAGGATTTGCATCCAATTAATACAATAGGTAATAAATAAATAAATACAATGTAAAACACAAGGAATCACCAAGGTTGAGACACCTTAATTTCCAACATTCTCCCACTTTTCGAACACCTTGTAAGAGCCAACAGAATTAACAGGATTTAACTGCTATAGGTCGAGAGGCCCATAGACTCTGAACACCATCTGAACTTCTCTGTGCCCACTGGCTTCATCAATGCATCTGCAACATTCTTCAAAGTGTCTACCTTCTCCAAATTTACCTTCCCATCCTCTACCATGTCTTGCACAAAGTGAAACTGTACATCAATATGCTTTGTTCTGGCATGGAAAGTTAAATTCTTCGCAAGGCAAATCACACTCTGACTGTCACAACTGATCGTAATCTGACCTGCATCAACACCAATATATGAACACAATCTCTTAATCCAAATGGCTTCCTTGAAAGCATGAGTTGTTGCCATGTACTCAGCTTTTGTAGTGGACAAAGCAACCACTTATCAACATCGCTTACTCATCCAACTAATTGTACCACCAAACATAGTGAATACATAGGCACTGGTGAATCTCCTATTGTCAATGTCACCTACCCAATTAGACTCCACAAATACAAACTAAATGTGGAGGTCCTATAGCATTACCATGATAGCATATGGAATACTTAGAAGTACCCCTCAAATATTGAAACACTCACTTAACTGCATCCCAATGTACCCATCTAGGATTAGCCATAAATCAACTAAGGACTCCCACTGCTTGGGCAATGTCTGGTCTTGTACAGACCATGGCATACATCAAACTGCCAACAACACTAGCATAAGGTACTCTGTTCATGTCCTCCACCTCACTAGAAGATTTTGGACAATCATTAACAGACAACTTTGTCCCCAATGAAATAGGAACACACAATGGTCTACAATTTGCCATGCTGAACCTATCCAACACGGTCTTCACATACTTACTCTGGCTTAACCAAAGTTTTTTGTTTGCTCTGTCTCTTCTGATTTCCATTCCCAGAGTATACCTAGCTTCCCCAAGATTTTTCATCTCAAACTGTGCTAACAACTGAGACTTCAAATCAGAAATCATATTCTTACCATTCCCAATCAACAGCATATCGTCAACATACAATGCAATAATGAGAATGCGATCATTGTCAAACTTGTAATACACACAATAATCAGATTTTGATCTCAGATAGCTAATTGACAACACAAAGGCATCAAACTTCAAGTACCACATCCTAGAAGACTGCTTCAAACCATACAAAGACTTCTTAAGCTTGCAAACTAAATTTTCATTACCTTTCTCTATGTAATGCTCTGGTTGTGATATGTAGATTTCTTCCTCCAAATCACCATGAAGGAAAGATGTTTTCACATCCATCTATTCTACCTCTAAGTCATAAGCAATTGCAAGAGATAACAAAAATTGAATGGATGTCAGCTTTGCAACGGGAGAGAAAATTTCACCATTATCAATTTCCTCCACTTGTGAATACCCCTTCACAACCAATCTAGCCTTGTACTTTTCAACACTGCCATCTGCACCGAATTTCTTCTTGAACACCCATTTGCATCCAATGGGTTTCCATCCATCTAGCAAAGGCACCAAGTCCCATGTTTTATTCTTTTCCAAAGAAGCCATCTCATCTTCCATGGCCTCCTTCTAGGAACTTGCATCTTTCATGCCCATAGCCTCTTTCACATTTCTATGCTCATCAGTGTTAGTAAGTAAAGAAAAAGCACAACTAGAATCAAGTAATGAATAACCAAACCTATCAGGTTGGTTTCTTGTTTGTGTAGACCTCCTTAATGGCTGAGGTTGAGGTTCTGCTTCTTCTTCTGAGCTTTTAGAGCTGCTAGAGCTCTCCTCATCATCAGGTCTCACAGGGTCTGTATGTTCAGTCTTCTCAGGGGTAGAAGGAAACTAAACCGCATCTTCTTTCTTTTCTATCTGTTCTTGTTGTAGAACAATGGAAGAAGGTGTTAGCTCTCTGAAGATAACACTTCTGCTATACAACACTTTTTCAACCACAGGATCCCAAAGTTTGTATCCTTTCACACCAACACCATAGCCAATGAAAATACATTTAACAGTCTTGTTCTCCAATTTAGATCGTTTCTCCCTAGGCACATGTACATATGCCTCACAACCAAAAACATGAAGATGTCTAACTGAAGGCTTCTTACTAGACCACACCTCCATGGGTGTTTTACCAACAAGAGTTGATGTAGGAGATCTATTTACCAGATAGCAAGCAATGGCAACAACTTCAACCCAAAACTTTTGTTCAAGGCTTGCTCCACTAAGAATACTCCTAGCCTTCTCCATCAGTGTCCTGTTCATCCTCTCTGTAACACCATTTTTCTGCGGGGTGTATGGAGTTGTCTTATGCCTTTCAATCCCTTGTTCTTTGCAAAACTTATCGAACTCTGCCAAACAAAACTCACCACCATTGTCAGTTCTCAAACACTTAATCTTTTTACTAGTCTAATTTTCAACAAAGGCTTTAAACTCCTTAAACTGACTAAAGACTTCAGTCTTTCTTTTGATAAAATAAACCCATGTCCTACTATAATCATCTATGAAAGATACAAAATATATAGATTTTGAAATCAAAGGAACATTAATAGGACCAAACACATCAAAATCAATAAGATCCAATACACTAGAAGACTTGTGAGAACTAGAGTAAAACTAAACATGGTTTTGCTTTCCATAAATGCAATGTTCACAAAAGTCAAACTCAATACTACAATCATTTAACCCCTCAATGAAGTTTTTATTTTTCAGGGTTCACAGACCCTTCTCACCAATGTGGCCATATCTCAAATGCCAAACATAGTCTTTTCAACAGGAAGCTTAGCTTCCATAACATGTGCACTACCATCAGATTTCTTCACTGCTCGTTCAGATGGTGGGGATGAAGTGACTGGAGCTCTTTTCTTCAAGTCAGAAGAACTATTGCACTGTGTAGTGCATGCCTCTAACTGAAACAGAGTACCTCTTTGAGTACCCTTCGCAAGCACCATAGATCCTCTAGTCATCTTGCATCCATCCTTCGAAAAGACAACCTGTACACCTGCATCATTCAACATACTTACAGAAAGCAGGTTCCGTGCAAGGCCTAGAATGTACATAACTCCAGTGATCCCCTTCACTCATCCATTGGGGAATCAGATTGAGACTCTTCCACGACCAACAATCTTTAGATGAGAGTTGTCACCCAGGTACACTCTTCCACCATCAAACTCTTCATACTTCGTGAACCAGTTTTTATGTGAGGTCATGTGGAATGATGCACCAGAATCAATCAACCACACATCATCAAATGCATGGGTGGCCAGGGCTGCGATGAAAGCATCACCATCATCTTGTGACTTGTCAGAATCTAAATCAGGGGCTATCTTCTTTTTCTTTTTCTTTTCTTCTTTGTATTCCTTTCAGAAATGTCCCGACTTCCCATAGTTCTAGCAAAGAGCCTTCAACTTTCTAGGAGATTTGGATCTCCCACGGGATTTGGATCTGCCCTTCTCAGGTTTCTTGTCTTTCTTCTTCCCTTTCTCCTTGGGTCTTCCACGAACTGCAAGAGCCTCTTTGGCTGATTCAGATATCTTCCTCTGCATTTCTTTAGATAACAGCGAGGACACCACATCTTCCATCTTGAAGGTGGTAGTGGTGCTTCTGATAGCCATGACAAGATGATCCCATGAATCTACCAAAGAACAAAGTAGGGTCATACATCGATCCTCCTCCATTTTCACACCCATAGATGTCAACTGTGCAACAATCATGTTGAAAGCATTCATGTGGTTTGCAACAGATCCTCCGTCTTCCATCTTCAGAGTGAACAACTTCTTTTTCAGGAAAAGTTTGTTTACCAAGGACTTGGCCTGATAAACATCACCCAACTTCTTCCAAATATATTTCATGCTCTTCTCCTCATGGACATTCAATAGGATAGAGTCAGCTAAACAAAGTCTTATGAGACCCTTGGCATTCTGATCTTTGAGGTCCCAATTAGCTTGTGACATTACTGTAGGTTTCACGCTGGATACAGTTTCCCATAGGTCACGATCAACAAGTAGGTCCTCCATCTTGAGTTTCCACAACTCAAAATTAGTGCCATTAAATTTCTCAACCTCTAACCTTCCAGATGTGGTTGCCATCTCCTTGTTGCAACAACATACAGAATGCTCTACATAACACTCCCACTCAACCTAAGATTGGCTCAAAAAACCCCTACCTAGTAGCTAGAACCAAAACTGGCCAGGCTCTGATACCAACTGAAAGGAAGCTAGGTGTGTGGAAAATGCTTCCTACACTAATCTAATGAGGGGAGGAGAGTGCAAATTCAATTTTATCCTTACTATTACAGCAATGTTAAACCCACTAATAGAGATATTGTAGCAAACACATAAACAAGAAAGTATGACAGAAGAAGAGAGACATAAGATATACGTGGGGAAAACCCTTACGGGTGAAAACCCCCACACTCCAAAACATAGCTCAAATGTATTATGTAAACAATGAAGGTTACAATACAACACAGAGCCAATTCTCTTGCAGGAGTCTTTGACACTCGTATTTGGAGATGATCCGACAGCATAACAGTAGCTGTCAAACCTGTAATACTTCTCTCAAAAGCATCTATTTATATAACAAATACAAGGCAAAAATGGCTCCACATTGGGATGGGCGTCCAACATGGCCTCATGGCCCAAAACCCACGCCTATGGACACTTGTCCAACACTGTAGGATGCTCCTAACACTTGTCAAGTCACCCCATCCCAAGGAGGTCACCTATTTCCAAAATGGGCTATGACAGATGCTCTTACGACTCTTACAACCATCATAGAATCTGTCATAGCTATCATAACTTACATCTATAAGAGAATCTATCATACATAGGCTATAAATAGAATATTCTCTTACAAGATGTCATAGTCCACCTTGGGGTGCCCAAAGATGCCTTTTTCAAAGATGCTCTTCAACACATGTCTTCACCTGTCATAGAATCTCCTATTTCTGACTCTTACATGTCATAACTTTGTCATAGCAATCTGTCATGACCGTTTCTGTCAATACTCCCTTACACAACATCCAAGATGCTGACACATGGCCAAATATTCCTACCACTAAGTGGGACGACTATCTCCTCATGTGAGGACAAAATTACATGTTGTCATATGCCATGTAGGATGACACATCATCGTGCCAACTCCCACAATATGACAACATAGGATTTGCATCCAATTAATATAATAGGCAATAAATAAATAAATACAATGTAAAATACAAGGAATTACCAAGGTTGAGACACATTAATTCCCAACACTTCACCTCAACCAAAACTCCCCATCATAACACTACCCTCCTCCCATACTCATAACATCATCCTACCACAATCCAAGAGTCAACAAATGGTCTAGTAGAAGATCATATAATCTCTTTATTCATCCCTTGTTTCACCTTCATCTTACACCTACAATCATCCCCCATCATTCATGCATGACGATCCTCCACCTCCAGCTCCACAAACAACATCCCGAGACATGAGCATTGATGAGACATTATATCTTGAGCCTCTTAACTTGGTTCCTACACCAACCCCATCATCAACTCCTTCTAGTGACCCTTCACCACTCCTCATGTCTGTACCCTCACTTCATAATGTCCTAACTCCATTTCACATCATGTTTGACACTCTCTAATTCCCCACTAATCACTATTACATTTGTCCCATCCACTACAATGAATGATTTAGTTGACACCTCATTTTTTGATGATGATCTTATTATAGATTAGCTTTAACCTTAGATGCCCAGACCATAGACTTACCTTATATACAAACCTTTTTTTTTTCTTTTCATGTGTTAGAGTCTTCTCTTATGTTTCTATGCACTAAGTGGAGTCATCATTTGATGTATTTTGTGATTTTCCTCATCAATTTGTATATCTTTATCACATGTTGCCTCACGTTATCTACATGTGTATCCATAAAACATTTTGGGATGATGCAAAGTACTAAGGAACCATAACCCTTAGTAATATTGACCCAAAAATAGTTTATCGCCTCCACCTATGTCGTTGATCTTTTATCATCCTTTCATCCAAACACATACAAGATCCCAAGACTATGAGCGATTGATTCCAATAGTGACACCCTACGTTTATGCACCAAGAATAATTGAGAATTTTCCAAATCCACTATTCCACATATGCTCACTTGCCCCACATTTTCCATCCACTATCCATACCACATTCTACATAGCACATCATCCCCAACACTTTCCATGTTGCATTTTTAGCTATAATCATAAGAACTTTGTACATTTGAGACCTCCACATTATCACCATCTATCAGACACCCACATGTGTATTTTTACCCATATGCTAAGCACAATGCATATCATGAGGTCCATGAGCACTATTCCCCTCTATTCATATTGATATCCAAAACTTAGTTGTAACTCCTAGAAAATCATTAGTGGACAACCCTTCCCCATTCCTTCCTCACTTGCATAGAGATAAATCAAAAGCATGCCAGTATTAAAAATTAAAAGCAATATCCATAATTACTTGATCTAATCATTGGATATGAGCCATTTCATCTTACTAGTTGCATGGGGTTAGGTCATGTGGGTGGCACCCAAAAACTCAAAAAGCAAAGAAAACACAAAAAGCAAAAACAAATCAAAAAGAAAAAAGAAAAAAAACATGTAAGCTCAACATTTGTACTTAAAAGCTATATCAAATCAAATCAAAGTGATTATCAAAGTCAAATAAAATTTTATCTACTAATCTTGAGGTCTCCCACTTATCCTCTCCCAACCCATTCCTTGTCCCCATTATTTGTCCACTATTAATCATTCTATGATTATCCCTCAAGCTAGGATGTATTCTTTTCTTTTTCCATTGGTTCTCATGATTTGAGAAGTGCACACCCACTTAAGCATATTCCCTCTACATATCCATCTTTTGATCCCCATGTGATTGACTCTTCTCACATCTCCCTTAAATTCTAAAGTCCATTATGATTAAAACTTGAAATAATTCATGGCAAGCAATCACTTTGTCCCATGCTTTCATACAACTTTCCACATATGCCACATTCTATTCCATCCAACAAGCAAGCATATAAAGAATAATGAACCAAGAAAAATTCATGTTTGACTTAGTGCATAAACCTAGGAAGGTACTTTGAAATCTTTTGAGCCCAACCCTTGATCTTGAATGCCTTGGAAGAAAATTTTCACCATTATCACCTTTTTATCTTTGATCAAGCCTTTGTCATTGTTTCCTTTACTCATTTTTCCATTATGATTTTCCACATGCAACTTTATTGTTACTTGTCTTGTTGTGTGTTTAAACTGCATTCCACTACCATGAGTTGGAGAATAATGATCCACATTTAGTCACTATATTACATACTATTATTAGGACTAACTCCAATTATGTATTGAGATGAGGTTTCATTCCTATATTTTTCATTGTTGGACAATGTGATTTCCTAGCCCACTTTTGATATCTTGACATGATTGTTCTCTTTGATTATCCTTTTATGAGCATTTCCTGATATCCTATGGCATCTACTTTAGATCCTATCTCATTTATCGTTCAATCTTATATAGATTGGTGTTGGTTTACCTTTGTTTTTTTTACTCCATTGCCTATTGTCTATGCCAAAACCTTATTGACCATTGTGTCTTTTTTTCTAGTGCTATCATTGGACCATATTTCAATCTCCTTATGGTTTGTCACTTGGACCACCCTTAGGGGCATGACCACAAAATCCCCCTTTCATACCTTCTCATTGATTCATCCACTAATTTCCTAGTGATTCTCCATCATCTTATAATCCACCACTAAACTAAGCCTTATCATTTCCATGTCCTCGTGATCCACCACCTTTCAAGCCTCATTACTTCCATATCCACATAATCCATTGCTAATTTCCTAGTGGTCCCTAACTTTCATTATCACATCCATTGACTAGTCTTGGGGGCATAATCATGATGTTCCCCTTTCCCATTGATTTTTCATGTAATCTCTTGGTGGAATGAGACATTAGCTTCACCTATGATCCTATTTGGGGCATGAACTCAAACCTACAACATCATCCATTCATCATCATTTACCTTTGGTAACTTTATCATAATCATCTTTTACCCTTGTTGATTGACTCTATTTGCTAAGCTCTTTATCTAGTCAACTTAAGGGGGGCATTTATCCTATATGACTCACTTTCACTCCATTTATTTGAGAATTATCATTGAACCATGAAGAGGACCAATATCCATTTGAGCATTATCCATTGACTACAATGACCAAGTTTTCCATACCATGCAACTTATCCAAGACATTTATCCAATCAACCAATTGATGACCAATATCTAATTTCCATAGAGTTAGCTATCATCTTTAGCCATGGGGCTATTATCAAATCAATAAATCAATTCCAATTTATAGTTTCTAGGGTTGACTACCATCTTTAGCCATGGGGTGGTTCTCACCAAATTGCCAAACCAAACCAATTTCTAGTTTCCATAGGGTCATCTACTAGCTTTAACCATGGGGTGGATCCTACCAAATAACCAAATCAAATCAAATTTCAAAGTTTCCCAATTGTCATCATTGGCTTAGCTTGGCCCTATTTTATATATGGCTCCTTGATAGCCCTTGTCGCCATTTCCATTATCCTATTTTCCAATTAACCATTACCAAGGTATCCATTTCTAGTTTTTGGCATGGCTCACTACCGTGATTCCATCCTCAAGTTTTCTTAGGGAGTAAGTCTCCATAGATCTCTCTTTCCAAAAATAAAAGGTTAAGATCAAGCTTGTTTTCACATAGTTATCAAACATGTCTCCAATTTATGCATATAAATTATGAATTATCATTGTATACACATGTTAGATCCCACTGATGATGTCATTTCCTATTTTTTTGTGTTTATCCTAGTTTTTTTTGTTGGCATATAGTAACTACTCTACTTGGGTGCTTTGTAAGAATAGGTACAAGAGCTAGAGCAAGAATGAAGACCATGAACACATAATAATATCTCTCCTTTTTAGTATCCAATATCCTTTACATTTCATGATTCATGTTTCTATACTCTTCCATTAGTAAACTTCATCTTATAGCCTATCATAAGCCTATTAAGGTGGGGGGAAAATGTAATAACAAAAATTGCATACCCTACAACTTCCTTATTATGTTTTTGTGTCCATTTTAGCCCCTAGCTCGTTTATGTGCATCTTGTGTCATTCTAACCCCTTTTGCATAGCCTATGTCACCCCTAGCCATCCATATCCTCTTTTTTGTGTTGTTCACATTCTCTTGTTTAAAGTTCCTATGTGTTCCATTTTATTTAATTTTATCCCCATCCCATGTCCAAACCCCACCTTTAATATGTCTTTAATTTATCCCCTTTAAACCCTTTTCAAACCATTAAATGTTTTGCTTAGCCCCATCCTATGTGAAAATCCCACCTCTCTCTTTCCTAAATCTACCTTAACAAGATTAAAATGAATGGAACCACCCACCACTAGATGGCCCCCTTCGAGCTTAAGGTCCCCTAAGAAATTGAGCTTAATTTTCATTTGCAGAAAATGTCCACAATTTTCCACCTAATAGGGTGGCCTTGAATTTTCATCCTTCTATGACAATATTTCAATGTGAGATAATTAATTTCTAGGGATTCACACCTACTATGTTCTCATATATCAATTCCCTAAGTAAGTTGATCCTTAAAACAAACCAACTTTGCCTCATTTTTACATAAAAAAAGAGAAATTTTGAGTTGCTCACATGACTCTAGATATTTCTCCTCACAGAAAACACCACAACATTTCTTAAAAAATTCTAGGAGTGAGCTAGATTAATCCCTCATTTATCAAATAAATTTTATTTTCAATTGGAAAATGTTGTAACTATTACTAATTAATTAGTTAATGACATAGAATAATGTAATAAATAATAAATTAACACGTTAATGTTAATTTATTATTAGTTATGTGTTAGTTGGTAGTTAGTAAGTTGAATGGATTTATAAACCCATACAATGTAATGATTTGAGTGTCGATGATGAATGATTGAGTGATTGTTGTGTTGGAGCCTCTGGCTCTTCTTCATGTGTCACATTTTCAATATGGTATTAGAGCAGGTGTCTTGGATCTCTTTGGTCACCCTCCATTCAATTCTTTATATTCCAAAGTGCTACTCATTGATGATGTGGTGAAGACCACGTCCAAAATTCATTGTTATCCATTCATTATTCTTGCATTTTGTTGATAGGCACACCATGCAAACCACGTGCAAATCTATGACATTCATCATCCTTCTACATTCATTTTATTTCCTCTCTCTCAATCTTGTTTACTCTTTTCATTGTTTTCACTTTATTTTGTTCAATTTCATATCAAAAAAATTATTAAAAAAATTATACATTCAAAGTTGTAGAAATCTAAGGTGTTGTAGAAAAGTGTAGGCAACTAAAGTGGTTTGAGATAGTTGAGAAGAATTTTTCATATTTTTGTTATGAGGTTTTATTTATTTCAAGATTTGTATGGATTTATTATGCTCCTATTTGATGGATAGTTAGCCCATGCAAAGGAGGAATCATGTTATCAGTAAGCATCATTCAGTTATTAGTACATTATTCTAATTTTAAAATTACAGTTTAACATAGTCTCACTAAAACTATGATATCTTTCTCATTTTATAAAAAAATTTAGAAATTTTAAAATGTTCTAGAAAGATGATGAAGAGGAAAATGAAACCCATTTTTTTCTAGAATAATGTTAATATTTAATGAGAAGTTCGATGCAGAAGAAAGGAGAAGATTAATAATTTTTGAAATATTTGTAACATTTTATGGATGAATTATCGATGGAAACTGACATCCAAGGATTTTTTTATTGAAGGGGGAAACATGAAACAGGTAAACCTCAACACTATAGAAGAAGATAAAGGCGATGACCGACTAAAGCCAACCAGCAATGCAATGCTAGAGTAAAAGTTCCTATGTCAACACTAAGGGGGTGTTAGGAATTAGTTAGTGCATGACATAGAATGATGTGATAAATAATAAATTAGCATCTTAATGTTAATTTATTAGATGTTTGTTCTTAGTTAGTGGTTTGGGTAGTTATTAAGTTGAATGGATTTATAAATCCATACATCTAATCATTTAAGTTTTGAAAATGAACGATTGAGTGATTATTGTGTTGGATCCTCTGGATCTTCTTCATGTGTCACATTTTCAATAACAAAAAGATCTATGACAATAAGTTGTTGATTTCTAATGATTTCAACAAGGTGAACCATTTCCTTTTCATGGTTTTAGTTTGAAATGAGTTTATTTCTCTTATTCTTATATAGGATCCTCTTCATACCTCTCCCTCACACCCCTCCAAGCCATCACCATCTATTTCTATCAAATTTTCAATCCATTATTCTATCTCCCCATTTTTATTGTTGAAGCCTTTACCTTAGTGTGTTCCCATTTCCACTTGGTTTTTCTCAAATTCACCATCAACCCACCTTTATAAATTATATTTTCATACCTTATCCCATCCCATTTCATTTCTATTAATTTATCATGGAGTCATTTTTCCATTTCATTATGTTACTCATCACCCCTTTATGAATGCAAGCCTTTGTTTGACACCTTTAGGAGTTGTGGCCCATTACCATATCAAACCCTTTCTTGAGTGCTTCAAACTTATGGTTTCCCATTGTTATACCAATCCTCTTTGAATCCCAAAACTATTTTGTATTGAACCATCACCTTGTTCCTAAAATCATTCTCCCACCCTAGTTGCTTTGTTTAGTTCCCATCCACCCTTTTGCCATCATCCTATAGGTTTTCATGGTTAATCTTTGATATGGAGTAATTTATTTACATAGGTTAGATTTAATGCCTGTTACTTCTTATTATTTTAATTTGGAATCAAGATTGAAATCCCATAGGGGGACTAACTGAGGTAGACTCCCCCTTAACCTTTTTTTTGTAGGGTTGCCTCTCACAAAAGTGCACTTGCAGGTTAGTTTTAGAAAGTTTATAGAGTTTTAGAGAAAGTTCCAAAATTAAATCACCCCTTAAATTAGATGAATAACCTCTCATAGAAGTTTCAAAAGGTTGTATAGTAGGTTCAATGCCACTCCAAGAGGTCAAGGCCACCTTGTTAGTTGTCTAATAGGGTCAAAGCCACCTAGTAGGCCACCATTTATTGTTTTTAGGCTAAAAAAATGATGATTTTTTTAGTTTAGTTTGATTTAAAAGGTTTAAATTAG
Organism: Cunninghamia lanceolata; assembly: GCA_027924645.1. Lineage (NCBI taxonomy): Eukaryota > Viridiplantae > Streptophyta > Pinopsida > Cupressales > Cupressaceae > Cunninghamia > Cunninghamia lanceolata. Next base: position 6,848,029 of record BSBN01000671.1, on the reverse strand, counting down.
TAACATGGACCCATCTATGCTTAGAAATTATAATTTTATCAAGTGAAATCATTCTATTTTGTTCATTTTATCTCACTTTTTCAAATGCATAAGGAATGCTAGGTTTATTATTTGTTTTCATGTTTCCTTTGTAGATCAAGACTTGAATCTTCTAGGATGATTCTTCATGGTGATACCATTGATCCATATCAATTCTATACCTTTGTCATTCCATTTACTAGGTGAAAATTTTCCAATTCTTCAACTTGCACTCTCTTTGTCATTCATGTTTATCAAGATCCCTCAAGTTTTACAACAAATTACATGCCTTATGTTGGTGGCTAATATATGAGCACTTATAAGGAGTTAGGACACTCTGTCAAGTAGGTCCTTGAAAAATTTTAAGTCTCCACTTGTTCTTTGGTCAAGGTTGCACTCTAGACAATTTTGTCATGGTGGTTGTTAGGACAAGTCAATGCTGCCATGTAAGTCATTTTTTATAGGGCAACCTTGTCCTTTTGGTCTAATGAATCCTAAATTTCATGGGTAGCATCAATATAATATTCTAAGTAACTTCTATTTGGACCACGTCATCTCTGTTGCAAGTATGTGCTAACTAGTGTTGTCATTGATGTCAACATGTTTGTGATGTCATTAGTGTCAACTGTGCTCTTGTTTTGTAACTTGATTGTGATGAGTTAGTTTATTTGTATTGTATTGTATAAGTTCTAAAGATGATAAGAATATGTTCCTGATATTGAATATCCAAGTACTCTTGAGAAAATTTGGTTCATACTAAAGATAAAGTTGTGAAGATGTATTCTGACTTACAGGATACTGTTTGAGATTTTGCTTTGCATTTATTTTGTGTTGAAGGCCAGAGTGTGAGATTTGGATATGTTTTAGATAAGTGTTTGAAGATACTAAATCTAGAATTTGGTGGTCTGGATCGCTGTGCAGCAGAAGTTCTATTCACTAGTTTGAAGATTGTGCATGGTAGCATTTGCAGTGTGACAGGGAGAAAGTACTTTGCTCTGCATTTCTCTACAATTTGGTTTTTGGTCTTATGGATCTAGACTTATGATTATAAGGTCCTTATCTATTTTAATTCCAAAGGATTTGTGATTCAGTGCTCCGGAAAGCAAGTTATTGATTAGTAGAGTTCGACAGTGTTTGTTGTGAGCAGTCTATTATCTATCTTCAAGTGATATTTGTTGTCTTCAACTGAGATCTGTTGCAGATATATTTTTTGGCTCCTAGGTGATTTCATGTTGTTCATGGATGTCTCCAAATCATGGTAAAGGTTTGTGCTTGATCTGCAAGCAATGATTGAGATCTTAGAAGCATGTGTTTAAGAATTCTTGGTGTTTGCATAAGTTAGATTGAATTGGATGCTAACACTCTTTGCGGATGTGGTTCATGGATTGTAGAAGTGTGTTGAAGCATATGAAGATGTATTTTGGTTTGAGCTAAGATGTGAAGTGTTCTTCTTTCAATCATTTGCTTCGTAAGTTTGTTTAGGTCCAGACCTAATTTGAATTATGTATGTTTCTCAACCTTGGAGATTGTTCCAAAGGTTGTAAATTGAATTGCCGACCTTGATGTGTGTTCCAAGGTTGATGATTGGTATAAATATATGTAATGAATTTGTGTGTTTAAGTGGGGGATGTGAAGATACGTAGATGAGAGTGTGTGTGTTGTAAATATGAAGAAGTAAGTGCGAATATGATTATGTGTGTACGACATGTGAAGTCTTGTAATTGTGTAAGGGGGACAAGTGCAGAAGAAGAGAAATCTTATAAAATAGAGCAATGTGATAGAGTAGAGCATGATGAAGAGTTTTGAGTCAGTTTTCTGAGCTTTAGTGGAACTATATCCATGCATTTGCAGATTCAATTTTAGCAGTTTATTTTGGCAGTGAGCCATCCTTCTTTTTCTTTCATTATGGCAGTGAGCATCTTTCTTTGGATAGTGAGTCCTTAAGGGCAGTGAACCCTAAGGTAGTGAGTCTCTTGTAATTTGGTATTATTATTACATAATATATTGTGAGCTAACACTCACTGTGGTTTTTCCCACTTTGGGTTTTCCATGTAAATATCCTAGTGTCTATGTGTTATGTTTTGTGATTGTTTATTCTATGTTTATTTTACTTTAATGATGCTAAATGGGCAAATGGATTAATGGTTTAATAAATGATTGGTTTAAGAGAATAATGATTCACCCCCCTCTCAGTATTCTGGGTTCTCAACAATTGGTATCAGAGCCTGGTTCCTTGGAAGAAGTCTAACAGCTTAGGGAAGATCTTGGAGCTTAAACACATGGTAGGTAAAAGGTATTCTACTCCTCCTGAATAAATTGATTCAACTGAAACTATAGAAGAAGAATACATGGTTGTCAGTGAAGAAGAACTCAAAGTTTCTCTTGAAGATCTTGAAATGATTGAAATAGAAAACAGGGATCTAAGAGAAAATGTCAAGGAAGTAGATGAGTGCATCAGAAAATTGAGGGAACAGGTCAAGAAGTTCAAAGAAAAACATAAGGAAGTTAGTGAACAATTGAGATCAGAAAATAAAATCTTGGATGATCTGGAAGTGCAAATTGAAGATAAGGAAAACGCTGAAGAAGATCTAAATCAACTGGTAAAAGGCAAATCAGAAGATTATGCTAAGCTTGAAAAGGAAGTTGGGAACCTGGAGTCAGATTTGGAGAAAGCAAAGAGTTATGAAGAAAAGTTCAAGATAAGTTCTACAAAACTTGATGAGATGCTTTCTAGCCAGAAGAACTCTAATGACAAAGAAGGCTTTGGATTTCAGAAAGGTGAAAGTTATAAAACATGTCAAGAAAAGAATGTTAAGATCAAGAAGGACAAAGGGAAGCAGATCCAGAACCAAAGGAATGGACCTAGAAAACCACTGGTCAGGCAACCAAATGCTCAAAGGTACCCATCTTTAATTGGTTATTGTAATTCATGCAATAAGTTTGGTCATAAGGCTAATCAATGTAGGAGCAGAGTGAATCAAAATGTTCCATCATTTTTTGGTCAATGCTTTACTTGTAATAAAGTAGGTCATAAAGCTAATGAATGCAAAAGTCAGATAAATAATGGTTACAACAATGGAAGGAATGCTCAAACTTCCAGAGGTAACTACTTTATATGCAAGAGATTTGGTCATAGAGCTAGTGAATGTAGAATTCAAATAAGAAATGGCTATAACAATGGAAGAAATGCTCAATATTTCAATGGTAACTGTTCTACATGCAATAAATTTGGATATAAGGCTAACCAATGCAGATCAAGGATGAATGGAAGAAACAATGGTCAGAGAAATGTTGTATGCTTCAATTGCAATAGGCCTAGACATATCGCAAGATTTTGCAGAAGTAAAAATATGAAGAAGGACAATCAGGCTGAGATGAAGAAACTGGTACAAAAGGTGGATCCAATAGAAATCAACAAGGAGATGAACAAGGTATGGGTTAAGAAGGAGGTTGTTCAAGCCAAGAATGACTCTATGCTAGACTCTGATGCAAAAACTTCCTCTAGGAAGTGAATTGGGAGCTTTGGCTCAGGGGGAGATTCTATGAAACATCATGTCCCCTAGTTAGAAAAGTGGTGTTGATAGCCAACACAAGGATATGAGTTGAACAACAGTATATTAGAACTTTTAGAGAAAATACTGGTAGAAAAGAGCTTGATGCAAAATTTTGCAGAGCAATTTACATCTACTGTGAATGACAGAGAATGTGTCTGATATCTTTTTAAAACTAGCATCTATGGCGAATAGGTTTTGATGAAAAAGGGTTTATAAGCAATCTTATTCAAAGGAAATTCACATTGCATTCAAACACTCAAGCAACCAAGGAGATCTGAGGAGAGAATTTGAAGCGAATTCAAGTATTTGGTGTAAAGAAACCCTAACTAGAAGAAAAAGGTAGATGAAGATGTTCAGGAAGTCTTAGAGCCGAATAGATACAATTTAGATGGATCTTCTGATTTAAAGAAAGTTGGAGAAAGGGACAAGGAAGTTCAAATTGAAGTGCAAGTTATTCTAGAAGGAGAAGCTCAAGTTGAAGAACAAGAATCTTTTGAAAGAGTTCCTAAAACCCCCAGGTATGTGTAAAGAAATCATTCTGAAGATCAAATCATTGGTGACAAGAGGAAAGGAGTATTGACAAGAAGAGGAGCTGGAAAAAAATAGGCAAATCTCTGCTTGATTTCAAAGGTTGAACCTAAGATAGTTTCAAAAGTATGTAAAGATGGACACTGGGTCAAGGTAATGGAAGAAGAATTGATGCAAATTGAAAAGAACGAGACTTGGGAACTTGTCCCTAGGCCAGCAAATAAGAATGTGATTGGAACAAAATGGGTTTTTAGGAATAAGTTGAATGAGATTGGAGAAGTGATAAGAAACAAAGCTAGACTTGTATGCAAAGGCTACTCACAAGTGGAAGGAATAGATTATGAGGAAACTTTTGCTCCAGTGGCAAGATTGGAAGCTATCAGATTGTTTCTAGCTTATGCTGCACACAAAGATTTCAAGGTGTACCAGATGCATGTGAAGTTTGCCTTTCTGAATGGTGAGTTGGAAGAGGAAGTATATATAGAGCAACTAGATGGATTTTAGTTATCAAACAAACTAGACATGGTATGAAGATTGATGAAGGAATTGTATGGACTGAAGCAATCTTCTAGAGCTTGGTATGCAAGGTTGGATAAGTATTTGTTGCATCAGGGATTCAGTAAAGGGTCTGCAGATAGTAACTTGTATATCAAGGTAAGCAAAGATCAAATCCTGATTATTGAAGTCTATGTAGATCATATATTCTTTTGTGGAAATGAAGGTATGTGTAAGAATTTTGCAGATGAGATGCAAAAGGAATTTGAGATGTCAATGTGTGGTGAGATAAACTTCTTTCTTGGAGTGCAAATTAATCAGATAGATAAGGGCATTTTCATTTCACAATCAAAATACCTCAAGGAGTTGTTGAAGAAGTTTGGAATGGAAGAATCTAAGGTAGTCTGCACTCCCATGACAACTAGTTGTAAGCTGAGAAAAGATGATGAATCCCCTAAGGCTGATCAGAGCCAGTATAGATCTATGATTAGAGGATTTCTATACCTAACTGCTACCAAACCTGATATCATGCATGCAGTTTGTCTTGTGGCTAGATTTCAGGCAGATCCTAAAGAGTCACATGTTATGGTAGTAAAGAGGATTTTTAGGGACTTGAAAAGTATTTCTGTTATGGTTTGTGGTATCCCAAGAATAATGACTTCAACCTAAGTGCATACACAGATGCAGATTGGGCCGGATGTGTAGATGATAGAAAAAGTACAAGTGGTGGAGTGTTCTTTCTTGGAGACAGAGTTGTATCTTGGCAAAGCAAGAAGCAAGATTCAGTATCCTTATCCACTGTTGAGGCAGAATACAGGTGCTATGGATGAGGCAAACTCTAAAGGATATCAAAATTGAGTATGAGGATCCAATACCCATTTTCTATGATAACACTAGTGCCATTAACATTTCAAAGAACCTAGTAATGCATTCAAGGACAAAACATATTTCTATCAGATATCACTTTTTGAGAGAGAAGGTTGTAGAGAAAGAAGTGAAGCTTAAGTATGTGCCTACAAAAGATCAAGTTGCTGATATATTCACCAAATCTCTTCCTAAGGATATATCTGTGCATCTTCAGGAGAAGTTAGGGGTTATTGCCCCTCCTTTGTTGAACTAGATGCATAAGGAAGTGCATCTGTCCAGTGTGGTTCAGGAGTCATTCTTTTCTAGACTGATGATGGAGTCTACCTCTGAAGGGGAATAGGTAGTGATACTGAAGATTGTTGTAGACTAAAGGAAGCATTCAAGGTAGTTAAGAACAAGTGCAAGTATGTGCAATGGAAAGAGATGTGTTGTCCTTTGCCATTGATGTCAAAGGGGGAGAGAGTTCATGTGAAAAACTTAGAGAAAAAGAGAGTTCAGATGTGTAAAGAGAAATGGGGAGCTCTGATGTAGAGTTGTGTCTTGATGGTGGAACAGGTTGTTCAATTTTTCACATCATATGTTGCCATCAATGACAAAAGAGGAGATTGTTGCAAGTATGTGCTAACTGGTGTTATCATTGATGTCAACTTGTTTGTGTTGTCATTAGTGTCAACTATGCTCTTGTTTTGTAACTTGATTGTGATGAGTTAGTTGCTTTGTATTGTGTTGTATAAGTATTGAAGATGATAAGAATATGTTCCTGATATTGAATATCCAAGTACTCTTGAGAAAATTTGGTTCATACTGAAGACAGAGTTGTGAAGATGTATTATGACTTACAAGATACTGTCTGAGATTTTGTTCCACATTTCTTCTATGTTGAAGACCGGAGTCTGAAATTTGGATATGTTTTAGAGAAGAGTTTGAAGATGCTAAATCTAGAATTTGATGGTCTAGATCGTTGTGCAATAGAAGTTTTATTCACCAATTTGAAGATTGTGCCTAGCAGCATTTGTAGTGTGACAAGGAGAAAGTATTTTGCTCCATATTTCTCCACAATTTGGTTTTTGGTCTTGTGGTTCTGGACTTATGATTATAAGGTCCATATCTATCTTCATTCCAAAGTATTTATGATTTGATGCTTCAAAAAGCAAGTTATTGATTAGTAGAGTTTGACAGTGTTTGTTGTGAGCAGTTTGTGATCTGGCTTCAAGTGCTATTTGTTGTCTTCAAGTGAGATTTGTTGTGGATAGATTTGTCAGCTCCCAGGTGATTTCATGTCATTCATGGATGTCTCCAGATCATGGTAAAGGGTTGTTCTTGATTCACAAGAAATGATTGAGCTCTTGGAAGCGTGTGTTTAAGCATTCTTGGTGTTTGCACAAGTTAGGCTGACTTGGATGCTAACACTCTTTGCAGATGTGGTTCATGGATTGTAGAAGTGTGTTGAAGCATGTGAAGATGCATTTGGGTCTGGGCTAAGCCATGAAGTGTTCTTCTTTCATTCATTTACTCCACAAGTTTATTTAGGTCCAGACCTAATTTGAATTATGTATGTTTGCCAACCTTGGAGATTGTTCCAAAGGTTGTAAATTGTATTGTCGACCTTGATGTGTGTTCCAAGGTTGATGATTGGTATAAATATATGTAATGAATTCATGTGTTTGAGTGGGGGATGCAAAGATACATAGATGAGAGTGTGTGTGTTGTGAATATGAAGAAGTAAGTGTGAATATGTGTGTGTGTACGACATGCGAAGTCTTGTAATTGTGTAAGGGGGACAAGTGCAGAAGAAGAGAGATCTTATAAAAGCATAGTAGTGTGACAGAGCAGAGCAAGATGAAGAGTTCTGAATCAGTTTTCTAAGCTTTAGTGGAACTATATCCATGCATTTGCATATGCAATTTTAGCAATTCATTTTGGTAGTGAGCCATCCTTATTTTTCTTTTATTATGGCAATGAGCCTGTATGTAGTGAGCTTCTTTCTTTGGACAGTGAGTCCTTAAGGGGAGTGAGCCCTAAGGCAGTGAACTCTTGTAATTTGGTATTGTTATTACATAACATATTGTGAGCTAACACTCACTGTGGTTTTTCCCATTTTGGGCTTTCCATGTAAAAATCCTGGTGTCTATGTGTTATGTTTTGTGATTGTTTATTGTATGTTTATTTTACTTTAATGGTGTTGAATGGGCAAATGGATTAATGGTTTAATAAGTGATTGGTTTAAGAGAATATTGATTCACCCCCCCCCTCAGTATTCTGGGCATTCAACAATCTCAAAGGTGAATCTAAACCCACAAGTTCATTGTTCTTTGTTTCCAATACAATCAAATTGTTGATTGTTGATTCCCAAGTATTACATGTTCCATGTAGGCATAGTAAATGCCTAGTTTATAGTATATAGTTGACAATCCCAGCTCTTGTAGTTGTAAATTATGGTTACAATAGTTGTAGATAGCCTTAGGTGAACTTAATTTACACTTTGTATGTGCACAAAAGCATGCACAATAAGAACCAACCTTAACCATTAAACACCTAAACAAAAGGTACCCTAACCCAAAAAGGTTTCAAGGTTCATCTTTAGGGTTCTTTCAGTAGCATATTCAATAGAAACTTATTTCACTTTTGTAATATTTTATTTCTCTTCTACATTAATTTTTCATTTCCTCAGGGTCATAAGTTCTTCATACAAACTTGAAACAAGATGTTTCTTTTGAAATTGCATAAATTTTTGAGAGGAATGTGAATATGTCATTTTAGGATTAGGAGTTCCATTCAACTTACAAATCCTAATGATTGTGAATTGTATTAAATATGTAGATAATAAATAATGTATGATCTCCAGACATTATGGAGTGGGAAAAATGGGACACCCATGTGAGGCTATGGATATTGTTTATTCTCTAGGATACTTGGGATATTATGTAAGAAGGCACTAAATGAGGAGGTTACATTGAAAAGGTCAAAATTGGAAGTTATAGAGCATCTTTCTGTTGAATGCACAAGACAACTGAGAGGGGGTGAATCAGTTGTAGCATAAAATTTCAAACCCTCACACATATTTAGATCTGCATATATTCAATTAACCCTTAGATTGTTATGATGATTAAGCATGAAATAAAATAACAAAAACTGAATCAAACCAAAATCAAACATAAGAGAACACCAGATTTATGTGGAAAACCCAAGAAGGGAAAAACCATGATGAGGATTAGCTCACAATATAATGTAGTATCAACAACGAATTACAAAAGGCTCATTGCCAGAGGGGCTCACTGCCTAGAAGAAAGGCTCATTGCCAAAGGGCTCACTGCCCAGAAAGAAAGAGATAGAAGAGGTGGCTCACTGCCAGAGTTGAACTATTAAAATTGCATCTAACATATGCAAGGATTACAGTTCCAATGAAGCTCAAAATACAAAACCAATATTCACCACAACACTAACATCACCTTCTCAACATCACTAAAGAATAGTAGACACCTTCTGCTCATTGCATCCAATAATCTAACACATGAAGGCTTGTACTGCACCACTCAATCAACCACACTGTTACTCACATCACATCTATCATGTGCAAACACAATCATGATCCTTTGACACTCATTTATATTGTCTTCAACCTTGAGAGCATTCTCCAAGGTTGGCAAATCACCTTAACCCAGAAAATTTGAATTAGGTATGGACCTAAATATTCCTACGATGGAAAGGAATGAAGGTAGACCACAACACATCTTAGATTGGACCTATATTCATCCAAGCATGCCACTTCACACTTTCACAATCACCGAAGCACCTCTGCAATTGGTGTAAATACCCAAGGTCAGCCAAACCTGTGTTAACATAATGAACCTTTAAGTGCACGCTTCCTAAAACCCAAAGATGACTTGTAGACCACATGCAAGGCTTCAACACAATCTAGAGTATTCCACGAACATCCTGAAACATCCTAAAATCCAACAAATTCCTCCGCAACAACTTTCATCTGTCTCACAGCCTTATCCTATTTATCTAGTATGCTTAACTGTCTCTATCATACACTGTATCTCTAGAAAATGACTTTCGAAGCACCAAACCATGAAAAACTTCAACAAAAGAAATATATAAACCTTATAAGCACAATTCCTGAACCACAAGACTTAAAAACTTTTTGTGGAGAAATGCAGAGCAAAGATATTTCTCCTAGACACCTTTGTAACACTCAAAAACACAGTCTTCAAACTGATAAACACAACTTCCTCTATACAATGAACCAGAACACCAAATTCAGAGTATAATATCTCTTAACATATTTGAACAATATATCCAAACTACAAAGATAGATCTTCATCATAGAGGAAATGCAGAACAAAACTAGAACTCTACTCTACAAACTAAAATGCCACTTCAACACACTATTTCCTTTATTAATCAAATTTTCTCAAAAGCACTTGGAAACCAACCAATAGAAACATATTCTCAACATATTCAGCACCTCTACAAAGCAACCAAACAACTCATGCCATTACAACAACCAACCTCATCATTAGGAACAGTATCCACTCAACACTCACTACTCATACTTTTGCACCATTTATTACTTCACACAGTTAACACCAATGACAACACCGATTATGCATACTTGAAAAAATCTCCTCCTTTGTCATTGATGGCAACACATAATGTGAAAAACCATCAAGACACAACTTTGCACCAAACTTATTTTCTTTCTTACTCTCCCCCTTTCTTTTACACACCTTACTCTCTCTCCATGACCACTAACTCTTTTCTTTTTCACATTGCTCTCTCTCCCCCTTTGACATCAATGACAAAGGGCTATACATCTCTCTTTCAATCTTACTTTTCAGACAACTGCTCAAACTTGTACCTGCTTATTACTTCTCTATAACATCATTTCTTTTACTTCTCTGCATGCTCTCCCTTAGAAGCAACCAATATTAGAACTTACTCCCCCTGATTGCAACAACCATCACGACCACTACCTGCTCCCCATGAGAGGTTCATGAGTGCCAGGTAGCACCCATGAAATACACCTTTTTACCCCTCTTTTTCTCCCTTCTTATTTTATTGTCCTGATGACTGCACCAAAATAGGTTAACAAGATTATTCTAATGATGATTAATAAGAGATGAATTACTTATAATCATGATTTCTAATTGAAGGACTAATGTGCATTGAATTGATGGAAATATGCAGAAATCTTCTCTTTTTGAATCAACAGGTGCAGGTGTTTAGGTAGACAATTTTGTGCATCTTTGAAGGTAGTCCTAATGATCTCCGGAGCCAACATCAGAATACCACAACTGGTCTCCAATGTTTTCCAATTTGATTGGAGAGATTTTGGGATAAGGAGGTGAATCATCTCCGGAGCTGGACTGAAGTCATAAGCATCTCCAAAGCTAAACAAGAAGGTCACAATCATATCTCTGGAGCTATAGACAGAAACATATATCTTTGGTGCCTCTTTAGAACAGTGTAGATTTCCAGCACAGCTGTCAGTCAAACACTTCCAGTAGTGATCGGGATGCTCCTAATGTTACTCAAATCATCACCTAAGTAATTGAGGGAAGACCATAGTTAACTGCTAGAAGTTTTATTTCTTTTTTACTTTACACGAGTTATTGATAAACTGATTTAAATACCTATATTTTAGGGCCTCGCTACCCAAGTGTATTTAAAACTAAAACTCAAATTTAGTGTGGACTTCTGTTCCACTAAATCTATTTTAATTGCATGGATATTTATTCTGTAGTTAGATAGTTAGTAGAATAAAGAGATTGATGTTATCTCATAGATGAACTAGTAGTTAGGGTACGTGATATCTCATCACTGATTTAGATATAAACTTACAGAAGTAGCAGTAGAAGGCACACAGTGATAAAATTCTGATTTCTGTAATCTTATTTTGACATAAACATTTTCTAAATACAAAGCTGATGGAATTGGACTGAAATTGAATTGTGGTCTTATCTTCTTGTGCTAATTCTTCACTTTAGTCTTCAGCCCCAAGGGTGTGGAGAAAGGGCCCACTCTCACCACCAAGGCAGAAGGCTAGTACTATTGTTTTGTTATTTTAGATTCTGTTTAAGGAGATAGTTACTATTTTCATAGATAAATGCATGTTTCAGTTGAAAGGAATAATATAGATTTACTTTAAGCAATTCATTGTTCAGTTTTGTTTTCAATATTCTTGGAATTCATTTCATAGTAGATAGATCAGTAATATTAAGTTTCTTTAATCAGTAAAGATCATTAGAGTTAGATAAAACTGGCAACTATAGGATTCCTAATTGCAGATAGCCAAGGACACAGCCTTGGATTTGACACTTGAAATATGATTAAATGATGAGGTACAACAACCCTTGTCATTTTTGGCATCGTTGCCAGGGACTTATATGTCATTTAGGAAAATTTAGTTAACCAGTTTTAGGATAGATTGAATCTGTATGGTTAGAGCTAGAGATTCGAAAGGAAAATACATAAAATAGACACCCCATCAACAAACTATAGGAGAAAGTAGTGGGGTGGCACAAGATCATGTTGAAGAGAGACATCTAGAACCTACCTTGGAAGCTGCAACCAAAATTAATAATCCCTTAAATCCTCCAAATCTTCCACTCACTGACTATATCCATGAATTACAACAGAAATTCCAGGTAGATCCTTTGCCAGAAATTAATTCCTCTTAATTTCTAGAAGAAGAACCAGTATTAGACATGGATGATAATCATGAAGAGGAGGAAAATCAGGCTCCAAGAACTTTCTCATATCCCATTGTTCTAGCTGCTGGAGATAATGCCCCTATGAAAAATATTTCACCTGCACACTTGCCAAATTTTAGGGGTCTTGCTTCAGAGGATCCAGATCACTTTTTGTTTGAATTCAAAGTTGTATGCCAGATTTATGATTATGGATTAGATAATCAAAAACTCAAACTGTTTCCCTCAACCCTGAAGGATTCTGCAATGAGATGGTTCATGGGTTTACCCCAAAACACCATCCATTCCTAAGATCAGATAGAGATAGAATTCTTGGGAAAATACCAGGACTACTATAGAGTCAGTGATAAGAATGAGGAATTATTCAAAATTAAACAGAAGAAGAAACCTTAGAGGATTATGTGGATAGGTTCAACTTTGCTTTGAGAAGGTATGGCAACCCTATAAATCATTCTTTGGCCAGAACCTTGTTTGTAAAAGGATTAGACAAAGATTCAAAAAAGGCACTGGATCTTATGGGAAAAGGGAATATCAACAAAATGGATATGCCTACTATAGAAGAACTCTATAGGAACTATTCCAGAACCCAAGATGGAGTGAGAATGCCCAAATCTTTCAAAGGGAAGAATGAAATAGGATAGTTAATGGAGGAAATTACAAATTTTAAAATAGATATTCTAGTCCAATTGAGTACCACATTAGATGGGATTCAGGAAAAAACTAGAACAAATGATCAGGACAAAACAACTGAACCACTCTCCATCTATTGTCTTAGGTGTAGAAACAAACATCTATTGAGAGAATGCCCTTTAGATAAATCAAAGATCTGTCAGATCTGTGATAAGGAACATCCTACCAATCGATGTGAGCAGCTCCCAGCTTTAAAAAGGATAAGTAAAAAGAATGTCATTATAGAGGAGGAGTTGAATTATGTAGGATAAAAACAAGCTGGAAATTTTCCTTATAATCAATATCCAAACCAGCCTTTATACAGGGGTCCTTCTAATTGGGGAAACAATCAATGGAATCCAACTTGGCATGGACCTCAGAATAATCCTCCTTGGGGACAATAGGATTGGCCAAATCAACAATGGCAAAACCAACATTGGCAAAATCAACCTTGGGGGAATCAACAATGGCCACAACAGTTTGGATCACAAAACATGCAACCTCGTTGGGGTCCTCAACAGGGGTATAATCAATAGTACCAGGGACAACCTAAATGTTTCCAACCTCAACAACAAGCATTGCTAACTGGATCCCCCAACACACATGGTTAGTCACAAAATGAACCAGTTAGCCAACCACCCTTACCAACTCAACCTATACCAAACCTACGGAATAAGCAAGGCGCAGTTGTTTACATGACAGAACAAGAAAACATGGTTGGTATTAATGCCATATCTTCCAATAATCTCTAGCTGTGTTCTGGGAAAGCACTTCCAAGACCATCTCCTCCAACTATAGTTGAAGTAACCAATGATGAGGAACCTGAAAATCCATCCACTCAGCTTCCAAAGAAGATTACTACCGAAATAGTGCTAAAAGAATCATCCTTGGATAACTATGGAGTTCCTCCTATTAGAATGACTCTGGGGAACATCCTTGGAAACATTTTTGATAAGAGCTCCAGAGATGGAAAAACTAGCACCATACCCAGAGCGGCTTAAACAACATGTCCCTCAAAAAAAGGTCTTACAAAAACAAGTCCAATCTACCTTGGAATCAGAACTTTTACAAGAAATTAGGCAACTGAACATTGAAATTCTGCTCCTACAAGCAATTAGAGATGTACTTGAACTTAACCAATTCATCAAACAACATTATGTTAAGACCCAGGGAAGAAAGAACTTTCCCTCTACTCTCCAGGTGGAAGGAAAGGTATTAGACCTCCTAATGGGAGAAATGCTTCTCCCAAAATATGGAGACCCTGGAAATCCTGTCATGACTGTTTACATCTCAAGGGTAGAAATTTCAAATGTTTTGATTGATTTGGGAGCAGCAATAAATGTAATGACAGTTCATACAATGGACAAATTAGCCTTAATAGGTATCCAATCCACATCTACAATCCTTCAACTTGCTGACCAGTCAATAGCTATTCTAAAAGGGGTGATTACTGATGTTCCAGTTGTGATAGAATCATGGGAATTCCTAGTAGACTTCCTAATATTAAAGCTAAGAAACCAGAGAAATGCTTATCCATTGATATTAGGAAGACCATGGTTGGCTACAACAGCAGCATCTATTGATTGTCGAACTAGGGATATGGTCATTTCTAATGGGATAGACTTGAAGAAAATATCTTTGTATCCACCAACTAAACCATCAATACATTATTTAGGGTGAGTATGGGTAGATGAGCCAGATAACATGGGGAACAGTGCCTCAGTAGCTATGGTTAGCATCAAAGAACATTTGGGTTAGTTAGAAGAAGAAACCCACTATGATACAACATAAGATATCACCACATTCTTATTAATGAGGATATAATGGAGCTAGCCCAAGATTCAAGGAGAAAATTTCTCACTTCTGCTCATTGTACCCTAGCAAATATCATTCCTTGTGGAGAGACCTTTTACAGAGACTTAGCCACATTCCACATGTTGCTTCCACATTCTTGTCCCGTCAATACCATGATTCCAGGATATGGATTGAATACATCTATGGATCAGATCACAAAATAGGTTATGATTTTACCTGGGAAAACACTAAATATCAACACCCAATTAGCAGAAAAACATGAAGAACTTATCAAACTCCTAAATTCCCATTCAACAGCTTTTGCTTGGGAATACCAAGATATGAAGGGTATCCCTCCTGAGATTTGTACTCATCATATATACATTGAAGATGTCAAACCTGTCAGACATCCCCAGAGAAGATTGAATCCTGCTTTAAAGAATATTGTCAAGACTGAAATAGAAAAATTGCTGCAAGCAGGGTTTATATATCCAATCTTAGACAATCAATGGGTCTCACCCCTAGTCATAGTGCCTAAAAAGAATGGGAAGTGGAGAGTGTGTATTGACTAGAGAGAGCTAAACAAAGCAACAAAGAAGGACTACTTTCCCCTACCATTCATTGACCAAGTGTTGGACAACCTTGCAGGGAGGAAGTATTTTTCTTTCCTAGATGGGTTCAGTGGATATAACCAAATCCAAGCAGCACCTGAAGAACAAGATAAAAACACTTTCACTTGTTCTTGGGGAACTTTTATCTACAAAGTGTTGGTAGGTGGCGACTGATCAAGAAAGTACTATACACTAGGCATGTATCATCGTCGGGGTTCGGACTGACAAAAAAAACCCTATTTTGTAACCGACATAAGGCTTGATAAAAGCGGCTAAGCGTTAGGGTTTTTTGATATATTGTATTGTAGCATTTGCAATAGTATTGAGTTGTAGGGATTGCTGGTTGTAATCGGTTTGATTTACTGGATAATAATATTGGACTCTTTGTTGGTGGATGTAGCCTGAGTTTGGGTGAACCACGTTAAAACTTGTCTCTCGTTGTTATTATTTCTGTGTATTTTTCATTCCTCTGTTTAATCTTTATTTGCATTTAATTGATATCTTCTGTCGGCTAACTTTTAACACAAAGTTCTTCCATTTGGACTATGTAATGCTCCAACTACATTTCAAAGGCTTGTTTTAGCCATTTTTGCTGAACTAGCTAATGAGTGCATGGAAGTCTATATGGATGACTTTACTGTGTATGGGGACAACTTTGAAGAAGCTCTCATAAACTTAGAAAAGGTATTAAAATGCCATGAAAAAAATCAACTATCCCTGAGCCATTAAAAGTGCTTCATGATGGTAGAGGAAGGAATTGTATTAGGACACCACATTTCAGCAAACGAGATCAAAGTGGACCAAAAAAAATAGAAGTGATCAAACAATTACCTTCACCCAAAAATCAGACAGATGTTAGAAGTTTTCTGGGTCATGCAGGCTACTATAGGAGATTCATAGAAAATTTTAGCAGAATAGCTGCTCCTTTATTTACCCTGCTTAACAAAGATACAAAATTTGTATGGACAAAGGATTGTCAATCAGCATTTGAAACCCTTAAAGAGAAACTTATTGTCACACTTGTTTTAAGAGGACCCAATTGGACTCTACCATTTCACATACAAACTGATGCTTCAAATGAGTTCATTGGAGCGGTCTTAGGACAGAAGGAAGGAGAAAGTATGCATGCCATCTATTACATCAACAAAAACCTTACCTCTATAGAAAGAAACTATACCACAACTGAAAAAGAATTCTTGGCAGTCATCTATGCTATAAATAAAATTAGGCATTATATCACTGGGTACAAAATATTTGTACATACTGATCATACAACCATCAAATACTTAATGAATAAGCCAGTAGTGGGTGCAAGGATAATCAAGTGGTTATTGCTATTGCAGGAATTTGACATTACCATAGTTGATAATCTAGGCAAATTTAATTTAGTTGCTGACTTTCTATCAAGATTGCATACAGGTGGAGAGAACCAGCCAATGGAGGGCAAATTCCCAGATGAACAGCTTTTTGCTATTTCCTCTACTGCACCTTGGTTTGCTGACATAGCTAATCTTTTAGTTACAGGCTTGTTACCATCCCATTTAACCTCAAAACAAAAGAAACACTTACTTAAGGAAAGATTATCTTACAAATGGTTAAATGGTTTATTGTTTAAATGTGGTCCTGATTTCATTTTGCACAAGTGTTTAAAAGCTGATGAAATTTTTGATGTCTTAAGGGCATGTCGTGATGAGCCATCTGGTGGGCACTATTCTTCACATAGAACTATCCACAAGATTCTGGGAGCTGGTTACTACTGGCCCTCTATTCATAAGGATACCAAGAAGTATGTGTAGTAGTGTGATCAGTACCAAAGGATGGGACAACCAACTTTCACCCAGGAAATGTCACTTCATCCTCAAGTAATGCTGGAACCATTTGAGCAATGGGGTCTAGACTTCGTGGGACCAATTTCTCCACCATCATCAAGCAAAGAGTACATTCTTGTATGTACAGACTGTCACTAAATGGGTTGAAGTGTAGGCATTGCAATTTGCAAAAGAAGAGAAAGTTTATTTCCTTTATAATAAGATTTTCTTGAGGTTTGGAGCCCCAAGATCCATAGTTTCAGACAGAGGACCTCAGTTTACTTCAAAGGTAATTAGAGCATTCACAGACTTATATCAGGTTAAACACAAAAAATCTTCACCTTACCATCCTCAAGCTAGTGGGTAGGTAGAGGTGACTAATAGAGAACTGGAGAATATTCTGACAAGGAAAGTGGCCATGAACAGAAAGGACTGGGCTAACAGATTATCTGAAGCAGTTTGGGCTTACAATACCACTTGGAAGTCCACAACAAAATTCTTACCATATGAATTAGTTTATGGAAATAAGCCCATTCTATCTATAGAATTTGAGCTCTAGACACTTAAAACTACATTAGATATTGGTCTACCATTGTCTATAGCCCAACAGAACAGAATTCTTCAGCTCAATGAGTTAGATGAAATCTAGACAGAAACCATTCAACAAACAAAACTGGTCCAGTATCAAAAGAAGCAATGGCATGACCAGCACATCAAAAGGAGGACATTTCAGCAAGGTGATTGGGTTCTCCTATATGATTCTAAGTTCAAGGAGTTCCCTTAAGTTCAAGGAGTTCAAGGGAAAGATACAAACTCATTGGATGGGTCCTTACCAGATAAAGGAAGTTTTTGAGAATGGAACAGTGCTGCTAGAACCCATTGATGGAAGCATAGATACATTCTTAGTGAATGGCCACAGAATTAGACTCTATAAAAGGCCATCCACTAAGGAAGAATTCATCAAGGATTTGTACTTGGTTATAGGGGACACATCCTCTGTCATAGATTTGGACTAAAAGTTAAAAAAAAAAGGTTGAAAACCAACAAATGGCGGCTTTTTAAAAAAAAAAAAAGAGAAGGTTGAAAACCAGCAAATGGCGGCCTTCTTAAAAAAAAAGAGAGAGAAGGATGGAAAACCAGTAAATAGATGTCTTTCTCAACCAAGGGGATTGAAAACCAGTAAATGGCGGTTCCCTTCATGCCATATTAGAATAATCAAGCTACAGAGGTAATCAGGTGCCAGAAGTTACTTAAACACACCTCCGGCGCTCGCAAATAAGGAGCACCTCTGGCGCTTCACGAACTTGGAGCACCTCTAGCGCTCGCAAACTAGGAGCACCTCCGACGCTCCACCAATAAAGAGTCATTCTTGAATAGAATAAATAAGGAGGGGACCCACCCCTCCATGTAATAAAGTAGAGATATCATTTATGAGGTCATCATGACTCATCCTCCACTTTATGACAAGGACAAATATGATGTCAGCATGCATATCATCAGCAATTGAGAAACAATCATCACTCTCGCATGCATAGGTCATCACGAATGACTGCACTAATGTCACATGACAACATGACATTCTCAGACCACTCAGCAGGAATGATTGCAAGGTATGTGACAACAAGGATGCTGACGCCATTTCAAATCCACGCATAAGCTGCTCACGTGCCAAGTCACATCGAGTCTCATCAAAGCCGCGGCGTTGCAGCCATGTACATCGGGTCATCATCATTAAGATTGATTCAGGTACTTCTCTTTAATTAAGCATTAGTTAGTAAATGTCTTGTCAAATTCTATTTTTGGGTGCCATCATTATGACACATCCTCCTACCATTATTTCTCCTTCTAAATTCATTCACGCAGCCATCTTTGCTATACTGTTAACATGTCTACGGAGTGTCCCATCACTCTACTATAATTATGACTGCATAAGCACGATAACCAATTTCAAGATCCTTTTTCCCATTATTCAATCAATTCAACAAATTGACATAACAACCTTCATTCAAGATTGCAAAATTCTCTAAAAATCCAAGTCTGTTAGCACAGTCCTCCAAAGCCTATGGAGTTAAAAGAGGAAAGACAAACTGTAGAGAGAAGTAGACATAATTTTAGCTATAGAGGGTGGAATAGGACTGAGAAATGGGAATTAAAAATAAATTAGAGCCAAAAAGTATAACAGGTCTTTTACAGGATGATGCTATGGTAGACATTCTTAGGAATGCAAGGTGGTTGGAGTTCTTAGAAAAATTTGAAGGTTTTCAAGAGGATATTGCTGATGACTTGCTAAGAAACTTGAGAGATAATCAAACAACTGTTAGAGGGGTTCAAGTAAATCTCTCTGCTACCACCATCAATCATATCTCTGGATTACCAAAACAAGGTGTGAGGTTTTACCATCTGAAAACCCTATAAATTGATTTGATTAGGAATTTCTCTGTAGAAGGTGAACCTACAATACAGTTGCATTTAAGCAAGAATGAGGTTAAAGAAATTCTTAGGTCTTCACTTCCAAACCCATGGCAATCTATAGCATTATGGTTGATGAAGTACTTTACATGTGATGGCCAATTTTCCTTAGTTCTAGGACCAATAATGAAAATGTTAATTTTTCTGAGACATGGAAATGCTCACCCAGAAGTTAGCATAAACATTCGAAACTTTCTGTACTCTGCCATTAGAGAAACTGCAGAAAAGGTCCTATGAAACACCATGGCCTCATTTTTCTGATAGTAAAACATCACTTTTTGTCCCAAGATGATGGGGAAGCATTATGGTAGATATTTTTAGATAACAAACCCCAGGACAGAGAACTAGAGAGGGCACAGGAAGTGGGTGAGGCTTCCTCTACCCAGCAAGAAGAGGAGGCAGAACCTTCAACTTCCTCTCCAGCTATTGAGAAAGGTAAAAGTCTAAAACCCTCACTGGAGGCAACTTTATCTGGTACCCTTGTTTCTGACAAAAAGAGAAAAGGGAAGGAAGTTAGAGAACCTGTTCTTGAACAAACTCCATATATGACTCGCTCAGCAAAGTAGAAGATGACCTTGACTAAGGAGTCTTCCAACAGAACCAACGGGGGAAAGGTAGGGTTAGAAAACAAAAAGAACTCCAAAGAAAATTGACTCTAGCATACACTACTAGGCTGAAGAAGCATCTCATGACTCAGATGAAATTCCCCTAGTGAGAAAGAAGAAACAAAGAGAAGTTTCCCCAAAACCATCTATTCATCTAGGTTCTCATAGTCCAATTTCACAACATTCTCCTGCTTTGGAGACAGAACAAAAAGAAACTTTTACTATTTCCTCTGATTCTGAGGAAGATATACCTACTCTGGAGGCACCTACTCCACCTATGCTACGGAGAAGCAAAAGGAAAAGGCAACTTACCCAAGATGAAAAAGACACTGCTCTCCTAGCTGAAGTTCTTTTGGGTCTCAGAACTTCTAAGGAAAGAGTTTGGCCTTCATCAGTACCAGCAGTTGCAGAGAAGACTCAAGAAGAAACTCAAGACAAGGAGGCTACAGGGGAAGTTAAAGCAAAACAAATGGATGCAGATGGTAGTGAAGAGCCAATAGCTATGGAAAACCTTGATGCAGAGAAAACAGAAGAAGAAACAAGGACTTATTCTCACCCCTCTGATCAATAGGATATTGAAATTTCAAAAGAACAGCAGATGTTAGAAGAGATTGATAATCTAAAAAGATTATTATGGGGGAAAAATCAGATTATTACTAACCTCAAGAGGGTCATGAAAGAAAAATAAATGGAGCAAAAATAGGTGATTGAAGAGCTACAAGTAGAGATCTAGAATAAATAGCAAATAATTCAAGAGAAAGATGTAGAATTGAGAGACCAAGAAACAAAGGCAGCCCAAATCATCAAAGAAAAGAAGGTAGAGGCAGTACTAAATATTTTTTATCTTACCAAGGCCAGGGACAATAGTCTCACAATAATTGTAGCACTGGTTGAGAAAGCACAGAGTCAAAACAAATAATTAACATGGGCCAACAATAAAATAGATGATCAAGAAGAGTATATTCACGAGTTAATTGGCCCAGGGGCAACCATGGAACAGGGAGTGCAAATAGATCCATATGTGGGCCCAATTCCAATAGATATTCCCAAAGCCCTATTCCATTGGGAAAGGAGATGTAGAGAATATGAGGCTTCTAAGCCCATGCTATAATTACAGAGGGCAGTTACTACCATGTCAAAAAGAGTAGAAACCCTGGAAGAAAAAGTCATTCAAGTAGCTTCCATTTCATCTGAAATCCTGTCTTGTAGGCCCCCAAGTGGAAATTATGCTCTGTTCTTACAGGACAGAGTTCTGAAGAGAAAACTATATTTGGTTCTGTCTGATCTTACTGAGAACACAGAAACAGGAGAGGGGTTCATGGAAGCATACATGAGAAGTTCTGATGAAGACAAAAATTTTCTGTGTGAGTTATACTTGCACGGTTTCTGTGTAGATGATATGACCTTCATTATCAACTATTTTGTAGGGGAATGTCAACTTAAGGAATTTATGTCACTGATGAGAAATCATCAGATTTGGAATGAGAGAATGGAGGCTTATCTCAAGAAGGATGCAGAAACAAGTCTTTTCATCAGAAAAGAATGTCTAAACCCCCATCCTTTTAAGGTCCAATTTAGGGCATATGTCTACCACTCAGAAAGTAAGACTAGGATTTTGCCATTGTAACTGAAACATCTGCAGGAATGTTCCATTGATTTTGGTCTTTTCATGAATAGTTCAGCTAATCAAGTACTTTCAGTGGCAAGGAAAAGGTGGAATATCTTAACTTCATAGCAGAAAATGAGAGAAGTTGTGACTCCTACTAACTTGAGACTATTTATGAGGAAGGCCAAGGCAGTGTCTAAAATGATGGATAAATACTAGATGGAGTGGATAGGTGGCCGTTTCAGACCTCCTCTCATCATTGAACCACTACCTATTTAGGCTGAGCAAATGGAAGATGACAAGTTTCAACAATGGATGAAGTAGGTTGATCAGTACAAGGGAAATGGTAATACAGACCACACCGCTTGGAATACTTATGCACAGGACTACAGCTTGATTGATAAGATATTCCACCAGAATAAGTCCATATTGTGAGAAGTAGGAGGACCTGCTAATCCTTAAGTATGGGGGGATGATGAGTGTCAGGTAGCACCCATGAAATACACCTTTTTACCCCTCTTTTTCTCCCTTCTTATTCCATTGTCCTGATGACTACACCAAAATAGGTTAACAAGATTCTTCTAATGATGATTAATAAGAGATGAATTACTTAGAATCATGATTTCTGATTGAAGGACTAATGTGCATTGAATTGATGGAAATATGCAGAAATCTTCTTTTTGAATCAACAGGTGCAGGTGTTCAGGTAGACAATTTTGTGCATCTCCGAAGGTAGTCCTAATGATCTCTAGAGCTAACATCAGAATGCCACGACTAGTCTCTAATGTTTTCCAATTTGATTGGAGAGATTTTGGGATAAGGAGGTGAATCATCTCCAGAGCTAGATTGAAGTCATAAGCATCTCTGGAGCTGAACAAGGTCACAATCATATCTCTAGAGCTACAGACAAAAACATACCTCAGATGCCTCTTTAGAATAGTGTGGATTTCCACCATAGTTATCGGTCAAACACTTCCAGTAGTGATCAGGATGCTCTTGATGTTACTCAAATCATCACCTAAGTAATTGAGGGCAGACCATAGTTAACTGCTGGAAGTTTTATCTCTTTTTGATTTTGCACGAGTTATTGATAAACTGATTTAAATACCTATATTTCAGGGCCTCGTTGCCCAAGTGTATTTAAAACTAAGACTCAGATTTAGTGTGGACTTATGTTCCACTAAATCAATTTTAATTGCATGGATATTTATTTTGTAGTTAGACAGTTAGTAGAATAAAGAGATTGATGTTATCTCATAGATGAACTGGTAGTTAGGGTAAGTGATATCTCATCACTGATTTAGATATAAACTTATAGAAGTAGTAGCAGAAGACACACAGTGATAAAATTCTAATTTCTGTAATCTTATTTTGACATAAACATTTTCTAAATACAAAGTTGATGGAATTGGACTGAAATTGAATTGTGGTCTTATCTTCTTGTGTTGATTCTTCACTTTAGTCTTCAACCCCAAGGGTGTGGAGCAAGGGCAAACTCTCACCACCAAGGCAGAAGGCTAGTACTATTGTTTTGTTGTTTCAAATTCTGTTTAAGGAGATAGTTACTATTTTCATAGATAAATGCATGTTTCAGTTGAAAGGAATAATATAGATTTACTTTAAGCAATTCATTGTTTAGTTTTGTTTTCAATATTCTTGGAATTCATTTCACAGTAGATAGATCAGTAATATTAAGTTTCTTTAATCAGTAAAGATCATTAGAGTTAGTTAGATAATACTGGCAACTATAGGATTCCTAATTTCAGATAGCCAAGGACACAGCCCTAGATTTGACACTTGAAATATGATTAAATGATGAGGTACAATGACCCTTGTCAAAGGTAGCCTCCAACATCAGTCTAGAATAAGGAATGAAACATGAAATCCACTGGACTATTGCATCTCCTTATGCATCTAGTTCAAAGAAGGAGCGGAAAAAACCCCTAACTTCTCCTGGAGATACTCAAATGTATCCTTAGGAAGAGCCTTGGTGAATATATCAGCAACTTGATCCTTTGTAGGCACATACTCAAGCTTCACTTCATTCTCTGCAACCTTCTCTCTTAGCAAGTGATACTAGATTGATATATGTTGTGTCCTTGAATGCATCATCGGATTCTTTGAAATGTTAATAGCACTTGTATTATCACAGAAGATAGGAATAGGTTCATCATATACCACTCTAATATCTGTCAAGGTTTGCCTTGTCCACAACACCTGTGTGCAACAAGATGCTACTACAATGCATTATGCCTCTACAGTAGATAGAGATACTGAATCTTGCTTCTTACTTAACCATGACACCACTCTACCTCCAAGAAAAAATGCACCACCACTTGTATGTTTCCTATCATCTACACAACCAACCCAATCTGCATCTATATAAGCACTTAGATAAAAGTTATCATCCTTTGGATACCACAAGCCATGATCTTGAGTTCCTTAAATATTTGAATATCCTCTTCAGTGCTGCAACATATGACTCTCTAGGATCTTCTTGAAATCTAGCTACAAGACAAACTATATGCATAACATTCAGTCTAGTAGTAGTTAAATATAACAATGCTCCAATCATTGACCTATGCCTACTCTGATCAGCCTTAGGAGATTCATCATTCTTGCTTAGCTTGCAACCAGTTGTCATAGGGGTACATACTAGTTTAGAGTCTTCCATTCTAAACTTCTTCAACATCTCTTGAAATACTTTGATTATGAAATGAAAATACCTTTATCTATCTGATTGATTTGTAGCCCAAGGGAGAAGTTCATCTCACCACACATTGACATTTCAAATTCTTTCTACATTTCATCTACAAAACTCTTACACATATCTTCATTTCCTCTAAAGATTATGTCATCAACGTATACTTCCACAATCAGAATTTGATCTTCTCCTACTTTGATGTATAGATTGCTATCTGCAGAACCTTTATTGAATCCTTGCTATATTAAATACCTATCTAACCTTGCATACCAAGCCATGGGGGCTTGCTTCAATCCATACAGTGCCTTCTTCAACCTACAAACCATATCTGGTTTATCTGATAACTAAAATCCATCTGGTTATTCTATGTATACTTCTTCTTCCAACTCATCATTCAAGAAAGCAGACTTCACATCCGTTTGATATACCTTGAAATCTTTATGTGTTGCAAAGGCCAAAAACATCCTGATGGCCTCCATTCTTGCCATCAGAGCATAAGTTTACTCGTAGTCTATTCCTTCTACTTGTGAGTAACCCTTACAAGCCTTGCCTTGTTTCTTACCACTTCTCCATTTTCATTCAGTTTGTTATGGAATACCCATGTAGTTCCAATTACATTCTTGTTTACAGGTCTTGGGACAAGTTCCCAAGTCTGATTCTTCTCAATCTGCATTAGTTCTTCTTCTATAGATTTGATCCAATACTCATCCTTGCATGCTTCAATTATTGTCTTAGGTTCAACTTTAGAGAGTAAACATAGATTTACCTATTTCTCAATAGCTTTCCTTCTTGTTAGTGCACCTTTGTTCTTGTCACCAATGATCTGATCTTTAGAATGATGCCTCTGCACATACTCGGGAGTTTTAGGAGTCTTTTCTAGGGCTTCTTCCTCTTCAACCTACACTTCCTTTTCCTTAACATTTTCTTCTTCTCTGCAAGAAGATTCATCTAATGCATATCCATTCATCAACTTTAACATTTGCACTCTCAATAATCTTTCTTAGCCTCTTGTTCAAGCACTGATAAGCTTTTCTTCTAGTAGAATACCCAAGAAAGATACCTTCATTAGACTTTACATCAAATTTTCCTAGATTTTCTTCATCCCTTCTGATATAACATTTACTTCCATATACTCTGAAGTACTTGGCAGTAGGAATCCTTCCATATCATAACTCATAAGGAGTAATTGTACTATTTGCTCTTGCCTGCACTCTGTTCAGTATATAAACAACAGTATGAATTGCTTCTCTCTAGTAGACCTCTAGTAGGTTTGCTTCTTTTATCATTGTCCTTATAGCTTCTTGAACCTTCCTATTCTTCCCTTTGACCACTACATTCTGCTGAGGAGTCCTAGGGGCAGATAAGTGCCTCTTTATTCCATGATTCTCACAAAACATGTTAAACTCATTAGAGGTGAACTCTCCACCTCTGCCAGACCTCAAACATTTGATTCTCATATCCATTTCATTCTCAACCATGACTTTGAATGCTTTGAACTTAGCTAGGGCTTCCGATTTTTCTTTGAGAAAAGTAACCCATGTCATCCTAGAATAATCATCATTCAAGAGCATGAAATACATGTCACCTTAAAAATGCCTTACCTTGGTAGGACCATAGAGATCTGTATGCACCAATTCCAACAGTCCAATAGAAGAACGATCCTTGACTTTGAAACTAATTCTTGTTTGCTTTCCAATTTGACGTTCCTTACAAATAGCATTGATAGGCTTTGTAATCTTTGGCAAATCTCTCACAGCTTGAGCAGAACTAATTCTTACCAAGCTATCAAAATTGATGTGACACAATCTCCTATGCCATAGCCAACTCTCACTGATCTGAGTCATGAAGCAATAACCATCACCACCTTTAAGCTAATAAACATTTCTATCTGTCCTCTTTCTAGTAGCAATCATAGTTTTGGAATCTTTTCTGATCTCACAGCCACCATCCTGAAACACAAGATTGTATCCTTTGCTACACATTTGTCCAACACTCAAGAGATTATGCTTTAAACCTTTAACATAAATAATATCATCAGTATTATGCTTGCCATCAAAACTGATTGAACCTCTTCCACATATCTTAGTAGATGTATCATCACCAAATCTAACTAGTCCTCCATCATATTTTTCAAGTTTAACAAACTTACTCTTATCACCGGGAACATATGATTTGAGCATCCACTGTCAATGACCCAACAATTCTTTTCTTTTGTAGTATGAAAGGCAGATATCAAAGTGCTTTCAGCATTAAGACCTGCCTATGGAGCCTTTTCCTTCACATTTCCTAGAGTTAGTAGAAACAGTATCATCTCTTAAAGCTATGAACAAACATTCATTATCCTCATCATTCTCATAATCAGATTCATCATCAGATATGCTTGCATCCTCTCTAACATAGTAGCTTTTCTTAGGCACTCTACTTTTGTTCTCCCTATTCTTGCTTCTCAAAATTCTTTCTGGACATCTTGAAGCTTAATGACCTATCTTGCCACAACTAAAAAATTTGAAAGGAAACTTACCACTGTACTTACAAGTACCTAATTTCATTCTTCTAGAAAAATTAGCTTCCAAATCGTTTGAATCCTCCTGATCTGATTCCACGGTCTTCTCAGATTTTCTAGCCTTGAAGGCAGTCTCAATCTTTTACCAAATTCTCTTATTTCAAAAGTAGTTAGGGTGCCAAGCAATTGATCTTTGGTAAACTGATTTAGATTTTTTAATTATTCAATAGCAGAAACCTTATGACTATAAGCTTTAGGAAGAGTTCTGAGTACCTTCAATACCACTTCTTTTTCATCGACATTTCCACCAATACATTTGATGCCATTGACAACTTCATCCACCCTCTGTAAGTAGATTGTAATGTTTTCATCTTCAGACATTTGCATGGTCTCAAACATGAGCTTCAATTTCTGCATTTTAGCTTGCTTGACCTTATAATCTCCTTCATAAACACTTTGTAACTTTTTCCAAATTTCACTAGTAGTTTTCAAATTCATAACTTTCACCAACTCAAAAGTAGTAAGACCACTTAAAAGAGTATACCTCACTTTACCATTTGTTTCATAGGCCTTGATCTCATTTGTAGTACTTGGACCATTTTCTGGTATAGTGTATTCAGTCTCAATAGCCTTCAAGATTTCATATCTAAGAGAAATCAGATAACATTCCATCCTTATTTTCTAGAAAGCATAATCCATTCCATCAAACAAAGGAACATCTTTCTTGTGTGTCATCTGGGATCTACCTCAAGCAGTTAAGCTCTCTTCCAAGGAACCTTGCTCTGATACCAATTGTTGAATGTACAAGACAACTGAGAGGGGGGTGAATCAGTTGTAGCTTAAAATTTCAAACCCTCACACATATTTAGATCCGCATAGATTCAATTAGCCCTTAGACTGTTATTATGATTAAGCATGAAAGCAAATAACAAAAACTAAATCAAACCAACATCAAACACAAGAGAACACTAGATTTACGTGGAAAACCCAAGAAGGGAAAAACAACTATGAGAATTAGCTCACAATATAATGTAGTATCAACACCGAATTACAAAAGGCTCACTTCCCAAAAGAAAAGGTCACTGCCAAAGGGCTCAATACCCAGAAAGAAAGAGACAAAAGAGGTGGCTCACTGCCAGAGTTGAATTGTTATAATTACATCTAACATATGCAAGGAGTACAGTTCCAATGAAGCTCAAAATATAAAACCAATATTCACCACAACACTAACATCACCTCCACAGCATCACTAAAGAATAGTAGACACCTTCTACTCACTGCATCCAGTAATCTAACACATGAAAGTGTGTATTGCACCACTCAATCAACCACACTATTACTTACATCACATCTATCATGTGCACATACAATCACGATCCTTTGACACTCATTTATATTGTCTTCAACCTTGAGAGCATTCTCCAAGGTCGTCAAATCACCTTAACCCAGAAAATTCAAATTAGGTCTAGACCTAAACATTCCCACGGTTGAAAGGAATGAACGCGGACCACAACACATCTTAGCTTAGACCTAAACTCATCCAAGCATGCCACTTCACGCTTTCACAATCACTGAAGCACCTCCATAATTAGTGTAAACACCCAAGGTTGGCCAAACCTGTGTTAACACAATGAACTTTTAAGTACACGCTTCCTCAAACCCAAAGACAACTTGCGGACCACATGTAAGGCTTCAACACAATCTAGACTATTCCACAAACATCTTGAAACATCCTGAAATCCAACAAATTCCTCTACAGCAACTTTCACCTACCACACAACCTTATCATGTTTATTCAATATGCTTAAATGTCTCTGTCATACACTGTATCTCTAGAAAATGACTTCCAGAGCACCAAACCACGAACAACTTCAATGAAAGAAAGATATAAACCTTATAAGCACAATTCCAAAACTGTAAGACTTAAAACCTCTTTGCGGAGAAATGCAGAGCAAAGACATTTCTCCCAGACACCTCTACAACACTCAGAAACACAGTCTTCAAACTGGTGAACACAACTTCCTCTACACAACGAACCAGAACACCAAATTCAAAGTATAACATCTTTTAACTTCTCTGAACAACATATCCAAACTACAAAGACAGATCTTCATCATAGAGGAAATGCAAAGAAAAACTAGAACGCTACTATGCAAACTAAAATGCCACTTCAACACACTATTTCCTTTATTAATCAAATTTTCTCAAAAGCACTTGGAAACCAACCAACATAAACATATTCTCAACATCTTCAGCACCTCTACAAAGCAACCAAATAACTCATACCATTGCAACAACCAAACTCATCATCAGGGATAGTATCCACTCAACACTCACTACTCATACTTCTACACCATTTATTACTTCACACAATTGACACCAATGACAACACCAATTACACATACTTGCAACACTTTCTAATTCAGATATTATGAAAAATGCATTGAAGACCCTCATAGAGTGCCTAGATTAGGGAAGGTCATCAATTTGTTTGTTATAATATAATTTATGACATGTAAGAGAGGTGTAAGATGTGTAAGATGTGTAAAGGAGTTACTATTCTAGGTTGCTTAACCATGACTATGGAGGCATTTAATTTTCACTATAGCTCATGGTTTTGGGATACTATTTGGTGGTTTCTTATTTTTGACTTGTATATATATTGAAGGCATGGGATAGAGTTTTATAAGGTTATTTTATATGTACTCTTATGCTATCAAATTATTGTTAGAGGGATAAGTGATTGTATTGGTGTACAAATTTGATTATGATTAATACAAGCTTGGGTCTCTATGGTGGTCGAGTTTTTTTCCCACAAGGGTTTCTTCACATCTATCTAGTGTTCATACCTCATTTCTTTATTAGTTTTTGGCTTAATCATTTTCTTAATTGGGTTAAATCACTATTTTGTTAATATTATCATTGTGTCATTTACCTTATTAGTTAACATTTGGTATCAAAGCTATGACTTGAGGAAATAGACTCAGATTGAAGGAGGGAGAGGAAAAACTTGGAGCGTGTGAAATATTGAGTGCAGGGTTTGTGGGATTCTCCCATGCAGCTATGGAGGAGGCTTGACCCTCCTCCATGAGTAAGGTGACAAGCTAGGGGTAAGTTGTTCTTGCCCTTGTCGAAGTATTGTTTGTTTCTCGTGTGTGCACGCCATGAGCATTCATTAATATGAATGGGGGAAAAGACCCCCTTGATGATCAATCTAACCCTAACATTTTGACCCTGGTGCTTCACAGCTAAGGTCCTTCAGAGATATTATGACAGGTGCTAGGGATAACATCCCAAAAGGTGCCAAATTCATGATCAAGAGGGTAGGGTCTGGCTAGGGCAAAGTTGGAGAAGAACAAGGTAAGCATCTCCCACACTCCCCTAAGAAAGATACCCTAATTCTGAATGAAGCATTACAAAATGTAATTTCCTTCAAAGATAGTAAATTGGTTAACTCTTCTATCTTCTTCATTGTTGTTGATGCTAACAAAATCCCAGCAAGAACTTATATGGACAAGTGGTTTAATAATGTTTGGAATAAGAAATTAGAACTGCATTTTTATTTCTGTACAATGGTGCTGAGGGGATTATTTGTAATTTTCTTTAACAACCCTAAAGCATAGGAAACAGTAATTAAAAAATAATTTTGGCAAGTTGGGAGAACTATGTTCCGAGCCTTACCATGGGATCCTGAAGCTTTGAATGATGAGGTCTTGGCCCTTTCAAGCCCTAGATGGATTGTAATAAAGCAAGTCCCACCAAGACTTTAGAATTTTATCCCACTCATTTTGTAACCCTATGGGAATTAGTTAGGGTTGACAACACCAAAGTGGCATTGCCTCATTCTGATGCAAGAGCCTTGGTGTCACTATATTCGGGGGTTGATATCCCTGATGAACTAGAAATCAGAATCAAAAATGCCACATTTAGGTGCACTGTGGAAACCTTATGGGGTCTAAATACCTACTATCTTTGCCTGAAGGAAGGCCAGATAAGGAGGAATTGCCCTCTAATTAGAACGAAAAATAAAGATAAGATCCCAAACAGAAAAATCAATAACTCCTCCCCAGAAATGGGTGGTGAAGATAACTCAAAAAAGGTAAATATGGAAGGTGAATTAGAAAATCACTCAAATCTGAGTGAAGGAATAAAGGTTGTCCCCATTGGTGATGGTGTTGTCAGGGACACAATCATTATTAATAGAGAGCCACCAAAAGAAGACAGGGTGGATCCAAACCTATGAACAAATACTAGTTTGGACTCTGTAATGAATTCACCAAATCTGGGAAACGTGTTGGAAGAACTGAAAGAACCCTTGTCATTGATTGAGGGATTGGGTGCAGAAAATAACAAACAAGAAAGAATTAATATAGATGCACACCAAGAACTTAAAAAGAAAAATGCCCAACAGCTTGCAATGGATAAAATCAGACTAAATATAAAGTTGGAAAATAAATTTGGAAATAACCACCTTAATGAAGGCAACACCAATGAGTTGGTAACTGGAAGCAACACTAGCATTAAGAACAAGAATAATGTTGGTGTAGAAGTGTTGTTATATGGAGCCTAATCAGACTTGGAGGTTAAATTTACCCCACTTTTATCGGCGCGGTTTCCCCCCAAAATTATTTACTGGGGTCAAGGGGCAGCACCCCTTGCGGGGTCCAGGGGCAGTGCCCCTGAAACCTCCAACAATTTTTTATTATTTTATTAAGGCGTCGGGAGTTATTTTTCTATTGGCCGACATAAAAAAACCCTATTTTTGTAACCGACATAAGGCTTGATAAAAGTGGCTAAGGGTTAGGGTTTCCAATGATGTATTGTAGAATTTTGCAGCGGTATTGAGTTGCAAGGATTGCTGGTTGTAATCAGTTTGATTTACTAGATAATAATATTGGACTCTCTGTTGGTGGACGTAGCCCGAGTTTGGGTGAACCACGTTAAAACTTGTCTCTCACTATTATTATTTCTGTGTATTTTTCATTCCTCTATTTAATCTTTATTTGCATTTAATTGATATCTTATGCCGGCTAACCCTAAAAAGAAGGGTCCCTCCCAGAAAAACTAATTTCAGATCTTAACTCTTAGAATATTACTTCCCCCTTCACAAGAAAATGCCTTGCATCATGGACCACCTAACTATGAAGAAAACCACCCTGATACAAATGGTACCTGTCAAGTAGTACCTGATCCCTTGCTACTATCTATCTAGTAAGGGACATTGAAAGAGTTGATGAAATTAAGATTCAAAAGGACCTTCCTCAATAGGAAATAGTTGCTTTCTCTAGACTAGAAGAAGGAAATGGGAATATTCTCATCTTTGAGGAAGTGAAAACTTTAGATGGCTTGACATCTCACTATGGAATGGATTTTGCAGATGAAATAGGAGGATTCTCGACTAAGGAAACCACAGAGGGGGAAGAGGCCCTCATGGAAATAACATTCCAAAAAACTAGAAGATACAGAAAAAAGAAAGGGCTAAGGGGCAATTGCTCCTTGGCCAAGGAGACCCCCCCAATTGACTAAAGAGAAAAGGAAGAAAAATAGTAGTGTCATTCTAGTTCCCATTGCCAAAAGGGTTGAGCTAGAAAGCAAGCTCCCCAAATGTTTTGATAAGTTCAAGCCTAAGAAGGAACCCCCCCCCAAACAATCCTTAAAATGGAATTGAAGATGAGGAAAACTAGAAGACAAAAATAATCAAGAAAAGAAACACAAAAGAGTGATTTATACCTTTCAAAAGCCTTCCAAGCTCCTTCACTCCTTGATAAGGTGGAGAGTGTTGCACCCAAACACTCTAGCTTTACCCAATGTTGAATGTAGAATGTGGATTGCTACTTATTCTTCAACACAATATGATGAGGATAGGGTGATAGATTTGGCTAAGGATAGAGATTTGAATATGGATGTGATGAGAAATTAGAAGGATTTTGGCATTATGATGGCATGATGAGAAGATTTGATAGAAATTTGGGCATAGTTATGATAGGATGAAGAAGTGATTAAAATGGCTTAGATGAGGACTCTATTTATATATTTTTAGTAAAAGGATGGAGGGTGAGGATTGAAAGTTTAGATCAATGGCTAGGAATGCTTGAGGCTTAGGGTTTGGATTGGAATTGTAGTTTTGTGACAAGTGTCACAAGAGGGTTGTATAAGAGAGATCAAACGCTAAGTTTTGCTCAATAAGATTGGATGGCTACCATTATTTGTAAATTTTAAATTCACATTGGGAAGGATGAGGAATGAATAAAAAATTCATTTCCATGGGAGAGTGTGAGGATGGGAATAAAAGTGAATTTTTAATTCACATGGAGAAGAGTTCCATTAATGGAGACTAAGACAAGTTAGATGGAGGGGATAAAAGTGATTTTTTTAATTCACATGGGGAAGAGTCCCATTAAATGGAGACTAGGACAAGTTAGGTGTGTAAGATCTCATTTATGGGAGATTAGGATAGGTGAGAATAAAAAATTACCTTATGTGGAATAAAAGTTAATTTTTTATTTGTGGGGTGTGGGAATGAGTGTTAAGTGAGATTTGACCAAGCTAATCAAAGGGGATTAACTTAATTAATATGGCTGGAGACAATTAGTAAATGGGTTAATGGAGGGTTAAAATTAATTAAATAAGGTTTTATTTAATTAATTTAGGTCTAGGGGTCATGTAGGCTAGGGTAGCTAATTAAATAATTGCTATTTAATCAACTAGGCTATTTTTAGGTTGATCAGTAGAGTAGATTAATCAAATAAGTATGATTTATCTAATTAATCAGGATTAGGAGATGGAGAAATTAACTAAATAAATATTGAGAATATTTATTTAATCAAATGAGGGTATAGTTATAAGGTTTAGTAATAAACTAGATGAATTAATTTATCAAAAGGGATGAATGGCTAAAAGTAGATGATTAGGGATAAATTAATTAAATAAAATGAATTTATTTAACTAATTGGAAGGGATAGTTAGTGATATGAATGATGTCAAAGGATGGTTGAAGGGTAGACATTTTTAGGTGTCTACATTTGCCCCTCTTTGAAATGATGTTGCGATTAAGTAACATTATTTCAAAGAAGTGTTGGATTGGAAGGAAAAGGACTTTGGTTTAGAGGAATAGGATTAGGTTTAGGGATGATTAGTAAGGGTGATGCCCCCTCGAGAGGACAGGCAGGTTGCAAGAACATGGGTGTGCTCTCAAAATGGATGAAATAGATTGGTTGAAGTGGTTAGAGGATAAGGGGTGAGATAAGAGTTTGATGATTTTGGCTAGATTGGTTGATGGATGATTATTTGTGCTGAAAATGATTTAGAGAAATCCGAGGTTTGTTATAGCAAAGTGGATATTTTCACCAAGGTATAGAAGACCAGGGTGATAATGTTTATCCAACATTTGCATGGACTAGAAATGCAAACAAGAGGGTGATCCCATGCATGCCCAAGATAGTACAACCTTGTCTAGACAAGGGAAGGGAGCATAAGCCCTTAATACACAAAAGGTATGAAGAACTTTAGATGCAAAAGGAGAACAAAATGCTAGAATTGACTCTATGATCCACAAGATATGAATACTAGCTTGGAGTAATGAGACCAACCCACAAGCACAGCATACAAAAGAAATGACTATGCCCCATTCTAGATGTTTTCACCACATACCATGATATAGTGAGATCAAGGTATTTTTGATGTGATCTTTGAATAGGACAAAAGATAAAAATCAATAACCAAAAGACCAACGAACCAAATAAATAGCCATTGTATCTCTTGCCAAGATGGATGATGATAGGATGATGGATTCTGCCTATTGTAGGAACGATATATCCTAAGGCAGGAACCGATGGATGATTGGATCATGCCCATTGTAGGAATGACATATCCTAGGGCGTGGTTTTGATGTTGTAAGATTGGCGCAAGATATGATGGTTACAAGTTTCGGTTAATGTTGATTTGATAGTTGATGATTTTTGTTAGGGGATTATGCGATACTTTGGATATTGTGTTTGAATCTAGTGTAAGCTCAGGGGATACCTGGACCATCCAAGCGGGTTGGATGGGTGCATCTTATGTACCTAAGTACTAGAAGCTTCCTTCGTATTTCAGACTGCCTACATACCCTATGTCCACGGGATCAAGGCACATTAAGATGCAGGTGGTGATGATATGTAGTTCTGATTTGTGGTGATGATGTTTCGATGAGATGTTTAGATTGGTGATGGGATGTTTTAGATTTGCGATGGGATGTTTTGGATTGGTGATGGGATGTTGATGGAATGATGTTGATTTTGGGATGGATATTTTTGGGATTTTGTGGATATTTTGAATTTTTGGATTTTTGTGATTTTGGATAGGGAATGGCTTATTATGAGATGGTTGCATTGGATTTTGTTTGGATAGACTTTGTGCAAGATACCAATGACAAGGGAACACCAAGTCTAGAGGTGGGGTTGGATAGGGGGATTGGCGATGAAAGATGATGGATAGGTGATTCATGATAGATGAATGGACAAGTGATAGGGATGCATGTTAGATAGATGGAAGATGGGGATAAGGATTTTCTCCAAGGGCTAGGTTGCAAGGAATCATATGCCCCATGCATGATGGACTTATGTTTGGATGGATGGACTTTGTAGTAGATAGATGGATGGAGGATATGCTTGGAAAGGGATGTATGTTGAGAGGTGTCCAAAGAATGTTTTGATATTTTTCCCCTTGTCTTTATCAAGATCTAAGGAGGAAGATATAGTAGATAGGATGGATGGGAAATGATAGGATAAATAGGGGGATGGTGGATATGAATATGATAGGATAATGATAAATAATGGATAAGGTATGTAAAGGATGTGGAGGAAAGGTATGATTTTGCCCCCAAGTATAGGGATACAAAATGGATGGAGAAGGGATTACACATGATGACCACAAGGGGTTTTCATCATGGTACTTGCCCATGGTGCCACAAGGAGTGGTTTTCACCATTGGACAGATTTTTCTCTTTACTATTATTTTGATTTTTTTTTATTATTTTGATTTTTTTTATTTTTTTTTATGGAATGGGGACTCTAGCGTCTATTTCCATAGAAAGTGGAAGATGGTCCCATGTTGGATAGCATTATGGATGACAATTGCATGTATGTTGGTAGATAGGAGAAGAAGGAATGGATGGTGGATAGTGGATTATGATGAGGATTATGTAAGGTTTATGTAAAAGCCTAGACCATAGGGAGATGATGGGGAAGATATGTAGGATAGTGGATGAAAGATGGAGAGATGGGGATATGTGGGAATGTATTGAAATAGAGAGGAACCAAGACTAGCAGTTGCACACACCGTGATATATTTGGAAGCTTGTATTTTAGATGTGGGGTGGGTAATAATGGGGATCGGGATAGGGGATTTTTGGATGGTTAATTTGGGATTTAGGGACCCAAATGGACCTAGGATTTGTGGGATTTTTAGATGGGAAGTGGGATGTTTGGGATTTTGGAGTAGATTTGGAGGTGGATGCTTCATTTGGATTGTTTGCTTTATGCTTAAGGACCCACACCATTTTTGTTTTTGCTTTTTCTTTTGATGGTGTGGGATTTGATAGCCTTTTGGATTTTTTATTTTGCTTGGAAGGGATAACATCTTTAGGATTTTGTGCCTTATGCATCGAGGCATTCAAATTATTACTTTTGAATCCCATGGATTTTGTGGAAGATTCATCTTTGGATGATGTGTGATTTTGTTGGTCTTGATTTGGGATTTTAGGGGATTTATGGATTGGGGGATTAAAAGTGGATTTGTGGATAAATGGATTAGGGGATTTGAGGATATGGATATTAGGCATTGGGAGGATGAGATGATAAGGGGATTTGATTTTGGGTATTGGGAGGATGGGGGGATAAGGGGATTTAATCATGGAGATGTTAGAAGTTGGGAGAAGTGGAGGTAAAGTTGATGGGGGGATGTGTTTGGTCACATGCTTTTGCAAATGATATGACGATGGAGGTGGGATGGTGACATATGATTTGGAGGTGCTATGAGGTACAATGTGTTTGGGATTGGATGAATAGATTTTGGAGGATGTGTGTATGTTACCAAGATGTTTAGATTGCCTGCCTTGGGATGTATAGCCAAGGCCATGCAAGGATGGATGGAATGTGGTGTGGATGGGCTCCAAGATGCCTTGTTTGTGAAGGCCTAAGCCTTTGCCTTGATAGTTCATATGTTGGAGTATGCAACATGCAATGGGATGTTTAGTGCTTTGGAAATAAGATGCGACTTTATTATTTGTTGGAGAAGAATAGGTGGTGGATGGAAGTTTTTCACCTCCTACAAGGGAGCCACCACAGATGAAGGTGCTTTGTCCAAGTGGATAGGAGGATGGATTTGGGATGGGGTTAGTATATGCTATGGTTAGATCTTGATTAGGATGAGGGGTTGATGCTTCAACATGCTTTGGATTTGACTCTTGACATAGCTCATGTGTTTGGATAGAAGTGGAAGTGACTTGGATAGATGTGTTGGGTGTTTGGATGGGTGTGATAGGTGCTTGACTTATGGGTTTTTGAACATGACTACATGATGGTTTTTGACATATGATAGGATATTGTTCAAGAGTTTTGGTGGGTGTTGGATTGCATGGGGGTGTTTGATTCCTTGTCAATAGCCAATGGATGGCATCCTTCGTGAGTTTAGGGGTTGATGGATTAGGAGAGGTATGTGGTAGATAATATAATGGATGGATAATGATAGAGGATGGTATAGGATTAGGATTGGGATAGGATAGTTTGATGATGAGATTAGGTAGTGATGATTCTTGGATGGGTTCAAGGATAGGTGTTGGATTAGATGGTGGTGTTCAAGGGGTGGGGGATTTGGGGGATTCTATAGCTTTGCTTTTTCTTTGGAGAAAATCCCTCAAGGATTCATTGCATGCTATGGGCTTAGGATTTGGAAGGTTTGATGGTGGATTAGATGGTGAATTAGATGATGGAGAGATGATAGGAATTGATGGATTGGGAGATACATGGGATGATGGATTAAGGTTGATAAGGTTGGAGGGATATTGTGGTGGAGTGATTGGAGAAACTGATGGATTGGAAGATAGGGGATTCACATGGGGAAATGGTTTTTGATGTAAGCTTTGAATTTTGGCTGTCAGGTGTGCTAGATTGGTGTTCCCTTGATCAAAGTTAGGATAACAAAGGTTGGGGGATGGATAAGTTGGAGGTATTGATTGGTTTGATAGGTATGATGGCATATTGGATGGAGGTTGATATAAGGTTGATTGGGGTGACATGTAAGATGTTGAAGGTTGATATAAGGTTGATGGGGTGGATATATAGGATGAAGGTTGGTATGATGAAGGATGATATAATGAAGATGGGGTAGGGGCTTGGGATTCTCCAATGATGAGGTGTGCTAAGGGGATATCTTTAATGATGTTTTTGCATTTCTCCTTAGTGATAGGATTGAAATCCTCATAAGCATATTTAACTCTTTGTAAATGTTGCATTGCCACATAAGGATCCATGTTGAAAGGATATGATATGATGGAGGATAATGGATGATTGTGATGTTAGGGATCAAATTTCAAGACCTTAGGATGATTTGATTTGATTTGTTTTGGTGGATGATTGATGATTCTCTATGCTTAAGGAAGACTAATGACACTTAAGCAATAGAGTTGATTGGGCTGATTGTTGATGACTTACTTAAGATAGACTAATGATCTCGAGCAAGTTTTGATAAAGGTTGATGTGATTAACTAAGGTTTTGATTTTTGATTGGGTTGATTCAGATTTGGAGTTTGATAATGATGTTGGGGAATTGTGATTGGGATTTTGGATGAAAGATTGATGGAGGATGGAGAAGACTAATTCCTTAACCAATGTTTGATTTGCAAAGGATGATTATTGATTAAGGATTAGGGATTGGAATGTATGATTGGAGTGGATAATGGATGAGGGATGATTGATGTTGGATTTGATTTTGGATTTGGATTCATGAAATTGATCAAATGGATAAAGGAATAGGATTAAGATGATGATAATGAATTGGATTAAGGATGATGAGGATGATTAGGATGGTTGAGATGAAATAGGTATGATGGGATGAGTGATTAGGAGGATAATATGGGATTAAGCTCAAATATGGGGATTAATTAAGCTCAAATGATGGGATTTGATAAATGGCGGGGGTGGTTTAGTGGTGTTGGAAGGAAAACCCAGCCCAATGTTAGGGGGTGTGGGGGGCTTATAAAATTGATGTTTTGGTGGAAATTTTGATTTTTTGGACACAGAGGAAAATGGCGCTAAAACATATGTAGAAGGCATTAAAACAGAGGGAAATGGTTCTAAAATATGAATAGATGGTACTAAACGATGAACAAATGGCGCTAAACAAAGGACTGAAGGCGTTGAAAGACTGTGAAGTTTTAGAAATTGTTGGATTGATGGATGAATTTGATTTTTCTTGGCTCAAAGATTCTTGGCAAGAGATAATGCAAGTAAGAAGACACTTGAAAACAATGCTTAATATACCTAAGGTCAAAGGCAAATGGAAACTTGTTCAACCCACACTTGGAATCTCCATCAACTCAAATGTCATCACACCTAGAGCGAGTGTGTACATTCTTTTGTCTTTGTGAGAGAGGACAGGTATGGGCCTCCTTGAATGGAAGGATAACCCAATCACCCTCTCCCTAAAAAACTACAAGTAGCTTATGCTAAGATGGGGATTCTCTCTCATCTTAAGGGAGCCTTATGGTGAGTAATCTTGGGGGAAAAACCTTCTATGCCCTTGCATTGAACAAGACGCCAAGGGGTTAAAAAGGGTAGGCTTCTAACCTAAAGGTGTTTAGTGGGGGAAATTTGAGGGACCGGCATGTTACGAGCGTCCAACAAGCCACTTAAAGCTTTAACCAGTCCTACTAGGAGTCTCATATACACAAGGTACACCTTTGTTCAAACTAGCACTGTATTGTAAGCGCTAATACTGATTAGACTTGGCTTTCGCCTTATCCTTTTTTATATAGCGGACCGAACAAAAGTACCACTTAGGGTCGTCCCTTGGGGTGAGTACCTCTTTTCCCACCAAGGCAGGTCCTCTAAAAATGAAAAAGAGAATAGAATAATTTTTCTTTACCCAAGATCCTTATGAAGGTGAGGGGAGAAGATACTTTTATTCTACCCTTTGGGATCTACTTACACAACGTGCAAGTGCACCAAATACACCAAACAATTTAAGTTCTTTTTAAGCACCAAGATGAAAGTTTCCTAGGTTTAAGCATGCAAAGACACACACAAAAGTGGAAATCCTGCAAGGAAACTCATTAGTAGTTTGATTTTTGATCTTTGAAAAGTGTTCTTTTCCAAGCACAGATGTGTTAATGTTCTGCACAAATCCCGAGAAATAGTTATACAAATGGTGCCAAAACAAAGGAAAATGGTGCTAAAATGGAAGATAGTGCCAAAAAATTGGAAGATAGTGCCAAAGTATGGATGGAAGGTGCTAAACTATGGTTTTACCTATCTTACCTTATGTCTCCTGGTTTAGATGGCATCAAACTGTGTGTATATGGCGGCAAAACGACATAGTCCTTCTAAATCTATTTAAAAAAGATGGTTAGTTGAAAATAAATAGATAAAAAGGGGTAAGATGGCCTCTATTCTTCCTTGAACACCAAAGAAGTCAGATTAGGGCAATAAAAATTGTTAGTGTGAGGGAAAATGAGTTGGTGGTAGACAAGCAACACATTTTAAGCAATTCTAGAGAAATTTTGACATTATGCCCCCTTACACCTGTGTATTACTGTTAAAAATAGAGAGTGATGAAGGGAGTAAATCATGAAATGAACAATAATAGAAATTGCACACAGAAAATAGAATGATATTTTATTAATATGGGCAAAACATTACATTACATAAGCTCAAACACAATCAAAGGATGAATCCCCTATAGACTGCAACACATTACAGCTCCCTCTCTCAAGACTCTGGAATCGTCAGCCTTCTGTAACCCCCAAATCAACTAGGGTTTTTATTTTCCCACCTTTTCTTGACTCTACACCTTCCCCCTTAACTCTCTCCCCCAAGGGTTCCCAAAAATGGTCATATATAGCCCCTTTTTGGCGGCCACCAGCTTAATTTCGAAATTTGCATCTTCCTCCAAAAATAGGTCAACTTCGCGGGGCCATAACTTTCGATCTGATCGTTGGATTTTCAATTATAATACCTTTTTAGAAAGCTCTCAAAAAAATGGTTGTGCATAAGTAGTATCTAAAGGTAGATTGCTTGGGTTTCCCACCAAATTTCAGGCCCATCCGGAGCCTCTAAGTGCCTCAAATTTGACTTTGAATATTTCAATAGGATTTTTAGAATTTGAAATTTTAATCTCATAAATGACAAATGATATTGAAGTGATTTCTTCACCATTAGCTTCAATTCACCATTCTGGAGGTCCGTGTAAGATTTTGTATCCAACCGTGTACAAATGCAAACTTACTAAAAATAGTAACCCTGCCAAATTTAGCCCTTATTGAAAAGAAACAACTTTTTTTTTATGCAAGATTGCTCTTACACCCTGGATGCTCCTACATCAGACATCCGGGGTAATTTTAAAAGTGACCTTGTCACTTCTCATGAGTTAGAGGGAAACCAAAATGGTTGACCTCAATCTTAGATAACCATGATGAATCTTCAATAGGCCTTCCTTTCCATTTCACCAAGTATTCTGTATACTGCATGTTTCTTGTACTCTTACCCACACGGCTATCCAGAATGCCCTCTATCTCCTCCTTCTCTGAAGTAGATGCTGGAATGTCCCACTGTGTTCCTTTATCAAGTCCATCATCATGATACTCTGTCAAATCTGAAATGTTGAACACTAGTGAAATATTGATGTCATCAGGGAACTCTACCTCAAATACATTTCCTGAATCATGCTTCTTCAGGATTCTACATGGTCCAAATTTCCTCATCTTCAACTTATTATATGTACCAACTGGAAATCTTTCTTTTCTCAAGTGAACCATGACTTCATCACCCTCTTAAAACTCCTTATGTCTCTTCTTCTGATCTGCTTTAGCCTTATACTGAGAATTCATCTTATGGATATGCTTTCTTACCTCTTCGTGCAAATTCTTCATGTGCTCAGTAAAATTTTCAGCTTCAGCACTACTCTTCTCCCCCTTATCCATCCTCCTCAATTTGGAAGTAGTTCTTGGGCTACTCCCATACACAACCTGGAATGGAGATTTATCTGTGCTCCTATTGACAGAATTGTTGTAAGCAAATTCTGCCTATGGTAAAATCAAATCCCATCCCTTGGGCTTATCTCCTACTAAGCATCGTAGCAGGTTACCCAAACTCCTATTCACCGCTTCTGTCTGTCCATCAGTGTATAGATGGTGTGCAGAACTGAACTTCAAATCTATCTTCAACTTCTTCCACAATGTCCTCCAGAAATAACCAACAAACTTGGTATCTTGATCTGAAACTATGCTCTTTGGTAGACCGTGTAATCTCACCACCTCTCTGAAAAATAATTCAGCAATATGAACAGCATCATTAGTCTTCTTGTAAGGAATGAAATGTGCCATCTTCGAGAATCTGTCCACCACCACAAAAATGGAATCATGTCCTCTCTGTGTCCTTGGTAAACCAAGAATAAAATCCATACTGATATCATCCCATGGCTTCTCTAGTATAGGTAATCGCTGATATAGCCCTATATTTTGACTTGT
Source organism: Cunninghamia lanceolata (assembly GCA_027924645.1). NCBI lineage: Eukaryota > Viridiplantae > Streptophyta > Pinopsida > Cupressales > Cupressaceae > Cunninghamia > Cunninghamia lanceolata. The sequence goes on along the minus strand of BSBN01000671.1, from coordinate 6,805,361 downwards.
TCCTTTTGCCATCTGACACACTCTACAACTCTGCACAAATTTCCTCACATCCTGCTGTAACTGTGGCCAATAATAATTTTTGCCAACAATAGCAATGGTTTTATCTCGACCAAAGTGTCCAGCCAATCCTCCACTATGCTTCTCCTTAATCAAGTTCTCTCTCATGGAACTCCTTGGAATGCACAACTGGATTCCTCTAAACAACATGCCATCTTAGATTATGAAATCCAACCATTTTGTCCTGTCCAAATTAACAAGTTCCAAACAAGCTTTCCAAGCCTCTGCAAAATTTGGATCCTCAGGATACAAACTTTTAAGCTCATTGAACCCAACAACCTCTATCTTCATTTTTGTCAACAAATTTTGCCTTCTACTCAAGGCATCTGCAGCTCTATTAGACTTCCCACTCCTGTGCTTCAAAACAAAGGTATAGCTCTGTAAAAACTCAACCCATTTTAAGTGCCTCTCATTCAACATTCCTTGACTATTAAGATACTGTAAAGCCTGATGATCAGTATATAAAACAAACTCCTTTGGCAACAAATAATGTCTCCATTTCTTCAAAGCCTAAACTATTGCATAAAACTCCTGATCATAAACATAATACTTTTTCTTGGCATCATTAAACTTCTCACTAAAATAGGCAATGGGCTTACCTTCTTGACTCAAAACAGCTCCTATAGCACTACCACTAGCATCACAATCTACCTGAAATACCTTATTGAAATCTGGAAGTGCCAAAACAGGTTGCTCTGTGACTTTCTGCTTCAGTGTATCAAAGCTTTTATCTACTCCTTTAGTCCATCTAAACTTTTTTCTATCCCCTCTCATTGTCTCAGTTAGGGGTGCACAAATGCTACTAAAATTCCTGATAAACTTTTTGTAAAAACTTGCCAGACCATGAAAAGATCATACCTCCGTTGCACTCCTTGGCGTAGGCCATTCAATGATAGCCCTTACTTTTTAGGGTCCATCTTAAGACCTTCCTCTGAGACAACAAATCCCAGGTATACCAACTCCTTCTTTGCAAAACTACATTTCTTCAGATTGATCAACAACTTCTCCTCCCTCAGCTTCTCCAAAACTCTTCTGATATGCATCATATGCTCATCCCAAGTCTTACTGAAAATTAAAATATCATCTAAATAAACAATAACAAAACTTTCAAAAAATTCTTTCAATACCTCGTTCATGAGTCACATGAATGTACTCAGTGTATTAGTTAGCCCAAAGGGCATGACTAACCACTCATACAAACCTTCCTTTGTCTTGAAGGTGGTCTTCCATTCATCTCCTTCCCTGATACAGATCTGGTGATACCCACTCTTCAGGTCAATTTTCATGAAGTACTTGGCTCCACTCAAACAGTCCATTATGTCATCCATTCTTGGCAATGGAAACTTGTACTTGATCATGATCTTATTTATGGCTCAAGAATCTGTACACATTCTCCACTCTCCATCTTTCTTTGGTGCTAGTACTGCAGGTACCTCACATGGACTCAGGCTCTCCCTTATCAATCCCTTCCTTAACAACTTGTGGACTTGTCTGTTCAACTCTTCATTCTCTGCTGGAGTCATTCTGTTGGCTGCCTTATTTGGTAAACTAGCTCCTAATATCAAATCCATTTGATGACTTATCTTCCTCACTAGTGGTAAACCTTCTGGTACATTATCAGAGACAATATCTTGAAATTCTACCAACATTTTTGAGACTTCTATTGGTACATCTTCACATTTCTCTTGACTAATCTTAGGAATCAATGCAAAGCAATGACGCTCATGCTTCATACCCTCCAAACATTTTCTACCATCTACCAAGCAAATTCTAGCAGTACTACATACCTTTTCTTCCACTTCCTTCAAGGGCTTCAATTTATAACGAACTCCATCCTTTGTTAGGGAATATGTGTTTGCACGGCCATCATGGACAGCGCTCCTATCATACTGCCACGGCCTCCCCAACAACATATGACATGCATCCATTGGTATGATATCACACAACACCTCATCATGGTAGTCTCCAATCTTGAACTTCATTAAACACTGCTCATTGACCAAAGCTCTGTGGTCCTTCTGCAACCATGCAATCTGATATGGATGTGGATGCTTTCTTCTTGTCAACTTCAACTCGTCAACCATCTCCTCTGAAACAAGATTGTCAGTGCTTCCATTGTCAATAATAATATCACAACACTTACCTTCACATTTACACCTTGTGCGGAATAAACTCTTCCTCTGATTGGGTTATTTCTCTTCATTCAACAAAGTTCTTCTGAAAACTAGGGTTTCTCCTCTTTCAGCATCTTCAGAACACTCAGACTGCGCATCTTCATCTACATGTGTAACTCATGCATTACCTTCAGGTCTTCTATTTGTCTTTCCTTGATGTTGCGGATACTCATATGCTCGATGCCCTTCTTCTCCACATTGGAAATGGGTTCCTCTAAAACCTCCTCTTCCAGGTCCTTGCCCAGGTCTACCTCTTCCTCTTTGCTCACCATTATTCTGGTCACGAGGGCGGTAGGTATTATCTCCTCTCTAATTTCGACTGGTTCCAACTTCTTCACTTTTCTTTGGATCTTCATTTCGGCCTCCATAGGGTCTTCCACTAGTCCTTCCGCCTTGACCTCTTCCCCTTTGCTTGCGTTTAAATCTCTTATTTAGCTTCTCTTCCACCTTTAGGGAAAACTAGTATGCATCTTCTATGGTGGTCATTCTAACCAAGCTCAGCTCCTCTTGAATACTTGGCCTCAACCCATTAATGTAATGGGCTACCTTCTCCTTGTTGGCCTCTCCATGGCCTGTCCTGATGGTGATCTTATAAAAATATTATGTATACTCCTTAACAGACTTGTTACCTTGCTTCAATCCTTGCAGCTTCTTCAGCAACTCCATCTCATAGTCCACAGGAATGAACTGCTTCTTCAATTGCTCCACCATCTGATCCCATCTGGTAATCTTTGCTTTTCCTCTTCTATTTCTCTCTAACTGGACCTCCTTCCACCAAATATTGGCATGGCCCTTCAACTTTGTCTTTACAAACTTGACCCGTTCTGGGTCTTCCACATCTTCATACTTGAAATACTCCTCCATATCATTGATCCAATCAATAAGTTGTTCCGGATTCAAATCTCTAGAATAGGTAGAAACTTCAATCATGGGCCTCTTTCTGATCTTTGAAATGGCCCTCAACAACCTAACTTCTACAGGATCTCCCGCAGCTTCTTATTCTTCCTCAAATATCTTTAGCTTCATCTTCACTTTCCTCTCTCCTTCTCGGCTTGAAGCCTCTTCGTAGCTCCATTTGCAATGCATCGATTTGTCTTTGCAGGGCTCTAAAACCCCTTCCGTCAAAGCATTCCTCCCACCAGGGTTTCTTCGAGGAGGCATCTTGATCTCTGCAGCAAACCCACAACCTCAGGTCCTGGTGCAAACTGCCTCACAATCGGCGATTTGTCTACACACTCAGGAACCCTTGCTCTGATACCACTTGATGAAGGGAGTAAATCATGAAACAAACAATAACAAAATTGCACACAAAAAATAGAATGATATTTTATTGATATGTGCAAAACATTACATTACAGAAGCTCAAATACAATCAGATGATGAATCCCTTACAGGTTGCAACACATTACAACTCCATCTCTCAAGACTCTGGAATCTTCAGCCTTCTGTAACCCCCAAATCAACTAGGGTTTCTATTTTCTCTCCTTTTCTTGACTCTACACCTTCTCCCTTAACTCTCTCCCCCAAGGGTTCCCAAAAATGGTCATATATAGCCCCTTTTTGGCAGCCACTAGCTTAATTTCAAAATTTGCATCTCCCTCCAAAAATAGGTCAACTTCGCGGGGCCATAACTTTCGATCCGACCATTGGATTTTCAATTATAATACCTTTTCGAAAAGCTCTTGAAAAGACAGTTGTGCATAAGTAGTACCTAAAGGTAGACTGCTTGGGTTTCCCACCAAATTTTGGGCCCATCTGGAGCCTCTCAAATTTGACTTTGAATATTTCAATAGGATTTTTGGAATTTAAGATTTTAATATCTCACAAATGACAAATGATATTGAAGTGATTTCTTCACCATTAGCTTCAATTCACCATTCTGGAGGTTCGTGTAAGATTTTGTATCCAACCATGCACAAATGCAAAACTTACTAAAAATAGTAACCCTGCCAAATTTAGCCCTTATTGAAAAGAAACAACTCTTTTTTTTTTTTTATGCAAGATTGCTCTTACACCCTAGATGCTCCTGCATCAAAGAGAAAGATATTCTAGAATCCCCTAAAAAACACAAAAATGCAATAAGAAATCTTGCTAAGCCTAACAAAAGGCCCAAAATGCCATGGAGATATGGCGCCAAAACAAAAGGAAATGGCACCACAAATAAGAGAAATGGCGCCAATCTGCAAGCAAATAGCACCAAACCAAGAGGTTTTGGCACCAAAACCCTGCAAACACGTCTCTTTTCATAATTTCAAGCAAAAAAAGTTAGTAGCTTGGGACCATGGGGGTCCCACCAGGTGTGCCAAATGAAGATGAGGAAAACTAGAAGACAAAAATAATCAAGAAAAGAAACACAAAAGAGTGATTTATACCTTTCAAAAGCCTTCCAAGCTCCTTCACTCCTTGATAAGGTGGAGAGTGTTGCCCCCAAACACTCTAGCTTTATCCAATGTTGAATGTAGAATGTGGATTGCTCCTTGTTCTTCAACACAATATGATGAGGATAGGGTGATAGATTTAGCTAAGGATAGAGATTTGAAAATGGATGTGATGATAAATTAGAAGGATTTTGGCATTATGATGGCATGATGAGAAGATTTGATAGAAATTTGGGCATAGTTATGATAAAATGAAGAAATAATTAAAATGGCTTAGATGAGGACTCTATTTATAGATTTCTGGTAAAAGGATGGAGGGTGAGAATTGAAAGTTTAGATCAATGGCTAGGAATGCTTGAGGATTAGGGTTTAGATTGGAGTTGTAGTCTTGTGACAAGTGTCACAATAGGGTTGGATAAGAGATATCAAAGGCTAAGATTTGGTCAATAAGATTGGATGGCTCCCATTATTTGTGAATTTTAAATTCACATTGGGAAGGATGAGGAATGAATAATAAGTTTATTTCCATGGGAGAGTGTGAGGATGGGAATAAAAGTGAATTTTTAATTCACATGGAGAAGAGTTCCATTAATGGAGACTAAGACAAGTTAGATGGAGGGGATAAAAGTGAATTTTTTAATTCACATGGGGAAGAGTCCCATTAAATGGAGACTAAGACAAGTTAGGTGTGTAAGATCTCATTTATGGGAGATTAGGACAAATGAGAATAAAAAAATTACCTTATGTGGAATAAAAGTTAATTTTTTATTTGTGGGGTGTGGAAATGAGTGTTAAGTGAGATTTGACCAAGTTAATCAAAGGGGATTAACTTAATTAATATGGCTGGAGAAAATTAGTAAATGGGTTAATGGAGGGTTAAAATTAATTAAATACGGGTTTATTTGATTAATTTAGGTCTAGGGGTCATGTAGGCTAGGGTAGCTAATTAAATAATTGTTATTTAATCAACTAGGCTAGGTTTAGGTTGATTAGTAGGGTAGATTAATCAAATAAGTATGATTTATCTAATTAATTAGTATTAGAGATGGAGAAATTAACTAAATAAATATTGAGAATATTTATTTAATCAAATCAGGGTATAGTTATAAGATTTAGTGATAAATTAGATGAATTAATTTATCACAATGGATGAATGGCTAAGAGTAGATGATTAGGGATAAATTAATTAAATAAAATGAATTTATTTAACTAATTGGAAGGGATAGTTAGTGATATGAATGATGTCAAAGTATGGTCGAAGGGTAGACATTTTTAGGTGTCTATAGGAATTAAATTGCATCTCTTGGAATGTTAGAGGTCTGGAATCCCCAAACAAAAAATATATAGTAAGAAGATTCTTAAACCAAAGGAAAGAGGAGGAGTTTGTCCTCCACCAAGAAGTGAAAGTTGTTGGTTTTTCCTTGGAAACAACCCTCAATTGCATTTGGAGGGAGGCCTCCGAGTTTTCCACAAAACATGAAAAAGGAAGGGGGGTAGTCATCTTGCTGAATAAGGATTGGGCTCAATATGTGGTGGACTCAGGAGTTCCCCCCTGCAATAGGGCAGTTTGGATCACCATCAAGAAATATGAATCTAGATTTGGAGTCTGCTCTATTTACGCTCCTAATGAGTACATAGATAGAAGTATCCTATGGAATTGGCTATGTAGCCTACAAGATATCCCCTAGATTATGGGGGGGGACTTTAACCTTGTAGAAAGGAGTGAGGACAAATGGGGAGGAATGAGTCTGGACTGGAAAGGAAATGAGAAGTTTTTATGGCAAAGAATGAAAGGTAAACTGAATGTTGAGGACCCAATTAGTGGTCAAAAGAAAGAATGCTCGGGCATATGTTTCACATGGTGCAATGCTCAAAAGGGAGGGAGAAGAATATATAGTAGATTGGACAGACTCTACTTGAATAAGGATTTCTTTTCAATGCAACCTATGAAAGAAGGATATAAAGTAGAGGTTATCCCTTATACCCTCTCTGATCATCACCCCATTCAGAATGAAGGTGAAGCTCAAAGATGGCCAACCAAGAGTTAAAGGAACGGGCGAAGGTTTCTTGCTCAATACTAGCCGTCTTATGGATGGAGACTACAAGAAAGCTATTCAATCCTTAAGAGCTATCAACAAATGGATGCACAAAGATTTGTGAGCCATTGAAAGATGGGAATTAAATGTGAAAGGTTGGAAACAGATGTTCCAAACAATAGGCAAGAAAAAGGCTTTGGATAGAAGAAGGGAAGAGAATATGTTACAAGAAAAGATTCTTGAGGAAGAAACCAATCTGCAAGAGAACACTAAGGATGATAGCTTGTTTGGCAAGCTAAACTTGATCAAAAATGATTTGAGAAGACTGCAGGTGGTGAAAGTGAGGGGGCTAAAGGTGAGATCCAAGCTGAATTGGCTTGAGAATGGAGATAAGGGCTCAAAATTTTTCTTCAGCACATCAAGGAAAGGCAGGCAAGAGGACAGATAGAACAAATCAATGCTGATGGTACCATCTTGTCTAATCAGGACATAAGGCTGCAATTCTTTAATTTCTACAAGGGCTTGTTCACCTTCGAGGGGGGACAATGGGAATAGCTGCAAGGCCAGGGAATATTTAAAGCTTATTATTCCCAAAAAGATCAATGTTGTAGATGCTAGGAAGTTAGGCAATGATCTCTCAAAAGATGAGATCAAACAAGCTATCAACTCCTTGAAGAAGGATAAGACCCCTGGAGTGGATGGACTTTCTACAAAATTTTATAAAACCTTCAGTGAGTGGATATGTGAGGACCTGCACTCAGTCTATAGTGAAGTGCTAGAAAGAGGGTCTCTGGGAAAAGGTATAAACAAGGGAATCATCAAATTGATTCCAAACGAAGGTGATCAATCACTAGTTAAAAACTAGAGACCAATCACACTACTTAATGTCTCCTATAAAAGCATGGCCAAAATTATGGTTGCTAGACTATCAGACATCCTGCCATCATTTATAAATACATCCCAAACTGGCTTCATAAAAGGCAGATATATCTTGGAAAACCTTGTTACCAGTTGGGAAGCCATGGAATGGGCCAAGCAGACTGGATACTTGAAGCAGCAATGCTCCTGTTAGACTTTGAGAAGGCTTATGATAGAATGGAATGGGCCTTTTTCTTCATGGTCATGGAAGCATTTGGATTCCCCGCATCCTTTTGTGACATGGTCAAAACCTTGTTCAAGGATGCAGTAGCTCAGATTGATGTGAATTATACCCTCATAGAAAAGATCACCCTTAAGAGTTCCATAAGTCAGGGGTGTCCCTTGGCACCAACATTTTTTGTGATAGCATCTGATGCCCTAACTATTTACTAAGAGATGGCTAGAACACTCCTATGGTTAAGGGTATAACCCTACCAAACAATAATGAACTTATCAACACTCAGTTTACAGATGACACAGTTCTCCTTATTCATCTTGAGGAAGGGAACATGATCAACCTTATGGATAAGTTGAACACCTTTTGTTAGGCCTCAGGGGCAAAGATTTCACCTACCAAATCTTGCATGCTAGGCTGGTTGGAGGCCTCACTAGATTGGCTAAAGAAATTCAACTTGCAATGAGGGGCCCATAAATTGGTAAGGTACCTTGGAATACCTTTTTCCATAGATCCTAATCTAAAAGAGATGTGGAACTAGATTAAAGAAAAGATTGAAAAGAAAATTGATAAATGGAATAGACAATTCTTGTCTCTGGCTGGTAGAACACAAATTTGTTAGAAAATTCTCTCTTCTTACACTATCTACTTTTCTTCAGTTTGGTTTTTCAATTATTATTAGATTAATGAAGTTTAGAAAAAGATAAGAAACTTTCTGTGGTCGAATGGGAAAGGGAAAAGCCACGCTGTCAAATGGGAATGGTGCTACATCACAAAAGAAAGAGGTGGATTAGGCCTCAAGGATCTGAGGCTGCAAGGAATTGCTTTGGCCTCTAAGTGAATCTTAAGGGCTTTGGAATGAGAGGAACCTTGGAAGGTTCTCATTAGACAAAATATAATGAATTCAATACCTAAAAAAGACAAGGCATGGAAGCTCCTCCCCATGTGTGATATCCTCACGTGTGATCATCCTATTTTACCTGTAGGATCCGAGGTGTTTAGAACCATATGGAGAGCATGGGAATTAGTCAAAGGAAATATTACTAACTGCCACTTCACCAAAGATGGGAATAAAACCTTAATGGGGCATAGATCCATTTGGTGGAATTTGAAACACAAAAATAAACCCCTGGCCTTAGTACATGGCTATTCTGCAAAGGCTTGGGTCCAAAAGGGTATCAAGTATCTTAATGATATTCTCAGAGATGGATACCTTAAGGACTGGGATGAGTTAAAAGTGGAATACAATCTCCCTCCAAGCAATTGGAGAACATATACAATGATTAGACAAGCTTGTAGAGAGGTTCAATTCCCAATGGAAGACTATACTGATAGCCATGAATATGTTAATTACAAATGGAAGAATGATAAGACCTTACAGAGCATTAATGCCAAAACAATCTACTCCACTCTAACTGAACATATTGATCTAATAGAACATGTTAATAAGATATGGGACCTTAATCTAAGCAGGAAACAATGGCAGAAGATCTTTGAAATGAATTGGAAATAGAAACTGGAACCAAAAAAGGCTAGCTTCAGATGGTTGTTGCTGCTATAGAGACCCCCTTATAAAATTGCTCACAATGACATTGATCTATGCAATCTTTGCAGAGTCCCTGAGATTGTTAAACATATGTTTTTTTACTGTATTTTTGCTAAAGAACTGTGGAGACTTTTTTGCAATAAAATAAATATTTGGAGTGATAATAATAGATAGTGCCCCATAAAAATACTGTTAAATATTGGCAATAAAATGAGAAAAGAATGTCTTCTTCTTTGGGTCTGCATATCTACTAAAATTTTATGGTCTATTTGGAAGGCCCGGAATAATGAAAAATTTGAGGGGGAAAGGAGAGTTCTTTTTAAGTCTTGTAAAAGACTCACACTTCACAACATTGCTATGCAGGTCTACATCACAGTTGCTCTATCAAAGGAGAAGTCCTAGAATTTTTAGGAAAACAGGAAAGTAGACATTGACATCATAGATGCTAAATACGGTCACATGTGGGAAGAAGGACATCCTATCATGGAGATCTTCCTAAAGACACTTGAAGCAATCCAAAATGACTTCAAGAAGAAGGATACAAGCAGAGAGGAAATAAATGCAGAAGAGCAGGGGGCAGCACTTGCTCTTGTTACCACGAAACTTGCTACACCAAGGGAATGTACCAGTGGGTGGTGATTCATTACTACCTTTAAGATCATGTTTTGTATAGCTAACCAATAGATGCAACTGTACAAGGCTTTTTTGTTTAGGCAAGAACTATATGTTAATGCAAATATATAAGGCACAAATCAAGGTTAACCTTAGATATTATATGCAAGGAGGGGATGATAATTTTATATATGAAATGCTCTATTGTTGTATTTGGGTGGGGATACCTTTTGTATATGGGATACTCTGTTGTATATGGTTTGTCCAAGTGTATATGGAAGACCTTTTGTAAATGCAGTTGGTGTAAAAGGGACTTAATAATTGTTGATACTCTGTAATGGGGGTGCTATCCTATTTCAAGCTGAGACAGTGCTCAATATGTAAACAGACTCATGAATTCTGATAAATCTACTATATCTAATATAAAAAAGCTATGACTTGAATTTAGAGAGGGACACCTTTCTTGCAATGTTGTGGGTATTTCATCATTATCATGAGAGTATTTCGGTTAGTGATTTTGTATATTTGAGTGTGGTTAGAGAAGTCATGGCAAGAACATATTAAGAAATATAATGGCTTTAGTTACGAGCTATGGAAAATAAAAATGGAATAATAAAATACAAGGAAAAACTTATTGGGTTATCAAATGAAGACTAGAAGAAAGATTGATGAACAATATTTCTATGTCTCTCTAATCTCATCCTTTTGGATGTCTTTAAGGAGAGTATTGCATACAGTCCTGAAGAAGGATAGCTGAAATCTACCAAACTAATAGTCTTGTTAATAAGTTGTATTTAAAATGGAAAATTTGTTCCTTGAAAATGAAGCAAACTTTATAGATAAGCATTTAAATATTTTTAATCTTATTTTGAGTCAGTTAGGAAGTATAGATGTAAAGCTTGATGAGGAGGATAAATGTATTTTGTTGCTTTTCTCTTTACTTGAATCCAGGGAGAATCTAATTGTTGAATACCCAAAATACTACGAGGGGGGTGAATCAGTATTTTATTAAACTTCTTACTTGTCAAACTAGTAATCCATTTACCGCATGCAATAACAAAGCAAATTAAACATAGAAGAAGCAACCACAATCCATCACACATAAACACCAATATTTTTATGTGGAAAACCCAAAACTGGGAAAAACCACGGTGAGTGTTAGCTCACAATATATTATGTAGGAACAATACCAAATTACAAGAAGGCTCACTACCTTAGGGCTCACTTCCCAAAGAAAATGCTCACTGCAAGAATGGCTCACTGCCTAGAGAAAGAAAGAAGGAAGAATGGCTCACTACTAGGTTGAACTGCTCAGATTTCATCTACACATGCATGGTTGCAACTCTAATGAAGCTCAAAACATTGTCTCAAAACTCTTCATCTTGACTGCTCTATTTTTACATTAAGCAAGATCTCTCTTCTTCTGCTTTTATCACCTGCACTATACTTCACATATCACATACATTCACATTCACATCTCATCACTCAAACACCGAATTCAATCCCATATATATATATATATCTGCAGCAATCAAAATCTTTATATTAGGTCAGCCTAATAAGATGTACCATGTAGTCATGCCCTATATAACTTGTCGGCCAAATTCATTCACCAAAACTCACAGTAGATCCAAACAAAACTTGAATGACATTCACATATGTCAACCTTAACTATTCCATCACTTAGGATTAAGTTCTAAACAATAGAATTTACCACATATAATTTGCACTTGTCGTGTCGACCTTAAACACAGACAACCACTGGTTCACTTCATCTGTTAGATAGTGACTTTCATTGCGGACCACAAGATGCTTCCAAAATCATATCAACCACTCTTCACACATCCCCAAGCCTACCTTTAGAACCATAAGGCATGATATCATCTTGCGGCAAAATGCGGAACATCAGAACTCAGACCTTGTCACAGTTAAACTTTGTCAAGCCATGTAGCAATACTCAGTAGCTTGTAACTATCTTTTCGGTGGACTTCAAAACTTGAAATTTTAGATTTAGACACTTTATACAAGTTTTTTCAACACCTTAAAACCACATAACAAGATATGCAACACTAGAGGAATGCAAACCAATTCAATTGAGAGTTCTGCTCTGAATATCATTGTCTTTTGCTCTTCTGGACTTAGATTATTTGAAGGTATGATTTCTGTACTTATCAGGAGCTAAAAACTTGGATATAAGATCTTCTATGGACTACAAACAACATACTAGAACCACATGATTTGATCTCCAATTGCAGACCAATGCCGACCATTACACTACCTCTATGTCGTTGTCTCTTGTATACTGCCAACACTTAGCCAAAATGACTAAGTCTTCTTCACTGGACCAAAACCTATGTTCTAACCTTGTTCCTTATCTTGTTGCCATCAATGACAACACCATCATGCATAATCATTCATCATCATACCAAGTTGCCAACACTAATAGTCATAACAAATGATGGTATTGTAGAGCCTAAGATGGATTCCTTTATTACTACTTTTCTCATCAAAGGAATGAGGAGGAATTCCATGGATGAAAGTTTCAAGGATGCACTACATGTTTGGGGTAGACCCAAGGGAAAAGGTGGTAAAAATGGGAATGAGGAGAGATCCAAGTCAAAAGGATGGTCTAAAACCCTTAGTAAGAGTAGAGTGAAATATTGATCCATGCAAAGAAATAATATAGAAATAAGAACTCTTCTAAATATTCTTCTAATGAAAAATCTTCTTATGATAAAAATGATATTTTATTCATTTCTATTAACATTGCTAGTGATGAGTCATGGTTGATCAATTCAGGTGACTCATATCAAATGACTTCTCATAGAGAGTGGCTCTATTCATATAAAGCATATGATGGTGGTGAGATGTTCCTTAGTAGCAATAATGCATCAGATTGTTGGCAAAGGGAAGGTAAAATTTGTGTTCAATGGTGGGATAGTAAAAATCTCATAGATTTGTTGTATATTCTAGGATTAGTGTGAAATTACTTTCAATTTCTAAGATGAATGATGTTGGAGAGCATGTCATATAATTTTATCGGAGTGGTCATAGGTAGGCTACAAGGAATCTAGTGCTAGCTAAGTGATCTTGGTGTGGTACTTTGTTTAGGCTTGATGCATCTACATATTGTAACTCTACCTATGTGATTGAGAAATCTAATTCTTGTATGTTGTGACACAATAGGCTATACCACATTGGTGAAAAATGGATTAATACCCTAGTTAATAAAAATATGGTGGATGGTTTGTCTAGTTATTCTATAATTTTGATTTTGTGAGCACCGTGTTTAGAATACAAACTAGAGTTAAGTTTAATTCTAGAATCACTAGAGAAAAGATATTATTGGATGTTATTCATAGTGATGTTTTTGGTCTTGTGGATGTTTCTTCAATTGATAAGTTATAACATTTATCATAATGACCAAATTGGGAAGATGCTCCACAACTCCTAATTTTGACATTTTCAATGTAACCTCCATATTTAATATCTTCTTACACAATATCCCAAGTATCTTAAAGAATAAATAATATGCTCACACTCACACTCACATAGACACTCTGTTTTGGTCACTCTGTGATGTTTGGATATCATACATTGTTTATTGTTTACATAATTAAATACAATTTACAAAACTTAGAATTTGTAAGGTGAATGACACACTTGATTCTAAAAGATAAAACATTGTATGAAGCATGGAAAGTAAGAAACCCTTTATTAAACACATTAGAGTTGTATAGATATGAGTCTTTTGTTCATGTGCCTAAATAAAAATGGTTTAAGTTGGATTTTAAGGCTAACAAATGTATTTTCATTGGTTATGACAAAATTTTTAAGGGGTTACAAGCTTTGGAATCCTCTAACCTTGATAATGGTATATTATAGAAATGTGATTTTCAAGGAACTTAGATTTAATTCTAATCAAGTATAAACAAAAGAAAAAGAAAATAAGATTGCATTTTGAAACTAAAATAGAGAACCAAAAAGATACCTAGGTGGAAGAACAACTGTTGAACAAGAGGATGTAGAGGAATAATGATGTAGATAAGAGGGTGGAGTATGTCCACACAATCACAATGAACCAACTCTTCAAGTTCCAAAACCTAATTGTAGTAGTATCTCTCACAAATCCTCATTATGCCTTGTAGCCCTTAGAACATGGTTTTTCAGGCATATCTTTTGGAGAGGGTTGCAAACCCAGAAAATAATCACCTTTTTGGATACCCTTTATCCTCTACTTTGACATATCCAATTTGTAGATAGGGTTGTTTCAGAACATACCCTCTTAAAAATTGCTGCTACGCTGAAATTAGGCCAAATTAGCCCACTTTTACAAAGCAACTATATGGAATTCAAACACCAAACTTCTCTCAACCACTCCATGGGTTCTAACACACCATATAACGTCCTCTTATGCAATTTTTATCACCCAAACTCATCACAAATTTGTTGTTTTTCAAAATCACTCACTTTCCTAGCCTTTCCAAGCTTGTTCACAAGGGGGTTTATTGGATCTCTATACTCCATACCACAAACCACTTCAAAAACACCTCAAACACATCATTATGGGTCTGCACATGCTTCCTAAATCATCTCCCATCCTTTACCAATGCATTTTCCTCAAACCCCAACTCTTAGCCACCATTCTTTGCTTAAAACATGGATGAAATCAACTAGGGCATCACTCAAACTTCATCAAACTGCCTCCCCTGCTCTTGCAAAACACATAAACACAAAACATATGCCTAAATATGCCATATCACCAGGTTATAGCATTTTTCATTGGCAAGTGCTCCAAATTACATTTTTGCCATTCAAGCCCACAAACCCTAGGTTAACAGACAATTTTTAGTAAAAATTCCATAACTTTCTCAAAACGTGATAAAAATTGATGAAACCAATGCCAAATGAAATAAGATTCAGAGAAATATCAAACCCAAGTTGTTTCACATCATTATCAAGTTATACTGGGCCATACTAGCCTCAGGAATAGCAAAAAAGCAGTCAAAATTTAGAAAAAAAACTGAGTTTTCTTGCATTATCTAATCTTCAAAATGTCTTCAACAAAAAGATCTTCAAACCAACCCCTTACATCGAGTTTCTCAAGCATATTTAAACTTGTCTAACCAAAAACCAACAGCTACAACTAACTTTTGAACTACTTGACCCTTTAACTTCCACTTTTTACATTTTTTTACATTTTGCCCATGACAACTTTTTGCAAGATTTACAAAATCTAACAACTTAACTACAACCAACCCAAATATGACTTAAAACATTAGAAAGATGGTCTATTATGACCTTATTTCACCAAATAAGACTCAAATCACCTGAAACCTATCACAAGACCTCATTTGACCATATTTACATGATTTGACATGGTGCCCCTGCACCATACACTCAGACTGAAAAAGAACTCAAGTCCCTTGAGAATTGTATTGCAGCTTGTCCACACCATCTCTTTGATCTCCAAAAGCCTTTTTCATCTGGTACTCCTTTTCGATGTGTTAGGTATTGAAAACATGCACTATCTCTTGCCATTTTGAATGTTTTGGCATCCAAGTTTTGCTCCAACTGTAGAGATATGTCTGATGGATGATCCTTGGCTACTTTCTCACTTGAAAACATCATTGAACCTGCATCAATATTTTCATCTTGAATCTAGGTTTACCCTTCCTTAAGGCTGCAATCACAATAAGAAAATAGTGTATTCCATCCTCCTTCCCATTAAATGCATGCTTAAACTTATCCACCTTCCTCAGTAAATCATCCTTAAGTTTTTCACCTTTGTTTCCCATCTATTTTATTTGATATTTTTCCCCTATGACTCCTACTTTATCAGGTTCACTAACCTTTGATGTGACAAAAACTAAAAGACCATTATCCTCTTTGGAAAACAATGAAGAAAACACCATTTCAACATACCTTTGAAGCCAACCTTGATCCTACAAAATCAATTCATCCTTGACCTTTTCCATATCAGATTTTGTCACCAACTCAATGTCATTTCTTTCCAAGTTCATTTTACTCTTCAAGTTTGTTGTCTTGGTACCTTCAAATTCTGGAATGGCTGCAACCTCCATGCATTCTTCTTCTTTTACCATCATCACCTCAGCTTGCTTGGTTTGTTCACCATCTTGCTTCATCAAGAAAGTTTCTATTGTCTTCACATCTAGTTTTAATGCTCCCACTTGTCTTCTTCTCCGAATAATCTTTTGAATAGGCCATGAGATCTTCTTCTTGACTGGTAGATGCCAACTTGACTCTTGGTTTGATAATTACTGCAACTCAACCTTGCATCTCTCTTCCATCCTTTCTCTCATCTCTTTTAGTTGTTCCATGGCCTGCCTCAGCTCTTTTATCTCTTGGTCAATTTCCATTTGTTTTGCCTTTTCTTTTTCCTTCTTCATCTCTTTTTCCTCTTTTTTCCTTTCTTGTTTCTTCTTTTGTGAACCCTCAACCTGCAAGTATCTCCTCAACACATCTATTCTTCTCTTTATTCAAGAAAGTCTCTTTCACCTTGATTCTCCTTGTCTTTGTGACACCTCACCTAGGTTTCCTCTTTTCTTCACTACCTAGTCTCTTGGCATATAGGTTCTTTCTTCAACCTACCAAAAAGACAACACATACAAACTCACAACATTCCTTGCCCAGATCTTCGGGCTCTAATACCAATTGATGTAGATCAGGGGGTGGAGTAAGTCCACACAATAACAATGAACCAACTCTTCAAGTTCCAAAACCTAATTGTAGTAGTATCTCTCACAAATCCTCATTATGCCTTGTAACCCTTGGAACATGGTTTTTCTATCATATCTTTTGGAGACGGTTGCAAACCCATAAAACAATCACCTTTTTGGATACCCTTTATCCTCTAATTTGACATATCCAATTTGTAGATAGGGTTGTTTAAGAACATACCCTCTTAAAAATTGTTGCTACGCTGAAATTAGGCCAAATTAGCCCACTTTTACAAAGCAACTATATGGAATTCAAACACCAAACTTCTCTCAACCACTCCAAGGGTTTTAACACACCATATAAGGTCCTCTTATGCAATTTTTATCACCCAAACTCATCACAAATTTGTTGTTTTTCAAAATCACTCACTTTTCTAGCCTTTCCAAGCCTGTTCACAAGGGGGTTTATTGGATCTCTATACTCCAGACCACAAACCACTTCAAAAACACCTCAAACACATAATTATGGGTCTGCACATGCTTCCTAAATCATCTCCCATCATTTACCAATGCATTTTCCTCAAACCCCAACTCTTAGCCACCATTCTTTGCTTAAAACATGGATGAAATCAACTAGGGTATCACTCAAACTTCATCAAACTGCCTCCCCTACTCCTGCAAAACACATAAACACAAAACCTATGCCTAAATATGTCATTTCACCAGGTTATAGCATTTTTTAACGGTGGCAAGTGCTCCAAATTACATTTTTTCCATTCAAGCCCACAAATCCTAGGTTAATAGGCAATTTTTAGTAAAAATTCCATAACTTTCTCAAAAAGTGATAAAATTTGATGAAATCAATTCCAAATGAAAGAATATTTAGAGCACTATCAAACCCAAGTTGTTTCATGTCATTATCAGGCCGTACAATGCCGTACTAGCCTTGGGAATAGTGAAAAAAAGTCAAAATTCAAAAAAAAAAACTGAGTTTTCTTGCATTATTTGATCTTCAAAATGTCTTCAACAAAAATATATTCAAACCAAACCCTTACATAAATTTTCTCAAGCATATTTAAAATTGTCTAACCAAAAACCAACAGCTACAACTAAATTTTGAACTACTTGACCCTTCAACTTCCACTTTTTACATTTTTTTTGCATTTTGCCCATGACAACTTTTTGCAAGATTTACAAAATATGACAACTTAACTACAACCAACCCAAATATGACTTAAAACAATAGAAATATGGTCTATTATGACCTTATTTCACCAAATAAGACTCAAATCACCACCTCATTTGACCATATTTACATGATTTGACATGGTGCCCCTGCACCAAAGAATAAGGTTTAAATTCAAAGAGTTTAGATGAAGAATAATAGGATCTCTTACTACACCCTTGATAAGGTCTATAAGGCAAGCAAAACTTGTTGAAAACTAGTTGACACGTGTAGCCCACTAGATTTTTGTTTTGTATTTACTTTATCTTGTATTGATGGTGAACCCAGATTTGTGAAGGAAGCTCTTTCTTTCAAGGATCATGAGTCTTGGATGGAGGCCATAATGGATGAGATGATGGTCTTGGACAAGTGTGAGACTTGGTATCTAGTTGAGCTTCCCATAGGAAGAAAGTCTATTGGTTGCAAGTGGGTGTTTAAGAAGAAATTTGGAGCAGATGGACATTTCAAAAGGTACAAGGCAATAATAGTGGTAGAAGGGTACTCCCAAGTTGAGGGAGTTGATTTTGGTAAAATTTTATCCTATTTTAAAACTAACTTCTATTATATTCCTACTTTCTATTGATTTTTATTACGATTTAGAAGTAGAACAAATGGATGTTAAAACTACATTTATGCATGGGTATCTTGAAGGAGAAATTTTTATGAAACAAGTTGATAGTTTTGTGGTAAAAGGGTAGGAAAACATGGTTTATATATTAAAGTTGTCATTATATAATCTAAAGCAATCACCTTGGATGTGGTATCAAAATTTCAATACCCTTGTATTGGAACTTGGGTTTTTTAGGAGTGAATGTAATTATTGTCTCTATTTTAAATTGATTGAAGATAAATTACTAATCGTTGTGGTGTATGTTGATGACATGTTGGTCATTGGAAATAGTAAGGGTGTTATTAGGGATCTCAAAATGCAATTATGTATTACCCTTGACATCAAAGGATTTTGGGGCTACAAAATACATCTTGGTTATGGAGATCAACAAGGATCAAATTGGTAGAAAGATTTGTCTCAGTTAGATATTTGGGAGGTAATTCTGATTATTATATTTGGTATCATGGGACTAATTATGTGGACAAGTTTCTTGATATACTGGGCTTTGTTGATTCAAATTGGGCTAGTTATTTGGACAATAAGAGGTCCATGAGTGATTATGTGTTCACTCTACTTGGAGTTGTTAGTTGGACGAGTAAGAAACATCCTACAATTGCATTGTCTACTATAAAATTAAAGTACATGGCTATGACACATGTCTATAAGGAGGTATTGTGGTTATATTATGTTTAGGTATTGTATTTAGACAAATCCGGATTAGATGTGATAGATAGAGTACTATCTATTTGGGAAAGAACCTGATGTACCACACTCATATGAACTATATTGATGTCTCGTATCACTTTGTCCATGAGATGGTTGAGTGTGGAAAACTCATCATACAAAAAGGTTGACACTTTGTTTAATGTTGCATATTCTCTCACTAAACCAATGAGAGAAAAGCGACCATGGGCCTTTCCTCTTCTAGCACTTGATGTATTTTGTTTCCATTTATGTCTTTGCAATGTAAATGTCAAGTGGGAGATAGTTAGGATTAGGTGTGCCATTCACCTTGCAAATCATGTCTTATAAATTGTATTAATTATGTAGATGTTAAATAGTGTATGATCTCCAAACATTAGGGAGTGGTTAAAATGGGATGCCCATATAAGGCTGGGGACTTGGGTTATTGTGTAAGAAGGCATAAAGCATTAAATAGGGAGGTTGCATTAAAAAGGTCAAAATTTGGAGTCATAAAGCATCTTCCCAATTCACAGATAATGACAAATGCATTAAATACCCTCATGGAGTGCATAGATTTGGAAAAGTGACCAATTTGACCATTATCATGAAATATATGATGCATAAGAGAGGTGTAAGAAGAGTTAGTATTTTGGATAACTTGACCATGACTATGGGGGAATTGTATTTTTATATGACTCATAGTTTGGGGATACCACTTAGTGGTTTCTTGTTTCTAACTTTTCTATATATTAGAGGCATGGGATAGAGGTTTGTAAGGTTCTTTTTTAGTTACTCTTATGCTACCAAATTATGTTTAGATGGATAAGTGATTGTATTAGTGTACACATTTGAATGTGGTTAATACAATCTTGTGTCTCTTTGGTGGTGGAATTTTTTGCTGCAAGGGTTTCTCCCTATATATCTAGTGTTCACATGGTTTGCAATTTTATGTTTGCTTCCACATTATTATTATAATTTATTAGCTTAATCAAATTATTAATCAAGTTAAATCACTATTTTGTTAGTATTCTCATTGTGCCATTTACCTTGTAAACCAACATGTTGGTGGTTTTCACACAACACTTTTTACTTCTACAACATCTACAAATTTATTAGCGACAAGAATAACTTCAACAATAGAAATAAATGGCAACTATTAGAGGTAACTCTTGATGAAGTTGTCCTATAGGATCACTTGATATTATATTCTAACCATACTAACCTATTTTTATGTGTCCAATCTATCATTTTAAAACTCAAGAAATTCTTGTTTAAAAATGGATTAGCAAGAAGTTGAGTTGTTTTGGAAGGTAAAAAACTAATTTTATGATTGGGATCTTTTGTGCAACCATCCAAGTGGCATTTAGAGACAATAAATCAAATCCAAACCTTTTTCATGGGTGTTGGTAAGGACATAAAATGTGATAAGTCATTTTAATGTGAAATCATGTCTAGAAAATGTTAAAAATCAAAGAAAATGGCTAAGAGGGAAAAATAGTTGGGGTAGGTATATGGACAAATGGTAGGCCATTTGTGAGCAATAAAATCACTTGAAAATAATTGGGGAAGCAAATAAATCAAAGGTGAGATGGAGAAAAAAACTATGACTAATTTTTCCCATAGAGGAACAACTCAAACATGTAGATTTGGGTCAATTGGGAACAAAAGAGTATAGACTAAATATATGGGTCCATTTTTAATGTCATGCAAAGTGTGTAGAGGTTGGATTGATGATTTCTTATCCATTCTAGGCATAGATCAAGCCATTGTTAATTTCTATGTGTATGTGTGTTTATCTTAGGTTCATAATTAGCTTGTTGTAGCTTGTAAAGGTAGAGTTTATTTTAATATAATGAAAAGTGTATTGTTATGGCTTCTGCATGGCATATGAATTTTTGGTTGAGTTTGTAGACTACTAGATAAGGTAGTATTTTATAGGACCCCTTTCCTAGATTGCACCACTCAAGGATCATATTCGACATGTGGTACAAATGTTTAATCCACTTAATGTATCTGATTCTATTATTATGACTCACAGACTAGAGGATAAATTATTATCCAACAAAAGGATAGCATTCGCTAGCAACAAAGACCATACCACCTCTACTTTGTCATTTTCTTCACCTACTAGGTTGACGCCTAAACAAATTAAAAAGAAAGGGTAAAAGAGAAATGTTTCAACTATGATAGAAAATACATTCAAGAACATAAATGTATTAAAAAGAAGTTGTTCTATATGAAGGGTGTCAATGAAGAAGAGGAATTAGAGGTTTTTGATGAGATAGATGAGTCAAAAGACCCCCCACCATCTATTACTGTGTACTCTTAGGTATTAGCACACCACAAACCCTCAATGAAGTGGAGTTCCTAAAAATAGGTGACAACATTGATTGACTGAAGAAGTACTCACAACTTCATAAACAAAAACTTGGCGATGTGATTGAATTATTTTATTTACCTAGCTCCAAAATTTTAGTTCATGATTACTAATGGGCGTATAATTAACTATTTAAAATATCATAATATTAAACTCACCATGGGAGACTACCATCTAGATTACATTATGTTTGTTATTGCCATGGGTGGACCAGTTATTGTTTTCAGATTCTAATGGCTTACTAACTTGGGAATGATTGAGGTGAACTTCTAGGAGTTGTCCATGCATTTTCATTTAGAGGGTAGGACATTTAAACTATGAGGGTTGCATGCAAATTCTCCATAGATGGTAAGATCTCACCAAATGGAAAAGATGTTAAAAAAGGATGCATATAGATTTGTGGTACAATTATTATTATGAGAAGCATAATAATCAAAGTTTCCCACACCACAATATCTACAAGTAATTATAGATGGGCACTCAATTTTTTTGATATATGCTAAAAGTATTGCCTGCCAAAAGAGATCATGATCATGTCATTTAGCTACTACTAGGGATCTAACCAACCAACATTAGACCTTACAAGTATCCATATGTGCAAAAAAATAAAATTGAGAAGATGTTATAGGAGATATTCGAAGTAGGTATTATCCATCCTAGTCAAAGTGTTTATTCCTCTCTAGTAGTGTTGGTATGTAAGAAGGATGACACTTGGTGGATGTTTCTAGACTATAGAGAACTCAATAAGTACACCATCAAAGATAATTTTTCTAATGCATTCATTGATGATTTGTTAGATGAACTAAATGGAGCAATATTTTTTTATAAATCTTGATCTTAGATTAGGTTATCACCAAATTAGAATTAAGGAAGAAAATATTCCCAATTTAGCATTTAGGACTCATGAGGTTCATTTTTATTTCTTAGTGATGTCATTGGTCTTTCCTTCTACATTTCAAAGTTTGAGGAATTCCATTTTTAATCTATTTTTAGGAATTTTGTATTAGTGTTCTTTGATGATATATTATTTTATATAAAAACATGGGAGGAACATTTGCACCATGTTGATAAAGCCTTACAAATTTTCCAACAACATTAGCTTTATGCTTAACATTCTAAGTGTGATTTTGGACTCAAAGAGGTTGAGTACTTGGGTCACATTGTGTCTCATGAAAGAGTCAATGTTTATCCTAACAAAATCAAGGCTATGATGAAGTGATCAATTCCTAAAACCATTATGAACTTGAGAGATTTCCCAGGACTTGTTTGATACTATATAAGATTTGTAAATAATTATGGGCACATAGAAACTTCCCTCACAACATTTTTGAAAAAGGATGCTTTCAAAGTAAATGAGGTGTTTAAAAAAACATTTTAGAGACTAAAGGAGGCTATGCTTACCACTTCATTTCTAACCACTCAAAATTTCACCAAGACTTCTATTATAGAATGTGATGCTTTAGGGAATGGTATAGGAGTAGTTCTCATGTAAGAAGGAAGGCTCATTAATTTTAAAAGTTATCAATTGAAGGGTAAAAATCTTCTATCTATCCTTCATGCAATCAAACAAGGGAGGCCATATCTGATGAGTAACAAGGGAGGCCATATCTGATGAGTAGACACTTCAAACTAAAGATAAATCATGACAACCTAAAGTATTTCTTAGAGTAACTTTGCTAACCTCTAAATAACAACAAAAATGGGTCACTTATATGTTGGGATATGCTTTTGAGATCATTTATAAGAAAGGGAAGGATAATGTAGTGTTTGATACACAATATCAGAAGGATTATAGGGATGAGGAATTATTGTATACCATTTCAATATTATAGGCAAATTGGGCTAAAGAAGTGAGATTAGAGTGGAAACAAGATGTTGTTACCTAAAATCTAATTCAATAGATGTAGAAGAATATAAGTAGATCAAATATGTTTTATTATAAGGGAGACTCCTTATAGTATAAAGAGAGACTATACCTATGTAATAATTCCACCACCAAACAAAATATTCTATAGGAACTCTAAGGTTCTCAAGTTGGGGGTCACTTAGGACTTTTGAAAACATATCAATGAATCAAGCATAATTTATCTTGGGAAGGGCTTAAAGGTGATGTTCAAAAATTTCTTGTAGAATTTCTAATATGTCAAAGAAATAAAAGTGAGACAATTAAGACACCTAGTCTTTTGCAACCTTTGGCTATTGTTAGCCAATGTTTACAAGACATCTCCATAGATTTCAACCTAGGCCTACCAAAGTTTGAAAGGAAGAATGTCATAATGGTAATGGTGGATATACTCACAAAGTATGCCCATTTTTGTTCATTATCATATCCTTTTACAGTAATTATAGTGGCAAAAGCAATTAGGGAGAATATATAGAAGTTACATGGTACCCCAAAGGTTATTATAAGTGATTGTGATCCTATATTTACTAGTAATTTTTGGACACAACTCTTTTTCTTGGGTACTCAAATTGCTCATAGCTATTTATACCATCCTTAATCAAAAACTAAAAGTAAGGTAGTCAAAATATGCTTGGAGAAGTATCTAAGTTTTATTGAATAGATTTAAGTAGTCTCAATGTGTGACTTGGCTACCACCACCAAAATGGTTGTGTAACACTTCCTTCCATAGTGCTTTAAAAATGTCCTCATTAATGGAATTCTATGGTTACCATCCCCCATCTATCACATCATTATTGAAGGTTACACCAAGAGTTTACATTGTGGAAGATTACATTAATCATCAACAATAGGTGCTTTCTGGGATCAAGTAGAATTTGGCCATGGCACAAAACTAAATGAAACAATAGGTTGATAAACATTGTAGCAAAAGAAATTTTGAACTAGGAGATTATGTTTTTCTAAAGTTGCAACCACAGAAGAAAATGTCCCTGAAGCAATAAAGGAAGAATAACAATCTCTCACTTAGATATTATGGTCTATATCAAATTTTGTAGAAGATTGGTAGTGTAACATATAAGCTTGAGTAACCTCTAACAACAAAAATACATTTATTTTTCATTTCTCTTGTTTAAATAAGGTTACTAGTAAACAAATTCAATGATAAACAATGTTAACTAAGCTTCATGAAGATAAAAGAATCATCTTGGATTCTGAATTAATTCTCTAAAGATGCACAAATAAGTTGAGGACTATTACAATTATAGAGTACCTAATTAAGTGGAAGAATTTGTATGTTGAAGATGCCATGTGGGAAGATGGAGATTTTGTGCAAAAGCATCCATAATTGATTAGTGTTGAGGACAATACTAGCTGAAGAGGGCATGCTATGCACTTAACTTATTAATTATATTGGGATATGTGATAACCAAATATGGATCACATAATCCTTAATTAAACCATTTACAAGTCCTTAAGGATAATTATTGTATGCTAGGTTGGCCTCATTTGGATTAGAGTACTAATATTAACTAATGATGCTTAATATAGGAGGTAGTGTGTAGTATTTAGGCATCATATTGTTGGTCTTTCTCTTATTGAAGACTTTTGGAGGCTTCTCCATCAAAGTGCTTCTTATTATGGTAAAATTTCAAACCTATGTCACACTTTTAGCCAAATAAATAGTTTCTATAGAAAGGGTTCCGCCCAGAACCAGATAGCACTTATGTGGCATTGCGTGGCATGAATAGTTCCAGGTGGAACAGTTACGAGCGAAACCCTTTCAAGTGGAACCTTCAATGTAAATAAACACATTTTTTAAAATTTAAATCAAATTTACATTGAAGGTTCCGCCCGAAAGGGTTTCGCGCATAAATGTTCCACCCAAAACTGTCTATGTGGCATCCCATGTGGTAACAAAACCTCCATTTTATAATAAATTGAACAAAACTTTAAGTTCAACTGTAAATTTCTCCAACCAAAGGGCATTTTCATGAAAATATAAAAATACCCTTTGGTAGATATTGGAGTCTAGATCTTAGAAATATATTTTTTTATATTTTTTGATAAGTTTTATTAGGATTATTTTTAAATTTATTGCAAGTAGGTTATTATAATCAAACATGTAGCTGATTAGAAATTAAAAATAAATAGGAAAAACATATTTAAAAAATTTGAAAAATATATGGTTCACTAGAGAAGAGAATCCTCTCCAAAAGGGTATTTTTTTTTTAGAAAAAAATATATATTGTAAAAAAGTTGACGTCTCATGGAAACTACTCTGTTCTGATTAAAATTGATTTTAAAAAATTATTAAAAAAATTATCAAAAATTAATTTTTTTCGTCCATGCACTAGATATTTGAGTTGGCTAATTAGGAAAAAAAAAAAAATTTAAAAAATATTATTTTTCTATATTTTTCTTGACATCCCATCGATGTCACTTTTTTCAAAAAATATCAGCGTTTAAAATTCATCAATTAAATTTATAAAAAAAATATCCACCTATTTTTATTTTTTTTTTAAATTATAAGCATAAACTAAAATAAAAATTCTACATTTCATTAGTTTATGTCATTTCAAAATTCAAAAAATACATATGACCTTTTTTACGTTTAAGTTGGAAAAATATGTTTGTGTTGGTCGTTTCTTATAAAAGTGTGACACAGTTCTGAACTTTCGCCCATTAACAAGTATTTACATCTTATTTCCTATTATATTGTTCTCTTGTGGAATTAATTTCATTACAAACCACTTCATGCTACATATACTATGAAGTACACATATGATATACTTACACCTTACATTTATATATATAATACATCATATGATAGTGTATCTCCTGACATAATTGAAACTTACGATACTCTTTCTACATGTCATATATGGTTTATTTTGAACTCCATGCTTTACATATCATACTAAGCCTAGTTCTTTCCCATTTTTCATGCCTTTGCTATATCATCAACTCATTCTATACCTTAATAAGTAGATATGAGGTATGATACACTAGATCATTCTCATAATACCCCCACAAAAAATACCCATTTGGGATTCAATATTTTCCTCAGAAAACCATAAGAGCATTTTAAAAAACATTCTAGAGTGCATATTTAACTCATCTACTCTTGCCCTAAAAGGATTAGCCTTGATATTACAACCAATACTTCAAGATAACTCCTTAATATCCTTTTCAGTTCATGAATTTCCATCTCTACATGTGATTCAGTAGTATAGACCATTATATATTGTCATTAGGTATGAGGGCATTCGAGTTAAATGTGCACAAATGTATAATGGATCCAAATTGAATATAAGTAGCAAATATTTTCTAGATGTGATCCAAGTTAGTAACTCTAATATTCAAAAAATATGAGGTAACCATTGTTGTGCCTCACACAACACACCCCATTTTTCCTTAGGAACATATGGACCCCCTTTTTTGGTGCAGTCATAGTCGGAGGGTCCATAGAATGAGCTGTCTAAACCATGCAACTAGAGTAAACACAATGAAAACAACTCAATTATAGAATGCAATGGAAGATTCAAATGCTCAATATATCATATATTCAGAATGCTTATATGCAGGAAACATGCGGGCTACAATTAAAGGGCTCACAGGCCTGCTTTCCGGGTTACAACAGATATGCAAGATAGGGAATTAAAGTGTCTTCTGGAAAGAAAATCTATAACTCTAAACTACATAATGGATTTCTATCAACTATTACTTGAGAATTGAGTTCCTAATGCCTCTAAGAGATCTATATATATCATCTCCAAGCTCAAGAAATCATCCACGTCGGCCAAAGAAGGTTACAAACTCCAAAGAAGGGTGTAACGTGTAGAAATGAGTAGGTTGACCTACAACATCTGGTAATGCTCTGTAAATGGATGAAACTTGGTGCGGACCTCAAGGATGGTCTATCTGATCAATATGTGTCATGTATGATGTTTCATTTGGCTCCGCAAGTCACGAAAGTGCTCCACAAACCTTCTCCTTCAACTGACTGTCTAACTGCTCTATTCTATGAAAACTGATGATCTTCTGATAGCAATAACTTTTAGCAAACAAGTCCAAATGACCTGAAATTTGGATATGATGTAGATGATGATATGTAGATGTTAATTCCTACTCTATGAGCTCTAAAATGAAGATGTGGTGAAATGTGATACAAAATGTTGAAACTGCAACTGACTGAACTGAACTAAAAATGAAAGAAAAGAAAGAATACAAATGTTTTTGGTTGATGCAAGATTGCTCTGTAACCTGGGATGCTCCTAATCAGACACCTAGGGTTGTTGAAAAAGTGAGTCCCTCACTTTGTTGGGGCTAGAGGAAAACCAAGGTGGTCTACCTTAGCTTGAGAAATCCAAGTTGAGTCTTCTTTCGGTCTGCCTTTCCACTTTACCAAATATTCCTTATACTGCTTGCCTCTGGTACTACATCTAGTTCTACTATCCAAGATGTCCTCTATCTACTTCGGTTGTTGTTGTGGTAACTAATTCTTCAAACCATCTCCAATGGTGTCACTTGATTCTCCTTCATGATACTAATATAGGTCTACAATGTTGAATATAGGTGATATACCCAATGTTTCTGATAGCTCCACTTCATATACATTTCCTAAATCAGATTTCCTGAGTATCTTACATGGTCCAAACTTCTTCATCTTCAGCTTGTTGTATGTCGCCATTGGAAATCTCTCCTTTCTCAAATATACCATTACTTCATCTCCAATTGAAAATTCTTTATGTCTCCTCTTCTCATCTACTTGCTCCTTATACTTTCTATTCATCTCCCCCAAATGCTTTCTGACTTGATTATGTACTGTCTCCATATATCCTGCAAATTCTTCTACCTCTACACTTCTCTTATTCTCCATAATGATGTCTCTCAACTCTGCAACTCCTCTAGGTTTCATTCTGGTCACAATCTCAAATGGTGTCTTCCCTGTACTCCTATTCACTAAATTATTGTATGCAAATTCTACTTGCAGTAGAATTAGATCCCAATTTCCTATCTTATCTCCACTAAACATCTCAACAAGTTTCCCAAACTCCTATTTACCACTTTTGTTTGTCCATCTATATGTGGATGAAATGTTGAACTAAACTTTAGGTATGTCTTCATTTTCTTCCACAATGTCCTCCAAAAGTATCCAATGAATCTTGTATCTCTATCTAAAATTATACTCTTAGGTAATCCATGCAATCTCACAATCTCCTTGAAAAATAGGTCAACAACATGCACTGCATCATTTGTCTTCTTACAAGGTATGAAATGTGACATATTTGAAAATCTATCCACCACTACAAATATAGAATCATATCCTCTCTGTGTTCTTAGCAATCCTAGTATAAAAT
Organism: Cunninghamia lanceolata; assembly: GCA_027924645.1. Lineage (NCBI taxonomy): Eukaryota > Viridiplantae > Streptophyta > Pinopsida > Cupressales > Cupressaceae > Cunninghamia > Cunninghamia lanceolata. Next base: position 6,776,626 of record BSBN01000671.1, on the reverse strand, counting down.
CCATGCCCATGTCTTCCTAAGGTCTCTCTGATATGGCCAAAGATTTGTACAAACTAGTATTCTGACTACTCCCTTTTGCAATTTGACATATTTTGCAACTCTGCACAAACTTCCTTAAATCCTTATATATCTATAGCCAAAAATAATGTTCACTTACCAAAGCCATTGTCTTGTCAATCCCAAAATGTTCTGCTAATCCACCATTGTGTTTCTCCTTGATCAAATTATCTCTCGTTAAACTCTAAGGTATACACAACTGATTTCCTTTGAACATGTCTTCCTGAATGAAATAATCTAACCACTTACTTATATCTATCACAATGGGTTCCTTGCATGCTTTCCATGGTTCTACAAAATCAAGATCCTCTTCGTACATGTGCTTCAGTTCCTCAAAATCTAATACTTCTACTCTCATTTATGTTAGCAAATTCCTTCTTTTGCTCATTGCATGTGCAACTTTGTTTGATTTCCCACTCCTATGCTTCAATATAAATGTGTAACTGTACATGAACTCTACCCATCTCATATGTCTCTGATTCAACTTTCCTTAACTATTCAAATATTGTAAAGCTTGATGATCTGTGTACAACACAAATTCCTTAGGCAATAAATAATGTCTCCATCTCTTCAAAGCTTGAATTATGGCATAGAACTCTTGATCATAAACTGAGTATCTTCTCCTTGCATCATTCAAATTCTCACTGAAATATGCTACTGGTCTACCTTCTTGACTTAACACTGCTCCTATTGCATTTCCACTTGCATCACAATCTACTTGAAATACCTTGCTAAAATCTGGTAATGCTAACACTGGTTGTTTGGTCACTTTCTGCTTCAACAATTCAAAACTTTTATTTTCTTCTGATGTCCACTTAAAATCCTTTTTGTCACCTCTCATTGTCTCTATCATCGGCATGCAAATTGAACTGCAATTTTTGATGAACTTCTGGTAGAAACTAGCTAATCCATGAAATGATATTACCTCTCCAATGCTTTCCGATGTTGGCCACTCAATAATTGCTCTTTGGCCACTCAATAATTGCTCTTTCTCAGGGTCCATCTTCAATCCTTCTATGGAAATCACAAAGCCCAAATATACCAATTCTTCCTTCATGAAACTACATTTCTTGATGTTTATCAGCAATTTCTCTTTTCTCAACCTCTGCAATACTTGTCTAATATGCCACAATTGTTCTTCCTTTGTCTTATTGAAAATCAAAATATTATCTAAGTATATGATAACAAACTTACCCAATAATTTCTTCAAAACCTCATTCATCAACCTCATGAAAGTACTCAATGCATTAGTCAATCCAAAAGGCATCACTAACCATTCATACAATCCTTCATTTGTCTTGAATGCAGTCTTCCACTCATCTCCTTCTCTGATCCTGATCTGATGGTATCCACTCTTCAAGTCTATCTTTGTAAAATACTTTGCTCCACTCAAACAGTCCATAATGTCATCCATCTTTGGCAATGGAAATCTATACTTAACTGTGATCTTATTGATTGCTCTAGAGTCTGTACACATCCTCCATTCTCCATCTTTCTTCGGTGCTAGCACTGCAGGTACCGCACATGGGCTCAAACTTTCTCTGATTAATCCTTTCCTCAATAGTTCTTGTATCTGTCTATTCAACTCCACATTTTCTGTTGGTGTCATCTGGTGTGTTGCTTTATTAGGCAAACTAGCTCTAGGTATAAGGTCCATATGATGACTGATACTCTGGATTGGTGGCAATCCTTTAGGCACATTATTTGATATGATGTCTTCATACTCTGTCAACAATTCAATTATCTTCTCTAGCTGTGATTCTTTAGCCTCTGTACATAGGGTTCCACGCTTCTTAGGAATCAAAGCAAAACACATATTCTCATGTCTCAATCCATACAAAAATTTCCTTCCATCTACCAAATAGATTCTAGCCTTCCCACATACTTCACTTTTAGGTTCATCTTCCAAAGGTATCAAGATATGTTTCTTCTCATTTGATGTTATAGTATACGTATTCTTTCTCCCATCATGTATAGATTTTCTATCATACTGCCATGGTCTACTCAATAATATATGACATACATCCATCTTTTGCAAGGTGTGACCCTTGGTCTCCTTGTTCAGCGCTGCACTGCGGTGGTTTGCGACAAGGGCTTAACCGTCTCCCATGCTTGTTAAGTCAAGTGGTTGTATCGGGCATTAACAGGTCGATCTTTTGGTGCAATGACAGCTAACAATTGGTATCAAATCCGAGGTCACGAGTTCAAACCCCACGCTTGCGCTGGGGGGATTGTTGCAAGGTGTGACCCTTGGTCTCCTTGTTCAGCGCTGTGCTGCGGTGGTTTGCGACAAGGGCTTAACCGCCTCCCATGCTTGTTAAGTCAAGTGGTTGTATCGGGCATTAACAGGTCGATCTTTTGGTGCAACGGCAACTAACACCATCAACATAATATCACACAATACTTCATCATGATAAGATCCTATATGAAATTTCACCAAACATTGTTCCCTCACCAGTACCTTGTGTTCATCCTGAATCCATGCTATCTTGTAAGGCTTAGGGTGTTTCAATCTCTCCAGATTCATCTTAGTCACCATCTCCTCTGAAACCAAATTATCAATATTGCCACTATCAATGATCATTTTACAATATTTATGTCCTAATTTGCATCTGGTCCAGAACAAACTTTTCCTCTGCGGTGGTTCCTCAGTTATCCCTGCTTGTAATAATGCTCTCCTCATAACTAATGATGCTGTCAAATCAACCATACATTTCAATATATCAATCAATCAGGGAGTAATCTCATTAATCGATCACTCATTCAAGAGCATTACAATTCCAATATCATTGAACTATTTGATAAAACACTATTCATCAAACAGGAGTAGCGAAGGTTATATCAACAAAATTATATTAATTGTAGTCATATCTTCAAGGATTCCAAAAGCAATTTATACAACATATATATCTCTCATATTAGCAACTTATAATATACATTCCAAGCAGCAACATATTACAACATTATTCAGTCCTAACAGCACAAGGTATCTATATCAGCATTTTTTATCAATAAATAACATTATCATATGAGCAACACTATAGTATCTTAATCAAGGAATGCATATATATATGATAGATCTGATATAGTAGAGGCAACATATTGCCATATATTTATCCATCTAATAAGGGTGGTATGTTATCTGGTTCCCATTGAAGGAATAATATTCATAAGAAAGTATTATCTTCGTGATCCATAGGATCACTAGAATATATCAAATCATTCAAGAAGACGAATCTCACATTGGTACAATCTCTCTAACCTTAAATAATTATACTCATGATATATGAGGGATGAACGCAACCTTGCCACATCATTAATCTTTGTCTATTGCCCTTATGAGGATGTTTGGGTCCTTAGGGAAGGGCGGTTTATTATTATTATTAATAAGTCTTACATGGTAGGTGACTCTCAAGTGGTGGTACTGCTGGGTGAGCATGAAACCCTTGAGCTGAGTGGTGGTATTGCTGGGTGAGCATGAAACCCTTGGGCCTATGGTAGTGGAGCAATGTTATCCAACGCCTTAATGAGTATATACCCCGCCTCTGCTAGGGTTGATGATTAGGTTAGATTAATGATCGGGCATGACGATCGCCATTCCCAAAGTATATCATGAGGCCAAACATGGTTAAAGTATAAGTATGAGGAAATACATTTAGATTATTATTGATTGTGATCATGATGTTGCTAACCCTAATGATCATGAAAGAATATATGTACTTGTATATGTGTTAATGTCTTTGATTACAGGATTTGAATATACGTGTGCATAGGTAACATTGCATTCTTGTTCATTGTCATTGATTATGATTATGATGTATTGATTTCATCACTAAATTGATCTTTAATAGTACTAGTGTCCCTTTCTAGTAGTTATTCTTGTGTGCAGATTGAGAAATAAAGGATATCCTAAAAGGGAACATTACAAGTGGTATTAGAGCAATCATCCTGCCATCCTGTGAATGATAGTTGACTTACATGACTCATGTGTATTTATGTACTCCATATATTATGTCTTCCACGTATACTTCATGTCTCACGTATACTCTCAACATGAATCTTCCCTCCTGTAATAATCTTATTCATCATTGATTGTCTCCATGCTATCATATCATCATCTATTATACACTTCTACGATTGAATTTACCTTTTCTACAAATTCATCTCTCTAAATTTTCAAGATGATTTCATCATTCATGTCTTTCCTCAACTATAACTTAACTTATTGTCTTTTGCACATGGTGTTTTCTATTTGAAGTGTCAAACCAAAGATCCTCACTCGTCATGATATACAAAAATGTAGTTTTTCTCTCTCATCATTCTTTCTTGATTAACACAATCATGGTTCACATTCTCAAGACTATTATGTCCTTTGTTATCAATGTTAAGAGTTTACAACACTATATATAGTTACAATATAATAGCTGAGATAGTTTAACCATTATCACCCACAAATTTAGTTCTTGTAAATCCTAGTCTAAATATAATGATCAAAACATTATGCCTTGACTTTGAAATATAAGTGCTAGGTTCATTTTTCACTAAGGTTTGTCATACAACTTTGCCTTACTACTATTACTTCCATCTTTTCATTGGACTGATACAATGTAGTGACCTCAACCTAACTATTATGTAGAGATCTAGCACTATGCTATGTCCTTATAATAGACTATGTTCAATCAGTTCATGGTAATACCTAAGTATCTAAGGTAAAATACAATTAACCTTTGATAGCAAGGTACTCTATTACTACCCTTAGTCTTGTTAGGCATAACCTTGACTTACAAATGTTAAGCAATATCAATTACATTGAAACCCTCTCATACCCTTCTAAAAGATTGGATAAGTGGCCAATGACCATCAAATCTAGGAAAATCTTATGAAATCTTTGTATCTTAGTCATAGCTAGGTCTACATAAGATGACATAGCATACAAATGACCCCATCAACATTCTGACTATCCCTATTATCCCATATGACCTTATGGCAATGGCAACTCGAATTAACTTTGTCTATTCCTTGAATGGTGGAGAATGTAGCAAGGAAGACCTATAGGATTCAGTGTCTCTTCATGGCTATCCTTATTGTTATCTTGATTGACAACAGACACTTTGTTTTGGGACTATTACTTCCAAATAATTATGGCAATCTTCATTATAATCAGAATTGGGATCTTAACTAGATGCAATTTTAGTTCCATAACAACCTTTATCACTTAGAATTTAGTGAGTTGCCTTGAGGGCAACCAAATTTGAGATTCATTATACCCCTTCATCTTGTAAGGCCCTAATGTCACAAGACATGCATTGACAGTGAGATGGAATACTTTAAAACCTTGTAAAAATGCATTGACAATTATGTGATTGTGAGGACTTCTTATGGTAGTCTTCATGAACTTGAACAAATCTAGTCTCAAAGTTTAATATTGCCATTAGAATCACTGGAGTAACTGCACCTTCATCATTTAAGATCTCCCATGCAATGTAAAATAGTGGTAACAGTCTTTGACAACAATCTTTCATATAGGAGCATGCTTTATAAGTTAGTTTAATATGAAGGAAGTAACTCTGATGGTGATCCCTCAAATGGATAGCCCAATGGGCCCAAGTGCATGATAATAGTCATAAGAATCATGAAGAATGTAACATGCTTAAGATGAACCTATGACTGCCCGTGTAGTTCACAACAGTACCTTGACAAATTTAAGGATTGCTCATAGGTCTGATAATGAATCTGACAGTCCTAGGCTTATGAGAGACCTTTCTCTGAGTATGAATGAAAGCATAATTCCTTTGTTATGATCCCAAATGCCTTAAGCACTACTCATTGTCTATCTTCATAATGACTTCTTGATTAATACACCTTACTAGGGATAATCACAATTATTAAGGACTGTACTACCAGGATGTAGTAAACTTTTCATTGGGTTTTGGAATACTCTTCCTCATGCCAACAAAACATGTATGACAGTCCTGTGACCATGAGATTATTATCACCACTTAAATCACAACAAGCATCCATAGATGTCAATACCAAGTTAAAAACTATAGATCAGTCACATTGCCATGGAATTGATATAGGGTCTCAAGATAGTCCAGTCATAGTAAAGATTACACCATATCATATGAAGCAAAGCTAAATGATCCTCAAGAAAACCATAAAGAGCTAAAAGATGTTCAGACCAATACAAAGTTATCTAATATCATCTAGCCTATTCAAGATTGAGACAACAAAGAAAGAATATTCAACATCCAAATGGTCACCACAGTCTCAAAGATGAGCATTATAGCACAAGAAAATAACATAATCAAAATTTGTTGACACACATCTATATTACACTCTAGAAGAAATTCAGATTTTTGTAAGAGCTTTTATTCAAATACAAATCATCTCCTAAGACTAAAGCTTGAGGTAAGAACATGTTTTTAAGACCAAATTATCATAAGTAAATCCGTAACGCATATCCCACACTCATAGAAACAATGACGATACATGGATCAACCTTGTAGTTTACAAATTGATCTAGTAAATCTATTAGACGATTTCTTCCCAGAGTCTCCTTATAAGTTCTTCTCTTGATTATAGTAACTTAGATAAGATCAATACCTATCAAGCTATGACAAAGTTGTTACATAAACCTATGCTAAGTTATGTTGTGGGCCCATAACCCACAAATCCCAGGATCATTCTCCAAAACATTAAAAAGATTTTCCTTTTTGCATTCACTTGATTAACTACATTGCCTCAATCACATTGCTATTCAAAACTAAAAAAGGATTTACCAAATTTTCATGATCACAAATTTTTTTTCTCCATTATATCATATAATCAATTGCTCATCAAGGCATTGATCTGAACATGACTCTTTCCAAACTTTAGGGTCAATAATATATCAGAAGAGTTGATCATCCAAACCCAAAATTGCTTGAGGACAAGCAATCTTGAGTGGGGAGGTCTGTCATGTCCATATACTAATGAGTTATAATTGAATCGATTATGCATGATTCATAAATTGATATAAAATTAAATATATTTAAATAATAAATTAAGTATTATTAAATATAAATAACAATTATTAATATTAATATAAATACAATATTAATAATTAAATATTATTATAATTATAAATATATATATAAATTAAATAATATATATAATAAAAATAAATATATTATAAGTGAAGCATTATAGAGGGGCCGATCCCCCACATGATCAACCCCTCCCAAAGAAAGCACATAGGGCAAGCTTTATACAAGCAATGGTTGACAATAGAGACAAAGTCAGTAGTGAAGGAAACCAATAAACAAGACTTAATATTAATTGCAAAGGGATCGACTAGAATCCAAGCACAGCAGTAATATGAACTCAAACAAGAACAATCCAAAAGTGGCGTCGACTATGTTTAGAGGTTAATTCGTAATAACTAAAGGTGACACCTATTAAGAGTTAGCAATCCCATGAAAGAATGCGACTATTGAATGCAACTGATCAAAGACATATGAAGAGATCGGTGGGCATTGAAAGGGGGGATCAACAACATCTAAAACTCAACATCTAATACATAGTCAGCATTCAAGCACCAATCATCAATAAATACATCAGCAATCTTATCGAATCAACCATACATTTCAATATATCAATCAATCAGGGAATAATCTCATTAATCGATCACTCATTCAAGAGCATTACGATTCCAATATCATCGAACTATTTGATGAAACACTATTCATCAAATAGGAGCAGCGAAGGTTATATCAACAAAATTATATTAATTGCAGTCATATCTTCAAGGATTTCAAAAGCAATTTATATAGCATATATATATATATATATATATATATATATATATATATATATATATATATATCTCATATCAACAACTTATAATATCCATTCCAATTAGTAGCATATTACAACATTATTTAGTCCTAACAACACAAGGTATCTATATCAGCATTTTCTATCAATCAATAACATTATCATATGAGCAACACTATAGTATCTTAATCAAGGAATGTATATATATATATATGATAGATCTGACATAGTAGAGGCAGGATACTGCCATATATTTATCCATCCAATAAGGGTGGTATATTATCTAGTTCCCATTGAAGGAACAATATTCATAAGAAAGTATTATCTTCATGATCCATAGGATCACTAGAATATCTCAAATCATTCAAGAAGACGAATCTCATATCAGTATGATCTCTCTAACCTTAAATAATTATACTCATGATATACAAGGGATGAGCGCAACCTTTCCGCGTCATTAATCTTTGCCTATTGCCCCTATGAGGACATTTGGGTCATTAGGGAGGGCGGTTTATTATTATTAATAAGTCTTACACGGTAGGGGATTCTCAAGTGGTGGTATTTCTGAGTGAGCATGAAACCCTTGAGTCAAGTGGTGGTATTGTTGGGTGAGCATGAAACTCTTGGGCCTATGGAAGTGGAGCATTGTTATCCAGCACCTTAACGAGTATATACCCCGACTCTGCTAGGGTTGATGATTAGGTTAGATTAACAACTGGGCACGACGATCACCATTCCCAAAGTATATCATGAGGCCAAACATGGTTAAAGTATAAGTATGAAGAAATACATTTAGATTATTATTGATTATGATCATGATGTTGGTAACCCTAATGATCATGAAAGAATATATGTACTTGTATATGTGTTAATGTCTTTGATTGTAGGATTTGATTATATGTATGCACAAATAACATTACATTCTTGTTCATTGTCATTGATTATGATTATGATGTATTGATTTCATCACTAAATTGATCTTTAATAGTACTAATGTCTCTTTCTAGTAGTTCTTCTTGTGTGCAGCTTGAGAAATAAAGGATATCCTAAAAGGGGACATTACACTAAACTTCTTTCCACCAAATAGTAGCATGTCCTTTCAACTTAGTCTTTGCAAATCTTACTTTCTTCGGATCTTCAATTTCTTCATATTTAAAGTATTCCTCCAAGTCATTTATCCAATCAATCAATTCCTTCGGATTCAAATTTCTAGTGTAATCCAGTACATGCACTCTAGGTCTCTTTCCAATCTTTGAAATAGCTTTCAACATCTTCGCTTGATCTAATTCTTCTTCTTCTTCTTCTAGGGTTTCTACATTTTGATATGCAGATTGAAATTCTTTGTCATCACTTTCAACATCATGTCTAGGGGTTAGTCCTCTTCTTCTATCTTATTCTACAACATCCAATCTAACTTTCATTGTTTTCATCATCTCCATCATTTATTACATTCTTCCAGCAACAATGGCTATAGCAAGCATCCTCTTTAGTTACATTTCTTCCTAGGATCTGGTGCAACTACCTCAATTTGGTGATCTGACTATAAGGTAGAAACTACCTCACAATCGGCACTCTATTAACAAAGGCAAGTAAATTGCCTCAGGTCGGCAATCGGTTCACCATAAGATCTTACGGAATGCCTTCACTTCCCAAAGGATTCAAAACCTTGATTTGATACCACTTGGTGCAGTCACGGTCGGAGGGTCCAGAGAATGAACTATCCAAACCATGCAGCTAGAGTAAACACAACGAAAACAACTCAATTATAGAATGCAATGGAAGATTCAAATGCTCAATATATGATATATTCAGAATGCTTATATGCCAACAACATGCAGGCTATATTCAAAGGGCTCACAGGCCTGCTTTTCAGGTTACAATAGATATGCAAGATAGGGCATTAAAGTGCCTTCCGGAAAGAAAATCTATATCTCTAAACTACATAATGGAATTCTATCAACTACTACTTGAGAACCGACTTCCTAATGCCTCTAAGAGATCTATATATATCATCTCCAAGCTCAAGCAATCCTCCGCATCGGCCAAAGAAAGTTACAAACTCCAAAGAAGGATGTAACATGTAGAAATGAGTAGGTCGGCCTACAACATCTAGTAATGCTCCGAAAATGGATGAAACTTGGTGCAGACCTCAAGGAAGGTCTATTTGATCAATATGTGTCGTGTATGATGTTTCATTTGGCTCTACAAGTCACGAAAGTGCTTCACAAACCTTCTCCTTCAATTGACTGTCTGACTGCTCTGTTATGTGAAAACTGATGATCTGATAGTGATAACTTTTAGCAGACAAGTCCAAATGACCTGAAATTTAGATATGATGTAGATGATGATGTGTATATGCTAAGTCTTGCTCTGTGAGCTCTGAAATGAAGATACGGTGAAATGCGGTACAAAATGCTAAAACTACAACTGATTGAACTAAACTAAAAATGAATGAAAAGAAAGAATGCAAATGTTTTTGGTTGATGCAAGATTGCTCTGCAACCTGGGATGCTCTTGCATCAATGTGTGATGGTGTTCATGGTTGGATGTCATGTCCTAAAGAAGATATATTAAGATGGGAATTAGAAGTTCATGGTTGGATGTCATGTCCCCATCCAATAGAGAAGATATAGTTCATGATTAGATGTCATGGACTATCCAGTGGCTGAAGAGAAGACATATTAAGATGGGAATTAGAAGTTCATGGTTGGATGTCATGTTCCAAAAGCTCTTAGTCAGCAAAGACTGTATTCATTAAGTATATTTGTTGACAATAAAGAAGACATATTAATATGGGAATTAGAAGCACTAAGATGATTATATGTGTTGTTGATGTTGGGGAGATGTTACTGATGGTCTGAATCATATTGTATTCTCTCTCCTATTGTCCCTAAGAATGTATGTGTTGAGACAAAGAAGTCTTGGCCTCCAGATGTTGGTGAAAGTTTCTACTACAAGAAGACTATTTTGAAGACTGTCTGCGAGTAGATTGCTCCACATTTTCATGCTTTTAATGTTGTATCTTTGTGGATTGGAAGATAGCTTCATATAGTGTCAATGCATGCATGTTCCAAGTTTCATATTGTTTGGACTACTAGAAGAGTGTTTTGTAGGTGACAATTTGGAGATAGTGTTGTTCCTAAAGAAGGTATTCACAGTACTACAATGTTTGGCTCCACATTTCTCCATGTTTGAAGATAAGGCCATGTAATTTAGAACTTAAGTTAAGTATGATGTGAAGGTGCTAAATCCAAAGTTTTAGATCTTTTGTCCCTCCATAGTGAAAGCTATGTTAGACAGGGTTTCGGTCTGTGCTCTGGTAGAATTAAGTGATGATGAAGACTATTTGGAAAGCTCTGCATTCCTTTGCATTGATAAATATGGCTGTGCAGTTTTGAGGATATGTTCACAATAGTGTATAAGTGCATCCACATGAGTTTTAGGTGTTTTGGTGCTCTACAGGGTCAGTTTCTCAATAATAATGTGTTACAATGTGTTTCAGATGGTTGTTTGATCTCAGTATGCATGTTTTAAGGTATGTGGCACAATCTGTTTGATGTGTGGAGTTAGAGGTGTATCTAAAGGTGTTCTATGATTCATGAAGACTCATATGGAAGAATTTCATGAAGATCTTTTGTGTTTCTAGTACCGCATTGTAAGGCTTTCAAGTGGTAGTGATTGTTATACTTCAACTTTCATGTCTTCCTGCTTAAGGCCGTCCTATTTCAAATGAGCGATGTGTGCAGAGGTGATTCCTTGAGGACCGGTGATGTGAAGGATGTTGAGGACCAGACTAATTATAAATTGGGATCCGCAAAGTGTGTGGTTCCTTCAGGAGTAGCATGTTGTTCATGACAGGGCTTGCCCTATGCATGTTTCAAGTTGTAATCTCTGGCCGACTTCTAAAATGTAATATTCTTGTTGTAATGGCTGACTTGTAATGAAATCAATGTAATGTCATGCACATATTGTAAACCTAGTTGTTCTAGGTGAGGTATGATTGTGAAGATGAAAATATGAATGTGTAAAAAACAGAGTATGAATATTACATGCATTATGAGGTGCGACTGAAGGAGAAAGAGCAAAAGAGTTAGAGGCTGTCTTGATTCAGCTTGAAGACATTTTTGTGATAGGAGGGAAGTGGAGAGTGTGCCTAATTGATCCAATCATAAGAAGAAGCAGAAGTGCAATCATCAAAGGTGTGAACTTTAATGTCAATTTTCAGGCAGTAGAAGGACTGTCATACTGTAATCATCTCTAAGTTTGTTCTCAGATCAAAGAGTAGTTGCTTCCTTGGGTTGTAGCCCTAAAACAAAGTTATTATTTTGAGCTTCATATATTGTGAGTTAATCCTCATCATGGTTTTTCCCTTCTTGGGTTTTCCACGTATATCTGGTGTTATGTGTTGATGTGCATTGTGTTGATCTTTCATGTTTATGTTAATGTTGTAATGTTTAAATTTTAATCTGCTCTGAAGGATTTGAAGTTTGTTTAGATACTGATTTACCCCCCTCCCTCTCAGTATCTTGATGTGTTCAACACAAGGAGCAACTACCTTTGAAAGATTTAAAATGAATGAAAGTTGAGTGTGCCTTTAACCAGAAAGTAGAAAAGGTGGTGCTTTTAACCAAAAAGCAATAAAGGCATCCAATCTCAAAGAACAATTAAAGAATAGATAAGCACAAAGACTTCATGTAGCAACATTCATAATCTAATACTTTCCATAACATAATCTCCACTGTAATCATTCATCAAAAGAGAAACAACCCACAAAGATGAGATTAAATGAAGAGATTTCCAATCATTTCAATATAGAATCATAATTTAAAGAGCTGATAACATCCAACATAAGAAGAATGTAACATCCATCTATTGTAACACAAAGTCTACAATATCTTACTATAACTCCTTAAATTTCATTCATATATTGAGATAATTAAAAGTAAAGCAAAATAGAAAATGACCAATTAACAACATAAAGTTTGCCAAAAGACCCTACTAGCATCGACAGGCTCCATATATATAGCCTTCTCTTAAAATATCTGTCTTTAAACAATATAAAGACTTCTTGAGGATAGCCGATTAAAAGCTAAATAATAATAGTCTTTTGAAATAACAAGTTTTCGGAGCACTTAAATAGCATAAAACAATAAATGCCATCACGTGGAAACATCTCGATCATAGTCTCAAGTCGCTTCACCTCCTTTGTCCTATTCTCTAGCATCTGTTGAATCCACCAGTGACCTTAGCTTTGCTTTGTAACTCCTGAATCTAGAAATGATGGGAGTTAGGATCTTGCCACATGGACTTAGAGTGATGGGTACTCGAAGCCTCCACATACTTATAGTTCTCTCCACATCCACCGGTTTCTTATTAACATCATCGATTTCATTTCTAAAAGTTATGAGATAAATTGTTATGTGACCAAGCTTTCCCAATGAAGCACCATTTACAGTATCAACACCAACTATCTCTTCATTGAGTGTCTTATTGAAGCATTGCTTCACTTCTTTCATATCAAGAAAATTTTCTCCACTTTCATTAAGAATCTTCGTCTCCAGAATTGTATGGTTTTTCTGAATATCTACCAGGTCAGTGTGGTATTCATTCAGAATTTTCCTTATTTCACCATTAAATTTCCCAAGTACAAACAACTTCCAATCAACGACATCCAACCAAGAGACATAATCATTTTCTTTGGGATCATTTAAAATTTTCTCAGCCACCAAAATATTAGTATCAATTTTATTATTTCCTGTACTTCTTTAGACACCATGAGTAAAGCACTCTCATCCTTCTTGAAAGTCTACAGTTCTACAATCAACTCTTTTCTTTTATTTGAAATGAGAGCATACAACTTCATTGCCTCTTCAATATACAACACACTATCAGTAGTAACTTTTTCAATCCATTGCTCAGTAGCTTTGGCCAAAGTCTAATACCTTTTGATTTGTTGTAACATACCTAGGTCTACTCCATCAATAACTTAACACTTGAAGCTATATCAGAGGGATGAGAAGTGGCATTTACAATAGATTGAATAAAAGAGGTTAGAGCATTTACCTGAGTCTGTAATCTTAAATTTTCCTACTTCTCTGCTTTAACTCTTTTAGCTAACATCCCCATAGAAAATTTAGCATGATAAATATCTCCCCCTACAGTGGGAGGACCCATATCAACTTTACTCATGTTAAAATTTGCCTTTGTAACATCATGCTCATTTTTGTCCCCAATGGGATCAATAATTTTAAGAATTTGATGTCCCGAAGAAGAGTCCATGACCACCCTTTACATCCTTTTAGCCTTTTTAGGCTGAGGTGTGGTTTGTAGCAGTTTAGATACAGTGTCTACATTCATATCGGTCATGGGATTATATCTTCTCTTCTTTTCAACTACCTTATTGAGACAAGAAGGAGATGTTAATGCTGTACTATTAAATTGATGGCATCTAAAATGGCATTATCTGGCTGGCTCTTAGTACTATGTACAAGAATCTCATTCAAAATAGGAGAAGCTGGAATTTCAAATAAACTGCGAAATGCACTATCCTCACCAAGATGTTGGAAAATTGAGGAGTCATTACCTTGCATGGGAGACACAGGAGGGGTCATATGATCTGCTTGGAGTTGTTGTAGAGCATCAAGCTTCTTTTCCGCTCTTGACCCTCTGGATGTTGGTTAGCCATCTTCTTCACATACACTCTTCAATTTTCTACTTTCTTCAGGATTTTCCCCATCTCCACCCTACTGTGAACCAACTCTGGGATGGGTGATCTCCATACTAGTTGAAGCCCTTTGATTTTTAGAGGCATGGGAAGACTCCTACTCCTTTGTTGCAGGTTCCTTATGTGCAGAAGAAGACAGTGAATTCACGAAATTTTCCTTGGAGCCACCTTTCAGTCTTATATAAGACAAAAGAAGAACAAACCTTAATTTCAGCAACCTCCTTCTCCGACCATTAAATCCATGGCAAAGGTTTAGAAGCAACAACATGAAACTCTTCATCAATAATGTTTGAATTAAAATCAATTCCATTAGGAATCTGCAATGGTAAATTGAAGGCACAAATTTGGTCCAGAGTCAATCTCATCCAGTCCTTCCTCTGTACTTCCCTTTCATCTGCGCAATCCTCCCAATAATCTTCAAGATGAGTTGATGCTGATATAGATTTCCTCCATACAAATTATTCTTAACAAAATTCTTATTGTCAAAGAATGATCTGAATGACAGAGGATGAAAATTGTATTCAACAATAATCCGCTCTACATTTTTGGCATTATCATTTGTTTTGCATGTGAAAAATGATAGACACGGGGAAGGTATAACCCTTTTTCTTCATACCATGGTATTTATTGTTCACACATGCCCTCTGGTGACAAACTTCTAAAAGAATGAAAAAGTCACAGGCATACCTAGGCAATTTCAACGGGGCATGTTCAAACCCACCAATTCTGAGATAAGTAAATATGTCGAATTGGATGTAAAAGCTTCCATACCTCATAACCAATTTCACAACTTCAGGAGATATTCTTACCCCTGGGTTGCCTTCAATTCTTTTCACATTAAACATCAGAAAAGCATCATTTACACGACGATAATCTTTGGCACCAATATCTTTTTGCAATTGGTGAAAATACTCGTAGATAGGTGTGTCTGGTGTTAAAGAACCATGAGTTCTCAACCCTCCTCAGACAACCTCTTTACTAGCCAACACATAAAACAAATATAAACTCATACAGAAAGAATTCTTTTGATGGAGATCTGCCAGTTAGCCATTCAGATGATCACTTATTTGTTTTGCCCAATCAACATACTGAGACTCGCTACACACAATCAGAATGAACTGACACATCCATTTCTCAAAAGAATCTAATTCTTCATTACCAACCACGTGGTGCAACAATGTGATCACATTTGATATATCTTCTTTAAAATGTGCTCTTTTCAAATTAGAGGGTACTTGAGACTTCCTCTTCTTCTCAAATTTAAGCTAGTTTTTTGCAATGGAGGTTAAACACCAATCTTTCATGTTCAGAAAAGAATTTCAACCCATATTTAATAGACATTTGCACAAATTCTTCCCTTTTAGGCAATCTAAGAGCATGGGAGATGGTTTCCACATCAAAATTTGTTACCGCAGAGACGTCATAGGCTCTTATTTCCTGAACCTTTGGGTGATAGTTCTTCACATAGGTGAGGACCAAGTCCAAGTAGGACACAACTGGTAGAAAACCTTCGGTGCGAGCTAACCTGTTGGTCAAGGTTTTCTCAGCCAATGACGACCTAGGGTTTTTCTCCATTCTATTCCAAAATTATTTCAAATCTATGTGCCCCAACTTAGTGTCTCTTACCTTAGCCAAACCATTTTCAACAATAGAAGCTATGGGAAAACCCTGATATTTTTATTTCATCCTCACCAATTTGAGCACACTTCAATGACTACGATGGGCACCAAGTAGACTCCTAGATCATTTGGGGAAAACAAATAATTTGAACTCATGAAAAATGAATGCTCTTTTTTGCTAAAGTGACTAAGAGGTTTCAAATTCATAGCAAAAGATAGCAGGTGAGAAAGAATTATAATCAGCTGACCTGGTTAGAACGGCTTGCGCACAATGCTAGTGAAGACACTACGCTAGAACTCTCAGAAGTAGCACACTAGCACCAATATGGAATGAAATGTCTGCAAGGATGGCAACCTTTATAGAAGTACTTTAATAAATCCCTTTGAATATGATGGCACATACAGTAGTACATTTCATTGATGAGCCATTTTAAATTCCCAATGGAAAATGTGTGATTGAGCTTTTCAAGATAATTTGCATTGAAGATGAATGGACATATGTCACTTTCTCTATACATAGCAATAAATAGAAGATTTGCTTCAGATACATAGGCTGGACGACAAAGCGGGGAATCGATGATTTTTAGAACATACGAACCACAAGACTGAAATAGTCAGAGGTTAGGAAGTTTGGAGAACTCGTGACTTTCCAGTCAGAAGAGACTCAACTTTGAGAATGAAACACAAGACCGATGAAGAAGGCTTAACTCATGACTCAGGGTTATATTAGCTAATCGGTAAATTTTGAAAACTTTGAACTCATTGATAGAAGTTTTGAAAAGTTTGAAATCACCAATTGCAAAGGAACAACTCTTAGAAAGGGTCACGAACTTTTTAAAAAGGGACGAACAATAAGAGACTAAGGAGGGAAACATAACATTGACACGAAAATGGCAAATTTTGACAATGTGGTAACACTAACAAAGTATGGACACTCTATAGGAAGTTGTCATTTCTAAGTTTAAAGGCAAAATACATGAAATATGTGATAGGTGATCTATTTCATGCTCCATTGAAAGGAAAGTGAATACTTGTTAAATGTCACAATATCTGCCATTTCAGAAATACTGGTTCGAAGGGATGAAATGCAATGATTGATAACAAGATATCGGCGCCCACCAAAGCATAATGAATGTGGATTTTTATTAGATATTATGGTTGGAAATACTCTTGTAGGCTTG
Source organism: Cunninghamia lanceolata (assembly GCA_027924645.1). Taxonomy (NCBI): domain Eukaryota; kingdom Viridiplantae; phylum Streptophyta; class Pinopsida; order Cupressales; family Cupressaceae; genus Cunninghamia; species Cunninghamia lanceolata. Next base: position 6,759,227 of record BSBN01000671.1, on the reverse strand, counting down.
TATGAAAGGAGGTGCAACATATAGACCTTTTAGAAACCTTCAAACAAATGCAATATATAGGTTTAACACCAAATTCCACTGCCTTTACAAATATTCCCTTACTTGCGCCATAGTGGGAGACTTTTGTCAGATATATGCAAATGTGCAAGCATAGACAAGGGGTGTGAACTCTGCACCAACTACCTTGAAGAATTATGATCTCATGGATTGCAATAATCGCAGGTGTAAAGGATGAAAAGAGGGTTTATGGGATTGATGGATAGTTTATTTAAGTCCTCCTTTCACTCAATACATTTAAGGACATTTAACTCAGTTGAATCATAACTTTTGCAAGAGGACTCAACTATCAGGTTGGTTGTCACTTGGAATGATAAGGAAATTTGGATTTGATTGATTAATGTATTGATTTGAGTCTGATTAAGCTTAAAACCCTAATTGCAAAATCATAAACAAATGGACGAAACTTGATAAATCCTTCTAAAGAGATAGACTAAATATAGATTAGATACATACCAGATTTTGAGTTTTAGAATACGGAAAAGTCAGGGGCGAAAGAGTGGGCGCCCAAGCCGAAGGTGTTGCTTTTTCTGAGGGCTTCAGGATCTTTTCCGCTACTGGCTACAACAACTTCAAAGATTCTCTGTGTTGTGAAATTAAGGGTCAAGGGTGCAGGTGCCCAAGCCCTTTTTGAGCTATTTCCAGCCTTTTTCTTCAAATATGGGATCCTTACACTTTGCAACAGTCCTCTGCAACTCCACTCTTTGAAATCCAATACCTATCACTTGCAATCCCAAGAGAGGGGTTGTGGGTTGTGGTGTTTAGGAGCTTGCCTTGCTCAAGCCCCAGAATGGCATTCAAGCCTTCCAACACCATTGTTAGATAGAGAGTGCGTGTCCTTGCAGGACAGAGGCAAAAACAATGATAAAAATGGTAGATTGAGTCACAAATAGATATCACCTCAGAGGTGTAGCTCTCACGGAGATGAAGCTCTTTCATGTAATGAGAAGATGAAGCCAAATCTGTAATAACAAACACAATAACAACACAAGTATGCTCTGCAACACAATGAATGCCTTGAATGCTCTAAAATCATAAGTTTCCAAAATCTCAAAATCATCTTCTCTAGTTTTCAAATGAAGTTCTAAACATGATTATATATGCATTCCTGCTATAGATTTCATAATTCAAACTCAAGATGTCGGCAACGAAAACCTTTTAACGGTCTCCAATCGACATTCAAATTTGGGACCCCACTAAAATAGGGCAAGAGCACGGGCGTCCAAGAGTAGGGACCTATTTTGGGTCAGGGTTAAGCTCAGAGATGTCCCCTAAGTCCCATTTATCATGGGTTTCAGGGCATTTTGTCTTGGGATTCATTTCTAACATGCATGATGAAAATTAAGGGACCCAGGAGCTAAACTTAGGAGGTAAAAGTCCTAGGGAGACATTTTACGACATAACAGAAGGATACACACAAAATGGATTTGTTGAAAAAACTTTAGAAACTTTCAAGCAAATTTATTCGACAGATGGAAAGACACTGGTAAACTCGCGAGAAAAATGGGGAATCATCCACAAGAATCTGTACCAAATGGAACACCAACTCCCATAACCCTTGCCAACATCATCCTAGCTAGATGAATTAATGTAGAAATTTAAGGAAACAAATGATTTCCTAATTCTTGAAAGCCACGAAGGAGCCAGTGCAAAGTTGTCTTGCTTTTATTTTCCAATTATTTAGGGGAAAGAATGTATTGATACTATCTTGGAAAATCTTGAATTAGAGAACGTAGTTTGGGAGAGAATTTTGAGAATTGTTGTTGTGTTTCTATACGGTGTCTTGGATGATTACTTCCTAATGCATGCTGAGGTTGACTTCCCTTTATGGAGCCCAAGTGCAGGTGGATAGAGAATGCACTAATTCCACAACGGTGTTATAAAAGGGTCAAATGTTTTGTGGAGATGGATGCTGGATTTGCACCAACAACTTCTAAAACTAATTTTGCTCACAAGCATCAATTCACTATTGCATTAAAAATCTTGGGCGTGAGTTTGAAGCTAGCTCTCCAATAATACATGTTGATATAAAGAAAGGTGGTAAGCGACTGTCAATGAATCAACTGGATAAGGAATATCAAGACTGGCTAAAAGCAATGCATGAGAGTTATGATAAAAAGGTGGAATGTTATGATCAACAGGCAGTATGAATTTTTAATCCTACCAATGTGAAGGATCTTGGGATTTCACACAAAGTGATACGAGTGCTTACTCAGATGAGAAGAAAATGACAATTATGGAAGGCTTGCCAAAGAATAAAGATTGTTAAAGGAGCTTTTGCTAGGAAGGATTTTTATGCAAATTTAGAGTATTTCTTGTGTGAGAGTTTAGATGATGATCTAGGTGAAACTTGAATGATTTCCAGGCCAATGAGATACCCCGAAGATGTGATTCATGACTTTGAACTGCATGTCCTTTCAACTCTTGGAAGGTGCAATATATATAGAGAAAGGCAGTTTTCAGTCTAGAAAATATTATAGTCAGTTTGTGGACGAGAATTAGTCTATATTCTAGCCATATCTTCCTCCAAAACAATTGCACCAATCAAGGTTTAATTCAAAGTTGTTAGGATGGGTTTAATAGCTTTGTTGGAGTGCCATATTATGCCCTAATAGCCACTTGCCAGTCAAATTTGGACTAAAGCCTATCATTTAAAATAAAGTGCATTTTATTAATGTTTTAAATCATTAACGAGTTAAAAGTTCTATGTACAAGAAAGTACAAAGTTGATTTTATCATTTATAATTGATTTTCAAGAATCAGTTACAGGGGGAAAAAGCTATAAATTCAATAATTTCTATTGTGTGGGGATCCTTTTTTTCTAGCTTCTCTTGAGAGAGCTTTCAGGAGATTTTTTTTTCTATAAGCTTATAATAGCAGGGGCTATCTTTCCAACTCAACCATTGTACAAGGATTTTGAGAGACTTTGGGCTCTTATGTTACTGAAGAATTGAAGAGATATTTCAGGACATTGTATCCATTTTGTTTCCTCTTGGATTGTGGATTGTATTTTTTTTATGTCAATTTGTAATCGTTCTTTGATACATCTCTGTTAAACTAGCCGCATCTAAATTTCACAAAGAAACTTTGCGTTCTGAGTTGCTTGCATATTATTTACGTTTAATGTGTGACCTGTTTGTATGTTGGAAAGGATAGTTGTTTATCTTTTTAGTTATTGTTCATCTCCATGAAACTCATGAGCTTTGTATCATTTGTTTTTCTCATTCTCTTATTCTAAATCTTTCTTGGGAAACCTAGGTGTTTTTCTTATGTCTTTCATCTAGGATTTTCCCCTCTTTTCATTTTTTGTAGTTTCCTTTCCTACTTTCTGGTCAAAAGCATACCCTAAAAACCCCTAATTAAATTATACGAGGGAGCTACCCCTCTCAAACGAAGAGGAAGATCATCATTCTGTTGGTGATCTCTCTAACTGTTGTAGGCAGTTTTGTCACCATTTCTTGGGCAAGTCACAAATTTTCTTATTTATTTCAAGGTGACAAATCTATTTACTAACACTTGTAGACCCCCAAAACTTTGTGCAATAGAGTTCAACGAGTGGTCTTGGATATATGGTAATTATACTCAAGTCCATAATTCTAAGGTGGTGCTTAGGTGAATCAGAACTTGACATGTGGCTTGGTGGTGACATGGATTGTGGCTTAAGGGCATCAAGAGTAGACATGTGGCAAGCTCTATCAAGTTTTATTGGTCTTCAATTTGTGAGTTCCCCAAATGTGATGAAGTAGATAAAATCCAATTGATCAAATGAGTATGGGTCCACTATGGTTTACAAATTCATCACTTTAAGGTCTTGGATGTGGACTCAATATAAACTTTAGCCTAAGGTGCTTCCGAGTCCATTTGATAGTCTCTTCAATCCTTTAAGCTTCACAATGTTGCTAGCAAGATAATGACTTAATCAAGGTTGATCAGATTTTTGAATTCTATAAGGAACATACATAACATCGAGCTTGAACACACAAATAAATTCTAACCTAATGGGAAATTCTTGACTCTAAAAGGCCTCCACAAACTTAAAACTTTGGAATCCTCAGATGTGGCAAAGCGAGTGAACTATGACTAATAGATAGAGTTTTATTAAGTGAAATCTATAGGGCTTTTCATGCTCTTGCTTCTTAGTGAATCGAGCCACTCCTTATAGTTGAGTTGAACAAATGTTTGAAGTGTAGAATATCAAGTTGATTTCCGAAGGGCTTGTGTTTGACATATATATGCATTTCCCTAGCCTTTAGCTACCAACAGTATACCTACATATGTCTACCTTAAGAAGAGAGGAGGATCATCTCAACACAATCACAACCTCTTATTGCTAGACATTTCAAATAATAATATACTCTAAACCCTTCCTCACTACACTACACTTGGTACAAAGATTGTTATCAACTTACATAGTACACTCATTATAAATACCTATTACCTACCTATTGCACAATAAATGCGCTTGCTAGTTCTAATAGGGCACGGTCCCCAAATATAAAGGAGAAGGGCACGGGTATGTAATTTTCCCCAAATATAAAGGAGAAGGGTTTTCCCCATTACAACTAGGTGTCTGGACACAAACTAGAACAAGTTTGACCACCCCTTGCGGAACTGTAATAAATTTCTGAACATTCAAATCTTAGAAAAGTGCACTCACCCACAGTCGACATTGAATGGCCTTATAACATGTTTTAACTACATAAAAAGAAGCTAATGAATTAGGTAATAGCAGATTGTTTGAGGTTGATCCAGAGTAGGATTTAGGGCGTCACTCTATAAAAGCTGGGTATTGCATACATTTGGAGGGGAGATCAGCTTCTAATGGGCAGATGTAAGAGCTCTTAGCTTCATTGAAAGGAGTGGGAAGAATGGGTTCAAAGAGCATTGGTATGGTTCTTCCTGTTGTGGGGGGTTCACTGTTACTGTTGCTTCTCTTTTTCTTCCTTTATAGTCTCCTTCCTTCTGTATGTTATATCACCATGTCTCAACAGAAGAAGCAGCAGCAGCAGATCCAGTATGCTGTGCAATCATATTCAGAAGACCCTGTAGGCCCTCCTTCTGAGGATGACATAAAATGGGCTAAAGCCCAACTGGAGAAGAACCATTTGGGTGAAGGCCAAGGATGGCATCAGCTTCGTAAGGGCATTAATCCTCGCACCAGAGACCAACAACTTCAAGATCTTCGCAAGTAAGTGCAAACCTTTTTAATTTATTCTTTAATCTGTTTAGTTAATCTAATACTAAAAATCAACTGTTTTGCCACATCAAAAATCTCAGATTTGAGAACTCCTGAACAAAATGTGTTTTTTCCCCTTTTCTTTTCTTTGTGATCAATCCTGTAATTTATCTACAGGCGTATCAGAATATGATGTAAATTGGTTATGGAGTAGGCACTTGTGGCACACATAAGCCGTTTGACATTTACATCATAATGAATTATATACCTCTGATCAAAATATATCTACTTCTCCTTTCTTTGTGAACAACCCTATACCCAGGAATACCATATTATCATATAACAGGTTGTTGAGTAGTTGTCTTGAGGTACACATGACCCATTTACATAATAAATTCTTATGCCTACAGACCAATTTGGTTGGAAGGATGCTAAACATTGCAGTCAACATCATCACAAACTTCTTAATAGAAAAAAAGATAAATATATGATCTTGATTTTACAGCAAGAGTGTGAACAACGCTGTAATGTACTTCGGTGTATGAGATTACAAATACATGACACAGAGTAGCTCTTAATCTCATATACCTAGATGCATTACAAACCCTGCAATAGGGGTAAACATAGAATGTTGAGTTGAGAGCAGGAGGGTGGGTGGATCACAGAGTCTTTTATATGGGCCATTTTTCATAAATCAGCTTATGTTTCACAAAATCTTCAAAAGTAAGTTTAGCTAATTGATATAAATAGTCTAAATAGAATTAGTATTAAATTTATGCGCTGAGAATTCTCTTATAATACATGTATTCCATATTTTGAACTGACAAGATTTGTGTACCATTTGATAATTGTAAATTTTTTTTGATTCCTTAAAGTCTTACCATTGGTGTGGACAGATACAAAGGAATTTCACATTATGATGACAACAACCACACAGCAATGGTGTGCCCAGGGGAATTGTTAGTGGAGGAGCACCACAGCAACTATGGGGAGCCGTGGGCAGGAGGGAGAGATGTGTATGAGTTTCTTGGGAGGGCTGTACAGCTGAAACGGGAGCACCAAGTGCTGGAGGTGGGCTGTGGTACCCTCAGAGTGGCCGTGCATTTCATTCGCTATTTGAACCCTGGCCATTTTCACTGCATTGAACGAGATGAGTTGTCCCTCATGGCAGCACTAAGGTATGAGCTTCCCTCACAGGGTCTTCTTCACAAGCGCCCTCTCATTGTTCGCAGCGAAGATATGGACCTGAGCAGGCTTGCAAGGGAAGGGGGAGAACATGTGCAATATGATCTAATCTATGCCAGTGCAGTATTCCTTCACATGCCTGACCCACTTGTGTGGGTAGGGCTGGAAAGGCTGGCACCCAGGCTGGCACCAGTTCATGGCCGCCTCTTTGTTTCCCACAACATCAAATTCTGTACTCGTTTGCATGGGGAGAATGAGTGTTCCAAGAGTCTTTCAAGAGTGGGCCTGGAGTATGTGGGAAAACATACTCATGATAGCCTCCTTTTTAACCACTATGAAATTTGGTTTGAGTTTCGCCGCAGCAAGTCCTAGCCACTTTGTCATTTCAGCATCAGCATTCTTTCCAGTGACTTCATTTGCAGCAGCAGAAAATTGTTCCTGACAGTGTTTGAATCCATGATGAGTTGCGGCTTAGTTTAAAGTCTGTTTGGCCTGTCATCCAACATGAGGAAAGCTCTATTCCTTTTTCTTTGTCCATGATTAAAAAGCCTTAAGCGGTTAAGCATCCTGAGCAGTGTGCTTGAACTAATCTAAATGCAGGTACTTTCCATTCTATCTATTAGCAGCTTCATGGGGATAAAATTTATTCCTAAGGATGTCTTGGACATTTCACAATGACAGTATTCTGATTACTAGATAAAAGTTTACTTGAATTATGAATAGCATGTAATCAAAGACAGATCCTCCTTTCTGTATTACCATACAGAAAGAGATACACTAGACAGGTTTCAAACTTGTAACATCCAATGTAAAAAATGATGCAGAAAGAAAGAATGCTGAGTTTGTTTCGTTGTTTGGTTTAACTCATGTAATCTTACACTCTTAGTGCTTCAGTTCTGTTTGCCTACTTTCTCACGACCAGCAGAGACATTTTCATAATGCATATGATACATAAGCTCATAGTAAAAAATCATCAATACTTTTATTAGTATTGAAGCCAAGCCATAAATTATATACCAGCAATCTCTCTTGTTGCCAGGAGTGGATGATGTGAAATGTTGACTGCTTATAAGGCCCATAAAGATTTTAGTCTTTTTGGATGCTTTGTTAGGCAATTCATGCAATGTACACATTCAGTGTAGACATCTCCATAACTTCCATACACATGGTAAAACTCTTTTGATCGATAAGAATGAAAGGCATACAAGTCTGTCATTACAGGCTCGAGGCAACTCTCACTACTGAAATCAGACTATAACTGTACAAATGATGAAAATATTTTCATTCTCTCCTCTCAAAAGTAGTCCACTGAATGTGGCTTGATGTAAAATGACTATTCTTTATTATAATACTCCTTTTTAGCTTAACAAGAAAATAATTCTATAAATATTTCAATCGCCCAAACTTGATATGTTTAGAATGTTTCTAGAAATTATCCAATCTTAAAGATTAGAAGCTTCTGGGAGCTTTAAACTGATATTCTGAGTTACAGAAGAAACAATTTACGTCTTACCCACAACCTAAAGTTTCCCTGTAGATCATTTGAACCCTGTTGATTGCTGGAAAGCTTATCTTCTGCTGCTGGAAGTGTATTCTTAAGTACATAATTTACAGAAACAAAAATTTTCTAAAATGAAGGTAGAAAAAGTTGTTAGGATCTTCTGTCACAAATTCTTGACCAACTTTCTTTTTAAACGGGCTTTCATTAGCTAGATAGCTATTTCGGATATAGATATTTTCTTACACTCACTCTCACTGGACCTACCAGAGCCAATAACTGATCTCCTAGTTGAGATGAAAACGTTAGGTTGAAAATTCCAGTTATGTGCTGTTAATTCTGTGTATGTTACACTAATAGAAAATTATACTAGATGTTTTTCTGGACTCTTCATAACCTAATTTTAAGCAAATGTTTATAAAATACAAGGCAAAAGTGTTTTGGTAATATTTTCTAATAAAGTTCGCTAACGCATCAAACCAGTTCAATTTTGAAACAATCTCCTGGTACCGTAAAGCACATTCTACAAAGAGAACTCTTCCAACAACCTGCATGGGAGTCTTTCTAGTTCTGCCTCAGTTATCCTAGTAACATAAGCAATTGGCTAATCTCTCCATTTGATTAGGTTTCACTTAATACATCTTCATCATGATGGTAATGAAGTCGTCTTTATCTGTAGGATTCTCTTAACTATCTAAGATCTTAAAAGAAATTCTGGGAAAACCTGTGGTTCAACTTGGTGGTTCCAATGTTCTCTAGTTGAATCATGCCCTGTTCACCTTTATATTGACAAAGATCTACATAATGAAAACAGAAGAGATATTTAATTCATTTGGCAGGTCCAAAAGATAAGCATCTTTGCCCAGCTTTCTGAAAATTTGACAAGGAACAAATTATTTCATCTTCAGTTCATTTGAAAAATCAGTCATTGTGTAAATACACTGTTACCTTATTGGCAATTACACAGTTTTTTTTTTTCTGCCTTGTATCTGCCATTTGCTTATAAGTTTCATCGCACTGTTTAATATTTCCTTTTTACCTGCTGAAGGAAGTCCATCACCTCTTCTATAAATGGTTCAGTATCAGCAGAAACACGAGCATCAAAAAGCTAAGGCCTCAATTTCATAAACCTTCTAGGAGGGTGTGGGCCTTGAAAGGTGAATAACCAGCGGACCATTGGTAGAATTGATAAGATTAAATTCTGTTTGAACTTGAAGTTGCATCATATACCATTGGTTTGGTTAATCCTGTGCTAAACATCGCTGCAACTTCCCAAGAGACCAATTAACTACTATAATCTACCCATCAATTTTCAGCTTTTAGATAAATAGTTTAGTTGGCTGTTTTTTTGTTGAAATCCATAAACTGTTATTTTAGATAATCGAAAAATTCAGACATAATTTCTTTCAAATTTGGGCTTGTTAGACTTCCAATATATTGGCTGATGCATGGTTTGGTTTCATAATTATTGTATAAAAAATAAAGTCTTGGCTTCTTGGCAGATACCAGTGCTATGGATAAGTTGTCATTCTGAATAATAGTTAATAAATTACATTGAAGATTTAAACAATTGGATGAATATTTCTTTAAATAGAATTTTGAATTAGATTTCGGTATTGCCTAGTATCATTTTTGAAATTACTACAATTTGGAGGGTACCTTGTAGAATCTAGAAGATTATGTAATAAATGGTACGAGCAAATGTACACAGAGGACTCATTATTGAAAGGACAAAAGGACTATGCATTTGATGTCAAGGACCATAAAAGTAAAGGCAGCACCCCAGTTCTCTCAGATAGTTCAGAGCTTGAGGGTATTTTGGTTTTATTATTATCAGGTATTATGAAGGTGGGTGATGAGAAATATGAATTTTCTGAATCATCAGAGATCACTGTGTTGCAACTGGGGAATGATGCTGACTATCATCATCTTAGCTTCTAAGATGATAAAAGAGGTCGTCTGCAATGGATTTGGAGAGTGTGACGACCATGTTGTGACTAATCTTGGATATGTGCAAGAAGGAACGAAGATAGTAAGAAGGGAGCGACAAGATGAATTGCAAACAAGTGTCACACCTTCTGATAGTCCTTGCCTCCTAGCCCCGAGTCAGGAAGATGTTGTCATGGTAAAGTGGCTACTTTAACAAATATAACAAAGATCAAATAGGAGCTTTTAAGGCAGAAAGTGGCAATTCCCATCAAATCTTTGAAATTAACGACTCTGGAAAAACACAAAGATCATCTTAACCACAAGATGTATTTACACCCAAGGTTAAGATTGAAGTTGTTTCAAGACATGAAGACAGTTCAACAAAGACTTAGTTTTTCACATTCAAATGGTGAAGATGATCCAGCTGGTAATAACAAAGTAGCTAGCAAAGTGTTTCAGATATATTTTAGGGCCTACCTTATGGGTGGTCACCTCACAAGGGCATAAGCAATGATTGGGATGGAACTAAGGTCCAAAACAGCCATTACCTCTTTATGATCGACGTCTAACATTCCATTTGCTTTGTAGTCAAAGCAATTCAATGATGAGGGCATGCACCCAATGCCTGAAATTTATGTACTTTTTCTAGTGCAAGAGATCCTATGATAAAATTGGAATGAAAATGTACACATTTGTACTAGACGGGCTAGCCTAGGAGTATATAGCAGAAAATATGCTTTATGTTAGTTTTAGAATTTTAAATTAATAATAGTTGGGATAAAGTCATATTGGAATAAAAGTAATGTTACTTCATCCCAAATGCAAAGGCAGTCAAGAAATAAAGAGAAAATTAAATATATAAAACTCTCAAGCCTTGAAGTGAGATATGCTTTGGAGATTAATTTGCAAAGGGAACGAACTTTGGTCAAGCACAATGTTCCTACTGCTTGTGGAAGTTTTTCGGCCTAAGTTGATGTACATTATTTCTAAATTTTGTACTCGTTGGAAAAGCTATAGTGATAGTAGGCATGAGTTTTCCACAGTCCATGAAATAAGAGAGTGCTTCTGGATTAAACTGTGTATGTTTTTGCTTCGACGTTTCGGATCATACTCAATGATCCATCATCAGGAAGAGGAGAGTTTGATCCGAAACTCTCGTTTTCCTGATGATGGATCATACATCTCTTCTTCCTGATGATGGATCATTGAGTATGATCCGAAACTCCCCTCTTCCTGATGATGGATCATTGAGTATGATCTGAAACGTCGAAGCAAAAACATACACAGTTTAATCCAGAAGCACTCTCTCCTAAGCTATAGTGATGTCAGGTGTTTTTTTTTATTGCATTTAGTCCCATTCTGGAATTTTCCCTTCTGTTGTTTAGATTGTTTAGGATGTTCTATTTGTAAATTCAGAAAAAGAAAATACAAACAAGGAAAAAATAAATCAGATTTACAGTTTTTTTTCCATTAGTTTTCAGATTTTCAGATTGCAGAAGAATTTGCAGTTGAACAGACTGGTTTTAACCTTATGTCAAGTTTAATATATATCTGTGGTTCAGCTGTATTTCCAGATTTATTACTTAGATAAGTTTAAGGTGATATATAGATAGTTCCAGCTGGCACTTTTCTGTTTCAAAAATCATAAATATCTATTTAAATGTTATAGAAGATTTTTTACTTCTTTTTTTCAGGTCTCAGCATGTTAGACTTATAATATATCGGCATATTCAAACTTTGGTTTCATAACATAAGCAACAAAAAACATGCTAGAAAATGGATACGATGACTCCTGTATGAGGCACATAGTACTTTAATAAAACTGTGATGAATTGCCAGTCATTCATATGTGCCATTTTATTTTCCCTCCAAGTCACCCTGGACTTGCACCAGGCCTGATCTGCACCTGCTGGAGGTGTAAAGTGGGGGAGGCCTTTGAACCTAGGTCTCAACAGCTGCAAGTTTCTACATTTTCTACCTACTGTCAGACAATTCTTGGTACGAAATTATATTTTCCATTCATCTCCTTCCATGATTTTAATTTGGTGGTAGCTGGTTTTTCTATCTATCTTGGAGGAAAACCCTGATACTTGCATTCCATCCACAAGTTCATTAGTGTTAGGTATCAAAATTCAAATCTTGATGGTGATTTTAAGGATCGATACTCTCTCTAATGTTACCTTTTTCCAAAACTTCCTTACCGCTAACATCATTTTGAGGAGTCTAGAATGAGATCCATTAAACAAGCTCCCATTCTATAGGGAGTATCCCAGCAAGGAAAATTTTTGGGCTAAATTCCTTTATATTTTTCCACTAAATTCTGAAACACATTATGAAGATCTTCCCTTCTATGAGGTGTCTTTTCTTTTCCATCTTTTTAGCAAAAAGAAAATAACAATCTCTAGGTTACGTGACAACCATCTTAAAAGCCAAGCTGAAGGTTTGATTTTCTTTTTCTTATTTTACATTGGTGGAATATGTTTTCTTCAACATTACCTAAATTGTACACCCACTGCCTTTTTAGTAGTACATGACAAGCTAAAGTGGGCGATATATCACACGACACTTTATCTACATCAGACCCCAAATTGATCCAAAGTGAAAGTAATTAAACATTATTGAGAGATACATACGCTTTGCATGAATCTCACATCCAAACTGGCTTATGTCGATTAGGATGTTACTTTTAGCTAATTTCAAATCCAAGACAACATAAGAACTGATTAGATTCTCATTGCTACCTGAATCAATCACTAAGGTACATGCCTTTGCAGTTTGTAGGAAATATTTTCTTTGTAGCCATGGTTCTTTTTCCCACGTAGAGAACATTATTCACAACATAAGACTTCAACCATTTTCAAGCATGTCTCTTCTTGTTCAACCTTGTTGTATGCAATTGGTAATATGTCGGTTTGTGCTCCTTTGCATCTTTTGTTCGTCATAAGGTCAATTGACTACTCCCATGATTTGTGACCATCACTTACACATCAGTAACTACGGGTTCACACCATTCATGTCCTGGACCGTGAGTATTACCTTCCTCCACATTCATGGTTCAGGTTTTGAAAAGCCGTTCATTTTTCTTCAATGTTGTATTGATGCCTTTGTTGACCTGTTGGCTTGACACTTTCATATGGTCGAAGAGTATGAGCGGTTGTTTTGGAGTTCTGGTTTTGTACAATGCCATACGAAATATTTTCTCTAAAGTTTGCCAAGTCCATGAAACTTATCTTTTTCTAGGTAAGCAATAATATTACTTCCCACAAGGATCTCTCTCATTGTAAATATATTCATAATTGTTAAGCTTCATACCTAGCTGGACTCACCATGAATGACTGAATTTCCTTGTTTTTGGGATTGTTAGTTCCTCATACAGGTAGAGTTAATTCCCTACTTAAATCAACAAATGGAACCATAAAAACAATTTTGGGGATGCTTTTTTAGTTGCTTACTCAATGTGAGTGCTTCTTGTACACATGAATGTGAATCAATATTTCATCTTTATGTTTATCCTTCCAAAGAATGATTTCTTACCATGAAAGACCTCTTTGCAATTGTGGTGAGGACACCTCTAGGGATTCTTCCTTGTTAATGGTTTCTTCTTTGGAGAGTTTTTCTTCTTCCATTGTTGTCTCTTGGCGTGTAGGTGCATGAGCCACTTCTTTCTTTATTAATGCCTATTTCTTGTTGGACTGACCTTTACAATTATTTGGCCGAAGTTGAGCTTCCAGCATTTTAAATGCTAGTGCCCACTCATGTTGCACTGAGTGCAATAATTCTTGCCCATTGGATAACATTTCCACTGCCTTTCATTTATCTTCATGATTCTTTGAAGAGTGGTCTTCATAACTTGGATCGTTTTTGCTTCACATCTTTCTCGAAATCTTAAAAAAAGTGTCGACATTTAAATGCTTTAACTAATCAACATCTGTCAATTTAAACATAGCAGCCCGCTAAAAGTATCAGACCACACAATGAAAAGCTCTATCAATAGCTTGGAACAAAAAAAGTCGTGAAATTTCTAAGTGTCAAAATTCTACCTTGACAATCATCTAGGCAAAGTGACATTGATGGCTTGAAATTCTTTTCGCATCCCTTGAATATGTTTTAAAAAGATTTTCTTTATTTCCCTCCATTCATTTTCCTATTTTATGCCTCCATAGGGGCTATTTTTTTAAAAAGTTCATTGCATTAAATGACATCCAAGAAGTTGACAAATTAATTAGTGTTCATTAAAAATCATTAACTACTAGTTAGTGATTTTTTAGCAGCAAATCTTTGCCAATTGATGAATTTCTTAAATTGAGATTTATATTTTTTGGAAAAAATGGGAGGGTATTGCTATGGTTCTAACAAAAGTCGGTTCAATGGTGGTTAAATCACCTCCCCATTATTTATGAATTATTTATATTGGACTATTTTTGCCACAATAAACTGTGTGATTAATGGCTAATTGTTTGGAAATTTGGGACATGTTTCAATTCCCTATACCATATGTGCCATTACCATTAAAAATCTATGCTATGTTTGGGCCAAATTTGTTGTTACCATTACAACTGCACCCTACTGTTGAAACCATATTTGCCTTGAAATCACCATCCATGCTTTGGATCATGGTCCTAATTGCTCGACATTTATATTCATTGTTTTACAATCTGGCCTATGAATGCCATCTCACGTTTGGCAACGTGTAGCTTGACCCCTTCCATTGAGAATCCAAGCGGAAGAATGCAGAACAAATAAACTGTAGGTGATGCAAACACAAACCACAAAGAAGAGACCACAACTACTGCCATTAATAAATGCTTTCATGGACGTTATTAAAACCATTCATCTCATTTCATTTCAATAAATGTTTCACATGCACAAGATGTTAGGTTGACCTTGGGGGAATAATGCTCATCATTATTTTCTAGTGGGGAGGCCAACATGGAACCCACAACAAATGCCATTGACAATTCACACTAGTCGTTCACTTTACAATTGCAACTGCCAACATGCAACCCACAACAAATGTCATTTCTCGTGGCTAGCCACCTTGAATTAATTACTCTTAGACTTAAGGTTTGAGTTAGAGTGTACCACTAGTTATGTCTAGCATTGGAATGTGAGCGCAAGCCATTGATATCAACAAATCTAATGAATGGAGGCCTATTCTGGAATTTTTATCCCCAAATGTGGTTGTGTCAGAGTTTTCTCACATAATATAACTTTAAGTCATTGATCATTGTTCATTGGATGATGCAAAATGTAAAATAATATGACTTGATAATTTGCTAAAACGAATTAATTTATATCTTTTTGCATTAGAATATATTTGACATCCATATTATGTAATTTTTAAAACCCACCTGATAATTTGCCCAATAAATTATCTTACTTCTTCAACTCAATTGATAATTTGTTCAATAAATGATTTTAGTTTTATGAATTAATAAATAATTCCTCACATAAAAATAACATTATCTATCAATATGTACAAATTTGTCATAAAAATATATTTTTTTCCTCAAAATAAATATTGACTTGTTACTACATCCAACCAAAATTTACCAGAATTTTATATAATTTTTAAAAAGTCATTTCTCTAAGTTTTCACTGCTATTAGTTTGTCCATACTTTTGTTTATGTTCAATGTCTAATTATTGACATTGTTGCGCTATTCTTATGATTCAAAACCATCAATTCCCTATAATTAGTTCTATTGACTTCAAAGTTGATTCTGGAAGGGAGTTTGATCCATTTGGATATAATTTTTTAAAAGTCATTTCTTTAAGTTTTCACTGCTATTAGTTTGTTCATACTTTTGTTTATGCTCAATGTCTAATTATTGACATTGTTGCGCTATTCTTATGATTCAAAACCATCAATTCCCTATAATTAGTTCTATTGACTTCAAAGTTGATTCTGGAAGGGAGTTTGATCCATTTGGATAACATCAACTTCGAGAGAGGTCATCAAAATGTAACTGTTAAAAAGAGGGACAATGTGTTTTTTTTGTTGGAATAAAGGGCAAAGGAATACAATTAACAGTAACAGAGACACAAACAAAGACATGCCAGGAAAGTCATAAAGCTAAAAGGAATACAATTAATAGAAACAGAGACACAAACAAAGACATGCTAGCAAAGTCAAACAACCATGAACAAACATAATTGTTGACAGCTAAAAGGACAGAAAAGTAACACTGTTCAGCAGAAATGACAGAAAAGAACTGCAACAATGTTACGTAAGGTTCTCAAGACTTACAAGGATATGTTGTCCTTCGAAAGAAGTTGAGTGGAACTTTTATGAAAATACTTCACCAATATGTCACAATAAATTCTAAAGCAAAGTTTACTCTGTGAAGTGTACTAAAACTTGCTTTCTTCGAAAGAAATCGATGCTTCGGTGCATTTATAGTTCCATGTTCATGTAAATCCATGCTATTGCTCACACAAAGTAATGGACATCAAGTGATATAATTACCAGTCAAATGAACAAGAGGTATATACTTTGTTATAATATCTATTCATAAATCCATCCAAGTACAGTTATATTTTATATACTGAAACAAGCCATTATATTTAATTAGTATGGTAATATTGTCTTCCAAAATGAAGTATTCTTTTGAAAGTGAGGGCTTTCATCAATAGTTATTATTAAGGAAATATTTTTTTGATAATAAAACCCTGGTTAAGGGACTAGGGACCCGTTCAAAAAGGGTAGAGCCCATAAGTTTTCCACAACAAAGCATAAGTCTTATAACCCCTGCTAACTATGCAACTACTAACAGGCAAAGCCAAGCAATAGAGAACAACCCCCCTCCCCCCCCCATAACAACAACATAGAAAGAGGGATAAATTACAGCAGCCCACTCTCAACAGCCTATAGCAAAACATAACATATTATTTCATAACAGAGTTAAACCCTAACAGTACCTATTTGTCTCCATCTCCAAACAGATCTACACTATCTGACGCTATCACATGCACAGGAGTATGCAAGTCGAGCTTGTTCCGAAATCGGGATGCCAAGTTTCTCTACAATTCCATCCACAATTCTTCTAGTCTCAACAACCCCTAACATAACATCATGTAAATGGCCTAACACCACCTCTAAGTTCTCCTCATTCTGCTTAGTTGCTTCGGTCGTATCTTCGTGTGTTGACACAGATGACGCTGCAATGGGCAACATTGTTGCTACTGTGAGCGACTGTGCCGCTCCAAACACATTCCATCTCCCTCTTGTGCTACTAGGATCTAGCAGAAGATTAGCAATTGACGCCCTCCTTCCCATCTACTTCCTTAACATAACATCATGTAAATGGCCTAACACCACCTCTAAGTTCTCCTCATTCTGCTTAGTTGCTTCGGTCGTATCTTCGTGTGTTGACACAGATGACGCTGCAATGGGCAACATTGTTGCTACTGTGAGCGACTGTGCCGCTCCAAACACATTCCATCTCCCTCTTGTGCTACCAGGATCTAGCAGAAGATTAGCAATTGACGCCCTCCTTCCCATCTACTTCCTTAACAACTTTAAGAAGCCTTCCCAGCGATTTTCTTAGAATCGGATTCTTTATTTCTCCTTCAAGACTGTTGATAAAACCCGCCATAGCCTCCTCTCTAGAGAGCTTCTTCAATCTCTTCCTAGTGGTGTATTTCCTCTTTATCCTCTCGCCTACCGTTGCACTCCTTATGCGCCCCCTGGTTTGCCTACGCTGCACCTCAACCGCCACCTTCTTACCCTTATCAACATTCCTCTTAACAACACCTCCATGCTCACCATCCAGACCAACTCCCACTCCAATGGAAGCCATGAGGTTGCAAGGTGTACATGAGAATGAAGAAGGAATGATGTCGTGTCCAAAGAATCGACCTCCTGTAACACCCACTCTAATCTAACAAAATTATAAACTTACATCTAACAACAGAATTTCAGCGGAAAGATTAACTAACTATTATGAAAATAGTATCGAATGCAATAGAATTCAAATTTCAACTAACTTTCATTTTCAGCTGAAATAATCTTTTCTAATAGAATACATATAATCAAGAATAAACTAACTTTTGATTAACTATATTTGTCCAATAAAATTCAAATATTAAGATAGGAAGAGAGATCAAGAAAAGTACAATTTGAATAGTTTCCTGCTGATTTGTTTGTAAGATCCTCCTCTAGATTATGGAAAAAAGAATATCAACAAGGGTTTTATCCACCCAACCAAGACCAACTGGTCTCCCGTGCTTCTTCAACTGAAGAAATGCGACCCTTCACGAGGGTGATTAGCGAGGAATCTAATAACAACAATATGCCTCTGAGCCTAATGTCAAGAACCTATACCTCCTGATCAATCTTTTTCCTAAAGGTACCTCCTAACTGGAAAGATCACTCTGACCAGTGGTATATCTGGTACTTGATAGCTGACAGATGCCTATACTGCATCGTAACCTTGGCCAAGGATTTCTAATAATTATCTGACACTATTGTGTTGTCAGCATTCACCCTTGCTCGGCATTGATATTATTTCATATGTTTCTTTTTGGTTACAGGTTTGGATGAAAAACATGTATTATCCACTTGACATACTTACAGATTTATAAGAGATACGACATAAGAACATTTAGACAGAAAGGTATCCTTTAACTCAGTGACCGAAGTCAAATTTCTCAATGAGAATATATAAGTGGATATATATATATACTTTTGCAGATTCAAAAGATTTGGAATTGAAAGACACATACAGATTCAGGAGATCGTTCATGAATCGCAAAATAGAAAATACAGAGTAACAAAATGAATTGTAATCAGGGTCAGCTATGGCTATCCAAAATAATGTATTTCTATCCATCACATGATGAACTATAGTATATTGAAAGGAACGATTGTCTTGCCTGAATAAGCTTTTGCAAGTCGAGGCAGAGGAATATGCAACTGCAAAGACAAATCTTGATTGCCGGACTGGTTCTTACTACCGCTCCTATGATATTGATTCGACAGAGTAAGAAAAGATATGAAGCTCACGCACAAGGTTTATATGGTTCGAATTTCTGAGTTGTAGTGATGAGGACACTCAAAAGAATGCAAAACAATGTTCATAGCACAACATACAAATCCTGCGAATGCTTTTGGAAAGAGGGTGTGAATGCTACTTCCAAAGATTGAGTAAAGAATGACGATGAAAAGGATGAATCCCAACAAATAAAGGCATGCCCCCTCCTTCCCCCGCCCACATGCAAGAAGGAACGTTTCCTTCTTGCGTGTGGGCGGAGTGGAGGAGTTACACACAAGACTCTAGCTCGCACACCACCAAGCGCTCCTCAAGAGGTGAGCGAAAATATATTTTATTTAATACACATAAGGAAAATAACTCTTACCAACTTGAAATATATATACGTATATATATGTGCCTTGGCCAAGGCTACGATGATATAGTTGTCTAGACTTAGACTTAGGCATTATTGTTGTTTTTCGATTCTCGTAACCACACCTCTCCCTGTTGATATCCCTTTTCCTTGACAATTGATTTATCCTACAAACACTTCGACAATTAATGGAGGTTAAATCATTTCCTTGATACAAACATTAATATATATTATATCCATACATCCATTCTCACATATAATTGAAAAATATTCGCATATAAAAGAAAATCATTCTCACATAATTATACACATTATCCAACGAACAAATTTCATATTCACATGAAAGCAGTTATACACAACTAACAACATAACCAACATTTCATTGTTCAGAAGAAGGGGATGTAACACCTCCATTGTATGAATTAACTCCGCCTAACTGCCCCACGCCACCTCGAGCAATGAATACCTTCCTGCCAAACATCCCCTCCACGAGCGCTCTCATGCTTCAACGATCTTGAGAATCCATCATTAAAGGAAACTCCTTAAAAAACTAGCCCATTATCAGTCGACATTTATTAAGGAAAGATTACTAAATCTCTAAAGAGTTAAATTATTATATAAGACTTTTCATAGGAGATTTGATCTAAAAATTATTGGGTAAACATTCATAGTTAGGTGGTTGAGAAATCAATTATGTTGTGAGGGATTCTTGAAGTAAGGTTAGATATAAAAGGGGTGAATAAGTGGTAGAAATGTCTAGAGGTGATAGTTTTGATAATATTCACACTTGTTTAATGTATTTAGCTATGTACAAATTTGTCTTCATGGAAACAAGGCACCACTGATGGTTTTGGCCTCAAGTGAACTTGTCCCTGTAAGTGCCTAAAATTGCACAATTCGACATGGCAGTCCAATGATGATTTGGCGATCCAACTCACGACCCATGAAGGCGTGAATTATATCCTCTCAGCAATATTAATTCTTGATGACGTTTTCCCTCAACTTATTTAGCCCCTTGTTCATCTTGTTTAGCCCCTAGATTGAGTTCCAAGTCTTTGTGCATACCAAAAACCCTTTTGCAGATTCTCAATTGGAGGGTCGCTCGAGAGACCTTAGGGTCACCTAGGCAACCTATCCTTAAGTTGTAGGATTGTTCAGGCGACTTTCCTTGGCAAAAGGGTAACCTAGTTCCCGAAAAGGGTGACCCTATCATCTTTTGATATGCCTGATTTCTTTAAGTTCTAGCTAGTTTGCTTCCGTTTTTGCTCATGATTGAGAGTTCTCTCCAATCTTGACTAAACCACTACCCTTCTAACTAATTCTTCTCTTCTCTTGACTCTCAATCAACTCTTTAGTCATCTCTTACTCAGTGTCCTATGATCTCCCAATCAATCCTTCTGTTAGCTCCCAATCAAGCCCACTATTGGTATTGCTTCTCATGCCATAAATACCTCCTCTCCCTTTGATTTTAGAGGAGGTTGTTTACTGCTGCAACTTGGCTTTCTTTTGCAAAATGCTCTCATTCTTTAAAATCACCCTTAGGAACTCTACCATTTTTGTTGTTGTTGCAATTCTCCCCAAGCATCTTATGATTCCATAGGACTACGTGTGCCTATTTCATTTTTATTCCAAAGCTTCTCAAATCTTGCATATAACTCCCAATTTACCTTAGGATCCTAGTTCTTTCCCTATCAGCAAGCGGAGGTTCCAATTACTACAAAGGAGGATGCCAAGAAACCTAGATCCCTAAGGACACAAGCCTGCACTGGTGCCATTGATTTTCAAATGTTTCTTGTAGATTTAGTAATTAAAAAAATTCTCCTACCCTTAAGGAAGTAATTTCATTATTTCTTCTTGGTTAGTTTTTTCTGCTCTGCTAGATTTAGATCTTAGTTCACATTTTTTGTTTTTGCCTTAAATCTTGGATTAATTGCACTTATTTTCATTAGATTAGATTATCTCAGAAAATTGAAACATAAAACATAGAAAATTGTATTTGTAAGAAAAGCCATATAGATTTGCATCCATTCGAAAAGTTCATTTCAAGCAAATAGTAATTACATAATCTTTAAATTTTAGGAAAATACAAAAAGTAGATTAGTTTAATTTCAAACATTCATTTAAAGTTACATGCATTTAAATACTCAATAAAACTCAAAAAAAAAAACACACACAAAGAGAAAGCGCTCAATCTCATCATGAGGCATTCAAGAATTCAACACTCAAACAACTTGCAATCATTGAAAACAAACGTAGTCATCCCTCTTCTTCATTCAACGTTCACACTCAATGTGCCCTAGAGTAAGAAAAGATTGGATCAAAGCAATCTTAAACAAGAGTAGGGAGAACCTACCAATTCAGGAGAATCTCATTGAACAAGTAGCCCAAGAACATATTGAAATCCTGAGGCTAATTGCAGAACAAAATGAACATAGAAGACAAGGGGAAGAATTTCATGTAAGAGAGCTCAGACTCCTCAAAGAGCGGAGGTTGAACATGTTTTCTCTTTTCGTTGCCAACGAGTTGAATCAAATTAGAGCAAATGACCCTTCAAGTCATATAAGAATAACGACTACAACTCCATTACAACGTCATCGTATTCACACCAATCTCAATAACAACACAACCAACCGTCAACATCACATATAAATAGGCCACAACAATAACAATTTAATTGTCACTCATGACGTTTTGCTTCCGTGTGAATATAACAACTCGTCAGTTCCACCCCTGCTTAACATGATCTTGCCATGAGAGCAGGGTGATTGGGTGGGCGCCTTTTAGGAAGGGTGCAGCAAGTATGCTATTTGGAGTTTGACTCATTCACGCTATGCTTGAGTCATTTCTAAGCAACACAATCCCATATAGGACGACATAGTGGAATTGAAGGCTCATTCAAGGAGTTGAAGTGGATCTCCTTTTGTCTCTTCATATAGGAAACCTTCCATTTCCTCTTGGTCTACTCATGTGCCCATCCCTCGATTTAAATACACCTTGTTAGCACCCTATTGAAAAAATTGAGAGTTATCTCTAATTGTGATTAGACCCCTTTTTAGTCCAAAAGTTTAATATGTTGTAACCCAAGCCTTGCATAAAAGTCTTGGCATTGTTCTATGTAATTCATATACGTTTTAGTGACTTGCTATTTCCTGTTATAGATCACTTAAGTGATTTTCCTTTCATTATGTGTTAACTATTTATTGGTTATAGTTTTTTTTTTGCAATAAACCCTTTCTTCAAGGTACCTCACCAATGAGCCACAAGATACATGCCATCAGGTTTCTAATGTGGAAGATGCACAGGAAAAGTGAGTAACATGGCAATATGTAATTGGTCAAGGTATGCTCTTGTTTTGTGGCGTGGTGCACAATTGGTAAAACCAAAGTTTATGAGTACAGCTTGCATTGGATCAAAAGATGTCAAGGAAATGTTCCAAAGTGGAAACCTCGACGAGATTAGATAGTCTAAATTCAAAAGTGTACATGTGGCAGGCTCTAGTCCATTGCGGTTAATTTTGGACCAAAGGTAATCAAAATGGTCTTTGTTCTGTGTATTTTTCTAATACTAAGTGCTAGCTGTATTGAATGGTGGAGTTATGTGATCTGTTAAATATGAAACATGGTGGACCCATGGCAAAATATTTGCTAAATTTCAAAAGAGGCTACATGGCATTTTTCTTGTTCATTGCGAGTAATTTTGGACTGCGGATAATCAAAATTTGTGCTTATTCCAGTTGCTTGCAACCTGCCAACCGTCGATGTCATATCAATGTAAAAGGAGTTTCATGTAACGCTATTCTTTTAAAATTTGAAGAGTCCTCTAGTTTTGTGCTTTCATTTTTGGGATTTTGTAAAAGGCGCCTCAATTTGACAATACAAAGTAGATATGTGCAGGAAGATAAGACATGGCAAGACATGTTCACATGGAATGGTTGGTTGTCATGCATTTGGACCTTTAAAAAGGGGCAAAGCTTGAAATCTCTAAATCAAGAGTTTTAAAGTGAGAGTTCTCAAGTTTTGAGTTGTTTGAAAAAAGTTTTGAGGAACGTTGGGAGGAATGAAGTCCCATTCTTCTTCCCTTTTTTGTTTTTTTTAAAAAGAGAATATGATCTTGTAGAAATCAAAAGAGATACTTAGGAGATAAAAGAGATGTTGCCTAAGTTACAAGGAGAGACCACTTCTCTTATAAGTGGGTTTGATTAAGTAGAAGGAACTATAAATAATGACTTGTCAATTGAAGATCATCAAGAACAACATATTTGAGATCAAAAGATGCATCAAAGTTGGTGTAGTCAAAATCAATACACAGTAGAGGTTGCAACAATGCATAAGAGATTGACAAGAAGTTAGAAACATTTGTCAAGTGGTGGAAACTTGATCCCTAAAAAGGGAGGGGGCATCTTCTAGTGCAATGCTTGAATGCTTCCCTTGAGCGAGAGTTTCTTTTACAACCTCCTTTTGGCTTTGATCTCAATTTTACATTTCAGTGATAACCACTTTTCATGATTGTAAGGCTTGTAAGACAAGTGTTAATCATCCAAGTGAGATGAACCTTGTTTTTTGTTATAAATATATGTTATTACTCATGTTCTAATTATCAACACTTAGCTATTTTGTAAGTACTTTGTGCAATATCCACTAACAAGCTCTTGGCGAGTCTAGAGTAGTGTTGTAAATTGGATTATTTTGTAGTAGAGTAGAGTTGTGTTTTCAATTTTCAAAGATCAATATAAAATAAATCTTTCTTTCCTTACATATTGTCTCCATTATTTGCTTGATATTTTCAAGGGATGTGACAAGTCTCTAGGATCACATTTACTAATCTTGTGTTTAGAATAATTAATATTCCAGCAAGGTGGTTGTACATTTCATGGTTTAGTCGGCAAGTTTAATGGTTTGTGGCCCTCTCTCCCTAAATTGAACAAGTGGATCTCAGAATCTTGGAGACCTATTGTCCAGGGTGCTATTGATTTATACTTATGTGTGAGGGGTTTCTTCATTGTAGTCTTTGCTTCTGCTAAGGCTAGGGACTCAATGCTTAATGGTAGGTTGTGGATGTGGGGAGAGCATTCCTTTCTACTCAAACCTTGGTCTCCTTCGTTTAGTCCTATCACAGAACCTCTCAATATTAAGCCAGTTTGGGTCAAGCTACCCAATTTGCCTCTCCAGTTCTGGGAGGAGTCCTATTATGAGGCCATTGGCAATGCTATTGGTCAGTACTTGAAGGTGCATAGAACTACAATTCTCATGGGACTCAGTACTTATGCTCGTATTCTGGTGGATATTGATATCTCCAAGGCTCTTCATGGAGATATAGTATTAATGGAGGAGGATAGGCCATGGTCCCAGCCACTTGATTATGAGGGTTTACCCTTCTGATGCAGATGATGCTTCACTGTTGGACACTTGGCTTCATATTGTTCCCACTCATGTCACAAGGTTGGTGCAACGTGGTGGTAGAATGCTCATGTCAAACACCTAACAGTTAAAGACCTTGATTCATAGGAGGTGGGGTCTTCTCAGGATGACGAGTCTTCTCAAGAAGATGGTTCCTCTCCTTTGGCTCCCCCTAAGGCAAGGATCCATGTGGTTGGCATTTTTGTGTCCTCAAAGGGGACTTGTTCTCCAGCTCCGGTTCATGTTGATATCCCTCTTGAGACGCGTCGTGATGGGATTCTAGCTCCTGATTTTTCTTCGGACATAAGGCAGTCTTCGACTTCCTTGGGCCTTTGGTCTCCCTCCTTTCAAAAGACATCCCTGGTAGAGGCAACTTTAGAGGATATCCCCTCTCCTAGATCTGAGGACCTTGGTAATGATGTAACTTAGACGATGGTCCAACAAAGGAAAAAAGGTCTCCCAAATTTGTGTATGATTCACATTCCCGTGTTAAGGGGGTGAAGATCTCTAGGACTAGGCCAAGAGTTGTTTAGCTTTCTGTTTCCGTTGTTGTTTGTTTGTTAGTCTGTGGTTCTTTTTTGACAGCTTGGCTGTTGTTTTGTTGTGTTTCGGCTACTCTTGGCCATTGTTTTGCTTTGTAAAAGGTTCCAGATCCTTTCAAAATTTGTTTACCCCTTAATCAAAAACATTTTTATTAGTATGTAGAGTAATGTGATAAATAGTGTGATTACTAAGAATGGTTTGTAAGTGTTAGTTACAAGTGTTCTTTGAGGGTTTAAGTTTTACAAGACAAAATTGTTGTTAATCCCATCTAAAACTAAATCAATTTGTGCTTTGTTTGTAATAAGATTCATTTTATTAACTCTGTGTCCACATGATAAGACTTTGGTCTCGAATAGTTATTGATTAAATTTCTAATCAAATGAATATCTCACGCTTGTAATTTATTAAATGTCATAGATTTACAAATTGTTATCAAAGAATCTAAAGGAATTAGTATAAAAGGATCTTTCAGGAATTCTTTATCATATGATTGTAGATCAATAATTTTAATCTGCTTTAAAATATCTTTGCATGAGAATTCATTAAAGCAAACACAAAAAGAGTTGGTGACAATAAAATATGAATCAAGTATGTGTCTTAAGTTTTAGCTTTTTATCTACACCAAGTTTAAAACATTTCTCTTTAATTGTCTTGTGAGATCTCCAAAGGATCACCCTTCTAAGCTTTACAAAGCTTGAAGTGTAGAAGGGTTACTCTTGCTCTTGTCAATTGGCCTAAGCTGCCTATAGTTTAATCATAAAGTGCCAATCATTTTAGCTTGACTCTATACCCCAAGGCTTAAGGATTTCATAAGTTCATCTTTTAGAAAAATACTGAATTGATTGGAGCACCAATATAATGGTGTTGTTGTCAAGGAGTGAAGAACTTTTGTTCTAACTCTAAAATCCATTGTGATTACATTAGACTCTATTTGATTACAATTGAAAATTATGTTCTATCAAGTTTCAATATTGTGCTTCATTGAATCTTCTACTTTGTGCATATTGTACATTGGATAAATCATATCTAGTAAAGGCAATGCAAAGCTTGTGAAGAATATACTTGTTTTAAGATTGGATATGTGCTTTACTAATTGCTAACAAACTAATTTTGAGCTTTTCTATTTTCTCGCCAAACATCTATTAAAATTTTCTCTTTAAAAGGAGAGTGGCAACTCTATCAACTAATCTGGTAAGAAAGACTATTGCATTAGCATTTGAGGATCGATAGTAGGAGATTAGCCTACAAGAGCAATCCAAACATGAAACTCACAATTGAATTTGACAAAAAGCAATCAACTACTTGAAGAGCTAAGGAAGTAGGTGGGGCTACTATTGCTTATCATAATGACAATGAAGTTAGCACATCTAAGCATAATGAACATACATTAGACATTAAAGATCGTTACTCTATAGATAGATTTGTTAACAAATTTTAAAATGTGGAAAAATGTTAGAACAAATAATTTTCAAAGTTTAATTAATAGAAGAAATAAAAACAAAGAGCAAATCATCCTAGATAAACATCAACATATGCCTCAAATTAATTATTAGGGTCAATCCCAAACAAGTAATCTAAAAAATGTTAGGCAAAAAATTCTTGTGTCACCATACCAAAACATTGAACATGGATTAGTTGACCAAAGTTATGTAAATGGTGAAAACCTTCATGAAAATGAGTACAACTATGAGCCTACTCAACCTGATGTTGAAAATCTTGAAGATATTGCTAAGCATATAGAAAAACAAATAGATATACTTGACCATATTAGAGCTCAAATTACCCATCAATAGGCTTTGCTTGTTGACCAACAATCTACTAGTTAGAGACCTCGCCAAGGGGAACCTATGTACTAAGATCCTTACCATCAAAATAATAAAAGACCTCCTCCCCTTCCTAGAAATAATGCTTATCAGGAGAGACATTAACCTAGAAGGCCAACCTAGGAGCTAAAAGATATGGGCAACTAAATTTTATTGGGATCCAAAATTATCTCAATCATATGCCGAATGAAGTCTAAAATAGACTACCTAAGTCCAAACGAAATAGTGTCATATTAGGTTTAGGATTATCTAATGATTTTCACAAAGTGATTAATGACTTTGAATTTGAGTAGGAGGGCATGATGATGAAATTGTTTGTGCAATCTTTGGATGAAACTGTGAGAGAATGGTATAAGAGCTTACCAGAGTAGAGTATATATTCTTGGAGTGAGTTCAAAAGAACCTCTAAAGGATGGTACGCAGAGAGTGGAGAAAGTTGGCAAACTATATTTAGAAAGTTGAGTTTGGATCCTTGTTTTGGGTATCTAGGGTTTGTAAGATTTTTCAAGGATAAAATCCTTCTAATTTGGAAGGCATCATCCAAATATTATTGGATAAACACTCGTAATCAGGGGGTTGAGAGATCTATCCTACTATGAAGGTTTCTTGAAGTAGAATATGATGGCAAAGGCGTGAAGAAGTGGAAGAAATATCTACAAGTATAATTTTTGAATGCAATCAAACTTGTTCAATGTAATTAATTATGTGTGAAATTGTCATGATGAGAACATCACATAATTGACCATTTTGGATGTGGGTGAATTTGTCCCATATAGGAAAAAATAGTAGAACTAAAGATTGATCTAGGGAGTTGAAGTAGCTCTTCCATCTCTTCACATACATGTTGTGCTTGGGGCCGCAAGAACCCCTTTTGTCTTTAAAATCCAGATTTTTTTTAAACAATTTTTGAATGGGTTTAACTTTATTTTTTGAATTCCTTTCATACATTCTAACATCCTAGGGGTAGCACCTACAACTAGATAATTTTAAGTACCCTTCCTACCTTGGAAAGAGAGGGATATAGATTAAATCGTGGCTTGCATAGAGTGTAAACCAAGCCCCATCAAATCTAATTTGGGTCTTTAATTTTGTAGGGAGGTGGAGTATGCTTTTCCCTCTTCATTTCTGAAGATAAGTGTACCCATACAATTGCTTAGACTATGTAAGAACATTTAGTACCTTGAAAGGGATCAGGTTAGGTGTGTGTTGTCTGCCTTGCAAGCCTTGCAAACATTTTAACTCACACTTAGGATAGCTAAATTGGGTGCCATTATCTAGATAATTATTGGAATTATCCAATAATTTAATTCCTAGTTTTGTGGGAGTTGAGATTGCTTACATTGCAAGTTTGCTTTAGAAGTATGCTAATTCTTAGGAGATGGCTTTTGTTGCTCTATTTTATTGCATGAATTGGCGTGCTTAAGTTGTATGAGTGATTATTGTATCTTGGCAAGGAATCCAATGCTATGTTTCGAGTTAGAAAAATAAATTTTGGGGTGGGTAATTACTGTCGAGATTGCTCCAAGAAGTTGGTGGTTGTGTTGCTACCTAAATCTTTTGCATGTTGAAAATATCCTGAATAACATAGGCTCAATTCTTATTGTATTGTAATATTCTTAATATGAACACAATCTAAATAATACTATTATTTGTTAGTTTTTTTTCTATAAGGGTTTCCCACGTTAAATTATGTGTTATTTGTTATTTCTTTGTTTAATGGTTTTAGATTCTATAACTTTGTAGTAACTCTTTTATGAAGATTAGGTGAGTCTGCATTCATCATTCTCTTCAACAAAATCAATTGGAGAATTGGTAAATCTAGTTGAGTGACCACAAGGATTGACTTTTTCTCGGTGGCCTCGTCTGACTGCATGGGGTGAGTGATAGAGCACTCCTATTAATAGGGGAACCATGGCCTTAGAAAGGGTTACACACACTCAAACACATTGGTTTTTTGGTTCCATGCATTATTAACCAATAAATTGATCTAGATATTGTTGTTTTTGATAATTTTTCTAGTTCTAATTCTTTTTTAAATAATTTTGAGAAAGACCACAGGACTATAGATGACATTATCACAAGGAAGGAAAAGTCATGGATTTTAGGAGATCCAAGTAAGCTCCAAATTGGTTTTTATTTTCATAGCTTGATTAAGGAAATAATTGATTATCACAGTTACACATATGAATGGATGTTGAATGTATTGTGTGTGTTATGTTTTGTTGTTGTGAAAAGTGTGAATATTATGTTGTCACAACACAACTTGGGTAGCCTCCACTATGGGGTGTGTGTTAGGATTGTAACACTAGCGTTTGAGGGGGATGGAGTTGAAACTTGTCCTAGTCTTGTTGGACAAGCAAAATTGGAAATGAATTAGGAGTGGGTGGTAGGGGTTTTTGAGGGGATGTACCTTTGTTGTTAAATCAGTGAAGGAATCTTATAATGAAAACTTTTAAATAATTATGCAAATCTAATTTTTATTTATGAAAGAATGGATTACCCATAAAAGATTATGTGAGTGTTTAAAACCAACAATAAAAGAATCAACAAACCATAAAGTTACAACACATAACATCAGATGTACGTGGAAAAACCCTTTCTGGGAAAAAAATCCACCATCAAAGAGAGGCTCAAGAATGTATTAATCTTCAAGAATAGAATACATATGCAACACTCTAATTCTCTTCAATCTGAGAGCATCCTAGTAGCACTTGTGTACCTATGAAATGACATAATGAAACTATTTTCTCATGCCTTTAATTTATAGATAAATGGGAGAGGAATGCCACAAATGGTTTTCCAAAACAATGTACCATTAAACCATGGTAAAATGCAAAAAACTCCCACATCCAAAATGAAGAGGCTCTTCTAAGAATACTAAATGTAACTCCCAATGAGCCATGAATAACAAAAATAACCTTTGTACTAATAATAGACATCATCTTTGACTTCTAAATCCTCCATAATGGCTTGTATCCTAAGGTAGGCATCTAAAATAATCACCCAACTCATATGGGACCACCAATAATATGCAAGATGCTCTGCTACTCAATTCTCATGCCCAAGTTGAGAAATATGCTAAAAATAGCTTCGTAATCGCCACTGCCAACTCCACCAAGTCATGAATGTCATTACAACTAATATCCCAAGTCAACAAGAAGAATAATAATCTCTCAACAACATGGGTGTCCAAGTACACATTCCAAGATTGTTGGAGATACATAAAAAATAATACATTAGGATTGCAATTAAATATCACACTATCCTAACATTCTCCCACATGACGTTATACATTGTAATGACATCCCAAGGAACAATAAAATATATCAAGTACAAGATCTAAGGCCCATGGCCTTCTTGCACTAAGATAACTTCTCTGTGTTCACTGGCTTCATGAGGGAATCTACAACATTATCCTGAGTGTTAACCTTCTGCAATAAGACCTTACCATTCTCTACCATCTCATGCATAAAATGATACTAAACATCAACATGCTTAGTGTAATGCCCCAACTTTTACACTAGGACATTAGCTGACAACATAGGGTGAACAAATTTTTTTGTGATACAATTACAACACTCACATGTCATAATTGCACACTTAAACATGAAAACCATCAAAGATCCACACAAAGGCACAAGAGAGAAGGTGGATACAAGGCCACACTTCTCTACAACCAAGACCAACCCTAGTCAACAAATGGCCAACAAGCCAAGCAATGTCGACAAAAACTAACAAGCCAAGGGGAGGATCGATCATGAAACCTTGCAAGGATAAAGTGTCCAAAATGAAACTAATCCACAATGCATATACTCAATAACCATCTATCAACATGCTAACTAAATAAAAAGCATGATTACAATGCAAATACAAATAATATGCATTTCCCAATTCATGCTAACATACATGCCAAATATGAGAAAAGCCATATGGAATGCCATGCTCATTCGACACCAACGTTGAGATGGGCCAAATACAAATATGGGAATCACAACCATAATGTGGACACAATACAACCCAACTTATAAACATAACATAGATCAATAAAATCATATATAAAAGATGGCTCCAACATGCCAATTTAATCATTTTCAACAAGACAACTTTCTCAACATGACAATTTCCTTCCAAAACAAGGTTTATTTTCCAACCAAATGATCATATGAAATAATAACATGATGGAGGCTACTTCCCAAACATGAAAGGATCAAATTCAAATAATAAAATGATACAAAGAATAAATATACATCAATAATAAGCCACCTCTAAGGTGCTCCAATATTCACAAAATACAACATGATCACAATATAGCATAATGCACAAGGAACTTTTCTAGCTCCCAAGAAATCTTCTTGTAGGACCAATGGGGAAATGTTACCCACCACCTTACTGTATTACCATTATTGAGCATAATAGATGTCTATGCCACTCTAGGCAACCCTCGAGCTATGAAGAAGAAGATCATGGCAACATCGCTATCAAGGCCATCTCACACAAATCCAAGGAATACATGGCTACACTCATGCCAATCAATGCACACAACACACATGTGGAAACTCACACTACAACCAACATATAAGGTAGCATATGGTACACACACACCAATCAATGCACAAAACACATGTGGTAACATGGTTTGTCTCAACACAAGATCATATACTCATGATCCAACCAACAAGGACTAGGAGAGGGTAGCTAAGACATTGGGGTGGACTTCCCCTTGGTTCTGCAAAACTAGGATAGAAGTAAAATAGACCACAAAGGCCTCAAGTAAGCATTCACCCTGTGGATGCTTCTCAACAAGGGAGTGCGACACTTCTTTAGCACACAACACTCACACAAGATTTCATAATAGAGTTGATTAATGCAAGTTATTATGTTCATGATTTTACACATTCATTTTTATATAATGCAACAAGATGCACTTTTTCAATGCTCACCTTGCCTCCAACCTCGCCCAACGAGTTGTGTGTTTTGACACTCTTATTACTCATTTTAAGCAAGTGGCACTTCTTCAGTGCACTCCTTGCCTCCAAATCTCGTCCCATGAGTTTGGGATTTGGCACTCTTAATTAATTTATTTTAAGAAAGTGGCACTTCTTCAATGCAATCCTTGCCTCCAACCTCGTCAGCAAGTTGGGATTTGGCCACCCCAAGCCTCCTATGGATATTCTCTATCCTACACAATTCAAGGGTCAACCTTCTTCAAGAAGCCTAAGAATAGGAAATGAGCGATTTTCCCTAAAAACACACTTCCCATTGCACATAAAAATTAAAACCTATGGGATAAATCATTACTCCACATAACATGCACTTTTCATAATTTTCAAATTTCCATAAAATAATATAAATAATTTGCACAAATATCCAAGGTCTGCCATTAACGAATCTTGGAGTATCCTTCCCAAAATTCATCCCCAAATTTCATTTTTTTGAAAAACTCAAAAATTCAAAAATCAGAAGATACCTTTTTGTTCCAAAATAGCCCAACAATATACTTTTTAAAACACAATTTTTTGGACCCAATTTGATAGGGTAAAACATGTAAATTCACATATTTTGCACAAATCTCAAAAAATGCAAAAACTAAGAATATAATTATACCCTCTTGTGCCATTCCCACCTAACAACACACTTTTCAACTCATTTTCTAATTTCAGAAAATTTTGACAAGGTTTGGGTAGGAAAATAAAATTTCGAAAAATAAAATTTCCTACATCTGAAATTTGAAATAAAAATTCAAATAACAAACCAAATGGAGAAATACCTCAATCAATTTGAAGGTAATGGCGTGAGGAATCTTTTTCCCTCTACAAGAAAATTGATCCAACCAAGCAATCAATCTCCAAGCATATCCAAAATTCCATTTTCCAATGAATGGTTTGAAAATATCCTTTCTCTTCCATTTTTACTCTCCCATTTCAAACAATGCATAATGACAAATAAAACAAGCACTTTTCCAATACATGCTTCTAATTATAATTTAACTAACCTTATCACTTATTTTCCTTAAGAAAATATACTTAAGACAATAATCCTTCAAATAAATATTTTCAACAAACTAGAATTTAATCTATTTCCGCACAACAAAATAAAATACAAGTCTTTGCAATTAAATAATTTCTTTTCAAATAGACACAATATCCTAACTTATGGAAATAATTCTAACTTCCCAAATTAGAATGTATTTCACCCAAATGCAAGATTTCTGAAACAAAATTAAATAAATACAATGCCTTTCCATAATTAACTACTTCTACAACTCAAATAAATCAATTAAATGCTTTTCCTCTACACTGGGAATAGATAACACAAAATAATGATTTCCAAGGAACAAGAAATCATTTTTGCACATATCAGGCAAAGCACAATCACACAAGCGATAATTAAACACACCCAAGAAGACATTTCACAAGTCTAACACGAGGATCTGGAATTGCAATCGATTTGGATGAGGTTTTCATGAGTTTCGGCAACACAAGGACAAAGGTGAGATGACTAAGTGTCCCATGTCAACATTCTCCACATTTCACTCATTGGTAAAACATCTGTAATTTTCTTGCACACTCAATCAAACGTTACATGCATCTACCCAATATGTAACCATAGCCAAAGCGATAGATAAAATTACACAATTAAATCATAACTATTTAATAGGCACATTTCAATTAAAATATCCATCTAGGAAAAACAACAAAGGTACAATTATTCATATAAAAGAACAATACTAAAGGAACTAGGTTTACCCACCCATCATATCATTTAAATGAAAACAGTGAAGCTGAAACATTGTAATAATCTAACACACAAAGACACAACATATGCATCCCATAATGCATAGTCCGCAACCTAATGTCATAACATAACCTTATCGGAAACACCTTGATGGTCATACCAAAACATCTCCACATAGCATCCAAACTACACTATCAGAACACCTTGATGGAAAAACAACCTCATCAACAAGTTTGATGCAACAACACATAATCACAAGAATCACACAATACATTGTAGAAGCACTCAATACAACATATCTCATAAAGGTCCAATAATGTGATCAACACACAATTAATCATTTATAAGATAGAATGACAAGGTCAACATAGGTGGAATTACACTTAGTACAAATATGGTACATAAGAATTTTTTTCCAAACAGATAGCACTTTGACTGTCACAACTGATTCTAACAACATTGCAATCAAAACTAATTCCTACACAAAGTCTCTATAACCATACCGCCTCCTTAGAGGCATGTGTAGCAACCATATATTTTGCTTAAGTGGTGGACAAAGCAACTATGGGCTGCCTCTTACTCATTCAACTCATTGCACATCCAAAAAGAGAAAACATATAGCCATTACTTTCGACTATCCAAGTCACCTACCCAATTTGTATCCACAAAACCCTATATGTCCAATGATTTATTCACACTATCAATACCATGATAACATAAACAATAATAAAAAGTCCCACACAGATATCTGAAAACTCTCTTAACATAAGTCCAATGCTCCCTACCAGGGTTAGACATAAACCTCCTCAAAACTCTCATTGCTTGGGCAATATCTAGTCTAGTGAAAACCATTGCATACATTAGGCTACTAATAGTACTAACATAAGGCACGCTAGATATATCCTCAAAATAATCATTCAATTTAGGACACATATCTAAAGTAAGCTTAGTACCAATAGAAAATGGAATACTCACTAGTTTATAATCATGCATACTAAACCATTGCAAAATGGTAGCAACATACTTTGACTTAGTCAAATATTTCTGTGTATCCTATCCTTTCTAATCTCCATCCCAAAAATAAATTTTGTAGCCCCTAAGTCCTTCATATCAAATGTGCTAGAAAGCTAAGTTCTAAGTTCCCTAATCATCATCTTGCTATCACCCATAAATAACATATCATCTACATATAAGATAATGTTTAGAATCTGATCATAAATTTTTTTAACATAAACACAATGATCCTATTTTCTCCTAACAAAACCCAAACTTAATGTAAAAGCATCAAAATTTTCATACCACATCTTGGGAGACTATTTCAATCCATATAATGATCATTTTAACCTACAAACCAAGTGTTCCTTCCTCTTCACAACAAAACTATTAGATTATCACATATAAATCTCCTCCTTAAGATCCCCATGCAATAAAGTTGGTTTAACATCCATTTGCTCAATTTGCAAATCACAAGAAACAACAATAGATAATAGAAATCTAATAGAATTTAACTTAACACTAGGAGAGAAAATTTCACTGAAATTGACTACCTCTCTTTAGGAGTATCCTTTAGCCACCAGTCTAGACTTGTACTAGTCTAACCAACCATCTACATTGATTTTATTTTTATACACCCACTTGCAACCTGTTTAGGTAAAATTTGAAGAGGGTTTTATTTGATGGTTTATGTGAATCCTCCTTTCACCTTAAACATTCAAGGACTTTAGGTCGAGTAGGAACTCTACTATCAGGCCTGTGATCACTTGGAATGTAGGAAAGATTGGAATTGTGTAGATTTGTTGTTCAAATATGTACAATTATGCTCAAAACCCTAATTATGCAAATTTGGAAGTAAATAGACAAATCATGGAAAATGCTCACACACAGAGATACTAAATGATGATCAAATGTGTACCGGATTTCAAATTTTGGGAAGTGGAACAGTCGAGGACTAATGAGTCGGTGCCCTAGTCCAGTGCCATACTTTTTGTTGGGATCTGGAAACCTTGTTTGCAACCTGTTTCTGTTGTTCCAAAGATTCTTTCGTTGCGGGATCTGGAGGAGTAATGAGCGGGCGCCCGAGTCCAGGTCCCTATTTTCTCTTAAGATCTGCAATTTTGACAGTCTACAATGCTCTCCTACAAATCCACTTTTTCTGCTCCCGCAACCTATAACATGCAATCACAGAAAAATGGGTTGGGGGTTGTGGTGTTTAGAGGCTTGCCTCAGTCAAGCCCTGGAGAGACATTCAAGTCTTCTAAACACTGTTGTCAGAGAAAGAGTGCATATCCCTGCGGGATAGAGGCAAAATCCAAATGATAAATGATTGAAAACACAATTGATATCACCTTGTAGTGAAGATCTCATGGAAGGAAGAAGCTCTTCATGCCATGAGGAGATGGCTGTTAAATTTACAAATACAAACACAATAACAACACAAAGTCTACTCTACAACACACAATGAATGCCTTGGATCACTTCTACACAAGCTCATGAATCAAAATTTCCATCTAGTTTACAATTGAATGCCTAAACATGCTTATATATGCAACTACAAACATTCCCACCAAGAATTTTGTAATTGAAACTTACCGTGTCGGCATAAGACCTAAATAACGGTAACAAACCAACACTTATAAGTTGGGCCTGACCTAAAATAGGGCAAGACTAGGGCACGGGTGCCCGAATCCACCCCCTATTTTAGGCAGGGTTATTGTTAAGTACAACCCTTGAGTCCAAATTGATATGGAACTTCAGGGTTTTCTCATCGGGAAGTTAGATTATCATGAAAGATGCTCTAAATGCATAGACAGGACCTGGGAGCTAAACCTTAAGAGGGAAAAGCCCCCAAGGGGACATTTTCTGACGTAACATTTAGCCCCCACTTTAATGTATGTATAAGCGCAAGGCCAATACATGCATTAAAGTACGGTCAACAAACATAAAAAACATGCCAAGCATGGAGAAGACACGCTAGTCACAAAGAAGACAGTAACAGGCATGCAAAACATGGAGAAGATAGTTACAGTCACTCAAAACATAGAGAATACAGTATTGAAGACACACACAACACATTGAATATAGTGAATGCAGAGAAGACAGAGATGATTTCCTTTTCTTTTTCATTTTCATATATATGAAATGCAGATGCAAGTATAGGAAAGTAAACACACCACCCATAATGCAGGAGGGACTCATCGCCACCGGTCTTTAAACTGCATATGGTGCAACACACACACAATACACACCAAACAAAACAAGCACACCATAAAAATCCCAAAGCCTAGGAGGGAGTCATTGCCACCAGTCTTTAAACTATGCTTGGGAACAAACATGCAATACACACACACTTGGAAGACACAGAGAAAACATGACAAACAAGCAATGGAGTGTTCCTATTTCTAGGTTCAACACCATCTTAGGCACATTATAGGCACACACTGACAATTGGGCTTCACCACAACAATCGCTGAAGACACGTTTAAGGGTTGATTTAGTTACAGAACCACTCCCCGCCTCGCGATGAGAACTTTTGAAAATGATAGGATGTGCACTCTTCCACGAGAAA
This sequence comes from Cunninghamia lanceolata, assembly GCA_027924645.1. Taxonomy (NCBI): domain Eukaryota; kingdom Viridiplantae; phylum Streptophyta; class Pinopsida; order Cupressales; family Cupressaceae; genus Cunninghamia; species Cunninghamia lanceolata. The sequence continues at coordinate 6,721,973 of BSBN01000671.1, read as the reverse complement.
TACATCATCCCCGCCTCCGCAGAGGGCTTAAGTGATTGCAAAGAAATCTCAGAGTGCAGGAGGGACTCATCGCCACCAGTCTTTAAGACTGCACCTAAGAACAAGCACATTGCTAACATCTACAATAGACAGCTTACCTTATATATTCCCCCATCTTAAGGTGGTTGATATCAGGTATCGATATCAAGCACGTTAAGGTAGGAAGAAAACACACAAGGGAACACAAGCTATTGCAAATCCCATCCCCCCTGGAGGTGACATGTACGTTATGATCGCCTAATGTTCCCACAAACACATCCTTGCAAGAAAAGTGTTAGTGTCCATATAATCATGATAAACAACAACATCAATGCATATGATCAACCACATAAAGAGGTAAGGTTATACTACGAATTCGGAGATCAAGGATAACCGTGGGGCTATATCGTGAAAATTTCATAACCGAATGTCACCAAGGCGAGATTAAAAGACAAACAAAGTGCACAGAGTAGTAGTATTGTTAGGTTTGTAAGAGAGATAAGACATCATCAAGATCACACGAAAAAAGTACATGGAGTGATTCTACTAACCAAGCGTTGGATAATATATATCAACCCCATCGTCATATTAGGAACTAAGTCCAATTTTTGATTTCTCGCTAAAGGGACGCTAGGTCCACATCAGTACAATATATTTTTTCGTCATCCACCTACTAGATAGAAACACTAGAGGAAGGGAAACAATAAATCGAGAGAGGAGAAACAAGTGCCTTAGGGACAGTCACATAGGAGGGTGCTCCCAAGTCACCAATCGCAGTGCTATGTCCATAAGACACAACACACAACAATGAAAATAGAGGAGAAGCAATATAGAAGAATGATGATACAAGTAGAAGAAAGGTCACAACAAAGGCAGCCTCCTGGTATCCTAGACCTTACAAGAGAATCAAGGGTCATCGGGCAGGAGGCCTAAGCAACACATAACACATCACGGGGGAAACACATCACAAGAGATAAAGGGTTAGAGATACTTATCTGTTTCATCCCAATGTTAAGAGCATACATATCTAGGATATCTCTCATGTTGTTTTGCTCTTGTTGATTAACATTAAGTTTAGGACGATAAGAAGCTTTAGTGGGCTTCAAAGAATAGTATCCTATACTGGCTATGTAATTAATTCCAACAACTTGTAAAGGTACTCTGATTCCTTGTTGATTTACACTGCAACCATTACCTACATAGTCATTATTTTTGTACAAAATTTGAAATCCACGACCATATAGAGAGTCCATTTCTTTAGAAGAAGGTGAAGCCTTGTAAGTATCATAATTTGTAGTGTAAGTGAGTATTATCTTTGTTTTCTACCAAGGAGGCTTTGTTTGTCTTAGGTGCTTCAGAAGATTGCTTAGATGAGATCGATGCTACTTTGGATGTGTCAGGGCTATTAAGTTTATATTCTCCATTAAAGGAAGGAGTAAAATCTAATGAACCCCAATTATCACCAAAAAGTGCATTTGATGGTGTAGAATCTTGCACAACATTATCCGTGGCACGAGGTATTGATGGATCACCTCACAAATTGTTTAAGCTCATATGATTGTAAACTAGTTTTTGCCTTTCAATATGTAAACAACTATCTGGTTCAGGATCGGCATGAATAGTATGAAGTTAATCTTTGAATATAAATTTGATTGAACGATGGAGGGTGGAAGGGACTACCCCTAATGCATGAATCCAAGGTCTACCAAGAATCATGTTGTAAGATAGAGAACAAGGCATGACATGAATCAAGGTAGGCACAATCATAGGTCCTACTTGTATAGGTAGAGTTATAGTGCCGACCGATTGTCATCCAACATTATCAAAGCCATGAATGCTAATGCTATCTGGTTTGATTAAAGATGTGTCGGCCTTAATCTTATGTAACAAATCCATACCACAAACATTCAGAGCTGATCCATTGTCAATCATAACTCGTTTTACCAACATTTTATTTATTGTGACAAAGATAATAAGTGGATCATATTGGTTTTGAACTTCAATTGACGGTAATTCATGTGGTTGAAATAGAATATCCATTTTTGTCGCATGCATACAATCTAATAGAGTTGCTACATCATTTGGCTTAACAACAGGTGGAACAATCACCTTTTGTAAAGCTTCTTGGAGCATTCCATGGTATGCAGGTGATTTTTGTATCAAATTCCAGAGAGAGATCTTAGCTGGAGTAGTGCGAAGCTGCTTGACAAGATCATATTCTTGACCACTTTTATGAGTAAGATGAGGTGGTGGGGGGATCATAGGTTGAGAACATGGAAGAGAGACAAGCACATGAGGTGCTTGCTTGCTTTGATTGTTATTACAGGTGTTGTATGTGTGAGCAATCACATTGTGGTATGGTTGTTGTAACACATTTTGAATACCGCTTTAAGCAAGAACGTGCACTAGGTGCCCCCCGCACAATTATCTTAGGAATATTGCTACAAAGTCTATTAATGAATATTGAATTAACATTGTTTTCCTCTTGACTATACCCAACATCTATCCCTAAAGGATTTAATGTGAGAGACCCTTTCTCATCCACTAATGCTACATCTTGGCTAGGGAGAGCATTGGGATGAGAGGAAGGTACATCATCATCATCATACTCTATAGTGGAAAAAGGATTTTCATTCTCATCTTTCTCATGAGTATTCCTAGAGATAAATCTAGTTAAATCTTCTAATATCAAAGGATATGATCCTATGAGTAAAGTGAAGCTACTAAAATCATGTGTATAACAAAGTAATTGCAACTCATATGTAGAACATATAGAAGCATCAATACCACTTACATAAGCTATGTGCCCTAGAACATGAGGATTCTCATTAGTGAAATTAGAGAAATTTTCAAAGTCTAGGATATACTCATGCAAAGATTTGAAAGAAGAATAACATGAAGATGCCATTGCATTGTTTTCAATGTAAAATCAGATTTTAAATTTTTTTCCAAAATTTATGCAAAAGACAAGTGAACAACTATGTATGAGAATGACCTAAAATGCTTTATTTTTTCAACTTTTTTCAATGCAAATAAGTGAAAGAAAGGGTGTTGTAAGGAAATTGATCAGGGGTAGAAAATAATATGTCTGATATCAGTCCAATAAAGCCACAATATCCTTCACACCACACTTTTTATGCAAACCTAGAATGACGCTAAGTCAAAACCTAGTGAAAATACACTAAAATATGCAAATTTTCACAAGTTTTCAATGCAAAGACCCAACAAAATGGGTGTTGTAAAGAATTTTAGGAGGTAAAACAGATTATATCACTAATATCAGCCACCTAAAGCCATAAAATATTTTACAACACGCTTGGAATGCAAATCTAGGTCAAACCCTAGGTCAAATATAGCCAAAATATGTAATTTTTCACCAAATTTCAATGCAAAAGAGTATGAAAAAGGGTGTTGTGAGGAAAATGATGATGGAGAGAAAATTATAACAGTAATAATAGCCACCTAATTCCAAAAAATCCATCACAACACGCCTATAGTGCAACTCAAGGTCAAACCCTAGGGAAAATATAGCTAAAATATGCAAATTTTCACCAAATTTCCACTATAAGAGCCCAATAAAAAGATTTTGTAAAGAATTTAAGGAGAGGCAGCAGATAATAACCCTAATAACATCCAATTATTGCAGAAAGATTATTTACAACACACTTATGATGCAAATCTAGAGAGTCGATAAGGCCAAATCTAGTGAAAAATCAAGGTTTTTAAACCCTAGGCATGAAATTTTGCAAGAAAACCACTATGATGCAACACTACAGTTAGAAATCAGTCCTAATGAGTGTTTTAAAATAGTAGTAACTGAAACAATATTTTAACTACAAACCCTAACTAATGCATAACTAGGTTATAAGGAAAAATGCACAATTTCAAGCAATTTTTATCAATTTAAGCATGAAAATGCAATCTAAATGAATGATGAATGAAAAAATTCTGTATTTTGAATCAGATATAATGATAATGACAGAAATTTATTGAAATCAAATGCAACTAATTCAAATTATATGAAAATGCAAGCTAAAAGTGCCAATTTTTTCAATTTTTTTTTGTAATTTTCCAAATACAATAAGATGAACAATGAAATGAATGTAAATCTGAAGAAAAATACTCAAAAAGATGCAAAATTCAATATAAACACTAGTTCACCAAAATGTTTAGGTAAAATTTGAAGAGGGTTTTATTTGATGGTTTATGTGAATCCTCCTTTCACCTTAAACATTCAAGGACTTTAGGTCAAGTAGGAACTCTACTATCAGGCCCGCGGTCACTTGGAATGTAGGGAAGATTTGAATTGTGTAGATTTGTTGTTCAATTATGCCCAATTATGCCCAAAACCCTAATTATGCAAATTCGGAAGCAAATAGACAAATCACAGAAAATGCTCGCACACAGAGATACTAAATGATAATCAAATGCATACCAAATTTTGAAGTTTGGGAAATGGAACAATCGTAAAATAATGAGCGGGCACCCTAGTCTAGTGCCATACTTTTTGTCGAGATTTGGAAACCTTGTCTACAACCTGTTCCTGCTGTTCCAGAGATTCTTCCGTTGTGGGATCCGAAGGACTAATGAGCGAGCGCCCGAGTCCAGGTCCTAATTTTCTCTTTAGATCTGTAATTTTGACAGTCTACAATGCTCTCCTACAACTCCACTTTTTCTTCTCCTACAACTTATAACCTGCAATCACAAAAAAAATGGGTTGGGGGTTGTGGTGTTTAGAGGCTTGCCTCAGTCAAGCCCCAGAGAGACATTCAAGTCTTCCGAACACCGTTGTTAGAGAAAGAGTGCATATCCCTGTGGGATAGAGGCAAAATGCAAATGATAAATGATTGAAAACATAATTGATATCACCTTGTAGTGAAGATCTCATGGAAGGAAGAAGCTCTTCATGCCATGAGGAGATGGTTGCCAAATCTACAAATATAGACACAATAACAACACAAAGTCTACTCTACAACACACAATGAATGCCTTGGATCACTTCTACAAAAGCTCATGAATTAAAATTGCCATCTAGTTTACAAATGAATGCCTAAACATGCTTATATATGCAACTACAAACATTCCCGCCAAGAATTTCGTAATTGAAACTTACCGTGTCAGCATAGGACCTAAATAATGGTCACAAACTGACACTTAAAAGTTGGGCCTAACCTAAAAGAGGGCAGGACTAGGGTGCAGGCGTCCAAGTCCACCCCCTATTTTAGGCAGGGTTATTGTTAAGTACAACCCTTGAGTCCAAATTGCCATGGAACTTCAGGGTTTTCTCATCGGGAAGTCAGATTATCATGAAAGATGCTCTAAATGCATAGACAAGACCCAGGAGTAAAACCTTAAGAGGGAAAAGCCCCCAAGGGGACATTTTCTGACGTAACACAACCAATGGGATTTCTTCCCTTGGGTAAACTAACAGGATCCCAAGTGTCAGAACTATCTAAGGCCATCATCTCCACCTGCATGGCCTGCATCTAAGACTCACTATCCTTTGAAGAGAGAGCCTCCCTAAAAATCTAGGTTCATCATCAACACTCAATAAAACAAATATACAATGGAAATATGGTGGGTTTTACCTGTCAACTAGATTTCGTTGTCTTTTGGATCTCCTCAAGGTAGGAGTAAGGGGCTCTATTTGTTCTTTTGTATGCTCATCCTACACATCCTTAATTGAACTCTCATTTAAACTCTCTTCTTCCTCTCCATCCTCTGATCCATCTATCTATTCTTTCACATGTGCATCTTCCTACTTCTCAACCTTGATCTCAAAGTTCACTATCTTTGTTCCATATTTTTCTTTTGGTTGTTCTAGACCTGAATAATCTCTAAATTCCCTAAAAATCATATCTTTAGAAAAAACAATTTTCTGGGTTTGAGGATTCCAAAGCTTATAAACTTTAACATTCCCACCATAACCTATGAATATGCATTTATGAGATTTTGGATATACTTTAGAACACTTTTTCTAAGGCACATGAACATAAGCCTCACAAACAAATATCCTTAAACATGAAATTGAAGGCTTCTTACCTGTCCACACTTCATAAGGAGTTTTGTCAACAAAAGTCGAACAAGGAGATCTATTAATCAAATAACAATAGTACTTACAACCTCTACCCAAAACCACTGATCCAATTACATACCACTTAACATATTTTTGACCCTTTCCATTAAGGTTTAGTTCATTCTTTCTACAACCCCATTTCTTTGAGGTGTGTATGGTGTAGTCTTTTGCTGAACAATACCTATATAGTTATAGAACTCATGAAATTCCCTAGAGCAATATTCACCACCATTGTGAAATTTCAACACCTTTATTTTATAATTTGTTTGCTTTTCAACTAAGGCCTTAAATTTCTTAAACTTAGTGAACTTCAAATTTATCACGCATAAAATAAATCTAGGTGTATCTAGAGGCATGATCAATGAATGTAACATAAAACTAAGATTTTCTAATAATCTCTTTTCCCTATAACTTCCAACAGGAAATGATGATCTATTTTGTTTACTAAAAACACAATGCTCACAAAAATCATCTTTACCAATAGAATAATCAAAAAAACCATCAACCAATTTTTTTATTAATACTGGTCCTAAGACCTTTTTCACTTATGTGACCTAAAAATTGGTGCCATAACATACATGCATTTTTAGTTTTTCTAGTTACATTGGTAGTTTTACAAAATGTGGAGGCATTCAACCTAAACAAAGTCTCAATCTGAGATCCTCTAGCTATCACCAAGTTTCCTCTCATCAACTTGCAACCAAACTTACCAAATGTCACATGCATACTAGAATCATTCAACTTGGATACTAAAAGTAAATTTCTCGCAAGTCCTAGAATATGGAAAAAATTATCAAAGGTTTTAACCCTTTCATCACTGAAGTACAACTATACCTTTCCTTTACCAACTATTTGCTTAGTATGATTGTCACCAAGGAAAACCTCTCCTCAATCATAAGCTTATATGTCAAAAACCACTCCTTGTTGGGAGTCATATGGTAGGAGCAACTTGAATCAATGAGCCAAGCATAATCACTAATAGTGTTAGTAGAAATAAATAAAGCATCATTTTCATTGTCATCAAAAGTTTTCTTTGTGGAGGAATGAAATGATTTCTTTTTGTTTCTACATTCCTTCTTCACAGGCCCTCTCTTCCCATAGTTCCAACACTTAACTCTATTATTCCTTGGGGTTTTTAACTATCCTTTTGATTTGGATCTATCTTGCTTTTTATCTCCTTTTGATCCACCTTTATCCTTGGGTCTTCTCCAAACATGCAGGAAATCCTTTGAGCCATCATTCATGGATTTTCTTCTCATCTCCTCTAAAAGAAAAGTAGCAATGAGAGTATCCATTTTGATCTCTGCACCACCACCACTAATGACAAAAATTAATCTTTTCAAGATTTGATTAAAGAACAAAGTAATAAGATGCATTTATCTTCTTCTTTCAACTTAAAACATCCATAGAAACAAGTTGACTCAAAGTCAAATTAAAGAATTCAAATGATCTACAATCAGATCACCATCTTTCATTTTCAAAAAATACAACCATATTTTTAGATACAATTTATTGGTTAAACTTTTAGTCAAGATAAATATCACCTATCCTCTTTCATAACTTGTATGCAATAGTCTCCTTAGAAACATTCAAGAGGACGAAATCCACAAGGCACAATCGAATGGTTCCTTGTGCCTTCTTTTCCAACTTTTTCTAATCTTCATCAAACATTTAGATGGTTTCTATTCATTTGCAACCAGCACCCACTAATCTTTTTCTTCCAAAAGGTCTTCCATCTTTAACTTCCACATCTTGTACTCAGTTCCATTGAATTTCTCAATATCCAAATGAGAGGTAGAGGCCATGGTTTTTAATCTTTCATAGATCTACAAAATCTACTTAAAATAAAAGCTCACACTACAACAAAAAAACTTCAACACTTCCAAAAATGCGTCCCCCTCTATGTAGAACCAAGATCTGATACTAAATTTTGAGAAACAAGGTGAAACTACTACAATAAAATCTTCTACAAAGTGTATGCAAATCTAAAATTTGTTCATTTTTATGATATTACTATAAAGATTATGTGAGTGTTTAAAATCAACAATAAGAAAATAAGCAAACCATAAAATTGCAACACATAACACTGAATGTATGTGGAGGAACTATTTTGGGAAAAAACTCCACCATCAAAGAGAGGATCAAGAATGTATTAATATTCAAGAATAGAATACATATGTAACACTCTAACTTCTTTAAATCAAATAGAATTCCAACATCACTTATGTACTTGTGAAATAATATAATGAAACTACTATCTCGTGCTTTGAATTTATAGAGAAATGAGAGAGGAATACCACAAATGCTTTCCCAAAACAATGTATCATCAAACTATGGTAAAATGTAAAAACTCCCACATCCAAAATGAAGAACCTCTTATCAGAATAGTAAATGTAGCTTTCAGTGAGCCATGAATAGAAAATTAACCTCTATACTAATAACAGATAAAATCTTTGACTTCTAAATCCTCCATAATGGCTCATATCCCAAGGTAGGCATACAAAATCATCACCCAATTCATATGGGACCCATCAATTATTAGTGTGAATAGGGTTATTCCCTAACAAGTTCTCATCTAAGACCTATTCACACCTTGGTTGTTAATCTTACTTAGGGCACACTTAGGATAGTTAGATCTATTTTTGTCTCATGTCATATGATTATGACACTTGTCATAATCCTATGTTTTCCTATGTCTCACCTTGGCCTATATAACAAAAGTTTCTCATTGTACTATTACATACACATATACAACATTTATATAGATTATTTTTATTCTATCATGTTGATCTTTTTTAATTCAAGATTGTGATTAGCTCTTAAGCATTTTGATCTTGGGATATATACCTCCATAGCTAATCCTAACATGGTATCAGAGCAGGAGATTATCTAGAGTTAGTTGTTTTTTAGAAGTTCTAGGATTGTAATTTCTTTTCTTTCTTGAAACTAAGTATGCTCTTCTCTTGCATCCTTGGATGATCTGGAGAATAAAAAAGGTTGAGAGAAATAACAAATTTGGGGGGGGGTTCTTCTTTGTGGATTTGTATTTATTGTGGGTCCATTTTGAAGCATGTTGGAACAAATCTAAGCTCACCATTGAGTTTAGGGTGTACAACAAAGTTAGATTAGCCTTTTATTTTGTCCAAATTGAACATTGGAGGATAGATTTACAAGGGTTTGAAGTTCGGAGGTGGTTGTCAGATCTAGAAGGTAGCTCTATTGTTGGAGCATTTTGGGTCGAATTAGATCCTGCCATCTCATCTAGAAGGCCCAAGAACCTAAGGATGGATTGCCAATTTGTCAAAATAAAAACTTTTGCCTCGGGCCATCAGAGATTTTTGCCCTCCTGGCTGTATGGATCATATGGTTGCATTTCTAATAGAATATATTATGCACAATACTTACACAAGAAGAATCTTTGCAGACATCAACATATTCTTCAGTCACATTCTTTATCCATTGGGAAATATTCAATTTTATTCATCGATTATTAAGATTTTTTGTGGATTTAACTCTATTATAGGTCATACCTATGGTGGCAGGTACCCTAGGGTATGTGATACCCACAAGTTGTCTCTAGGGCCACCACATGGCACGAGCCCTCACCACCAACCAAACCTACCAATGAATCTCCTTACAGTTGCTCCCACTATACCTCCCAAAGGAAAAAAATGCTACCAAACCACTCAATCTATCTAATTAGCAGTTTTGCACCAAATATTAGGTAGTTTTTGAGCAAATATAGCGGTTTTCAGTGCAAAAGACAGTTTCTTGAAAATTTGATGACTATTTTGTGAACTAATAGAATATCTCTTCCAGATGGAGCATATTCTATTCACATGCATTGATGAAATCAACATGACATCATCATTTTTCTTCCTCCCAGCATGCCCCCTCACCATTTGCATTTTTGATTTTGCACTCAAACTTTGAATGCTTCATTATTAGCCATATGAGCTCCTTTTCCAATGTAATTTTTTGAAATAGAGAAAAATTTTGTGCTCTTCGAAATGGTGAAGGTAATTTTTGGTTTAGACTTTTGGTTTTTTTAGAATTTCAATTTTCTCAATGATCTTGCTATGTAGTTCTCATTTTAGAAAATTTGACGGACCATAAATTTTGCATATGGACTCCTTTTGGGTACAATTTTTTGAAAGTGCATATTTCTTCACATACTTTGTAGTTGTTCTATTAGTTTCCTCTCATTTTCTAGTATAATTGTATTTTTAACATGTGGTCATTTTTAGACATTGTAAGTATCTATTAAATGCAGTAAAATAAAGTGCCACATACTGTAGTTTTATTTTTGGGATCTTGCACATCATGTTGTGCTATTTTTATACTCGCACTACTTTATAAAGTGCCATGGGGGGTTTGTTGTGTGTGCCTTATTATTTGTAATCACAACCTTATCTACCTTCATATGAGTGTGCCTTGTCTTTGCACACCCTTTATAGAAACATCCATGAGAGTGACTCTATTCTAGTTGCATGTACTTCTTTGGGCATCTTTTGATGTTGATTCTTCACCTTCTTGCACTACTACTCGATTCTCATGCTTCAGTTGAGGAACATGGTAAAAATAGTTTCATAATTGCCACTACCAACTCCACCTTTATGAATGTCATTACAACTAATATTCCAAATCAACAAGGAGAATAATAATATCTCTCAACAACATGGGTCTCCAAGTGCCCATTCCAAGATTGTTGGATATGCATAAAAAATAATTTATTAGGATTCCAATTAAATATCACACCATTCTAACAACCTTGTCTAGACATTGTTTCATGGAGGGAGGTATATACATATATAATTTTGTGGCACAATGGATGGATAAGGAGGTTTAACTCTAGTTGTTGGTTGTGATATTTCCTTTCTGGGAGAGTGAGCTTATGTTATTCATGGAATCAAAGGAAATAACTACAATATAGACTTTGGGGTGAACAAGTTAGGATGACTAGTGTCCTAGAGGACTTGAGTTAGCCATAGTGATTTTGTTGACTAACTCAACATATAGGAGTAGTAGTGTTGATGTCAACTTGATAAGGAAGTGGTGGCTCCTACTGTCAATCAAGGAATGAATAAGGTAGTGATGGCACATGACTTCTATCAATCAAGGAGATTGACAATGTGCCCATTCTTTCCTAATTTACCTAAGTAAATAGAATAAAATACCTAAATACACTTAATATAAGGTGCAATATATAATTGTTGTCGATTAGGATTGCACCCGTGATGCAAATTTGTGCAATCCTTCGAAACATGGGATCAAACTCAGGCTGTGGGTGACCTATGTCGAGTTTGAACCTCCAAATTATGCGCTGGTTCCCTTAAAATATTCAATTGGATCTATGACTTTGATGTGGAAAAGGGTTAAAAAGGATTTTTCTAAAAGCAAATAAAACTAAAAAAGTATGGTGATGCACCTAATAATGATGAAAATTTGGCAATCTAACTCAAAATAGATTTCAGAAAATCTATCCACACAAACCACTTTCAGCAAATTGGTCACAAAAATGTTTCTAAGGTTGAAAAATATTTCTTTTTTTTGAAGGAAAAGGGGTTTTTCACAACATAAAAGAAAGATTTTCAAATTGCATAGCCTAAGACCTATGATTTTTCAATGCTATCTAACACATGCAAGTACAAATGAGACAATGATTTTAAAGGTTCTAATGTTAAACACAATAAAATCTCATCAAATCACTCATACAAGTTGCATTAATGGAAGGTAGATACTTGATCAAGCTAAAAAATAAAGGAAATAATTGCATAAATGACAAAGTATAGAACCTGTAACCTGCTGTAATCTCTATAAATCTACAAAAGTGAGTTACAAAACCTTCTTTCTCTCTCAAAGTGTAAAGAGCAAAAAAGGCAAGAACTTAAAAAATGAGTTACAAACAAACTCAGTCTCTCAATGTGTAAGAGAGAAAAGAATGCAAGAACTAGAAAAACTTAAGTTTTTCTTACAATATATAGTTTTCTCTCTCCAAGAGGTCTAAAAAAAATCAACTGCAGTCAACTGCCTCTAAAAATAAGCTCTCCAATTTGATCCACGAACAAACAATGAAATCCCTAAAAATGAGGGTCAAAACTACTTCAAAATGAGCAAAAATAGCTCAAAACTGCTCCTCTCTATGTGTTTGACCCAAGAGTTGACCAAAACCATCCAATTTGTCCTCCAAATCATGCAAAAAGACTCCAAAGTCTTCAGTTAACTCAGCTTCTCCAGTTTGCATGATTTTGCATTGCAAAATTGATGTGGGCAAGGAATAAAGTAATTATGAGATAATTACTCTATTATGAGTTACAATTTGTCTAATCTCCTTAATTTTACAACTTGTGACAAAATAATAAAGTAATTTAAAAAATATTACTTTATTAATTGTTTACATTTATTTATAGTTGTAAAATCATGCAAGAAAGGAAGAAAAAGAAAAAAGAACACCTTATATCTTCTTTTACATTTACATAATTTGCATGATTTCATTAACAATGATGCCAAAAAGAATTAGGTCATCATGCATGAAAAACAAAGAATATACTCTCCTTATGCCTCCCATGCAATTACTTAACTTCATTACATGCAAATAACATCATGCATTATCAAAGGAATGATAAATGCTTCTTAACAACCTTAATACTCCATCATAAGAAAATACATTATTACATTATACATGCAATATAAGGTATAATATATACCTCCTTATCACTCCACCACCATGCATCATCACCTCAATACCACCTTAGACTTCATAATACATCCCTTATCATTTGATTTCACATTACATTATTACCTTCTTCCTTTATCACTTTTACTATCATGCCTTAAAATGATTTTCCTTTGTTTGACTTCAAATGGCACATGTATCTTGAAATGCATAATGCATCTTGACTTTTGACTTGATCCCCATGTGGCATAAGGCACTTCGACTTGATCTTCATGTGGTCGACCATTAAAAAGGAACAAAGGTATTTAACCTTACCTTGTTATGATTTGCATTTTTGACTTTTGCAAAAGAAAATCAAATGGAAAAGAAGTTCGGCCCATGGGCCCCCTGTGTATAATCATTAGGTCATTAGACTTGTTAAGTCTTGACCACAATGGAGATAAGGTAAATGATTTTCATTATTTAAAGTCAAAATAAAGGTGAGAAAAATGGACCATCATCGACCAAAAGCAAGTTTGAGAACCCTAAAAGTCATCATTTCATTTTGTTGTTCCTTGAGTTTTCATCTCTGCAACTTCATGGGCTCAGTGGCTAGGGTTTGATGAACTCTTGCTTCTCCTCTACAACCTTCGGGTTTCTTGGTCGATTCCTTTGCATTTATTGGCATAAAAAGAAAGGTGAGCTCTCTCTATTTGATAACTGGACCATTTTCCTTAGTTTTCTTATGACTGTGTCTTCATCTAGCCATGGCTACATAGTTTCTTCTGAGCTTTTATGAGTCCTATTTTCCATTCTTACTGTGTTTCTTCATTTGGAGACTGTACCCATACATTTCTGAGAGGTTTCAAAGGAATAAAGGCTGCGGCCTGTAGCATTTATTCTCCCTGCAAGAATACAAGGTAAGCTTCTTATTTTGCCTTCACCATTTGCACTTCTCTTGACTGTATATTCGATTCTGATAAGGGTTTTCAAGGAAATGAAATGAGTTTGTGATATTTTGAAGGAAAAAAGCTTTTCTGGCCATGGCCTTGCTGTATCTTCTTTTCAAACCTCTTTTCTTCGACTGTAACCTGAAAAATACATAAGGTTTTGAAAAAGAAAAATGAGGTTTTGTATTTTTATTGCAGGAAAAAACTTTACTGGCTACGGCCTATAGCCTCTCTTCTTTTTCTTCGCTCAACTTCTAAGGGTTTGATATAAATGTTGAGGGCTTTGAATTTTATTGTAGAAAAGATGCTCATCTGGCTACGGCTTATTTATACTATCTTTTTCTGTATCACTGTTGAAATCGAGAGGATCCATCCCAAAATTCCTATCATCTGTTAGACCACAATTGTTATCCCGCATAAATTCTTCAGTTCCAATGATATGAGGAAGGTTTCCATTGTTCAACCAAACCTTATGTGGAATGGCTTCTGAAGTATTTCTGGAAGTCTTCTGAATGTACTACTTGTATGCATTCCAGTCGGTAACTAATGCTTCTTTGTATCTGGGTACTATATCCTCTTCATAATCTTGTGGAGGCAAAGATGCTTATGAAAATTGAACACCAAAATCTAAATTTGAATTACCCATATCGTCATCTTCATATACACGATTTTCAATGTACTAAGTATTTGAAAGTGCCCTAAAAGAATTATTGTAGAAATCATGTTCAACATCTCAGGTCAGCTCTAACAATTTTTTCACATTCTTAGTCACATTACTTGCTTTTCTCTTTAACCTTTCTAAAAAATCTTCCAGCCATTTTAGCACCTTTTTGTATAGCTGTTCCAGTCTTTCAAAGTTAACTCCTATGCTGACTATTCCCTTGTTTCTATAACATGATGAAAGCTTCACAATAGCATAGTATACTTCCTCTTGTCAATGGTGACTCTCCTTCTGGTCCTTTATGGCTGTCACTATGCATTTGTGATATGATTGTCACTTATTGATTCCTTTGTCTTTCTTGTATGACAGTTCATAGGGCCTGGTCTTGATTTATATGTTGAGTTCTCTAGGGGTTAGACTCTGTTATCTTCATGTAATCTTCATTGAAAGCTGTCACAACTCCATTTGAATGAGGCATTTGTTATATTTTATATGGTTGTTCCATATGATAATTGATCTTTATTGGTGTTATGACTGTCTTTAGATCACGATTACTAAATCTAATATACTTCCCTATCTCTCTTTGGTAGCTTAATGAGTTCATACTGACATAAATGCTTGATATTTTATATTTGTCATTGTCATACATATTGCTCTTTTATGATCACTGTCTTGACATAAGTTGTTCTCTTTCTTGCAATTTGTCTTCTAGATTATGAGACTGTTGTACTTTCTCTGCATCTTTATACATCTGAGATATTTCATTCATGCATGGAGGGTATATCTTATGATGAAACAATACATTTGCTTTTTCAATTCTGTAGCAACACTTAGTCTATTTTAATGTTGCTCCAAATTATATCTCTCTTTTACATTGTTTTTCCAAATGAATCCACACATGATGTGGCATATATGTTATCTCATTATTCAACTATTCTATCTATGAGGTATACCTGAACAGCAAAAACATATTACAATCATAACAAAAAGATGGGAAAATACCTTTTATGACTGTACTCCTGTCCTTTGCATATTAACAACTCTTGACTAGAATCACTGCTCATCCTATAGCATGTGATGAAGCATTATAGGAGCAACTGCTCCTCTTCAATTCTATTATGATGACTTCACTCCATTTGTAAGTTTGGCTGTTCCAATGCATAATATCTCTCAAATAGTGCATTCTGTCTATTGCAATTTGATATCCTTCTCAAATGAATAAGAAGGAAGCATGCTGGGCTCTACCCTTGTGGGAGCCACATTTTCTCCACATGCTTTAAATGTCTTCAAATCAGCAACATTACTTTTCCTATACCTGCACAGTGAACAAAGAAGTTAGCATAAAAACATACCTCTTGAAGTTGAATGATTTTTCTCATGATGATTTGATTTATTGCACATGTCTGATTTTGATCTAATCACATCAAATGCATAATGTTTACAAGTTTTATATGTCTATTGATAAAACATATGAAGAATTTGCATATCTGGAGCTTCTAACGAGGCTTTTCTCTAATTTTGCAGGTACACTATCCTGATCAAGAGCAAAAGATAAAGACATGAAGATCAAGCAACCAATCAAGAAGATCAACCTATAAAAAGGCAATGATGGATATACATTTTCCTCATATGTTCTTTTCTTTTCCTTTTATCCACATATGTATAGCTTGCACAATGTTTTCATTGCTCAGTTTAGTCACTCCCATGGCTTGTGTGGGACACATTTAAACATTTCTTTAAATATGATCAGTTACTTTACCTTATGCAAATGATTTATGTATTGTTTACTTTCTTGAATCAAATGCATAGGATAGAATAACTAAATTTGATATGAAACATATGTTCAAAACATGATATGAAATGACAGCTTTATAAATATCTTTCTTTCACACTGAATTGTGATTACTTGAATAATTCATTCATCTCATAACTGAAAGATAAAACCAGTTAAAACCTCCTATCATTCATTGACTGTGTGGTCTATTGTCATCAGATAACTTCACTTGTTAGGATGGCTTGACAGTTCTGATTGAACTATCAGATTATCCTAACAAATGATCTTTGCTGTTCTCTTTCCAAGTTATCAAACATTCACTGATTGATCATTACTTAAAAGTTCTCCTTTACTCCTTTTGTGACAACTGCAACTTAGGTCTAACTAAATTAGGTGTGAACATAATTTAGTAACATTTATGGTGACCTCTCAAGGGTGTTTGCCTGCTAAATAAATCAGAACTAGTAGCCTTGCAATTCCATTGGGCACATGAGTCTTATCTTGCCTAAAACTTTGAAGAAACCTTCTGTAACTCAAACTGATAGAAAACTATAGCAGCAAAACAAAACTAAAATTGAAACTATTCTGACCTATTTAGGACATGGCCAACAAAATGTGCATGTGCACTTCTTGGAAAACAAAATACTGAATTGAAATCCTACTCTACCCTACACTAACCAATCATGGTTACTGTTCAAACAAATCCATTAACTGGGTTTGTAAAATAACTTCCCTTTCTGATTAAGGAAGGATATTCTACAAGGTGACTTGCTACTAATAAGATATGATTCATAAGGACATACCTTATAGAATGTTGAGAAACTCTCTGAAGAACAAAAATAAAATCAGTCACCATCTGAATATGATCATGTATACTATTGTTATGAGGTTGATAAATGATCTCATTCTATTGTTTTAGGGTTGCAATCTCCTGTTTGGGTACAACAACAATCTGTACCTCCTTATTTAACTCTTTGTTAGCTATATCCCTGATTGGACACCCTCTTGTAATGATGTATCTTTGGCCAATACTCCCGGTGCCTTGGTTTAGACCTGTTGTCCTGTCTTCACTTACTATTTCAATCTGATTTGAAACAGTTAGTCCACATGAATGAAATGAATGAAATCTTGCCTCTTTGACCTGATCCTATTGATCACATACTGCTGGTTCATTTGACACTAGCTGATCATTAATGTTAGAACAAAAGACTTCTATGATACTTGAAAACTTGCTCTCATCTAACTTATAACCTTTCACTGAATCCAAATGCATTATATCATCTAGTTGTTCAATACTAGGCATAGGTGTTAGGAGGCATGTGATATCTTCATTTTCATCCATAAATTTAGGAAGTTCATCAAACAAATTAGCTAGATCCTCATATTTAGTCTCTATTTCTTTTACAAAAACATGTCCAACCTGATCTTGTTTGCCATCTAAGTTTGACACAAAGGACTCAAGATCGTCCCAAAATGAAACTTCATCAGATTCCTCTTGAATTTTTGGTAAAGGAGGACTGTTTATTACCTCATAACAACTCTCAACCAGCTATGTAAGTTGCATGATAGGTTTACCTTCACACTCTTCTAATTGATCTAAGATCAGATTGTCAAACTGCTTAGCTTCAATCAACAACTCCTCATACTGTTTGATGTCTTCTTGCTGTTCTGAAACTACTAGTGGTATGCTTGCCTCATCTGGTTCAATGAAATCAGGTAACTAATCAAACAAACATCAGTTCTTCCCCCTCACACGGGGCTTCCTCCAATGGAACTTGGGCATTCTATCTTTGCAACAGAAGATTTTCACCTTGTGACCTCTGTACTCTGCTTTCATTCATTTTATAAACAACACTAGATTTTTTTTTCAAATGGATTGAAATGCAAAGGATTGAGTGCCAAATTTGAACCAACATCCTCTTCATATGTATTATGCTCATTTTCATCTAGGGACACAGTAAAAACAACAACCTCTTGCTTCACATCTGATTTTTTTGATTTGGTGGCATAACAAGGACTGCAAGAACCTTCAACTACTAGGTTGAAACTTGGAATCTTGATTGGCTTGGGCTCTAAAACCTTTTGCTCTTGTTCACCATACCAACTTGGAATCTTGATTAGTTAGATGATACTACCTTTTCCTCTTCCTGATTTTGGACTGGTATGGAAGGGGTAGCTTTAATAAGATTTGGCATTTTATAATTAGGATGTTTTGTCCAAGAAGGCTACCATGGTTGTTCAAAAGCTTGATGACTTGGTTCAGGTACTTGATGTGACTGATACTGAGGACTAATAGACTGATTTTGAATGCAAATGGGTTCCTAATTAAAATCAAAACTTCTGAAACTTGGAATTTGATACTTATTAACCTCATTTTGAACAGGTCGATCCAGAATGAATGCAGTTGTTTAGATCTCTTGCCTTTGTACTTGTGCAAGTAAAAACTTCACATGCTCCTCTTTTTGTTGTTATCTCCCTTCTGAGACTTTCCTCAAACTGTATCCTTTGTGCCTCCAACTCCTGCTCATGAAGATAGGCTTGATAATCCATCTCTTCCTGTTGCATGTTATATTCATTCTCTCTTTCGATCTCTAAAATCTATCTCTGATAGTGCAAAGCAATCTCCTTAATGCTCATGTTGGTTTCGTATTGAGGTTGATCAATAGAAAAAGTATTCTGATTGGGAATAGAATTGTCATTTTGGGACTGGTTATGAGCATAGGTAGGCTACCAAGAAGGCTGAGCAGGGGTGGGTGGGAGGTAAGAGTACTGTGCATACTGGTTTCTTTGTAAATCAAAGGAATTGGGGATGAAACTAGTAGCATGGTTGATCTGATATGGTTGATGAGATGGAAGATTAGCAATATTTTCATGATATGATGGATGATATGACATGTTTCCATGAAGGATAGACATGTTTACTCATTCAAAAGCTGGAAAAAATTGAAACTAGAACTACTTGAAATAAAACAACACCTGATCTTGTCTGAATTTTTTCATAGGCTGCAAAATCTGATCTATTAAAACTAGAAAGTTAGAGTCGCTAGGTATTTTTTGAAAATAGCACCTCTAAAAAGGTTGTATTAACTGCTAATCATACCAAAACAACAGCAGTAATAAGATCTTTTTGAACTAAAAATCAGTTCAAAGTCCCATTGGGCGTGCCAAAAATTGTTATTGATTAGGATTGCACCCGTGATTCAAAGTTGTGATACTCAACAATCCTTCAAAACATGGGATCAAACTCATGCTGTGGGTGACCTATGTCAAGTTTGAACCTCCAGATTATGGGTTGGTTCCCTTCAAATATCCAATTGGATCTATGACTTTGATGTGAAAAAGAGTTAAAAAGGATCTTACTAAAAACAAATAAAATTGAAAAAGTACGGTGATGCACCTAATAATGATGAAAACTTGGCAATCTAACTCACAATAGATTTCAGAAAATCTATCCACACAAACCACTTTCAGCAAATTGGTCACAAAAATGTTTCTAAGGAAGGCTGAAAAATATTTCTTTTTTTGAAGGAAAAGAGGTTTTTCACAACATAAAAGAAAGATTTTCCAATTGCATAGCCTAAGACCTATGATTTTTCAATGCTATCTAACACATGCAAGTACAAATGAGACAATAATTTTAAAGGTTCTAATGTTAAACACAATAAAATCTCATCAAATCACTCATACAAGTTGCATTAATGGAAGGTAGATACTTGATCAAGCTAACAAATAAAAGAAATAATTGCATAAATGACAAATTATAGAACTTGTAACTTGCTGTAATCTCTATAAATCTATAAAAGTGAGTTACAAAACCTTCTTTCTCTCTCAAAGTGTAAAGAGCAAAAAAGGCAAGAACTTAAAAAATGAGTTACAAACAAACTTAGTCTCTCAATGTGTAAGAGAGAGAAAAGAATGCAAGAACTAGAAAAACCTAAGTTTTTCTTACAATATATAATTTGCTCTCTCCAAGAGGCCTAAAAAAAATCAACTGTAGTCAATTGCCTCTAAAAATAAGCTCTCCAATTTGATCCATGAGCAAACAATGAAATCCCTAAAAATAAGGGTCAAAACTACCTCAAAATGGGCAAAAATAGCTCAAAACCGCTCCTCTCTAGGTGTTTGACCCAAGAGTTGACCAAAACCATCCAATTTGTCCTCTAAATCATGCAAAAAGACTCCAAAGTCTTCAGTTAACTCAGCTTCTCCAGTTTGCATGATTTTGCATTACAAAATTGATGTGGGCAAGGAATAAAGTAATTATGAGATAATTACTCTATTATGAGTTACAATTTGTCTAATCTCCTTAATTTTACAACATGTGACAAAATAATACAGTAATTTATAAAATATTACTTTATTAATTGTTTACATTTATTTATAGTTGTAAAATCATGCAAGAAAGGAAGAAAAAGATAAAAAGAACACCTTATATCTCCTTTTACATTTACATAATTTGCATGATTTCATTAACAATGATGCCAAAAAGAATTAGGGTATCATGCATGAAAAATAAAGAATATACTCTCCTTATGCCTCCCATGCAATTACTTAACTTCATTACATGGAAATAACATCATGCATTATCAAAGGAATGATAAATGCATCTTAACAACCTTATTACTCCATCATAAGAAAATACATGCAATATAAGGTATAATATATACCTCCTTATAACTCCACCACCATGCATCATCACCTCAATACCACCTTAGACTTCATAATACATCCCTTATCATTTGATTTCACATTGCATTATTACCTTCTTCCTTTATCACTTTTACTATCATGCCTTAAAATGATTTTCCTTTGTTTGACTTCAAATGGCACATGTATCTTGAAATGCATAATGCATCTTGACTTTCGATTTGATCCCCATGTGGCATAAGGCACTTCGACTTGATCTTCATGTAGTCGACCATCAAAAAGGAACAAAGGTATTTAACCTTACCTTGTTATGATTTGCATTTTTGACTTTTACAAAAGAAAATCAAATGGAAAAGAAGTTCGGCCCATGGGCCCCCTATGTATAATCATTACGTCATTAGACTTGTTAAGTCTTGACCACAGTGGAGATAAGATAAATGATTTTCATTTTTTAAAGTCAAAAGAAAAGGTGAGAAAAATGGACCATCGTCGACCAAAAGCAAGTTTGATAACCCTAAAAGACATCATTTCATTTTGTTGTGTCTTGAGTTTTCATCTCTGCAACTTCATGGGCTTGGTGTCTAGGGTTTGATGAACTCTTGCTTCTCCTCTGCAACCTTCGGGTTTCTTGGTCGATTCCTTTGCATTTCTTGGCATAAAAAGAAAGGTGAGCTCTCTCTGTTTGATAACTGGACCATCTTCCTTGATTTTCTTGTGACTGTGTCTTCATCTGGCCGCGGCTACATAGTTTCTTCTGAGCTTTTATGAGTCCTATTTTCCATTCTTACTGTGTTTCTTCATTTGGTGACTGTACCCATAGATTTTTGAGAGGTTTCAAAGGAATAAAGGTCACGACCTGTAGCATTTCTTCTCCCTGCAAGAATACAAGGTAAACTTCTTATTTTTCCTTACTATTTGCTCCTCTCTTGACTGTATATTTGAATCTGATAAGGGTTTTCAAGGAAATGAAATGAGTTTGTGATATTTTCAAGAAAAATAGCTTTTCTGGCCACGGCCTTGCTGTACCTTCTTTTCAAACCTCTTTTCTTCGACTTTAACCTGAAAAATACATAAGGTTTCTGTTACCCAGATTTTCACTACAGCTCAATCAGGTAGAGCTCATTGTTTTAAATAGGGAAGTGAGGTTCATTTCTTATACTTTCCAATGTTACATTCAATTGTATAAGAAAAAGCAAAAAAAGAATTACAAAGAGCTGTAATGGATTATTGCATTGACACAAGTGCATATAAAAGAGAAAAGTAATCTTTATTGAATGAAAAAATATCCATTTGTCTCACACAAGCCGTGAGATTAGCTTTCTCTTATTCAATACAAATTGAGAAAAAGCATATACATGAATAAGTAATGAAAGTAAATAAAGGAGTATAGAATGAGGGTAACCAGTCATTGCCTGAATGACTGGTCTGTCTGGTCGATGGAGTTGTTGACTTGAGCTTTCTTGGTTCGTTGTCCTGTTTCCCTGTAAAAGATGAGATAAGGTGTTAGAGCAATGTTGCTCTAAATAATGACTGACTACCTTTACTGTATACACATTCATTATGCATGTATAGGCTTTTCAACAAGATGCATAAAATCAGTCATGCATACCATAAATGTACCAGAGAACTATTAAAGTTATCTAATGCATCCAGGGTATGCATTTATTTTTATTAACAAATTTGCTTCATGTGCAGATACATGTGTAATTAATTTTCTATTTGATTCATCAGGTTATATTATGAGTGGAGAAAATGTGGCTCCCATAAGGGTTGAGCCCAACTCATAAATAGTGCAACAGATCTCATATATGCTCAACAGAAACAAGGATCAACTTGTATAATAAGAGGTATTCATATACTTTTATAAGGTACAGTCATGCATCTCAGCCAAGGACAGTGTACCTTTCAGGACTGTCACATACTAGATGGTTGTCATTGCTGTCAGAGCTATCCACAGTCAGTATAGAGAGTAGTACTAAGATAGACTGTGTGATGAAAGATTTTCAATGAAGGATAGTTACCAGATGCAAGAGATAGTCACATAAGAGAGCTAAATAATGAGTACAAGCCATGAAAGAGGTGATACAAGTCCAAGGATATCTGAAGCAATCATGAATATTGCTAGAGTCTTAGTCTTATGGCATTGAAACCTAACAGTTGGTGAAGTTTTCCAAAGTCTAAAGGACACATGCAGGTGAAAGGGGATCTCTTGTAAACTAGGCTATACATGAAATGATCAAGCACAGAAACATGAAAGATACCAAAGACCTAGGATGTTTAAATAATGATCATAAGCCTAAAGAAGGAGATACAAGGGATAGTTAAACTAACAGAGCATGAGATGAAAATCAAACAAAGAAAGTTACAGATCTTGTCAGTATTCGAAGAGGGTTTATCAGGGAAATAAAGAGAGTTAAAAGTCTTTATGACAAACATATGATAGGGAAAACATAGAATGAAGATAATGAAGATAGGGGAGTGTGTTGAGAGTTCTTTGTGTCCTTGAGAAGATATAATTGAGTTGTGGAGATGTGGCAAGCACATGCCTTTGTTATAGCATCTTTTTTTCTGTTTAGAGGAGAGAGTGTTTGACTAGGTCACATTGACAGTTAGTAGTTGTCTTGACTACTTGGAGAGTATCTAGGAGGGCTTTATTACCTTTTAGAGTCCTTTTTAGACCTTTTCTTATGAGCCATAATGTTTGGTTAAGTCCTAATGGACTTTTTCTTGTAGTTTGGGCATGTTTGGAGAGGATTTAGGCCCTGGATTTTAGGCTTCTTCTAGGCATCCGACCCAAATCAATTGGGTTTTACTATTTTGGTGGAACCACTTAGAGGGATATAGTCATTTTTGATTGACTCATTACAGTTAGTTCTAATTATGCTACTTACAGAGACTTGTGATTTTTTTATCCTTGCTCTAGATTTTGGCAATATTTGTAACTCATGTTACCAGTTCACTTGATATGATATACAGTGAGAGCCTTGGAGATCATTGATTGGGAAATGTGCCTACCTATCTTATGCATTTTTGTGTTCATTATCTGATTTGATGGAGTTAACTGTGAAGTAAGTTTATTTCCTCTTAATTTTGTCTTGGAAAAGAGTCTTGTGCAGAAAGTACTTATGCAGGTTACAAGTTGTGTCTAATTATGCGTTAAAATTTAGGTGTGAAAATTACTTTTCCTCTTAAAATTTCTGTAACTATAGACCTATTTGTGAAATATTTATGCAGAGGTATAACTGACAGGTTCTGCAAAAGTTATTCCAATCACATTAGCAAGTGTTTGAGCTGTTATTTTCATATTCCTCATTTTAGATAGGTGTATCACCCTTAGAGTTAAGTTTCAGTTGTAGAACAAAGTTTTTCTTACCCTTTTCTTTGTCAAGATCATAGAATAGTAAAATTTTAGGGGATACAAAGTTAGGAAGCCAGCCTTCTCTAGAGGTTGACCTCTGCAATTAAGTGACCCACAGCTTTAGAGGTCTTCCCATGTTTCACCAAAATAGGCTAATTTCTGTAAATTAGTCAAGGTGCAGATTTAGGTGACAACAGTTTCGAAAAAGAAAAATGAGGGCTTGTATTTTTATTGCAGGAAAAAACTTTACTGGCTACGACCTGTAGCCTCTCTTCTTTCTCTTCACTCAACTTCTAAGGGTTTGATAGCAATGTTGAGGGCTTTGACTTTTATTGTAGAAAAAATGCTCCTCTGGCTATGACCTATTTATACTATCTTTTTCTGTATCAGTGTTGAAATTGAGAGGATCCATCCCAAAATTCCTATCATTTGTTAGACCACAATTGTTATCCCGCATAAATTCTTCAGTTCCAATGATGTGAGGAAGGTTTCCATTGTTCAACCAAACCTTATGTGGAATGGCTTCTGAAGTATTTCTGGAAGTCTTCTGAATGTACTTCTTGTATGCATTCTAGCTGGTAACTAATGCTTCTTTGTATCTGGGTACTATATCCTATTCATAATCTTGTGCAGGCAAAGATGCTTCTGAAGATTGAACACCAAAATCTAAATTTGAATTACCCATATCGTCATCTTCATATACACAATTTTCAATGTACTGAGTATTTGAAAGTGCCCTGAAAGAATTAAAGGTATTGTAGAAATCCTGTTCACACTTAATTGTGATTACTTGAATAATTCATTCATCTCATAATTGAAAGATAAAACCAGTTAAAACCTCCTGTCATTCATTGACTGTGTGGTCTCTTGTTATCAGATAACTTCACTTGTCATGATGGCTTGACAGTTCTGATTGAACTATCAGATTATCCTGACAAATGATCTTTGTTGTTCTCTTGCCAAGATATCAAACATTCACTGATTGATCATTACTTAAAAGTTCTCCTTTACTCCTTTTGTGACAACTACAACTCAGGTCTAACTAAATTAGGTGTGAACATAATTTAGTAACAATAATGACACCAACACCCCCTTTAAGTGCAACTTAGGGAAAAATCAAATGGGTCCTTACAAGACAAGTCATATGAGTACCAATATATAATATGAAAAAATCCCCCCTGCAAAAGAATAGAAGCAGAAATCCCATAAGAAAAATATCCCTCCTAAGGAGAAGAAAGATGGAATAACATCCTAAAATTCTTGCAAGATAAGGCCTATGAGTACGTCCACAGAGGCAATAGATAATACAGATGTAGAATGTTATGTGATGAGTGTTGTAATAGTTCTCTTTGTAATGAACAATGCAACTTCCTTTTGGAATAAAAAAACTGAGTTGTCAAACTATTGAATTTCCACTCAAGTGGTGGAGTGAATTAAGGAATCATGATGAATGCCTCTAGAAGCTACTCTCATGTCTCGATATCAATGCTGAACTATAACTAAAACTAAGCAATGGGATCATGTAGGTCAAGCAAGATTCAGGAACAATGATTGACAAGAGTCATTTTACCTTGGCATTTAATCATGTTTTTCAAGTGTCAAATCTAGGGCTATGTCCTAGGCTGTTTGCAATAAGAAACTTCATAATCAACTGTCCTCCAACTAACCCTATTGATTTTACTGTTTAAGGAATCAATGCTACTAATTTATCAGCTGTGAAATGAAATTCTAAAAACACCAAAATAATGCTAAAGTAGTAGATTGTTGGAAAATGACCTATTTTAATATAAAGCTGGAAACATGCATTTACTGAAAACAAACTATCAACATAAATGAATCTATCTTCTGAAAGCAATGAAACTATACTTCCTAATGAAATCTATAAATAAACTAAAGCAATAGATACTAGCCTCCTATCTTGATGGTGGGAGTGGGCCCTTACTCCATGCTTCAGAACTGAAGACTAAAGCAAGAAATTAGTACAGAAATGTAATAACGCAATCTTTCCTTCAGTCAAATTTTATCAAGGTACGCTTGTATTCAAAAAGTATATCTCTCTAAAAATGGAAATTACAATAATCTAATAGCCAAAATATATATATGTTTTTGCTGCTCAGGTATCTAAACATATATTAGTCCAAGTGATAAGATATCTTTAGAACTAACTATTCTATCCATTAGTCTATGTATGATATACAACCAATCTCTTATTCTAACTAAAACATACAACTGTTTAACTAAAGAGTATAATCATGCAAACTGAAAAAGGCTTTAGTGGAACAGAAGTCCCACTAAATCTAGAGTCTTAACTTAAATAACAACGGGTAGCGAGGCCTTGAAATATAGGTCTTAACAAGTCTTTTAGAACTTATGTAAAATCAAATAAAAAGGGAATCAGATCCCTGGCAGTCAACTAGAGTCTTCACCAGATCATTTCACTGTTGGCTGAGTTGACTCCGAAGTACTGTAGTTGCCTCATGAGATGTAGATAGACAGGGGTGCCAGAGACTCTGCACTGTCACCAGCAGCTCTGGAGACTGTGTGTTGTTTCGAGCAGCTCCGAAGATGCATCCCTGATTCCTATATGGCTTCAGAGATGATCCACCCCTTGCTTCCCTACTCCCTCTTCTTCAAAATACCTCCAACACTTTGGGAAAACATTGGAGTCTGGTATAGTATCCTCCATGTCGGCTACAAAGATTATTAGGACCATCTCCAGAGATCTTCAAAATTTTCTTCACCCGTACAACTGCACCTATGGATACAAAAGGAGAAACTTTTCTACACATTTTTATTAGTTTGCTACAACATTAGTCATTTCATCAAAAATAATGATCTTTAGTAATTCAACTCTCATTAGTGTAATTAAGACAAGTCTTATCAGTCTCTATAGAGCAATTACCAGGACAACAAAATGAAAGGATGGGAAAAAGGGAAGTAAAAAGGTGTATTAATCTAGGTGCTACCTGGCACTCATCATTCCTCTCGAAGTTAAAGGTTGGCAGGTCCTTCTACACTTCATAGCCTAGACTTGTTGAGCTGGTATATTCTATCCATAAGATTGTATTCCTTCTCATGAGTTGACCAAGTCATGAGGTTTATATTGCCATTTCCTTTGAACTGTTCAACCTGCCTCAACCATTCCTAAAATTTGGCATCCTTCATCTATCCAACCCATATGGGCAGTGGCTCAATAATGAGGGTTGGCCTGAAACGACCACCTATCTAATCCTATTTATATTTGTCCATCAATATGGACACTGCTCTTGCTTTCCTCATAAATAACCGAAGGTTGGGTGGGGACACTACTTCCTTCATCTTTTGCTCTGAAGTTAGAGTGTTCCATCTTTTCTTCCCAATTGTGATCATCTGACTAGATGAGTTGTGCATGAAGAGACCAAAATTAATAGCACACTCTTGTAAGTGTTGCTGATATAGGGGCAAGATTTTTGTTCTGCCTTCTGGGGAATAAATTTTTACTCTGAAATGAATTTCAAATCCCATAGGATTTGGACATTCTCTCTTAAGGACTAGGCTTGTTTCTGCATCCTTTTTGGTTTATGCCTCCATCTGTTCATTCTAGATCTGATGATTTCTCATCAGTGACATAAATGCTCTGAGTTGGCATTCCCCCACAAAGTAGTTGATGAAGAAAGTGTGGTCTTTAATGAAGATATCATGTAAATATAGTTCACATAGAAAATTCTTGTCTTCATCAGAACTCTTCATGTATACCTCCATGAAATCTTTCTCATTTTGTATATTTTTAGTTAAATCAAAGAGAACTAGTGATATTTTCCTTTGGAGGATCCGCTCTTGTAAAAATAGAGCATAACTTCCACTGGGAGTTCTACAAGATATGATCTTAGCAGAGAGAGTGGCCACCTTGATGACCTTCTCCTCTAGGGCCTGTACTTTTTCTGACATGGTGGTTACTTCCCTTTGCAGTTGCAACATTGGCTTGGATCCTTCTAGCTCCCGACATCTCCTTTACCAGTGGAATAGGGCCTTAGGAATGTCTATTGGGAGCACCCCAGATATGGATCTATTTGAGTCCCCTGTTCAACAGTAGTAGTTGGATTGGTCAACTCATGAAGCAGCTCCTCTTGATCATCTATCTTATTGTTGGCCCATGTCAGCTGCTTAGCCTGATTCTACATTTTCTCTATTAGTGCTAAAATTAATGTGATGCCATTGTCTCTGGCTTTGTTGATGCCAGAGGTATTCTTTGCTACTTCTTCATCCTTTTCCTTGATTTCAACCTCTTTCCTTTGAATGATCCCCTATTTTTCTTTGAGCTCATTTCTTAGCTCCTCTATTTTCTGCTTCTGCTCTGTATCTTTTTCCTTCATGACCTTCTTGAGGTCAGTGATAATCAGGTTCTTTCCCCACAACAACCTCTTCAGATTATCAATCTCTTCCATAAACTGTTGTTCTCTTGGAACCTCTACATCTTCTTAATCAGAAGGGTATGAGTAACTCCTCATTTCTCCTTCTTTTGTCCTTTCTTTATCAAGGGTTTCTATTTCTCCCTATCCCACATTGTTAGCTTGCTCCCCTTGTTCATCTGCCTTTACATACTGATACTCATCTTCCTCTTGGGTCTCTTCTTCTTGAGCCTCTTCCTCTTGAGAGCCTCTTCCTGCCTTACTTCTACAATTGTTGGGGCTAATGAGGGTCCAGCCTCCTCCATGGAAGTTCTGAATCCCATGAGGACTTTAGCCAAGAGAGCAGTGTCATATTTTGCCTGAATAGTCTATCTTTTCTATTTACTTCTCTGAAACACTAGTGGGGAATGTGCCTTCGGAGCTAGATCATTTCCCTCAAAATTTGAAGAGATGGTCAAGGTTTCTCCCTTTGCTACCTCTGGAGCTTGAGTGCATTGTGGTTTTGGAGTCTGAGTCTTTGGAAGGACAGTAGATTCTGAAGTACTCCCCTCAACTACTCTTCTATTTATTTTTCTTCTAACCAGTGGAATTTCATCTGAATCATCAGGCTCTTCTTCTACCCTTTTATGCTTGCTGGGCTTAGGTGTTTTTGAAGGCCTTTTTGTTTTCTCCCTCTGCCCTGTTTCTTTTTTATGCTTTTTGGGGCCAGACATTTGGGCAGATTCTGGTGTTATCTCTTCCATAATCACAGTTCCCCTCATCTACTTAGTTGGGGTTGACTCCTCAGCTAAGGTTAACTTACGTTTCGCTAAGCAAGTCAAATGGAAGGGTTGCTTTGTAATTGTTTCTGCCAGTTGTTGAGCTACAGTCGAGGCTTCTCCCATGGCTTCTTTTCCTTTTTGTTCTCTTCTTAGTAGTGGTGGCAGGTGTTGGGCTTCCTGGTGTTGTTTGTGGGGCAGAAGTTGGTGTTTCCTCCACTGTTCTCTTCTTGCCCTTTCTCTTCCCAGTGGCTAGGGTGGAAATAAAAGGTGTTGCTTCCTCATCTTGTTGAGTGGAGGAAGTCTCTTGTGCAGCATGTGTCCTACCTAGTGTTTTGGCCTGTGATGTGTCATCTAAAAATGACTGCCACAAAGCCTCTCCGTTAGCTTGAGACAGGAAATGATGTTTTACAATTAAGAAAATGAGGCCATGATGTTTCATGGGACCCTTCCCCTGTTGGTACTTATCTGTTGAAGCCACAATAGCTGAATACAGAAAATTTGGGAGATTGATGCTATATTTCAGATGGGCATGCCCATGTCTCAAGAAAATTAGCATTTCCATTATGGGTCCTAAAACTAGGGAGAATTTCCCATCACATGTAAAATATTTCATGCGCCACATGGCTAGAGATTGCCATGGTTGGGGAAGTGAGGTTCTGACAATTCCTTTCACTTCATTTTTACACAAATGTAACTAGACCTCAGGATCACCTTCTACATAAAAGTTTTTAATCAAATTAGAGTATAGGGTTTTGAGATGATAAAACCTCTAACCTTGTTCTGATAGCCCAGAAATGTGGCTGATGATGGTGGATGAGGTACTGATTGGGACTCCTCATACTTTGGTTTGGTTATTCTTTAGGTGGTGTAGGAAATCATCTATTATGTCCTCCTAAAACCCATTGAAGTTCTCCAAAAATTTCAACCACCCATCATTTCTTAATATATCTACTGCAGCATGATCTTGGAGTAATCCTATTGCAGTTTCAGGCTCTAACTTTTTTTCCACCCCCATATTGCCTGTATTCCTCTTCTTCTTCTATGTATGAATGAACCTTCCCTTATTAACTCTTCCCTTGGTCTCCTCTGTAGCTCTCTTTCCTGTTGATGATAGATCCTTTTTCTCTGTTTTCTCGAAAGACTCTGCTATAATTGCTTGAAGATTATTTTTGGGGTTTGGAAAGCTCTACAATTTCTAAAGTTTGGGATTGTATATCCTTTGATGGAAATTGCTTTGATTACGGGAGGGTTAATCACTTCAATTAATTTGAATTGATGGTTCGGTCATAAAAATCACAGGGGATGATATGACACTCCAGAGTGAAGTCGTTATTGTGGCAATTGAGGCAACATGCATAGGTCGAAAAAGGAAATGATGGCAGGGGTACATGTCTAAGTAGTTTACACCAAAAATAAAAATGACAAGACATGCAATAATTAACTAACTTGAGCAAATTACCTCAACTTTTAAACACAGTTGCAAATGACAAATGAAATGCGGAATAGAATATCTGACTATCAGATAGATCTTATGTATATTATTATTGCGAATACTCAGGAACAATACATTCATCATATTACAATGTGCGCTGTCATAGACTCAGACATCAAGAGGAGCTTAAAACATAAAGAGAAAGCTAGAGATAATAGCACTCTTAGACTCAGACTCTTAAAGAGCAAACCAGAGATAATGGTACTCTTTTACAAACTTAGAAACTTAGACTCTACTTCTCAAGACTTACTTCTCCCAGAATTCATTGAGAAATGCAGGCGGCCCTATCGCCTTATATAGGAGGAGAGGGTGGAAATTTTAACCCCTATCTCATAATTCTTTTTGAAGTCCGTCCATAGAAAGTGGACACGTTGCAATCCTTATCCGTAGGATTACCTGATCGAGAAAAGATTCCTCAGGTGGGACCAATTAATCCGTGAACAAGATAAAGAGGACACGATAAGATAATTTCAAAGATACTTTTTGATCATGAGAAGAATAACTCGTGCTTACTGTAAGGCACATAATCTTTTCCCCTTTTACCGTGGAAGGGCCCACGTCTATCATGTTCAACGAGATGATAGATGTTCTCGATGGATGACAAGCCCATCCATTAGCCTAAGAACTGGTACTATTGGAGGTACTAGAATTGAGAGGACCTGGCTGGTTGAACATACATCCTTCACAAAATTCACCATCAGGATGAGTACAGTCAGGAGAATGATAATTCCCACTGGC
Source organism: Cunninghamia lanceolata (assembly GCA_027924645.1). NCBI lineage: Eukaryota > Viridiplantae > Streptophyta > Pinopsida > Cupressales > Cupressaceae > Cunninghamia > Cunninghamia lanceolata. The sequence goes on along the minus strand of BSBN01000671.1, from coordinate 6,690,455 downwards.
ACCATAAGTTGGCATTCTTGGATCATCGGCGGAGCAGTCGACACAATTTGCACAGGTTTGCGTGGATGAATGAGGAATACATTCGGGTGGTCGACTTCCTTCTTGTTCCTTCCAGATAATACTCATTGTCTTTAACTTATAAGGGCCATATAATCCTCAAGACATAGCTTGTGGTGTAGCACCATTCATTCGGTAGGTCTTTGTGTGAATCCAGATAGGAGTCTGATGGGTATGAAAATATCTTAAACGATTACCTACCATCCAATGTGATGAGTGTCAAATTGCACTCATAAAATACCCCCTTTTTGCCTCTCTTTTTCCCTATTTACTTCATCTTCCTTGTGTCTGCACTCAAATTAGTTAAGCAAGATTGTTCTATTTTGTGATTAATTAGGATAGATTACTTGAGATTAGAATTTTTGATTTGGTGACTAATGTGCGTGGGATTAATGAAAAAATGCAGAATTTCTCTTCCTTTTTGAGTCCGCAAGTGTAAATACCAGAAATAGCAGTTTTGTGCATCTCCGGAGATCGTCTTCCATGATCTATGGAGACCATGACAAAGAACGGTGACACCTGGAGTTTGAAGATTTGGGGGATATCTCTAGAGCTCTGCGAGTGTCTGGAATAATCTCTGAAGCTCTGCGAGTGTCTGGAATAATCTCTGGAGCTCTGCGAGTGTTTGGAATATCTCCAGAGCTGCAGATAGGAACAGCGATCTCTGGAGCCTACCGAGAGTAGAGCATGTTCCAGTCAGAGCCACCAATCAGACACTTCAGCAGCAATCCTAATACCCCCGCACTTCACTCAAATCATCACTTGAGTGGTGAAGGGTTGACTATCAGTTAAACTGCCGAAGCTTTATCTTTCCAAAGATTTTGCATGAGTTATGAATTAAACTAATTTTCAGGGCTTTGATGCCCAAGTGTATTAAGACCTAAAACTTAGGCCTCTGAGTGGACTTCTGTTCCACTCAAGTCTACCTTTCTTGCATGATGATCTTTCATGAGTTTGATAGTTAAGTACAAATAAGAGATGGTGTCATCTCCTAGAAAGACTGATAGATAAGTTCAGTGATATATCATCACTCTTTTTATATATACTCTCAGAAACAGTAATAGAAACAATGATAAGATTATTCTGATTTTTAGAGATTTCAGTTCTGTTATAGCCATACATCTCTCATGAACATAAAAATGAATGAATTGGATTGAATTTGGTTAGATCATATTTAGTGCTGATTTCCTGCAATAGCCTTCAGCCTCAAAGGTGCGGAGCAAGGGCCCACTCTCACCAATCAGGCAGGAGGTGAGTATCTCTGTTTTACTGTTTCAAGTTTCTTTTATAAAAGCATTTCCTGTTTTAGTAGATAGATGGATGTTATCATTCTTTGCTTTGAGTACATTTCCTGTTTTATTATGTTTTACAGCATTCATTACATTTATTCAACCAGCAGGTAGATTAGTCATTCTTTTAAGCTTTAGGATTAGCTATAAACTGGTCACTTAGAATCCCTAGTTGCAGACAGCCATGGACACAGCCCTGGTTCTTTGACATCTGAAAATAGATTAAATGATGAGGTACAGCGACAGCTCATCATTTTTGGTGCCGTTGCCGGGGAATAGTTTGTGTTAATTAGGGACACTGAGTTAAAAATGGTTTTTAGAATAGATCTGTATGGTTAGAGCTAGAGATCTTAAAGGAAGATATATTAAAACAGACACCCCAACAACACACCATAGGGGAAAGCAGTGAGGTGGTACAAAATCTTGTTGAAGAAGGAAACCTAGATCCTAATTTGGAACCTACATTTCAAAACAACAATCCCTTAGATCCTACAGATATTCCACTTGCCAATTATATCCAGGAATTACAACAAAAAGTTGAGGCAGATCCTTTGGTAGAACCCACTTCCTTAGAACCTCAGGAAGAAGAGCTATTATTAAACATGGAAAACGATAATCATGAGGAAGAGGAAAATCAGGCCCAAAGAACCTTCTCTTATCCTATTGTTTTGGCTGCTGGAGACAATGCTCCCATGAAGAATATCTCACCAGCACATCTGCCAAATTTCAGAGGACTTTCCTCTGAGGATCCAGATCAGTTCTTGTTTGAATTCAAAGTAGTCTGCCAAACCTATGATTATGGATCAGATAACCAGAAACTTAAACTGTTCCCTTCAACCCTGAAAGATTCTGCGATGAGATGGTTTATGGGTTTACCCCAGGGTTCTATCCATTCTTGGGATCAAATGGAAACATAGTTTTTGGAAAAATACCAAGATTATTGCAGATCCAGTAATAAAAATGAAGAACTATTTAAAATTAGGCAGGGGGAGGAAGAATCCTTAGAAGACTATGTGGATAGGTTTAATTTTGACTTGAGAAGGTATGGCAATCCGGTAAACCACTCCTTGGCCAGAACCCTGTTTATAAAAGGACTAGATAAAGAATCAAAACAGGCACTGGACCTAATGGGAAAAGGGAACATTAACAAAATGGAAATACCTGACATAGAGGAACTCTGCAGGAATTATTCTAGAACCCAAGATGGAGTAAGGTCATCCAAAAATTTTAAGGGGAAGAATGAGATAGGACAGTTGATGGAGGAAATTGCAAATCTAAAAACAGATATTCTGGTCCAACTAAATACCACTTTGGATGGGATTCAAGCAAAAACTAGGACAACTGATCAAAGTAGAGCAACTCAACCGCTTTCCATTTATTGTCCTAGGTGTAGAAACAAACACCTATTGAGAGAATGCCCCTTGGACAAATCAGAGATCTGTCAAATCTGTGATAGGGAACATCCTACCAGTCAGTGTAGTCAACTTCCAGCCTTGAAAAGATTGAGTAAAAAGAATGCTGTGATGGAGGAGGAGTTGAACTATGTGGGACAAAAACAAGGTGGAAATTTCCCTTATAATCAGTACCCAAGCTAGTCTTCTTACGGGGGTCCTACTAATTGGGGAAACAATCAGTGGAATCCAGCTTGGTATGGCCCTCAAAATAATCCTCCTTGGGGACGACAGGATTGGCAAAACCAAAATTGGCAAAACCAGAACTGGCAAAACCAGCCTTGGGGAAATCAACAATGGCCACCACAGTTTGGGTCACAAGGCATGCAACCTCAATGGAGTCCTCAACAGGCATACCATCAACAATACCAGGGACAACCTAGACGTTTCCAACCTCAACAGCAGGCTTTACTAACTGGACCCTCTAACACACAGGGTCAAACGCAAAATGAACCAGTTAGTCAACCACCTTTACCAGCTCAGCCTATACCAAACCCACAGAATAAATAGGGAGCAGCTGTCTATATGACAGATCAGGAAAATCTGGCTGGAGTTAATGCCATATATTCAAATAATCTCCAGCTGCGTTCTGGGAAAGCATTCCCAAGACCTTCTCCTCCAACTATAGTTGAAATAACCAATGATGAGGAACCTAAAAATCCATCCAATCAACCCCCAGAGGAGATTACTAACGAAAAAGTGCTAGAAAAATCAACCACAGACAAGTCCGGAGTTCCTCCTAAAAAGTTAGCTCCAGAGAACAGTCTAGAATGCAATTCTGATACGAGCTCCAGAGATGCTCTGGAGATGGAAAACTAGCACCCTACCCAGAACGACTTAAACAAAATACTCCCCAGAAAAAGGTTTTACAAAAACAAATCCAACCCAATCAGGAATCAGAACTTTTACAAGAGCTCAAGCAGCTAAACATTGAAATTCCTCTCCTCCAGGCCATCAGAGATGTATCGGAACTAAATCAATTCATCAAATAGTATTGCATCAGAACTCAGGGTAGAAAGAAAAGTTTTCCCTCCACAATACAGGTGGAAGGAAAAGTGATGGATCTATTGATGGGAGAAATTCTCCTCCCAAAATATGGTGACCCTGTCATAACTGTTTTCATCTCAAGGGTAGAAATTTCAAATGTTCTGGTTGACTTAGGAGCAGCAATTAATGTGATGACAGTTCATACAATGGACAAGTTAGCTCTGTCAGGTATCCAATCCACGACTACAATTCTTCAACTTGCTGATCAGTCAGTAGCTGTTCCAAAGGGAGTGATCATTGATGTACCTGTTGTGATAGATTCATGGGAATTCCCAGTGGATTTCTTAATACTGGAACCTAGAAACCAGAGAAATGCTTATCCTCTGATCTTAGGAAGGCCATGGCTGGCTACTGCAGCAGCATCTATTGATTGTCAAACTGGAGATATGGTCATTTCTAATGGGATAGATTTAAAGAAAATATCTCTGTATCCTCCAGCTAAACCATCGGTGCATTACACAGGAAGACTATGGGTGGATGAACCAGATAACATGAACAACAGTGCCTCATTGGCTATGGTAACCATTAAGGAACATTTGGGAGAATTAGAAGAAGAGGTATACTATGATACAATGGAAGACTTCACTCACATCCTAATCAACAAAGATGTGATGGAACTCACCCAAGATCCTCAAAGAGAACTTCTTGTTTCTTCTCATTGTACCCTTGCCAACATTATTCCTTGTGGGGAAACCTTTTACAGGGACTTAGACACCTTCCACATGTTACTCCCACATTCTTGTCCTCTCAATGCCATGACACCAATGTATGGACCCACCACATCTATGGATCAAATTGCAAAACAGGTCATGATTCTGCCAGGGAAAACACTTAATATAAATACTCGGTTGACAGCAAATCAGGAAGAAAAACTCATTCAGCTTTTGGTTTCCCACTCAGCATCTTTTGCCTAGGAATACCAAGATATGAAAGGCATACCTCCTGAAATCTGTACCCATCACATCTACACTGAGGATACTAAACCTGTCAGACAACCACAAAGAAGATTGAATCCTGCTTTAAAGGACATTGTCAAAACTGAAATAGAAAAATTACTCCAGGCAGGGTTCATATATCCAATCTCAGACAGTCAATGGGTCTCACCCCTTGTCATTGTGCCTAAAAAGAATGGGAAATGGAGGGTGTGTATTGATTATAGAGAACTCAATAAGGCCACAAAAAAAGACTACTTTCCCTTACCATTTATTGACCAAGTTCTGGACAACCTTGCTGGGAGAAAGTATTTTTCTTTTTTAGATGGATTCAGTGGGTATAATCAAATTCAAGTAGCACCTGAAGACCAAGACAAAACTACCTTCACATGCTCTTGGGGAACCTTCGCTTACAAAGTTCTTCCTTTTGGGCTGTGCAACGCCCCAGCTACATTTCAGAGACTGGTTCTAGCTATTTTTGCTGAATTGGCTAATGAATGCATGGAAGTCTACATGGATGACTTTACTGTGTATGGGAATAACTTCGAGGAAGCTCTCACAAACCTTGGAAAAGTACTAAAATGTTGTGATAAAAATCGACTGTCCCTTAGCCATGAGAAATGTTTTATGATGGTGGAAGAAGGAATTGTTTTGGGACACCATATTTCAAAAAAAGGGATCAGAGTGGATCAGAACAAGATAGAAGTAATCACACAGTTGCCTTCACCCAAAAATCAGACTGATGTCAGGAGTTTTCTAGGTCATGCAGGCTACTATAGGAGGTTCATAGAAAATTTTAGCAGAATAGCTACTCCCCTGTTTACCCTGCTTAACAAGGAAATAGAATTTCTCTAGACAACAGACTGTCAATCAGCATTTGAAACTTTGAAGGAGAAGCTTACTGTGACACCATTTTTAAGGGGACCTAATTGGACTTTACCATTCCACATACAAACTGATGCTTCAAATGAATCCATTGGGGCTGTTTTAGGACAAAAAGAGGAAGGAGAGAGTATGCATGCCATTTATTACATCAGCAAGAACCTTACCTCTGCAGAAAGAAATTATACAACAACTGAGAAGGAATTCTTGGCAGTTATCTATGCTATAAACAAATTCAGACATTATATTACTGGATATAAAATATTTGTGCACACTGATCATGCAGCCATCAAGTACCTAATGAATAAACCAGTAGTAGGTGCAAGGATCATCAGGTGGTTATTGCTCTTGCAAGAATTTGATATTACCATAGTTGATAATCCAGGAAAGTTTAATTTGGTTGCTGATTTTCTGTCAAGATTGCATACAGGAGGAGAAGATCAACCAGTAGAGGACAAATTTCTAGATGAACATCTTTTTGCCATATCCACTACTACACCTTGGTTTGCTGACATAGCTAATTTGTTAGCTACAGGCTTGTATCCATCTCATTTTACTTCAAAACAGAGAAAACATTTGCTTAAAGAAAGTTTATCCTACAAATGGTTGAATGGTTTACTATTTAAATGTGGTCCTGATTTTATTCTACGCAGGTGTTTGAAGGCTGAGGAGACTTTTGATGTGTTGAGAGCATGCCATGATGAACCATCTGGTGGCCACTACTCTTTCCACAGGACAGTCCACAAGATCCTTGGAGCTGGTTACTACTAGCCTTCTCTTCATAAAGACACAAAGAGGTATGTGCAACACTGTGACCAGTGCCAAAGGATGGGTAGCCCACCTTTACCCAGGAAATGCTGCTACATCCTCAAGTCATGATGGAACCATTTGAGCAATGGGGTCTAGACTTTGTGGGACCAATTTCACCGCCATCATCAGGGAAGGAGTATATCCTAGTATGCACAGACTATGTTACTAAGTGGGCTGAGGTTCAAGCATTGCAGTTTGCAAGAGAAGAAAAAGTTGTTGATTTCCTTTACAATAGGATTTTCTTGAGATTTGGAGCCCCAAAATCAATAGTTTCAGACAGAGGACCTCAATTTACTTCACAGGTAATCAAGGCATTCACGGATTTGTACCAAGTCAAGCACAGAAAAACTTCACCTTACCATCCTCAAGCAAATGGACATGTAGAAGTAACTAACAGAGAACTTGAGAATATCCTAACCAGGACAGTGGCAATGAATAGAAAGGATTGGGCTAATAGACTACCTGAAGCAGTTTGGGCTTACAACACCACTTGGAAGTCCACCACAAAGTTTTCACCATATGAATTGGTTGATGGGAAAAAGCCTGTACTATCTATTGAATTTGAACTCCAGACACTTAAAACTGTATTGGATGTTGGGCTGCTGCTGTCTACAATTCAGCAGAACAGGATTCTTTAGCTCAATGAGTTGGATGAGATTCAGACAGAGGCCATTCAACAAATAGAACTGGTTCAGTACCAAAAGAAACAATGGCATGACCAACATATCAAGAGGAGGACATTTCAACAAGGAGATTGGGTTCTTCTTTATGATTCTAAATTCAAAGAATTCAAAGGGAAATTACAGACTCACTGGCTGGGTCCTTATCAAATAAAGGAAGTGTTTGAAAATGGAACTGTATCATTGCAACTAATTGATGGAAGTACAAACACATTTTTAGTAAATGGTCACCGGATAAAGCTCTACAAAAGACCGTCTACTAAAGAAGAGTTTCCTGATGATCTGTGTTTTGATACAGGGGATACCTCCTCTGTCACGGTGTTGGAATTAAAAAAAAAAAAAGAAGGTTGAAAACTAGCAATGGCAGCCTTCCAACAAAAAAACAAAAAAAACAAAAAGAGAAGGTTGAAAACCAGCAATGGCGGCCTTCCAACAAAAAAAAAAATTTAGAGAAAGATGGAAAACCAGCAAATGGCTGTCTTCTCGATCAAGGGAGTTGAAAACCAGTAAAATGGCGATTCCCTTCTCCAGGACAACTGTAATAATCAAGCTCTAGACATTATCGGTTGCTAGAAATTGGCCAATGCATCTCCGGCGCTTTCCAATAAGGAGCATTTCCGGCGCTTTCCAATTAGGAGCACCTTCGGCACTCTATTAATAACGCCGACAGTTTCCATAATAAGGGCGGGACCTACCTCGCCAGGTGGTAAAGTAGACAACTCCTATGATGAGGTCATCATGACTCATCTTCTACTTAATCGCACAACATAATTACAAATTAGAAAACTAATAATTGCAGGAGTGTCCACAAGCCCACATTGACATCACCCATGGGCGTGGATTTTAGTGCCACTCAGTGTAATGATTGCAGGTCACGTGCAAGTAGGAAGCGGATGTCATATCAGCCGCCGCTTAAATGCCACGACGCGTGCAGTTTTCAAGGCGGCGCAGCATTTCTCCCGCGTACGATCGCTTCATCATTAAAACTGATCCAGGTAAATCTGTTTTTAATTAGTCATTAATTAGTAACTATCCTGTCTTTCTAATTTGAGTGCTACCGTGATGACACATCCCTCCGCCGTCATTTCCTTTCTCACCTCCACGCATGCCGCCATCTATGCATTAATGCCACCTTACCTCCGGAGCGCCCTGTCAGTCCATTACAATTATGGTTGCTTTGGTCCCTTAACCCATCTGCATAAACCCAGCCTGAAAACAATTGCATCCCTCATTCAAACCTCCGGAATCGACTGAAGCATAAGATAAACAGCACTCCGGAGCCTACAGAGTAATTTGAACAACACTCCGGAGCCCATAGAGATCAGAGGGACAGATAAACTGCAGATCGCAGAAGAAAAGAATAAAACACAGAAACTGCCATCAATTTAGGTATGGGGGTCAAGAAAAAGTCTGAGCCAGAAAGTACTGCGGGTCTTCTAAAGGATGCAGCTGCAGCAAATATTTTAAGGACTGCTGGATGGCTTGATTTCCTAGACAAGTTCGAGGGGTTTCAGGAGGACATTGTGGACGAATTCCTTAGGAATTTGAGAGATGACCAGACCACTGTGAGAGGGAACCAAATCAGTCTCTCCTCCACAATTATCAGCCACATCTCCGTACTCCCCGAACAAGGTGAGAGGTTCCACCACCTGAAAACCTTGTATATAGAGTTAATTAAAAAAATTTCTGTTCGTGGTGAGCCTGCCATCCAATTGCATATGAATAAGAATGAGGTCAAAGGAATTTTGAGGTCCACTCTCCCAAACCCTTGGGCAACTGTTGCTACCTGGCTAATGAAATACTTTACCTGTGATGGCCAATTCTCCATAGTCTTAGGGCCCATAATGAAAATGCTCATCTTTCTTAGACATGGAAATAGGCACCCCGAATATAACATAAATATCCCAAATTTCCTCTATTCTGCCATCAGAGCAACTGCAGAAAAATACCAGCAGGGTAAGGGACCCATGAAACATCATGGCCTCATCTTCTTGATAGTCAAGCATCATTTCTTATCTCAGGCCAATGGGGATGAACTATTACAGAATTTTCTTGAGCATAACCCTCAGGTCAGAGCACCAGAGATACCACAAATAGAGGTTGAGAGTTCTCCCTCTCACCATGATGAAGAAACCAAGCCTGCAGCCTCCTCCACAGCTTCTCACAAAAGGATATCACCCTAACAGGAAGCTACATCATTTGCAGCTCCTGTTCCTAACAAGAAAAGAAAAGGCAAACAAATTGCAGAGCCTGCTCCTGCACGGCCTCTATATATGACTCGCTCAGTTAGGCGAGAAATGACTTCACCTGAGGGATCTAGGCCTAGGGAATTAACAGAGGAAGAAGCAGGGCAGGGAATGGAAGGAAAATGGTGGGTTGAAGAGCCATCCCATGACTCCGATGAGGTACCTCTGGTCCGAAAGAGGAAACAAAAGGAACATTCTCCTACCCCATCTATTCATATGGAATCAAGTCCAGTCTCAACACCACCATGTGCTCTGGAGACAGGAATCTTACCAACTGTTACTATCTCCTCAGACTCTGAGGAAGGAAGACCTGCTCCGGAGGCACCAGTTCCACCTGTGCTCTGGAGAAGCAAAAGAAAGAGGCAGCTCTCCTAGGCTGAGAAGGATACTGCCCTGCTCGCTGAGGCACTCCTTGAATTGAGCACATATGAGGACAAGGCAGGACCTTCAGTTGTGCCAGCAGCAGCAGAGGACCCTCTGAACAAGGGCATTGCAGAAGGAGAAACAGAGCACACAGATACAGAAGAAGAAACAGGGCACGCAGATACATTGGGAGAAGCAGGGCAGGTGGCCATGGATAATCTCGATAATTAGCCACCAGCCACAGAAAAAGAGGCAGAAACTCTATCACATCCCTCTGACCAAGAAGACATAGAGGTCTCAACAGAGCAACAATTAATGGAAGAAATTGAGAATTTGAAAAGGCTGCTCTGGGGAAAGAATTTAATTATTACTGACCTCAAGAAGGTTAGGGTGGAAATGGAGATGGAACTGAAGCAAACTATTGCAGAAATCCAAACAGACCTCCTAAACAAGGACAGAATCATCTAGGAGAAGGAGGCAGAGTTGGAAACACAGAAAGGTGAGGTAGCAAAAGTGGTGGAAGAAAAAGACAAAGAAGCAGCACAAAAGGTTTCTAAACTCACCATGGCCAGAGACAATGGCCTCACAGTAATAGCAGCACTAATTGAAAAGGTACAGAGCCAGGACAAACAATTAACTTGGGCCAATAACAGACTAGATGACCAAGAAGAGTATATCCAAGAACTGTCTGGCCCGAGGGCAACCAGTGAACAAGAAGTGCAAACAGATGCCTATGTTGGTCCAATCCCCATAGACATTTCTAAAGCCCTGTTTCATTGGGAGGAAAGGTGTAGAGACTATGAAGCCTCTAAACCAATGTTGCAATTGCAAAGGGCAGTTACTGCCAGAACAGAAAGGATAGCAACTTTGGAGAGCAAAATCATTCAAATGGCCTCCCTCTCCTCAGAAATTTTATCTTGCAGACCTCCAAGTGCCAGCTATGCAATGTTCCTACAAGAAAGGATACTGCAAAGGAAACTTTCCTTAGTCTTATCTGACATGAATGAGGATACAGAAACAGCAGAAGGTTTCATGACTACTTACACCAGAAGCAACGATGAAGACAAAAACTTCCTATGTGAGCTGTACTTACATGGGTTCTGCATTAATGATATAGCCTTCATGATCAATCACTTTGTGGGAGAATGCCAGCTTAGGGCATTCATGTCCCTCATGAGGAACCACCAGATTTGGGATGAAAGGATGGAAGCTCATCTTCAAAAGGATTCAAAAACAGAGCTCTTCCTCAGAAAATAATGTCCCAATCCTTTTGCTTTCCAAACCCAATTTAGATCCATCATCTATCATCCTGCTAGTGCAACCAGCATATTGCCATTATATTTGAAGAATTTGCAAGAATGCTCCATTGAATTTGGACTTTTTATGATTAACTCAGCAAATCCTATCCTTGCTGTAGCAAAGAAAGATGTAGTATTTTAACACCAGAGCAAAAACTTAGAGAGGTGGTCACCCCTGCAAACCTGAGACTATTCATGAGGAAGGCAAAGATGATATCCAAATTGATGGATAAGCATAAACAGGAATGGCTAGGTGGGCAGTTCAGACCTCCTCTGATAATTGAACCACTCCCCATGTGGACAGAACAGCTAGAAGATGAAAAACTGCAAGATTGGATGAAGCAAGTTGACAAGTATAGGGGGAATGGTAACACTAATAGAACTACTTGGACAACCTATCTCCAGGAGTATAGTCTGACTGACAGATTGCTTCATCTAAACAAATCCAAAATGTGAAAGGCTGGAGGACCTGTCAAACCTTAGGTATGGGGGGGATGATGAGTGTCAAATTGCACTCATAAAATACCCCCTTCTTGCCTCTCTTTTTCCCTATTTAGTTCATCTTCCTTGTGTCTGCACTCAAATTAGTTAAGCAAGATTGTTCTATTTTGTGATTAATTAGGATAGATTACTTGAGATTAGAATTTCTGATTTGGTGACTAATGTGCGTGGGATTAATGAAAAAATGCAGAATTTCTCTTCCTTTTTGAGTCCGCAGGTGTAAATACCAGAAACAGCAGTTTTGTGCATCTCCGGAGATCGTCTTCCATGATCTCCAGAGACCATGACAAAGAACGGTGACACCTGGAGTTTGAAGATTTGGGGGATATCTCCGGAGCTCTGCGAGTGTATGGAATAATCTCCGGAGCTCTGCAAGTGTCTGGAATATCTCCAAAGCTGCAGACAGGAACATCGATCTCCGGAGCCTCCCGAGAGCAGAGCATGTTCCAGTCAGAGCCGCCAATCAGACACTTTAGCAGCAATCCTAATACCCCCGCACTTCACTCAAATCATCACCTGAGTGGTGAAGGGTCAACTATCAGTTAAACTGCTGAAGTTTTATCTTTCCAAAGATTTTGCATGAGTTATGAATTAAACTAATTTTCAGGGCTTTGATGCCCAAGTGTATTAAGACCTAAAACTTAGGCCTCTGAGTGGACTTCTGTTCCACTCAAGTCTACCTTTCTTGCATGATGATCTTTCATGAGTTTGATAGTTAAGTACAAATAAGAGATGGTGTCATCTCCTAGAAAGACTGATAGATAAGTTCAGTGATATATCATCACTCTTTTTATATATACTCTCAGAAATAGTAATAGAAACAATGATAAGATTATTCTGATTTTCAGAGATTTTAGTTCTGTTATAGCCATACATCTCTCATGAACATAAAAATGAATGAATTGGATTGAATTTGGTTAGATCATCTTTAGTGCTGATTTCCTGTAATAGCCTTCTGCCTCAAAGGTGCGGAGCAAGGGCCCACTCTCACCAATCAGGTAGGAGGCTAGTATCTCTGTTTTACTATTTCAAGTTTCTTTTATAAAAGCATTTCCTGTTTTAGTAGATAGATGCATGTTATCATTCTTTGCTTTGAGTACATTTCCTGTTTTATTCTGTTTTACAGCATTCATTACATTTATTCAACCAGCAGGTAGATTAGTCATTCTTTTAAGCTTTAGGATTAGCTATAAACTGGTCACTTAGAATCCCTAGTTGCAGACAGCCATGGACACAGCCCTGGTTCTTTGACATCTGAAAATAGATTAAATGATGAGGTACAGCGACAGCTCGTCACAATGTTCGAAAATAGAAGAAGATCCTGCAGGACCATAGATTTGGCAGAGATGTCTGCTAATTGGATTGTCTTCAGAAGAATCAAAAACCAGTTTAAAAATACACCCGGTGTATGCTGAAGTTCCCTCAAACTGTAAATCTTCTGCTGGTGGATACGGTCCTTGAAACAGGTTTCTGATGAGAGTCTTACCATCCTCGGCATTTAACCATTGCTCGGGTCATGCTACGAAAGGATTGAGAAACTTAATTGGAAGAACAAAGTCTCCACACCAATTCTGAAGTACATGTCCTATATCAGGATCAATGGGTTCTGCTTCAGCTGAAAATTGAAAGAATGGTTGATCAGTCCATAAACCAGGAGATGTTAGTTGTTGTTTAGCAATTAGCATTCTAAACTAATCAAAGAGAAAGTCATTGGCCATTTGGAAGTTGTGCAGGTTCCGTCATTGGAAAGGATTTGTACTCCATTCCTTATGACTTTCTTCATACCAGCGTTGTTCTCTGATCCAGATGATTCGAACAACTCCATTTCCTTGAGGGTTATCAGAATGTCCCTCTCTTGACATGAAATCTGCAAAAATATTTTCAACTCCTGGAAGATGCACAAAATCAAATTCATATGTACTGAGAAGTTGAGCCCATCTAAGGAGTTGCCCTCTTACTACCTTATTCTTTGATTCTTTTCGAAAAAATCCTCGCAGACTTTGCAAGTCACTTTTCAACAGAAATCTCTTGTTAGCAATGAACATTTGAAAGGCTTAGAAAGTGTTAACAAAGCAAGGATTTCTTTATGCGTACTATGGTAGTCTGCTTCACTATTTTTGAAACTTCCAGAAATGTATCGAACAATCTCACCTTTGTCTTTGGGATTGAAGGAGATTGTTTTCTGCTCGCGAAAAACACCTGCCCAGGTACCTTCACTTGCATCTGTTTCAACAATTTTGAAACCGTTTCCTGGCAGTTTTAACGGTTGTAACTGGGAGCATTTTTGCTTGATGCGATCAATCAATGCATCATGCTTTGTTGTCCATGGTGGTGGCTTCTTTCCCAGCAGCTTATTTAACTCAAGTCTGTCTTTAGCAAGCTTATAATAGAATCCTGCAATATAATTAACAAGGCCCAAAAAGCGTTGTAGTTCTTTGACATTGGTGACAGCAAGATTAGAAATTTTGTGCAGGATGTGTGGTTGGGCCTCCATCCTCCCCCCCGGAAGAAGCTTGATGCCGATGAACACAATGTGGGTCTGAGAAAAAAAAGACTTTGTGGGATTGACAACAAGACCATTATGTTGACAAATAGAGAGGAATTGACGAAGATGGTCAAGATGGTGAGGCATATCTTGGCTGAAGACAAGAATGTCATCAATATAGGGTTGGATAAATTTGGCATAAGGTCGAAATATAACATCCATTTTTTGCTGAAAAATGGAAGGAGCAGTTTTAATACCGAATGGAAGAACAGTCTATTCATACAGACCTTGGGGAACAAAAAACGCTGTTTTATAGAAATCAACACTTTTAAGACCAATTTGCCAGAACCCTTTTGTCAAATCAAATTTAGAATAGACATGACTACCTTGGATAGTCTGCCAGATATGATCCTTACTTGGCAGAGGATGTATGTTATCAACAAGACAGTTATTTAACGGTTTATAATTTACAACTAGCCATTTTTCAGGTAATTCTTTACCATTCTCATCGACCTTTGGTACATACATTGCATGACATGAGAATGGAGATTCAGAAGTTTGAATAATGTGGAGCCATTCAAGCTTTGCAACTTTTGTTCTGCAAGTTAATGCTTCAGATGAACTCATTAGAAAATAATTAGCTTTGGCTTTGGGAATGAGTTCATTTCCTTGAGGATCCTGTTTGAGAGGGAGATCACAAGTCAGGTTCCTTTTCTGCTTCTTTAAATCTTTTGTCATGACTGTGTCAGCAAAAGCAGTTTTAATCTCTACAAGAGATTCTTGACCTGCATCCATTTGTTTGGCTAACCAAACTGCATTAACTGGCTTCTTTTTCTTTTCTTTTTCTAGTTTTGAAGTATAAGCTAGATCTTGATAAAGCCTTGGAAGCTGATATGTATTCCGAATTATAATAAAATCAGAATCAATGGTGAAAGGTTCCCATTGCTGAATAGCTTTGCTTCCAATTACGCCATCATAGCCTTCAACTTCATATTGGACAAATGTTAAATTATCCGTAAAAACATCAAATCCAATTTGAATAGGGGCAATGCAGAATGAGGAACTATCTTCCTTTTCAGAATTACCAAAAGTAATACCTGTAGTGCCTTCAATCCAGGCATCTTTAGGGAAAGCATTGTACCTGGCAATGTTCAGATCTACTCCAGTATCAATAAGGAATGCTAGTGGGTATGCCATTATACCTGGAAAGTGGATTGTTAAAATTATTCTAGGACATGAAGTGGTTGGCTTGGCACTCCTTTTGTAGGCTTTCATCTGGCGACTACTTGAACCTTCTTCAAAGGTGACTCTGGGTTCACCTTGTTCTTCTACAGCATGATGAATGAGAGGGCTATATGGCTTTTCTTCACAATACAGCTATTCTTCTGTGAAAGAGGCTTGAGCAGGCAACTGTATGGATCTAGCAGAATTGAATTGGCTGACAAACTTATCAAGTTCAGGGGCTTTCTCCATTTCTTCTATGAGATAGAAATTTTCTTCATCATCAATTTCTAATATTTCTACCTTTTTCGTGATGATTGCCTAATGTACTTGGCTACTGTGCTACCACTTTGATGAGGTGTGATGGTGAATTTATATGTGTGTAGCCTCCTCATTGCTTGTAGTGATGTCAACATCGCCAACATCACGTGGTCTAGAATCTTTCTGTGAATAGACTTGAAAGTGACACGTTGGCTTATGATGTTTGAAGGTTGATCCTAGGTGACGTGCGCTGGCAGCTGCAACATATTTGTCCTACGTGGGTTTCCTTTTTGATGGTGGAAGATGAGTCATGCTGAACTCATCAATTTTTCTATCCCCACTTGATGCTTGGAGAGGTGGGTCCCTACACCTTAAAATGCTTTAGCTTGATGAAGTGTTGGAGGTGCTCCTAGTTCGCTCCTGAGGTGTTCTCGATGGCTCTTGAGGAGTGCCTAGTTAGCTCCAGAGAGATTCTGTTGGAATCTTGCATGAAGAAGGGAACCACCATTTACTGGTTTTTAGTCCCCCTGGATAGAAAGATAACCATTTACTGGTTTTCAATCTCCCCCCCCTTTTTTTATTTTTGAGAAGGGCCACCATTTGTTGGTTTTCAACCCTTCTTGTTTTTTGAGAAAGGCCGCCATTTGCTGGTTTTCAACCTTTCTTTATTTTATTTATTTATTTTTATTATTGTCCTTTAAATTTCTTCAACCTATGGCAGAGGCTGTGACCCCTGTCACCAAGCACAAGTCCTCGGTAAACTCCTCCTTAGTAGCTAGTCTCGTATAGAGCCAAATTCTATGGCCATTTACTAAGAATGTGTCTTCACCTCCATCAATGGGTGCCTGCAAAACTATTCCATTCTCATAGACTTCCCTGATTTGGTAAGGACCCATCCAATGAGTTTGTAACTTCCCCTTGAACTCCTTAAACTTAGAATCATATAGGAGAACCCAATCCCCTTGTTGAAATGTTGTCTTTTTGATGTGTTGATCATTCCATTGCTTCCATTGGTATTGAATAAGTTCTATTTGTTGTATAACCTCTATCTTGATTTCATCCAACTCATTAAGTTGGAGAATCCTATCTTGCTATGCTATGGATAATGGTAGCCCAATGTCCAATGAGGTCTTTAGTGTTTGTAGTTTGAATTCTATGGACAATATGGGTTTCTTCCCATAAACTAGTTCATAGGGTGAAAACTTGGTTGTTGACTTCCATGTGGTATTGTAAGCCCAAACTGCTTAAGGTAACCTACTAGCACAATCTTTCCTATTCATGGCCACTATTCTTGTCAGGATGTTTTCCAACTCTCTATTTGTCACCTCAACTTGCCCATTAGCTTGGGGGTGGTAAGGTGAAGACTTTCTATGCTTAACTTGGTATAGATCTGTGAAAGCTTGAATTACTTGAGAAGTGAATTGTGGTCCTCTATCTGAAACTATGGATCTTGGAGCTCCAAACCTTAAGAAGATTATGTTATAAAGAAAATCAACAACTTTTTCTTTTCTTGCAAACTGCAATGCCTAAACTTTTGCCCATTTGGTTACATAGTCTGTGCAGACCAAAATATATTGTTTGCCTAAAGAAGGTGGAGAAATTGGCCCCACAAAATCTAGACCCCATTGCTCAAATGGTTCCAACACTACTTGAGGGTGCAGTGACATTTCTTGGGTAAAGGTTGGCTGACCCATCATTTGGCACTAATCACACTGCTGCACATACCTCTTGGTGTCCTTATGGAGAGAGGGCCAGTAGTAACCAACTCCTAGAATTTTGTGGATTGTTCTTTGTGAGGAATAATGTCCACCAGAGGGTTTGTCATGACATGCCCTTAAGACATAAAAAATTTCATTAGCTCTCAAGCACCTGTGTAAGATAAAGTCAGGACCACATTTAAACAGAAAATCATTTAACCATTTGTAAGATAAACTTTCTTTTACCAATCTCTTCTTTTGTTTTGAGGTGAAATGGGATGGAAACAAGCCTGTAGCTAAGAAATTAGCTATGTCAACAAACCAGGGTGTAGTAGAAGAAACAACAAAGAGATTTTCATTTGGAAATTTATCTTCCACTGGTTGGTTTTTTCTACATGTATGCAACCTTGACAGAAAGTCAGCAACCAAATTGAATCTTCCTGGGCTATTTATGATGGTAATGTCAAATTCCTACAATAGTAATAGCCATCTAATTATCCTTGCACCCACTACAGGTTTGTTCATTAAGTACTTGATGGCTGCATGATCAGTGTGCACAAATATTTTGTATCTTGTGATATAATGCTTGAATTTATTAATAGCATATATGACTGCCAAGAATTCCTTTTTGGTTGTTGTATAGTCTTTTTCTGTTGGGGTAAGGTTCTTACTGATGTAGTAGATGGCGTGCATACCTTCCCCTTCCTCTTTCTGTCCTAAGACTGCCCCAATTGACTCATTTGAAGCATCAGTTTGTATGTGAAATGGTAAAGTCCAATTGGGTACCCTCAAAATAGGTGTGACAGTAAGTTTCTCTTTAATGGTTTCAAATGTTGATTAGCAATCCTCTGTCCATGAGAAGTAAACGTCCTTGGTGAGCAAAGAAAACATAGGGGCAACTATTCTGCTGAAATTTTCTATAAATCTCCTATATTATCCAGCATGACCTAGAAAGCTTCTAACATCTAACTGCTTTATCACTTCTATTTTGTTCTGGTCTACTTTGATTCCTTTGGATGATATATGGTGTCCAAGTACAATTCCCTCCTCTACCATCATAAAGCATTTTTCATGGCTTAAGGATAGCTAATTTTTTTTGCAACATTGTAGCACCTTATCTAGGTTTGTGAGAGCTTCTTCAAAGGTGTCTCCATACACAGTAAAGTCATCCATATAGACTTCCATACACTCATTAGCCAATTCAAAAAAAATGGCTAAAACAACCCTCTGAAAGGTAGCTGGAGCGTTACATAGTCCAAATGGAAGAACTCTATATGCAAAAGTTCCCCATGAACAAGTGAAGGTGGTCTTGTCCTAGTCCTCCGGTGCCACTTGAATCTGGTTATACCCACTAAATCCATCTAAGAATGAGAAGTACTTTTTCCTTGCTAAGTTGTCTAGCACTTGGTCAATGAATGCTAAGGGAAGATAATCCTTCTTTGTGGCTTTATTTAGCTCTCTATAGTCAATACACACTCTCCACTTTCCATTCTTCTTAGGCACTATGACTCTCTATAATCCTTCAACGTATATATGACGAGTACAGATCTTAGGAGGAATGCCCTTCATATCTTGGTATTCCCAAGAAAAAGCTACTGAATGGGAGACCAAGAGATTGAGAAGTGCTTCTTCCTATTTTTCTGCTAACTGGGTGTTGATGTTCAATGTTTTCCCAGGTAGAATCATGACCTACTTTGTAATCGAATCCATAGATGTCCCTACCCATATCCTAGAGTCATAGTGTTAAGAGGACAAGAATGTGGGAGCAACATATGGAATATGGCCAAGTCTCTATAAAAGGTTTCTCCATAAGGAATAATATTTGCAAGGGTACAATGGGTAGCAATGAGGAATTTTTTTTTGAGTCTTGGGCTAATTCCATTATATCCTTGTCAATGACAATGTGAGTTATGTCTTCAGTTGTGTTGTAATTTATTTCTTCTTCTAACTCACCCAAATATTCCTTGATGGTAACCATAGCTACTGAGGCACTATTTCCCATGTTATTAGGCTCATCTACCTACACCTTTCGTGAGTAATGTATTGATGGTTTAGCTGGAGGATATAAAGAGATTTTCTTCAAATCTATCCTATTGGAAATGACCATGTCTCTTGTTCTGCAATCATTAGATGCTGCTGATGTAGCCAACCATGGTATTCCTAGGATCAAGGGGTAAGCATTTCTCTGATTTCTAGGTTCTAATATCAGAAAGTCTACTGGAAATTCCCATGATTCCACCATGAATGGGACATCAATTAATACCCCTTTTGGAATAGCCACTAATCGGTCAGCCAGTTGGAGAATTGTGGATGTGGCCTAAACACTAGTCACAGTTAATTTGTCCAGGGTGTGCACTATCATTATGTTTATTGTTGCCCCCAAATCAACCAAAACATTAGATATTTCTACCCCTAAAATATAGATAGTTATGACAGGGTTCCCAGGGTCTCCGTATTTTGGGAGGAGCATTTCCCCCACAAGAAGGTCTACTACTTTTCCTTCTCCTTGAATGGTGGTAGGGAAGTTTTTCTTTCTACCCTAGGTTTTAACACAATGCTATTTGATGAATTGGTTTAGTTCAAGCACATCCCTGATTGCTTGTAGGAGTGGAATTTCAATATTTAACTGTCTGATTTCTTGTAGAAGTTCTGATTCTATGGTAGGTTGGATTTGTTTTTGTAGGATGATTTTTTGAGGGACATGTTGTTTGAGCCATTCTGGGTAAGGTGTTGGTTTTTCTATCTCTAGAGTAGCTCCAGAGTTCTTCACAGAAGTGGCTCTAGAGGTGTTCTCTGAAGCTATTCCTTTAGGAGGAACTTTGGAGTTACCTAGGGGTTATTCTTCTAGCATAGTTTTGATAGTAATCTCCTCTTGAGGTTGAGTGGATGGATTTTCAAGTTCCATATCATTAGTTACTTCAATTATGAGCAGGGGAGATGGTCTTGGTAGTGTTTTCCCATAAAGTAGCTAGAGGTTGTGTAGATAAATAGAGTTTACACCAGCCATGTTTTCTTGCTCTGTCATGTAAATAGTTGCTCCCTGTTTATTCCGTAGATTTGCTACAGGTTGAGCTGGTAAGGGTGGCTGACTAGCTGGCTCATTTTGTGATTGTCCCTGTGTAATGGGGGGTCCAATTAGTAATGCTTGTTGCTGAGGTTGGAAATGTCTAGGTTGTCCTTGGTATTGTTGACTGTAACCCTGCTGAGGACCCCGCTGAGGCTGCATGTTTTATGATCCAAATTGTTGTGGGAACTATTATGGCCATTGTTGATTTCCACAGGGCAAGTTTTTCCAATGATGGTTCTGCCATTATTGGTTTGATCAATCTTGTGGTACCCAAGGAGGAATGTTTTGAGGCCCCTACCAAGTTGGATTCCATTGACTATTTCCCCAGTTCGAAGGACCCCTATAGGAAGCCTGATTTGGGTACTGATTATATGGGAAATTGTAGTTTGTTTTTGTCCCACATAATTCAACTCCTCTTATATTATGGAATTCTTTTTAGTTAGCCTTTTTAAGGCCGGGAGTTGATCACAATGACTGGTAGGGTGCTCCCTATCATAGATCTAACATATTTCTAACTTGTCTAAAGGACATTCTCTCAAAAGGTGTTTGTTTCCACACCTAGGACAGTGTATGGAGAGAGGCCAGCTATTCTTCTTTGTTCAGTTGTTCTAGTCTTTGCCTGAATTCCATCTAATGTGGTATTCAACTGGACCAAAATATCTATCTTAAGGTTTGCAATCTCCTCCATTAATTATCCTATCTCATTCTTTCCTTTAAAAGACCTTAGTGTTCTCACTCCATCTTAGGTTCTAGAGTAGTTCCTACAAAGTTCTTCTATAGCAGGCATATCCATTTTGTTAATGTTCTCTCTCCCCATTAGATCCAGTGCTTATTTTGTTTCTCTGTCCAATCCTTTTACAAACAGAGTTCTGGCCAAGGGGTGAGACACAAGATTGCCATATCTCCTCAAGGTAAAGTTGAACCTATCCAGATAGTCTTCTAAACTTTCATCCTTTCTTTGTTTAATTTTGAATAGCTCCTCATTTTTATCACTAACCCTACAGTAATCCTGGTACTTATCTAGGAATTTAGTTTCCATTTGATCCCATGAGTGAATGGAGTTTGGGGCTAAACCCATGAACCATCTCATAGTAGAATCTTTTAGGGTTGATGGGAAATGTTTGAGTATTTGATTATCTGATCCGTAGTCATAGGTCTGGAATACAACTTTAAACTCAAACAAAAACCAATTTGGATCCTCAGAAGCAAAACCCCTAAAGTTTGGTAGGTTTGAAGTGAAATGTTCTTCATAGGGGCATTATCTCCATGAGCAAGGACAATAGGGTATGAGAAGGTCCTGGCAACTTGATTGTGTTCCTCATCGTGATTATCGTCCATGTCTGATGTTTCTTCTCTTTGAGATTTAGTGTGGGGTTCTGAGGAAGTGGATTCTTGTAATGGATCTGCTGGGTATCTTTCTTGCAATTCTTGGATATACTCAGAGAGTGAAGGATTTTGAGGATTTGAGGGAATGTCAAGTTGGGGTGTAGTTTCCAAGGTAGGTTCTAAGTGTTCCTCTCCAACAAGATCTTGTGCCACCCTACTGCTTTCTCCTGTAGTTTGCTGATGGGGTGTTTGTTTTATGTATCTACCTTTTCAATCCCTAGGTCTAACCATGCAAATTCAATTTAACCTAAAAAGGACTACTAAGTAAGTTTTTCTTATTAACACATACATCCTCAGCAATGGTGCCAAAAATGACAAGGGTCATTGTACCTCAACATTTAATCATGTTTTTCATGTGTCAAATCTAGGGTTGTGTCCTAGATTGTTTGCAATAAGGAACTTCATAATCAATAGTCCTCCAACTAATTCTACTAATTTTACTGTTTAAGGAATTAATGCTACTGATTTATATGTTGTGAAATGAAATTATGAAAACACCAAAATAATGCTAAAGTAGTAGATTGTTGGAAAATGACCTATTTTAATATAAAGCTAGAAACATGCATTTACTGAAAACAAACTATTAACAAAAATGAATTTATCTTTTGAAAGCAATGAAACTGTACTTCCTAATGAAATCTATAAATAAACTGAAGCAATAGATACTAGCCTCCTGTCTTGATGGTGGGAGTGGGCCCTTGCTCCACGCCTTCAGGACTTAAGACTAAAGCAAGAACTCAGTACATAAATGTAATAATGCAATCTTTCCTTCAGTCTAATTTCATCAAGGTACGCTTGTATTCAAAAAGTATATCTCTCTGAAAATGGAAATTACAATAATCTAATAGCCAAAATCTGTATATGTTTCTGCTGCTCCTATCTAAACATATATTAGTCAAAGTGATAAGATATCTTTGGAACTAACTTTTCTATCCATTAGTCTATGTATGAGATACAACCAATATCTTATTCTAACTAAAACATATATTTGTTTAACTGAAGAGTATAATCATGCAAACTAAAAAAGGCTTTAGTGGAACAGAAGTCCCACTAAATCCGGAGTCTTAAATAACAATGGGCAATGAGGCCCTGAAGTATAAGTCTTAACAAGTCTTTTAGAACTCATGCAAAATCAAATAAAAAGGGAATCAGATCCCTAGAAGCCAACTAGATTCTTCACCAGATCATTTTGGTGTTGCCTGAGTTGACTCTAGAGCAATA
This sequence comes from Cunninghamia lanceolata, assembly GCA_027924645.1. Lineage (NCBI taxonomy): Eukaryota > Viridiplantae > Streptophyta > Pinopsida > Cupressales > Cupressaceae > Cunninghamia > Cunninghamia lanceolata. Next base: position 6,667,561 of record BSBN01000671.1, on the reverse strand, counting down.
TAGTTGCCTCCTGAGATGTAGATAGATAGTGGCGCCAGAGACTCTGTACTGTCGCCAGTAGCTCCAGAGACTATGTGTTGTTGCAAGCAACTCCGTAGATGCATCCCTGATTCCTATATGGCTCTAGAGATGATCCACCCCTTGCTTCCCTGCTCCCTCTTCTTCAGAATACCTCCAACACTTTGGGAAAATGTTGGAGTCTGGTATAGTATCCTCCATATCAGCTTCGAAGATTATTAGGACCATCTTCAGAGATCTTCAAAATAGTCTTCTCCCATACAACTGCACCTGTGGACGCAAAAAGAGAGATTTTTCTACACATTTTCATTAGTTTGATGCAACATTAGTCATTTCATAAAAAATAATGATCTTCAGTAATTCAACTCTCATTATTGTAATTAAGACACGTCTTATCAGTCTCTATGGTGCAATTACCAGGACAACAAAATGAAAGGAAGGGAAAAAGGGAAGTAAAAAGGTGTATTAATTTGGGTCCTACCTGGCACTTATCAATGATCATGTAGCAATGGCTCTCAATAGAGGTGTGAGATTTGAACTAATGTGAATTAAGTACTTTTGCAGGTGTCAGCATGATTGATGACAAAGGTGAATCATAGGACTTAGGTACTGTAGAATGAATCAAGACATAAGCATGATGATGTAGAGAGGAAGGAGGGTTAGAATGCACCCTCATAACATCCAAAAAAGGAGATGCAACTCTATGTGAGATATTGTCAAAGAGAAGATACATATACTGAATGGTGTCATCAATATCTTGATTATGGGATTCTACAAATAAAATATGTATGTTAGATAAGTGGACATCCTAACGAGCAAGAAGACAAGTATGAAACTACTAAAGAGAATCATTCGAACTCCTCGGTGAAGCAACATTGAACTCTATTAAATTAGTAGGTGGTGAATGATTCTTTGTAGGAGGAAAAGGAGCATCAAGAAAAGTCTCCTCATCATCACAATGTTCAAGATCTTCTCAATAAGCAAGCCCCTCAACTATATCATCAACCCCTCAACTTTATCATCATTATATGGAGGATTCTTTGAATCATCAAGGCATACAAGATAGTCCATAGTAGGATCATTTAGGAATGGATGATCATTGGGATCTCCATACATCTCCAAATGTTTGGTCTAAAGAGTGTGAGGACACTCAATTTGTGACATGGGCCACAATGTGTTGTCATCAACACTAGAACCAGTTAATTATAAGACATGATCATTCATGTTAGCCCATACTTACTTTCATAATAAGTACTTGGTTTAGGGACAAGTCAAAAGAGATGGGGAAAGAGGCAAATCTATCTAAAATACTTTAGAATGAAAGTAACCAAAGGTGTGGAATATGCTTCCTACCACTAATCTTTGAGAGGAGGAATGTGCAAAAATAATTTAGATCGTATAGTTACAAAGAAAATAACACAAAAGAATTATAACATAACAAAGAAATTTATGTGGAGAAAACCCTTTTGGGTGAAAAACCTCACTTCAAAGAAACTCAATGTATTATCAGTAATGAACATGCTTACGATACACTTGGGGAGTATAAGCCTTTATAAGAGTGTCACTAAGAAGAGATTTTGACCAATTTTGGCAGTATAATGGTACTTACAAAATTCAATATGAAACCTCCATATCTAGCATCTAATAAATAAGTAAATATCAAATCATAAACCAAGTATGTGGTTTTCAAAAACCATGTGACAAAAATTGAAAGGAAGCTAGGTGTGCGGATATCGCTTCCTACACTAATCTAATGAGGGGAGAGCTATACAAATTCAATTTAATTTTGACAATTACAGTAACATGAAACATATAATAGAGATATTGCAGCAATACACATAGAACCAGAAAGAAGACAGAAGAAGAGAGACAAGATATATTGTGGGGAAAACCCTTATCGGGTGAAAAACCCCACACTCAGAAACCTGCACAATGTATTATCAAAACCGAATATGGTTTACAATACACTTGCAATGCAAGCTTCAATAGTCTTCGACACTCATGTCTGGAGTCAATCCGGAAGCATAACAGTACCTGCCAATCACATACTACGTCTCCTCCTCAAAGCACCTGTTTATATAGAATATACAAGGCAAAATTAGCTCTATCTTGGAATGGGTGTCCAACTTGGCCTCATGGCCCAAAACCTATGCCTATGGACACTTGGTCAACATTGTAAGATGCATCTGACACTTGTCCATAGCCCCCATCCCAAAGAGGTCACCTATTTCCAAAATGGGCTATGACAGATGCTCTTACGACTCTTACGACTGTCATAGAATCTGTCATAGCAGTTACAACTTACAACTGTAAGAGAATCTATCATACACAGGGTATAAAATAGCATATTCTCTTACAACATTAGTCCACCTTGGGGCACCCAAAGATGCCTTTTTCAAAGATGCTTCTCGACACATGTCTTCACTTGTCTTACAAGCTTCTATTTCTGATTCTTACATGTCATAACTTTGTCATAGGAATCCGTTATAACCGTTTCGGTCAATATTCTCTTACACAACATCCAAGATGCCGACACATGGAAAAATATTCCTACCACAAAGTGGGACACCTATCTCCTCATGTGAGGACAAAATTACAAGTTGTCATCTTCCATGTAGGATGACACATTACCGTGCCACATCCCACAAAATGACAATATGGAATTTACAATTAATTTACATCATAGGCAATGAATAAATAAATACAATCAAAATAATGCAAGGAATTACCAAGGTTGAGACACCTTAATTCCTAACATTCTCCCACTTGTCGAACACCTTGTAAGAGCCAATAGAATAATAGGATTTAACTGCTATAGGCTGAGAGGCCCATAGACTCTGAACACCATCTGAACTTCTCTGTGCTAACTGGTTTCATTAATGCATCTGCAACATTCTTCAAAGTATCTACCTTCTCCAAATTTACCTTCCCATCCTCTACCATGTCTCGCACGAAGTGAAAATGTACATCAATATGCTTTGTTCTGGCATGGAAAGTTAGATTCTTCGCAAGGCAAATCACACTCTCACTGTCACAACTGATCATAATCTGACCTGCATAAACACCAATATTTGAACACAATCTCTTAAGCCAAATGGATTCCTTACAAGCATGAGTTTCTGCCATATACTCAGCTTATGTCGTGGACAAAGCAACCATAGGTTGTCGCTTACTCATCCAACTAATAGCACCACCAAACAGTGTAAACACATAAGCACTGGTGGATCTCCTGCTGTCAAAGTCACCTGCCCAATTTGAATCCACAAATCCATGAATATCAACAGAATGCGGAGGTCCTGTAACATTACCATGATAGCATATGGAATACTTGGAAGTACCCCTCAAATATCTGAACACTCGCTTAACTGCATCCCAATGTACCCATCTAGGATTAGCCATAAATTGACTGACTCCCACTACTTGGGCAATGTCTGGTCTTGTACAGACCATAGCATACATCAAACTGCCAACAACACTAGCATAAGGTACTCTGCTCATGTCCTCCACCTCACTAGGAGATTTTGGACAATCCTCAATAGACAACTTTATTCCCAAAGAAACAAGAACACACAATGGTCTACAATCTGCCATGTTGAACTATCCATCACGGTCTTCGCATACTTACTCTGGCTTAACCAAAGTTTTATGTTAGTTCTGTCTCTTTTGATTTCCATTCCTAGAATGTACCTGGCTACCCCTAAATCTTTCATTTCAAATTGTGTTGACAATTGAGATTTAAAATCAGAAATCATATTCTTACCCTTCCTAATGAGCAACATATCATCAACATATAATGCAACAATGAGAATATGATCACCATCAAACTTATAATACACACAGTGATCCGATTTTGATCTCACAAATCTAATTGACAACACAAATGTATCAAACTTCAAGTACCACCTCCTAGGAGACTGCTTCAAACCATACAAAGACTTCTTTAACTTGCAAACCAATTTTTTTTTACCTTTCACCATGTAATGCTCTGGCTGTGACATGTAGATTTCTTCCTCCAAATCAGCATGAAGGAAAGCTATCTTCACATCCATTTGTTCTACCTCTAAGTCATAAGCTACTGCAAGAGATAATAGGAATCGAATGGATGTTAGCTTTGCAATGGGAGAGAAGATATCACCATAATCTATACCCTCCACTTGTGAATACCCCTTCGCAACCAATCTGGCCTTATAATTCTCAACACTGCCATCTGCACCAAATTTCTTCTTGAACACCCATTTGCATCTAACAGATTTCCATCCAGCAGGCAAAGGCACCAAGTCCCAAGTTTGATTCTTTTCCAAAGAAGCCATCTCATCCTCCATGGCCTCCTTCCAGGAACCTACATCTTTCATATCCATAGCCTCTAACATAGTTCTAGGTTCATCACTGTTAGTAAGCAAATGAAAAGCACAACTAGAATCAAGCAATGTATAACCAAACCTCTTAGGTTACTTCCTGATTTGTGTGGACCTCCTCAAAGGCTGAGGTGGAGGTTCTACTTCATCTTCTAAACTTTCAAAGCTGCTAGAGTTCTCCTCATTTTTAGGTCCAACAATGTCTTTCTGTTCAGTCTTCTCAGGGGTAGAAGGAAACTAAACAACATCCTCTTTCTTTTCTTTTTCTTCTGGCTATAAAATGGTGGAAGAAGGTGTTAGCTCTTTGAAGATGAAACTTCTAATATACAACACTTTTTCAGCCACGGGATCCCAAAGCTTGTATCCTTTCACACCGACACCATAGCCAATGAAGATACACTTAACAACCTTGTTCTCCAATTTTGACCGCTTCTCCCTAGGCACATGTGCATATGGCTCACAACCAAAAAAATGAAGATACCTTATTGAAGGCTTTCTACCAAACCACACCTCCATCGGTGTCTTACCAACAAGAGCTGATGTAGGAGATCTGTTTATCAGATAGCAAGAAGTGGCAACAGATTCAACCCAAAACTTTTGTTCTAGGCCAGCTCCACTAAGCATACTCCTAGCCTTCTCCATTAGTGTCCTGTTCATCCTCTCTGCAACTCTATTTTGCTGCAGGGTATATGGAGTTGTCTTATGTCTTTCAATCCCAAGTTCCTTGCAATGTTTATCAAATTCTGTAGAATAGAACTCACCACCATTGTCAGTTCTCAAACACTTAATCCTTTTACCAGTCTGATTTTCAACGAAGGTTTTAAACTCCTTAAACTTACTATAGACTTCAGATTTGCTTCAAGGAAAATAAATCCATGTCCTTCTACTATAGTCATCTATGAAAGATACAAAATATACAGATTTTGATAATGAAGGAACATTAACAGGACCAAATACATTAGAATGAACAAGGTCCAACACACCAGAAGACTTATGAGAACTCGAGTAAAACTGAACATTGTTTTGTTTTCCATATATGCAATGTTCACAAAAATTGAACTCAAGATTACAATCATCTAACCCCTCAATGAGGTTTTTAATTTTTAGGGTTCTAAGACCCTTCTCACCAATGTGGCCAAATCTCTTATGCCATAACATTGTCTTTTCAGTAGGAAGTTTAACTTCCAAAGCATGAATACAACCATCAGGACTAGATACAACAGATTTGTTCATTGCTGGTTTAGATGGTGGGGATGAAGTGACTGCTGCCCTCTTCCTTGAGTTAGAAGAACTATTGCATTGTGAAATACATGCCTCTAGCTGCAACATAGTACCTCTCCTAGTACCCTTAGCAAGCACCATAGCTCCTTTAGTCATCTTGCATCCTTCTTTCGAAAAGACAACCTGCACACCTACATCATTCAACATACTTACAAAAAGTAGGTTCCGTGCTAAGCTTGGGATGTGCATAACCCCAGAGATCCCCTTCACTCGTCCATTAAGGAATCAGATATAGACTCTTCCATGACCAACAATCTTTAGATGAGAGTCGTCACCCAGGTACACCCTTCCACCATCAAACTCCTCATACTTAGTAAACCAATCTTGATGTGAGGCCATGTGGAATGATGCACTAGAATCAATCAATCACACATTATCATATGCATGGGTTGGCAGGGCTGCGATGAAAGCATCACCATCATCTTGTGACTTGTCAGAATCTAGATCTGGGTTCTTCTTCTTCTTTTTATTTTCCTCTTTGCATTCCTTTCAGAAATGCCCAGTTTTGCTATAGTTCCAATAGAGAGCCTTGGACTTTTTAGGAGATTTAGATCTCCCACAGGATTTGGATCTGCTCTTCTCAGCTTTCTTGTCCTTTGTTTTCCCTTTCTCCTTAGGTCTTCCACGAACTGCAAGAGCCTCTTTGGCTGCCTCAGAAGACTTTCTCCGCATCTCTTTAGACAACAACGAAGAAACCACTTCATCCATTTTGAATGTGGATGTGGTGCTTCCAATAGCCATGACAAGATGATCCCACGAGTCCAGCAAAGAACAAAGCAAGGTCATACAGAGATCCTCCTCCTCCATCTTCACACCAATGGATGTCAATTGTGCAACCAACATGTTGAAAGAATTCATATGATCTACAACAGATCCTCCATCCTCCATTCGAAGAGAATACAACTTATTTCTCAGAAAAAGTTTGTTAACTAGGGATTTGGCTTGATACACATCTCCCAACTTCTTCCAAAGCAAGTTTGTAGTTTTCTCCTCATGGACATTTAACAAGATAGAATTAGCAAGACTAAGTCTTATGAGACCCTTAGCCTTTCGATCTTTGAGATCCCAATCATCTTGTGACATTGCAACTAGTTTTGTGCCACTAATAGTTTCCCATAGGTCTCGATCAACAAGCATGTCTTCCATCTTGAGCTTCCACAACTCAAAATTAGTGCCATTGAATTTTTCCACCTCTATCCTTCCAGATGTGCTTTCCATCTCCTTGCTGCAATAAGATTCATAATACTCTACACAGATTCCCACTCAACTTAAGATCAGCTCAAAAAACCCCTACCCAACAACTAGGACCAAAGGTGATCAAGCTCTGATACCAACTGAGAGGAAGCTAGGTGTGCAAAAATTGCTTCCTACACTAATCTAATGAGGGGAGAGCTATACAAATTCAATTTAATCTTTACAATTATAGCAACATGAAACATATAACAGAGATATTACAGCAATACACATAGAACTAGAAAGAAGATAGAAGAAGAGAGACAAGATATATTGTGGGGAAACCCCTTATCGGGTGAAAAACCCCACACTTAGAAACCTGGATAATGTATTATCAAAACTGAATATGGTTTACAATACACTTGCAATGTAAGCTTCAATAGTCTTCGAAACTCATGTCTGGAGTCAATCCGGTAGCATAATAGTACTTATCAATTACATACTACATCTCCTCCTCAAAGCACCTGTTTATATAGAATATACAAGGCAAAATTGGCTCTATCTTGGAATTGGCGTCCAACTTGGCCTCATGGCCCAAAACCCATGCCTATGGACACTTGGTCAACATTGTAAGATGCATCTAACACTTGTCCACAATCCCCATCCCAAAGAGGTCACCTATTTCCAAAATGGGCTATGACAGATGCTCTTATGACTCTTACAACCGTCAGAGAATCTGTCATAGCAGTTACAACTTATAGCTGTAAGAGAATCTGTCATACACAGGCTATAAATAGCATATTCTCTTACATGTCAAAGTCCACCTTGGGGCACCCAAAGATGCCTTTTTCAAAGATGCTTCTCGACACATGTCTTCACCTGTCTTACAAGCTTCTATTTCTGACTCTTACATGTCATAACTTTGTCATAGGAATCTGTCATAACCGTTTCGGCCAACATTCCCTTACACAACATCCAAGATACTGACACATGGCAAAATACTCCTACCACAAAGTGGGATGCCTATCTTATCATGTGAGGACAAAATTACAAGTTGTCATCTTCCATGTAGGATACATCACCATGCCACATCCCACAAAATGACAATATGAAGCTTTGAGGTTTACAAAGGTTTTTGAAGTTCTTTTGTTTGATTGATTTCTTTGTTTATGTATTTCATTGAGTTTTGGGCATTTTGATATTGATATATTGATTATTCATGTTTACTCCAATTTTCCCTTAACAATAGGCAATGAATAAATAAATACAATCAAAATAATGCAAGGAATTAACAAGGTTGAGACACCTTAATTCTCAACAAAAATGACCCAAAATTGGTGCCATATTTGGCCCAAATTCCAACACCCAAGTTGGTTGTGGTCTTCTAGGCTAAAAATAGAATATACTTTTTTAGCTACCATAACCTGTGATATGTAACTCAATTTGTGTGCTCCATTTTGACATATTCAAACCCATTAAATGATGCCTTATGACATGCATCATAGAATATGATAATATTGGTCAAGATTCCAATTAACCCCCTACAATCATGCTTTTATTCATCATAGAATCCGTCATAAGTAACTCCCATATCTTACAATGTCATAAGATTCTTTTATACATCATGATGACAATATATGCTCTTACAACTTCTTGCACACATTAAAAAATATCTGACATGTGGAAAAGAGTTCCACCTCAAAATGAGATGCCCTCTTTCTCATGTGAGTAAAAAATAATAAATAAATATATATAATTAATAACTATGAACATAAGGATGCAAGGTTGAGACACCTTTCCCAACATTCTACCACTTGTCAAATGCCTAGCAAAAAACAAAAGGGGAACTCCAACACTAAAGTCTAATGACTAGGGGTGATGAGGCCCATAGACTCACTGTACCACTTAAACTTCTCTATGCTCACTAAGTTCATCAAAACATCTACACCATTTACAAAGTGTCAAATTTCTCCAACACCACCCTCCCACCCACTACTTTGTTATGAACAAAATGGTAATGGGCATCTATGTGCTTAGTTCTCACATGAAAGGTTGGGTTCATTGCTAGAAAAATGACACTTTAACTATCACAAAGAACTCTAATCGCTCCCCGAATCAAACCTACATCTAAACACAATCTCTTAAGCCAGATGGCCTCCTTATAGGCATGAGTAGCTACCATGTACTCATCCTCTGTAGTGGACAAAGCAACCACAACTTGCTACTTACTCATCCAACTAATAGCACCACCAATTAAACTAAAAACATATCCACTAGTGGATCTTCTATTGTTGACATCTCCTACCCAATTTTATTCCATAAATCCATGCATATCCATTAAGGGTTCCTCCTCTAATCAATCACCATGTGATAAAAAATAGAGTACTCAAAATTACCCCACAATTACTTGAAGACCCTCTTCAATGAATCTTGATGATCGCATCAAGGATTAGCCATAAAAAAAACTCAAGATTCCCACTGCTTGGGTAATGTATAGTCTAGTATAGACCATAACATACATGAAACTCCCAACTACACTGGCATAAGGAACATGAGTCATATCCTTCATCTTCGTGGGTGAAGTAGGACATTACTCAATTAAAAGCTTAGTTCCCACATAAATAGGAGCACTCAATGATCTACAATTTTCCATGTTGAATCTTTCTAGCATAAAGTTCACATACTTACTTTGACCTAACCAAAGATTTTGTTCACTCTATCTTTTTTTATTTCCATACCCAAGATATACTTAGCAAACCCTAAGTTATTCATCTCAAGTTGTGTTGAAAGTTGAGACTTCAAATCACAAATCATATTCTTATTGTTACCAAAAACAACATATCATCTATTTACAATGTGATTGTGAGGAAAAGGTTGTTTTTGATAATATTAAGCTACAAACTCGGGTGCAGGTCCCGATAACAAAAGCCAAAAAGGCAATAGAACAGGCCCAAAGCCTCAAACAATCAACCAACAATAGATTAACAACATACAAAAAAATAGAGTAGGAGTTTTTAAACATAAACTAAAGAAACAACTAACTAAGCAATTCTTTCCAATCATTAGTGATCAAATTAAACATTTTCTTCTTATCCTCGAGCAAAGAATCCACGCCATTGTTCCGGTCCACCTGCAGAACAAAGAAGGTAGCAACATCCCTATGAGAGGACTTCAAAACCAACTTGATCAGCGCCTTGACCTTTCCCTCTATGGCTGAAAACTAGGTCTAAACCCCCACAAGCTCCATCTCAAGTTTCTTGTTATCTATCTCCCTTCTTGTGCTCATCACTTCCTTATCCGGAGTCTCCTAAATTTTAGTGTCCTCATTGTTCGTGTCATAGAATGAGTTATTCATGGGCACAAAATGGCTAGCGCCCTCCTGATCCTGCACAAGGGTGGTTTTCACTTCCTTTATTTCAATATCCTGCTCAATGTCCTTCTGATCCGAGGCAGAGGAGTAGTCGACAATCTTCAACACTTGGGGCTTTTCCCCAACCAACCTGGAAGACCTCCTGATGCTCGATCTTCTAACAGAGCTGAATTTACCCATAGCCCTCTCTTTAACAACCACCACCTCCTCTTTCAACCATTTCTCCTATTTGTCTATCTTATCTTGAGCCTACTGTTCATCATTGCCCCTCCCCTCAACACTTTTGCTACAACTTTTCTTACTACTTTTTCTCGGAATAGTTTTCCCTCCTTTACATTTTTACTTCCTTGTATAGGCATGTTGTTCTTAAGATTACAGAGACCCTCATCCGCTTCCTCACGGGACTGACCATAAGAACCATCCAGCTTAATAGGAGCAGGGACCTTCGGAGTACAACTGCCAGATTGAGTCTTCGAAATGGAAGTGGTCTTAGACACAGGAGGGCTAGAAAAAGGGACTGAAGGACCACTCACAGGAGGGTTAGAAGGAGAATTAGGCTTAGAAGGCACCAGGGTTTTTAGTTTAGAGGGATTTCCAAGCCTAACACTAAGGGGGATCTTATCCTCAGGGTCTTCATTGGAGATGTCAACCATGAGCCAGACTGCAAGGGTTTAGTGGGACACAGAGCCAGCTGGTAATGATACAGACTAAAAATGAGCCCTTGGTGCAAGGGCAAGGCAACCACCTCAGGATTACCCTCGTGGGCCTTTTTGGTTTGGAGCATAGAAGCCTCAAGGCTAGAGAGCACAAAAGAGGGAAAGTTGACCAAGATTTTGTGATGAAAGTGGTTAAGAAATGCAAAGTGATAATGATAAAAACTCTGTATCTCCCTTCCAGAGTAAAATACTTCATAATTAAGAAACATACCCGATTCCAAGGGCTGATCAATTTTTCACATTTGAAACCACCTTAGAGTCTAATTTGCTCCTCCCCTTCCCTGTAGAACAATTTCAAGCCATCATTATCTTGGACACGTGTCTATTTTTTGAGCCTATTCCCAAAACAAGGCAAGCCTGTAACATTGGCTATGGTGTCCTCAAAAACCACAAACTGAATTCTGCCCACTTTCACCTTTCGATTCCCATCCCAAGAGCTAGCAAATTGGGCTGATAAGTGCTCATCATAGCCATTCAGGCTTTCAAGAAAAGGGTTCACTCCTCCCTCATAAGCTATGCTCCAGACCTGTAAATCTTCTTTGAATTCACCATAATTTATGGGCTCCATTGTAACTTTCTCGCCACCCATTTTCCTAAACACACAATGTACAACACTGGGAAGGCAGTTGCAAAGAATAGAGAAGCATCGAGTGAACAATCTAGAAATGAAAATAACAAACTTTAATTCTACTCAACTTTCCAAGCACATCCTTCTAATTCCTGAGCACACTCGAATCATTTTTACCTTTAGGGATCGGCTCGTGTGAGCCCCCCCATAGCCAACTCTTCAAGAGGTGAGTGAAACAACCTTTTAAATGAATCTTACCGCCAAACATGTTGATTTCTAAGTTGTTCAAGGTCCACATAAATGTCCATAGTCCACATCATCATGGAGGGATGAGTAGTGTTCCCAAAGATGTCATCAATGCCACATCTTCCCTCAAAGTGAGGGAAGCCCGAAAAGACACCACACCAAGCAGAACAAATTATGATAACAGCCATTATGAGTTAGTGGTGTGCCTCAATCTAAATTCTATCATTAACCTTCATGGGAAGATTGTCTATGTTTCTCCAGCATCTTAGGGGATTAAGATTAATCCCAAGGTTTGCCATAAGATCGTCAGTTCTATTGCCCTCTCTATATATATGTCTCACCTCCCTTCCTTTGAAGTTTAAGAGAAGGCCTTTTATGTCCTCAACAAGATCCTCCATCTTCCAGCTGACTTTAACATTTCCTTTAACAGCTTCGATGACAATCATGGAATCACCTTCTACTATAATATGTTGTGAGGAAAAGGTTGTTGTACAACTTGCACAAGAAAGAATTAATTTAATTATGTAAAATAAATATTTTTTTGTGGTTCATCTTTGGAGATGGGTTTAGACACATTAAGTATTTATTTGGGTCCACTTGTAAAGTTGTATTAGACATTGGTTAAATTTACTTTATGTGTGGAAGACATAGGGAAAATATTTAATGTTTGTGGCAAATATTGAATTTTGGGGCTCTATAGTTTTGTGCTCTCATAGTTTTGCGACACATGGTTTTTCCAATACCATGATTGTATTTGTGTGAACTTGAATCTATAAAAGCAAGCACATATTTAGTGGTTGAGGTTGGCTATTAGTTGTATTGAACTCTCTTGTAGAATACATATGTTAAGCATGACATGGGATGTGTGGTTGCATGGTTACCCATTTTCTTGGACACATGGATGATGCATTGGAGGAACTTGATGTTTCAAAAATGTTCATAGAGACTCTGTAAGTGTATTGTAATGTTTTCATTGTTGACTAATACATTAAGTGTGGATGCTTTTGAAGGCTAGATTTTCCCCTCATAAGAGTTTTCCTAAGGTATATCTTATCTCATCTTGATGGTATATTGTCCATTCTTTTGCATCATGGATTCTAAGTACTTGTTAGCATATTTTTCTCTCTTGGGGTTATGTGAAAATATTTATTATTGCTACAAAATTTTTCTTTCGAGTGGTATCAAAGCTTGGTTGTCAGGTTATAGGAGGAGATCTCTCAAGTATTTGTAACCCTTGGTATGAGTAGATTCTTGTTCATAGTTCAATCCATGGTCTTTTAAGAAAAGAATGAAGGCATTTTTAAGGTCACATGTGTATTTACAGACTTGGGTTGTTGTAGATCTGGGGTTTGATGGAGATTTGGAAAATATTATTCTTGTTAGGGCTCTTTTTGTGGAGGTTTTGGGGGTGAGAGTTTTTTGGAGACCTCCCAAACAAAAGAAGACCTCACCATTGAGTCCAAAAGGCCTAAAAATCTATGAATCCATATAAATCATGACTATTTTTGGGGTCATTTTTTTGTCATTTTCATGTCCTAGAAAGAATCTTGCAAATAATATTTTGTACAACATAGAATTTTTACAATCTGTATGGCCATACAATAGACCAATCATTGTCATTAGATTCAAGTACATGCAAAGAATATTCCCCATGTCAATTGACAAAATATTTGTGGTCGTACGACAAAAAAATAAATTAAAAATTGTATAGATGACTACAATTTTTATTTTTAAAAAATATTTATCAAGTACAGAGGCACAATTTAATGAAATGACAGGCCAAAGCCCTTGGTCATGGGTGGCCTAAGTTGGTGGTCATGCCCAACCCATAGGGGGCTAAATCCTTGGGGCTATGGGGTGGCTATGCCATTGACAAATCACTGCCCAATGCTGCCTCTGTCAAAGATGCTAGCTTGACCACTACATGGGGGACACCAACAACCCCATCCATCCATCCATCATCACCACCATCACCTAGCTGGTGGTGCCATTGCAGAACTACTCAGTTGTTTCCTAGTAGCCAACAACTAAGTTTTGAGATGCCATAAAAGAGCAAAATTTTTCTAGAGGGCATAACTTTCACCCAAAGTATCAGATTTTTGACTTCTTATAGGTGTCAAAAAATTCTCTCCAAGAAATACACAGTGGTATAAGTTTGGTGATCACATTTTTCTATTCATCTCAAAATTTGGTGGCTAAAGCTAATATTGGTCTGAAATGGTTAACATACCATATCTTGAGCATACAAAATCAAATTTTAAATTTTGAACAAGGAGCAAAGAGAATTTGTGGTGTGCTACATAGTGGAGGTGTTTTTAACTTGGATGAGAAGAGAGAGGTTTGTACTTTTGTGAGTGCTTGTAGGTGCCTAAAATTTAGGGTGTGATTGTGTGAGCATCCATATATTTTTTTGGCAAAAACTTGTGGGAGTGCATATTTTTATGAGATCAATATGATGGTACAACATGTTATTAGATATGATGCTCCTTAATATTGGTTTTCACATATTTTTAGAGTGTTGATTTTGATGGAGACAAGTATTGTTAAAAAAATGACGTGCCTACATGGCTACCAAGGCACTCACAACTCCAACCCTTGACAAATAATCCATTTCCATTACACTTTAAAGAGAGTCCATTCTTTATTAACACAATTCCTCTTGCAACAATCCTGGAGATAAGTTTCATTGCACTATAAGTGTATGGGGGAAGAATATAATCTATTTACCATTTTCAGCAGTGTTGTTGTAGATACTCCTAGGCCTATACTCTTTGGTTTGCCTAGAATTTCTAGGGTTTTGTAAGATGTATTTCTTCTACTTATATTCTCTTGGTCGTGATTGAAATTGTGTCTTTATGTAGTTGACATACAACCTCTGAATGTCTAATGCTTTTCTGTAGAGAAAGAAGTGCCTAGTCTCATATGATAGATCGGTCTTTATATTGTTGTTAATTATAATTCCTTGAGTATAATGTTAGTAAGTTATAAACTTCTATTGCATATAATTTTTGTGTTGAAAGATTGGGATCTTAATGTTGTAGTATTGATGGTTTAAAAGTCTGGGTTTATGTTCTTGTCATTATGAAATTTGAATAAATTAATCTGTATTGTTTAATTATGCTTTGCATTCTTTTTTGGATGAGTTACAGTTCCTTATGAACTCATATGCTCTTCAAAATGTTATTAATGGAAAATTGGTAATTATGTTTGATAGGGAAATTTCTTATGATAGAAGGATTGTAATTTGATTTTAGGGTAAACATACTTGGATATAAATGTTTGTAATTCTTTTGATGTTTGGAAAACCTTATAAACCTATTAGGGTAGAAAACCAAACCTACTAGTCAAAGACATATGATAGAGCTCAACATTTAAATAACAATAAGTCAAAAAATTACTTTAACCTCTTCTTCATCAATGATGGATCAAAGATTTATTATACTTTGTTTATATTTATCTGATTGCTAACCTTTGTAGGTTTGGTATGACATAAAATTTGAGTTTCATTCTTAGTCACTTGATGTATGTAAGTAAACATTGATTTGTGAGTGTAGACTATACCTCAAATCTAGGTGATTGCAAACTTTTGTCGGTAACCAATCTAGCCATACATGTTGAAGTATTAATCAAAATTTCTTAAATGAGTGCTCAGTTTTGAAAAGGTGAATATTAAGTGGTAATGATTTTTATAACATGTTGAATTACTTGTGAGTTCTTAGATTTTGATAGTAAGTTGGTTGACTTAAATGATGAAATAACCTAGAAGGTGGTAGACAAAGAATCCTTCCATAAGTTGACTTGGAATCATTAGCATAAGCCAACTGATATTAAGTAGGAGAAAACTTAAACTATTTATCCTTAATGCAACCTTGGTATGTGCATGATCACTTGTCAAGAATATTAAATGAACCACTTTGTATTTACTAACAATGTATGAGATTTTGGCATATTAATGATATGTTTTCTTAACTTTGAATCAAATTAAGGATAAAATGCTTTCTAGGTAGGGGTTTTGATAGGATAACAGGTTAAGATTGAGATAGGAATTATACTTGAAACTCATGATTAGTTAAGTTTTAGGTTACATTGAAGGTGTTAACCAAGATATTGGATAGAATCTCCTCTTAGATGAATTATGATCCTTTTTATATTATATACAAGGAGATAATGATCCTTTATCTCTATTCTTTACCACTATTATGTATGGATAAAGTTTTTGACAATAAGTTTAAGGAGCCTAGTATTGAATGAGGAAACTTATGAACCTAAACTCATGTGAACTAGATCATTCGCTTGACGTTAATATGAGGGGACTTGTGAGATCTTGTGTGAATGATTTGAGTTAGTATTATCTTAATTTCCTCAAGTAAAAAGAATATGTGTTTCTATGATTGGAAGATGACTAGATTGTGGAATGAGCATCTTAGAAGAAGTTTATTAGACTTTTATTGAAGTTTCATTGTCTATTGAGAATTATCCTCAAAACAATGATGAATTTTACTATGAAGGATTTCTTTGATGGCATCATGGTTGATGAATGGTTTGTTTGCAATTATGCATTTTCTACTTCTGTTATTTTCTATAAGTAGAGCTAGAGAAAGAGCATGGACGGGTGCGAAATATGGAACTACAGAGAAGGGTAGATTCCTACTTGCAACCTATCTAGTCGAACATGCCTCAAAAAGCTGCTTTGGCCAAAGCTTGTTAATCAATTTAGTAATAGTTACTATTTGATTTATTTTTCTCTTTGTCATATCATGATATAAAAACATATGCATTTTATACATGCTAGAAATGTTAGATATATCATGTTGCACCAGATTCCTTCACGCATGCCAACTTTAGTTTGCTAAACCCCTCGTGAAGGGTCGAGCTTCTCCATTCAGGAGTAAGACCAGGGAGGTGTGAGCCTTGTGGTTAGGTGGTAAATCAACTTGATGATGCTCTCTCCACCAGGTTCAGTGTCGAAGTTATGGTATGGTATCAAAGACATTGTATAGTGCGATATTATTTTGTTGATCCTATATGGCTAGATGTTGTAAAGGATTTTATTTCTATTTATAAGCTATTTGCCTAGTTGTTGTAATGATCTTTAATTAAATAGATTGATGGAAGTTATTTATTCCTTCAGATGTATTTTATGGGAAAAAATTTAATTCATTCCCTTTTTCCGCATTAATATATTAGAATATTATTATTTTATTCTATTTTTTCAAAGCACATGTTACACAAAGACTAAATTGAAAGGATGTAAAACTATTTGGTGGAAATAAGTGCAACTAGAAAGAAATAGGAGAGGTAGGGAAAAGATAGAGAAATGGGATAAGATGGTTGTGAAATTAAAGAACTAGTTTATACTTACTGATTACAACTTAGAACTATTGAAGAGATTGCAAAACTTAAGACAATAGAAAAATAATGTGAAGAAATATACTAAATAATTATGTAAAATGATAATTAAGCCTAGATAGAGTGAAGTAGATTAGGAAAAGATGGAAAGATACATCAATGGATTTAGAGGAACTATTCAAGAAGAATTGAGCATGGTAAGATTACAAAGGGTTGAGGAAATATACCAATTTACATTAAAAGTAGAAGAAAGGTTGAGAAAAATATTTGAGATTAGATAGAATTGACAAAGAGGAAGAGGAGGAAGATTATTGAGAGGTAGATATCAATGCAGTGATATAAAACCATACATTAAAGATGTTGAAGAAAGAGGAAGTAGTAGTGCATATTGTAACAATTGAGAACGCAATAATTCATACCATAATGAGAGAATGCGGTAGTTCATACGTAAATGATATAAATGATGAATATCAAATAGGAAGAGGAAGATATGATTGAGGTAGATCTTTTAGAGGAACTTGTTTTTAAATGTGGAGTAGAAGGCTATAGAGCATTTGAGTGTTTTCAAAGTCAAGGAGGTACAATAGAAAAAATACATATGGTAATTAAGGATCAAAAGGATCACAAAATTGAGTAGATGAACTAGAAAGAGGTGAGTCACTAATCATGAAAAGAGTGTTGTTGAAACTAGATGGTGTGGAAAAGAGGAACTGATACGAAGGAAGAATTTGTCCAAGACTGTGTAAGACATCAAGTGCTATAAAGTTATAACATATAGTGGAAGTATAGACAATTTGGTATCCAAAGAGATGGTTAATAAGTTAAGATTGAAGAGGTTGGAACATCCTAGTCCATACAAAATCTCATGGTTGCAGGAAGAACATAAGGTGCTCGTAAGTAAACAATATTTGGTGAAATTTAAAATAGGTACATATCATGATAAAGTTTTATGTGATGTTATATGTTAATGCATGTATATTGCTTATTGTTTTGTAGAACATCTCAATATGATATGAAATCTATACATGATGGGAGAGAATACTTACATTATGATGAAGGATGGAAGGAAACATACTTCATTTCCACTACAATAGAGAGAAATACAAGTTTATGGCAATACAAAGATAGGATTGGTAGATTAAAGGATATTCTTGGATGGTTTGAGACATTCTAATATGTGTTTTACATTGGTACCTAGAGTGTGCAATGTTACAAAAGAAAGAGAAGCATTGCAACTTTTTTTTTTTGAATTATTAACATAATACAAAGATATCATATCATACAATATGCCAGATGGATTACCACTCGTGAGGAGCATTAGTCATCATATAAATTTGAGCCTAGGAGAAAGTTTACCAAACAAGGCTATACATAGAATGATGCTAGCAGAGAATGAAGAGTTCAATAGACAAGTGTAGGAGTTATCAAAGAAGAGTTTGATCAGAGAAACTTTGAGCCCATGCATGTACTTCCAATACAGTAGGGCCAAAGAAAGGAGGTGAGTGAAGAATGTGTACAAACTCTAAAGAAATAAATATGATCACAATCAAGTATAGATTTTCATTTCTAAGGATGGATGATTTGATGGATTGTTTGAGTGGCACAAAGAATTTCACCTGGATTAATTTGAAGAGCATCTATCACTAGATCAAAATAAAAAAGAGATGAATGGAAGACTACATTTAAGAGAAAGAAGGGATTATATGAGTGGTTAGTTATGCCCTTTGGGTTGACTAATACAATGAGAACATTTATGAAATTGATGAATGGCATATTAAAAAATATTTGGGCAAGTTTGTAATTGTTTATTTAGATGATATCTTGTTTTTTAGTAAGTCTAAAGAAGAACATATAGAGCATATCATATTAGTGTTGCAAAGATTAAGAAAGGAAAATTTGTTGATCAATGTCAAGAAATGTAGTTCCATGAAGTCAGAGATGGTATACTTTGGGGTTTGTAATTTTAATAGAAAGATTGAAGATGGATACAAAGAAAGTTAGAGCAATTGTTGAGTGGCCTACACTAATAAATGTTGGAGAGGTAAGAAGTTTTCATGGTTTGGAAAAATCTTATAGGAAGTTCATTATTGAGACTATGAGATGAGACAAGAATGAATTCAAGTGGACATCACGAGTAAATACAAGCTTTGAGTTGCTAAAGAAGAAAGCCACATAACAACTAGTTTTGGCATTATTAGATTTTGATAAGGTATTCCAAGTAGATTGTGATGTAAGTGTAAGTGCAATAGGAGCAATACTAAGTCAGGAAGGTAGAAAAATAGCTTATTTTAGTGAGAAGTTGAATGCTACAAGGAGGAAATACTCAGTGCATGATCAAGAGTTTTATTCAATAATCGAAGCATTGAAGAAATAGAGACATTACTTGTTACTAAAGGAATTTGTATTATATACAAATCATCACACATTTCAGTACTTGAATAGCCAAGGTAATTTGAACAAAAAACATGTAAGATGGGTCAAGAATTTATGCATTAAAATTTGGTGTTGAAGTATAGGAGTGGAAATTTAAATAAGGATGCAAATGTATTGAGTAGGAAACACATTTTGTTGACATAAATGAGAGTAGAAGTAGTAGTGTTTGATGAGTTGAAAAGATTGTATGAAGTTGATCTTGATTTTGCAAAAGCATGGAAGGCATGTAAAGAGCTTGTGAGCATAGATAGATGTAAGTGGCTCGATTATTTTATTCAAAATGATATGTTTTTCAAAGGTAGTCAAATGTGTATTCCTAGAAACTTAATGAGAGAGAATTTGATAAAGAAGAAACATAGTGATGGTTAATAATACATTTTGGGATAGATAGGATAAATATATTCAAGGCTGTAGAATTTGTCAAGTAGAAAAAGGTAGTAGTCATAATGTTGGATTGCATAAACCACTACCACTTCTAGAGAAGCAATGAAAGGACATAAACATGGATTTTGTTTTGAGATTGCCAAGAATGAAGATAGGTTATGATTCTATACTTGTGGTAGTTCATAGATTTTCCAAGATGGCACATTTCTATCCTTGTAAGAAGATAAATCATGCAATAAATGTTGCTAACATTTTTTAGGGAAGTTGTGAGATTGCATGGGTTACCAAGGAGTATAGTTTCAAACAAAGGAATAAATTTTGTTAGATGATTTTTGAAGACATTGTGGAAGAAGATGAAGACAAAGTTGTAGTTCAATTCAACATATCATTCATAGATATATGGAAATATTGAAGTAGTAAACACGAGCTTGGGAAATTTGTCGAGATGTTTAGCAAGAGAAAAGACATGAAATTGGGACATGGTTCTAGCAAAAGTTGAGTTTGCACATAATAATTTGGTGGATAGAAACATAATGAAGACACCATTGTAGTATCCTATGGAAGTGTCCAATAAATGTTTCAAAGTTGAGAGATATCAATAGCTTAGAGAAAAGGAGTGTAGTAACAGAAGAATTTACAATGCATATAAAGAC
Organism: Cunninghamia lanceolata; assembly: GCA_027924645.1. Classification (NCBI taxonomy): domain Eukaryota; kingdom Viridiplantae; phylum Streptophyta; class Pinopsida; order Cupressales; family Cupressaceae; genus Cunninghamia; species Cunninghamia lanceolata. Next base: position 6,647,015 of record BSBN01000671.1, on the reverse strand, counting down.
AATACATGTAGAGGTAAAAAATTAGTTAAATATGATGAATGGTAGGTACAAGGAAAATATTGATGAGAAAAGAAGACATAAGGACTTTGTAGCACAAGATGTTCAGTGATGGTATATCTAAGAAAGGAAACATTTTCAATTGGGACATACAATAAGATAAAGATGAATAAGTTTGGTCTTTGCAAAATTATCAAGAAGTTTAATTCAAGAAATACATATGCAGTAGAGTTATCAAAAGGTTTGGGCATATTATCATTCAGTAATGTTGGAAAAAGGGAGAGAACAAGGTAAAGTTGCATCTATGTAGCTTTAAAATGTTTTCAAAGTTCTAAAATTAATAGTAGGTGTAAATCTGAACATTACTTTGAATTTAGATGTTAAAATATTTCTCCAATTTAATCAATGTAGTAGAAGAAAATAGCTTGCAAGAAGAAGACAAGTATTTATGTGGAGAAACCCCTAATGGCCAAAACTCCACACCAAAGGTGTTTATGCTTGTATTAAATCTCTTGTGAAAGATTACATTCAATACTGAAATCCTTTGATTCCTTGATGCACTTCAAAAGCTTCTTCAATCTTCAAACCTGTAAAAAACTTCAAAAGCTTCTTCAATAAAAAAAAACTTCTTCAATTAAAAAAAAAAGCTTCTTGCTTTTTTCTTCTAAGTCTTTTACAAAATTCAACTCTATGGAAAATGTATGGGGCTCTTAATTAATTAATACAAAACCTTGTTTAATTCAAGAGATTCTTAATTCAAAAGCTTGAAACTCAAATTACAATAAATTGTAATTCATAACATAGAAACCAATGCTAATGCAAATCCAAGTGCTCTAAATAGAGAAGACTGAAGTGAAACAAAGTCAAGCCTTCTGTTAACTACTCATCCTTGATGTGGGTGCCCAAGTTTGCTCAAGTTAACTTTGCCAACATCAAATACATTTCCAAATAAAAGCAACAATAGAAAGTCCTCAAATTGGTCGTCCAAGTTTTCCTAGTCACTTTCTGTTAACTGAAGTGATCAACATACACCAATCTCATGCAAACAACATGCAAGATTGATGTCCCCAATGTTATTCTAAATTGCTTTGTTATGTACATGCAAACACCGGATCCAACATGCAACTGATACCCATTACCTAAAATACTGAGATGTACTATCCTGTAACTTTTTGGAGTTGGAGTGTTCTGTAAGTAATATCTTAAAACTGACATGCAAGCATTTGCAAAAACATGCAAGCACATGCAAGTGACATGCAACAACATGCAAGTCCATAGAAGCAACATGAAACAACATGCAACAACATGCAACAACATGCAAGTAACATGCAACAACATGCAACAAAATACAAGCACATGCAAGTCCATAGAAGTGACATGCAACAACATGCAAGCACATGCAAGTGACATGCTGTTGCAAATATGTACTTAAGCGGTGTTGTCATTGATGTGAACATATCCTTGTTGCCATTGGTGTCAACTATATCCTATTTTGTTGCCTGTTTAGAAGACCAGATTGTTGAGGATATTGATAAAATTAATGGAGATCAATATATGAGGACCATATGGCTTTGTAGAGGTTTGTCTGAAGAAGCTTTAGTTAAGATTGGAGAGGTTCCTATTAAGATCTGAAGAAGTTATAGCCATCTGAGTAAAATTGGTTCCTGCATTATTCAGGAGAGACAGAGTGACATGAAAGAGGTCCGGATTGCTCCGGTAATGTAAAATGATGATCTGCTGATCTAGAGGCATATTTAGGAAGTCAGTGTGTATCATCCATTCAAGTGGTTCGTGGTTTGGAGGTCTGCAAGCAATCTTTCTAATGTGATAGTCATGATAGATAGTGTTCTTGAGGTTCCGAAGGAAGATGAAAGTGATTCAGATGATTTGTATGAGTGCGGATGTTTTTATTGAATTTAATGTGCTTGTGGAAGTCTCTGGATTGTGTGATTGCTATGTTCGAGGTCTGCATTGAAGATTGAACTTGTCAATGAGGATTTTCTTCTTGGTGTTGCTGTTCTTCCTACTCTTGGCCAACCGGATGATTCAAGCGTTTTGTGGATGATCTAAGAGCAATTCTTTGAAGCGTGGCATGTTGATCAAGGAAGATTTGAGTCCCAGTTATGTTTGGCCGACAACTTAGTGATTCGCATTAAGTTAGATGTTTGCAGTGCCAACCTTGATACTCATTCCAAGGTTGATGAAGTGTATAAATACTTGTTGATGAGTTGTGGAAAATTATCCTTGTGCAAAATGAATTAAATTTAGATAAAGGATCAGAAGCAGAGCAGAGAAGAAAAGGAGCGAGAGTAGTATAGAGAGAAAAGTTAGTGAAGAAGAATTTGGGGTAAAGTAGAAGTTTTGTGAGCATTCAATGAAACTAAACCAAGCATGAAGTAGATGCTATTTCTCAGTTAATTCTTTCTATTCTAAATAAATTCTATAGGCAGTGAGCCTCTCTTTTGAGCAGTGAGCTCTGGGCAATGTGCCCGAAGGCATGTGCCTTCTATTTTTTTAAAGTACTTTTAACAGGGTACAAAATCTTTGTGGGTTAACCCCCATAGTGGTTTTCCCTTAACCGGGTTTCCACGTAAAATTTTTGGTGTTCTATGTTCATTTGTTTCTGTTCATGTGTTGATAATTCATGTTTTAAATGTTTACATCATTAATCAGTTTTGTGTGATAAAGAAATAGTTGCAAGTGTTAAAGATTTGGGACAAATGATTCACCCCCCTCTCAGTTTTTTGGCCTAATTCCAATAATTAGTATTAGAGCAAGGTTCCTCTAGAAGAAGCTTAACTACTTGAGGAGATCCAGGATGTCAACCTACAAGAAGGATAGCCTGAGATTTGATGGAATAAATTACTCTGTTTGGAAAAATCGCATGGAGTGCCATTTTCAATGCATAGGTGATGCTTATTTGGCAATAACTAAGGATAAGTATGAGCCTCCGGAGAAACCTTCAACTCCAGATGAAGTCAAAAATGTTGAAAATAATCTTGGAGCCAAAGAAGCCTTGCTAAGTGCCTTGTCTGATTCAAAAATGATTAATGTCTTTGGACTAAAAAAATCATGAAATCTGGAAGAAGTTGGAGAATCTTTATGAAGGCGATGAATTTGTCAAATGTGCCAAGCTACAAAGTCTGAGAGGAAAATTTGAAAATCTGAGGATGAGTGAAGATGAAAACATCACAATCTACATGCAAAAAATAAATGATCTTGTGTGTGGTATCAGATGTGCTGGTGGGATTGTGGTAGAATCAGAGATTGTGGCAAATTTTCTCAGATCTTTACCTAATTCATACAAACCTAAGGTTGATGCTATAAAGGAAATCAGGACTGTCTCAAAAGCTACAAGAGATCAGCTGGTTGGCAAAATCTCAGCTTTTGAATTAAGTGAGTTTGGTGATTCTCTTCCCAAGTCTGAATCTGCATTTAAGGCCAGTGTATATGGAAAACAAAGATATGATTCAGGTGAAAGCTCTTCTGCAAGATCAAATAGATTTGTGAAGACAAGGAAGGAACTTGAAGATGTTGAAATTGAAACTACAGATCTTGAATCTCTTCTTGCCAAAAGATTGCCAAGAGGATCCGGTAAGTATGAAGGAAAATTGCCACTCAAATGTTTTGCTTGTAATAAGATTGGTCATTTTGCCTCAAGATGTCTAGAGAGGTTTTCAAAACCAAACCCTAACATATACAAAAATTAGAAGAAATGTTACTATGTCCAAGAAGCTGGAGAAGAAGGAATTACAGATGATGAATCTGATCATGGAGGTTCCTCTAAAAATGATTGGGTGTTCATTGCTATCAAAGAAGAAGATCTAGTGTCTACTGAATTTGCTAGCTATGCAAATATGGAAAGTACCTTGGATGCTCAAGATATTGAAAAAGATGAATGGGTGATTGATAGTGGATGTTCTCATCATATGACTGGAGACAAGAGTAAGTTTGTGAATTTTGAAAATTATGAAGGAGGGCTTGTGAAATTTGGAGACAACTCAACTGGTAGAATCCATGGCAGAGGATCCATCTCTTTTGATGGTAAGAATAGCACCAATGATGTTCTATATGTGGAAGGATTGAGACATAATCTTCTCAGTGTTGGACAATTGGTTGACAAAGGTTATGATCTTCGATTCAAGGATGGAAAATGCAGAATCTTGGAGAGCTCTGGAACTGAAATTGCATCCGGTACTCAAACTAGAGGTAACATTTTTCATTTAAGTAGCTCTGACAAAAGTTGTTTGATTGCTCAGATAGATCAAAGTTGGTTATGGCATAGGAGGATGTGTCATGTGAATTTTGATAACATTGTCAAAAAAAGTACCACTCAGGCTATAAGGGATCTTCCAAAACTTGTGAAACCTAGTAGCATGTGTAGAGAATGTCAATTGGGGAAACAAAACAAAATTTCATTCAAAAGTAAGGAACAAGCTTCAAGTGGACGATTAGAACTGGTGCATACTAATCTCTGTGGTCCTTCTAGAATTAGGAGTGTGCAAGGAGATAGATATTTCATGTTGCTGATCGATGATTACTCCAGGATGATGTGGGTAACTTTCCTAAAAGAAAAATTAGAAGCTCTTGACAAGTTTAACGTGTTCAAAGTGATGGTAGAAAATGAGATTGGTGAAAAATTGAAATGTCTGAGATCTGATAGAGGTGGAGAATTTACTTTCGGTGAGTTTGATGCTTTCTGTGAAAAGCATGGCATAAAAAGATAGTTATCTGATCCTAAGACTCCCGAGCAAAATGGAGTTGTAGAGAGAAAGAACCAGACCATTCAAGAAGCTGCCAGGACCATGATGATGGAAACAAATGTTCCTCAAGTTTAGTGGAGAGAAGCTATGAGTACTGCTGTCTACACTCTTAACCGGGTGCAGATCAAAGGCAAATTTGGTAAGACCCCTTATGAACTATGGTTTGGTCATCCTCCTACTATGAGATATTTCAAAGTTTTTGGTAGTAAATGCTATATCAAAAGAGATGAGGATTTAGGCAAGTTTGATGCAAGAAGTGATGAGGGAATATTTTTGGGGTACTCTACTCAAAGTAGGGCTTACCGGTGCTTTAACAAGAGGTTGAAAAAGATTGTTGAAAGTGCTAATGTTAGAGTTGATGAAAGTAAGGAAGGGCTTACCGGTGCTTTAACAAGAGGTTGAAAAAGATTGTTGAAAGTGCTAATGTTAGAGTTGATGAAAGTAAGGAAGAACATTTCAGGTTCTGCGGATATGATTCAGATAATCAAGATGAAAGTCAAAGTCAAGGAAGGCTAGCTCAAACTCAGACTCAGATTTAGATTGATCTAGAAACTCCAAGAACTCAAGAAATTAGTACAGATGTTGAGGAACAAGCTCAAGAAATAGAAGTTCAAGCAATTCCCAAAACCCCTAGGTATGTAAGGCTAAATCATCCTAAAGATCAGATCATAGGAGATAAGAGTAAAGGTGTCCGAACTAGGAGAAACTTTTCTAAAGATCAAGAGGAAATTTGTTTGATTTCAAAGATTGAACCTCAATCAGTAGGTGAAGCCTGCAATGATAAAAATTAGGTAAAAGCAACGGAAGAAGAATTGATACAAATTAAAAAGAATCACACTTGGGATCTTTTTCCTAGACCTGAGGACAAAAATGTGATTGGAACCAAATGGGTCTTCCAAAATAAACTAAATGAAGATGGTGAAGTTGTGAGAAACAAAGAAAGGTTGGTATGCAAAGGCCATTCTCAAGTAGAAGGAATTGATTTTGAAGAAACTTTTGCTCCAATGGAAAGAATAGAAGCAGTCAGATTATTTCTTACATTTGCTGCCTTCAAAGATTTTAAATTGTATCAGATGGATGTCAAATCAGCATTCCTAAATGGAGAATTAGAGGAAGAAGTTTACATTGAGCAACCGGAAGGATTTCAGTTGACTGATCAGAGAGATATGGTCTACAGACTAAGAAAAGCATTTATGGACTCAAGAAAGCCCCAAGAGCTTGGTATGCAAGACTGGATAAGCATTTGCTTAAGCTAGGATTTAGCAAAGGTACCACTGATAGTAATCATTACTTTAAGATTAATCATGAGGACATCTTGATTGTTGAGGTCTTTGTTGATGATATCATTTTTCGTGGAAATGAATATATGTGCAAAGTATTTGTTGATTAGATGAAAAGTGAATTTCAAATGTCAATGTTTGGTGAGATGAATTTCTTTCTAGGTCTGCAAATTGTTCAGTTAGATAAAGGTATCTTTATATCTCAGTCCAAGTATGTGAAAGAATTGTTGAAGAAGTTTGGAATGGAAGATTCAAAGTCAGTAGGTACACCTATGGTAACCGGATGTGAGTTAAGCAAAGATTATGACTCTCCCAAGGCAAATTAGAAAAGGTATAGATCAATGATTGGAGGATTGCTCTATCTGACTCAGACCAGACCTAACATCATGAATGCCATTGGACTTGTTGCTAGATTTCAAGCTGATCCAAAAGAATCCCGTGTTGTGGTAGTCAAAAGAATATTCAGATATCTCAAGGGGACAATTGATTATGGATTGTGGTATCCAAAGGATAATGACTTCACTCTTCATGCATATACAGATGCTGATTGGACAGGAGATGTGGATGATAGGAAAAGTACTAGTGGTGGTTCATTCTTCTTGGGAAGAAGATTGGTCTCTTGGATGAGTAAAAAGCAAGAGGCAATATCTTTGTCTACTGTAGAGGCAGAGTATATAGCAGCAGCAAATAATTGTACTCAAGTTCTGTGGATGAAGCAAATGTTGAAGGACATCAAAATTGTGTTTGAGGAGCTAGTCACAATCTTATGTGATAATTCTAATGCAATAAGCATCTCAAAGAATTCAGTGTTGCATTCAAAGACAAAACATATATCTATCAAGTTTCATTTCTTGAGAGAAAAGGTAAATGAGAATGAAGTCAAGTTGGAGTTTGTATCTTCCAAAGATTAGATTGCAAATATTTTCACTAAGCCTCTTCCCAAGGATACTTTTGAGTATCTCAGTGAGAAGTTAGGGGTTATTACCCCTCCAAATCAGAACTAAGATGTACTAAGGTGCATCAGTCCGGTGGAATTCACAGTCATATCTTGTGATCCGAGTTGATGTTAAGGAGATACTACTCAGGGGGAGTAGTCAATATGCAAATGATGGGATTAGTCTGAAACAAAAAGGTTGCAAATATGTACCTTTGCCATTGATGTCAAAGGGGGAGAGGAGTTCATGTGAAAAACTAGTTGCTAATAAAAGGGGGGGTAGTGAAGAAAGAAATTTTAGAAGTAAGAAGAGAAAGGGGGAGAAGCTCTTGTCTTGATGGTTGAATTCAATTTTTCACATTATATGTTGCCATCAATGACAAAGGGGGAGATTGTTGCAAATATGTGTTTAAGCGGTGTTGTCATTGATGTCAACATATCCTTGTTACCATTGGTGTCAACTGTATCCTATTTTGCTGCCTGTTTAGAAGACCAAATTGTTGAGGATATTGAGAAAATTAATGGAGATCAATATATGTGGACCATATGGCTTTGTAGAGGTTTGTCTGAAGAAGCTCCAGTTAAGATTGGAGAGGTTCGTATTAAGATTTGAAGAAGTTATAGCCATCTGAGTAAAATCGGTTCTTGCATTATTCAAGAGAGACAAAGTGATATGAAAGATGTCCGGATTGCTCTAGTAATGTAAAATGATGATTTGTGGATCTAGAGGCATGTTTGGGAAGTCGGTGTGTATCATCCATTCAAGTGGTTCGTGGTTTGGAGGTTCGCAAGCAATCTTTCTAATGTGACAGTCATGACAAATAGTGTTCTTGAGGTTCAGGAGGAAGATGCAAGTGATTTGGATGATTTGGATGAGTGTGGATGTTTTTGTTGAATTCAATGTGCTTGTGGAAGTCTCTGGATCATGTGACTGCTATGTTGGAGGTTTGCATTGAAGTTTGAGCTTGTCAATGAAGATTTTCTTCTTGGTGTTGTTGTTCTTCCCAGTCTTGGCCGACCGGATGATTCAAGCATGTTGTGGATGATCTAAGAGCAATTCTTTGAAGTGTGGCGTGTTGATCAAGGAAGATTTAAGTCCTAGTTATGTTTGGCCGACAGCTTAGTGATTCGCATTAAGTTAGATGTTTGTAGTGCCGATCTTGATACTCATTCTGAGGTTGATGAAGTGTATAAATACTTGTTGATGAGTTGTGGAAAATTATCCTTGTGCGAAATGAATTAAATTCAAATAAAGGATCAGAAGTAGAGAAGAGAAGAAAAGGAGTGAGAGCAGTATAGAGAGAAAAGTCAGTGAACAAGAATTTGGGTTAAAGAAGAAGTTTTGTGAGCATTCAATGAAACTAAACCAGACATGAAGTAGATGCTATTTCTCAGTTAATTCTTTCTATTCTAAATAAATTCTATAGGCAGTGAGCCTCTCTTTTGAGTAGTGAGCTCTAGGTAGTGTGCTTGAAGGCATGTGCCTTCTATTTTTCTAAATTACTTTTAACAAGGTACAAAATCTTTGTGGGTTAACCCCCACTGTAGTTTTCCCTTAACCAGGTTTCCACGTAAAAATTCTAGTGTTATGTGTTCAGTTGTTTATGTTCATGTGTTGATAATTCATGCTTTAAATGTTTACATCATTAATTAGTTTTGTGTGATAAAGAAATAGTTGCAAGTGTTAAAGATTTGGGACAACTGATTCACCCCCCTCTCAGTTGTTCGGCCTAATTTCGACACATGCAACAACATGCAAGCACATGCAAGTAACATGCAACAACATGCAACAATATGCAAGCAACATGCAACAACATGTAAGTCCATGCAAGTAACATGCAAAAACATGCAAGTCAATGCAATCTTTTTTGACCTCATGCAAGTAATATCCAATTCATGCATCTATAATACTTTAGTTAAATCCAACATTATATCCATGCAAGGTGTCTCAACATTATCCACTCATGTACATAAAAAAAGCACAACTCCAAGTCTAAATATAAGTCGGCATCAAAAGGGGATGCCCAAGTTTAACTCCCACTTACTAGGAGTTATCAAACTCTCAAAATAGACTTAGGAGAAGTCAACAAAGTCTTCATGGCCCCCACTCTAAAAATAGATGCCCAAGTTTGACCTTATGAATTAGGAATTAATTGCAAAAGTCAAAGTGATATAATTAATAAATAAATAATCTCTCAAAGTCCTTATGTGTTGGGGAACACATTCCAAGAACTTTGGAGACACATGAATTGGTTAGGATTGCAAGTTAATGGCAACTTATCCCAACAATTAACATGTCATGCATTTGTATCAATATCATGAAACAATGTTGGAAGTAGGTAAAACAAGTGGAATGGAGTAAATAGTTACCACAACAACAAGAAGAGATTGAAGAGATTTTAGATAACATAATAGGAAGAAGCATCATAAATAAACAATATGAAGCATACTTGATAAAATGGAAAGAAAGGCCAATTGAAGATTTGTCATGTATCTGTAAGGCTAAGGTAGATCATTTTGGTTCTCCTTAGGGTACCAAAAGTGAGGGACTCACTTTTCAAAATACCTTAGCATCCAGGGTGTAAGAGTAAGCTTGCATTTGTAATATCAGAAGTTCCATAATTTACAATTTCCTATTTCAAATTTCACTCATTGTAATTGTCTTAACATGTGTGTTTTGACCCCTTTTGACCCTCATTGTCATTATCCCTAGTCATTTCCTAGCTTGTTATGTCCTGGACCCCTTTCATGTGTTTGGTTCTAGGTGTTGATCACTTCCATGACCCCTCGCCCCCTTCACCTTTCAACCTTTTTATTTCCTTTAATCAAACTATTTGATGAGATCTTGTACCTTAAACCTAGTGCATAAGCCACCTTTTAACTTCTTTAATCTCACTCTATAGATCTCTTCATGATTGGGAACCACCACCCTTGGATGGCAAACTTTGTGCTTGATTGGTCCTAGGAATTTGAGCCATTTTAGGTTGAAGGACTTCTCTCACAAGTTGGGAACATCTAAGAGGAGAAGCCCTCATCCTCTAGTTATCTCTAACTTCTCACCAAATATTCCTCCAATCTTTCCTAGTAGGCTGCACTACATTTTTAGCCCAAGATCCCTCCAAAATTTTGTTAAATAAGCCTCCCAATCTCACTTTTTTACACCACCACAATAATATTTCCTATTGTGGGAAATTTTTGAGTGACAATTTCCAAAATAGAAAGTTCATATTAGTAATAGGAACATTTCTTCCAAGTGTTATCTTTCCATCAAGCTATTGCAAAAAATTATGAGCCTCCTAGCATTTCCTACAACTAAAGCAATTAGTAGAGGTATATTATTTCCATGTTTTTGCAATAGCTATCATAGGATTTTAATTTCATTAGTTTTATATTAGTCATATTTAATTATCCAATCTATAGAGTCTACCTCTTAGGTCATCCGTCAACCCTCCTCATCCATTTCCCCCATCCTCCATTTCCATTTTTCTCACCTTTTTGCTCACCCATATCCTCCTACCATCATTGAAGCCTTACAACCTCATAGATTGCATTTTTTTTTATCAAAAATCCAAAAAAATATTCTAGCACATCATCAATGTAGTGGCCACATTAGTTATTTTAATTTTTATGTTAGTTTTGTGTTTGTGGGTCTTCATTTGTTTGTCTTTTCTTACATCCTACACCATTGTAAACTTTCAAGAACCTACTGTTGGTATTTCCTTCATAGCTTTTGTATACTTTGTTATTTTCACTCCAAACTAGTTTTTCCACCTTCTTAATTTAAATATCTATCCATCCATTACACTTTTTCCGGTTTTTGTTTCTATTTGACTACCTTTTGTCATTTCCCATGTACTACCTAGTTAGACTTTCTTGAATCCTATTCATCAAAAGCTTTACTACTTGGTTGTTTCTACTTAGAATAAGCATGATTTCTTAGTATAGACATACATTATAGTGTTTTGTTCATGCCATGTGGATTCTTGTTTTAATTCTCGCAAGGGGTTGATCGAGTAAACTTCCTCTTTAACCCTTTGTTTTGCAAGTGTTCCCTTTAGTATTTTATGCTTACAGATCAACTGAGAGAAACTTGTGAAGAACCAAATTTAGTGCCATATTGAAAGAATTCTTAGAATGTTTAGAAGTAGGTCCCCATGAATTTTTAGGTCAAATAGAGACATAGGACTTCTCCTTTAGGGCCTTGACCTAGGCACAGGACAAGACTTATCTTGAAAGGGCATAGAACAAGACTTCTCCTCTTGATAGGGCATAGGACATGGGACTTCTCCTAGTAGGGAACATGACATGGATTTCTCCTTTTAGAAGGGCCTATGGTAGGACTTCTCCTCTTGGACCTTGCAACGATTTCCTAAGCTTAGAATTGCATGAAATTTGATTTGGGAGCTCATAATGACCTCCTCATTCCATCGTGAGTGGTTCGCAATCCTAAATCTAGGTGTATTTTTCTAAGTTTTTGTGTTTTCCTTCATGTAGTGTTTTTTTGGTCAAATTTTCAACTATTTTGCTATTTTATTGTATGTTTTTGTTCACTGTCATGATAGGTGACCATACTAGAAAATGATCAAAATTTGACTTTGTACATACCTAGAAAATTTGGTGGTCCTATGACCTCAGGGACTTCTCATCCTAGACTTCTCCCAACCCTTGTAGTGAAGTCTTGAGCTCCAAATATGATGAAATTTGGTTTTTAATCTCTCTTGAAAACCCTTAGCTTGTATCCAATGGTTCTCAATCTTTCCAGGTGCATCCTTATTCACCCATTTTCTATTTTGCATTTTATACCCTAGTCTTAGCATATTCCTATTCATCATTATGTGTATGGACATATCACAACCATGTATTACACCCAACTCCATTATTATTAGGTTCTTTTGCTAAAAACACTTAGTTTAGGCTTATTTTACATTAGTATTAGTAATTATAATAACTCATAAAAAGAATACTCTCATATTACACCTTACTTTATTTTTTATTCTTTGAGCATCAACCAAAAACATTTTCTTTTATATTTGTTTGTTTGTTTACAAGTTTACAATAACATTCTATTAATCATATGGTTACTACAACTTGTTCTCATTGCAAAGACACATTCCAGTTTTAGACTCATTCATAGGCATATTAGAGTTCTAGTCCAGATTCACTATTTCTAGTTTGCAACGATTGCACGAGCTTTGTAGCAATCCTTGATTATATTTCAAAGCTCATTGGTCTCAAGGAGGCTCATCGTATGAATGACATCAAGATCAAATGCATATTATTTGTTGAATTCATTCTAGATGGTTCCTTTCTACAATTTTCTAGGACACATGTCTCATGAAGACTTGAGCTTTTTATTCTATTATAGCTAACACAAATCATTCTAAATGTTAAGGCTCACTATTTAAACACCACTTATGAACATTCAAAAGGTAGTTAGTTTTTACTTGGAAATAGACAACTTATCTTGGCTCATAGATTGATTACAGAGAGTTTGGTGGAAAAATAAGGACTTGTATTGTTATATCACTTGTGAATTCTATAACTTACACTTTGTTGAGCCCATATATCTTTGAAGGCTAAGACCTCATGTTGTAATCCCACTGTAAGCTAATGTAATGTATTTCATGACTATGAGTCAAGAAAGATCTATTTTGTGTATTTTATTTATTAATTGATTTCTATTGTGTTTATGTATTTGGTTGCATAGTTGGATAATCCTCAACTGACCCTTCAGTCATGACTACATCATATTCTCATCAATTTTAGTTCCTTCAAGCCTTAAGACTCTAAAAAATTGTCCTTTTTGTTAACATGCAAGTAACTATTGTTAGTTAACCCAACTAAAATAATGTAACCTAGGACTACCATATTCAAAACATCTTTAAGGTCTACGTTAGTGATTTCCACAAATTCAATAAAACATTTGTTCAAATTTTTAGAACTAGATTCAATGGGTATTCTTGGGTCTACTTCAATCCTTGTGATTAAAATGTTCTTTCAATGACGAGCTACTAATCATCCAAGTCACACAATACAACTCAATTGAATTTTTCAACTATGTCTACTATTTTTATAAAAGGGTCATGTAACTACATTTATATGTCTTAATAAAACTAGGTTTAATTTAGTCATTGCTTTCTAGTAAGTTATCTATCAAGGGAGAATTTTACCCTATTTTCTTAAAAGGAAGTGCGTTGAGCCAATGGAGGCTAACATCATTGATGGGCCCTATGAGTTGGAATGACTTAACCATATTTTCAACATTATTAAACCAATATATTATTTTACTACATCCGAGTAGTTCTTTGCACCCTCTTTGGGTCTGAAAGACATTTTGGCTTTTAGTGAAGCTTACCACTCAATAAACATTGGTTACTAACTAGAGTTTGTTGTAAGGGTAAGCCTTAATTTTAATTTATTACAAAGGTGGAAAACCTTGTACCATCGCATATAGAATCCAAATGCTCTTGGTTGTGTACCCTACCATACACGATAAGTTGGGTTAAATTTAAACTAGGGTGAATATGTATTGTGGTTATCACTCCATCAAGGAGAAGTAACATATTTATGTCTTTTGTAGTTTTTTAACACAATTAACTAGAATTAGTTAATCCATGTTAAACAAGTTACTAGGGTTATTAGATTGATCAAGTTATTGATGAAAGTTTTCCCTCACAAGTCGTCTTAAAGTCTAATAATATGTTTAACTCGTGTTTATCTTATCCAAGTAAAATATATTTGGAGTTATCAAGTATCTATGCTATTTTTAAGTATGATTCTTAGTTTAGATTCATGACAAATCTAGACTTCATATGTATTATGTGTGAGTCAAACTAGTGATAATGTAACCTTTGATCATAGTGCAGAAATATGGTATATTTATGTTAAGGAATAAACTATAACATTAAAATAAGTTGTAATTTAACTATATGCTTAAAGAAATTAAAAAGATTATTTTTCAAAAAAATGCTATCATGTTTGGAATGTTTCTTAAGTTAATTTTTATGAACATTACACATATAAACTATTATTGAAATTGATAGATAAGCATTCTCAAACACATCTTGAAAAAAGAATACATAAAATTTATAATTCAAATGAAATAGACATTAAAACTTTTATTATCCCATATCTCATATATATAACAATACAAGCAATTATAACTTGATTCATAAAATTTTAAATTAAGATTAAAACTTTTATTATCCCATATCTCATATATATAACAATACAGACAATTATAACTTGATTCATAAAATTTTAAATTAAGATAACTAACAAAACCTTAGTGATTTTATTTTGACTCTAAATTCTTATCAATTTAACTATCTATATAAATAAACAAAATGTCAATAATAAATAATATTGACAAATAGAATGTTGAAAAATGTTTTATCTCAATTTTATCTCATTTTGATTTAGTGTTTAGTTATTTATTATTTTCATTTTTTAAGTTGTTATTTCTTTTAGAAACGTATATATTGAAAAATTCCAAGATAGGTTATATTTTAAGAAATGACATTTTGAAAATTCTATACAAATTTTGGTTAATCCACTATAAAGAAGCACAATATTCTAGACTTTTCTTAATATTGATCTTTTTTAACAAAAGAATCAATACCTAATGTGACCCATTAAGCAAAGTCCTAACATGCACCACTATAACCTGTGTCGCATGAGTTGCCCTCCACCTATGCGAGGGTAAATCCAATGGGATTGAACCTATGACCATCATCCATGTTTTCCAACGGCTTGACTGAGGACTTTTTAATATTGAAAATCAAGTTATAGAGTGGATATCATTTTTGTATTAATATATAAATTTTATGGTGATTAAATGCCTAATTTTTTTTTATATAACTTTTAAATAAAATGTTGAAATGGAATCACTATTAGAACTCAATTTTTTTTAATACAATAAGGCATATTATCTATTAAGAATTAAAATTTCTAACTTGAAGCCATATAATTTTGAAATTAAAGAAAATTTATCAAATATAAATAAATTACATACTTCTAAAAACACTGAGGTTCCTTGGTGGAAACAAGTTTGGCACAATTTTTTATGGCCCAAGTGCAACTTCTTCATGTGGTTGGTGGTTCAAAATCGGTTTCTTACTTGGGATAATTTGTGTAAGCATGGTTTTCAGGGCCCCTCAATGTGTGTATTGTGTCGTAATAGTGAGGAAAGTGTTTCTCATCTCTTTTTCCAATGTTCCTTCTCTAGGGAGATTTGGCATTTTTGGTGGGGTGTGTGGAACTAGGCCTATTGGCATGTCTCCTCTTTGGCTGAGTTTTTTGATCGTTGGCACAAGGCCCCTATTAAAACCTCATTTCTTCAAGTTACTTGGGCTCTTGGCCCTTCCTTTATTATCTGGCATATCTTATTGGAGAGGAATTGTAGGATTTTTCAAGATGTGATGTTGGTGGCCCATCATTTGTGGTGGAAAATTATTCATTCTTTGGGAGAAATTATTTCAGCAAATTATGATTTGGTGGAAATAGTGGATCCTTGAGATGTTGTTTGTTGCAATCATCTTCATCTTCCTCCTCAACAAGGACAGGTCAAGAGAAATAGATGTCGACACCCTCTTAGGAAGATAAATAGGGAGGGGCATTGGACTCCTCCTCCTTAGGGAGTTTTGAAACTCAACATGGATGGTTTTTCTCGGGGAAACCCTGGTCATGCTGGTATTGGTGGAGTTGGACAGGATAGTTCTGGGTTTGTTCAGTTTATCTTTTTTGTTTATAAGGGTCTCCATACTAACAATTTGATGGAGGCTCCTGCCATTTTATATGCTATGGAGTGCGGCTGCCATCTTGGGTGGAGAAGGATCATTTGTGATTCTGATTCCTAGGTGGTGGTGAATTTGTTGAATAGGCAGCATGTAGCAGATGTTAGTTGGCATTTAGCTTTGGTTGTTAAACAGATTCTTAATTTGTGTGCTTCTTTGGATTTTGTTACTTTCAATCATATTCCTAGAGAATGGAATAGAGTGGCAGATTGTTTGGCCAAATGGGCCTCTAATCACATGCAAAATTGGAACATCATGGATTGGGGTCAATTACCCCTGGATTTGTCTCAAAAGTTGGACCACTTAGTGGAGCTTGACAGGGCTATGTAAAGCCCTTGCTTTATAATTCTTCTTGTTTGAATAAAATTTTACCCCTCTTTTAGTTAGTGAAAAAGATACTTCTAAAAACTTTAAAATTACCAAATCTAATAAATAAAAATATTTAAAATAAATAAATACTAACATATAACCAAAAAAATTCTTAATCTAAAAATTGTCAAAACACTTCACTTCAACAAAAACAACATATTAACATTATAAAAAACAATATTTTACAAACAAATTGTGGTATCCACACTTTTATTAGGTCCTATACTAATTTAATCTAAACTACTTTAAAGTCATTATTTTTTCATCATCTCATTAAGATACTATATAAGTCAATTAAAACTTTAAAAATTTCTCTTTCACAATTTTAATTTATGTTTTTTCTTTAAATAAGTGAAAAAGACAATATCAAGCAAGTTATATTCAATAGACATATCATATCTATGTCTTTGTTTTCTTTCACCATCTGATAGGTTGTGTGTATTGCGGTGGCAAATACAAAGTTATCTCTATTTGTGAAGAAGATCTTCTATCCAATCATCATGGAAGCATACTTTACTGCAGGATCTTTAATATCATTCACAGGTAGGGTACACTTGTCAAATTTTGCACCGGTGAGCTTCATTACCACATCATTCTTTACTGATTTTAGTGTCAGAACTAGTCTGGTGGAGCATAACCTTGTCACAACCCTGATGGCTTCCTTGTTGATCATGTGCAACAGATCTAACCACATAAACTTGATATGAATGTGGCTCAATACATACTTAAACCAAGCATCCTCATAATAGAAAATAGGGAAATCATTCCAAACATCCAGCTTCTTCTCTGTCAAACCCTTAAATTCATTTTTCAGCTCAAAATCATCATTAGTTAACTCATTTACCCACACTTCTCCCAATATTGCATGATTATACTCTTCTATTTTTGTGTGGATATAGATCCTCACATCCTTTGTATGCATTACACCATATGGAATACTTGAAAAAGTGTCTTCCGGATCCATCTCCATGGATTTAAAAGGATGCTGTTTGAACTTTGGATGGAGTCGGTCCACAACCTCTACAACTTGTGGGGTAAACATTTTCAAAATACTTCTGAAAACTTAAGGCAAGAGAGAAGTCTGTAAATACCTTTCAATCACTTCTGGTTAGGGTTTCATGCGCAAGAATTCTAAAAAGCTTCGCATCACTCTTTCACTGCTCTTCTCTCTTCGAAAGCTCATTTGCAAATGATCTTTTGTTAAGTGACATAACTTATAGACCTTTTCGCATAACCTAAATCGCATTCAATGCTCAAATTGATAAAGTTGTCAAACCTTAATTGTAATGCACAGTCACCTTCAACTCTCCGCAAACTTCCGCAACATGACATTTTCCATCGGTGTCTTCTCCAATAGGTCAAGCATGTCTTCATGATCAACTTCTTGATAAATACATCTGCTTCCTTAATATTTTCTTCCAAATCTCCAAGGGTTGATTTGAGTTCTCCATTCATATCAACTATGCAATCTTCTTCAGCAATTCCAATAGTAGGAATGTCTTCTGGAAGGGATAGGATCTCCTAGTCGCCATGTGTTCACTCTTCAAGATCTTCCTTAAGCAATTAAGCTTCTTCCAAGGAACCAGGCTCTGATACCAATTGTTGAACACCCAGAATACTGAGAGGGGGGGTGAATCGGTATTCTATGAAACCACTTAAGCATTTAAACATTCATTCCATATAGCATATTCAATTTGTAGTAAGAAAGGAAAGCATGAAAGAAACTATCAAAGAACATAGCACATGAACACCAGGTTTTTACGTGGAAAATTGAAAATGGAAAAAACCACGGTGAGGATTAGCTCACAATATATTATAATGCAACTAGTTACAAGTTTGATACAAAATGGTGGACTCATTGTCCACAAGAGAAATGCTCACTGTTGGTGGCTCACTGCCAAAGGACTCACTATCCTGAATAGAGAAAGATAGAATAAAGGGTGGCTCACCGTCAAGTAAGAATTGTTAATAATGCATCTGACCTATGCTAAAGATGCAGTTCCACTGAAGCTCAAAATACTGAATTAACACACTTCATTTTCACTACAATCTTATCTTGCCCTTCTCTGCATCAGATTTCACACATACACACACACTTAGTTTTTCACACACTTCCTTCTCACTCCACACAAGAAATCAATCTTGTATATATACCGCAATCAAGCAAAACATCAAATAGGTCTGCATAATAGATGTACTATGTGACCTCTTGACCTGTCAGCTCAAAACTTAACCCTGTATGCTTTTGAAAGAGAATTAAAGTGTGTAACACATTAAGATAGGTCGACATAACATATAATTATTCCCAAAATTCTGCTCCATACATAACTCAACTCCGCACAACCTCAAAACCTTTGGGTCGACACCACTAGTGAAGTAACAATAGAATGAACCAACTATTTATTCACAACTCAACATGCAGACCACAAAAATGCTTGCCACTTGGAGAGAACATATTTCTAACATCTGTGAACTTACCCTCAAAATTACATAGCAAAATATTCATCTGCAGTGGAATGCGAAGCATTCCAACATACCACTAATACTATCATTATACTGTTATTACAGAGTTTGATACTCTGTCAATTATATCTTCAACTGCGAAGGACTTCAAGCCTTGAGACTTTGGATTTAGTCTCCTTCAATATGTACCAAAATTACCTCAGAACCACATGACAAGATTCTTCATAGCGGAGCAATGCAGACCCAAAAACTGGTTCACTGAACACTAAAGACAGTACTCTGAGACTTAAACAAATCTGCAAAACAATTGGTGCTTTGGTCTTCTTTGAACCAACACTAATGCATCTTTATAATGGGTTGCCATCAATGACAAGACCATACACTATCATGCTTTTCAATATCCATCAGTCTCTCCATTCAGCTCATGTTGCCAACACACAGACTTTAATGACAAAACTTCCATCAATCTCTCAACACTACATAAATAAAAAAATGTCAATAATAAATAATATTGACAAATAGAATGTTGAAAAATATTTTATCTCATTTAGGTTATATTTTAAGAAATGACTTTTCGAAAATTCTATACAAATTTTGGTTAATCCACTATAAAGAAGCACAATATTCTAGACTTTTCTTAATATTGATCTTTTTTAACAAAAGAATCAATACCTAATGGGACCCCTCAAGCAAAATCCTAACATGCACCACTATGTTGGCATGAGCTGCCCTCCACCTATACGGGGGTAAATCCAATGGAATTGAACCTATGACCATCATTCATGTTTCCAATAGCTTGATTGAGGTCTACCCCTAAGGACTTCTTAATATTGAAAATCAAGTTATAGAGTGGATAGCATTTTTGTATTAATATATAACTTTTATGGTGATTAAATGATTAATTTTTTATTTATATAACTTTTAAATAAAAATGTTGAAATGGGATGAGTATTAGAACTCAATTTTTTTATACAATAAAACATATTATCTTTTAAGAATTAAAATTTCTAACTTGAATCCATATTACTTTAAAATTAAAGAAAATTTATCAAATATAAATAAATTAAATACTTCTAAAAAGAACCTTAAAATCACCAAATCTAATAAATAAAAATATTTAAAATAACTAAATAATAACATCTAACCAAAAAAATCCTTAATCTAAAAATTGTCAAAACACTTCAATAAAAACAACATAATAACATTATAAAAAATAATATTTTACAAACAAACTGTGGTCTCCACAATTTTATTAGGTCCTACACTAATTTAATCTAAACTACTTTAAAGTCATTATTTTTTATCTCATTAAGATACTATATAAGTCAATTAAAAGTTTAAAAATTTCTCTTTCACAATTTTAATTTATGTTTTTTCTTTAAATAAGTGAAAAAGACAATATCAAGCAAGTTATATTCAATAGACATATCATATCAAATGTTAATTGTTGTCGGATATAATATAATTATTTAAAAGAAAAATCCATGTTAGTTTTAATTGTTTTTAAGAAATGACATTTTCATGAGATTAAGAACAAATAAATGATCTCATAGCTTGTCAATTATTTCTAAATAAAAGTTTTTTTTCCACATGGTTGGAAAGACTTTGAGAAGGGGAAGAATATGCAGAACCATCCACGCATTCTACAATGAAAATATTAGTTTTTTTTAATAATTATTATATATTTTTAAATCAAATAATATTGAATTATGATAAAATAAATAGTTATAAAGATTGTGAAGAACCAAAGTATTGATTAAGACAATAAATATTAATATAAAAAATATTTTTATAAAGATAACAAAAAATAATTTATACAACAAACTATACTTGATTTGTCCTAATTCTTATTTTAATGATAGAATT
Organism: Cunninghamia lanceolata; assembly: GCA_027924645.1. Classification (NCBI taxonomy): domain Eukaryota; kingdom Viridiplantae; phylum Streptophyta; class Pinopsida; order Cupressales; family Cupressaceae; genus Cunninghamia; species Cunninghamia lanceolata. The sequence goes on along the minus strand of BSBN01000671.1, from coordinate 6,626,548 downwards.
TCTATCGCACGAAAACATCCATCTTACCTTTCATGTGTAATGATAACTTTCATCACATGATTTTTTTCAAAACTCTCACACCTCTCAAGAACTATAAGCTACCAATTGAAAGTGGTTCTTTATAAATTTTAATTTTATTGGTAGTAGGTGTATGAATAATCAACTTGTTTTCATCTTATTTAATAATTATTATTTTTATATAATATAAAAATGAAAATTTTGATATTTTTTTGAAATTAAGTGATTGAACTAATAATCATTTAGTATATTCTTCATAATTAAAATAAAATTTATTAAAAATGTTATTGTTTTATTGTTGTAGGGAATAAAAATGTATCTAGAGATAGAAACTAAAACTTGAAGTTAGATAAATGATTAGAATCTTGTGATGAATGAGACTTGAGAATTTGAGGAGGTAGGGATGTGATTGTGCTATGATCTAGTTTAGGTGTCATGATTTCATCCTTAGTGGAATTTGACCTTTGGTACCTATAGAGAACGTTTACTTGAGTGATATAGGTGTTAGGAAAATTAGGTAGTGCTAAGAAGCAACATTGGGATTTGGTATGGAAGAGGGAAGAGCATTTGACTTCCTTACTAGTAGTTAGGCCCTGAGACTAATACAACATCATTGATATATAATATAAACAAAGATGTTGGACACTAATGTAGACATTGAATTCCTCGCTAGTAGTTAGGCCCTGAGACTAATTCAACATCATTGATAAATAATATAAACAAAGATGTTGGACACTAATGTAGACATTGACTTCCTTGCTAGTAGTTAGGCCCTGAGACTGATTCAACATCATTGAAATATAATATAAACAAAGATGTTGGACACTGATGTAGACATAGTAGTCGATAGTTGAACCTACAAGTGTCAATAATAGGCATGTAAATGTGTTGTCCTAGTTGTCAATATTTTTCTTGATGAAGTTAGAATAACCCAGGGAAATGCCTTTAAATACAAGCCTTAGCCATGCAATTCAAAACCTGTAGCACATTGGTTGATAAGTAATGATCATATTCTAGAAGTATTAGCATGAAAAAGGTTAAATTTTAATTTGACATTAGTGGAACCTAACCACAATCATAGTTCAATCCAATGGATAGAATTGCATACATTATCCAGTCTAAGATGTGCAACATTCTATGAAATGAATAAGGAATGGTATAAAATGAGAGACGTGGCATGATAGAGTTATAGATATGGGTTTGGGTCAATAGATGCACAAAAAGAGACTAATTGAGTAATGATCATATTCTAGAAGTGTCAACATGAAAAAGGTTAAATTTGAATATGAAATTAGTGGAATAGTGCAGTCCAAGGGAAAAAATTACAAAGGTGATCTAGTCTAAGATGTGCAACGTTCTATAAAATGGATTAGGAAAGGTATAAAATAAGAGATGTGGTGTGATAGAGTTATAGATATGAGTTTAGGTCAATAGGTGTACCAAAAGTAACTAATTAAGTGTTATGACTATGCATTAAAGACATCCACACAAAGTGACATAACTGAGAGAAAGTGCAAGGTTATGCACTTTTCTCTTCTACATATTTCCCCCACTTTGGTGTGTGTACAAATATAAGTGAGAATGCATGCCAAAGTAGAAATAAATAAAATAACAATTATATAAAGGATATCAAGATTATGGAATCTAAATCAATGGAACCAGTATGTGCTCCCAACTTGTGAAAATTATGCATGAACTAAAAATGAAATTAGTAATCATATTCCCCTAGAATTGCGTGCTACAAAGGAACACATAGAAATCAAGAGAAAAATGAAAATAAAATTGTGACTAAATATTGAGTGTGAAAATAGAACATGATATATAAATGTAAAATTAAGTAGATAATGTGTACCTATTATATACTTACCTATGTCTGTCATTAATGTAAATGAAATATGTGGATGGAAAGATTCCCCACATTTTTGTCCCTAATGAGCAAGCATAAATAAACACAGACTACATCAAGAAACAATACCTTGCCCCCAAGTGGTAATATCAAGTGGAAAATATAGAAAGAATATGAACATCTAGCATAAATATAATATGTAACATGTGGTGAAAAATAAAACAAGTGATAAACATGGGAATAGATTAACTAATATATAGTGAAATTGGTGGGGCATGGGTCTATCTCAATGGGACCAAAAAATGTGTCACATAAATCAATATCCCTCATGTTACTATCCTTTATGATTCCATGATGCATGACATAGTGATAGATGGAGGATCCAATTAAGGATTATCCATCTATGTATCCTAACACTCAATCTACTTAGACATCAAAATATTAAGAACAAATACATAGAAAATTTTTAGGAAATGATATCTTCCATTACCATTCTCAACTTATAGTTGTTTTTCATTGTGTATAGATTCGATATTTTACAATAATACTAATTTCACCATGCGTTATTGGTTTACTCTCTAATCTTTTTATCCTTTCTCCAACATACTCTACACATATGTACTATTCTTCCTAATTAATTTCCAATCTATTTAACTTAGTTGCATTACCACAAACTTCATCTTTTGTTGTCTTCTGGGATCTCTTAATTAACTCATAATCACTTTCTTCAACTTAAAACTATATTTTAATATGCCCACCTAGGTCTTATGGTTTATCATCACCTTCTTTGACTTTCAGTTTCTTCCACCATTCAACTTTTTTGTTCTCAATAACTATGTTGTTCTTCTTCCTCAACAACCTTATAAGAATTACATATTCTATACTTCTCTAATCTACAACCTTGAATATTTCATCTTTCATGTCTACCATCCAACTTAAACTTCTTATACTATCTTTTATAATATAGATATACTTTCCTTCAATAACCTAATCCAATATGGACATCTCCCAAAATATCTCATCACTTCCCACAAGTTATTCCAAACTTTTGTAACTCTATATAATACTTGATCTCATATTTGCCAACTAGTTAACACTGGTATTCTCAATTTTAGTACTCTCCACGCCTTTCTAATTCTTCTTCATGTCCTTAGAATAAATATGCATTGTATCTTTCAAATCTGACACTTCTACTTCTTCATCTTGGGATTTCACACAATCTTCTCATCTTTCAACCATAATCAGCTATAACCTCTATAGTCCATCTCTCTTCATTTCTTCTTTAGAAATATTTTTCTCTTCAACTCCTACCTTCACTTGTCTCACATCATCTTCATTTGTGACTTATACATTACTGCCATCATGTCTAAACTCAACCGCATGTGCTTCAAAGTCTTCATTCATTCTATCTATGCTACCCTTGCTATTTCTAATCTCAACTATCATGATTTGTGTGTCTTCTACTCTCACATTCTTATTTATTCTGAATGCTATCCATCCTCAATTCTTTAGATCTATCCTCCATTAGATCATTGTTATCCAAAACATCAACTAACTCACACTTTCTTTGAATATTACCAATCATTCCTTCATATATCATACCTCTTAAGACTTCTTTTGACATTAATTTTCCACCCTTCGAAATATCTTAGAAATCACAATTATCTAATCCTTCTCCTTCTTTAGGCATCACTATAAGTTCACATTCATTTCTTCATCCTATTCTCTTTCATCTTAATTAAACATATGATTTCTTCTTTCACCCCTTTCAAAATTTCCTAATTTGGCTTGAACTTTCTTCAACATATCAAACATTTCTTCTACTTTATTTGCAATATCAATAAACTTCACATTAACTTGAATCTTTTTATTTTATACATTCTTTTAAACAACCATTTGTTGCCTACAATAAAAAAAATTTTTTAGGTCCCTTGATGTTGGTTGACTTGCAACACATCCTCTAACTCTCTCTATGATATCGTGGCTTGAAAATCCTTGCTCTAAAACATCAATCTCACTATCTATGAGATCTCTTCTTTTATCTTCACTCCTTTTTTGATCCATGTCTATCTCTTTTTATTCACTTCTTGTTGGTGATTTTTGTAACTATAAGGTCAAAGATTGCATACCTTGCAATTTTGACATTACAAATTGACCTCATTTTAGTATCCATTTCCTGTATCATTTTTTTAGGATTCATTTGGCACAATCTTAGCTATCTCACTCTTAGTGCCAACTCTATTTTTGTGTCTTGTTTCTGAGTCTTTTTCATGTGTTTGTACATGTTCCTTGTGTTTTTTTGGTGTCTTATATCTATTTTGTGAAGTTTTAAACCATGTTGTACTTGGACATTAGTGCAAGCATCCAAACATCTATGTGAACATGTCATCCTTTGATAGCACCATCGCATATCAACTATTTCCTACCAAAATAATATCCTTTCAACTCCTAGAATCTCAAGTGTAACCGTCACACAACTTGTTGGGAGGAATCCCAACAATCATCTTGGTCCAAAACAACCTTTTAGTAGCATTTGGACTTCCATCCATCGAACAACTAGTTAAATCTTTACCAAGAAATTTTGAATTCTCAAGAAACCTACAACATCCTCTTGGCTTCTTGGGAAAATATCTATGAAAAACATTTCATGAGTTTTATAGTGGCATTCTACTACATTGTTTGAGCTTGTATCTTGTTCTTTGAGTTATTGACATTGAGAACCAAGCATTCCATTCTTCTCCATTTTCATAGCAACTTCCTTACTCATTGTTGGGAGTTTTCTATATTAGAGGACAATTTATCACAATCTACAAGTGTAATTTCTTTTGTACCTGCAAGTAAGGCAACTTCTTCACAACCCCCTTAAACAAGGATATTGGTTTTTTTCCTGGTTTTTGGTATATTATCTCTTTTTGGACCCTTGGGACTCCATATCCTATTTTCCTTCTATACACACACTGGGGTGTTAAAAAGCTCTATAGACTTGAGACTATAGCACTCATAGACATTTTATTTTGTTGTTCTTATATTATATATGCACTTAGGATTAAGAGAAAATATAAAATCTAATCTTCTCATTTCATTTGACTATCCATGGAGGTTGAAAGATCAAACTAAGGACTTGACCATCTTGGAAAGATCCCAAGTAGTCATCCCATTCTTCTCTATCTAGAAACATGTATTCTTGAGGTTTCACCTACATAGAGGTTTGCATTCATTTACTCCTCTCTTGTTATTTTACCATTTTATTTGATTTAAGTAATACTAGATCTCATGTTATTATATTCTTTCTTGTATACTCCAGTATTTTGGTTTTATTCATTTATTCTCTTTATGTGTAGTTATTCTTGATTCTATACAAGAACTTTATTTTTCTACCATTCTCTTTATGTGTCTAGATGACAACATGACTTTCAGACTATAGCCCAAGCATGCTTGTGTCTATACTAAAAAGTCTCCAGATTCATTTTCCATATCCTCTATAGGTCTACATTTTCATTTCTATACTTCATTTCTATTACTTCTCTATTTCCAATATTTCCAACTTTTCCATTTCCTAGCTAAGAGTGTTTTTTCCTAGTCAATAAACATAGTTTAATTAGGAAGAAATACATTTGGATATGACTAAACATATTTCTACTTTTAGTCACAAAACAACAGTATATTCTAATTTTTAATCTTATCTAGTGTAGGTAGATTAGATGAAACCTTAGATTAATTAGGCATCAACTTTTCTATTTTACATTTAGGTGAATCCAATGTGCCTTTACCTATAATTTTTCTATTTTTTTCTAGTTCACTATGTTCACCTTTCTCTCTATGACTTGATATTATCTTCTAGTGTGCTAATAACTCTATAATCTATTCTATTTTATGAGTTTTAACACATAGTTTCTTTTTTCATCTCAACTTGTGCGAAGAAGTTTGTATATCAACATGTCTTCTTCAACTCCTAACAGGTTTCTTCCATAAATATTTCTAGATATTTCTATGGAAGGACTCATACAATTATTTTTCCTTTACCTCCCACTCTAGAAGATGATACTCACAATGTGGAGGAATGATTTGATCATGAGGGGGTCGTTCATGCAGTAGAGCATAAGACAATCCATTAGGTAGACTAGCACTTGGCTATCCTTTAGGAAAATATTTCTATCAATGATAACACTCATGCTACCAACCCCCTCACCAATGCTATGTACACCATGCTTCTAAACCACCTAAAGGGCCTACACTTCTTATAAGCAATGGGGCATATTATGCACTAGCATGCTCTCATTCCCCAAGCCTTCGCTAACCAAAGATTGACTCACTCTAATTTATCACACACATAGATTTCTATGTCTCTACCTATAGAAATGACCCACATTCATAACCCTTCAAATGTTGCTACATCTTATGTCCTACATCCTCAAACATGTGCTTCCTTATTTTATACAACTGGTAATCCCATTTCTCTCTATGGTTTAATACCTTTTTCTTAGTCTCTTCCTTTCACCGATGTGGTTGGACCATCTAAGTCATCCCAACTACCCTCGATTTCCCCACCATTCATCACTCCTAGTGTTTCTATCACCACTTCTCCCCATACTACTGACCGGTTATTAATAAATTAATTCAAAATATGGGGAACCTGCAAAAGTAGCTTGACTCTCTTTCTTCAACATCTCAGCCTATGACTACATAGTATTTCTTTCATAGTCCACTTTCACTTCAAATTATTGCAACACCATTCCTACCTTAGTTTGAAGTCCCCCATTCTGATAAATATAATGGTAAAGGGGACCCTCAATCCCATGTCTCTATATTCACTTCCACCCACAGTGATTTCATCGTCAATGATAAATTACTGGTGAAACTATTCTCACTCTCTCTTAAGGAGAACACCCTAGATTCATTTTTCTCTCGTCTAGACCATTCCATTCATTCTTTAAATTAGCTCATTCCTCTTTTTATTCAACATTTCCAAGTAAACATAGGTCCACATGTCATGTTTACTGACCTTGTTTATTATAAACAAGGTCCCAATGAGAAAATAATAGATTGTATCTTTTTTATCAATCACTCTTTTCTCAAATTCCTTATGCCCTTCCTAACTTTGATGTTCAACATGTTTTCATTGGTAATCTTCAACACCACATTTGGGATAAGATTATTCTTATGCACTACCCTTCCTTTCCACATTTATGCACAACACTTCATGATTATTAGCAAATGATGAGCTAGTATGAGGCACTTCCTTCAGTTGCCCCAAATACTCATGATTCTTCTATGCCATCTACATCATACCCTACCCATTACAAAAATAACAATAATTTCTTCTCTCAAAAAACTCAAAACACACCAATTGTTAACTAAGATGATACCATCGTGTCTTCTTCTTCTTTGAAATTGGTGATATCTTTATGTTCACAACACAACCATCATTTCTCAAAGCTTGTTGAGGGTCTCTTCACACCATTATTCAACAACTTCTTTCTAACAACCTCATTCAATTGCCATCAATTCGACCCCTCAACACAAACCTCCCCTTCCTAAAACATTTTTCAAAAATCTTTTTTTTCAATATCATCATCTTCTAGCCCATGATACAAAGAGGTGCATGTTCCTAAGACATCTCATACAAGACTTGATCAACTCTAATGTCATACAAGTTTTCAATGTTAATGGCAAAGGTAACAAGTTAGTCACTCCTAATCAAAATCTCCAAATCTATACCAACCCATTCCCCAACATTCCATGACCAACTGCATGGATCTTGCCACCCCTATTTATTTCATTCTTATTTTAAATTCTACACCTATCCTATTTGAGACTAGTGAGAATCCTTCCTCTAAGACTCCTACATAATCTAAGATGGTAGGTACATTAGACATTTGGCCTTCTAGTTTCATTGTTTAACCCACTCTTGAACCTACTGTTAGCTTCTTTTTGGATGATGAGCTTGTTGATGCTTATGACAACCCCTATGCATTGAAACACAAGTTTACCATAAAAAATCCCATGGAGTTTTGGTGGACCTTGTGAGCTTTGTCGATATAGTTAAATAGGAGTACTTATACATCAATAAGTTGCACAAAGATTCATTTTATCCCTCAAACATCTCTACATATGCATAGCGGCCTTTCTATTCCCACTGTTGGCTCCATTACCCTCCCCATATAGGTAGGACCCAAATGCCTAGATGTCCTATGCCATGTTATCCCCACTTCAAACCATTATCACATTCTCTTGGGTCATCCTTGGATAGGTGCAATGTGGGTTGTTAGGATTTGATCACTCACCAATGCTTAAAATTCCCCTATGATGGCCATGTTGTCACTATCCCCATAGATCATATCAACCACTTTCTACTTTGGGTCATTTTTCTTTAGACTATTTTTTGTCAACTCATTTTGACACACCTAAACCTCATACTAATCTTCTCTTCTACCTATACTAGAATTATGTCTTTAAGCTGATACTCCCCTCCATTGCTTCTCCCACTCCATTGACCATGCCCATGGCTTTCCCATCATTTTCTCCACTTGCTACTTCTCCTCCTCCCCTGCCCACTTCTATTTCCCCCTACATCCTCACAAGATAAGGGAAAGTAAAAAGTGCAAGATTTGTCTCCATCCAATTCACAAGATAGGCCTAAGAAAGATTCTAGACCTCATAAGCATCGCACCAACCCTCCTACCCAACCTACCCGCACGCAACCTATTTATGACCCACCCTAGGACTCTCAAGGAAAACTAGCTAATAAGAAATTTAAAAGAATAAATGTGCTTCTTGTCCCATCTACCCTTCCCCCTCTTTATTCCACAACATTCCTATATCCCTCCTGTTACACATATGGTTCCTAGGGTTGTCATTGATGTCAACACTATCATGGTGGTGTGATGGTGTTCATGGTTGGATGTCATGCCCTATCCTACAAAGAAGACATAGTTCATGGTTTGACGTCATGTGTAGAGAAGGTATAGTTCACGGTTGGATGTCATGCCCCATCCAGCAGAGAAGATACAGTTCATGGTTGGATGTCATACCTTGATCAGTGCAGAGTTGAGCATGAAGCTATATTAATATGGGAATTAGAAGCACTAAAATGATCTGATGAGTTTCTAATGTTGAGAAGATCTTACTGATGGATTGATCCAAGTTTCATGATGATTGGATTACCGGAAGAGTGTTTACTGTTGACAGTTTGAAGACAACATTGTTTCTATGAAGGAATTCTGTGTAGGGTAATGAAATTCTCTGTATTCATTTGTATTAGTAGTTACTCCTATATAGTTTTGGAACTATGATTAGGGTGCAATGAAGGTGATAATTCCAAAGGTTTAGATCATTTGTCCTTCCGTTGAGAAAGTTATGCATGATTGAGTACTGGCATGTGTTCTAGTAGAATAAGTTGGTGTTGAAGGATGTTGAACTACTCTGCATTCCTCCAGAAGTGAATGTTTGGCTTTATGGTTTCATGGACATGTTAATGGATGTGCATTACATGCTTCCTTGTAGTTTCAAGGTTCTTGGTGGTCTGCAAGCTTAGTTTCCCAACGACAATATGTTGCAGTGTGTTCTAGATGATAGGTTGTTCTCAAAGTTCATGATTGAAGATATGCGATACAAAATATTTGATGTGTGGAGGTAAAGGAGTGTTTGTAGATGTTGTATGAGTCCTGTAGACTCATCTGGAAAAGTTGCATGAAGATCTTTCTTATTTCCAATACTGCACAAGGTTTTCAAGTTGCCTTGGTTGTTATGCTTCAAGTTTCATATGTCTTTGCTTAAGGTTGTCCTATTTTCAAATGAGTGGAGTGTACAGATGTAATTCCTTGGTGTTTGTTATTGTGAAGGATATTTTAGACCTAATTAAGCAAGTGTTGATGTCTATAGGGCATGGGTCTTCTGCTGGTGTAGCGTGTAGTCTTGTTTAGGACTTGTCCTCTACACGTTTCATGTTGTGTGTTGTCTAGCCGACTTGTAAATATATTTTTCATGTTGTATATGGCTGACAAGAAATGTAATCAATTTAATATCTTGTATAAATTGTAAATCAAATTAAGTTAGGCGAAGTGTGATTGCAAAGTTATTGATAAGGTCCGCAAGCAAGAAAAAGAACAGAATGACTACATTATGATGTGTGACTGAAGGAGAAAGAACATAAGTTGTTGATGTTGTCCTGGTTCATCTTACAGACTTATATGTGACAGTGATCAAGTGTAGAGTGTGCCTAACTGGTCTGATCATCAGAAGGAAGTGGGAAGAGGTAGTATTGAAATCATCAAAGGTGTGAATTTCAATGTCAGTTTTCAGATAGTAGAAAGACTGTCATACTGTAATCTGTTCTAAAGTGTGTTCTCAATTCAGGGATAGTAGCTTCCTTGGGAGTGACCCTAAAGTGAAGTTTTCTAGGAGTAGTTGTTTCCTTGGGTTGTAGCCCCAAAACAAAGTCTGCAGGGAGTAATATCTTCGTTGGGTTGTAGCCCTAAAACAAAGTTGTTATTTGAGATTCATATATTGTGAGTTAATCCTCACCATGGTTTTTCCCTTCTTGGGTTTTCCAAGTATATCTGGTGTTATGTGTTTATGTGCATTATGTTAGTCTTTCATGCTTATGTTAATACTGTGACGCTTAAGTTTTAATCTGCTCTAGATAAGTTAAAGTTGTTTAGATATTGATTCACCCCCCTCTCAGTATTCTGGTGTGTTCAACAATTGGTATCAGAGCCAAGTTCCTCTGAAGGAAGTTTAACCACTTGAGGAAGGTTCGGGATGGCACATAATGGATCCAGCAAGATACTTAGGTTCGATGGAACAAATTATGCTTTTTGGAAGCTAAGGATGGAAGGCTATATAAATTCTCTAGGATGTGGTGTTTGGCAATCTATCAAGATTGGTTACAAAGTTCCTATTACTATTCCTATATATCCAGATGAAGTTAAGGAAAATGATAACAATACCAAGGCTTTCTATCATGAGTGGGTTAGCTGATTTAGAACTTTCAAAGGTAATGAGTTATAGTTTAGCTAAACATGTTTGGGTTAAACTTGAAACCATTTATGAAGGAGATAAGAAAATAAAGTAAGAAAAGATGCAAATCTTCAAAAGCAAATTTGAGACCCTAAAAATGATAGAGGATGAAGACATTGCTGGATATATGCTCTAGGTGAATGAAGTGGTTAATGACATCACAAATCTTGGTGGCAAAGTGGAAGAGGATGAAATTATGAAGAAGGTTCTAAGATCTCTTCCCAAATATTATAGTCATAAGGTATCTGCTAACAAGGGTCGTTGGTCCTTGGCATTTAATCATGTTTTTCATGTGTCAAATCCAAGGTTGTGTCCTAGGCTATCTGCAATAAGGGATTCTATAGTTACCAGTCCACTAACTATTCCTATTGATCTAACTATTTCAAAGATTAATACTGCTAATTTGTTTGCTGAGAAGGGAAATTCTGAAAACACTAAAACAATGCTGGAACAGTAAATTGTTGAAACTAAACTATTCTAATCCATACAATTGAAAAATATGCATTTACTGGAAATAACTATCAAATAGAAATAAATCTATCTATATGAAAGAAGTAAACTATCTTCCTAATAGAATCTGAAACAAATAATGAAACAAAGAGACACTAGCCTCTTGTCTTGATGGTGGGAGTAGGCCCTTGCTCCTTGCCTTTAGGACTAAAGGCTAAAGAAAAAACTCAGTATAGAAATATAATAACACAGCCTTTCTTCAGTCTAATTCCATCAGTATGCTTGTATTCAAAAAGTATGTTGAATCTGGAAAATGGAAATTACAATAATCTAATAGCAATAATCTGTGTATGTTTCTGCTACTCCTACCTTAACATATATCAAATCAAGCGATGAGATATCTATCTATTCTAACTATTAGTTTATCTATGAGATATCATCAATGTCTTTTTTTAACAATTGTTTAATTGTAGAGTAAAAATCATGCAAACTGAAATAGGTTTTAGTGGTACAGAAGTCCCACTAAATTCAGAGTCTTAACTTAAATAACAACTGGGCACCAAGGCCCTAAAATGTAGGTCTTTAACAAGTCTTTCAAAACTCATGCAAAATCAATAAAAGAGGAATTAGACCCCTAGTAGTCACTAGAGTCTTCACTGGATCACTCTGGTGCTAGCTGAGTAAACTCCAGAGCACTGCAGTTGCCTCTGGAGATGTAGACTGATAGCAGCACCGAAGACTCTGCACTGTCGCTAGGAGGCTTCAAAGATGTGTGTTATCGCCAAGAGCTCCGGAGATGCACCCTTGGCTTCCCTACTCCAAAATACCTCCAACATATTGGGAAAACATTGGAGCCTAGTGTAGTATCCTTCATGTCAGCTCCGAAGATTATTAGGACCATCTCTGGAGATGCTCAAAATTGCCTTTGCCTGTACAACTGCACCTGTAGATGGAAAAAGAGAGAATTTCTGTACATTTTCATTAGTTTGTTGCACATTAGTCCTTCAATCAAAAATCATGACCTTCAGCAATTCATCTCTCATTAATGTAATTAAAACGAGTCTCTTCATGTTCTATGGTGAAATTACCAGGACAATAGAATAAAGGGGGTGGAAAAAGAGAGGTAAAAAGGTGTATTGTTCTAGGTGCTACTTGACACTTATCATTCCCCTGAAGTTGAAGGTTAGTAGGTCTTCCTACACTTCATAGCCTGGACTTGTTGAGGTGGATTATTCTATTAGTCAAATTGAACTCTTTTTATATGTGGACCAAGTAGTGTGGTTTGTATTGCTATTCCCCCTGAACTTCTCAACCTGTTTCAGCCATTCCTAAAATTTGGCATCTTCCATTTGTTCCACCCATATGGGTAGTGGCTCAATAATGAGAAGAGGTCTGAAGTAGCCACCTATCCAATCCTGTTTGTATTTATCCATCAATTTGGACACTGCTCTGGCTTTCCTCATAAATAACTTGAGGTTGGCAGGGAGACATAGAAACCCCTGATGAGGAAAGAATAGAAGGGGGAGAAATAAGAAGTTGTTCTCACCCCTATGATCAAGAGAATGTATAGATTCCAAAAGAACAATAGCTGATGGAAGAAATTGATAATCTAAAGAGACTAGTTTGGGGGAAGAACCTAATCATCATTAACCTCAAAAAGGTCATGAAAGAAAAAGAAATGGAACAAAAGTAGGTAATTGAGGAGCTGCAAAATGAGCTCAAAGAGAAATAGAGGATCATTCAAAAGAAAGAGGCTGAAATCATAGAGAAGGAAGAGGAAGCAGCACAGAATACCTCTGATATTGTTACAGCCAAAGACAATGGTCTCACATTAATTGCAGCACTAATTGAAAAGACATAGAGTCAGGCTAAGCCAAAAATGACAAGGATCATTGGTCCTTGGCATTTAATCACGGTTTTCATGTGTCAAATCTAGGGTTGTGTCCTAGGTTGTCTGCAATAAGGGATTCTATAGTTACCAGTCCACTAACTATTCCTAGTGATCTAATTGTTTCAAAGATTAATACTGCTAATTTGTTTGCTGAGAAGGGAAATTCTGAAAACACTAAAACAGTGTTGAAACAATAAATTGTTGAAACTGAACTATTCTAATCCATACAATTGAAAAATATGCATTTACTGGAAATAACTATCAAACAAAAATAAATCTATCTTTATGAAAGTAGTAAACTATCTTCCTAATAGAATCTGAAATAGATAATGAAACAAATAGATAATAGCCTCCTGTCTTGATGGTAGGAGTGGGCCCTTGCTCCTCGCCTTCAGGATTGAAGGCTAAAGCAAAAACTCAGTACATAAATATAATAACACAGTCTTTCTTTAGTGTAATTCCATCAGTATGCTTGTATTCAAAAAGTATGTTGAATCTGGAAAATGGAAATTACAATATTCTAATAGCAAAATCTTTTATGTTTCTGTTGCTCCTACCTTAACATATATCAAATCAAGCGATGAGATATCTATCTGTTCTAATTATCAGTTTATCTATGAGATATCATCAATCTCTTATTTTAACAAATGTTTAACTGTAAAGTAAAAATCATGCAAATTGAAATAGGTTTTAGTGGTACAGAAGTCCCACTAAATCCAGAGTCTTAACTTAAATAACAATTGGGCAGCGAGGCCCTAAAATGTAGGATCATGATGATTCAAATGATGAAGCACTTTTCATGGCCTTGAGTGTTGGTGATAAAAAGGATGATGCTGGAAAATGTGAGAAGACTGACGCCTTGCAAACAAATCAAAACAATGATAGATCAATGGTTGTATGGATTGTTTTTCATGCAAGAGAAGAAGCTAAGGCTTGGGTAATAATTATTGATGGGAAGAATAGGACTGATGGGAAGAATGGTGCTATAACTATTGATGGGAAGAATAGGACTGAGGATGTTCTCTATGTCAAAGGAATAAAACACAATCTTCTCAGTGTCAGTCAGATGTTCAGCAAAGGGTATAATCTCAAATTTCATGCCAACGGTTGTGAAATCAAGAAGGTAGGATCCAAAAAACTAGTTGCAGAAGATATCAAAACATATGGTGATATCTATCATTTGAAGGAGGTAAATGGAAGAACATGTTTGTTGGCTCAATCTAGTGAGTGTTGGATGTGCACAAAAGAATGGGACACAACAATTTTGATAATATGGTAAAGATCAGTTCTACTCATGTAGTGAGAGACATGCCCAAGATAATCAAGTTTGCAAACATAGTATGCAAGGAATGTCAAATGGGAAGAAGACAAAGACAAGTTTCAAAAGCAAGGAGTATTCTTCTTCAAAGCTATTGGAGCTGATTCAAATTGATCTATGTGGCCCTACAAGAGTAAAGAGTCAACAAGGTGAGAGGTACTTTATGTTGCTTATTGATGATTATTCTAGAATGACTTGGGTTACTTTCTTAAGAGAAAAATCATATGCCCTTGATAAATTTAAGGTTTTCAAAGCTATGGTTGAAAATGAAGTGGATGCTAAGATTATGTGCTTAAGGTCTGAAAGAGGAGGTGAGTTCACTTTGAATGAATTTGAAAAGTTTTGTGAAGATCATGATATTAGGAGACATCTGTTAACTCATAGGACCCCTCAACAAAATGGGGTAGTAGAAAGGAAGAATAGAACTGTGCAAGAGATGGCTAGGGCAATGTTGAAATATGCAGATCTACCTAATATGTACTAGAAGGAAGCATTTCACACTGCTGTCTATCTAATTAACATAGTGCAACTGAGGGTCAACAACACTAAGACCCCTTATGAGCTATCGTATGGAAGACCTCCCACAGTCAGATACTTCAGGAACTTTGGTAGCAAATGCTATATCAAAAGAGATGAAGAAGACCTAGGAAAGTTTGATTCAAGAAGTGATGAAGGAATCTTTCTTGGTTACTCAACTAGAAGCAAGGCTTATAGATGCTACAACAAGAGGTTGGGAAAGATGATTGAAAGCACAAATGTCAAGGTAGATGAAGACTTGTATCAAATCTCACATCAATTAGAGGACTTTGAATCTGATATCTTTCCATGTATTGAAGATGAAGAAGAAGAAGTGAAAGAAGAAAAGGAACAAGAACCAGAGTAGATGCCTAAGACTCCAACAAAGTATGTTTAGAAGAACCACTCAACAGATTAGATCATTGGAGATAAGGATGAAGGTGTGCAGACAAGGAGAAGGCTTGCTAAGACACATGAGCAAGTAAACTTGTGTTTGTTATCAAAGGTAGAACCCAAAAACTTTACTAATGCTAGCAAAGATGATGGATGGATAAAGGCCATGGAAGAAGAATTAGATCAGATTGAGAAGAATCAGACATGGGAATTGGTTCCCAAACTAGCAAATAAGAATGTTATAGGAACAAAGTGGGCGTTCCAGAACAAGTTGAATGAAGAAGATGAAGTTGTAAGGAACAAAGCAAGATTGGTATGCTAAGGATACACACAAGTTGAAGGTATTGATTTTGAGGAGACTTTTTCTCTGGTAGCTAGGATGGAGGCAATTAGAATGTTCCTTGCTCTTGTTTCTCATAAGAACTTCAAGGTATATCAGATGGATGTTAAGTCAGCATTTCTTAATGGTGATCTAGAGGAAGAGGTTTATATCAGAAGATCTGGACATGGTGTGCAGAGTCAAGAAGGCTCTGTATGGTCTGAAGAAAGCACCTAGATCTTAGTATGCTAGGTTGGATAAGTACTTATTTCAACAAGGCTTCAAGAAAGGTACTACAAATAGAAATCTTTACATCAAGGAAGAAGGAGACATGATATTGATAGTTGTAGTATATGTTGATGACATCATCTTTGGTGGAGATGATGATATATGTAAGAGGTTTGTAGAGGACATGCAAAAAGAGTTTGAGATGTCTATGATTGGTGAGAGGTCTTTCTTCCTTGCATTTCAAATTTCTCAGCTAGATGGTGGTATCTTTATTTCTCAAGCTAAGTATGTCAAAGAGTTGTTGAAGAAGTTTGGTATGGAGGATTCAAAACCAGTGAGTACTCCCATGGTCACTGGATGTCACTTGAGCAAGGATGATGAGTCTCTAGAGGTGGATCAAACTATTTGTAGATCTATGATTGGAGGACTGTTGTACTTGACTGCTTCTAGACCTGATATTAAGCATGCAGTATGTGTGGTTGCCAAGTATCAAGCCAATCCCAAGCAAACACATGAGAAGGTACTGAAAAGGATATTCAGATACTTGAAAGGAACTCCAAATTATGGCTTGTGGTGTCCAAGAGGTAATGACTTTAATTTGAAAGCCTACACTAATGTTGATTGGGCTGGGTGTGTTGATGATAGAAGAAGTACAAGTGGTGGTTTCTTTTTAGGAATTAGATTGGTTTCATAGCAGAGCAAGAAGCAAGATTCAGTGTCCTTATCAACTGTAGAGCCAGAGTATATTGCAGTAGCATCCTGTTGTACACAAGTGTTGTGGATGAAGCAAACCCTAAAGGATATCAAGGTATTCTATGATGAGTCTATTCCTATTTTTCTGACAATACAAGTGCTATCAATATTTCCAAGAATCTAGTGATGCATTCTAGAACCAAGCATATAGCAATCAGGTATCATTTTTTGAGAGAGAAGGTTGTAGATAAGGAAGTGAAATTGGAATATGTCCCAACAAAGGATCAGATGGAAGATATTTTCACAAAGGCTCTTGCAAAGGATACTTTTGACGACCTCCGGTAGAGATTTGGGGTAATCGCCCCTCCTTGCTAGATGCATAGTGGTCCATCTGTCCAGGGGGAGTTCATGTTATATCTTTTTCCTAGACTAATGGTGGCTACCTCTCAGGGGGAGCAGGTAGTGGTTGTTGATGATAGGGGGAGTTTGTTTGTTGCAAGAAGTTATGCCCTAAGAAAGAATGTGTAGGTGTGTGGTCACTGATGAGTAGGTAGTGGTTGCCCTTTGTCCTTGATATCAAAGGGGGAGAAATGTGCAGGTATGCATTTCCATCAAAGCCAAAGGGGGAGATTGTTACACATATGGTTCCTAGGGTTGTCATTGATGTCAACACTATCATGGTGGTGTGATGGTGTTCATGGTTGGATGTCATGCCCTATCCCACAAAGAAGACATAGTTCATGGTTGGACATCATGTGTAGAGAAGGTATAGTTCACGGTTGGATGTCATGCCCCATCAAGCAGAGAAGATACAGTTCATGGTTGGATGTCATGCCTTGATCAGTGCAGAGTTGAGAATGAAGCTATATTAATATGGGAATTAGAAGAACTAAAATGATCTGATGAGTTTCTAATGTTGAGAAGATCTTACTGATGGCTTGATCCAAGTTTCATGATGATTGGATTACCGAAAGAGTGTTTTACTGTTGACAGTTTGAAGACAACATTGTTTCTGTGAAGGAATTCTGTGTAGGGCAATGGAATTCTCTGTATTCATCTATATTAGTAGTTATGGAGATACAGTTTTGGAACTGTGATTAGGGTGTAGTGAAGGTGATAATTCCAAAGTTCAGATCATTGTCCTTCCACTGAGAAAGTTATGCATGATTGAATACCGACATGTGTTTTGGCAGAGTAAGTTTGTGTTGAAGGCTGTTGGAATGCTCCGCATTCCTCCGGAAGTGAATGTTTGGCTTTACAATTTTTTGGACATGTTAATGGATATACATTACATGCTTTCTTGTAGTTTCAAGGTTCTTGGTGGTCCGCAAGCTCAGTTTCTTAATGACAGTATGTTGCAGTGTGTTCTGGATGACAAGTTGTTCTCAAAGTTTATGATTGAAGATGTGTGGCGCAAAATCTTTGATGTGTAGAGGTAAAGGAGTGTTTGTTGATGTTGTATGAATCTTTTAGACTCATCTGGAAAATTTTCATGAAGACCTTTCTTGTTTCCAATACCGCACAAGGTTTTCAAGTTGCCTTGGTCGTTATGCTTCAAGTTTCATATGTCTTTTCTTAAGGCTGTCCTATTCTCAAATTAGTAGAGTGTGCGAATGTAATTCCTTAGTGTATGTTGTTGTGAAGGATGTTTTAGACCTAATTAAGCAAGTGTTGAGGTCCTCAAGGCATGGGTCTTCTGTTGGTCTAGTGTGTAGTCTTGTTTAGGACTTGTCCTCTACACGTTTCATGTTGTGTGTTATCTGGCCGACTTGTAAATGTATTTTTCATGTTGTATCGAGCTGAAAAGCAATGTAATCAATGTAATTTCTTGTATAAATTGTAAATCAAATTGAGTTAGGTGAAGTGTGATTGCAAAGTGATTGATAAGGTTCTCAAGCAATAATAAGAGCATAATGACTACATTATGATGTGCAACTAAAGGAGAAAGAGCAAAAGTTGTTGATAATATCCTGATTCATATTGAAGACTTATATGTGATAGTGATCAAGTACAGAGTGTGCCTAACTAATCTAATCATCAAAAGGAAGTGGGAAGAGGTAGTACTGAAATCATCAAAGGTGTGAATTTCAATGTCAGTTTTCAAACAGTAGAAAGATTGTCATATTGTAATCTGTTATAAAGTGTGTTCTCAATTCAGGGAGTAGTAGCATCCTTGGGAGTGACCCTAAAACAAAGTATTCAGGGAGTATTATCTTCCTTGGGAGTGACCCTAAAGCAAAGTTTTCTGGGAGTAGTTGCTTCCTTGGGTTGTAGCCCTAAAACAAAGTTGTTATTTTAACTTCATATATTGTGAGTTATTCCTCAATGTGGCTTTTCCCTTCTTGGGTTTTCCATGTATATCTAGTGTTATGTGTTGATGGGAATTTTGTTAATCTTGCATGCTTATGTTAATAATGTGATGCTTAAGTTTAACCTACTCTAGATAAGTTGAAGTTGTTTAGATATTGATCATTCTTAGTCCCACTTACTCATGCCTACCATAAATCCTTTCTCAAATTAAAACCCTCTACCTTAGACATTATCTTACCTCCTTCCCTCTAGACTAAACAAAAAATTAAACACTACCCTACTCCACCCCACTGCTAGCTCAAACCCAAGCTAACCCCTTCACCTCCTTTTCCCAACCCTTCTACATCTTTTTTTCTCTAGTTGAGGTGGCTCCTCTCCTATAGCCTCTTCTTCCTAGTCCTATTACATCTACTATCAGTATAGAGCATTAGAGGCTAGTGGTATATTCTCCACTCGAGTCACTACACATGTAGCCAATGGGTATCTTTTTTAATCAATTATTGATGTTCCTACATTGACAGTGATAATCACTCATTCATTGACTATATTTATTTAATGGACAACTAAGAGGGCATTGATCCTTACACATCTATAAGCTGACCCCCTTCTACATCTCTTGATTCTACTAATCCTTTGTTGACTCCAATACCACATAATAGTCTTGCATTCACATATGGTCATGATTGGGATGAGGATGATTTGTTGGATGAGGAGTTGAACAAGTAGACATTATATTTATTCCTCATTTGTATTTATGCTTCTATTCTTTTTTCTTAGATAATTTATATACCTTCTGTGTTTTCTTGCATGTATCGCTACGTGCATGTGTGATTGTTTGTGTATGTTAGTTCCCATTGGAGGACCCATGCTACTCTTGTAAGTACATGGATATAGGAGGAATGCAATGTTGTGACACTCCTCTAATTGAATCTAATATTCTTCCTACATGTATTGTATGTTGTCTTAAAAATATTTTTGGGGAAGACGTAAAGTATGGGGACATTTAGGTCTCTTTCATGTTGACCCAAAAAATTTCATTGCTTGTTGATTATGTGTTTTCTTCCTTTGTGCTCAAAATTCTATGTGCCATGGGGAATGATGATAGTTCCACTAATATTCAAATGTTATGTATCTCTCAAACATTTTCTAACCCAAAAGAATATAGATCCCTTTGTGTGTCTTCTTATGATGTTGTTGATGCACATGTGACATTTCCCTTCCTTCTGCCTATGACACTTCTTGGACATGATTTCAGGTATACCATATCTTCTTTTTTGTAGTAGAATCCTATCATCTTGCTTCTCCTTGGGGGAATCATTTTAATGAATCTATGGACATATAATCTCATATACATTTCATAGGGGTCCCTTTCTATTCCCCTTTTCTACCTTAAAATTAATTGCATACCTTTGAATTATGCAATTATTTTAAGGGGGGATATCTTTGAACACACACACACTATCAACATGCTCCTCGAAGCATCAGTAGCTTGTGGCCCAAGTACAGAGACATTCTTTGATTTATCCACCCTTATCAAGATTACCTCGCAATAGAGCAAGCTAGTACATATAATCCTTGGTATTATATTTGCATATGAGCCACCTAGAAACAAAGTACATTAGCACATGTGACTCATCCTGACTACTTTTATACTCTTTGTGAATCACCTAGCAACAAAGTATGCTAGTACATGTGATTCATAAAGGTATTATATGGTTCCTAGCAACAAACCATGCTAGACCTTAAACCATATCATGCATTGTCCTGACAAAAAAGCACATTGGATTATGTCTTTCTATTTTCTAGCAACAATGCATCCAAGAAAATTCTTGATTTTTCTTCTTCGTATCTTTGTGTGTGCTTTCTAGTTTCTTTTCATGTGTGTTGTATAGATTTATTTCATATGTGATGTACATGTGCTAGGCTATATGTGATTTGGTAACACATTTGTGTTCTAGGTTATGTTTTTGAACACACATGTTTTGTAAGTGTTATGTTGTAAAATGTCCCCCTAGGACTTTTACCTCCTAAGTTTAGCTCTTGGGTCCCTTGTTTTGCATCTTGCATGTTCATTTTGACTCCCGAGACACAATGGCCTGAAACCCATGTCAAATGAAGCTTGAGGGACATTATTGAACTTAGACCTAACTTAAAATAGATACCAGGGGCTTGGGCGCTCGTGCCCTAGTCCTGCCCTATTTTAGAACAGTCCCAAATTTGAATGTCAATTATGTGACCGTTAGAGGTGTCCTATGCTGACATCTTAAGTTTGAATTATGAAATTAAAGCAAGAATACATATATAAGCATGTTTAGGGTTTCATTTGTAAACTAGAAGATGATTATGAACTTTTGGCAAACTTATGATTTTAGAGCATTCAAGATATTCATTGTTGTAGAGCAGAATATTGTTGTTGTGTTTGTGATTGCACATTTAGCTTCATCTTCTCATGTGTTGAAGGATATTCATCTACATGTGAGCTACACCTTTGAGGTGATATCTATTTGTGTTGAATCAATCATTTATCAATTTGTTTTTGCCTCTATCCTGTAGGGATACGCACTCTTTATCAAACAATAGTGTTGGAAGGCTTGAATGCCATTCAGGGGCTTAACTGAGGCAAGCTCCTAAACACCACAACTCCCAACCACACTCCTTGTGATTGCAGGTTACAAGTATCAAATTTCACGGAGTGGAGTTGTAGAGGAAGGTTGCAGAAGATAAGGATTCTGGATCCGGCAGAAACAAGCAGTTTTGTGCATTGTCAGGGCCCGGGCGCTAGTCATAAAGCCCTTTGAGGTTGTAGGAGTAGAAATCCCCAGAACATTGATAATCAACATATGAAGAGGTCTTGACATCCTGAATAATATCTTGCCTTGGGCTAGGGCGCTAGTCACAGTGCCCTTCCCATCTGCAGAGCCAGAAATTGACAGATCAATGATCATCAATGTTAGAAGGAATCTAGAACCCCTTGAAGAAAACACTACATTGGGCTCAGACGCTAGTCATAAATCCCCCAACTACTTAGATTACTAAACTTCAAAAAATGATCAGTAACTAATCCCTACCTAATGTCTTTGTCTGCGAACATTTGTCAGAATTCGTCTGTTTGTTTACGATTTTGCATAATTAAGGTTTCAAGCATAATTAAGCATTAAACTAATACATTAATCATTAATTTCTAAATTTCCCTATCATTACAAGTGACAATCAACCTGTAGGTGAATCCTCTTGTGAAATTTGTGATTCAACTCAGTTAAATGTCCTTGAATGTGTGTAGTGAAAGGAGGATCTAACTATTTACCCTAATTCCACTTTTCCAAAATAATATTTTGGTGAGCCTGTGGTTTTATTGAATTTCACACCTTGCTGAGTGTTGTACTTTAGATTTTAATTCATTCATTACATTTTCATCATATTGCATTTGAAAATTTACAAAAAAAAATTGAAAACTTTGAAAAAAAATTGGCATCCTAGGCTTGTATTTTGACATAGTTTGTGTCAATTTCATTAAATTTCATCTAATATATGATTTTTACATCAGATCTGATATAAATTACAGCAGAACATCATTTTATAATCATTTGCATTGCATTTTCATGCTTAAATTGTTAGATTTTGCTTGAAATTGTGCATTTTTCATATAACCTAGTTTTTCCAAAAGCTAGGGTTTGTGGTTAAAATATTGTTTCATATTTTACTACTCCTTTAAATACTCTTTGAGGACTGATTTCAAATTGTAGTGTTTCATCATAGTGTGTTTTTGCATTTACATTTCAAATTTTGCATTTTCACATAGTCAATTTCAACAAAAACTAGCATATTCATTCATTTTTCCTTGAAATTGCATTGTGGAACTTGTGACATCATTTTCAGATCTAAGCTGAGCTATTTCACACCTTAAATCTGATTAGAAAACATTCATACATCATTTTTCATAGTTTCATGTCTTAATTTCACGATTAGGGTTTAAAAACCTTGCATTTTCACTAGATTTGGACTTATCATCCATCTAGATCTGCATTATAGGTGTGTTGTGAAGGATATTGCTGCATTATTGGGCTGATATTAAAGTTATAATTCACTTTCCCTCATCAATTTCCTTACAACACTTCATCTTTTAGTCATTTGCATTGAAAAAAGGTGAAAAAAGTAAACATTGTAGGTGCATAAACAAGCATAAATTGGTATTGTTTTATGGCATTCAATCTAAATACATAAAATAATCTTGAGCCTTGTTGTGTTGAACTCTTTCCTCCTATACATTGTGTTTGTTGTGGACTTTGTGTGTCTTTTAGCCCTTTCCATCAAACAAGTGCTTAGGAGTGAAATAGTCACACATCTAGGGTGTATCAAGTAACATAAAACTTTGCATGTCTTGTATTACTAGATCTTATTGGACATTGATGTTACAAGACATTTCATTATGGCATCTTCATCTCATTTCTCTTTGGTATCTTTACATGCATATATCAAAAACTTCAAATGAGAATTTCTACAAATTTCTTAATATGAATCCTCATGTTCTCACTTATATACAAGCTATGTATCATAAGGATATATTTAAATGCTCTTCATTTGAAATCCTTGACTATGTATTTGATTTTGACAACTTCATATCTCTCATGAATACATACCCTTTGGTAGTAGAAGATTTAATAAAACACATTGATAATGATGAGTGTGAAATTTCTCTTAATGCTTTGGAACTAATAGCTAAAACATATGATGATGATTCCATAAGTTATCCTACTCCTCCTATAGTTGAATGTTCAAGAACCTTGGATAAGAAGACCATGGATAGCTATACTTTGGTTGTAAATGATATGATCATCACCAACCTTCTTAGCAACACCTCACCTTTCTTTCATTCCAATGCTCTCCCTGGCCAAGATGAAGCATTAGTGGATGAGAAAAGGTCTCTCATATTAAATCCTTTAGAGATAGATGTTTGGTATAATCGAGAGGAAAACAATGTTAATTCAATCTTTACTAATAGACTTATTCCACCCACTAAGAGGTTACTTGATAAGTGTAGCAATGTTCCTAAGATGGTTGTGCGGGGAGCACCTAATGCACCTTCTTGCTTAAAACTAGTAATTACGGTTCAAGGAGATTGAAAACCACCTCAACCCCTAGATTACTTTTTAAATTATGCAAGAAAAATCACTCAAAGAAATCAAGGTGTTCAAAATGTGTTGCAACAACCACATCACAATGTGATTGCTCACACATACAACACCCATGATAACAAGAAAAGTAAGCAAGTACCTCATGTGCCTATCTCTCTTCCATGTTCTCAACCTATGCTCCCTCCACCACCTCATCTTACTCCTAAAAGAGGTCAAGAATATGATCTTTTCGAGCAGCTTCGCGCTACTCCAGCTAAGATTTCTCTTTGGGATTTACTACAAACATCGCCTACATACCATGGAATGCTCCAAGAAGCTTTACAAAAGGTGATTGTACCACTTTCTATTAAGCTGAATGGTGTAGCATCTATATTAGACTATATGCATGCAACAAAAATAGATATTTTATTTCAACAACATGAGTTGCCTTCTACTGAAGTCTAAAATTAGTATAATCCTTTGATTATCATCATTACAATAAACAATAAATTGATCAAGCGAGTTATGATTGATAATGGATCAGCTCTAAATGTTTGTGGTATTAATTTGTTGCATAAGATTAAGGTTGATACCTCCTTGATTAAGCCAGATAGAATAAGCATTCATGGCTTTGATAATGTTGGAAGACAATCTGTGGGTACGATAACTTTACCTGTAAAGGTTGGCCCTGTAACGGTATCTACCCTTTTTCATGTCATGCCTAGTTCACTTTCATATAATATCGTTCTAGGTAGACTATGGATCCATGCCATGGGGGTAGTTCTATCTACCCTTCATCGATCAATAAAGTTCATTTTTCATCTACACAGTAGAAGCCAACCCTGAACCAGATAATTGTTTACATATTGAAATGCAAAAACAAGTTAACAATCAGCAAAGTCTAAAACACTTATGAGTGGATTCATCAATGCCTCTTGCCACAGATAATGTTGCACAAGACTCTAAAACATCAAATGCACTTTTTGGTGATGATTGGGTTTCATTAGATTTTAATCCTTGTAGTGTAGGGGAATATTAACTCACTAACTCCAAAACATCAAAAGTCACATCGATCTCATCCAAGAAATCTTTTGAAACACCTAACAAAACCAAAGCCTCCTTGGTAGAAAATAAAGACAATACTCTTACTTATACTACAGATTATGATACCTACGAGGCTTCACCATCTTCTAAAGAAATGACATCCCTCTATGGTCGAGGATTTAAAATCATTTATAACAACTGTGACTATGTAGGTAATGGTTGTGGTGTAAATCAACAAGGAATCAGAGTAACTTTACAAATTGTTGGAATTAACTACAAAACTGGTATTGGATACCATTCTTTAAAACCCACCAAAGCCTCTCGTCGTCCTAAACTTAATGTTAACACAATATCAACAAGACCGAAATGACATGCAAGATATCCTAGGCTGATAGACAATAATTGTCTACCAGGAAATATTCCATTGAAGCAAGTAAGTATTTCTCCCTCTTTAAGCCACACTCGTTGTAGCAACTATTACAACTGCTTTTAAGGGTGGCCTCCTCCTAGATATGTATGTTCTTAACATTGGGTTGTACCAGGTACATATGTCTAACCATTCTCTCTGTGTTGTGATCCCCCCGTGATGTGTTATGTGTTGTTTAGGCCTCCTAGGATGACCCTTGATACTCTTGTAAGGTCAAGGATACCGAGAGACCACCTCTGTTGTGATTATTCTTCTATTTGTAACATCATTCTTCTATCTTGCTTCCCCTCTATTTTTATTGTTGTGTGTTGTGTCTTAGGTGCATAGCGTTGCGGTTGATGACCTGGGGGCATCCTCCTACGTGATTATTCCTAAGACACTTGTTCTCCTCTCTCATTTTATTGTTTACCTTCTTCTATTGATTCTGCCTAGTCGACGGATGACGAAAACCAAACATATACTGATACGGACCGCGTTTTCCTTCAACAAGCAAAGCAAAAATGGACCTAGTCCATATATGAAGATGGGGTTGATTTATATATCCGACACTGAGCTAGTAGAATCACTCTGTGTGATATTTGATGTTGTCTTATTGTGCTAACAAATCATAATAATACTTCAGCTCCATGCACTTTGATTGTTTTGGGTGTCTCGCCTTGTTTTTACACTCGGTTCTGAGATGCCTGCAGTATAAGCCCCGAGGCTATACTCAGACTCGAAACCATTTGTGTAGCCTTGGCTTCTTTGTTTTCATGCATTGCTTAGATTAAGAAGTGTGTGTTTGAGGGAACATTCGGAGGTCGTGAGCACATGTCACCTTTGGGGGCATGGGCTTTGTGAAAACTCGTGTTCCCTTGTGTGTTTTCTATCTACCTTAACGTGCTTGATATCGGTACATGATATCAACCACCTTAGGGTGGGGGCATATAAAGGTAAGCTATATGATGATTTTGGTACTAACGAAGTGTGTTTGTAAGCCCTTTGCAGAGGTAGGATGTTGTATCTCTGGTGCGAGTGCACATCTATATTCTATATTGCAATCAATAAGCCCTCTGTAGAGGTAGGATATTGTGCATATCCTTTTTATTCAAAATCCCTCTGTGTGAGGTAGTATGGTGTATCTCTTGAGCTAGTGCACATCCTTTTTCAAAATTCCTCCGAGTAGGCGGGGTTGGATCTAAGACTATCCTCCCTTAAGTGTGTCTTTGGTGGTTGTTGTGGCATAAGTATAACCATCAAGTGTGCCTATAGGATGCTTGAGATGGTGGGGGCTTAGCAATAAGTTCCTTCCATTGCCTTGTTTGTTGTGTTTTAGACGTATAGTATGTCTTTGGCATGCTATACGGCACTCGTGTTTTCCATGTGTCTTCCATGTGTTTTCCTCCTTGTGCGGTTAACCCCCACTTGGGCTTTGTATGGTGTGTTTTCCCCTCTTGTGTGTGTGTAGTAATGGGCTCCACCTACACTCGAGGTTTGTTTGGTGTGTTTTCCCTTTGGGGTTGTGTGTTGCATTTTTACTTTCCATGTATCTACATTCATATATATATATATATATATATGTGAAAATGAAAAAGAAATAATCATTGCATTCACTTTATTCATCGTGTTTTGCGTGTCTTCAATACTATCTTCTCCATGTCTTGCGTGCTTGTTACTATCTTCTCCATGTTTTGTGTGCCTGTTACTATCTTCATTGTGTTTGGCATGTCTACGGTGTGTTTTCTCTAATGTCTACCTGAGATTAGGGGCTATAAATAGTTCCTCAATCTATTTGTATGCACTAGCTTCAAGTGCCTGGCGTGTTTGTTGTGTTATGACCATACTTTAATGCATGTATGGGTCATAAGATCCTACATACATTAAAGTGGGGGCTAAATGTTATGTCGTAAAATGTCCCCGTAGGACTTTTACCTCCTAAGTTTAACTCCCAGGTCCCTTGTTTTACATCTTGCATGTTCATTTTGACTCTTGAGACACAATGGCCTAAAACCCATGTCAAATGGGGCTTGAGGGACATTGTTGAGCTTAGACCTGACTTAAACTAGGTACCAGGGGCTTGGGCTCTCATGCCCTAGTCCTACCCTATTTTAGGTAGGTCCCAAATTTGAATGTTGGTTATGTGACCATTAGAGGTGTCCTATGCTGACATCTAAAGTTTGAATTCTAAAATTAAAGCAGGAATGCATATATAAGCAAGTTTAGGGTTTCATTTGTAAACTGGAAGATGATTATGAACTTTTGGCGAACTTATGATTTTAGAGCATTCAAGATATTCATTGTTGGAGAGCAAAATCTTGTTGTTGTGTTTGTGATTGCAGATTTAGCTTCATCTTCTCATGTGTTGAAGGATATTCATCTACATACGAGCTACACCTTTGAGGTGATATCTATTTGTGTTGAATCAATCATTTATCAATTTGTTTTTGCCTCTATCCCCTAAGGATAAACACTCTTTATCAAACAATAGTGTTGGAAGGCTTGAATGCCATTCTGGGGATTAACTGAGGCAAGCTCCTAAACACCACAACCCCCAACCACACTCCTTGTGATTGCAGGTTACAGGTGTCAGATTTCATGGAGTGGAGTTACAGAGGAAGGTTGCAGAAGATAAGGATTCTAGATCCGGCGGAAAGAAGCAGTTTTGTGCACTATCGAGGCTCGGGCACTAGTCATAAAGCCCTTTGAGGTTGCAAGAGCAGAAATCCCTAGAACATTGATAATCGACATCTAAAGAGGTCCCGACATCCTAAAGAATATCCTGCCTTGGGCTGGGGCGCTAGTCACAGTGCCCTCCACATTTGCAAAGCCAGAAACTGACAGAACAATGATCATCAGTGTCGGAAGGAATCTGGAACCCCCTGAAGAAAACACTGCATTGGGCTTGGGCTCTAGTCATAAAGCCCCTAACTGCTCAGATTCCTAAATTTTGAAAAATGGTAAGTAACTAATCCCTTCCTATTGTCTTTGTATGCAAACATTTGTCAAAATTTGTCTGTTTGTTTACGATTTTGCATAATTAGGGTTTTGAGCATAATTGAGCATTAAATTAATACATTAATCATCATTTTCTAAATTTCCCTATCATTACAAGTGACAATCAACCTGTAGGTAAATCCTCTTGTGAAAGTTGTGATTCAACTTGGTTAAATGTCCTTGAATGTGTGTAGTGAAAGGAGGATCTAACTATTTACCCTAATTCCACTTTTCCTACTTAACAACAAGTTTTATATTTTTTTGACACTTCCATGTTTCAAGTTTTGTTCACTTGACATGTTTATTTTTTACGTCTTAGCTTGGGGGCATGGATTCCTCATTTGAAGACTATTGTGTATCCTTTTTTTGTATCCTTTAAATATTATTATTTTCACTATTTTCATTTCTTACTTTAACATAGCTTCATCACTTAGTGGAACGAGCTCATCCTTAGTCCCATCCTTAGCCCCTATCCCCCTCCTAGTGCCAACTCTATTTTTGTATCCTATGTGTTCAAATATTTTTCATGTGTTTGTACATTTTCCTTATGTTTTTGTGGTGTCTTATTTCCATTCTATGTAGTTTTTGACCGCATTATACTTGAATGTTAGTACATGCATGTTGTCATACTCTAACAGTATAGTTGTACAATTAACATTTCCTACCAAACCAGTATCCTTTCAACTCCCAGAATCTTAGTTGTAACCATCACACAACCCATTTGGAAGAATTTCAATAGTCATCTTGGTCCAAAAAACTTTTAGTGGCTTTTGAACTTCCATCCATCCAACAACTAACTCAATCTTCCATGCAATTTTGAATTTTCAAGCAAACTACAACACCCTCTTGGCTTCTTGAGCAATTCTCTATGAACAACATTTCATGAGTTTGACAGTGGTATTCTATTATATTTTATAATCTTGTATCTTGTTCTCGGAGTTATTGACATTGAGAACCAAACATTCCATTCTTCTCCATTTTTGTAATAGTAGTTTCCTTCCTCATTGTCGGGAATATTCTACATCAGAGGATAGTTTATCACCATCTACAAGTGCAACTTATTTTACCGGCAAGTAAGGAAACTTTTTCATAGCTCCCTTAAAAAAGATATTGGTTTTGTTCTTGGTTTTTGGTATATTGTCTCTTGTTGGCACCTCGGGACTCCATATCCCATTTCCCTTCCCTTCACACACTAGGACCTGTTAAAAATCTCTATAGACCTGAGACTATAACACTCATAGAAATTTTATTTTAATGTTCTTATATCATAGATGCACTTAGGATTAAGAGCACACATGAAATCTAATCTTCTCATTTCATTTGACTATCTATGGAGGTTGAAAGAGAAAACTAGAGGCTTGACCATCTTGGCAAGCTCCCAAGTAGTCACCCCATTCTTCTCTGTCTACAAATATGTATTCTTGAGGTTTCACCTATTGGGAAAATGTGTCTCAACCTTGCAATTATATAAGGTTTATTTTTTATAGATATCCTAGTTACATCGATAGGTGTAATATATAATGGGAGCATGGGGTGGAGTGGGATGTGTTGGAAGCTTGCTAGTGTTGTCATTGATGTCAACCTCTAGCAGATGGTTCACTTGGTTTCCAAGTGCTTTTGAGAAAAGTTGAATAAAAAGGTGTACAGTGTGACAGAGGTATGTTCAGTGTTGTACTCTGCATTTCTTCATGGTTGAAGATATGCTTGTGCAATTTGGAAGTGATGATCAAAGGTGTTTAGAGGTGTTATATCCAAAGCTTTAGAATCTAGATCATGCGGCAGTGGAAGATGTGTTTGACAGAGTGTTTGCCTATAAAGAAGGTTGTCTAGGATAAATGAGATTGCTCTACATTTCTCCGCATTGAGGTTTCTTGTCTTGCGAATCTGGGAATGTGCCTGTATTGTATGTATATGTTGAGTACTTGTGACTCAGATTACAGGTTCAATCAATATGCATTGGTTACTTCGATGAAGGCTTGAACTTCGCTCATCAGGTTCATCAGTTCAATGGTTCATTGGTTCATCGGTTTGACAGCATCAGTTCATCAGTTCAATGGTTCATTGGTTCGACGACATCGGTTCATCGGTTCAATGGTTCATTGGTTCATCAATTTGATGACATCGGTTCATCAGTTCAATGGTTCGTTGGTTCATCAATTTGACAGCATCAGTTCAATGGTTCATTGGTTCAATGATTAGTGTTGGTTCAAGGGTTCAACTTGATCAGGTAGAGTGTAGCCATCAGCATGGATTGGAATTCTCTCTGATGTACTATGTTACTCCAATGAAGGCTTGGCATCAGCATAACTATAACTATTGCCATAGTTTTGAAATGTTTCTCTGACAGCTTGTGGTCACTCCAATGAATGACATTGGCTTGGGCTATTCCGATGAAGTTAGACTGGCATCGTCAGCAACAAAATTGTCGGTGATAGTCTTACTGAGTGGTCACTGACAGCTTGTGGTCACTCCAATGAATGACATCGGCTTGGGCTATTCCGATGAGGTTAGACTGGCATCGTCAGCAACAAAATTGTCGGCGATAGTCTTACTGAGTGGTCATATATATAAACTAGGATAGTGGCCGTCGACTGGTGCATGTGGGATAATTAGATCTCACGAATATGAACAGTCATGAAAACAGTTATGAGTTGGGATGCTAGGAATTCGTTTAGCAGTGGTGACGTGGCTCCTTGACGTGGCAGAAGAACAGAAAAGAAAATGTTGTATTGGAAAAGCATTCCACGAATACATTTTGTCTTTTTGTAACTATTCTGTCCGTTATGGTAGTTGAACCGAATGCTCCCTTCGGTGACATGTTAAAAAATGCATTGTAACAGAGGAGTGCGTGGGTAAGAGAGAATAGAGTTCGAGTGAAGGTGATTCAGGCAAAGAGAGAGAAGAATATCTCTCTCTTGGTGATGTCCTATACTGTATGCTATTTGGGGTATGATAACAGTATGAAGGACTAACCCTGTTGCTGTGATTAGAAATGAGGAGAACTTTGTGCAGGGTTATGCTGTCAGTTATTCTCCAGATGGGACGAGATGTTAATCTCCATGAAAGGATTAGTGCCTGAATTATATTGTAACTGTATTTTCTGTTGCTGAATAATATAATGGCGATCTGGGCTTTTGGAGTGTGGGGTTTTTTACCCGTAAGGGTTTTCCCCACATATATCTGTGTCTCTTGTTATGTCTTTTGTGTTAACATTTCTGTTGTTGAAGTTAGATCTTGTTGCTTGTATTTCCTCTAAGGGTCAATGTTGGAAATGTTCTATGTTTTGTTTCTACTTTGTGACATAGTTGTGCGTGTTATTTGGAGTGATTGAAAGGAATTTAAATCTGTCAAAGACACCACTATTCTTAGAAATACGTTCTGAGATGCTCTCATTTCCTTACAAGTGGTATCAGAGCCTTCTTCTAGGATCTGCTTTGTTGCTCACATGTGTACATTTGTGTGCTAGATGTGTTTGCATGTAAGAGTTCCTGGTGTATAAGGTCTGGGTATTCCTTCTGTGATGATTTCTTAGTGTGACAGGCTTGAGGAAATTTGAAGAAATCATCTGATGATTTGATCCTTGTTTTAAGTGAAGTCTAGTAGTTGATCTTGTCTTCATGTTATAGCAGGCACTTGAAGGATGGTGAAGATGGAGAAACTAGAGCTGGTCATATTGAAATGATGTGATTTGAGGCTCCTAGTTGGCAGCGATATAATCCTGATGCATGGGGTGGAATATTTTTCTCTATGGTTGAGATACAACAAATCTCTATATTGGGTGTCTGTGTGAGAGGCTCCCTGATGATATGGAGAAGCTTGGGTTGTTTTTTAGCTATGGAGACATGTGCTTATGCTGGGTGTTTTGTCCTGGTATTGGAAGGCATAATTTTTTGTTACCCTGATTGCATGTAGGCTATGGAGTTGATCATTGGATGGTCTAAGAGCTTCTGAAATAGCATGTCTCTCTTTGATGCATGTGTAGGTTGTTGGTTGAGGAGTTGGCGTACAAGTGGGCCTGAAGTTCCTAAACTGCTATTTCCTTTAGTGGATGCTTTGTACTTGCATGACTCAGAATCTTGTTCTTTGGTTTTGGAGGGTTTCATAGTTTTTTCCTAAAATCTATGGTTATGCATATTCATGATGATCCATTTTTCCGGTTTAACCATTATGGTGTTTCTTGATTCATATTATTGGTCTTCCAGATGTGAAGTGGGTATGGATGTGCATGGGTGTTTTCCAAACACAGTGGTTTTGCAGGTTTTACACGGTCAAGAGAAAAACTTGTGATTTTGTGAAGCTGCAGTGAAGCTATTTCTAGACCCTGGCTTTTGGGGTGTTGCTGGATGATATAGTTACAGTTTTGCATGCATGCTTCATGCATGGTGTGAGGAGGTGAAATGCTTTCTCTGCATGGGAGTGCTGGTAAGTGATATGTCACTCAGTATTTCTGTGGTAATGCTTCTGGTTTTCTATACTATGGTGCTCAAGTTGTGGACATGTTTAGTGAATCAGGTTTGTAAGTAATTTGGTGCTTGAGTCATGTTGTCTACATTGTTATCTATTTCTTGAGATCTCAGTTTTATAGTTTCCAGTGTGATAGTGAGTTTGCATGGTATATTGGTTGGATTTATGAGTTATGTAGTTTTGTGGGCTAATCACCTATTAAGCTATAGTGAGATGACTTAGATGTGGACTATCGTTATCCACAAGATTACTTCAGTGTTTATGCATATTTGTTAGATGGCCTTGTTTGTGGTCACTTGTGCATTGGTGTGACTACTTCAGGATGAGAGGATGGATGTTGTAAAGTACCTGAATAGTTGGTTATGGAGACTTGTAGCATGTGTATCATGATGTCATGAATAGCTTGGATTCACAGGTTTTGTGTAAGCTATTGACAGTGATAGTGTATTTCCTTGGCTTGGATATCTTGGTGCCACTTGGTTTTATTGTCACATGGACATGTTAATGTGTGGACCTGCAGGATTTTCAGATTAGGAGATGTTTGGTCATGATGCTTGGAAAGGTCAGTTGTTACAGTTCAGTGGGAGCTTTAGCATTGACTAAGTGTTCATCACTTAGTGGTGAATGATCTTCTTTAGTGTTGCAGATGTTACTAGGAGGAGCTCTTAGATCCTGTTGCTGCAGAAGGGTTCTTTCACATTTGCAAGGGCACTATTTGAGGATGTGTAACATCTTGGAGTCATGAAGGATTCATGAAATCCTTGGTTGAGGTGTTGGTGCTTGACAAGTGATGTTGGTTTAGAGTTTCGTTTGTTTCATGTCATGATATTTTCTTGATTTCTGTTCTTTGAGTTTTGGCATGGTACATTGCTCTTGAGACCATGGTTATGTTCACCTAGAGCATGCAATCTCCTAAGGGGGATGGTAAGATCATGATGTCATGATAAGTTCCTGATTCAGATGATTGGAGCTTTGACAGTGGTCTGGTGATTCTCTGTGTGTTGGGTACATTGATTTTTTGCTTGATTACTTCATGTTGGTGTAGTGATGCATTTGGAGTTTAGCCCATGGGTACATGGAGAATAAGGTGAGGCTGTACATCTCTTAAGATAAGAGAAGTGTTGTTAATGGTTACTCTTGATGAAGATTTCAGCAGAAAGTCTGAGAAGCCTACACCTTGGTTGGATGTGAGTTCAACAAAGACCTATGAGGAGATTGCTCTTGGAAGAGTCATGATGGCTTGTATATCTTGGAGGAGCATTCTTGTCCCCACTCATAATCTACTCAGCAGTTTATAACTTGAGAGTTATTGCCCATTGTTTCTCTCAGGTGTTTTATGCTTTCTTTCATAGATATGGATCTTGAACTTCTCATAGATGGTTCTGGAGGATTCATTGTAAGAGATGGATAGCATGATTTATCTCCTTTTGCATTTGAGTTTAAAGATATCATTCATTGATGAGGATTGTTAGGAGATGGTTCTATGGGCTGATTTCCTGAAACAGGAAATGGAGTAGTTTGATCTTCTTAGAGAAGCTTACATCCATATTTTATAATTAAATGATATATATGTTTTATTTGATCTTGGAGATTGAATGGGTGGGTGTTGTTATGATGTTCTTTTTGGGGTGTTTTGAAGGAGATCATACTTGACACAGTTGGCATTTAGAGGTGTATGTAGAAGGATTGTCTACAGGTATATGATGTGTGGTGTTTCTCTTGGTCTCAGTTATTTTTCTGTTGGTGTGTTTCACATTACATTAGATTGAGGTTTTGTTCCGAGCTGAGGTGATCACTAGTTTGTGGTCATGTGCTTTCACTTATGTTCTTGGGTGATAGCATGAAGGTTCTGTTATCTCTTTCATTGATGGATGTGAAGAACTTGAGAGATTTCTGGACTAGTGGTGAGATGTACAGGTTATTGATTTGCATGTTTTGCATGTCATTGTGGATTTTTCCTTAGTACTACATGATGGTGTTATTACACCTACCATATGGTGCTATTGGCGGACTTTGTATGCCATGATCTTTTTCAGATCTGCATAACTCATGCAGTGGGAGTTCTTGGTTGTGTTTGGTCATCTTTGACTGGTTGACACATGGAGCTTGTACCTGTAGTTTGAGTGAATATATGCTGGCATAAGTTTGCTATGTTCTTCTATACCTTTGAGGTATGTGTGATTAGATGAGTTAGCATTTGTCGTGTGTACTATTTTCCAGTCACGTGGGTTTTTTGTTCAGTTGGATGGATGCAGTCAGTTTTCTGATTGATGTTCTAGCTGATGTTCTATCTTATTTCTAGAGGATGGTTTCATGGCTATGTTCTAGAAGCTTTGAAATTGGTTATGTTGGAGCTTCTGTGTAGCTTGTGAGCACAGTGAAGTGGAGGCAGTATCTATTTTGGTTCTGTAACTTGGAGCATTGATGGTTTCCTGTAATTCCTTCGTCAAGTGGGAGAATGTTGAGTACTTGTGACTCAGATTACAGGTTCAATCGATATGCATTGGTTACTTCGATGAAGGCTTGAACTTCTCTTGTCAGGTTCATTGGTTCGACAACATCAATTCATCAGTTCAATGGTTCATTGGTTTGACGACATCGGTTCATCGATTCAATGGTTCATTGGTTCATCGATTCGAAGGCATCGGTTCATTAGTTCAATGGTTCATTGGTTCATCGGTTCAACGGTTCAATGGTTCATCGGTTCAACGATTAGTGTTGGTTCAAGGGTTCAACCTGATTGGGCAGTGTAGCCATCGGCATGGATTGGAATTCTCTCTCTGATGTACTGTGTTACTCTGATGAAGGCTTGGCATCGGTATAACTATAACTATCGCCACAGTTTTGAAATGTTGCTCTGATAGCTTGTGGTCACTCCGATGAATGACATCAGCTTGGACTATTCCGATGAGGTTAGACTGGCATCGTTGGCAACAAAATTATCGATGATAGTCTTACTGAGTGGTCGTATATATAAACTAGGATAGCGGTCGTCGACTGGTGCATGTGGGATAATTAGATCTCATGAATATGAACAGTCGTGAAAACAGTTATGAGCTGGGATGCTAGGAATTTGTTTGACAATGGTGACGTGGCTCCCTAACGTGGCAGAAGAATAGAAAAGCATTCCACGAATACATTTTGTCTTTTTGTAGTTGTTCGGTCCATTATGGTAGTTGAACCAAATGCTCCCTTCAGTGACATGTTAAAAAATGCATTGTAACAGAGGAGTGCGTGGGTAAGAGAGAATAGAGTTCGAGTGAAGGTGATTTAAGCAAAGAGAGAGAAGAATATCTCTCTCTCGGTGATGTCCTGTACTGTATGCTATTTGGGGCATGATAATAGTATGAAGGACTAACCCCGTTGCTGTGATTAGAACTGAGGAGAACTTTGTGCAGGGTTATGCTATCAATTATTCTCCAGATGGAACAGGATGTTAATCTCCATGAAAGGATTAGTGCTTGAATTGTATTGTAACTGTATTTTCTGTTGTTGAATAATACAATGGCGATCTGGGCTTTTGGAGTGTGGGGTTTTTTACCCATAAGGGTTTTCCCCATGTATATCTGTGTCTCTTGTTCTGTCTTTCGTGTTAACGTTTCTATTGTTGAAGTTAGATCTTGTTTCTTGTATTTCCTCTAAGGGTCAATGTTGGAAATGTTCTATGTCTGTTTCCGCTTTGTGGCATAGTTGTGTGTGTTATTTGAAGCGATTGAAAAGAATTTAAATCTGTCAAAGACACCACTGTTCTTAGAAATATGTTCTGAGATGCTCTCATTTCCTTACAATATCTACTTTCCCTTGAAGTTTCTAGTGTTGGGTTTCTCCGCAAGTTTAGTTCTTGTGTTGGTGTTCAGTGGTAGTGCATCCTGATGTGCATAATGAAGGTATTCTTTTTTTCAAGTGGTTGCGGCAATATTGCAAAAGATTCTGATGATGATAAAATATTTTGGAAAGTTGGATGGAAGCTTTGGAATGTTTCTTTGTGGTCCGCATGATGGTTTTAGACTTGGAGAGGCATGTATGTGGTCACTTGTAGTGTCAGTTCAGGTTTGGCCGACCTGCTTGCTAGCGCTATTTGTGAACGTACCTTGTGGATTGTGGATGTGATGAGTAGCATGGCGATATAGATTTGAGTCCTAGTTAACCCTTGACTTGGTCCATCTTCACTTCTCTCCACCGCGGAAGTGTTTGGTGTCAACCAACTTCGGTGTTGCATGTTTTAGGTGCACACATTTCATTAAGGCCAACCTAATTGAGATTGTTTTAGGTCATGGATGGTACAAATGCAAGGTGAAATTTGAGTAGAAAGTGTGAATAGGAAAAAGATGCATATGTGATCAAGGGTGGTGAATTGAGTGCGAGATTAAATGCTTAGGACTTTCGAATGCAATGAGAAGAAGGTGTCTACATTTCAGTCTTCTTGAAGTTACTGGAGGCAGTGAGCTGAAGGTTGTGGATGGCATAAAGTTGTAGTGGTGGATTTCTCCTATTGCCTTGAGATAGTGAATCTCTTTGTAATAGTCTTTTTCTATTTCTCTTTCTTCTAGACAGTGAGTCCTTCTGGCAGCGAGCCTTTCTTCCGGGTAGTAAGCCCATGGCAATGAGCCTACTTGTTTTTGTGTTTCTATTCATATATATGTGAGCTAATCCTCACCGTGGTTTTTCCCTTCTTGGATTTTCCACGTAAATCTAGTGTTCTTATGTGTTTGGATGTGTTTGCATTGATGCTTCATATGTTTATATTTTGCTAATGCATAATAAGAGTTTGAAGGCTAATAAGGGTTAATATAGTATTTGAGGGTTTAATATTTTAATGTACAACTGATTCACCCCCCCCCCCTCTTAGTTGTCCTATGCATCTAACAAGATGTGTGTTAACATTTTTTTGTTAACAAAAATTGTTAGATGGCAGACATACATTAAATTAATGATATATTATAAATCTGGACCATTCATTATTAGGTTTTAGATTTGATAGGAGATATTTCATTGGCTTATCTTACCCTAGCAGGTAACCCTATTTTATGAGGGTGTTGTATTAGGGTTGCGGTATCGTGATGTATTCTGACAGTCTGATAGCGGGCATGTTGTCTCTGGATCTCTGGTGGTGATACTCCTGTGAGAAGCTTTCTCTGTAAGTATATTGTAATCTTTGTGATTTCTGAATAATATATTGGGTAGCTTTTGGAGTGTGGGTTTTTTCTCTTGAAAGGGTTTTCCCCATGTAAATCAATGTGTTGTGGTATGCATGATATCTATTTTTATTTCTATTTATTTTTTTGTAACTATTAAAGATCTATAAAGTTTTACATTATCCTCCTCTCAAAATTAGTGTAAAAAGTTGTTTCGCTACCTAAGCTTCCTTACAAGTGGTATCAGAGCCTGATACCTTTGGTTTCAATTGTGAGTTGTGTTTTTTGAACTAATCCATATTTGAGTGGGAGCTTGTGTAGAAGAAACTTTGTGATCTTGTTGCAGTAATTTTTAGATGGCAAGTTCATCAGGGAGAATAGAGGTGGATAAATTTTCTAGAAATAATTTTGAAATGTGGAAGCTGAAGATGGAAGATCTATTAATAGATAGAGATCTATGGGATGTTGTTGATGAGAAGGCTTCAAGGCTAGCATATCCTACTTTGGCTGCTCAATATGATGTTATGGACCGTAAATCCAAGGGTCTAATCAGATTGTGTTTGGCAGACTCTGTTTTAATCAATGTCCATGAAGAGAGCTCTGCACAGAAACTATGGAGGAAGCTTGGTGAGATATATCAAGCCAAATCTTTAGCGAACAAGATTTTCTTGAGGAAGAAATTGTATTCCTTGAGAATGGAAGAAGGTGGACAAATTATAGACCACCTGGAAGCATTCAATATGTTAGTGGCTCAATTGGCATCAGTTGGTGTCAAAATGGATGAGGAGGAGAAATATCAGATATTGCTTTGTTCTTTGCCTGATTTGTGGGATTCTCTTGTTATGGCTATTGGGAGTACTTATGTTATATTGAAGACTGAAGATGTGGTGGGTTCTTTGCTTTCTGAAGAGATGAGGAGGAAGGTATCCATCAGTTCCAAGGAGGCCCTAAATGTTCATGGAAGACCTAAGGAAAAAGTCAAGAAGAATGAGAAGCGTGATAAATCCAAGTCCAAGGGGAGATCCAAATCTCTTGGAAAGTCCAAAGTTGTATGCTAGAACTGTGGTAAGCCTAGACATATTCATAAGGAATACAAAGAAGAAAAGAAGAAGAAAAAGAAGAGATTTGATTATGATTCTGAGTCTGATAAGGAAGATGGTGATGCATTTATTGCATCTTTAGCAACTTGTGCAGGTAATGATGCATGGTTAATTAACTCAGGTGCATCTTTCCATATGACCTTTAATAGAGATTGGTTTTCTAAATATGAAGAATTTGATGGAGGTAAGGTGTACTTGGGTGATAATTCTTATTTCAATATTATTGGTTGTGATAAAGTTAGAATCAGGTTTCCTGATGGTAGAATAAAAAGGATTAATGGTGTGTTGCATATCCCTGGATTAGCACAAAATTTGTTATCTGTGAGAAAACTAATAGATGGAGGTGTGCAGGTAGTATTTTCTGATGCAGGTGTCAAGATGGTTAGAGGTGCTATGGTGATTGCTAGAGGTGTCGGATATGGCACATTATATAATCTTGATGCATGCATTGTTGAGTGCAATAGTACTTCTGTGAAAAGCAAGACTGTGGAAGAGGTGAGGGTTTCATCTTCAGTAGATGGTCATGGCTTTTGGGTTCCCAAGGGTGCTCTTTCTTCTAAATCAAAGTTACCTATAGAGAAAACTATGTTATGGCACTAGAGACTTGACCACATTGGAGAAAAGGGTCTAAGGACCTTGAAAAATAAAAATCTTGTTGAAGGGTTGTCTGATTGTAATCTTGAGTTTAATTTTTGTGAGCATTGCATTTATGGAAAACAAAACCGTGTTTTTACTCGAGTTCTCATAAATCTTGTGGTGTATTGGATCTTATTCATTCTGATGTGTTTGGTCCTGTAGATGTTCCTTCAATTGGAAAATCCACATATTATGTTTCATTTATTGATGACTATAGTAGAAGGATATGGGTATACTTTCTAAAGAGTATATCTAAAGTTTTCAGTTGATTTAAAGAATTTAAAGCAATGCTTGAGTTGCATATTGGAAATAAAATAAAATGTTTGAGGACTAATAATGGTGGTGAATTTTGCTCTAATGATTTTGATAGATTTTCTAAAGATAGTGGTATTCATAGACAAAAGACAACTTCGTATCTCCACAACAGAATGGAGTTGCAAAAAGAATGAACAAGACACTAATGGAGAAGGCTAGGAGTATGTTGAGTGTTGTTGGTCTAGAACAAAAGTTTTGGGCTGAAGTTGTTGCCACTGCCTGTTACCTAATTAACAGGTCTCCTACATCATCTCTTGTTGATAAGATGCCTATAGATGCATGGTCAGGTAACAAGCCTTCATTAAGACATCTTAGAGTTTTTCGTTGTGAGGCATATGCACATGTGCTAAAGGAGAAGTGAACAAAGTTGGAGAACAAGGTTGTGAAATGTATCTTCATCAGAGACAGTTATGGTGTGAAAGGATACAAGCTTTGGGATCCTGTTGCACAGAAGGTAATATATAGTAGAAGTGTTATTTTTAGAGAAACTAAGTCTTCTTCTATTACATTGCAGCCATAACAAAGTAAATAGGAAGTTGTGATTCAATTTCCTTCTACACCTGAGAACATTGAATCAAGGCCCATGGATAGACATGAAGTTGAGGAGAGATCATCTAGCTCTGAATCTTTAGAAGAGGAGGAAGAACCTCCAAATCAACTTGTTCGTAGGTCTACAAGGCATAGATAACCACCTAAAAGTTATTCACCTGATGATTGGATATGTATTTTTTCTTTGAATACTAACATGGATGAACCCAGATCTGCAGAAGAGGCATTAGGTATGAATGATGCAAAATCATAGAAGATTGCTATGGATGAAGAAATGACATCTTTGAAAAAGAATGATACATGGGATCTTGTACCATTGCCTAAAGGACAAAAACCTGGTGGTTGCAAATGGGTGTTCAAGAAAAAACATTGGTTCAGATGGAGGTATTCAGAAGTACAAAGCAAGGTTGGTTGCGAAAGGTTACTCTCAAGTTGAGGGTGTTGATTATGGTGAGATATTTTCTCTTGTTGCAAAAATGACATTTATTAGATTTTTGCTTTCTATTGTTGTTGCTTATGATTTAGAGGTTGAGCAAATGGATGTGAAAACAGTTTTCCTTCATAGTGACTTGGAGGAGGATATTTATATGACACAACCAGAGCACTATGTGGTGAAAGGTAAAGGTAATTTGGTTTACAAATTGAAGAAATCTTTGTATAGACTAAAACTGAGTCCTAGGATGTGGTACCAGAAATTTGATACATATGTCTTGAGTTTTGGATTTGAGCATTCTAAATTAGATCATTGTGTTTATTATAAAACTGATGGTGATCATTTCCTGTTTATTTCATTATATGTTGATGATATGTTATTTATTGGTAAAGAGAAAGGTATGATTTCAGAACTGAAATCTCAACTTGCTGCTAAATTTGAAATGAAAGACCTTGGTGCAGCTACACACATTCTTGGGATGGAAATTAGAAGAGATAGAGTGAATAGAAACCTATGGCTTGGCCAAAGTAAGTATGTCAATTCAATTTTACAGAGGTTTAACATGCTAGACTGTAGACCATTGTGTGTTCCCTTTTCAGTTGGAACAAAGTTATCTATTTCAGATTGTCCAACATCTCCATCAGAGATGGAAGAGATGAGCATAGTGCCTTACCAGAGTGTAGTTGGAAGTTTGATGTATGCTATGGTTTGTACTAGACCAGACATTGCCCAAGCAGTGAGAGTTCTTTCCAGCTATATGTCTAATTCTGGTAGAGTTCATTGGGATGTAGCTAAAAGAGTCTTCAGATATTTGTGCGGTACCTTAGAGTATTCCTCATTTTATCATAGTAATTTGATTGAAGACAATATTTCCCTTGATATTCATGGTTATGTGGATTCAGACTGGATAGGTGATATTGATAGTAGACGATCCACCAATGCTTATGTGTTTACTTTATTTGGTGGTGCAATTATTTGGATGAGTAAGCAACAGGTTGCGGTTGCTTTGCCCACTACTGAAGTTGAGTATATGGTAGCTACTCATGCTTGCAAAGAAGCCATTTAGCTTAAGAGACCGTGTTTAGATATTGGAATAAACAAGGTGCAGTGATAATTTATTGTGACAATCAGATTGTGATCTGTCTAGCTAAGAACCTGACATTTCATGCCAAGACCAAGCACATTGATGTAGAGTATCATTTTGTTAGAGATATGGTTGAAGATGGCAAGGTGAAGCTGGTTAAGGTAGAGACTTTGATGAATGTTGATGATTCTTAAACTAAGCTTGTAAGCAGAGAAAAGTTCAAATGGTGTTCAAAGACTATGGGCCTTTTGGCCCCTAGCAATTAAGAGACAATGTTTACTCCCTCCCGTTGCTCTTGCAAGGTGTTCAACAAGTGGGAGACTTGTTGGGAAAATGTGTCTCAACCTTGCAATTATATAAGGTTTATTGTTGATAGGATATATATATATTTATATATATTTCCTAGTTACACCGATAGGTGTAATATACAATGGGAGCATGGGGTGAAGTGGGATGCATGTTAACATTTTTTAGTTAACAAAAACTGTTAAATGGTCGACATACATTAAACTAGTGATATATTGTAAATCTAGACCCTTCATTATTAGGTTTTAGATCTGATGGTAGATATTTTGTTGGCTTGTCTTTCCCTACAAGGCAACCCCATTTTATGAGGGTGTTGTATTATGACTGCGGTATCATGATGTATTCTGAAAGTCTGATAGTGGTCATGTTGTCTCTAGATCTCTGGTGGTGATACCCCTGTGAGAAGCTTTCTCTGCAAGTATATTGTAATCTTTGTGATTTCTAAATAATATATTTGGCAGCTTTGGAGTGTGGGGTTTTTCTCCTGAAAGGGTTTTCGCCACGTAAATCACTATGTTGTGGTATGAATGATATCTATGTTTATTTATGTTGAAGTTTTTGTAACTGTTAAAGATCTGTAAATTTTTGCATTATCCTTCTCTCAAGATTAGTATAGGAAGTTGTTCCGCTACCTACGCTTCCTTACATCACCTACATAGAGGTTTGCAATCATTTACTCCTCTCTTGTCATTTTACCATTTTGTTTGATTTAAGTAATATTAGACTAGATTACATGTTATTCTATGTTTTCATGTATGCTTATAATATTTTTCTTTTGTGCATTTATTCTCTCTATGTGCAATAAATTCTAAATCTACACAAGAACTTTATTTTTCTATCATTTTGGGATGACAACATGACTTTCAAACTATAGTGCAGGCATGCTTGCATCTATACTGAACATCTTCTAGATCCATTGTCTAGATCCTCTACAGGTCCAGGTTTTTGTTTATATAATTCATTTATGTTACTTCTTTGTCTCTAGTATTTCCCTTTTTTCCATTTTCTAGATCAGTATTTTTACCTAGTGAATAAATGTAGTTTAATTAGGTAAAAATACATTTGGATAGGACTAAACATATTGCTTCTTCTATCACAAAACAATAGTATATTTTGATTATTTGTCTTATCTAGTGGAAGTGGATTAGTTGAAACTTTATACTAATTAAGAATCCACTTTTTCTACTTTATAGTAACCTATCTACTACATCTTTTATCATCTTTTCTACCTTTTCTCATTTCTTCTCTAGGATTCTTTTCAAACATGCAATTCTAAGTCTATAACATTTCTTCCATTGATCGACATAATGAAAATAAACCACACAAATACTTATAAATTGCCTCATATTTGATGCTCTATCTACTCACAAATCATTTTTGTTAATATGTGGTGACTGATCATGTTGTAGGGTTGCGGGTACACGTAGCAAGGTAAAATTTGGTGACTTTGTTAGCTGTGGTTTCCCCCAAAATAATTAATGGGCGAGTGAAGGGGTCAGAGCCCCTCCTGCGGGGTTGGGGGGGATTATCCCCCTGACAGGGGCCTAGGGGTGGAGCCCATAGTGGGGGTTGTTGGGGGCAGCG
The DNA here is from genome assembly GCA_027924645.1 of Cunninghamia lanceolata. Taxonomy (NCBI): domain Eukaryota; kingdom Viridiplantae; phylum Streptophyta; class Pinopsida; order Cupressales; family Cupressaceae; genus Cunninghamia; species Cunninghamia lanceolata. The sequence goes on along the minus strand of BSBN01000671.1, from coordinate 6,582,387 downwards.
CCCTAAAGAAAAAAATGCCTATTATTTAATAAAGGCGTCGGCAGTTAGTTTTTTATTAGCTGACAATGAAAAACCCACTTTGTTAACCACCAAAGAGGCTTGATAAATAAGCGGCTAGGGAAGGCAAAAGTGATGAGTCATAAATGAGTTTGAATGTATTTTTTCATGTAGCATAGCAGCAGTATTGAGCTGCAAGATTGCTGGTTGTAATCGGTTTGATTTTAATGGATAACAAAATACTAGATGCTTGTTTTGTGGATATAGCCCACATTTGGTGAACCACGTTAAATCTCTATCTTCATATTTGTGTTATTCTTCATCTCTATTTCTGTGTGTATTTAAATCTGCATATAATTGTAATGTATATTTCTTTGGTTTGCCATTGAAATCCTAACATAATCCCTAATAATTTTCAAAGGAACCTTCCCTACTCTCAAATTTCAAACTTCCTAATGTTACACTCTTCTATAGATTGCTTCTTAGATCAATGTTTATCTTTTCACATCTTCACACTTATCTACTCAATGCTAAATGGCTCACACTCAATGCTTTGCCAACAAGCTTCAATAAATTGTCAAATATCTTCTATCCAACAACTTAGTGCTAGAAGATTTTATCACTTTTTTCCCTCTTCAGATGTACCTTATATCCAACAGTTCAATGTTGGAAGATATCTTCTCCTTTCCTTGAACTGATTTATTTAGATCCAATGCAACCTCTATCCAAAACTTAATTGTTGGATTATTCTCTCACAAACCAATTTTTAGGGCTTCAAATTCTTGACTTTTCTTAGATCTCCACTTGCAAGACTCTCAAATCTATTCTTGTATATGGGTAAATGCAAGGAGATGGGGGACCAAAAAGTCGCCACCATCTCTAAAATTTAAACAAAACGTGAGTGCATTATAATGCTCTTGCGTTATGCTTTTAATAAAAGCAAAAAAAAACCATTTTCTGCTCATTCACCGCGTAACTTCTTTCCTCACGGCAGCAAAGAAACCAAGCAAAAGCGTGATCGCGTTGAAGAAGAGGCCATTGAATCAAGTGCACTTGAGAAAACAAGAAATTCATAATGCCACCTCACCACCAAAGACATCGTCATGCAAATTTGGAGGCTCCAGCATAGGAAGAAGGTAGGGTTTGTCAGATTTTGTTAGTTTTAGAACAATTTTTTAGTTTTGTAATGTTTGATTTATTTTTATATTGTATTTACAGTTATTGGAGAAGCAGAAAACCTAAATCCAGTTGAGGAGGGTGAAAACAACCCCCAAAACCCTCCAAACCCTCAAAACCCACCTTCACCTCCTTTTCATGTAAGGGATGATCAAGACCATTACCTAAGGATAATAGAAGAAAATAAGAAACATCTTGAAACTATTATTCAAACCCTAAACAATCCAAGTGGAACCACTTAACGTAGGAGGGCACTTGCAAAATCACTACAGGAGATTGTTTCCCACACGGATTTGGTGACAAAACAAATCACCAAATTCTAAGACTATAGGGAGAGGAGTCGGCAATATTATACCGACAAGTTGTCATATGAACAAGTCAAGAAGGAAAAAATTACAAAATCTCAATTATGCATAGAATTTATTAATCCCAAAACTGGCCAAAGATTAGAAGAAAGTTGCAAACGGTTTCCTATACATTGGTGTAGGAATGAAGACATATCCCAAAACTTTTGGGATAGATGGTACATGGTCTTCGATGAGTGGCCATGCAACAATGATGAGGTACCACAATATTTCTTGAGGAAACTCTATTACGACTTCATCCTCAACAAGATTCTAAATTATTTTGGCATTCATGAGTTCCAGGGTAGAGGTGGTGGCTCTGCCTAAGATAGACCCAGGGCTCAACGAGATGAAGACCATGTGCCTATACCCCAAGCGAGGCCAGAACATAGGTCACTCCCTTTGGCTTTGAAGGAGAATGTTGAGCTGGAGACTTTACATTCATTGACTACTCTCACCCAAACTCTATCACAACATGCCAATGATTTTACCTAGGCCGATGAGGGTGAGAGTAGTAGGCATCATGTGTCCCCACATTTGTGTAGTAAATGTGGGAACTTATGTGATTATGGGACGCAAGAGGCACGACAGGACTCTGTGACACAAGGGCAGCATGCTACGACATAGGGGCAGCATGATGTGACACAGGGGCAGGACATATTGGATGATCTTGTTCTCAGTGACGATCTCTTATAGCATACATTTGGTATTGAATCTTAGGTAGTTTGTTACAAGTTCATCCTGATTTAGTATATTGTTATTTGAAATTTGTAATTAATTATATATGATTATCTATATTATAAGTCAAAAATAATGTATGCAATTGTTTTCACAATGAAATTCCAGGGTCAGAGTCTTCATCCTGCCTCCGTTAGCCATCCATTGGCAGGTTATGAGAGGAGGTCAAGTCAGCAGGTATGTAATTTATCACATAATCATAATTATTGTAGATATGTCAATGGTAATATTATTTTGTGACAATTTAATGAGTTCAATAGTCACCAGCACCTCCACTATTTGCTTGGTCCCCTGGACGCCAAACCACCGCTTTTACGGAGGTAAATTTAACCATTTCTAATCATTATGCATTTTTAAAATAATGTTATGTATTTATTTTGTTTGAATAATCTTGAACTTGATTTTCAGATGCTGAATACAGTGGAGACTCCTCCTCATCTTCGTGAGTCAGTGCAGATAGGCATTGATGCAGCCATGATGTCTGCAAATCCTTTGACTGAGGTATGAGCTAATAACATGAAAATATTATAATTTTGTATTTATTTTTTTATCTCATGTCATTTGATGTACATAAATGATATTTATGTTTAGTCAATTTTGCTTCTTCATGCTTCTCACATGAGGTCACAATTCCAGTCCATTCAACTATGGAAGAAGAGAGAGAGAAGATGATGGAGAATGATCATCAGTTAGCGGTAAGTGATCAATTACATATGTGATGTTATATATTTCATACATTTTCTATACTAATGCACATATTATTTGTTTGTATTAATAGGTGTAGCTGGATGAAATTTATTCAAAGAGGTCTACTTGACAGCAGAGAGAGGATGTGTCACTGACTGGCTCTCCATCTTCACATTCAAAGAAGGGCCGCCGATTATTTCCTAAAAGTCCATAGGAAACTAGATTTTGGGAACTTTTTTGTATGCCTAGATGGCTTTGTATACATACTTTTGTATGTTAATCCGATGTATATTTTTGTATATTTGCCTGTATGGCTTTGTTTGGACACACCTATATGGCTTTTTATATAAACTAGATGTTATGTTCATGACATTATGTATATGACAGTTTATATTAAATATTTAATATGATAATCAATTATTGTTAAATGAATTTGGCTTTACAAGTGCCAATTGCATTTGCTTGAAAGTTTAGAAATCATTTTCAAATAATCCATTTTGTGCATATTTTGCAATCATTAAATTATGTGGGACTATTCATTTCTTTGAGGCATCATTTCAAATAGTTCACATGCCTTGTCTATGCTTCCATACTTTCCATACATGTCTACAAGGGCAACTTTGCAAATACAATACATGTGACAAAATTCCTATATCATTTATGCTTTGATGGTTGTCCACACCATGTTCTCTAAATCCCATTATAGCATAGGCAAGGAGGAAGTTGGTTAAGGATGTGCAATTTGGTTTTAGACGTGCCAAAATTTGCGTAAATGGTTGAAATTTATTTTTGTGCATTTGCTTGAGAGTTTTTAAAGCCTTATGAAAAATCTATTTCGTGCATATCTTGTAATCATTGCATTCCATGAGACAACATTTCTTTGAGGCATCATGTCAAATAGTTCATGTTCGTATATATGCTTCCACACAAGTTGCATACATGTCTTGCAGGGTACTTACAACTACGACATTTGACAAAATTCCTATATCCTTTATGCTTTGATGGATGTCTATACCGTGCTCCAAACATACCATTTCTAAGGTTTTGGAATTTAGCTTTACACTTGCCAATTGTATTTTCTTGGAACTTTCTAAAGGCTTATCAGTAAATCCATTTTGTTCATATCTTGCAAACATTGTATTCCGTGAGGCGACATTTCTTTGAGGCGTCATGCGAAATAGTTCACGTGCCTTGTCTATGCTTCCACACTTTCCATACATATCTCTGAGGGCAGTTGTAACTACAACATCTAACAAAATTCCCATATGTTTTATCCTTTTGATGGATGTCAATTTTGGCATAGGCAAGGAGGATACTGGATAAGGTTGTGCAATTTTGCTTTACACCCACCAATCGCACTTGCTTGAAAGTTTCTAATGCCTTATCAAAAAATCCATTTTGTTCATATCTTGCAATCATTGTATTCAATGAGGTGACATTTCTTTGGGGCATCATGCCAAACAATTCACGTGCCTTGTCTATGCTTCCACACTTTGCATACATGTCTACAAGGGTGATGCAGTTGGTAAGGAGGACGACTCAACACCATGGAAACATATTTCATGGTGCAGGAGCACCTTAGCCACAACCAATCTTAGCTAGGAGCATGTCATAACAAGGTCCTAGGACATCATAGGACAAGTTGATGGTCTTGTGTCATCATTTTGCATGTAATAAGTGTTAGAAATGAAAGCAACACTACTTCAATAGAATCTGATTCGAGATAAATTTCAGCAATCTTTAACTGTGTGCTATTAACAATGGAGATTGTAACAAAACATAAACCCACAATATAGAAATATACCAGAAGAAAATGAAGCACATAACACAAGTGTTTAATGTGGAAAAAACACTTTCGGGTAAAAAACTCCATCAAGAAAAGAGGTCAAGTTGTATTATCTTCACAAAAGGAGATTACAAATACATTCACTTCCTCTGTCCTCCAACCTTTACTCTAGCAGAACCTGGGTACCTATAAACTGTTATATGCATCTCATCTACTATGCTATGGTTTATATAGAATTTACACAACCTCAAGACATTAAATGACTTCTTACAAGCTCATAACACTTGTCAAGAGTCAACAATACAACCTTAGGTGTCCATGGCCAAGAATAGGCTCTTACAAGGTCATAAATGCTGTCATACATGCATCCTACACTTGGAAAAATGTGCCCATGAAAGATTGAACGCCTTGGGGCTAAAAATAGCCACTTACAGCATCTTATGCTGCGTCATATGCTATTATAAGTGTCATAGATTCTTATGACAACTTACAGTTGTCATAGAATCTCTTACACCTTCTTACAACATCTATGACATGCGTCATAACACTAAAAATAGATTATTCCTCCACATGTGCACCCCACTTTGACCAATTACCATATACCATAGTAAATGACATCCCGTAACTAACGCTGGTAACTCTGGGACTTACCGTGTAGTAACTTTGTAATTACCATGGATAGTAAATAATTTTTACCACTGCCAGTGAAACTTGTACATCCCTTATGGGTAATTACAAATAACAAATGGAATAATACAATAATGGGATTTACAAGGTTAATGGTACCTTATCCCAACATTCTCCCACTTGACATTATACATTGTAAATCAACCCATAGGAAATCAAATGAAAAATAATCAGGCACTAGAAACAAGGCCCATGGCCTCTCTTCACCATACAAACTTCTCTGTGCTAATAGGCTTAGTCAATGAATCTGCAACATTCTCTTGAGTGTCTATCTTCTTTAGTTCAATCTCTCCATTTTCAACCAACTCTTGAACAAAGTGATATTGAACATCAACATGCTTAGTTTGAGCATGATACATGGGATTCTTGGCCAAACAGATAGCACTTTGGCTATCACAACCAATCTAAATGATCCTGCAATCAAAACCAATACCTGTACATAGTCTCCTCAACCAAACTGCCTCCTTAGAGACATGAGTAGTAACCATATACTCTACTTCTGTGGTGGACAAAGAAATTGTGGGTTGCCTCTTACTCATCCAACTCACTGCACCTCCTGTTGGTTTCCAAATCTGCAGAGGGTTTGCCAGCTCCAATGCACAGGCTGATTTGGCCAACAGATTACGGGAGGTTGCATGAGCTACCTCCCCTTCACTTCTGGTTCTACCGCACCAAGGGGGGTATCCCTATAGCTCAAGATGTAACCTTGACTAGCTCAAAGATAGAAAGATCTAACTTGACAACAACAGGCAGAATACTCTCATGTATGGACCAAGATCTGCATGATAGATCACAAGGTTGGCAACATTCTTGGACATATGTGTCTGGTTGGGTATGAGAGTATGCAGGGGGTTCCTAATCCTACTCCTACAACTAACAGGTGGAAGTGATGAAATGGGTGGACATAATGTCCTGGATGCAAGACAAGGGGTTTTGGCTCATAACTACTGACCCAAGAGCAAACTGGTGCCTATCCATTGGGCAAGAAGTCAACTAGACATATACAGCAGGTGGTTTGCAACTTTCACTCAAGTTTCAGGGGGTTGGACTTGATGCTTGCCTTACAAACATCACCCAAGAAAAGGTATCTAACTGCCTCTACTTACAAATATCCCTACAGACATACAACCTTCTCCATACATTGACCTAAAATAGTTTAATCCATTCCTTGAATGGAAGTTACAGATCAAGCATGCATTATAGATATCTATACCCTTGAATCTATGAAACCCTTAGCAACCAGATTCAAAAGAAGGATGACATGCAGCAAATGGAGACAAGCAGATAGACACATGCAATAAGCCTTTTTCATATAAATCAACACTGAAACTAAAAATATGTGCAAAATACACTCATGCTACAACACATAAACTCCAAAATGGGATAAAAACAACTAGGATCATGCCCTATTCTTCATTATTTACACAAAAATGCCCCAGGCTTTAACAACCTCAAATGAGTGACACAGTCTGCCTTTTATAGCAAAACTGTGTACTCAACGAATTAATTACAAGGTACATCAAAAATCTGCCAGATACACTTCATGATCAGAAAAATGGTGCTTAAAATCAGTAAATGTTGCAGCAAGAAATAGAGGACAGAGCAGGTGAGATCAGGATCTGGGCCGCCGCCTAAAGATTTTCTGTCTAAATCGAGTAGCTGGCGTGTCCCTTCAACCCATACCTCTGTGCAACCTTGCCATTAATGTTTCAGCTACCCACAGCCCCTGGAAACGCAGCAGCAGCAAACCTCCAGAGTTTTCCCGCTCAAAAATAGTTGCAAACGCTCAAGAGAAAACCCTCGCTGCAGGTTCAAAACGTGGCCGTCGATCAAAAACCTAGTCGCAGACACCAACGACCTCAAAAATAGTTGAAAAGTCGCCAGCCAACCAAATTGTGCCACGTAGACACTTCAAGTTTCAATCGCTGACTTTTTCGCTCCACCATTTGCTTTTGAGAAAGGGACATGCGGCGGCTTCCGCAGTGTCTCTGAAACATAAAGACCCTCCCTGAAGCTCATGCAGATGCCGACACTTGGCGCTTTCCACACTACACTTGAGAAACATTTGAAACATTTTAGATTCTCGTAGATGCCGACACTTGGTAGGCTCCACAGCACCTTAGAAACTTCAAACATCTCGCCAGGGAAAGGGTCATAAGCAAAAGAAACTTTGGTGCCGCATCCAACACGTGGCACCCTCCACGTTACCTGACCCTCATACTGTGGCCCACCATTACTTCGCCACACTTAACAAGAAACAAAATAGAAACTATCTCAGAATCTGACACTTGTCGGCTTCCGCAGCAATCTCAAGGGGTACATGGCACTGTCCGCAGCAGCTTAGAAACTTTAAGAAACTCAAGTGGACAGCGACACCTGGCAAGCTCCGTGTTGCCTTGAGAAACATTAAGGGTCTTTAGTTACTTTTTCTGTGTCTCTCGAGTGCCTCCACGTGGTGCCTTCCGCGGCACTTTGAAATATGTATTGAAACTGCGTTGAAACTTTGGTGGAAGCTGACACGTGGCGCCATCCGTGCTCCAGTTGAAACATTAAGGGGCCGCTTCCGCTACTGACACGTGGCGCCCTCCGTAGCAAGTAACTTAGAAACAAAAGAGAAACAACTTCTACTACGTGGCATACTCTACGTTAAAGTTATCATTCGAAAGCAAAAGCGCGGCTCCAAATTGGGTCTTGACACTTGGTGGATCCCGCGGCACAGGCACATTTTTGACCCTCACTGCCACACTTAGAAACATTTTAGAAGCTGGAAATTGTGGCCCGATATGCATCCAGAAATGCATCTAACTCAAATTTTAAAGGGCTGATAGGATCTCTCGACCCGTCACTGCCATTTTAACCTGCACACAACTGATTTCTTGCATTTTTGATAATTGCAGGGGCCAAAAGTGTTGGAATTTTTAGATTTTTTGGTAAGAGACCTGACTCAGAACCCCAAACATAAATTATTACTAACACCTCCAAACAAAGTAAACACATAGCCACTAGTGGACCTTCGACTATCCAAGTCACATGCCTAATCTGCATCAACAAAACCCTGTATATCCAAAGATTTATCAGCACTATCAGTACAAGACTAAACCAAACAATGATTAGGAGTACCTACAAGATATTTAAACACCCTCTTCGCATAGTTCCAATGCTGTCTACCAGGGTTAGACATAAATCTGCTCAAAACTCCCACTGCTTGGGCAATATCCGATCTAGTGCAAACCATTGCATACATCAAACTTCCTACAACACTAGCATATGGCACATTAGACATATCCTCAAGATCATCCTCAATCTTTGGACACATATCTAATGAAAACTTAATACCAATGGGTAAAGGAACTCTAACTGGGTTATAGTCATGCAAACTAAACCTCTACAAAATAGTACACATACTTACTTTGTGACAACCAAAGCTTTCTGTTAACTCTGTCCCTCCTGATCTCCATTCCCAAAATATACTTGTAGCACCAAGATCCTTCATCTCAAATGCACTTGAAAGTTGGGCTTTAAGCTCACTGACCATACCCTTAGTATTGCTGAAAAACATGTCATCAACATACAAAGCAATAACTAGTATAAAATCATCAACACAATGAATGTAAACACAATGATCCTCCTCGCTTCTAACAAAACCCAATTTCAAAACAAATGAATCAAACCTTTGATACCACATTCTGGGGGACTGTTTCAGACCATAAAGAGACCTCTTTAACTTGCAAACCCAATGTTCTTTTCCTTTTACCTCAAAACCTGTAGGTTGTTGCATATAAATTTCTTCTTCAAGATCTCCATGCAAGAACGCAGTCTTAACATCCATTTGCTCAATCTCCCAATCATAAGTTGCAGAAATGGATAAGAGAAATCTAATAGAAGTCAATTTAGCAATAGGAGAGAATATCTCACCAAAATCAACTCCCTCTCTCTGGGAGTAGCACTTGGCTACCAGTCTAGCCTTGTACTTCTCTAATGACCCATTTGTTCCAAACATCTTCTTGAAGACCCACTTACAACCTATGGCCTTTCTTCCTTTGGGCAAATGAACAAGATCCTAGGTGTTACAAGAGTCTAAAGCCATCATCTCCTCCTGCATGGCTAATTGCCAAGACTCACTATCATCTGTAGAAATAGCTTCCCTGTAGGATCTAGGTTCATCGTTAGTACTCAATAAAGCATATACACAATAGAAATCTGGTGGGCTATACCTATCAACTGGATTCTGTTGTCTTGTGGATCTCCTTAAGGGTGGAGTAAGAGACTCTACTTGTTCTTCTACATGATCATCTGCAACAACTTCTTCTGTAACAACAGATTCATCTTCATCAGAACTACTTAAATCTTCTTCTTCTTCACCCCCCAATCCATCATTTTGTTCTTCCTGAGGTGCATCTTGCTACTCTAAATCAAAGTGCACCTTCTTTACCTTTTCATATTTTTCTTTTGGCTACTCAGGTTCAAAAATAGCTCTAAGTTCCCTGAAAATAACATCTCTAGAAAAGATAATCTTGTGGGTTAGTGGATTCCAAAGCTTATAACCTTTGACATTATCACCATATCCAATGAATGTACACTTTTCAGCCTTTGGATCCAACTTAGATTGCTTTTCCTTAGGCACATGAACAAAAGCCTCACAGCAAAAAACCCTTAAATGTGAAACAGAAGGTTTCTTACCTGTCCACACTTCATAAGGTGTGGAATCAAGAGCCTTACAAGGAGATCTATTTATCAAGTAGCAAGCAGTACACATAGCCTCTGCCCAAAAGCATTTATCCAACTGTGCATCACTAATCATACTTCTGGCCCTTTCCATAATTGTTTGGTTCATCCTTTCTGCAACACCATTCTACTGTGGTGTATACGGAGTTGTCTTTTGTCTGATTATACCTGCATGCTTGCAAAACTCATCAAATTCCTTAGAGAAATATTCCCCTCCATTGTCATATCTTAATATTTTTATCTTTAAACCTGATTGGTTCTCTACTAAGACTTTGAATTCCTTAAACTTAGTGAAAACTTCATATTTATGCTTCATAAAATAAATCCATGTAAATTTGGATACATCATCAATGAAGGTTACAAAATAATGAGATTTTCTGATAGATTCATTATCCACAGGTCCAAACACATTTGTATGAATAATTTCTAACTTCTCTTTTGCTCTATTGCTTCCTAAAGGAAATGATTTTTTGTTTTGTTTACCAAACACACAATGCTCATAGAAATCAAAGTGCCCATCAGAATAGGAGAAACCATCCAACAAAGTTTTATTCTTAATAGTTTTTAATACATTATTGCTTGTGTGGCCCAATCTATGGTGCCACAACATACATGCATTTTCAGTATTAGCCTTAGATACATAGGAGGCATTATAAACTGTAGTGGCTTCAAGCTTGAACGGTCTTTTGAATCTCTTCCCCTTCACTACCACCAAATTCCCTCTCACTAATTTGCAGCCATGCTTGTCAAATGTCACATGCATTCCCAAATCATTCAACTTCAAAACTGAAATTAGATTTCTAGCTAATCTAGGAACATGCAAAACACTTGGGAGGGTTTTAATCCTCCCATCACTGAAACATAACAATACCTTTCCTTTCTCAACAATCGAATATGAAGAGTTGTCACCAAGGTAAATATTACCTCCATCATATTCTTCATATGAGGAGAACCATTCCTTATGCAGAGTCATATGAAATGAGTATCCCGAGTCAACCAACCAGCGATCATTAGAAACAAGATTATATACAGAAAGTAAAACTTCTTCACCTGCATTCGAGGACTTATCCGAAGTACTCTCCCATTGTTTCTTGGGGTTTCTACACTCCTTCACATGTCCCCTTTTACTGTAGTTCCAACACTTTACTCTGTTCTTTTTACTAGGAGTCTTAGACCGGCCCTTGGACTTGTCCTTAGCCCCTTTCTAATCTCCTTTAGGTCCTCTTTCCTTAGACCTTCCCCTGACACTAAGAGCATCCCTTGGACTATCTGAACTCTTCTTCCTCAATTCCTAATAGTAGCACTAAAACAAGAGCATCCAACTTCGGATCTGCGAGGTTAGCAGTGATAGCAAGGATAACATTCTCCCAAGACTCAGGTAAAGAACAAAGAAGTAAGATACATTTATCTTCCTCACTAACCTCAACATCTACTGAATCAAGCTAACTCACTAATAAATTAAAAGAATTTAAATGCTTTGTAACTGATTCACCTTCTCGCATTTTCATGAAAAATAATTTTCTTTTTAAATAAAGTTTATTTGCCATACTCTTGGCATGATAGATCTCACCCAACCATTTCCACAACTTGTATGCAGTCTCTTCCTTTGCGACATTCAAAAGGACAAAGTCTAAAAGACACAACCAGATGGTTCCCTGTGCCTTCTTATCCAGTCTATCCCACTCATCTTGAGAGACATCATCGGGTTTCTTCTCTTTTTGAACATCCAACCATTGGTTTCTTTCTTCCAACAAATCTTCCATTTTCAGATTCCACAACTCATACCCGTTACGTTGAACTTCTCAATGTCCAATCGAGAGGTTGATGCAACAGTGGATGCAGCCATAATAACAACACAAGATCTACAAAACAAACACAACCAAATCTCCCACTACAGCTACAGCTTCCACACTACCACCCAAGAGTCAAAGTTGGTCAGGCTCTGATACCAAATGTTAGAAATGAAAGCAACACTACTTCAATGGAAATCTGATTCGAGATAAATTTCAGCAATCTTTAACTGTGTGCTGTTAACAATGGAGATTGTAACAAAACATAAACCCACAATAAAGAAATATACCAGAAGTAGAATGAAGCACATAACACAAGTGTTTAACATGGAGAAAACCCTCTTGGGTAAAAAACTCCACCAAGAAAAGAGGTCAAGTTGTATCATCTTCACAAAAGGAGATTACAAATACATTCACTTCCTCTGTCCTCGAACCTTCACTTCGGTAGAACCTGGGTACTTGTAAACTGTTATATGCATCTCATCTACTATGCTATGGTTGATATAGAGTTTACACAACCTCAAGACATTAAATGACTTCTTACAAGCTCATAACACTTGTCAAGAGTCAACAATAAAACCTTGGGCGTCCATGGCCAAGAATAGGCTCTTACGGGGTCATAAATGCTGTCATACATGCATCCTACACTTGGAAAATGTGCCCATGCAAGCTTGAATGCCTTGGGGCTAAAAATAGCCACTTACAACATCTTATGACACGTCATATGCTATTATAAGTGTAATAGATTCTTATGACAACTTACAATTGTCATAGATTCTTATGATAACTTATAGTTGTCATAGAATCTCTTACACCTTCTTACAACATCTATGACATGTGTCATAACACTAAAAATAGATTATTCCTCCACATGTGCACCCCACTTTGACCAATTTAACTCCGTAATTACCATGGATAGTAAATATTTTTTACCACTGTCGGTGAAACTTGTACATCCCTTATGCGTAATTACAAATAATAAATGGAATAATACAATAATGGGATTTACAAGGTTAATGGCACCTTATCCCAACCACAAGGTCAAATGACCAATGTCATTTGTGTTTGGAGTCATGTTTTATGTTGTTGTCAAACAAAAAGTCTAATAATGCAAGTAGTGGTAAGAAGTTGCTTTGTCAACTTAATAAATCATGTAATAAGGAGGTTACCCAACAATCAAATACATTGAAAGTCAGTTATGATTGACTGGAACTATTGCAAACATGTATAAAGACCTTCACACACACCGAGGAGGGATTGGTGAAGAAGGTTTTGAAGGGCAAAGTTGAATAAAACTGAGTTTTTTGCTACTTTTCCTAAAATTTGACTGTTCCAAGACGTACTGCTCATCTGTATAGTACTGTCATGGTCTAAAACCACCTGCATTGTGAAGGGGAGTGAATGACCTTTCATTTACATCTTGTTTGAGGCATTTTCATTGAATTTGGAGGGAGAAAATCATGTTTTTCTAGAAATTGTCATAAAACCCTGAACTAGGGTTTTGAGGCTAAAAACTATGTATTTCTTTGTCATTCCACAAAGTTAATCACTCTAGATTGGTGGAATGGGATGGAATAAGGTAGGATCATTGTTCCCAATAATCCCTAGGTCAGGAAACAAGAATATAGCAGAGTATGAGGATGCAATGGCCTAATATGACTATGTATTAGGCAAAAAGAGGGTACAATCCATACAATAGTGCCTTAACAAGTGTTTCAAAGGCCAAAACTAGTGAAATTGGTTCCCTTTCCATGCATGCTAGGGTTCCCAGGTGGTTTGGTGTGGTGGGTTTGCATTGGCATAGTAGTTTCCTTGTAAAGGAGGCCTAATTAGGCCTAGTCTGAAACTGAACTATCATGAATTTGGAGCCTCCTGTCCAAAACAACCCATGTCCCACTTTTGCTATGTTGACAAGAAGGATAATTGGTACTCAAAACTATTACCTTGCCAAGATTATGTCCCATGTGAAAGAAAACCTCTGTCAAACCCAAAAATAGGGCTACAAGGCTTGAGGCCTATTTATGAAGAAAGTCTCCATATCCTTATTTTCTATGAAAGGTAGTGAATGGGGAAGGTTGGTAGGGTTGTGTAGGTACCCCCATTGCATCACTTCACAACAATGGGCTAAGACCCCAAACCCTTTTTCAACTAGACATGAACTCAATTAAGACTACAAACCCAACAATTGGTTCAAAACCTCAATCTCTGCAAACCAACTCATGAAACACCCTTGAAATGATGAATGTGACAAAAAGACCATTCATGGTCACCAAGAACATAAGCTTTGCATATAGGTTATTCTTCCTCATAAACTGCCCTTACAAGCTAGTAGCCCTCCAAAAAATTGATTTTTGGAACATAACTTACTGATCCATGACCTCTGACACAAAGGAGGACATATTAGGATACCTATTTGGATGTTTTACAACATATCTCAAATGCACCTGTGTTGTTTTGGAACATTCCCTTCAAAAATGGACTGGTAATTTGTATATGAGGCCTAATTAGCGTACTTTTACAAAGCATCAACTACTATTCTTGACCCCTAAACTAAAAATTGCACTCCAGAGGTTGAGTTAGGTCCTATATGGACTGAATCACTCATTAGTATAATTATTCAAAACCCTTCTTTAACCATTTTTCAAAACCCTCATCATTGCACTGTCAAATAGACCAAAAACACATAGGGTTGTTTTGCAAATGCAATGTATACATGTATTGGAGAGTTGGAAAATAACCATGTGGTTGGTTGTGGTAGTTGTAGGTCATATGAAACTGCTTAAAACATGTATTAAAGCCCTCACATACCCCGAGGAGAGAAGGGAGATGAGTTTTGTATTACAAAATTTGAATAAAAATTCAACTTTTTTCTAATTGTTTCTGCAAAAACATTGTTCCAGGCTGTATCACAACCCTATACAGCCTATCCATGTGCTAAAATATATTGGAAGTGGTAGTGGTATGTCTTAACTTTCAAATGCACTTTGTTTGAGGAGAAACCATTGAGTTTTGAGTGAGATATCTTCATTTTTTCTGAAACTGCCTGTGTAACCCTCAAAACAAGGGTTTGAGTGTGTAAAGGGATATTTCAAACCATTCCACTTGTTGTATGACCCTATAACTCAGTGGAATAGTTTGGTTTGGATGTGTTTTATATGTCCATGAAGTCAAGGAAGCAGGAGATGGAGTTTAACCAAACTATGGTGTTGTCCTAGGCAAGTTTTGCCTTGTTTCCAAGCAAGAAAGGGTGGTTTAGGCTAGGGTTTGTTAAAGAAGGTTGGAAAGTACTAGGAGATGGTTCCTAAAGAATATGCAGACCATTTTTTAAGTGTTCCAAGTTTTGTTAAAGTCTGAGAGTGTGTGGAAGGTAGAGTTTCAATAAACCCTCCTCAAATTGGCCTAGATTGAGGATTTTTGGGGTTTGGTATGTTAGTGAGGCTTTCTCCTAAAAATAATTGTGGTTTTGAGAGTTTGGACACATGGGGGATGCTTCCCCACCAAGTCTAGGGGGTTGTTGGATGTTTAGAGGTATGTTTCTTCACAAACTAGGCCTAATTAGCCTATTTTAGACAGCGAAAAATGCCATTTTTGAGGTACATGGTCCAAAGGAGTCACTATTGGTTTTGAGATATGTTATGTAACTTCGAAATGGGTATCTAAATCTGTATTTATTTTGGGAGGTATTTTGGAAAGTTTGAGAGAAAAACCCCAAAAATAAGGTCTGTTGTCCTACTAGATTAGGCCTGATTGAAACATGAAAAGTATGAAGATTGAGACTAGGCACTTTGAAGGTTGTTTGATTCACATGTAATTGAGTTTGTTGAATGGTCCAACAACCCCTCATTGCATCAGCTTTACACTCGCCAATTTGGTGCAGGGGCACCAAATTCATTTTTTTGCAAGTTTGGTCAAATGAGGTCTAATGATAGGTTTTTTTGGGGTGTTTTTAGTTTATTTGGTCTAATAAAGTCATAATAGACCATGTGCAAGGTCAATAAAGTCATTTTACGTTCATTTTACAAAAGTTATCAACATGTATATAGTGGAAAGGTGCTAGGAGTGTGATGTAGAGCGCACAGTGGAAGCGGTTAACAGATCAACAAACTTGATCGGTGAGAGTCTGACCTATGTCTTGGCGATCTACTCTTATCGGCCAAACATACCCCATCGGCCACCTTGCAACTTCTCTGTCTGATCTCTCAACTCTCCCTGACAGCTCAACACAATGCTTTGTCTTTGGTGAGACTACACACCATCGGCAAGCTTGAAAACTACTCCGCCGATACACACCGATCACTCTGGACAAATGCCTACAAACTCTGGATGATGTGCCGATGGACACACTTGACTTTGTTTGACTACCCCTGACACTTCAGCGTGACTTCCTTCGTCGGCAAACCTCTTGTTCATTCTCTCGATATGCTGATATGTGTTGTCGGTGAGACTTCCTTTGTTCTTCACCAATACTACTCCTATCGGTCCAACACCGTTGATCAGTGTAACTTCTAAAAGCTTCCCCAAGGGCTATGTTACGCCAATGGCAACTCTTGTAACTCTGTAACTACGCAAATACCAAACTAGTATACATAAACAAAACTCAACAGAATGGAAGAGGGTCTATAATCCTCTGAAACACTTGATCACCCATCAATTTGGCCACTCCACTAACAACACTTTTCCTATTGGTTCAATGACTAGTCACATAGAGATGCCTAGTCAAACTCATGCCAAACTCCTTGGATCCTTGAGTACTTGACCCAAAACCACAAAAAACACAAAATGTACACTGTATTCCTCCATCACACTGAAAATGAGAATCTTGCTTTCAGTGGACAAAGGAATAACAGTCCATTTATTCACAAAAACCCTAGTTTCTAGGTTTTCAAACCAGTCTCTGCAAAAAGAACAATTTCTCACTGACTATGACACTTCAAGACACCCAACCACTTCCAAATGAAAGCTACTTCAATACATGAACACTTCCAGTCAGTTTCAGGCAATCACCTATCCGTACAGGCCGTACAAAATGACTATTACAGAGAAATACTCAGAAAGAACAATGTTTCAACACACCCAAAAATCTAGATCTTCATTCATTCATTCCTGTCATTACACCCAACTCCTCACCTATAAAAGTCTTGAGACCTTTGTTTACATCCCTCCCAACCATACAAACTGATTTTGAAAGTCAATTAACCGTTGGTTTTCTCCTCTCACAAGAAAACTACATGTTTTCATTGTGTGATTACATCAAACTTGACCAAACATGGTCTACATAGGTCTAGTGACCAAATTGACAAAAAAACCTTATTACAAACATGATGTGGCTTAAAAAGCCTTATTGAAAACATAAACAAAACATGACTCCTGTACCATAGAGAAGGTGCTCCTGCACCATACTCCCCCTACAAGAAAAACTCAAGTCCCTTGAGTTGCCAACTATTGGAGTGTTTTCCCATGCTTCAAGATGTCTACCTCACTCATCCATGTAGCCTCTAAATCAGAGAGATCCTGCCACTTGACCAAGTACTCCTTGTACACACCCTTCCTTGTCTTTTTGACAACCTTGGAATCTAAGATGCATTCCAATTGTAAAGGCTTACTTGGAGGTAGATCTCTAACCCAATCTTCATCTTCAATCACAACATCTAATCCATCTTCAACATTCAATGGAGGTCTGAATGGAAAGAGGTCTGAAGCATTGAATATGGGAGAAATACCAAGACCGGATGGCAATTCTATTTCATAAGCATTTGGATCAAACTTATGCACTACCTTTCATGGTCCTATTTTCTTCATCAGAAGCTTGGTTGGCTGTCCTTTAGGCAACCTTTCCTTCCTTAGATAGGCCATCACCAAATATCCCACCTTGAATTGTACATCTCACCTTTTGAGATCTGCCCTATCCTTGTATTTGGAGACTATTTTTTCCAACTGAACTTTGACTTGATCATGAACTACCTTCATGGTGGTAGCAAAATCTTCTCCTAGAGCACTCCTCTTATCCCAACCTTGTAGGTCTTTGAGTTCAAGTGGTCCTCTTGGATGGAAACCATAAATAATTTCAAATGGACTCTTCCCTGTGCTTCTATTCACTGAATCATTGTAAGCATACTCAGCTTGACTGATAACCAAGTCCCACACCCATGCTACTTGGTAAGGCATCTTAGAAGGTTACCTAGGGACCTATTAACAACCTCAGTCTGACCATTAGTTTGGGGATGGTAGGCTGATGAGAAAGACAATTGTGTTCCCAATTTTCTCCATAAGGTCCTCCAAAAATGACCAACAAACTTGGAGTCTCTATCAGTGACAATTGAAAGGGGCAAACCATGGATTCTAACCAGTTCTCTGAAAAAGAGACCAATAATGTGAGATGCATCATTTGTGCCTTTGCATGGCATAAAATGAGCCATCTTACTAAATCTATCCACAATGACAAAAACACTATCCACACCCCTTACTGACTTAAGGAGACCAAGTACAAAATCCATACTAATGCTCTCCCAAGGCCTATTAGGAATAGGAAGGGGTTGGTACAAACCAACATTAGAAGACATACCCTTGGCCTTTTGACATATGGTACAACTTGCAACATATCTCCTTACATCTGATTGTACTTTTAGCCAATAGTAGAATCTAGTGACTTGTTCCAAAGTCTTGTCCAACCCAAAGTGTCCTCCTAAGGTTCCATTGTGCTTCTCTTTGATGATGTTATCCCTCATTGAACACTTAGGAACACATAGCAAACTACCCTTGAATAAGAGACCTTCCTGCAACACAAAATCTGAATATTCACCATGAAAAGTGTTAGCCAAACTAGCACAAACTACATAAGTAGCTTTGAAATCTTCATCCTCCTTGTATAACCCCTTCAAAAAATCTATCCCCATGCTTTCCATCTGTACTTCATGTATGACAAGCATCCTTCTACTTAAAGCATCAGCCACTTTGTTGGCAACACCCTTTTTATGCTTAATAGTGAAGGTATAGGCCTGCAATTGTTCCATCCACTTAACATGTCTATGATTCAACTTTTCTTGACTATTTAGAAAGCTAAGAGCATGGTTATCAATAAAAACAATGAATTCTTTGGGCAGCAAATAGTGTCTCCACTTTTTGAGAGCTTGCACCATTGCATAAAACTCTAGGTCATAGGTAGAGTACCTTTGTTTAGCCTCGTTCAACTTCTCTAAAAAAAAGGCCACTAGATGTCCATCTTGACTAAGAACAGCACCTATTGCTTGCTGACTTACATCACATTCCACTACAAAAACTTTGTCAAAATCAGGGAGCACCAATGTAGGTAATTCAGCCACTTTCTTCTTTAACAATTCAAAGTTATCATCTGCTTGCCTTGTCCATTAAAATTTGCACTTTATGCCACCCTTGATGGTGTTAAGAATAGGAGCACTTATGTGACTGAATCCTCTAATGAACTTCCTATAAAAAGTTGCCAAGCCATGGAAGCTCCTAACATCTCCCATTGTCCTAGGAGTAGGCCAATTGAGAATGGCCTCAACCTTTGTGGTGTCCATCTTCAAACAACCATTAGAAATCACAAAACCTAGGTACACAAGTTCAGTTTTCATGAACTCACACTTATCCAAGTTGATCATCAACTTATTCTCATGTAACTTCTGCATCACTTGTCCAAGATGCTTCACATGTTCTTCTTTTGTCCTGCTGAAAACAAGTGTGTCATCAAGATAAACAATTACAAATTTGCCAATGAATTCAACAAGTACCTCATTCATCAAATGCATGAATGTGCTTGGGGCATTGCTAAGGCCGAATGGCATGACAAGCCACTCATAGAGACCTTCATTTGTCTTGAAGGCAGTCTTCCATTCATCTCCCTACCTAATTCTGATTTGATGATAACCAGATTTCAAATCAATCTTTGAATAATAACATGACCCTCCAAGATAGTCCAAAAGATCTTCAATCCTTGGCATAGGGAATCTATACCTTATTGTGATCTTATTTATCACCCTTGAATCTGTACATAGCCTCCACTTCCCATCTTTTTTTGGAGCAAGTACACTAGGGACTGCACATGGACTAAGACTCTTTCTAATCAATCCTTTCTCTAAGAGTTCTTGAATTTGTCTACTCACCTCCTCATTCTGTTGTGGTGTCAATTTATAGGTAGCCTTATTGGGCAATGTGGCACCTAGGATCAAGTCAATTTGATGACTTATATCTCTCATGGGTGGTAAGGAGTTAGGAGTATCCTCTACCACAAGATCTTGGTACTTATCCAACAATTGCTGCACTTCTAGTGGAATCTCTTTCTGCTTTTTGTCTTGCTGACCTGATTCATCTTTGGGCTTCATTACCAAGGCATATACTTGGGTATCCTTATCCTTCATGAGGTGTACGAACTCTTTTCCACTAACCATCATGACATTGGTGTCATTACTCTTCTCTCCAATCTGCTCTTGCATAGGATCCGTCCTAAACTTCCTTCCATTCTTGGTGATGAGGTATGTGTTCTTCTCACCATCATGTTGTGCCTTCACATCATACTGCCATGGACATCCAAGAAGAAGCTGACAAGCATCCATAGGGATAATCTCACATAGTACCTTGTCCTTATAATCACCTATCTCAAACTCAACCCAAGTTTGTTCTTCTACCATGTAATTTTGATTCTTATTCAACCAAGAGATCTTATGAGGACTAACATGGGGCAGACTTTTCAACTTACATTTCTCTACCATTTCAGTAGACACTACATTCTCAGTAGAACCTGAATCAACAATGATTTTACAAAGCTTACCATATGCTATACCTTAGGTTCTGAAGAGAGTCTTCCTTTGTGGGGGTTCTTGTTTCAACGGCATCATCATCAAGGTCCTCTTGATCATCATGTTCTCTCCTTCAAGGACTGGTGCAACACTACCAATGGGTGAATTCACACTTTGGCAGTCACCATCTTTCAACAACTGATTCCTTCTTCCACCATCATGGGAACTAGTTGCCTTCTCAGGGCATTTGCTCATGGTATGGCCTACTTGATTGCAGCCATAGCATCTACCAATGAAAACTCTGGGTCCTCTACCTGGACCACCACCTCTACCTCTGCCATTTGGTCTTCTCCAACCTCTAAAACCACTACCTCTATGGTCTACATCAGAATGAGACTCTTGTTGACTTGGATTTTCATTTCTACTTGACTGTCCTCTACCAAAACTGCCTTTTCCCCTATTATTTCTGCAACCTCTTCCTTTGGTGTTTTGAGCACTCTTTCTTTTCAACTTCTCCTCTGCCCTAGAGGCTAATTGAAAACACTCATACATTGTTTTAGGAACCACCATACTGAATTTATATTTTATGTTATACCTCAAGCCATCGAGATATCTGGCCACCATCTCTTTCTCCTCCTCCTTGTGATTGACTCTCATGCTCAATCTATGAAATTCTTTAGTATATGTAGCCACATCCATATCCTTTTGTCTGAGATGATTAAACTTCCTAATGGTCTACAACTCATAATCAGATGGCATGAACTTGTCTCTTAGCATGGCCACCATTCTACTCCATTTGGTGATAGGGTTCTTTCCAACTTTCTCTCTTTCACCTTGCATATAGTTTCACCAAACTAGGGCAAAACCTCTCAATCTTGTCTTAGCAAACTTGACTTTCATGCTGTCACTATACTTCTTGAAGTCAAAATAGTTGCACATGGCCTCAAACCAATCCATGTGGGCATCTCCATCTAGTTTCCCATTGAATGTAGGAACATCCATCTTTGGATCACCACTATCTCCATGAGCACCTTTGAGTGCATTCAAGAATGCCTTTTGGTCTGCAGACATATCTTATTCTTGAGAGCTCTCCTCTGCCTCTTCTTCTTCTTCTACCTCAGAAGTACTTCCATCTTCTTTACTCTTACCCTTAGACCTCTCTTCTTTCAACCTTGCTTCAAGCATCTCCTCTACCATCTTCTTGATGGCTTCTTTGCTCATAGACTTGGGAGGCATTGTGCTAGCCTCAGTTTCTATCTCCTCGTCTGACATACACTACTCCAATTCAAATATTGGCTCTGATACCAATATGATGTAGAGTGCACAGTGGAAGCGGTTAACAAATCAACAAACTTGATCGGTGAGAGTCTGACCTATGTCTTGGCGATCTACTCTTATCAGCCAAACATACCCCGTCGGCCACCTTGCAACTTCTCTATGTGATCTCTCAACTCTCCCTGATAGCTCAACACAATGCTTTGTCTTTGGTGAGACTACACACCATCAGCAAGCTTGAAAACTACTCCGCTGATACACACCGATCACTCCGATATTACCTTCGAACCATACTTGTCAGCCAAACTCTTCTCATCAGTGAATGCCTACAAACTCTGGCCGATGCACCGATGGACACACTTGACTTTGTTTGACTACCCCTGACACTTTGGCGTGACTTCCTTCATCAGCGTACCTCTTGTTCATTCTCCTAATATGCCGATATGTGTTGTCGGTGAGACTTCCTTCGTTCTTCACCGATACTCCTCCTATCGGTCCAACACTGTTGATCCGTGTAACTTCTAAAAGCTTCCCTGAGGGCTATGTTACGCTGATGGCAACTCCTGTAACTCTGTAACTGTGCAAATGCCAAACTAGTATACAGAAACAAAACTCAATAGAATGGAAGGGGGTCTATAATCCTCTGCAAACACTTGATCACCCATCAATTTGGCCACTCCACTAACAGCACTTTTCCTATCGGTTCAATGACTAGTCAAACTCATGCCAAACTCCTTGGATCCTTGAGTGCTTGACCCAAAACCACAAAAAACATAAAATGTACACTGTATTCCTCCATCACACTAAAAATGATAATCTTGCTTTCAGTGGACAGAGGAATAACAGTCCATTTATTCACAAAAACCCTAGTTTCTAGGTTTTCAGACCAGTCTTTACAAAAGAACAATTTCTCACTGACTATGACACTTCAAGACATCCAACCACTTCCAAATGAAAGCTACTTCAATACATGAACACTTCCAATCAGTTTCAAGCAATCACTTATCCGTACAGGCCGTACAGAATGATTGTTACAGAGAAATACTCAGAAAGAACAATGTTTCAACACACCCAAAAATCTAGATCTTCATTCATTCATTCCTGTCATTACATCCAACTCCTCACCTATAAAAGGCTTGAGACCTTTGTTTACATCCCTCGCAACCGTACAAATTGATTTTGAAAGTCAGTTAGCCATTGGTTTTCTCCTCTCACAAGAAAACTACATGTTTTCATTGTGTGATTACATCAAACTTGACCAAACATGGTCTACATAGGTCTGGTGACCAAATTGACAAAAAAATCTTATTACAAACATGATGTGGCTTAAAAAGCCTTATTGAAAACATAAACAAAACATGACTACTGCACCATAGAGAAGGTGCTCCTACACCAGAGTGACATTTTGTATTCCATAGCTCATGGGGCCGAACAGACTTCACCAACGCATCGAGGTGGGCAGGTAAATGCTAGGGGAGGTCTCGTTTCATGTGCCAAGCGTCACAGTCATTCAAGGCAGTAGGCTACTGGCAAAGTCCCTTAAGATCCCTAAGACAAAAAAACTACCAAACTTTGATGAAGTAGTTCTTGGAATTTGTGGCATTTAGGAATGTTTCGTTTGAATGTATAGGTGCACGTGGGGTCCGTCCACAATAACCTCTCTCAGTTTTGGTTAACTCTAGTTTGTTTGACCGTGCCGAAATCGAATGCATTCTTGCAAAATGCTTCAGTTTGATGCAGTGGAAAGGTGCTAGGAGTGACATTTTGCATTCCATAGCTCATGGGGCCAAACGGACTTCACCAATGCGTCAGAGTGGGTGGGTAAATGCTAGAGGAGGTCTTGTTTTATGTGCCAAGTGTCGCAATCGTTCAGGGTAGTAGGCTACCGGCAAAGTCCCTTAAGATCCCTAAGATGAAAAAACTACCAAACTTTGACGGAGTAGTTCTTGGAATTCGTGGCATTTGGGAACATTTTGTTTCGATGTACAGGTGCACATGGGGTCTGTCCACAATAACCTCTCTCAGTTTTGGTCAACTCCAGTCTATTTGACCATGCTGAAATCAAATGCATTCTTACAAAATGCTTTAGTTTCATGTAGTGGAAAGGTACTTGGAGTGACATTTTGCATTCCATAGCTCATGGGGCCAAACGAACTTTACCAACATGTTGGGGTGGGTGGGTAAATGATAGGGGAAGTCTCATTTCATGTGCCAAGCGTCGCAGTCGTTCGAGGCAGTAGGCTACAGGCAAAGTCCCTTAAGCTCCCTAAGACAAAAAAACTGTCAAACTTTGATGGGGTAGTTCTCAGAATTCGTGGTAGCTAGGAACGTTCTGTTTGGACCTACAAGTGCATGGCAATGGAAAGGTTGCCAGGTGCCATATTTTTTGTTCTGCTCATCGTGGGGTCGAACGGACTGCGCCAACACATCGGGGTGGGTGGGTAAATGGTAGAGAAGGTCTCGTTTCATGTGCCAAGTGTCCTAGTCTTTTTGGCCTGCAAGCTACCGAGACCTAACACTTTTTTAGTTTACCGATAGCTTGCAGCTCGGAACGACTGAGACACTTAATGCATGAAATGAGACCTCCCCTCATATTTATCCACCCACCTCGACATGTTGGTGCAATCTGTTCAGCCCCACAATGAGAAGAACAAAAAATATGGCACCTGGCAACCTTTCCATTACATGACACTGAAGCATTTTGCAAGAATAGGTTTGATTCTGGCACAGTCAAACAGACAGGAGTTGAACGAAACCGAGAGAGGTTATTGTAGATGGACTCCACATGCATCTGTAGGTCTAAATGGAATGTTTCCATCTACCACAAATTTTGAGAATTACCCCGTCAAAGTTTGGTAGTTTTTTGTATTAGGGATCTTAAGGGACTTTGTCGGTAGCCTGCTGCCCCGAATGACTGTGATGCTTGGCACATGAAACGAGACCTCCCTTGGCATTTACCCACCCACCCCAATGTGTTGAAGAAGTCTGTTCAGCCCCACGAGCTATGGAATGCAAAATGTCACTCCTAGCACCTTTCCACTGCATGAAACTGAAGCATTTTGCAAGAATGCATTTGATTTCGGCACTGTAAAACAGACTGGAGTTGACCAAAACTGAGAGAGGTTATTGTGGACAGACCCCACATGCACCTATACATCAAAATGAAACATTCCCAAATGCCACGAATTCCAAGAACTGCTCTATCAAAGTTTGGCAGGTTTTTCATCTTAGGGATCTTAAGGGACTTTGCCGGTAGCTTGATGCCCCGAACGACTGCGATGCTTGGCACACGAAATGAGACCTCCCCTAGTATTTACCCACCCACCCCGATGCATTGGTGAAGTCCATTCAGACCCACGAGCTATGGAATGCAAAATGTCACTCCTAGCACCTTTCCACTGCATCAAATTGAAGCATTTTGTAAGAATGCATTTGATTTTGGCATGATCAAACGAACTAGAGTTGACTAAAACTGAGAAAGGTTATTATGGACGGACCCCATGTGCACCTATACATCGAAACAAAACATTCCCAAATGTCATGAATTTCAAGAATTGCTCTGTCAAAGTTTGGTAGTTTTTTCGTCTTAGGGATCTTACAGGACTTTGTCAGTAGCTTGTCGCCCTAAACAACTGCGACACTTGGCACATGAAATGAGACCCCCCCTAGTATTTACCCGCCCACCCCAGTGCATTGGCGAAGTCCGTTCGGCCCCACGAGCTATGGAATGCAAAATGTCACTCCTAGCACTTTTCCACTGCATCAAACTGAAACATTTTGCAAGAATGCATTTGAAGAAATCCTTGACACATGAAGACACTAAGAACACTAAAGACATGGAGGACAAAGAATCATGAAGAAATGAACAAACTCCTATCATGTGGAAGAACCACAACCCAATCCAACTCCTGAAAACATGACATGTTATGATGAAGAACCACAACCAAATCCAATGATCCAATGGCATGAACCAATAACATAAGCAACTATGTCCTACTATTGTAACATGATAAACATGAATGTTATGAACTAACATCCAAACCCTATGACATGAATCTTGATATGACATGAGTGAAACACGAGTGAACAGGATATCCATGACTCATCCTCTCTCTGTCGTCGAGTAGACCTCTTCGACAGTTCAAGCTCATGCAGCTCCACCTGTTAATACAATCAAACAATATGCATATTACTATAACAAAATGTACATGAAATATATAACATCACATATGTAATTGATCACTTACCACCATCTAATGATCAATCTCCATCATCTTTTCTGGAGATTCTTTGTCCGTAGTTGGATGGACTGGAGTTGTGACCTCCTATGAGAAGCATCAAAAAGCAAAATTGACTAAACATAATTATACTAGAGGGAAGCAATTCATACTACTATTTATATACAAACTAAGTACAAGTAACCATCTAGGAAAGTTTTATGCATACTTACAAATTAATCCAACGAACCATCTAGGTCTTCTCTACTCTTTATTGTGTCAAGTATTGCCTCATGGTCAGAGTCATGCACCTTCCACAAGGTCTTGTTCAAAGGTCTACCTTGATATTGTATCAAATGAACATTAGTTGCCATGACAAGGTTAGAGTAATGAAGAATCTTTTGATGCATGTCAAAGTCCTCAAATAGCCAAACATTAACACTCTTATGTGGGTACCTTCTAAGCTATGTTCCAATAACAACACTAAGCCTGTAGGGTATTCAATGTTTTCTCCATCTGTAACTGGGGATTCCAATTTCTTTTTGGCCTCAACACAATGACACAAGTAATAATTTGTTCCCTCTTCGTTATCTTCATCTGCAATAACTGCATAAACATGGCCTACAATGATATGTGCAGCAAATTAGATGAAATTACTCAACATTACAAAAATACTACAAAGTTTAAGATAACATTAGGAATTTCAAATTTAACTATGCAAGTAGATATATTACCTAGTTGAACTAGATCTGATATGTGGTCAAAGTCAAATGACAATTCCATCTCTATCAATTCTAGTGTCGTCGAGGGTTGATACGTGTCAAGTGGGCTAAGATAACTGAACTGCCATTCATCAACCCACTCATGTGACTCGCACTCATTCTAGGCTTGAATTGTACATGGAGAATAAAACTACACCATATTTCGCATATGTATACTCCTTGAACCTATAATTGAGCTTCTGATAGAGTGTAGCTCACTTGATCATGTCAGTGTACAACAATCCTCATATGGTGCAATGTTAGTATCATCTATCGACCAAAAAAATCTAAGAACTGAAGACTTACCTTCATTACCTGGACCCATCGAAGCATTACACCACTTGACGATTGATTTTGCATTTGTCAACTTTGCAATGTCTTTATACTTTAACTGTTCTCCTGTTATGGCTCTTTTGATACATGCTCCTGCACCATCATGCTCCCCCTTTCCATGTCCAGCCTCACAAAAGTTCCACATATGCTGAACACCTGTAATATTATGCCTCCTGCTCAGCCAATAGAAATTTTGTGAGTTCTTGAATTGTGATGCATAGTTATCCAACCACATGATATGCTAACTGAATGATATGACCCTTCTAGCCAGATCATTGTAGAACACCTGAAAACAACCTTGCATGAACTCCACAGAATATGTGCAATCATTGCTTATATAAAAATGATACTCCCTTATGATCTTTATGTCATCCTCTGTACTATCATTCGCATGAATGAATGCAATGTGAACAAATATAGAAACCTGTTTTGAGTTATAATATTGGGATTGCACCTCACACTATGGCTGTAGACTGTAGTTCTATGCAAAGTTGATGACTGAAACAATGCTACCAACTAGAAATGTGTCCTTGCATAACTTGAATTGCAAGTCCAACCATCGAGCTCTATGGGCATGTCTTACATACTCATACACTATGTTGTCACAAAATATAGGCATAAACTGATACATTGGAATCTTCTAAATAACATATTCACACCTCTTTGCTTCTTTACCATATCTTGTATTTTGTGCCACTATTTTATACTTGCCAAACTCTACTAGTTCATTTCCAACCGCATGTGTTCTTTCCATATGTTCACATATTGGCATACGTTGCAAGCCACCGCAATGCTGACATGTGCCATCCAAGCATAATTTCCTGTAAAATATTTGACCTTCCTCTCTATCACATAAAATCATTGATATGAAGTCTCTTGAGGTAGTTGGTGGGGCAAAACATTGTTAGTATGCAAATCTAAACATATAGACCGATAAACATCACAATGGTTAGAAAATTCAATTATATGTAATCTACAACAACAACTAGTGCGTGTGTGATTTATTTTGACAAAGAAAGGTTTTAGCATTTCAAAATATCTTTGAGAAATTTTAATTCAAGGATAGTTCTCTAAAAATTTACCAAAAAACTATGTTTGACTCATATCCAAAAAATGCTTTGGATGTGGATCACAGTTTCGACTACTGATTCTCCTTCTTACCACATCCCTTTGATTCGAAGATACCCTTGTTTAATTCTTCCAAAAGTCTTCAATTAGTGATCTCAAAGCTTCGACAACAACTTTGTCTTTCCGTGGGAGTCTCCCAGAGAATGCCCACAATTCATTAGTGTTTGGATTCTCAACTCTTTGACGTCTTCCAACGGCTCTCATTAGAGTTTTTCTATTTATTTTCAATGCTACACTTGTCTTTCTAATGAGGCAATCTTTTTTTGTTTGTTGGCTTACAATTGTCGATGTAATGACATGTCGTGTAACATTACTATCCTTGGTGCGTGAGGTGGAACCCACACTCTCATACGCACCCATTAGATTCTTGAAAATTATTTTTTTCACTTGACGCATTCAATGTTCTTAGGCCAAGAATCTTCATAGTGGGCCCAAATTTTAGATTTCTCATCAGTTCAACAAAGAGTTGACATCTTCCGGTTTCATTTAAATTCTCAAAGAATAATTTCCATATATTTGGCTTGTGTGCATGGGAATCTTATCCTGCATGGGCTCCAATACATTCTCATCAATATCATTTAGAAACTTAGGCCTCCTATGCAAAATTCTAGGAGGCATTTTATTTGGTAAAGTAGACTGAACATTAGGAATTTCTTCAATATTTACTTGAGATGGGATAGATGACATACCTTTGATTGGAGGTGAAAAGGTTGAAAATGACGTACCTTCAACTTGAGGTGTGAATGATGGTGTGTCACCAACTTGAGAAGAAAATGCAGATGTGCCTTCTACTTCACCTGTGAAAGATGGAATGTCTCCAATTTGAGAAGCTAATGATGGTGTTCTTTCAACTTGACCTGTGGACGATGGAGTGCCTCCAACTTGGAGATTCACATTCCTCATTGCACAGAGGTTTTGCATTCATTCCCTTTGTGCTGACAATTCCATCTCTCTCTTAGCTTCATTAGATGTGTCACGTTCCTCTTCAATTGGCAATGGTGGAATGTCTTCTTGTATGATTGACAATTTCCTACTTTCCTGAATTCATCTCATTCTTTCTCTTTTCCTCTCATTCTCAACTTCACGCTCTTCTGGTGTTAGAGTCTTTGCTCATTTCCTCGGCATGATGATGATTTCTACAAGCATGAAGAATAAGACAATGATAATTAGAAATTTTATAATGACAATGAATAGTACAGTTACAATGAATAACAAGGTTTTACAAACTTCTGAATAAGACACCTCATATCAAGATAATTTGAACATACATAAGTCATGGAGCATGCATTTGAACACACATATAAGTCATGTAGTATACACTTGAACATACAAAGTCATAAATGGTGCAGGAGCAACTAGTCCCTCAAGGCCAATTATGGCAAATGCAATGTAATTGAGTTCAAATGTTTATTTCCATGTGTGGAATCCTATTTTGATGTAATAAGGTCTATAAAAGACCAGTTGTATGTCTTAGAGTCCTTTAGGGGGGTCAAGTAGTTAAGTTTTGTCAAGTGTCATAATATTGCTTATGCAAATTACATGTTTTGTCCATTTTAAAACAAATCCAATGGTCATATCATCAAAAAATGTGGTTGGATCAGTTGGAAAATGATTGACAAATGATGTAATAAGTCTCCCAATGAAGACACAAGGAAGAAGACATGAATTTTGATGAAGAAAGAACAACATTTACTCTATTTTTCTTCTGTAACCACATTTTTCTCTACATTTTCTCTATTTTAGACCGTACTATGGTCTTGTACAGTACTATCTAGACTTAAAATTCATTTGATGTGTTAGGGGTCTGTGTTAACTTTCTTTTGAATCAAGCTTGAGAGGTTTTCATTAGGTTTAGAGGGAGAATTAACCAAATTTCTCAAACTACCTGTATAAGGCCAGTGATGGCTCTAGTTGGGGTTTAAACAATGTTTTAGTCATTCCACCTACTGTCATGACTTTTATCTCAGTGGAATGACTCTTCAAAGAGTAATCTAAGTGTTCTCATGATTTGGTAGGCAGAGAAGATTAGTTGTTGTGGTTTTAGAGTGATGTACTAGGGTTTTAAAGAGTGTTTTCATGTGGGAAAGAGGAACCAAAGAGGGTATTTGACAAAATATCAAAAGAAAATGTTTGTCTGATGGTTTTATAAGCATGTGTAGGTGTATTCTAAGGTGTCTGGAGTAGTGGTCTGAGGAGAAAGTGTCAGGAACCATTATTTTCAATAAACCCTCCCTAATTTTGCCCAAACTAAGGGTTTTGTGGTTTGGTATGTAGGTGAATGTTTCTCCTAAAAAAAATTATTCTTTTGAGGGTTTGGACACATGAAGAATGCTACCCCAACAAGTTTAGGAGTCTGTGGAAAGTTTAAAGGCTAGTTCCTTTGTAATATAGGCCTAATTAGCCCTTTTAGGACAGCGAAAAAAGGTCATTTTTGAGGCACATAGTCCAAAGAAGTCAAGGTTGAGTTTGAGATATGTGATACTTGATAATGGGTGTTCAAAACATTGATTAAGTTTTGGGTTTGAAACCATAGAAGGAAATTAGGTTTGGTTGTGTTTGGTTGGTGAACTTAATCTTTTTAGATGCCTCATCAAGCCCATGTGAAGGTCTGAATCCTTGAGTGCAAGTTGTAGACCTTGGAGACCTAATTCATTGAAGGGTCATTGTGAGAGTTTGTGAAGCCATTCTAGAACACAAGTTTGTGAAACTTTGTATAAATCAAGTTGTTTGTGAAACTTTTTTGTTGCAAGAGTTTGTGGAGACCATAAGGTGTTGAGAGATCGTGCTATGTAAAGGTATATCTCTAATACGAAGCCTCCCTTTGACCCCATCAACTCTTAAGAACATCACCTTGACTGCTCTTGACTGTCTTGCCCCTTGAAGGCCATTGTTTGGACTCTTATATGAGTGTTAAATCACTATTTTAGGTTTGGAAATCATGAATTGTATGGTTAATTTTTTACAGAAATGAGTTGTATGGAGGTGATTTTGAAGGATGACAAAATGAATGCCATTGAAGGGGACTATAATCAACATAAATTGACTATCCTAATAGTCTTAAACCAGTCCAAAAACTTTCTGATAGTCAAAAGAACATTAACCATTGAAGATAACCTTATGGATACTCGTGACAAAAGATCAAAGACATCTTAAGTAATGCATAAATTAAAAACAACTTCATGATGGTCATGACTATGATAGTGGACTATTATATAGACTTGTGACTGTCCTACAGTCATGAAAACCTCCTTTTTAGTGTTTTATCTCCTTGTAACTCCCTTTGTATCATCTTGTGTCATGATGCTTGTATGTCTGTACATATTTGTATATAACTCTCTTCTCTAAAAAAATTTTATGTTGTATATAATCTCCATCATAATTTTTATGGATTGAGTGGTATCAAAGTGAGTTGTAACAATTTGTCAAATAGGTTGTGGAGCTCATTTCCTCTATTTTTGTAAAAAAACTACCATTTCATGCATGGTTCTATTAAATGAATTGAATTATGCATGTATTAAGGAATAAATCCTTCTATATCATCCTAGGGCAAAAATTAAGAGTCTTCCATTTGAAATCAATTTTGGCTCCATGTATACACTCGAATATGAGTATGACAAACAATTGTTCACTAAAATTATTTTATGAAGTATTTGATAATGTTTTTCTCTTATATATCTGAAAATAGGTGAAATGAAGGCATGAAGGGCCGAAACAAGGTGGAAACATGAGAAATTTGGAGTCCCTTTGATTGAACTAACTGATATACCTAGACACATATATATCTTAGAAAATAAAGAACATAAAGACATAAAGACATAAAGAACATATATATGTGAATTAAAATGGACATTTAAATTGAACATACCTTAGAATTCGATATTGCAGTTGACCAATTCTCCAAAAGATGGCTTCAAAATCCTCAAATTCTTGTTTTTTGCAAGTTTGATTATGAATTCTATATAATTCTAGAATAGGATTAGTAAAATTTATGGAAAAAACAAACATATATCATCAAATTCAATCTATATATCAATGGTAATTAGCTTTGAAACAAAATCACACATGAAACATGAAACTTTCAGTTTAAATAATCAAGTTTTCTCTAAAAACATGAAAAATCACTTCTTCTACGTTGAAAAAACAAAAAAAAAAGTGGTGGATTCAAATAAAAATGATTCTCAATTAGTCAAACAACATGAAAAGCATTCTTTTGTCTAATATACTCATGAAAAGAAAGAATAACAATCATGTGGGGTATGAAACACGGATCCCACATGCTCTTTTACCATTTTCCATGCTTCCCAGAACGCGATCTCATTATAATTCGAGCAAATTCTGGGAAGCATGATAACATAAAGGTAACCTTGTATCTACGTGGGAGAGTCTCTTTCTCTCTCTCTCTCTCTTCATTTCTCTATCCTATATATAGAGAGGGATCGGGAGACATGGAGAGATAGAGAGGGACATGGAGACAGAGAGGATAGGTGAGATAGAGACAGGGAGAGGGAGAGATGGGGATTGAGATAGAGAAAGGGGTCTATAGAGGGAGAAAGATAGAGATACATATATATAGGGAGATAGATCTAGCAAGGGAGAGATAGATAGGGAAATACAGGGAGAGGTAGAGAGGGGTATATTAAGAGATGGGGTTATGTGGATAGATCTAGCTCAATAGGGAAAGAGATCAAGAGATGTCTAGAGAAATAGGGGGAGAGAGGTAGTGAGGGATATATTAAGAGATAGGGATCCATATGTCCAGAGAGATAGAGATAGGGACCCCTATTCTCCCCTCTACCTAAACCATAAACCTAAACCTCTAAACCATAAACCCTAAACCCTAAATAATGCCCCTAAACCCTAAAATCAAGAAACCCTAAACCCCTAAACCCTAAACCCTAAACCCCTAAACCCTAAACCCTAAATTCAAGCAACCCTAAACCCTAACCCCTAGACCCTAAACCCTAAACTCGAGCATCCCTAAACTCATAAAGCATAAATAATTCCCCTAAACCCTTACCCAAAACCCTAAACCCTATTTACTTAAGCAACCCTAAACTCATGTAAACCTCAAATAGTGACGGAGGGAGAGATACAAAGGTAGAGTTAGAGAGAGGGGATCGAAAGCGATCTAGCAAGATAGAGAGACAGGGAGAGAGAGATAGAGAGGTAGGTATAGTTAGAGAGAGGGATAGAGGAGATAGAGATATCTCTCCCAGGCTCGGTCTCCTCTGTATCTCCTTATTCACCTCTCTACCTAAACCATAAACCTAAACCTCTAAACCTTAACCCCTAACCCCTAAACCATAAATAATGCCCCTAAACCCTAAAAATGAACAACAAGCTAAACCCCTAAACCATAAAACCTAGAAGCAACCCTAAACCTCTAGCTCCCTATCTCTCCCAATCTCTATAACGTGAAAGTTCATGAAAACGTTAAGCTTTCATTCCAACCAAGTTCATTCCTAATCAATCCCAAATCATCCCTAATCCATTCAATTTCATCTCTAATCATCCCTAAACCACTTCTAATCAGCCCTAAACCACTTCACACCATCCCAAATCACATCCAAATCAATTTAACTTCATCCCTAATCATTTTCAAATCAACCTAGATTTCATCTCAAATACCATCCCTAAACTATTCCTAAATCATTCTAATCATTCCCTAATCAGCACTAAACCACTTCAAACCATCCCTAAAACCATTCTAATCATTCCCAAATCATTCCTAATCTAGTCCTTTTCACCTCTCATCATCCCTAAACAAATCCATTTCATCCAACTCCATCCCAAATCAATCTAAGCTCCATCTCAAACGATCCCAAAAATAATCAAAATCAAACAAATACCTCACCAGGAGCCATTAGAAGATCATAGTGCCAATATGTTAGTCATTTGCACCATTTTGTATATCGAATGTGCCAATATGCTCCTTAGTAGCACCTACCTATCAATCACAAACATCATTCTACACCTAGCCAGTCACAGGTGTCATTCTACCCTCTGCCAATCACAAGAGCCATCAGAACATCATAAGCACCAATATGTTAGTCATTTACACCATTTTATACATCATATATACCAACCATAAACCATAAACCTAATCAACCCTAAACCATTATCTCCTTGTATCTATCATCTCTCTACCTCTCAATCTCTCTGCCTATGTCTTTGGCCATGTCCATCACCCTCTATCTCCCTCTCTCTCCCTCTCTAAACTCCTAACCCCTAAACTCTAAACCTGATCAACCCTAAACCCCTATCTCCTTGTGTCTATCATCTCTCTACCTCTCAATCTCTCTGGCTATGTCTCTGGCCATGTCCCTCACCCTCTATCTCCATATCGCTCCCTCTCTAAACTCCTAACCGGGCTAAACCCTAAACCCAATCAACCCTAAAGCCGATCAACCCTAAACCCTATCTCCTTGTCTCTATGATACCTCTACCTCTCAATCTCTTTGCCTATGTCTCTAGCCATGTCCCTCACCCTCTATCTCCCTATGTCTCCCCTTAGTCTCCTTTATATCTCCCTATCAGTCCTCTCTCTCTAAACCCTAACCTAAACCTCTAAACCCTAAAACATAAACCTTAAGTTACCCTAAATAATTCCCCTAAACCCTAACCCCTAACCCCTAACCCCTAAACCCCAAAACTGAGCAACCCTAAACCCCAAACCTCTAAACCATAAACCCTAGAAGCAACTCTAAACCTCTATCTCCCTTTCTCTCCTAATATCTATCGATCTCCTCACTCTCTCTCTCTCTAAACCCTAACCCCTAAACCTGAGCAACCTTAAATCTCTAACCCTTAAACCCTAAACCATAAACTTGAGCAACCGTAAACCCCTAAACCCTAAATAATTCCCCTAAACCCTAACCCAAAACCCTAAATACTAAACTTGAGCAACCCTAAACTCATAAACCATAAATAATGCCCCTAAATGTGTAAGCAACCCTAAGCTCATAAACCCTAAATAATGACCCTAAACCTGAGCAACTCTAAACCTCTCTCTCTCTCTCCCAAAACCCCTAAATCCTAACCCTTAAACCATAAACCGTAAACCTGAGCAGCCCTAAACCCCTAAACCCTAAACTTAAGAAACCCTAAACTCATTAACCCGACCCACCCTCTCTCTCTCTAAAATAAGAAAACTAGGACTCTCTATCTCTCTCTCCCTATCACCAGGTATCTCTCCCCTTTCTCTCCCCTCCATCTCCATCCTTTCTCCCTTTTCCTCCCTCTTACTCTCCCTTGTCGACAAAGAACATGGAAACAAGAAAAATAGGACATGTAAAGATGGATGAGGTAATAAATTGGGATGATGAAATGGAAACAAGATAATTTATGAAATTTCATTGGATGGGAAGAATGAGGAGGAGAGGTAGAGAGGGGAGGGAAGTAGAGAGTGAGAGAGAGGATAGGAGGTAGAGACAAGAGGGAAGTAGAGAGTGGGAGAGGACCGTAGGAGGTAGATAGGGGAAGGAAGAAGAGAGAGAGGGTAGGAGGTAGACAATGGAGGGAAGCAGAGACTGAGAGAGAAAGTAGGAGGTAAACAGGGGAGGGAAGTAGAAAGTGAGAGAGAGGGTAAGAGGTAGAGAGGGAGGGGGGAGAAGAGAGTGAGAGAGAAGGTAGGAGGTAGAGAGGTGAGGGAAGCAAAGACTCAGAAAGAGGGTTGGAGGTAGATAGGGGAGGGAAGTAGAGAGTGAGAGAGAGGGTAGAAGGTAGATAGGGGAGGGAAGAAGAGAGTGAGAGAGAAGGTGGGAGGTAGAGAGGGGAGGGAAGCAAAGACTCAGAGAAAGGGTAGGACGTAGGGAGGGGAGAGAAATAGAGTGAGAGAGATGATAGGAAGTGCAGCTGCCCTTGTAGACATGTATGTAAAGTGTGGAAGAATAGACAAGGCATGTTAATTGTATGAGGTAACACCTCAAAGAGATGTTCTATAATGGAATGCAATGATTGCAAGATATGTGAAAAATGGATTTGTTGAAAAGGCTTTAGAAACTTTCAAGAAAATGCAATTGGCATGTGTATTTCCATTTATGCTCATCATAACGCGAGCACATTATAACATGTTCACGTATGCTCAACTTTGTTTGACGTGTTTTTATCAGTTTTTAGCAAAATCTAGAGATAATCTGGAGTGTGCTACCCATTAGGATGGCACTTTTTTAAATGAAAACTCAAAAAAAATACCACCATAATCTTAAGCTCTCTATTAGCTATCTAACCATATAATTTTTTCACATTTTGAGTACGTTTAGTGTTTCATCTTGAATTTCTTTTGTAAGTGTGTCCAGTTTTTGTCAAAAACCAGTGTCTAGTATTTTTGACTTTTTTTTTAACCTTTCATCAAAAATTGAAATAAGTTATATTTTTAGAAACTAGACTCCATTCTACATGAATTCAAAAAAAAAATTGATTTTCGATTAGTTTTCAAACATTTTAGGGGGGAGCATGCTCAAATTTCTATTTTTCAGGATGTGTCCACTTTAAAAATTACTAAAAAATCAATTATTCATTAAAAAATTATCAAAAAAATCATGGATAAACTACATGGTGTTACCTAATTTCTCACTAAAAAGATTATTGAAATACTAAAAAAAAGTTAACATTTTAGGGGGAGCACACCAGACACTATGTTATGTTTTTTTGAGAAAAATAGGACCAATTTGTGCTCCCCCTTTTTGAACCCCTTAATCTCAACCATTTTTGGAAAAAATTAGTATTTTAGAAACTAGATTCTGAGCGCTACAACTCTTGTTTTCGTTCCATCTTCAAATTTTGAGTGTAGCTATCTTCAATTTCTCATCCAACATCAATGTTTCCTGATTTCAGGAAAAAAAAAAATGGCAACTTAAGACCCCATTTTGGTCCCTCATCTTTGTGCACTTCCCATACTCTCACCTTTCTTCAAGACTTCATAACCTTCCTCTAATATTATTTTTCTCTCTTCATTAGGAATCAAACTCTGCTCTAATACCATTTGATGGTCATTAATGGAAGATCCAATTAAGAATTATCTATCCATGTAACCTAACACTCAATCTACTTACACAACAAGATATTAAAAATAATTACACAAATAACTTTTAGGAAATGATATCTTTATTCGTTCACAATAGATTACATCAATCTTCAAGGATTTACAATCATGTCCATAATGTTGGCCCACGATTGTCGTTAAACCAAAAGGTCAACCTGTCAATTTTTGATACAAACGCTAGAGTTAATGAATCCACGGGAGGCGGTTAGTCCATGTCACAAATGCCACGGGAGTGCTGACCATTTTCCAACAAACTCCCCCCAAGCGTTACCCAAGGGGATTAGAACCCGTGACCTTTGGCTCTAATACCAATTGTTGGCCCACAATTGTCGTTAAACCAAAAGGTCGACCTGTCAATTTCTGATACAAATGCCAGAGTTAATGAATCCATGAGAGGCGGTTAGTCCATATCACGAATCCCACGGGGAGTGCTGACCATTTTCCAGCACATAAAACCTCACAATCATAATACAATTATATTAGATACAACATATCTCATCACTAGCTACAAACTTCAAAAATATCTCATCCTCAGCTCACATCTAAAAATTGGACTTTTTCTACTTCATGATAGCTATTGTCATTCTTCAATTCTCTTTCTACTTCCCTTGTAATGCACCAAGTTAGAATCACTAATGCGCCACTAGATTTATAATCTTTCATTTTAATATTAGGTTGTACTTGTATTGCTTTCACTTCCCAACTCTCCTATCTAGCCTCTTTCTTTAATTCCTCCATCTAGCGCTACTCAAATGAGTTCATCTTCCTGGTTTATATATGCAATCTCTAGGGAAAACACATCACATCTTTCCAAGGAAGAAAAACCAATTATACCATTATTCCAATGCATATAATGTTGATCCTATACTACACTTACAATTTACAAACACCTTTACATCATCCCAAGACATAAGGAAGCATTAAATTCTTTGGCACGTAGAAATAGACCTTTATTAAGGATTAAGATGTCAAAAATGATGAAATGTGTACATTTGCACCTCAGAAATGATTCTAGTCAGCCCCTTCTTTATCACAAATTATGGGATGTTTCTTTTTGTCCATGTTGTTAAGCAAAATGACTTCAATTCAAATATTTGAAATCTTGTGCTATTCTAGATCATGAAGAACAATTTAATAATGACTACCATCTTCTTATAAAGTCTTGAGAACATGAAATCATGCTCACACATTACCACACAAGTTCACAACTACATTAGAATCCACCTTTGAGTACAACAAAACAAGTCTCTTCAAAAGGCTTCACATTACCACTAAAAAATCTTTAGGCTTGATAAAAAGATAAGTTGTGAAAACTTGATATGTAAACCATCACTAGAAAAACAATATTTTTTGATGATGTAAGAGTGCATGACCTCCTAAGATGCTCTTGCATCAATGAATATATGATGATGATGTATAATTATTAAGTGTTTCTCTATGAACAAAAGTAGTTTATAAATGTGCCAATTGTGATCTTTTATTTGGAATAACTAACCTAGATGTGAATTGACTTATATGTCCTTGTCCTTAAGATTCTTTAGTGGATATTTGCTTGTATATGTTGGCTTCATTATCATCATGCTTGATAGTTTTGTTTATATTTATGTAAGATTTGCTAGGTATATAGCATTAGATTTGTCATCAAAACATTTTTTATTTTATTTTAGATATTGCATTTACTTTGAGAAAAAATCTCAATCCCGTAGGAGTAATCTCTCTTTAGATGTATTTATGAATGACTAGTGAAAAAAGAATCGATCCTTTAGGAAAATATTTGAAATAAGATGAATAAATATGTGTATTTGGTTACATGGTTACATTTTTTTTAATTCATAAAGTGAAGGAAATGGGTCCCTCACACATTAAAAAACTTCTAAAAAAATTAATTACACTTTGTTATCTTGTCAAATCCAAGCATCAATAGTCTTCTATTGAAAGATAACTAGAAGTTAGGCTTAAGTAATTGAGAGTTGCCACATATGAAAAAGTAACCTATCATGTACAGATCCCCTATTCACCTTTATCAACATTGGAGTGGAGGGTTATTATACATGGATTCTTAACCTTGTTTGAGGAGGTCTTCCTCTTTTCTAAAACTGTAGTCCAATATTTTGGATAAATATCTTGAGATTCTTTACTAACATTCTTAGGAACCATCCACAAAACCTCCAAAGAGAGAGGTTCCTAAACCCTGAAGTCAAAGG
Source organism: Cunninghamia lanceolata (assembly GCA_027924645.1). NCBI lineage: Eukaryota > Viridiplantae > Streptophyta > Pinopsida > Cupressales > Cupressaceae > Cunninghamia > Cunninghamia lanceolata. Next base: position 6,542,743 of record BSBN01000671.1, on the reverse strand, counting down.
AAGGAAGAATGATCCAGCATGTATACTTGGTGACAATGACCTCTACCTTTGAATCAAAAGAGCATTTAACTAGAGAAAAGGGAGCTTTAGAATCATTTAAGAGATGGTTTGGAGTAATAAATTGTTGGCTCAAATTTTTCTTCTTCCACTAGTGCCTTGTTTCATTAAATTAATATTTTTTGTCTTAGAGACGTATTTTGGACAAAGATCCACAAAATGACCAGTGGCGAAACACAATCTACACTTGAATGTGATTCCTTCATCATATAATTATTAATTTCATATTTAATTACCTATTTGGAAGGGTTTTTTACAACTTTCATAAAATATTTAATATTTTGTAAAGTTGTGGTCCATCCTGAAATGGGAAGCTCCACCTTGGGTAGAGCAATATTTTCCTAGGAATTTATATGTAACAATGGGAAAATGCATTTAATGTATGGGGGGTCACATGACTTGACATTTCATCGTGAACAAAAGAATTAAATTAAGCACCATATTGGTTTTACCTTGAAGGTTGTACTAACTCTTGGATCTAGAGTCGAACTTAGGCATCCACCTTGAAAATATCACTTAGGTGCATAGATTAGAAAACTATGTTTTTTGCTGATCCTTGTCTATAAATAGAGTGTGTGGATTAGGATATTTGTGTGGTGAAACAACTGGAAGGCAAGGCTATGCTATCAAATTTCCTCCAAGGTTGAAGACATTGACCTCTTGTTGCTCTTGGTTGTGACATTGCAATATGGCTATGGATGTATGCATGTGATGCTACTAGATTGATCATGGGTTAGAGAGAATTGTTGGAGGTGACAAATCTAATATTCTCTTGCTCTTGATAGAGAACTAATACTCTAATATTGTATGGTAATTGTACTTGTTACTAAATAATACATTAGGTGTGCTTTGAAGGCTAGGTTTTTCTCTAAAGGGTTTTTCTAGGTCATGTCTTGTATCATGTGTTTATTTCTCTACTAGAATTATTTAATTTTGTTTTATCTTGCAAGTATTCTTTTGATTACACTAATGTGATTTCCCATAATTAGTATCAATGTTAACCTGTCAAGGGTTGGTACTTGTGTTGGATTTCTTACATTTGGTATCAAAGCTAGTTTGATCTTGGACAATCCATGGGTGGAAGGGAATTTTTAGCCTTGTATTAATCTTGATTATTAGTGAGAGTTGTTAGTGTGAAAACAACTTTTACATATCTAGCTTGACTAGGTCCTATTCACACTATGCTTAAGCTCACTTAGAGGTTATTTAGACTTTTGTCTCACCTCATTTACACACAACATGTGTCCTCACACTTGTCTCATGTGAGTCCACATGTGTCATGTCTTTGGAGGGGTAGTTAGTCTTTAGTCCTACCATCTCACCTCCTCTACCTTGCCCTTATATGCAAGGTCTCTTTGTATATTTTGCATGCTCCACATTTCGGATGCTTGTTGATAGTTATTCGCTTTGTTTTGTGCACATTCATCTTGTGGAAGTGTTCTTGATTTTGCAAGTTGATCTTGGCTTATTGCTGCTCCAATATGGTATCAGAACAAGCTTGCAAGTCCCTTCTCTTTTTTTGGTGAATCCAGCACTCAGCCCTATCATTGGAGCATCGTGGCACCAAACGGACCTCGCCATCTCACTCAGAAGGCCCAAATCAGTTCAATTGTGAAACTGCCAAAAATGGAGCTGGGTGTTTCTGGGGCAAAAAATTTTTGCCACAGACGTTGTACGGCCTCTCCACCGCGCAATACAAGGTGCTTTAAAAAAAGTTCTCTGCTGTTAAAAATATCCTAGGTTTTTTTATTATTTTTTTGTAACATTTTTATAAAACCAAAAAAAAAAGTTTACAAAGACAAAAAAAAATTGGGTACCTATGCAATACCCTACTGCACAGGCCTTTGCAAACAAGGTACCGTAGGGTACCCGAGGGTAGTACCCTCAGGTCCTGCACCCCCTTGGGGCTGCGGTCCCATAAGGGGCTTGCAGACCCCTTTTGGGGCTGCGAAACCCCCTTTAGGCCCACAGACCCCCATTAAGGGGGTTTGTGTGGGGTGAGCTTTGGCCCCCCACACACCAATTTTTTAAAAAAAATTATATATTTTTTTAAATAAAAAACAAAATGTTTTTTTAATATTTTTTTAAAATGTTTTTTTATCAAAACAAAAAAAAAATGCCCACTGTACCTTTTTTTGTTTGTCTTAGGATATGTGTAATTTGGCTGGTTTTTTAGTAGTACCTCTATTTTAGAGGTGAATTTGACCATTCTACTAAATTTGGAGGAGCTCTACATCTATCTGGCGGAGTTTTCTTTTTGGCTACAGCTAACTAGTTTGACGGGGTTTTTTATACTTGGCGGACCTCCGTATTTAGCAGCAATTTTGCTAAATTTGGCAGAGGTTGATTTTTTGCCAAATCTACCCTTCACCATTGGCAGTTTTACTTTTACACCTGATCTTCCAATGGCGATATCTTGGCCATACGGAGGTCTTTTTTCATGCAATTTTTTTTGAAACAGGGTGGAATTTCGTGATCTTTGCAGTGGTGTAGATGTTTTTTGTTTGGAATTCTATTTTTTTCCAAATTTCACTTTTCTCAGTTCTGTTGTTGTGCAATTCTCGTTTCAGGAACTTTGACGGGCCATATCTTGGGCGTATGGACTCCTTTTTTAGTCCCATTTTTTTTAAAGTGCATGTTTTTTTGTGTACTTCAACATGGTGCCATCAGTTTCCTCATTTTATATCAAGGAATTATATTTTCAACATGTGGTCCTTTTTTGGACATTTGTAAGAACTCCAAATACAATATTTGTTTGTAAACACTCTTTGCTTTGTAAATGCAATAAAATAAAGTGCTAAAACTGATCTTATGTCCTTTTGGGGAAATTTTTTGCACATCTCTTATGCCTCTTTTGTACATGCACTAATTTATAAAGTGTCATGGGGGGTTGTGTTATTTACCATCACAATCTTGTCTTGTGAGCGTACCTCCACGACAACATTCTAGCCTCATGCGTGTGTGCTTTCTTTTACACACCCTTTTTCAGTTGCTTATACATCGTATTGGACCTGATGTTGCATCTCCATCTACTTGCACATATTTCAGTTGGTTTGCCAATACCTCTTCCTATGAACATTATGGGGGGTATCACATGGTTCTGTTAATGCTTCTTTTCAGTGAAGTATTGGACACATCATCCTTCTACTTTTCAGTTGATCAGTATTGTGAGACTATGGTATCTTTGTAGAGCACCATTTGCACATTGAGTAGTGTCATTTCAGGGTCACTTGTGCAGTGTTATTTGTGCCTCTTTGATCATTGTACCATTTGTACTTTTAGCTTCACAGATTATTTTGCCTTTGTTGGTATCTGTGCTATATAGTTGAGTAGTGTTATTGAGGGAACTCATGTAGAGTTTTGTGTCTCTGTCATCCTGATCTACATTCTTGGAGGGTTTGTTGATTCTAGTAGACACTAGTTCTTCTTCGGCAGAGTTTACATCTTTGACATGCTTCAGGAGTTCTTCATGTTCCTATCATTCAAGACATCTTTGAGGAGACTTATTTTCTTCTCATTCTCTCTTTTGGAGAGGAGTTTTATTTCCCACTAGGTTTTCTCCTTTACTCCATTTGTGAGAAACTTTATTGTACATGAGTACCTCATCAAGCCTAGTTGCCGGGACCCATCCATGCATCTTTGCATTTTTTAGTGTTTAGCTTTCTCCCTAAGTATCACTTAAGGGGGGGTGTTAGTGTGAAAATAGCTTTTACCTATCTAGCTTGACTAGGTCCTATTCACACTATGCTTAATCTCACTTAGAAGTTATTTAGACTTTTGTCTCACCTCATTTGCACACAACATGTGTCCTCACACTTGTCTCATGTGAGTCCACATGTGTCACATCTTTGGAGGGGTAGTCAGTCTTCCAGTCCTACCATCTCACCTCCTCTACCTTGCCTTTATATGCAAGGTCTCTTTGTATATTTTGCATGCCCCACATTTTAGATGCTTGGTGATAGTTATTGGCTTTGTTTTGTGCACATTCATCTTGTGGAAGTGTTCTTGATTTTGCAAGTTGATCTTGGCTTATTGCTGCTCCAACAAGAGTATCTTGTATAGGATGATTCTTTTGTAGGTATAGAGAAATGGTGAACACTTCAAGATTAAAAAACTAAATATCACAAAAGGTCATGCCGAGGTTATGAAGTTGGTCTTTTGTAACCTATAAGTTCCTAAATAATCCTTGGACATACGTTGTGGATTCATGATGATTGGATCTATTGGTTGTAAATTTATGATATTTTATCATTCAAATAGTGAATCTTTGGTCTTAGGATTTGTAATGTTTTGGATGTGTTAACGAATTCAAACTTGCATGGATTCCTTTGGCATGTATGGTTTTACAAGTTTCATGGTTAATCAAAATTTGTGATTTGTAGATTTGTGGAAGACTATTTTTTAAATTGTCATCCTCATGGGTTTTCTAGATGGAGATAGTTTCATATCTGTTGTTTGTTGTTAGGCACCTAAATGAATTCCAATTGTGGATTTTTGGCATATTGGATATGAGGGTTTTTGGCATGGGAAGAATTTACATGATGCATTATATTTTTTTGTCGATGGGTGAGCCTATAATAGTGTCTCCCACTTTTTGACCTAAGTGGGACGCTCAAAATCAACATTTTTTAGCATTTTCAAATTGTGTTAATTATAGAGAACTGTCAAGAATTTAAGGATGATATAAACTAATGAGCTATGGTATTTTTTATGTAGATTCAAGCTATAATTAAAAAAAAATTAAAGAATTATTTCTATCATTTTGATTTTTATTTTCAATCAATTTTTATTTTTTTCTATTATTTTTATTGAGTGATAATATTCCATATCACATAACTTTCACTACAAATAAAACTCTCCACAATTTCTTGGAATTAGATCATTAACTCCAATATCTATTGCACAAATACTTTTTGGTAATTTTTTATTAATATTTTATTTCTTATTGATTTTTGAATAAGTACTAACAGAAATTTCAAACCTATATTATTCAATAACACATCTCTATTAGCATATATATTGAAATTATTTTTTTCTTTTTTTATTGAAATAAGGACATCTATGTGGTGTGAAGTGCATTTTTTGAGATTATTTTAACAATGTTTGTTATTTTTCCTAGTGTCTTGACTAGAGGTCATTGTTTTTTGTAATGGACCTATATTCATTATAAAATTACAAATATATAATATTAAAGAAAACATAATATATATATTATAATTTTTGGAAAGTTAGTACTAAGGGCTATATACTTGAGATTAGTGATCTCAAAATGAAAGTAAAAAGCATAAAACAAGTGCATAAACAAATGTTATACCTTAACAATGAGCCACAAATCCAAGATAGGATTGTAGAAGCTTGCACCCAAGAGATCCTAGATACACCCAAGATAATATAGTATGAAATGTGGGTTGCTCAATGCATTCAACACAATTGTAGATGAGAGATTGGATGATAGATTGATAGATTGGATAGAGATGAGAGATAAGGCTAGAGTGATTTGGCATTATGATGGTAAGATAGAGATATTCTAGAGGAATTTTGGCATGGATTTGATGCAAGAAGAAGTTATTCCAAAATGGCTTGGTGAGGGTTCTATTTATAGATTTTTTTGGAAAAGCGATGGAGGGTGAGGATTAAAAGTTGATATCAAGGGCTAGAAATGATTGAGAGTTAGGGTTAGGATTGAAGTTGTAGTCTTGTGACAAGTGTCACAAGAGGAGTGGATGAGAAAGATCAATTGTTGAGATTTGGTCAATGGGATTGGAGGGTTCTCATTATTTGTGAATTTTAAATTCACATGGGGAAAGGTGTTGAGGATAAAAATGAATTAAAAATTTATTTTTGGGAAGAGTGGATATGACAAGTGAATTAAAAATTTAACTCATGGGGGAGTGTGAATTAAAAATTTGCTTTTATGTGGAGGTGTGAAGGTTGAAGGACACATGTACACTTACATGTGTAAGAGGGTGATAAATGAGTTGTAAGGAAGATTTGACCCTTTGAATAAAAAATTGATTTTTATTCAAAGGTGTGTGGGAGGATGGGCTAAGCAAGGTTAATTAAGTGTTTAGCTTAATTAATTTAGGTCTAGAGGATAGGTAGGCTAGGGTATCTAATTAAATAATTGTTATTTCATCATCTAGGCTAGGTTTAGGTTGAGTAGTAGGGTAGATTAATTAGATAAGCATGATTTATCTAATTAACAAGGATTAGGGAGATGGACAAATTAACTAAATAAATATTAGGAATATTTATTTAATTAATGAAGATATAGTTATAAGGTATAGTGATAAATTAAGTGAATTAATTGATCACAAAGGGTAGATGATTAGGGATAAATTAATTAAATAAAATGAATTTATTTAATTAATAGGAGGGATAATTGGTGGTGTAGAGATGTGGGAAATTGGTTTGCAAAGCAAGTCAATTTTAGGTGTCTACATTTTGCCCCTCTTTGAAATGGTGTTGTGGCTAAGTAACATTATTTCAAAGAAGTTAAAATATAGGGTTAGACTGGATAGAAAAAAAGATTTTGGCTTAGAAGAAGAGGATAAGGTTTAGGGATGATTGGTAAGGGTGATGCCCCCTCGAGAGAACAGGTGGGTTGCAAGAACACGATTGTGCTCTCGAAATGGATGGAATAAATTGGTAGAAGTGGTTTGGAGGATAAGAGGTGAGATGAAAGATTGGTGATTTGGGAGAGATGTATAGATGGATGATGATTGTGTTGAAAAAAATTATTTAGAGCAATCCTAGGTTTGATATAGCAAAATGGATATTTTCACCAAGGTATGAAAGATCAGGGTGATGATGTTTATCCAACATTTGTATGGACTAGACACGCAGACAAGAGGGTGATCCCATGCATGCCCAAGATAGTACAACCTTGTCTAGATGAGGGAAGGGGACTCATAGGATAAGCCCTTAATACACCAAAGGTATGATGAACCCTAGATACACAAGGAGATCAATATGCTAGAACCGACCCTACGACCCACAAGATATGAATACTAGCTTGGAGTAATGAAACCAACCCACAAGCATAGCATACAAAAGAAAGACTATGCCCCATTCTAGATGTTTTCGCCACATACCATGATATAGTGAGATCAAGGTAGCTTTGATGTGATCTTCGAATAGGACAAAAGATAAAAATCAAAAATTAAAAGACCAATGAACCAAAACAAATACCCATTGTATCTCTTGCCAAGATGGATGATGATTTGATGGATTCTGCCTATTGTAGGAACGATATATCCTAAGGCAGGAATCGATTGATGATTGGATCATTGTTGTTGTAAGATTGGCTCAAGATATGATAGTGACAAGTTGTAGTTGATGTTGATTTGACAGTTGATGATTTTTTGGTTAAGGGATGATTCTTTGATAGGTAATGCAATGCTTGGGATATAGTGTTTGGATCTAGTGTAAGCTCAGAGATGGGGACCAGCCAAACGGGTTGGATGGGTGCATCTTATGTACCTGAGTACTGGAAACTTCCTTCGTATTCCAGACTGCCTACATACCCTGTATCCATGGGATCAAGGCACATTAAGATGCGGGTGGTGATGATATATAGTTATGGTTTGTGATGATGATGTGGGAATGGTTTGAGATGGATGTGCTGATGTTGGAAGATGAGATGTTGATGGAACGATGTTGATCTTGTGAGGGATATTTTGGGATTTTATGGATTTTTTTATTTTTTGGGATTTTTGAGATTTTGGAAAGGGCATGGTCAATTATGATGGTTGCATTGGATTGTGTTTGGATAGCCTTTGCGCTAGATACCAATGACAAGGGAACACCAAGTTTAGAGGTGAAGGTGATGGGGTTGGATTTGGGGGATTAGCGATGAAAGTATAATGGATAGGAGATTTTTGATAGATAGATAGGCACATGTGGATAAGGGATAGGATGGGGGATAAAGGATTGGGTAGGGATACATGATAATAGAAGGTGATAGAGAAGAGATTCATGATAGATGGATTGGAAGATAGAGATAGGGATGAAAGATAGATGGATGGGAGATGAGGATGGATGTTCTCCAAAGGCTAGGTTACAAGGAATCATATGCCCCAATGTTTAGAATTTTGCATGATGGGTTCGCATTTGAATGGATGGACTTAATAGTAAATGGATGGAGGATATTCTTGATTAGGGAGTATGCCAAGAGGTGTCCAAAGCATGTTTTGATATGTTTCCCCTTGTCTTTATCAAGATCTAAGGAGGAGGATATAGTGGATAGAATGGATGGGGAATGGTAGGATAAATAGGGAATGGTGGATAGGGATATGATAAGATAAGGATAAGATAGTGGATAAGATGTGCAAAGGATATTATGGATGTGGATGAAGGATATGATTTTGCCCCCAAGTGTAGGGATACAAAATGGATGGAGAAGGGATTGCGCATGACGCCCACAAGGGGTTTTCATCATGGTACTTGCCCAAGGCGCCACAAGGAGTGGTTTTCACCATTGGACGGATTTTTCTTTTTACTATTTTCTTGATTTTTTTAATTTTTTGCTTTTTTTGATGGAATGGGGACTCTAGCGTCTGTTTTCATAGCAAGGAGAAGATGGTCGCATGTTGGATAGCATTATGGATGATGAGTGCATGGATGTTGATAGATAGGAGAAGATGAAATGGATGGTGGATAGTGGATTATGATGTGGATTTATGTAAAAGCATGGACCATAGGGATATGGTGGGGAAGATATGTAGGATAGTGGATAAAAGATGGAGAGATGAGGGTGTGTGGGAATGTCATGTGGTGGAGGGGAATCAAGACCAACGGTTGCACACATCGTTTTGGATTTTGAAGCTTATAGTTTGGATGTCAGTTGGGTAGTAATGGGGATCGAGATAGGGGATTTTTGGATGGTTGATTTGGGATTTTAGGGACCCAAATAGACTTAGGAATTATGGGATTTTTAGATGGGGAGCAGGATGTTTGGGATTTTGGGGTAGACTAGGATGTGGATGCCTCATTAGAGTTTTGTGCTTTTTGTTTAGGGACCCACACCATTTTTGTTTTTGCTTTTTCTTGTGATGGTGTGGGCTTTGATAGCCTTTTGGATTTTTTATTTTGCTTGGAAGGGATAACATCTTTAGGCTTTTGTGCTTAATGAGTTGAGGCATTCAAATTTTTATTTTTGAATCCCTTAGATTTGGTGGAAGCTTCATGTTTGGATGATGTGTGCTTTTGGTGGTCTTGATTTGGGATTTTAGGGGATTTATGGGTGGAAAAGTTAAAAGTGGATTTTTGGATAAATGGATGAGGGGATTTGAGGATGGGGATATTAGGAGTTGGGAGGATGGGAGGATAAGAGGATTTGTGGATAGGGATGTTTGGCGTTGGTAAGATAGGAGGTAAAGTGGATTTAATAGGGATATTTGGAGTTGGAAGTAGTGGAGGTAAATTTGATGGAGGAAGATGGATGGTCACATGCTTTTGCAAATGATATGACGATGGAGGAGTGATGGCGACATATGATTTGGAGATGCGATGAGATGTACCAGATTGGGAATTGGATGAATGGGTTTTGGAGGATGGGTGGGTGGTACCAACATGTTGAGATTGTTTTCCTTGGGATGTATAGCCAAGGCCATGCCAGGATGGATGGAATGTGGTGTGGATGGGCTTCAAGATACCTTGTTTGTGAAGGCCTAAGCCTTTGCCTTGATAGTTCATATTTTGGAGCATGCGACAACAATGGGATGTTTAGTTCTTTGGAAACAAGATGCGAGTCTATTATTTGTTGGAAGAGGATAGGTAGTGGAAGGGAGTTGTTCACCTCCTACGAGGGAGTCACCGTGGATGAAGGTGCTTTGTCCAAGTGAATAGGATGATGGGTTTGGGATTGGATTGGTAGATGGAGGTAAAGGATTAATGGGAGATGGTGTGGGATCAATAGGTGAATCACTAGATCAAAGGGGATCATGGATGGAGTTAGATGGGATGCTTAGATCTTGATTAGGATAGGGGATTGATGCTTCAACATGCTTTGGATTTAACTCTTGACATTGCTCATGTGTTTGGATAGAAGTGGAAATGATTTGGATATATGTGGTGAGTGATTAGATGGATGAGATAGGTGCTTGACTTATGGGTTCTTGAACATGGCTACATGATGGTTCTTGACTTGTGATAGGGGATTGTTCAAGAGATTTGGTGGGTGTTTGATTCCTTGCTAATAACCAATGGATGACATCTTTCATGAGTGTATGGGTTGAAGAACAATATAATGAATGATAGTGATGGTGTATGGTGTAGGATTAGTGTTGTGATTGGATAGGTGGGTGATGGGATTAGGTAGCGATAGTTCTTGGATGGGTTTGAGGATAGGTGTTGGATTAGATGGTGGTGTTGGAAGGGTGGGAGATTTGGGGGATTCTATAGCTTTGCTTTCATTTTTAGGTGATGTTCTTTGGAGGAAATCCCACAAGGATTCTTTGGATGTCATGGGCTTACGATTTGGAAGATTTGATGGTGGATTAGATGGTGTATGGGTGATAGGAATTGGTGGATTGGGAGATACATAGGATGATGGATTAAGGTTGATAAGGTTGGAGGGATATTGTGTTGGGGGGGTTGGGATTGATGGATTGTAAGGTAGATAGGGTGATGGATTAAGGTTGATAAGGTTGAGGGGATATTGAGATGGGGGGATTGGAGGATGGGGATTAGGGGATGGGGGATTTGCATGGGGGAATGGTTGTTGATATAAGATTTGGATTTCAGATATAAGGTATGCTAGATTGGTGTTCCTTTGATCAAATTTACCATGACAAAGGTTGGGGGATGGATAAGTTGGAGTTATTGATTGGTTGGATAAGTATAATGGCATGGATGTATAAGGGGATAGAGAATGATATGAGGTTAAAGGTTGATATAATGAAGGTTGATATGAGGTTGATGGGGTGGATATATAGGATGAAGGTTGGTATGATGAAGGTTGATATGATGAATATGGGGTAGGGTTTTGGGATTCTCCAATGATGAGATGTGCTAAGGGGATATCTCTAATGTCATTTTTGTATTTTTCCTTAGCATTAGGATCCATGTTCTCATAGATTTTTCTAAGTCTTTGTAATTGTTGCATTTCTACATACGAATCCATGTTGTTGGAGAGATATGGGATGATGGAGGATAATGGATGATTGTGATGTTGGGGATCAAATTTCAAGACCTTAGGATGATTTGATTTGATTCGATTTGATTTGTTTTGATGGATGGTTCTCTATGCTTAAGATAGACTAATGATCTCAAGAAAGAGAGTTGATTGGGTTGATTCTCTATACTTAAGGTAGACTAATGATCTTAAGTAATAGAGTTGATTTGGTTTGATTCGATTGGATGATCAATTAAGCTCTTGATTTTTGATAGGGTTGATTTGGATTTGGATCTTGATAATGATATTGGGGGATTTTGATTTGGATTTTGGATGAAAGGTTAATGGAGGATGAAGAAGACTAGGTCCTTAACCAAGGTTTGATTTGCAAAATGATGGTATGTTGATTAAGGATTAGGGGTTAGAATGTTTGATTGGAGTGGATAATAGATGAGGGGTGATTGATGTTGGATTTGATTTGGAATTTGGATAGATGTTATGATTTTGACTTGGGGTTGATTTTGGATGAGGATTTGGATAATGTTGATCAAATGGATGAAGGAATGGGATTAAGATGATAATGAATTGGATTAAGGATGATGAGGATGATTATGACTAGGGATGAAGTGGACTATGATGAATTTGATTAAGCTCAAATAACAGGATTGGAAAAGCTCAATTGATGGGATTTTATAAATGGGGGGGGGGGGGGGCTTAGTGATGTTGGGAGGAAAATCCAGTTCGACATGAGGGGAGGTGCGGGGGGCCAGACGTGACCCCTCGCTAACAGGGGTTCAGGGGTGTAGCCCCCGACTGGAAATTTTTGAAAAATGGGCTTATCAAATTGAATTTTTTGATGGAAATTTTTTATTTTTGAACATGGATTAAGAAGGCGCTAAAATAGATGGAAATGGTGCTAAAATACTGTGAATGGTTGGAATGATGGATGAATTTGATTTTTCTTGGCAAGTAGACAAATAAACAAGAAAGAAAACACAATGGCCAAAGGTTTTGTTTATGGAAAATGTGAAAGATTTATCAAACATGCACAACCTAAGGCGAGGCAAGGACAATACTTGTTGAACAAGTAGAGGGATTTTGGCTTCTAAAACAATGGTTCGTAGTGGGGGTACATTCAGGGGATCGACACCTTACAAGCATCTGATAAACCACTTAAGGTTTTGACTAGCTCTACTAGGAGTTTAATATACCTCGAGGGTACTACTTCCTTTCAAGCTAGCACCGAATGGTAAGCACTCATACCGATTAGACTTGGCTTTCACCTATCCTCAATTTACATATAGCGGACTGGATGAAAGTACCACTTGGGGTTGCCAATAAGTTCTCAATATGAATGTGTCTCAAGGGCAAGCCCACTTTCTAGAAAAAAGAGGATAGAACCATTTCTCTTCACCCAAGATCCTTTTGAAGGTGAGGGGAGAGGATACTTTGATTCTAACTCCTGACTGACAAAGATGTGCAAGTGCACCAAACATGGCAAACAAAGCTATGTTCTTTTTAAACCCAAATCAACATGTGCCTAAAGTTGTTTGTTGCAAGCAATGATTAATTTTAGTGCACCAAAATCAAATGTTATCTATGCTAGGCACACAAAGAGTTGTTTTTAGGTACACCAAATGAAATGTTTGTTTGTTGTTTGTTTGACAAGCCAATGATTAATTTTTTAGTTGCACCAAATTTAAGTGTTTTCTAAGCTAAGCACACAATGTCCATTTTAGTTCACCAAAGGAAGATGTGTCTAATCTACTAAATCCCTATAAAAGATGTTAGTAGCTTTGAGATGGTGGTTTTGGATGATCTAAAATATTCTACAGAAAAGAGACCCAACCCTACACAGATCCCTAAGCTAGTATAGAAAAATAGCGCTAAAACAGATACAAATGGCGCTACAATAAAAGAAGGTGCCAATACAGTAAAGAGCGCTACAACAGAGGATGGCGCTACAATAAAAGATGGCACCACAGAAACAGATAGCGCTGATATAGAAAATAGCGTTATAATACAAAAAGATAGCGCCACTTTGCACAGGAGTTTGGTTTGGTCGATTTGTCTCGGACGAAGGCACTGCTCTAGGTGTCGATAGTGCCAATACGGCACAGTGTTGGTCAATAGATGGATTTTAGGAAAATTTCACTATAGTTTCCCCTTGTTTCTATATGTCTTTTGCAAAAACTGAGAGCTTAGAATGCTAAAATGTCAGAAAACAAAAGAAGAAGCAAAAAGTTAAGGTTAAGGTGAGCTAGTTTTGTCACCCAGAAATAGCGCCACAATAGTCAGAGATAGCGCCACGATACACAGAAATGGCGCCACTTTGCTGAGAAATAGCACTACTGCACAAAGAGAAGGTGCTACACCTGCAAATACACGTCTAAAAGCACAAAAAAGCCCACAACAACATTAGATATGGACCTTGTGGGTCCCACCAAGCGTGCCAATGTGATTAGTGATCTCAAAATGAAAGTAAAAAGCATAAAAAAAGTTCATAAACAAATGTTATACCTTCACAATGAGCCACAAATCCAAGATAGGGTTGTAGAAGCTTGCACCCAAGAGCTCCTAAATACACCCAAGATGATATAGTATGAAATGTGGGTTGCTCAATGCATTCAACACAATTGTAGATGAGGGATTGGATGATAAATTGATAGATTGGATAGAGATGAGAGATAAGGCTAGAGTGATTTTGGCATTATGATGGTAAGATGGAGATATTCTAGAGGAATTTTGGCATGGATTTGATGCAAGAAGAAGTTATTCCAAAATGGCTTGGTGAGGGTTCTATTTATAGATTTTTTTGGAAAAGGGATGGAGGGTGAGGATTAAAAGTTGAGATCAAGGGCTAGAAATGATTGAGAGTTAGGGTTAGGATTGAAGTTGTAGTCTTGTGACAAGTGTCACAAGAGGAGTGGATGAGAGAGATCGATTTGGTTAATGAGATTGGAGGGCTCTCATTATTTGTGAATTTTAAATTCACATGGGGAAAGGTGTTGAGGATAAAAATGAATTAAAAATTTATTTTTGGGAAGAGTGGATATGACAAGTGAATTAAAAATTCAACTCATGGGGGAGTGTGAATTAAAAATTCACTTTTATGTGGAGGTGTGAAGGTTGAAGGACACATATACACTTACATGTGTAAAAGGGTGATAAATGAGTTGTAAGGAAGATTTGACCCTTTGAATAAAAAAATTGATTTTTATTCAAAGGTGTGTGGGAGGATGGGCTAAGCAAGGTTAATTAAGTGTTTAGTTTAATTAATTTAGGTCTAGGGGATAGGTAGGCTAGGGTAGCTAATTAAATAATTACTATTTCATCAACTAGGCTAGGTTTAGGTTGATTAGTATGGTAGATTAATTAGATAAGCATGATTTATCTAATTAACAAGGATTAGGGAGATGAACAAATTAACTAAATAAATATTAGGAATATTTATTTAATTAATGAGGATATAGTTATAAGGTATAGTGATAAATTAAGTGACTCAATTGATCACAAAGGGTAGATGATTAGAAATAAATTAATTAAATAAAATGAATGTATTTAATTAATAGGAGGGCTAATTGGTGGTGTAGAGATGCGGGAAATTAGTTTGCGAAGCAAGTTAATTTTAGGTGTCTACAATACTTACAAAATGGTATTCCCAAATGATGTCATTTGATCCCACAAAAGGTGAAGAAAAATTATTTTCTTTAGCATTTGATAAGTGTGAAGGAGACTCTACCGAGGGTTTGATTTAAGCCTAGGGTGGTTCTATCTAGGGGGTTTGATCTAACCCCCTTCAATCAATCCCCCTTAAATGGAACCCCTCTAGACTTAAATCATTAATTTTTCTAAAACTTATGTGATTTCAGCAAAAATCAAGATGTTCCACAAGTGGGACACACTATTGTGGGATCAACTTGATGGAAAGTTGAATTTGCATGTTTGTGGGTCTACATTGTTGTGGTGGATCCAAGTTACACTTTTTCAAGATTTGTGAGTTTTGTGGCTATTTTGTTTCATTTTAGGATGAGCATTGACCATGCTTTTGATTACTTGTGGAGGTCACATGTTTGCTAGTTTTTTGTGGGTGTTGTGTTTGTACCTGTAATGTTGCATGGAAAAACTTCGAGCAAATTTTTTGGAGTGTTGTTGGTAATTTTTCTTAGTTGGCCTTTTGGCCATTTTTAGTGCATTGGCATGTTGAACAATAGAAAGGCAAGGGAAAAATATTATCAATGGGATATCCTAGGCAAGGAATTTGTACAAGGGATGGCTCAAGCTATCGCTACCACAATATATTGGAGTGCATGAAAAAATTGGAGTTTGTTGGTCAAAAGCTAGGAGACTGAAAGTAGTCCTAGGAAGGACTCAAGCCATCACCCTCACCATGCTTTGGGCAAGGAGGAAAAGAAAAAATTTCTTGGAAGATGTCTCAATCCATTGACCCCTTGGAGGGTGGAGAGTCAAACTTGGTGCTAAAGTTTTGCCTCAAGGTGTCACTAGTGTGACACCTTAGAGGTCATGTACTTTGGAATTAATCAAAAGTCTGCCTCATATGACTACCCCCCAACAACGTCAACCACCATTCTATTGCCCCCCATAACTCTTCCCTCCTGGGGTGGGCGAGTGGCTATAGTTGGTGGGAAAGGTGGATGGGAAGATGAAGGTTGGGTTCTAGGTAAACCCTCGAGAGGAAAGTAGCAGGAACAACAACTTCTATCTTCCCAACCCCCCAATGCTACATACAAATCATTCACTGGGCTGCTACTATCTTAAGTGTTATGAAAAAAGGAGAGGAGATATCATGAAAGTGAGAACTCTTGGAGAATTTTGGATCACAAAATTGGATTTGTCTCAAAAAATTATGTAATTTCAAAAAATGATGCCTAGTTTTGAGTCTGTATGAGAAAGTTATGGCTCCCAAAAATTTTAGTGTGAGATGTATGTGGCAATTATTGCCTAGGTGACATCTTTAGGGATGGGGAGATCAATAGTGACATCTAGATGTTTGAGGAGACCCCAAATCATCATCATGGTGATATCTCATGGTTATGGGAAGAAGAGACAAAAAGATGTCACCCCAATAACACTTGAAGTCACTTGGAAGGAGATTTTTCAAGGTTTTGCCACAATAATACCTCGAGTCACTTGGAAGAAAATTTTGAGATTTCACCCCACAAGACCTTAGTGAAAGTTCTTAAGTTTTTCAAGGACATGAACAATATTTCCATGGGAAGCTCAAGATCACTTTTTAGTAGAAATTTTGGCAATGATAATGGTTGAATATGTATTTGTTGGTTAGAGGCAAATGGTCTTTAGGCTATTTTAAGGACATGAGCTATGCTAAAATGAGATACTCTAGATCATAGTTTTGTGGGATATTTGTGCAAGAACATAGTTGGTTGTGACATGATCTTATTGTTTTGAAGATTGTGGTTCTACTTTTCCCTTTGGGAGCTCTTAGTACAACAGTTGGACTTCTTTGATTATGTTAAGATCATGTTGATCTTCTAATTTTGGAGATATATGTTTGATCATGATGCTATGGGAAGCTCTTGTGTGCACAATGGGAGTTTTCCCATGACATGGTTGTGTTTGAAAAACTTTCCATAGGTTTATTTTGATGTCATGGGTCACTTTGGATCACTTTTATTGGCAGCTTTGGCAATGATTTATTATTGTGCCATGCCAAACTTCGGATCTATAGTGGAATCTTGGCATGATATGGTTGCTTTTGAGAAAAGATATTGGTTGGAGACAAATGATCTTTTGATGTGAAGATGCAAATCATGGAGCCATAAGGAGTTCCTGGATTCTATATTTTTATTCTATATCTAGTGGGAGTTGACGAGGGTTATTGTACACCTCTCATTTAAATAACATTTATCAAGTCTAGGGTAATGTCCTAAGGCTATTTGCAATCAAGATAGTAAGGAAAAATGAATCAATAGTTCTCCTATTTCAAAAGAAAATTTCTTATGCTTTGAAAAGTAACTAAACTAATATTATCTAGGCTATTACACATGACTAAAATTAAAATTGTTGGAAAAGAAGTCTAATTACTAGCACACTTAACTTGAATTCATAAAACAATAATCTAAATAAAATGACTATGATTTCAATACAGAATAAGGGAAATTATAATATAGAAGCAATTCATCTTTCTCATTTCATAGTTTGATCAACATAAAGGAACAAACAATATTAATCAAATCTAATACATGTAGGCTTTAAATCACAAAGAAAGATCACAACAACATTAACTTAATAATATCCACAAAATAGAACATGGTTTCACCAAATCTAACATAACAGAACAACAAATTACTAACACTGATTCTTCTTCTTTGGTGAGTAGGGCCCTTACTCTTCAAAGGTTCCAGAATTACTTCAAACTCAATGCATTTGATCAATAAACTATCTTTTTCATTCATTAAATTTAGAAGCGAAATAGAAAGTAGCTGCCGTATCACATATTTTCAAAAGCAAAACATAACATCCTAACCTTTAACTTCTAAAGGATTTCTCTTTTTATCGAGTATGCCTAGAATCCTTTAATAAAAATAGTTCTCTTGCAGAAAAATGACAAGATTACTTAATTACATTGTGTTTGAATAAGAGGGCATGATGCCCAAGTCTTTTAGAATCATAATAATGAAAGAGTTTTTTTAATTGAACATATTTCAAGTGCTTCAATGTAAACGTATGATTCCTCCCTATATTATGGTGAAAGAGTGATAGAAACTAATAAATGGTTGCATGACTAAAAGGATTTGGATGGAGATAGTGAAGTCCAACACAGAATAGGAACTCTAGATCTGAAATTCTAGAGTTAAGATTTTTGGAGTTTTGGTGCATTCCTTGGTCCTCGATAAATAGTCCAATTAGAATACAAACACTATGTCTCAAATAACACACATTTAGAACATTAGGATTGGAATCATTCACGCCAACTGAAATTAAACTAGAATATTTACTCTATTTTTTCTAATCTAGATCATAAATTATATTTCTTTTGCTCATATCCACTAAAAGTTCAAGGTGATGGTAGGAAAAAGGGTTATACATTGGTTCAAAATGGAGCATTATAGGGTCTCATCATCCCCCCTAGACTTAAGGTCTTGCAATTCCATCTGTAATATTTGTCTCAACTAGCCTCTTTAATTTCTCCTCTATGTTGCTTCCTGCTCTTTCTTATTATTCACTTCCTCCTAGATCTTGTTGCAGTCATAGTCTTGAAGGTAGTCATGCCAATGTGTAACACTTGGATCTATAGGTCCCCTATGTTCAACGATTCTTGCTCCCCGTGTCTCAAATGTGTGTGGATATTGAGGGCATGTGTTATGAAAGGGGAAGATAGGTGCCAATAGTAAGGGAGGTCTAAACCTCATTCCAACCTAGTCATGCCTATGTAATTTTATTAATTCTACCAGTACTTTTGCCCTTTCAAGAATCCATTACAAATTAGTAGGGGATATTATCTCTCTTTTCATTAGATTGGGAGGAAGATCCTTCCATTTGTTTGAATAGGTATAAAAGGCAGCAATCATCTTAGAGTCAATAGACTCTTTCAAATCAAATAGTGGCTTTATAATTATGGATTCTAAGTATAACCCCTATAAGTTTTGATAAATTGTTCAGGCACTAGATGTTCATGTCTCATCAAGAGAACTACTATTTATTCTTGGGTGCTAAACTCATTTGTTCTATTTTTCCACTCAATCAAGTTTTGCAACAAGGAAAGAACTACCTTGATTTGCACTTCACCCACAAAAAGATTTATCATAAATGTGGTTTGGTCTCCTAAAAGGACCTTGTGGTGAATAACTCACACAACAAATTTTTATTATCAAAGGATCTTCCTTTATATGCCTACACAAACTACATTCAATTTTCAAAGTCATCAAGTAATCACAAGAAATTCTGAGAATTTTCCACCTCAAAAATTGTTCCCTTAATAATAAACTATATACATTGGAAGGTTTTCTACAAGAAAGTAACGCTTATAATATCTGACAAACATTATTTATTTTTTGTTGAAGTAATCTATTTTGGTTCTGAAGGTCAAATATTTGGGTCTTTAGGCTAGAGTTTTCTTCCCTTGGTTTTTGTAGAAAGTAGAACTTAGCCATCCATTTTTGTAGCATAGGAGGGATCTTTATAGTGAATGGCTCAATTCTAGAAGATCAATTTGAGTCATTTTTTCTTCTTTATTTTGACTCTGCCCCTCCTTCAATTCTTCATATAGATCATCAATTTTTTTGTTGTCTATTGTAAGTCTAAGACCTTGACACTTTATTGTACCTTCTGATGAAATAGTAATTTTCTTTGAAATTCTAATAATTGCTTTAAATTTTGAAATTCCTAAGACTGTTGTTGTATTAGAATTTAAAGTTCAAATACATGGAATACCTAAATTTCTTGTGTAGTAGCCTCTGGAGCCGCAACACCCTATTCCACTATGTCAACCTTTATCACTACATTTTTTTGAAATAAATCCTCTTTACAAATTGGTTCATGCATGGGTTCGATCATTAGGGTTTCCTCAGGAAGAGGCTCTAGAGAATGAGTAGAAACCTTTGATGCCATCTCCACTTCACCCTAACAAAGTGGCTCATTATCAACATTTCCTTAAAATCTCAAATTGAACATAACCTCTACAACCATCTATTCCTTAAAGATGAACTTGTAGAAGCCATTGCCTTATATTTTTCCCTTTTACTCCATCTCAAAGGTTGTGGCATGGAAATTTGTATAAGAGTTATTTCTATCATTTCTTCCTCTTTAGAATCAAACACCACTCCTTTTCACCTTTTTCTTCTTTAGAGCAACGGTGATCTTGAATCCATAAAAGTTGTCTCTTCCTCTTCTTTTGCATAATTAGAATCTAATTATTATCTTTGATTTAGATGTTGTGGCTTTAGAGGAGGGTGGTATATATTCGTTCTTGGTGAATTTTTGTTTTTTTTGAGAGGTTGTTATGTTTCAATGGCCCTACTCCTCTGGTGTAGACTTGGTAATTTTATCTTTCTTTTTCTTTGTGTAAGTTCCCTTCAGAAATATGTTCCATTTTTCTTCCATATTCTTCTTCAAGAAATGGAATTTGCAAATCATCTAGATGAGGTTGTGATGTTTCAATGGCCCTAATCCTCAATTATATTTATCAATCATGGTGGAAAGAGAAGAAAAAAGATAACCTAGAAAATTCACCTACATCTTCCTCTAAGTCCTTCCATTCCTAAGGTGATTGACCATTCTCATGCATGGTCCCACAATGGTGCCATATTGTCCTTCGCAAGTGAAAAAACTCATAAACCATTCCACTACTATCCACCAAGGTTTAGAGAAACTCCCACAATTTATTCCTTTACATTTGTCACCTTTCTTTGAATACAACAATTGGGGTGTCTCCTCATCTTCCTCCTAAATATGTACAACAGCTCCTGATATGTGATATCCCTAGTATGAAATATATCCTACCCTTTAACAAGGAGACCAGTGATGGAGCGAATAATGGATATATTTAGCTTTATTTTGACCCCTCTGACAGTTGTACGAGAATTCTCATAATTATTGATGAATTCCTCAATAATGTACTCATTGTACCCCTCAAATTTCTCTAAAAATTAAAACTAGCCTACATTCCTAAAGATTTTTGTGACTTCTACATTTTTCAACCATGGAAGTATGGAATCTGGTTTGGTTATCCTTTTCTCTCGCATCTTCTATGAATTATATGTTATGCAATTTCTAGTAGGAGTGATCAGCTATAACATTAAAGTTGTAGTGGTATGGAGTTATTTAAAGTTGGTTGCAGAGGCTATGAAGGTTTTTGGAGTAGGAAATGGGAAGTGTTTATGCATGCAAAGGAAAAAATAAATATTATGCATTGGTAACACATGGCTAAAATATCCAAATCAATGCCACATAATCATGTGACATAACATGAGGTTAGTTAAGTAAGTGTGGCGATAAATGCTTGGATTTTGGGGTAGATTTTGTTTAGATTTATAATCATTTCATTCATTGGGTCAACGTACGCATAATAATTTTTCAAGGTGGAATCTTAATTGATCTATAGATTAAATGGTATGTGGTAGGTTTTTAGGAGATGGCAACCTAACATAGCTATAATTAAAATTTATAGATATTTATGGAAAAAAAATTAAAAATAAAGTATGTACTTGTTTGTCTTTTAAGTCATAACTGACGAGCTCATTCCATGAATGGCAAGTCTTTTCCATATGTGATGAATCATTTTCATGTACTGAACTAATCATGATTGTGATGTTGGAAATTGAAGGGTAGATTTCCAATGAAGAGGTGCAGAATTTTGTTGTACAAAAATCAAAACTAAATTTATTATGAAGGAACTAATCCAGAGTTTTGAAGGGACAAACTCTAGAGTTTAAAAAAACCATCTCTAGAGTTTACAAAAGAGCAGCTCTAGAGTCTTCAAAAGAACACCTCCAAAGTTTTGAAAAGAATATTTCAAAGATCATGTCTAGATTTTGGAAAAGAAAATCCTTGGAGTTTTTAATTTTTTCTTTTTCTTTTTTTTGAAGAGAAAAAGTACCATTTCTAGTTTTTAATTTTCCTCTTTTTTTAATCAGAAAATGCTAGAGGTGGAAGAGATCCCATGAACATAGAAGAACTTTGATTCTTTCAAGAGTTGGTTTGTGAATTCCTTCTTGGTCACAAGAACCTAGTAGGGGCACAATCTATATCCATTTACCAATAGCACTATGTCTTCTCCATCAATTGATATCAACTTTACTGCTCCATTGTCAAATACTTATTTTACCTCAAATGGGTTGAGCTAGTGGGTGCATAGATTTCCTTAAAAATATGTGTATTATATAATTCTTTCACTTTGTGCCTGGGTGAGATTCATACCTAGCTCGGATACAATTCTTAGACTTTAGATCTCAAATTCAATGGGGAGAATTGGTTTCTTCCCACCATAGATGAATTCATAGGGAATGAATCATGTAGTTTCTTTCCATGTGATGTTGTACACCCAAACTACTTCATTACTTTGTTTGCCCAGTCCTTCTTGTTGGATGATGTTATCTTTGTCATGATGTTTTTAACTCCCAATTGGTGACTTTAACCTACCCATTGGTTTGGGGATGGTATGAAGAGGATTTTTTGTGTGTGACTTCGTACTGCTCAGTACAGGTTTCAATAACTCTTGACATGAACTATGGTCCTCATTCAAATACAACTGGTTTGGGTGCTCCAAATCATATGAAGATGTTCCTATACAAGAAGTCAACAACCCCTCCTCTAGCAACTTATAGAGCTTGTGCTTTTACCCATATAGTCACTGTAAGCACTAAATTGATGCATGAGCTTCCAAGAGGAACCCATGATGATATGTAATCCCAATCACATACACAGAATTGTGAATAAGGGCGTCCCCTTAGCAACACTCCTCTTGGCAACACATGTCAGTTAGTTTTTCCCTTGTCAATTCTTTAGTTTCCTAGCCATTCTTCTTTTCCCCCTTGTTGATTCTTCTTCTTGTCACATTTTTCCCCTTTCCTACATGTTTAGTTTTCACCTTTTCTTACTAATTCCACCTTTTGAAACCCTATTTTGTAGGTCTCTAACCCTAGGAAGCCTCTAGATAGCCTAACAGACCAAACCCATATTTCTATGTTTGCCCAACTTTTCTCCTCTATGGGTCTCCCCTATTAATGACCAAAACTTCTCAAGAGATCCTCCTTGAAGTTATCTTGCACCCTATTTCAGATGCTAGATCCCCTTTTTAGGCCATAATTAAGCATTCACAACCTTCAACTTTTACCCAAGTGTCACCCTCTATGGGTCACCCCAGGGTCACCCAGGGTGACCTACCTTGGTGAAAGGGACGACCCTAGGGTGACCCTTGCAGATTTTAAATGTGAGTTTCTCCTTTGATTTGAGCCCAAAAATGCTATGTTTTCACCCAGTTTTGATGGAAATTCAAGTCTTAACATGGAGTAGATCATTTTCAATCCATCCATCACTCCCAATCAAGTAAATTTAGCCATGTGATTCAATTTAATCTCCTCTCTAACTCTTCATGGCTGTCATTCTTCTATGAGTGATAAGATTTCAAACTTAGATCACTGTCCAATCAACCCAGTCCTCTAATCAATCAAGGGAGTTAACTCCTTAATCAATTTTTGTTAACTCTTCAATCAAAGGAATTAATTCTTCAATCAATTTCCCCCTCTTGTGTGCCCATCTGACCTATAAATACCCCTCACCTCTCCATTATTTCTCAAGTTGGAGAAAGCTCTCCTCTTCTTCACAAGCTTTTTCAAGCTTCTTCACAGGCCTTGGAGCCTCTTTCCTAGTTTCCTTCTTTAGTTTTTCAAAGCTTCAAAGATTTCATGTGATTAGTTTCATTGTTGCAAATCTTCAAAGCATTTCCCATAGGAGGCAAATTCATTATTCCAATCCATGTCTTGCTTAGTTTTTTCTCTCCATTTAGCATGCTTATGCTCAATGTAGGACTTAGGTGCATTTTTCAATTAGGGGGATGGAAATGAAAATTTGGATAAAATGGATGACTTTAAAGAAGAATGATTTGGTGAAAAATGTAAAGGGGATGATTTTGGATCGAATTCAAAGTTTTCTATAGTGTCAAGGATAGTCAACTTTTGATGGGGAAGTTATTATGTTTAGTTGTCTAGGGTCACAGGAGAAGGTGCTGACAGATTCTGTGCAAGTGCTAATAGGTAGAGCGCAAACGCTGACAGGGACAGCGTATGTTCTGGCAGGGGTAACATATGCACTGATAGCTAGATCTGAGGTGTTGATAGGTACGAAAAAGGCGCTGACAAGTCAAACAAAGGAGCTAACAGTCAGAGTGAAGGCAATGATAGATAGGGCGCAAGCGCTGACAGATAGAGCGCATGCCCTGAATCGACTATAAATGTGTTGACTAGTTCAATTGATTGGTCATTCGATTGTTTGCAGAGGCATTGACAGATATAGTGAATGTGCTAAGAGAGACAGTGAATGCACTGGTAGAGACAGCAAATGCGTTGGTAGAGACAGTGAATGCGCTGGCAGAGACAGTGAATGCGCTAACAGAGAAAGCGGATGCACTGACAGATATGTATTAGGCACTAACAGACTGATTTTTGGAATGGTTTTGTGTTTTTGGTCAAATATTATCTTGGCAAGAGATTTAACAAACAATAAGACATGATGGCTATTTGATTTTTCAGGGAATAAAGGTTGAATGGCCTTTACGCATTTATCACAATGAATGCACTTCAAGCACATGAACATTCCCTAAAGTTATTCAAGTAGGAGTGATTTCATTATGTGGGCCCACAAAATAGAACGCCTATCCATGTTCCTACCTAACTAAGAACACTTCACCTTGAGCAGATAGCTAGGGAAAAGGGTGTTGCACCCAATACCCCTTTCCTTGGAGGCTTTCAAGCCCTACCCAAAGAAAACTTCTATCTCAACTTCAAGGAGGTACAAGGGTGAGTAACTTCAGGGGGCGGTCTGTGTCCCTTGCACCACACTAGAAAATGGCTGAAGGTCTTAACTAGGCTTTACAAGTGTCTAGCTTTACAAGTGTCTAGGGGATGTCCCAATATACACTAAGTACTAGGGATGAATCTATGAACAAGGGATTACCAAGCATCCAACCAAGAATTCCACCACTCCAGTATCGGTAGACCAAGGGTCTTGAGGGTTTTGTTTAGACCGGATGGGGTCCTTATTGAAGTGAGTCTTTCAATTCTCACAATGTTTATATACCCTACTAGAACATAGGGTTAAGGTCGTACCTTAGAGTAGGTGTATCTCCAAGAAGGCCTCCTAGGGAAGAAGACACTACTCACTTTTGATCCCCAAGATTGCACAAGACATGAGGGGAGAGTATACGTGAAATAGTGCTCCTTTAAGGGATACACAACAAAGGATTCACAAAAGGATTTTTGATCCCTAAGATCACCCAAGGGTGCAAGGGAGGAGCATAAATCCTAATGTAAATTAAGACAAAGAAAACAATTTCTTTCCCACTACTTTACTTTAATGCAACTAAACTAGTGAAAAAAATAATCTTTGACTGCAGGGCTAAAATAAAGTGTTAGTAGTTTGTAACAAAGTCTTGGTCAAACATTTTGAAACTACAAGAAAGCCAAGTTAGTGTCCAAAAGATAATGTAAGTTAAGTTCAGACAAAAGCGCTAACAGACATGATGGAGGCGCTAACAGACATGACGGAGGCACCAAAGTTAGAGACTAAAGCGCTGACAGAAAGTGCAAGAGCACTGACAGTCAGCACAGAGGCGTTGATAGACACTGTAGAAGCATTGACAAACAGTTCTAAATTGCTAAAATATTCTACTAAAACACTAATACAGAAGTTAGAAATGTCAAACACACTATTTATACTTATATTTACTTGTCAGCAAAGACGCTAAACCTAAAGACAAAGGCACTGAACCTAAGCTCGGAGGCACTGAACCTAAGCTCGGAGGCACTGAGACAAAGAGCGCAAACGCTATCTTGACACAAAAGGCAGAAATCTGTAAAAGATATTAGTTTTTTCATGATAAAACAAATAGAACATATTAGTCCTTGCAAATAAGGCTAGCTAACAAAGCAGACTGCAAAGGAATCAGTCCAAAACAGGTTGTTAGAGCATTAGAAATAATCTCAAGCAAACTGGATTTGTAAGCTAATTGACAAGCTGAGAGAAAACTCATAATTCCCTGCAGAACAGAATGTTAGACCTACAAACATATGTTAAATGGGTTGCAAAACACATTGTCAGTGATCAAAGACCTGAAAATCTTAATTAGCAAATACACAGAGTGAAAGCGCTAATACAGACAATAGAGGCCCCACTGCGAGATGCACAGGTGCTAAAACAAAACACTTAAGCGCTAACAGAAATAACCTAGACACTAAACTACTACTCCTAGGCGCAAACAAAAGACGTGAAAGTGCTAAAAGGTCCTACAAAACAAATGGTGAATACACAGTCAGAGGCGCTAAAAGGGTGGTTGAAGGTGCTACTATCTCTGAAGAAGGCACTAATACACAGCCAGATGGGCTAACCTGTCACCTGCATAAGAACACATGAAACTTCTTCCAAAACGATTAAATTTAGGGATGGTTAGGTCCCACCGGGCGTGCCAAATGAAGATACTAGAATGGAAAAGGTGTTAGAAACATAATGCAAAACAAAACAAAGTGTTTATACCTTTAAATCTCCTCCATTCAAGTCTCCTTGATAAGGTGGAGGAAATGCATGCACCTAAGTGCAAATCCTAGCTTTACCCAATGCAAAATCAATGTGGATTGCTAAAGCAAATACCAGCATAATGGAGGTAAGCATTTGGATGCAAATTGGCTATAGTTTGACTATGGAATTGAGGTGATTTTGAGAGCATAAGTATGATACTTCAAGTGCAAACTAGTGTTATGAAGTGTAAAAATGGTTGGGAGAAGGCTCTTATTTATAGATTTTTGGGGATTTTTAGATCGATGGTGGAGGTTCAAATTTGAGATCCAAGGGTGGAGGTTTCATAGTGAAATCAAAGGCCAAGATTTCATCAACAAAGATGGAGGGCTCATATTATTTTACAATTTTTAATTCAACCTTGGGAAGGCTTTGCATTTATGAGGATGGAGACATGTGAATGAATTTTAAATTCATTTTAATAGGTGAGTAGGATAGGAAATGACAATTGCATGGATTTGGAAAGGTGAGGTGGAGACATGTGTGAGCTTAATAAATTAAATAATTCTCTTGCATGGATTTGGAAACATGAGGTGGAGACACATGTGACTCCAATTAATTAAATAATGTTGATTATTTAATTAATTATGGGGAGATGGCATAATAGAGGCTTCAGTTAATTAATTAAGTGATTAACTTAATTAATATGGCTATAGGAAATTAGGAGATGGATTAATTGGTGGCTCAAATTAATTAAATAGGGGTTTACTTAATTAATTTGGTCATAGAGGTTTCATAGGGTAGAGTAGCTAATTAAATAAATGAGATTTATTTAACTAACTACGGTTTGGCTATAGGATAGGTGAATTAATTAAATAAATGGTCTTTATTTAATTAATTTAGGCTAATGGCAATGGGAGATAATTAATTAAATAAATTTTAATTATTTATTTAATTAATTTTAGGTAGGTTACAATAAGGATTGAGATGAATTAATTAAATAAAATTAATTTAATTAATTAATTTGCAGGAAGCGGATAAGTTAGCATGATGGGTGATGTCAGAAAATGATGGTGTGAGGACACATCATTTTTAGGTGTCTACAAGAGCATTGATACTTTGATATTGTATTGTAATAGATTTTTTGTTGATAATACATTGAATATGCTTTGGACACTAGGTTTTTCCTAAAATGGTTTTCCCAGGGTATATCTTGTGTTATGTGTTTATTTCTTTATTGGAATGTTTTGATTCTATTTTATCTTGAAAGTATTCTTTTGATTAAATTAATATGATTTCCTTTAATTAGTATCAATGTTAACCTATTGAGAGTTGGCACTTGTTTTGGATTTCTTATAATGTGTAGTTACTAAGGATGAAAAATCCTTATTATCCCAAAACAAATCTTGAGTGGAGAGGGATGTATAAGGGCTAAATCACTATCATAGGCCATGAAAGATGTCATTATTAGCAAGTCTATGGGCAAATGTGATGATTGTGTTTAGAATGGAGGAGAATCCATCAATGGTTTAAGATTTTGCACACAAAATACATGGCAATGCATCCAAACACCTAAACAAAGAAAGAGATAATACAATTAGAAAAATAGAAAACTACCCTAAATGATAGGTGTGTAAAATTCAAATTCACCAAAATGTAAAGGGGGAAATAGGATTCTAATGTTTGATTACCATTTTATTTGCTATCTTTAATCTAGAACATAATTCTTTTAAGGACTTAATATGCTTTTAAAATATAAATAAAATATAGATAAGAGGTTGCTCATAAAAAATAAGAACAAGAGAATAAGGTTAGAGAAACTTAGTTGTTTTCAACAGTTGGTGTTGTTCTACTCTATTTTTCTTTAGACTACATTGTATTAGAAATTGATATTAGGAACTTGCATCTCTTCTATGTCTTCTCTTCTCACTATCTTTATGTTAGGAGGTGATCATGTGCGGTTTGATCTCTTTTAGAATGGAAGTGTCCTCTTCCATGTGGTAGTGTCCTTTACAAATGATTTCAATGGTCAATAGAGAGTCGTTTATTATTTTGGTCATAAAATTTTAATTGTAATTTAGAATCGCTTATTGGATGCATTAAAAGAAGAATAATGAAATATGAATAAGGTTGTCCTCAAAATTTTATGGATGGACACAACCACACATGGTTATGTCCTTTTTGGTCATGTGGTATCCTTTGACTGCATCAAAGTCCATACTTGTAAGTTCATCCTCTACAACTTGGCACTCTTCACCACCTGTAATAAATTTTTGATATTTGGACTAGGCACCTTTAGGGACTTACCTTGAGGAGGTTGAATAGAAGAACTTCCTTAATGGTGGGCAAGTTCCACAAATAAATTTAATAAATTGAAATGGATCCTTTAGAAAAAAGTAGAAATGCATAAGGTGCCCAAGTGTGTGTGTGTGTGTGTGTGTGTGAGAGAGAGAGAGAGAGAGAGCAATTAAGAAGGTACAATAATGGAGTTATGAGTGTTTCTTAGACCTATAGCTTCTACTAGGCTCTTTTTGGTTGTGTTTGTAGGCTCTTTCTCTTATTAATTGACGTGAATACACTTGCCCAAAAATAGATTTTTGACCATTCATGACCATTTGGACATGTGAATAATAATAAAAACAAATGCCAACAAACCAAAAAAATTGAAATTTAAAAAATCAAATTTTGAAATGTCAAACACAACTACATACGATAATATTCAAAATAAATAATAACTG
Organism: Cunninghamia lanceolata; assembly: GCA_027924645.1. Classification (NCBI taxonomy): domain Eukaryota; kingdom Viridiplantae; phylum Streptophyta; class Pinopsida; order Cupressales; family Cupressaceae; genus Cunninghamia; species Cunninghamia lanceolata. Next base: position 6,513,625 of record BSBN01000671.1, on the reverse strand, counting down.
AAGTATAGTGATGTGCTATTAAAAGGAATAAAATGTAATATTAAAAATAAATCACACAAAAATAATTACAAATAATTATTCTCCTAAAACAAATGCTATAGTGGATTCAAAATTTCAATATATTTTAAGCACCTTAACTAACCATCCCTAACGAGAGAAACACAAATAATATATAGTGACTTCATTATTACAAGGTTCCGGAGACCACTAAGGGATTCTAACTACTCTTATGAGTATCTTCATTTGATATGCACTTGAGAGAGAAGATGATTTACCAAGATCTTACCTAGGTATATTAACTAGCATTGTTTAATCATTCAAGCTCCAAGTTTTGCCATGTCAATGCTAGGATACTCTCATCCTAAATTCATTTATTTTATTTGTGGTCCTTGTGATTTGGGTCGTTATCACCCAACTTCCATTAGGGTAAATTAAATTTTGTTAAGATTATATTTTACTTTGAGCCTCCTTAAGATCCCCGCCATGCAACGCCTTTAAGATTTTTTTATTCATGCAATTAGTAATAATTGCAAACAATAATATTATAGAATGGTCCCTTATTTTGTTCTTTTCCGGGGCAAAGTTTTCTTTTAAGGACAAAAAAGTGTTTTCTTTTGAGCATGGGGACTTTAGTGACATTCCCTAAGAGTAGGTGAAGGTCAATATATTCCTTGAAGTGAAGGTAGAGAGAAACCTCAATGCCATCTACTATTGGCTTAGCAACTCTCTCCTTTTTTTAAGGAGTTCTAGAAGTGTGAGTGAGTTTGTCTGGGTGGTGATTTTGGGTAAGTTATTAGACACAATTTAGGGTAGTTAGGTTTCTAATTCTTTTTATAGTCATTTTTCAAGAGGTTGATTCACCTTGACTTTCTTATAAAGAAGTGACTTATATTTAATAACAAGATATAATTTGTAATTTAACTTGTTACCTCTAATTTTAGTTGTCTCTTACTTATAATTACTTTTATTACAAACTTTATATTATATTTTTATTATTTAAAATTTAATATATAACATAAAAATTAAAAAGATTATGCCACCTAAACCATGAATAATAATATAAGTTTTTAACCTACATTTAATATTTATAACTCCATCTCCTAAAAGACTTTTTAGTTCAATTATTTTGAAATTATTATGTGGGAAAAGAGTGTTAGAAATAGGAAATATTATTTTGATACATTTAACTTCATTATAATCATCAGAAGGTATATATAGAGGTAAATATGATTTCAAGAGTAAAGGTGCTAGTTGTCTAATTGAAGACCAATTCACAACATCTTCAGTGTAAAATAGATAGATGGAAGGGCCAAAAGAAAAATGCGAGGAGAGGAATGTGGTTTTTGCACAGCTGGAACAATTGAGTCAAGAAACACTTTATTTCAGAATGCAAAGCTTATAGTGACATGCATACTAATTACATTAGTTTCTTTATAAAATCTACAAAAAGCTAAAACCAACTTGATCTACTAAGTATCCTTTAAACTATTTTTAACCTTATAAACCTTAAAACCCTTCTATTCTATTTAATTCTATAATCACATTGTGTAAAATATGACATATTTTCTTACTTATGAGGTAGGTGCCACATGATTGACATGATTCTTGAGTATATTGTAATATGTTTTATGAAGAACAAATATCCTCTAAATAATTTGCAGAGTACTAAAATCACCTAGATTTGCACGTTTCTTTAGTACCAAGCTTGATGTGCGCAATATGCCTTATAATATATGTTGGGAGATCCTATCCATTATACAAAGGCTGAGCAAGGAACAAATAATTATAAAAGCATAAATATCATTTTATAAATTAAAAAGAAATTAAGGCATTAGTGACGTAAGGAATATTTAAAAGTTGATGCTACGAAACTTGTTAGTTTGTTTGTTTCGCTCGCCAAACTATTGACAGTGTGAAAGCATGGCAAGCGGTCTCCTCACTTTTCGGCTTGGATTTAGCTGCTTCCCGTCACAATCCGTTGGCTGGAACTGATTTTTTTTTTTTAATTGATAATTGAAATGTTCTTTTGTTGAAATTAAATGTGAGAACAAGGCATTTAGTTTATGGAATAATGATGAAGAATAATTATTGTTAATGTTAAAAAATTATTGTTATTGATGTGTTTGTTGTCTGGAGATTGTAAAAGATTAAGAGATCTTTACAAGTTGACTCTACATCTTGTGGGATCAGCTTGAATATGACTTGATCCATGAAATCAACCATGTAACTCGCACAATCAATCTAGTTGACTTTACACTTCTACAACCTTTTCTGCCTTAATAATAAATTTCTAAAGGTGCACAACCATTGGTGGTGTTTGAAAATACCTTTGGGAAGCTACTGAATTGCGATGATTAAATTCTCTTTAATCAACCTCCTGAACAAGCTTTACAACCTTAGACGAATATCCAAGAGATCACTCTCAAACATGCATGTGTCCTAGATGTAGATATCGATGCAAATGCATTTCTTTTAGAACTCCAAACCGAATGTTCCTAGGATGATTTGTATGACAATTGATTATTCTTGCCTAATTTTCATATGAATTAATTGCATAAATGAATCTCTTTAAATATCAATACATAGTAATAAATCATGCAAATGTGTATCAAGTTGGCTCCTGATGGCTAATGAAAACATGGAATTAGCAAAATTTGAATTTATTTTTTTTAATTCAAAGGTTAATCCTATAGGACTTAAGATTGGACTTGCACACCGTAGGATTGACCAAGAACAAAAGGTGTAAATCTCAAGGTGATGAGTGGATGTATAAATAATGGTGCTATAAATGACTAATATGGGTGAATATGTGGAGATACGTGTGAACATATGAGAATGTGTCTAAATGTGAATGGATAGAGATTGAAGAAGGGGCCCAAATTAGCATAAGACTATGTCATTATTGCTATGTAATTTTATTATGACATTCTATCAAAATGGGCCCATAACTAAATGGGAATTTTCATGGGTATCCAAATTTCACCATTATAATTTTCTCCCACTTTGAGTTGCATGTGAATCATAAATTGAGTGTGTATTTCAAAGTATGTGAACATTTTTAACCATGCATGAAAAATAAATATTTAGACACAAAAAGGATATGGGGTCCATGTAAAGTAATGTTCCCATCTTGATCTCTTCACATGTTCATCTCCTTGGTATAGGAGTTCCATAGGAACCAACAAAACAAATAAAATATGTCTAATGAGTAGCTTCTATGACACAATTAAAAATAAACTCAAGTACAAGTTGAGTCATTTGTCTACAATAATAAGAAGAGAGATAGAGTAGGGTTAGAAATTTTGCTTACATAAAAATTGATGTTGAAATACTACACCCAATGTAGTCATATAAATGTAATATGGCACTTCAAGCATGACTATGGTGTGATCAGAATTTGTCTAGGTATAGTGATGAATATTTATACAAGTGTTGGTAGTTGTCGATACTCTCGATTTAAGAGCATTATTGATAAAAATATGCCCCACCTTCAATTGATTGCATCCATCAAATGTAAGAATTGGAGGAGAGAGAAAATAATTCATGAACATTAAAGGTAATGTAAACATGTGAGCACATAAATAATGTAAAATGATAAATATTATACATAGAATCATGTGACAAACAAGTAAGATGTAAACATGTGAGCACATAAATAATGTAAAATGATAAATATTATACATAGAATCATGTGACAAACAAGTAAGATGTATTGAATGATAAGTATGAAAAGCATATGTATAGTCTAGAGATAGTCATCAAGGTGTATAAATTTTTCCCCTATATAGGTAAAAAAGTAGAACTATCCTTAGAGGGGAGATAATGATCATGTAAGTATGTATAAGACAGGGAACACATGGTGCCCTTGATGTGGCTCTTAGGTACATGGTAGGGCATACAAACACAGGATAGGATAGGGAAGGCATGATGCCCTGAATGTGATAAGATAGCTCTTAAGTACATGATAAGGCATGCAAGTGATCAATGGGATGGAGAAGGCATGGTGTCCCCATAGATAGCTCTTAGGAATATTTTGAGTCATGCATGTAATCAATAGCATGGGGGAAGGCATGATGCTCCCAATATGAGGAGAGGGATCTAGAACCATGATAAGGCAACAAAAGAACAAATGAGTAAGATATAATCATAAAAGAATGTGTAAAAGAGGTGGCCCCAAGTGGGCAAGATAACAAAATGAGGTATAGGACCGATATGGGCATGAGAAAGATCATAGGCAATATATATCCACCCTTGGTATAAGTAGATAATAGAGTGAAGATGACCCCCAAATACCAAATGAATGTTATGTGATAATTGTAGATAGATAATTGAACCATTGGATAGGCATGTAGATGCTAATAAATAAGGTGTTATCATGAAAACCCATGTAAATTTTGGTGTGTTCTAATTCCACTTGAAAGGTTGCAATTGATTTCATAATAAACGATATGGGTACATGGCATAAAAATAAGCCATATGAATATCGACATATGTGTGACTAATAATAATCTTTGGATTAATAGATAAGCATCATAAATGAATGTAGTCATTGTAATCTCCAATAGGTGTTCTATGGTAAAGGTTGTGTCCTAAATATTGTCAATGTAAGATAGCAACATAATAAATGTATGGCAACACAATAGCTCAAAATGTAATAGAGTCACTCATCACAGCCAAAAATATCTGACATCATCAACATGATTAGTGGCATGCAACAATGGAGATCATAAGACTAGTAGTGTGTAAATTATAAAGTGTTTCTTAGCTATATATAGGAGGGTGAATAGTAAAAGGTCACTTTCATTTTTACCAGCACCCTTGTGAAACTTAATCTCTTAGAGCTCCAAGCATACCCCATGATTATAAATGATGGTGTAGTAATACAAGCTAGCATTGAGTGGGGCAAGAATCTAGAGGTGGTAAGCTATATTTTTTCCCTGAGTTTTTTAATTTTTTTAAAAATATTTATTTTTCAAAAATGTTCATTTTTTTCCAAAATAGAGTAAGATTTGTATCTATTAATCTTTGATACCCACAAATCTAACCTACCAAGTGCACAATCAACCTATGGATCTAATCTTGACCTATGGGATCAATCTATAGATTTAATTTTGACCTGTGGGATCAACCCCTACTAGTGATATTATCAGTTATGGCATTGATTTTGTTCATTTTTAATGATTTACTTGATTGTTTATCTTCTAATATTACCTTTTCTTCATGTTTATGGATCTAGATAGAGTTGGAGGTATGTGAGAGACTACAAAACTAGTACCTTGATAGCATGAGATATATAAGCACCACAGATGCAGATTTAGCCTTGTTAGAGGAAGTTCCAATCAAGCATATATATATAGCTTCCACCATTTTACTATGGCAGTTGTATGCTCACTACTTTCACCAAGTAATAGGACTCATATATGAACACCTTCCATCTTCCTACAGGTGAGATGACCATGATTCTTGAGGATATGTAGATGATTATATGACTCCTTATTAGGGCTAGATGTGTAGGGACACATCATACTACATAATAGCAAGACATGGATTTATACTAGTGGTGTACTAGCCATGCCGATTATGGACAAAATAAATTCCCATATAGTAGTATTTTACTTGGTTTCTTTTCATTCTCAATATCCTTATCTTACCAAATGGTAAGGGCTTAATGATTACATATGGTCTTTTGTAAATATGTAGAGACATGGAGGACTACCAAAGTTTTTTTATTGGTGTAGAAGCATTCTAGCTCACTTTTATGAAGATATACATAGATTTGTTGATGGAAAAGGCCTATCATCAAGCCCACATCATTTTTAAAGATGGTCATATGAGCATATTCGTATACCCCACTATCTTGGATTACCATCAACAATAATAGCGGGTAAAACACTACTATTCTAAGATGATACTAGTAGTGTAGGTCGATGGAGGGAGGGAAAGAACCTTTGAGCATGGTAGTAGACATTCGATCATTTCACTCTAGTAGATATCACATGGAGACATTTTAGAAAGCTGGCTATAGATGTAGGTGATCTTTTTTAGTTGGGTAGGATCAAGTGGTCCAAATGGTTTCTCAGGAAGCAAACTACTATTATAGAGAGGTTCCATTTTGAGAGGGTGCTTTGATAGTTTGGCATCTAGTGGGTAGTGCCTTGGACACCTATTTTTTACAAACGCCATCAATGAACACCATTTATATGAGGGAAGAGATAGACCCTCGATCACTGAGTAGGCTCCCATAGATAATGATGAGTGTGATAATCTAGTGGAGCTTGCAGAGGATGATGATATAAGTGTATCACCTAACTTGAAAACATGGTAGGATAGTGAGAGATCATTCCTTTTTATGCTCTAGATGCCCTCAATGATCCACCAATAGCTATATCTAACTAGATAGTCATTAGTGATGAGGAACATTGTGCCACTTCAACATCTCCTAACTAATGAGGAGTGGTAAGATGGTGATCTAGGTATAATGTAATGGTTATTTTAAATTTAGTTCTAAGTGTTTCTTTTTATCACATTTGAATAATGATGATCACATGATATGCAAGGAGTATAGTGAATTGGGTTACCCTTATCTCCTCTACCATAGACCATCTCACTTAGGGCATCCCAATGATTCATGTGGATCAAATTTTGTTTATCACACTTGAGTGTCAACTAGTTTGCACCATTGTTTGATCTCGTGAGTGAACAAACAAAAAACTAACCCCTACCTCCTAGATTATGTATACAATTACCTAGGAGTTAAGTAGATTCTTTCTTTGTACTAACTATAAACTAGATCAATAACAAAAATAAAGCACTAAAATTATTCTAATCTAATCTATGAAAGCAAGTACATGAGTTGAGAATTGTGAAGGTATAAATTAAAATGCTTGGTGAAAGGAAAAATTGAAATTAGAGTGTGTGCACCTAGAAATTGGTAGGTCTAGAAGCATAAATAGGCTTAGAAGGAAGTCAAACTAGTCTAGTGAAGTTTAGAATGTTTTAGATGAATTAACTATAAATTGGGCATTATTTTTCAATAGAACGAGTTGTTGTTGAATTATAGGGCACTAATGTTATGCTATAGGTGTTGTTGCCCCTCATAGGAACATGGGACTTTTGATCCAAAGGCTTTACAACTTTCAGTGATCCTTAATTTACAACTCTCAATCCTCTTTCCTCTCACAAAATGTTGATATTTTCTCCTAAGGGTGAGAATATCCTGAGCTTAAGTCTGGGAGATAATGGGGAAAGAGTGTGTTGTATGAGAAACTACCTCAATCAATTCCCTAATAGGTCTATTCCAAATTCCATAAGCACTATTTAGAAATAGGTTTGTATACATCTACCTAGTGAAAATGTGATGGTGGTGTTTGCATCAACAGTGGTTAAAAGGTCAAATCCTAAGGGTGACTATCAAAATTAGTGTGTGTTGTGATGGGTACAAAAGTGTTAGGATTTGATGTGTTATTCACCTTTTAAATCCTAAGGGTCTATTGTAACTTAATTGTTCCTAGATGGTCATCTAGTGTTGCTATATGGTCATCTAATGTTCATAGATGGTAAATAATATAGGTAGCTCAAAGAATCATGGAATGGGTAAAATGGGATTCCCATGTGAAGATGGTGACATAATATTTATGTATTTATTCTCCAATGACTTGGAAATGTTCTTGCAAGTTGGTATTGAATAGGGGAGTTCCATTGGAAAGGTCAACTAGTCAGGTAGTGGAGCATATTCCTTGTTTAGTGCATAAGTGGAGTATAGTTACTCATAATGGAGCACCTAGGAGTTACTTTTTCCATCATAAAGTATCTTAGTCAAATATGCCTATGGGAATTACTTTAAATTATAAGGTGTAGCATTCATGGCACATAGGGAAATGGATTTTTAAATGTGGACTTAAGCACCTAGTCTTAGGCATTTTGGTTTTGTCCACTTGTTTTGGGAAACCATTTATGATTTTTAGTTTATAAATTCCTATATATTGGAGGCATGGGATATAGGTTGTAATATTATTTTATATGTTTTAGGAAGGTTATGTTGTTGAAATACAACTAGACTAAAGGAGGAAGTTTATGTGTTGATGTACTCACATATTTGAGATTAATATAGACATGTTCTCTCTTTAGTGGTGGGGTTTTTTTCTTAAAAAGGTTTTGCCACGTATGTCTAACTTTTTGTCTTTTGTTTCATTATTTTATTATTTCTCTTGTTCTTTTCATTTCATGATTTATCAATATATTCTTAATCAAACTTTATTACTTCAATTAATGTTTTTATTGTGTTGATCACTTGGGTTCTCAACATTTAATATTAGATCCTTGTCTAGCTTGATTGAAAGAGACAAACACCTTTCTTTAGATGTAGTTTTTTTGTGGTTACATTGGAAGCATTTGGTGACTCAATAGAAAATATATCCATGTGATAGAGATCATGACAGGCACATCTTGAATGGATATTGAGAATTTTAGTGGCTATTTGAACTTTGGAAGATAAGATAGAGGATCTCTTGGAGGAGAGAGATCAGTGGAGAGCTATGACACTAAAAGAGAAGCCTATAGAAATATCAAAGGAAGACTGGAGAAATATTGATAAGAAATTAGGGGTACCATTAGGTTATGTCTCTTTGATTCTATTCTTTTGAATGTTTCCAAAGAAACTACTACATTTAATTTGTGGGAAAGAATAGGTGAAGTTTATCAAACTAAGAGTCTTGTTAATAAGTTATATTTGAAAAGAAAGTTTGTTCATTAAAAATGAAGGAAGGAGATTCAATCGTTGAGCACTTAATTGTTTTTAATTTGATTTTGAGTTAGCTAAGTTCAATTGATGTTAGGTTGGATGAAGAGGATGAATACATTATTTTATTTTACTCTTTGTCTAAATCATGGGAAAATCTAATTGTTGCAATTATTGGTGGCCTTGTAGAGCCTAAATTGAATGTTCTTGTCGTGTCTATGCTAAGTGAAGAACCAAGAAGAAAATTCATAAACAAAGGTTCCAAAAATGCACTACATGTATAATGTACCTAAAGAAAAAGGTGGCAAGGAAAAGGGGGATAAGAAAAGATCAAAATTTAAGGGTAGATATAAAACCCTTGGTAAGACAAACTAAAATATTGGATATGTGGTAAAATGAGTTAGTTAAAGGAGGGTAGAAATAATAAAATAAGATTTGATAACTTTTCTACTAAAAAATCCTCTAATGATGATGCTACTGATGCATTGTTTATATCTACTAACATTGCTATCACTTGATGACTCATGGATAATTTATTCAAGTGTCTTATATCACATGACTCCTCATAAGGAGTGACTCTTAGATTACAGAGCATATAATGGTGGTGAGATTTTTCTTTGTGACAACAATTCTAAGAAGATTATTGGTTGAGGAAAAATAAAACTTGTATTTAGTGATGGGAGAGTAAATCACTTTCTGATGTGTTGACCATTCCAGGACTCGCTAGAAATTTGATTTATATACCTAAGATTAATGATGTTGGTGTGCTTGTCATTTTTTATCAGAATAGTTGCAATTTGGCTAAAGGGAACTTGGTGTTGGATAAGGGGACACATGTGGAACCTTGTTTAAGCAATTCATTTATGTTATGTAACTTAGCAGATGTAACTAAATTTTCTAATTCATGTATATTGTGACAACATAGATGGGACACATTGCTAAAAAATGTTTAAAGACCTTTATTAATAAAAATATGGTGGATGTTTTGTTGAGTTATTCTATGGATTTTGATTTAAGTGAGCACTATGTGTTTGGTAAACAAAATAGAGTGAAGTTTCATTCTTGTAGTACTAAAGCTAAGAGAACTTTATAGGTTATATATATTGATGTTTTTGGTCTTTTGGATGTGCCCTCTATTGGTAAATCTTGGTATTATGTTTCGTTTATTGATGACTTCTCAAGATTTTCTTGGATTAATTTTCTAAAACTTAAATATGTTTTTTTACCCTAGTTTAAAGATTTTAAAGTTTTTGTAGAGAAATGAAAGGATATGAAGATAAAATTATTGAGGATAGATAATGTAGGTGAATATTGCTCTAGGTAATTTGATGATTTTTGTTTACATGTAGTTATGGTGTGACAAAAACTTACTCCATATATTCTACAACAAAATAGAGTTACGGAGTAGATGAACATGACATTGATGGATAGAGTCAGAAGTATGTTCAATAGTGTTGGGCTTGAACAATCTTTTTGATATGAGGCCATAAATACTACTTGTTATTTGGTCAACATATTTTCTACTTCTACTCTAGTTTATAAGACACCATATGAGATATGGACAAGTAAAAATTCATTTGTTTTACGCATTAGAGTTTTTGGTTGTGAGGCTTATGTTTATGTGCCTAAAGGAAAACAATCTAAGTTGGATTTTAAGGTTGAAAGTGTATTTTTGTTGGTTATGGAAAGAATGTTAAAGGTTATAAGATTTGGAATCCTCTAAAGCTAAAAATGGTTCAATGTGGTTTTCAAGGAACTTAGAGTTATTTCTAGTGTTAAGCAACCAAAGGAAAAAGACAAGAAAAATAGAACATTTTGAGATCAAAAATACGAAAAAAGAAGATGCACATGTGGAAGAACAAGTTGGACAAGAGGCAGAAGAGGATTTTGAGGATAGTTCAAAAGAAGATAATGAAGATTCCCTTACTCCACCCTTGAGGAAATCCACAAGGCAATAGAAGTCAATTGAAAGGTGTAGCCCACTAGATTTTTGTTGTACATGTGATGCCCCGTCATGCAACCCTAGAGTGTTAGACTAACAAGTGCAAAATCATAGAAATATTTTTTTTGAAGCAAGAAAATGCATTAATCATCTACACTATTAACAACATTAAATAAAATGAACAGCTAACACCTCTAGGGAACATAACTGCATCAGAAAAACATAAAATTATAACAATACAAGTGATATACATTATAATACAATAGCAGAGGATTTACATCATTCATTTGCAGAGATGAATAATTACAAAGGTTCAAATACAAGATTACATGACCAATCACATCGGTTTACAATATACAACAAAATAAAACAATTATGAAGGTATACTACAACTCTGATGATGCAGAACAAATCTGGAACTGGAAACACTTCTGTAATGTCCTCGAACCAGTACATCCAAGAAAACCAATGGATTAAGCTCTTCCACCCAACCATGTGGAACCCTGAGGTCCACCCCTCTGAGCTAGGAGATAACATTGAGGTTCTGCTAAGTCAAAGGTTATAAACAAGCATAAACAAATTTGACATAAACAACTTAGATCATCAAGACTACACAAATCATCAAGACAAGATAGTACTCCACATACCACATGACGACCAACATCCTGAAGCAAGGACCAAAGGGTGACACCTCGACTCACGGTCACAAACTGAAGACTGAAACTGACCTAGGGAAAACCCCATGTTATCTCCTTTCAATAGTATCCATTGGCTAAGGGCACGCTCAAACTTGCTAAGTCAGGTGGAGTCGATGCCCGGTACCTGCAACCTACATCAAGATGATAGGTTGTGTACAACATACGCATATATATATATCAAACACACAGAGTCAGGTAATTTCAACATAGTAGGGTGCTCGAAATGAGTAATATTACACCATCCCTGCTCATAAGCATAACAATAAACACAAACATCTCTAATCAAACAACATTAAATCCATATAGCATAGTAACATTATTCTGCATGATCAATTAACTATCAACTAACCATGTCACAACAGAAACTGTAATAACAATAATGTCATCATAACACATGTCAATAACCATATTAGTCAACCATAGTCTATCATGAACATAATAAGCATAAACCATAAATCTAACCACTCAAATGTCTCAAAATTGTCTAAAAGCAATGGAAAACTATCAATTGACACAAGCCAAAATTGAGGGGCATTACATCCTCCCCCCCAGGATTAGGCTTACTCCTGGAAGCCTGCAACAAGATAAAGATAGGGATCTCGCATCTCAACCTAGGCATCTTCATATACAAACATACCTCTGAGGGACAACTTCAAAATAAGAACTACTTAAAAGAAAAAGAATTTTAATCTACAGAGTTTAAGCACTAGGTTACATAATGGGCTCAATATTAACCAGAGTACCCAGTATGCAAACCTGGCTCTGATACCAAATGTGATGCCCCGTCATGCAACCCTAGAGTGTTAGACTAACAAGTGCAAAATCACAGAAATATTTTTTTTTGAAGCAAGAAAATGCATTAATCATCTACACTATTAACAACATTAAATAAAATGAATAGCTAACACCTCTAGGGAACATAACTGCATCAGAAAAACATAAAATTATAACAATACAAGTGATATACATTATAATACAACAGCAGAGGATTTACATCATTCACTTGCAGAGATGAATAATTACAAAGGTTCAAATACAAGATTACATGACCGATCACATCGGTTTACAATATACAACAAAATAAAACAATTATGAAGGTATACTACAACTCTGAAGATGCAGAACAAATCTAGAACTGGAAACACTTCTGTAATGTCCTCGAACCAGTACATCCAAGAAAACCAATGGATTAAGCTCTTCCACCCAACCATGTGGAACCTTGAGGTCCACCCCTCCGAGCTAGGAGATAACATTGAGGTTCCGCTAAGTCAAAGGTTACAAACAAGCAAAAACAAATTTGACATAAACAACTTAGATCATCAAGACTACACAAATCATCAAGACAAGTCAAATCATCAAGACAAGACAGTACTCCACATACCACATGATGACCAACATCCAGAAGCAAGGACCAAAGGGTGATACCTCAACTCACGATCACAAACTGAAGACTGAACTAACCTAGGGAAAACCCCATGTTATCTCCTTTCAACAGTATCCATTGGCTAAGGGCACGCTCAGACCTGCTAAGTCAGGTGGAGTCGATGCCCGGTACCTGCAATCTACATCAAGACGATAGGTTGTATACAGCATACACATATATATCAAACACACAGAGTCAGGGAATTGCAGCGTAGTAGGGTGCTCGAAATGAGTAATACTACACCATCCCTGTTCACAAGCATAACAATAAACACAAACATCTCTAATCAGACAACATTAAATCCATATAGCATAGTAACATTATTCTGCATGATCAATTAACTATCAACTAACCATGTCACAACATAAACTGTAATAACAATAATGTCATCATAACACATGTCAATAACCATATTAGTCAACCATAGTCTATCATGAACATAATAAGCATAAACCATAAATCTAACCACTCAAATGTCTCAAAATTGTCTAAAAGCAATGGAAAACTATCAACTGACACAAGCCAAAATTGAGGGGCATTACAGTACATATTTGTTTTATCCTGTAATAACAATGAACTTAGGTCTATGAAGGAGGATCTTTTTCAAAAGAGGACAATTTTGGAAGGAGGCCATACAAGAGAGATTATGGCCACTTTGGAGAAATGTGAGACTTAAGATTTGGTAGAACTACTTGAAGGAAGGAAGCCCATTAGATGCAAGTGGGTGTTTAAAAATAAATGTAAAGCAAATGGTAAGTTAGAAAGCAAATTGTAAGTTAGAAAGGTACAAGGCTAGATTGGTGGAAAAAGGTTATTTCTAGGTTAAGGGAATAGATTTTTGTGAAATTTTTTCTCCTATTGCTAAATTGACTTCTATTAGATTTTTACTTTCTATTGTTGTTTTTTATGATTTAGAAGTAGAGAAAATGGAAGTTAAAATTACTTTTTTGTATTAGGATCTTTAAGAGGGGATTTATATGAAACAACTTGACCATTTTGTGGTGAAGGGAAAGGAAAATATAGCTTGCAAGTTAAAGAGATCTTCATATGGTTTGAAACAAACAACTTAGATTTGGTATCAGAAGTTTGATGCCTTTGTCTTGGAGCTTGGTTTTGTGATAATTAATATTGATAATGGTGTTTATTTTAAACTAGTCAATGATCGATTGCTAATCATTGTTTTATATGTTGATGACATGTTCATTGAAAACAATAAGGGGATGATTAGGTAACTTAAAAATTGGCTTTTAGATGGATTTGATATGGAGGAGTTAGGGGTCGCAAACTACATTTTGTGTATGAAAATCAAGCAGGGTTGAGTTACAAGAAAGATTTGGCCTAATCAAAGTAAGTATGTTGACACTATTTTGTAAACATTAGTATGTAGAACTATAAGCTAGTGAGTATACCTATTAGCACTAAGATTTCTTTACAATGAAGTCCTAAATTTGATGATAATTTTAAAGATGTATAATGTTTTATATGCTAGTGTTGTAGAAAGGTCGATGTATGCTATGGTTTGTACTAGACTAGATATTATTTAAGTTGCGAGAGTTCTTAGCAAGTTTGTATCTAACCATGGTAGAGAACATTAGACCTGTGTGAAGAGGGTGTTTAGATATTTGTATGGGACTTCTAAATATTGCAAGTGTTATCATGGGACTAATGATGTAGGCAAGTTATTTGATATATAGGGCTTTGTTGATGTAGATTGAGTCAACGATTTAGATAGAAAGAGGTCAATAAGAAACTATGTGTTTACTTTGTTTGGAGGTGTTATTAGCGAGATGATTAAGAGAAAACCCATTGTTGTCCTTTCCACTACAGAAGTAGAGTGTATGGTTGTGACACATGCTTGTAAGGAAGTAATTTGGTTATAAATATTATGTTCAGGTATTGACTTTGAGTGCAAGATAGTGAAAATCAAATGTGATTATCAAAGTGTTATATGTTTGGTGAAGAATCTAATGTACCATGCTCATACTAAGCATATTGATGTTCAATACCACTTAGTTTGTGGGATGGTTGAAGATGAGAGGGTCTAGATAAATAAGTTGGTACTTTGGAGAATATTGTAGATTCACTTACTAAGCTAGTGAGCATGGACAAATTATGCTAGTGTAGGGAGGCTATGTGATTTTTACTCTAGCACTTAAAATTAATTTATGTTCCTCTATTATGTATTTTCAATGTAAATATCAAGTGGGAAAATGTTTGGAATGGGTGTGGATGGCCAGCTCTAGCTATTATTTATATGAAGTATTGAGAAGGGTGATTGGTCTCCAACTAGAAATGGTGTCTTCCTTTTTCCCTTTAGGTAAGAGTTTAATTAAACCTCTTTTTAATTGGGGCCCAAGGAGCCTTTCTTGAAAGCTTTTGAATATAATAAGTAAAAATCATCCTTGAGATGTGGCCACATAGCTTGGTAGAATTCCACTAGAAACTCGTAAATACCCAGTCTCTTACTAGAATCCATCGAGAAAATTGCATGTTCTAGCTCCTCCAAGGAAAGGATCTAATCCAAGGAATGACTATATCCAGGGTCAATTTTATTGGTAATATAGTCTTCAATAATCTCCTCCAAGGTTCATTGAGTATCATTCCATTGCTGGTCTTCTTTGAAGTGACTCTCATAGAAGTTCTAAAATATCATACTTATATATGGGGGATTTGTATAAAGAATACCAAACTCATCCATTATGGAATAATATTTTCTCCTTTTTAGGATTGTAGTTTAAAAAGTTAAAAAATATTTGGAACCTCTATTCCCTTCTTTTATCTAGTGTAATCTAGAGTGAATCTTAGCCCCCTGTCCTATATAACTGTCAAGTTAACATAGTTGTGTCTCTATAGCACAAATAGAGGCTTGCAGATTAGTATTATTTGGATCAATATTTAGTTTTTTTTAGTTGGCTCCAACTTTCCTTGGAGAGATTTTTCCTTGAATTTACATTGCCAAGACATTCGTTTTCGAAAAGAGAAAAGAAAGTTAGTATATTGTGCAATTGCAGCACATCACCACTTTATCCATGACTTTCCTTCTTAAGGATTTAGAATAAAATTATAAATCCCCACTAAGGTTGTCATCCATTCCAAATTCTTAAGATGGGAAATGTTAAGCTTACAAAGAAGTGGAGAGACAATATTTGATTTTTGAGCAAGTGAAATAGTGTAGAAAATTGGAAAGTGGAATGAAAGTGTAGTAGAATAATCCAATTGAATGCAAGTACCAGAAGAAGTATGGACAAATGACACATTAGGACATATATAGAATCTGTTCAACCTACTTAGTTTCCTATCATCTCCTAATATGTAGTTAGATCAAGTAAACCAATTGCTTGCATGACTATTGAATTTATCATAATTAGATCAACCACCCCAAGGGAATTCTAATAGTACAACTAATTATTAAACTCATCATTGATGAGTTTAAAAGGACCAAACCAACTCTAGTCAGTATGATGTTCCACCATATTGAAATTACCACCAAGAGGTATTTAGACACCCAATCCTAAAATTTAATTCGCTCTTTTGCATCATTAGATGCATAAACAAAGGAAAAACCAATCAATTGTCCATTGATAATAGTTAGGGCCCAAAGACAACTATGTGAGAGTTCCTCTCCCTTATCAATAACATATTTCAAAATCCATGGTGCAATATCAAGAACTACTCCTCCTTTATCGTCTCTATGAGATGTATGTAAAAAAATATCTATCCATACATTTAATAGAGATGCTTCTAGTCTACTGCTACCAATTTTAACTTCTTGTAAAAATACAATATCAAGTTTCCATTTTACATGACTACCTTGTTAACTTTAATTTTTTTATGAGGGAGTATGATCCCCCTTACATTCCAGGAAAGAATATTGTAGTTCATGATGAAGAAGGTATATCAAAATTGTCTTCTTGTGGCAACACGTTGAAGCTATTAACTAGATTAACTAGTTGATTATTGTTCATTTAGTCTAAGGAAGCTAAAGATGGGGATCTAGACCTTTGATGTGAACATGGTGGAGCGAAAGTAGAACCACTAACACGATGGATTGGGGGGAGAAATCTTGAGGGGGAGAATGGTAGTTAGGATGAGGAGAAGAACCAAAAAAATATTTCCTTTTCTTAACCATTTTCTAACTGTCTGACATAACAACATCCGTATAGGATGGGGATTGATGGGAGGTGGCTCAGGAGTAATGTCAGAAACTGAGTGAGGAGGGGATGGAATTTGGGCTAAAGGGGATGATAGAGGAGAGGAAGTAATGTTACGAGGAAGGACAGAGAGAGAGGAAGGATAGATAATCTGGTTAAACAAGATTAAAGACAAGGGAGTTTGGGTAAATTTGTTTTTCCTTGCAGGACAATCTTGAATTAAATGTCCTTCTTTTTGGTAAAAGAAACATGCGTTAGGCTTGTTCAAATAAACTAAAGGTTGATCCAGTTCAAACCCTAAGCTAATCGATTTAATACTCTCAGGTAACAGTTTGTTCAGATCCACTTACATACCCTAGGATGCACCCTAAGGATGGAAAATTTATCAGTACTTTGTTTGCACCAAATGACTTTACCTAGTTGAGCCACAATATCCTTTAGGAAAGGTCTAAAAGCAAGGTTTAAGAAAGGCAGTTCTATCCACATGGGGTAGTGGAACGAGAAGGGCCTTTAGGGTGGAAATCAAAACTCCAAGCCTAAAGGTGATAGATTTGCCCACAAATCACCCATGTACCATAAGCTTTTCCTAGACCCCTTAAGGCTTCAATTTCCTCACCTCTATTTTCCCCATTAAGTCAAGCCCATTTATAAAATTTTGCTTCAAAAGGGATTCCTCTAAGAAAGAAGAGAATGCTAGTTTGGTTTTGACATTCAAAAATTACATCCATCACAACATCAGGGAGTATAAATTCTAAGGGTTTACTTCTCTCCTTGATGGCTAACTGTTTTGTCATTTCATTGTCTTTTTCTTCATCTACATCAATGATAGCTTCATCATGTTTCTTCATTGTTGCCTCTCCTTCATTTTACCAGTGTTTGTATCTAACATGATCGAACCATTATTCTCACCCTCCAAATTGGTTGTTGCCTCCATATCAATGGTTGACTCCTTTTCATTGATTTCTTCTTCCTTTAACGCTAAATCAACCTTTTGATCTCCTCTAGCTTGTCTTGTTGCATATTTTAGTCTCATATGGGATCTCTCTACAGTGTGTTTTTTTCTCTTGGCAACTAAGGTTTGTTGATCCAAACAAAAATTAGGGCTTTCTTTGTGCATCCCCAGGTCTTAATATAAATAAGTTTTATTATAATATAAGTTAATAAAAATGATGTGGATTATAATATTATGAGGGAGTATACATTTAAAATGAAATTTATTCTTTAGTTAATTTATAATGAATAAGGGGATCTAATTCGTCAAAGTCATTTAGAGATTTAACTAACTTGACCCAATCACATCTTTGGAGGAATTTAAACCTTAATTGATCGTACAATCAAAAAACATACTATCATCCTCACCAATTAAATTACAACCCTTCAATACTTTAATTACTCTAAAATTACAAAATACAAAAACATGTTAAACTTTCTATTACATGGAATATCCCATACCAAAAATAATTTCATAGCCCAATCAACTTAACCACTTCATAATAGTGCTTTTTTTTTAAAATAAAATATAGTTGTAAAAAGCATACAACTCTTTAAAAAAATCTTATATGGATCTCGATGATTCTTTATGGCATATCCCTTCTAATACTATAAAAGATCCCCATAAAAAGAGTGTTTGGTCTCACTTCAAAGAAGTTGTTTTGTTAAGAAAAAAGATTGATTTAAATTGTTGAGAGTGATGGATTTGTGATCATCTACGTCTAGAAAAAGAAATTGATGGTGATGTAATGCAATTGTGACGTGGAGGTTTCACTTCTATTGGAAGGTCATGCTATGCATATTTGTCCCTTATTTTGGTGTTATTGGTCTAAGGATTTATGGAAAGCAAAGTGCTTTATAAAGGTAGATTGGTAAACAATACCAATATTTTGTGAAGATATAATATTTATTTTATAAAAATTTATGAAGGTGTTGATTTTTTTTTTAAAATAAAAGATATATAATTCACAAAGAAGTTGTTCAAGGTATATATGGTTGTTATATTTACTTTTAAATAATAATGTTGTTATTTTTTAATAATTTAATAAATATATTTTATTTTTTTTAGCTATAGAATTTTATATTAGTTTAAAGTAAATTTTATAATATATTTTATATATTTGATTGTTTTTTTAAAAGTTGGTGTAGTATTATTAGTTTAATATCTTTTTTGTTTAGAGGATTGAAACACAATGTTATTTTTAGGAAGTGTAGGAATAATTGCCTCCTAGAGCTTAAATCAAATAATTTCCTTATAAATCTCTCAAATTTGACAGAGTAATACAAGCACCTTTTGAAGAATAAATAAAATAAATAGAAAAACAATCCTCTTATAAACCTTGAAATTAAATTATGCCATAAAACTAACACATATCCATCTTAAATATTATAATATTATTTGTTAAAATAAAATTTAAATGATAGATTTAATTTTCATAAACCAAATTATTTTCTCACTCAAATTAACTTACAAAACTACATTTTATCTTTAATTTTAAATTAAAAATGCAAATACAATATTTATTAAAAATAGTGACAATAATTGTATTTAATAAAAGAAGCCGCATGTTCCAATGTAAAATGATATGACTATGCGCTTTATTGATCACAATATAAGTAAAAAACATTTCCTTTACAAGCCTTCATGAAAAAATCCCATACACAAGTTGATGCTATAAAGCAATCACTTTAAAATTTACCTTTAGTTTAATTTTAGGCAAGTACAAAGTGCACTATAAATTATAAATATTTGTTTTTATATTAAATTTGAAAATTTTCACAATATTTTTAATTAGTTTTTTATAATATAACATATGAATAATTATTATGATAATGATATTCTTAGAACAAATTCACTTAACACACATATACTTTTAAAAATATATTATAGAAAAGAGATGCAATGAATGTAATCCACCATTTAAATTTTTTTTTTAATATTTTTCATTAACACCTAATGCCTCACAATTATCACATTGAGCTTTTTATTATAATGAATATAAACATATAAAATGTGTCTATTAGTATGAAAAGGTGACACATTATAAAGTGCATAAAAAGTTTAGTCTATACAAAAAAGAATTACAACAAATATTTTTAGTTAAAAGTTTATTTGCCAACTAATAGTATTTGGAAAGTTAGGTTAGGTGTTGCTTCTCTTCTCTCATGGAACAACTACTCTTCCACATGATCTTATTTTCCCCATCTTGTTTATTTGGTGGAGCAAGATAATCACTAATAATTATTTCCATTTTACTCTTAATCTTGCCTTTAGGGGCAAGAGGTTATTTAGAAAGAGTATCCAATCTTAAGTTGATTTATGGTACTTTTGATGCAGAGGCATCCACACTATAACATTCGCATATAGCATGAATGTCTGCAGACCAACCTCATCATCATCTTCGCCATCATCATCATATTCCGCTTTATACTGTCAGCATCATCATGTTTCCTAAAACCAACAGCATCATCATATTTCAGACACTCGCAATTGTCCTCCTGCCGACTACTGTTCATCTCCTTCGACTGTCGCCTATCATCATCATGATAAACAACGGGCGCGAACCTCCTCCGGTTGCACTGTTCATCGGGCTCCGAACTCCATCGTCATCATCATATGCAACACTTCCTTCGTCAGCAGGATATTCAACATCCGGTTGTCCCAAATATCCTGATGACGTTCACCTTCAGCAGCTTACCTTCGATGCTCCGCTACCCGACGATACAAGCAACAGCATCATGATCTACTTTATCCGGTTCTCTTCGAAACCTCCTGATGACGCTAATACACTTTCTGCCGATGCCGATACTTAACGACAGCAGGATGAACTCGCATAGGGGGGATATCTCAATATCCTGATGTCGATGACGTCATATCCTGATGACGATGACGTCACCCAATATCCTGATGACCTTCTCAACACTTAGCCAAAAACACGAACTTTCTCTTCCGCATCTACTCGCGATATGCGGATGATTGGCACTCCCGATATGATGATCCTGATGCCGATACACTCCTCGGCTCCTCCTGCTGATGATCACCCCGACGAACTCACACTTCATGCAATCGACAACATCATGCCGATCTTCTCCACTTATCCGGATGACGATGTCCGAACTGTCTGCAGGATATTCACCCAGATATCCTGATGATGCCGTTTTAGCGAACTTCTTCACTTAGCGAAATCTCACTTCGCCGATCCTCCTGGGGTGACCCGATCCAGTCTTAGGGTGATCTCTCTCAACTTGAACTGCTCAACTTGACCTAGCACATGAGGATGCTAGGCTTCTCAGCATCTGTCGACCGCGATCCTGCACACCTGCATGTAAACAAAAAATAAACTACAATCTAACCTACTGTACATTACCATTCCACCGATCAGATGAGTCAACCGGTGGAATGGATCAGGAAATCCATGACACCCTCTCAAACCAGCAGATCAATCAAGTAATGGAATGCAACCAGAGCAAGAACACAAACAGGATCACTTTATTGATTTCAAAGATGCAATACAATATGATCAATCTCTCTCTTAGTCTCACTCAAGCTCGATCGATGATATCTGTCTGTCTGTCCAACATCAACCGATCCCATGCTTATAAAGACTTTCCCTACGAGTACTACTGACCCGACTCCAAGCGGCTGGGAACTCTCCAAGCGGCTGGGAGATCCCACCGAACATACATCATGACAGCTGTTATAACTAACTAGCTAAAAATAGCAAAAGCCTGGTCAGCATGATCTTATCATGATCAGCATGACCTTATTACATGCAATTGGTCTAACAGACCTTCTTGGAAACACAAACAAGACCTAAACTACTAACTGCCTCATGAAGGCCAGCTGTCAGGTAGGTGCTCCTGCACCATACTCCCCAACAGAAAAGAACTCATGTCCCATGAGTTTAGTCTGTGGAAGTCTTCCACCTGTACACCTTGCTTTGTCAATCTGTTGACCTGCTCCAGCTTTATCTGCTGCTGTCTCTTGGCTGCTCCAAGACTTCTGAACTGTAACTTGCTTTCTGGCAAGTAAATCATCATGCCTGTTGATGTAGGCCTTCTTCTCACATACCCTGTGTTTGTCAGGTTGCCTAACCAGAACCTCTGGCTGAACTACCTCTTGAACTTCTGAAGTGTTCAAGTCTATCTTCCTTTCAACTCTTATAGGACAAACAATAGTCCCAACTATGACAACATCCTTGTCATTCTTCTGAACTGGTGGCTGTTTGCACCCCTGTTTCTGAACCTGCTGCTGACCTCTGTCAGTCACAACTGAAACTTTCTTCAGCTTGTTGTCTGTAACAACTCCTTTCTCTGCAGTGTCCTGAACTGCCTTCATGCCTGCTCCTCTAGGCATCTGCACATACTCCTTCTTTCCCATTAAAATGATTTGAGCTGCCTTCTGTACTGCAGCTTTTGCCTGCAATGGCATCAACTTAATAATCTTCCCATCCTTCTTGATGGTGTAGGTATTAGCATACCCATCATACAGTACCCTTCTGTCAAATTGCCATGGTCTACCCAGCAGTAGGTGACAACATTCCATAGGCAATATATCACACAAAATTCTATCATGATATGGTCCAATCTGGAAATCCACATATGCCTGTTCAGAGACAAAAAGTGATTGCCTATCACTCACCCAAGATGCCTTGTAAGGGTGTGGATGTGGAATCCTTTCCAGCTTCAGTTTATCAACCATCTCCTGAGATACCATGTTGTCTGTTGAACCAGTATCAATGACAACCTTACATACCTTACCTTTGCTCTTACATGTGGTTTTGAAAAGAGCTCTTCTTTGCATCATATCCTTTGATGCCTGCAAACTAATTCTCCTTAACATCAATGATTCTCCACTCTCTGGATAGCCAAAATTCTCAGGACCTCTGTTTGAACTCTGTGCACTTTCTTCTTCTTTCTCTTCTTGTACCAGTTGTACCCTCTTGTCACTTGTTCTATCATTTCTGGATGATGAACCTTTGTTTTCTGGACATTTGAAAGATGGATGACCAAACTCTCCACAGGTGTAACACTTTCCTGAAAATGTAGTAGAACCTCTACCACCTCCAAATCTTCCTCTATTACCTTTCCATCCACCTCTGAAATCAGACTGTCCCTGTCCTTAACCAGTGTCTTCTTGAACCTCATTGGTTTGCTTTTGTGCAGGGGCTGCTCCTCTTCCCCTATTGTTTCCTCTTCCTCTCATGGACTTATCATGTCCTCTGTTCAGCTTTTCTTCAATCCTGATTGCCATTTGATAACAATCCTCCACATTCTTAGGGTTAGCTAACACTAACTCATCCTGTATGTTAAACCTCAAACCAGCCAAGTACCTAGCCACCTTTTCTACCTCATTCTCATGATGACCAGATCTCATACTTAACAGATAAAATTCCTCAGTATATGCTTTCACATCCCTGTCTTTCTGCTT
The DNA here is from genome assembly GCA_027924645.1 of Cunninghamia lanceolata. Lineage (NCBI taxonomy): Eukaryota > Viridiplantae > Streptophyta > Pinopsida > Cupressales > Cupressaceae > Cunninghamia > Cunninghamia lanceolata. The sequence continues at coordinate 6,490,253 of BSBN01000671.1, read as the reverse complement.
TAAAAATTGCAGCTTCTTAAACATCTGGATTTCATAATCCCTTGGCAAGAATTTTCCCTTGATCCTTGCTACCATCTTATCCCAAGAAGTGATCTTAGACTTCCCTTGCTTCCTTCTCTCAGATTGTACATAATCCCACCATACCAAAGCATGACCTCCTAACTTGGTCTTTGCAATCTTGACTTTCTGATCCTCAGCAACATCTTCACATTCAAAGTGATTATCCAGTGCAGCAATCCAGTCCAACAACTCATCTTCATTCAAGCTTCCAGTATACTTGGAAACATCAACCTTTACCTTAGGTTTTTCACTCTGCACTGCCTTTAACAATTTTGCCAACCTCTGGTCTTCAGCATCCAGATCTTCAGCTACCTCTTCATACTCTTCAACAGTATCTGCATCTTCTTCAGACTCACTGTCTTCCACTTCCCTCTTTTTGTTCTTTTCCAGGGCTGTCAGCCTGGCTTGAAGTGCTTCAGCAAGCTCCTTCATCTTCCTCATCTCTCTAGCATGTTTCTCCTTCATTTCCTGCAATTCCCTTGCAGTACCATTACCTTTAGGAGGCATTTTGTCAACCTCTCAATCACAACACAATCAACTCTATCTCTACCTCTGCCCTTTCGGTGACAGAATCAACACACACCAGCCCAGACCCTTTGCTGAGCTCTGATACCACTATGATGCAGAGGCATCCACACTATAACATTCGCATATAGCATGAATGTCTGCAGACCAACCTCATCATCATCTTCGCCATCATCATCATATTCCGCTTTATACTGTCAGCATCATCATGTTTCCTAAAACCAACAGCATCATCATATTTCAGACACTCGCAATTGTCCTCCTGCCGACTACTGTTCATCTCCTTCGACTGTCGCCTATCATCATCATGATAAACAACGGGCGCGAACCTCCTCCGGTTGCACTGTTCATCGGGCTCCGAACTCCATCGTCATCATCATATGCAACACTTCCTTCGTCAGCAGGATATTCAACATCCGGTTGTCCCAAATATCCTGATGACGTTCACCTTCAGCAGCTTACCTTCGATGCTCCGCTACCCGACGATACAAGCAACAGCATCATGATCTACTTTATCCGGTTCTCTTCGAAACCTCCTGATGACGCTAATACACTTTCTGCCGATGCCGATACTTAACGACAGCAGGATGAACTCGCATAGGGGGGATATCTCAATATCCTGATGTCGATGACGTCATATCCTGATGACGATGACGTCACCCAATATCCTGATGACCTTCTCAACACTTAGCCAAAAACACGAACTTTCTCTTCCGCATCTACTCGCGATATGCGGATGATTGGCACTCCCGATATGATGATCCTGATGCCGATACACTCCTCGGCTCCTCCTGCTGATGATCACCCCGACGAACTCACACTTCATGCAATCGACAACATCATGCCGATCTTCTCCACTTATCCGGATGACGATGTCCGAACTGTCTGCAGGATATTCACCCAGATATCCTGATGATGCCGTTTTAGCGAACTTCTTCACTTAGCGAAATCTCACTTCGCCGATCCTCCTGGGGTGACCCGATCCAGTCTTAGGGTGATCTCTCTCAACTTGAACTGCTCAACTTGACCTAGCACATGAGGATGCTAGGCTTCTCAGCATCTGTCGACCGCGATCCTGCACACCTGCATGTAAACAGAAAACAAACTACAATCTAACCTACTGTACATTACCATTCCACCGATCAGATGAGTCAACCGGTGGAATGGATCAGGAAATCCATGACACCCTCTCAAACCAGCAGATCAATCAAGTAATGGAATGCAACCAGAGCAAGAACACAAACAGGATCACTTTATTGATTTCAAAGATGCAATACAATATGATCAATCTCTCTCTTAGTCTCACTCAAGCTCGATCGATGATATCTGTCTGTCTGTCCAACATCAACCGATCCCATGCTTATAAAGACTTTCCCTACGAGTACTACTGACCCGACTCCAAGCGGCTGGGAGATCCCACCGAACATACATCATGACAGCTGTTATAACTAACTAGCTAAAAATAGCAAAAGCCTGGTCAGCATGATCTTATCATGATCAGCATGACCTTATTACATGCAATTGGTCTAACAAACCTTCTTGGAAACACAAACAAGACCTAAACTACTAACTGCCTCATGAAGGCCAGCTGTCAGGTAGGTGCTCCTGCACCAACTTTCCTTGTCTTGATTGGGAACCAAACATTTTCTTAAAAAATGCATTCAACCTTAACCTTGAATACCACACTACATTGATATTATCGCTACGGCCAAAGATGGTCCTATTGTCAAAATGTCTACTAATCAATAATGTAATTTTATATAAGATTAGTAGTGGCCTAATGGGAAGCAGTTAAATCAATTTCCTCTCAAAATTGTTTATTGTAAACTCTTACCATCAACCATCCATCAACTGCCCTTGTTGATTGTCTCAATAGGAAATGGAAGATGAAATTCAAAGGACAAAGATGGTTCAAAATATGTATAGGGTTGTTTGGAATTCTAAAGTGTGTTCTTTTGATTAGTTGTCTAGAGACATATACACCATAAACTTCCTACCAAAAATTGCATATCTTTCTTGATTAAGATCAACCCTTATTGTTCTTTCTATAAGCATAAGGAAAGTATTAATCATATTTTTGGACATGTAAAGTGGCCAAGTATACCTGGAACACTCTCAATTGGATATCTCATCTCTATTCCCATATGAGCTTAGTTAGAAATAAGCTCTCCTAGGGTTTTCTGATAACATTAATTTTGAAACTATTAAACAGATGATTGATAAACATATTTGGGAAAATATATGCATGATAATCCACACTCATGAACGGTATCCTTTAAGATTGGTTATCAAAAGGAATTAGTCTAACATGTTTCTCTAGATCATTGTCTTGTCTAGTTATTGTAAACTTGCCTAGTTATTGTCTTGTCTAGTTATTGTCAAGATCATTCAATGATCTTGAGAACAGTTTCTAAACATGGAAAAGATAATTGATAAATTGTTCATAATAACAAGCATAATAGTAATATGACTACTAAAATAGGCATTAATCATGGCATTCGAATTAGTTGATAGGATTTGAGTGTGAGCATCAAGTCCAAAACATGCCTAAATATTTATTTCACATGCTGGGTTTCTTTCAATTGCCCAATTTTTTAATTTGTATGATAGCCTAAAGTAATATTAGATAATATCCCCCCTAAGTAATAACTTCTGAAGGTGGTGGATGCATTAACCACATTATTTTTGCATAGGTCGTTGTATTGATAATGACCCTGATAGAATGGCCTTCACCCAATCAAAACATCAAGCTAGTACCAAGAGGGCTCTTGATAATCATGACTTGGTACATATCTAGTAGCTTCTAAGGGTCTATATTCTATAACTTGACCTCACATTTCCATAATAAAAGCTTATCAAAATGGATACAATAGTATGGCTATTGGCTAAGAAGTAGTAGATTGCATTTCATGGAGGTGTTACTGATCTGAGGTTGAAGAAGGTTTTCAGTACTAACACCATCATCATTATCCATGCTATCAAAACAACATTCAAAGATCATTTAATGGTGGTGAATCATAGCTATAGAGTTAAGATTGATGTTTCTTCCATGCTTTGGTAGTTTTCTTGGAAGTAGATGAGGCAAAGGGCATAATTTGAGTGGTGGAAAAAGCATTGATTAGACCACAATGGAGGCAAGGATTAAGGGTGGTGCTAGATGACGATGCCACTAGTTTGGGATCTCCTCTGCAGACAAGGGCTTGGCCCATGCATGGTGCAACACTCATAGGCTCTTGGATTTTGTTTGTGATCTCTATGACTAGACATAATGATGAGTTGCACAAGCATCAGGCAAAATGGGGCATTAAGTTTCTCAAGTTTGTAACTACAACTGCTCCTTCCACTGGAATTGATTTGTCCTTTAAAGTGTTGAGCTAAGAGGAGGCTACAAATAGTGGAGAGGATGTTTAGGGTGAACCATCATAGAAGTTTACATAGGATGGTATATACGTGTGGTCATTGTAGATATTAGAATACAATTGGGAGTTTTGTATAGATTATGTCCCCATGCCCTTTGGGTTTTTGGTTTTGATCAATTCAACTCTATTAGTTGTTTTGAGTTTGATGTAATTTCCTACCCCTTAGGGGTTTTGGTTTCTTGGTCCTCCATTTTGGAGCAGCCCCTCATGTAGTGTTTATATTATCAATATAATGGGTATGGCCCTCTAGGCCATTTTCATTGACCAAAAAAAAAATATTAGACTAGATCACATATTTGCAACCAAAATTCCTTCACTCCCTTTGAAAATTTGAGCCACTTTAGTGAATGCCTACACCGCCTATTTTTTGTCAAATTGTATTTATTCTCCTATATGTTTGATTCAAACGTGTATTTTCAACTTCAGTGCTACCAATATTATCATAAAAATGTGTTTTTTATATTTGTTTGATTTTACATTCTACCAAATTATTCTTCCATAATTTTTTTTGCTACAAAAAAGTTCTAGTAAAATAGAAGATACAAATCTATACACAACCCCAAACAATCAACTATCCAAACAAATCAACTTAGAGTTAGGTTTCATTTACTACTCGCAACTATTTAGATTGTAAAAATCCTTTTTAGAAACTTTACTAACACATCCCAACAATCTACAATGCAATATAAACCACTATAAAACCAATGATTTAGCATATATTTTACCAAAATAAAAATTAATCAATAGAACTATTGCTCTATTCAAAGGGATTTTACCCTACTTCGCAGCAATAACAACAATGCATGTCGAATGAATACGCTATCAATTGATAGACCAACAATAATAGTAGCAAGGTTTTTCTCTTTGTTTTATGTTCTTCATTGTTTTATATCTCTATTTACTATGTTCATTGTAATTTTACTTTTGTTGAGGCAATATTTTATAATTAATAAGGGCTTTGAAATTTTAAAAAAGACTAATGTGAATTTCTTCTTAGTCTTTGATATTATTGAAGTGATGGATTATTTTAATTCTTTTTTCTTCTAAAAATTATTAGATAATATTATTCTAAGAAAGATGTCAACTTGCTAGTGGCTCTATAATGCATTCAAAAATATCAAATTTGTATTATAATATTAATATCCATTCTCTCTAAATAAGAATGATGTATTAAGAAATAAGAAGTGTTCATAGAAATGAATAAAATTCAAAATGTATCCTATCCCCAAAAAAATATTAGTTCTATTCTTACTCTATTCCATTTTCCAATTCAAAAGTATTTTTAAATGGTTTGAAAGTTTAATATACCTTTCAATCCTTCTCCATTGATAATTTTCTTATATTTGAAGAAAACCTATCTAGCCTCAAATACTATTTCATATTTCATTATAAATGTTTGACTTTAGGTTGTTCCATTCTATCATTAAAGAGTGTTTTAGGGTTTTTTTTGTTGAAAATCACATCCCTTGGTTTACAAATTGGTTTCAAAGATAGTTGGCTTTCATAAAATTCATAAAAGCTTCCAAAAGGATGAAATATATTTTTCCAAAAACATAAAATGGCCTCTTACCAAAAAATCTACACCTTATCCATTCCATTCAATCGTTATATGCACTTTCTCTACTCCTATACTATGGCTCTTTTAGTAAGTCCTTGTTCAAATGAATGGATAATAATAATTATGATAACCTTATGCAAAAGTGAAGCTATTTGTTGTAGGAGCCTTAGTTTGTTTTTCCATGCCATAAAACTAAACTATCAATTCAAGTAAAGGGATGGCCCCAAATTTATGGTCATTCACTAAAGGAGCTCAAATTCCAAAACATGTAAGGTGCAAATTCATTTCAAGGAGGTTGGAGTGCATTCTAGTGAGCTTGGAGTGCATGTACAACTCAAACTTATAGAGAGGTCTCTAAAATTCACCTTAAATATTTTTAACCCTATAAACACAAAAAAAGATGCCTGAGAAAATATTCGTAGGTAGAAAATGGTAGATTACTTGTGGCAAAGAGAAAATGGATATTGTCCTTGCTTCCTAGTTTCGTAGTCTCCTTCATTCGAATTATGAAAAATAATCCATCTAGTAAACCATTACTAATTGATTAGCTCTTTTTTATTTTAATGTTTGTTAAAAGGTTTTTGCCTTAGGTATACATGCACATTGCATTGAAACCCATGTATGATGGAATGCAATTACATTTGTATCTTATTTTGTACGCTTACATTCTCAAACTATTGCACAACCTATACTATATAATAATGTGCTAGTCTGCAAACAGAAAATTAAATTAATAATATGAGAAAGAAAACAAGATATACCTTATACCCAACTGCAAGTTCAACAATAAATCATAATTTATGTGGCCTTGACTGTGTACTTTATTAATCAATCTTATAAGAAAAATAAAAAACATTTCTTTGGAAAAATATATATATTACACTAAATATGTCGATACTATAGAGCAATCACTTTAAAGCTTATCTTTACTTTTAATATAGGCAAATACAAAGTGCACTATAAACCATAAATAATTATTTTATATGAAGTATTGAAAATTTTCACAATATTTCTAATTGAAATTTTATTTTATTTTTTAAATATGACAAATGGATAGTTATTATTATAATAATTGTTTTTTTAAAACATATGTATTCAACATGAATACTTTTAAAAATATATTATAGAAAAGAGAAACCATAAACATAATCCACTATTTTAATCTTTTCATTCTTTTAATATTTTTTAATAACACCTAATGCCTCACTCTTATCTCGCAATTATCACACTTAATTTGTTTATTATAATGAACATATAAACATATAAAATGTGTTAATTAGTATGAGAGATTGACACATTATAAAGTGTATAAAATAACTAGTCCATTTTTGTGCCAAATATTTTCAACTAAAAGTTTCTTTGCCTACTAATAGTATTTGGAAATCTTGGTTAGTTATTAATCCTCTTCTCTCATGGAATAACTATTCTCTTCAACATGGTCTCATTTTCCCCACCTCATTTATTTGGGAGAAAACTAATCACTATAATGATTTCCCTCTTGCTCTTAATCCCACCTTTAGGACGAGGTTACTTAAGAAGAGTATCTAATTCTAAGTTGATTTACGACACTTTCCTTGTCGTGAATAGAAACTACATATTTTCTATAAAAAATGCATTCAACCTTAAGATAAAATACCACACATCCATTGATGCTATCAATGATATGGCCAAATATGATCCTATTGTCAAAATGTCTACTAGCCAACAATGTAATTGTTGTTGGCTTTTATTGTTCGCACCTAAGGTTGCTCTTTGATACAAACAAACCACCATAGATGGGAAATATTGTGACTGTGGGACTCTTTTGCGAATCATAGTATAACCTCCAGGATTTTAGAAGCCGGCTCTTTGAAAGAATATTGTTATTTCTTTATGTGAAGGGGGAAGAAAAGAGAAGAGAAACTTTAAAGGAAACTACTCTAAGGCAATACGCTGAAAGATAGTACTTAAACTAATACAAAGATGGCACAATGTTCTCTTGATTAACCCATAATATTAATTGGTGGCTTTAAAGAGCAAACAAGGCATGATTTCAAACCATTCATTAAAATGAATACAAAGGCACAACATCAATACATGAAACCTGAAAGAAGACTCAATAAACAAGGAATAAGCACAAGATGTCACTCTTTTTCATTGATGAACTCAAAAGGAATTATAAAAGGCACAAGGGCATAGTTACAAAGCTTTCAATCAACTCTAAAGAGCACCCACAAAGGCTAGAATGCCTATCAACTCTTCTCCAAAATATCAAAATTGGTTCAACGATTAAACACTGCCCAACCCTTATTACATTGGCTGAGCCACTATATATAGCAATCTGATACTTCAAAATGAGTCACTAGGTGAGAAACATCTACTACTGGTACCATAGTGTTGAATTGCCTTGACTCTGTAGTCTACTTGTACCTTACCATTAATATGGCGCAAGGGACACAAGCCTAAAGCATTGAAGATTCATCAAGAACTATGCAAAAGACCCAACCACCTCTCTGATGCATCGCTAGACTACCAAGTCACCCACCATGGTTGGGAGATGCCTCTATGTCCTCCTCGCAAGCCTTGGAAGCTTGTTGACTCATTTATATCTCTTGCCAGTGCCTCACTTCCCCCTTTCTGCCTTCAAATGTCCTTCATAACTTGTGGACTATTGGATCTCGTGGCCCATGATCGTTGACTCTAAAATCTTATTGAATCTCTACCAATATAGTTGGTACCATTGCCATGTGGCAACCTGGCACTGCTTCTTGAGGCTTTCAGGGCTGCTTTGTTGAAATGGTACGCGAACGCGCCAAGTGTCTTCTTCTGCTTGTTTCTATTTTTGAAGATGTCGAGACCACCATTAGGTGAATCACAACACTTGGCACCTCGGTGAAACTCCTTGAACTGTCAAGCCTACTTTAATCACAGAGGAGCACAGATGCACCAAGTGGTAGCAACAAAAGCTTTCTTCATGTCATGTTTCTATTGAGGAGTTAGAGGGACCCGCCACAGTTTGGCTCAATGACACTTTGTGGCTTGATGTAGTGTGAAGAGGCTATTAGACCTATTAAGATTTTGGGCTCACGCCATGCCACCAAGTGGCACCATCTGTGGTCTTCTTTTGCTGCTAAAAAACCTTTCAATACTCAGGCTTGCCACTGACAACTCGGGACACTTGGCATTGAGGCACAACATAGGGATGTTGTCAGACCTACAAGGCCTCAGAGATGTGAGATTGTGCCACATGATTCTCTTTCGTGGCCTCCTTCTATTTAAAAATGGGCCCACCGCTGGGTGAAACATGACACTTGGCATCTTAGTGCTTTGTGAAGAGGCTATCAAACTTGATGACTCCTTCGACTTGCGAAAACTTTCCATGTGGCAAACGATAGATCCAATTTTGATGACCCATCATAGCATGAATCTAACCCAATGAAGACTCAAAATGATGTCGCTCGATAATGATTCAAAATTTGATGTTGTGGTGCATTCAATAATAGATGCCAAAGTGTCTCTGAATCAAAACAAAATGCAGATCAAAAGGCTCTAGATAGTTCTTGGTCACTTTCAGGGAAGTGTTCTTGCACACATCGAACTCCATACTCCAAAAAGAAAATGACAGAAACAAAACTTCAAAATTGGAAAGAAAGTTACCGACCTTGGAGATTCTCCAGGGTAGTTTGCAAAGACACCCATTTATCCTCTAAAGGTTGGCCCTTCTTCTTCAATGCCTCAAAATCTTTATTTATCTCTATTATCTCCTTGTGGGGGATGCTCTGCAATTTCTCAACAATGGCCTTTACTTAGTGTTCCAATTGAGCCAGTGGCTAAAGAATTGCCTCAACTTTCGTGATGCTTGGTACCTATACCAGCTAGCCTTAAAAATATTTTTGGTCTAATTTCTTGTTCACAAGCGCCACCTTGTACTCTTCTTCACTAAATACATCTCCATAATTTTGGAAAGGAGAGGGTAGTCCCAGTTGGACTAGTGAGTCAATATGGCCTCTCATTTTTGTCATGACCTACTCTAAAGTTGTCAACTAAGACTTCCACTTTAGGGCAACCTTGTTTCTGCTCTTGACCTCATTCACCCTTGATGCAACATTGTATTTGAAAAGTCTCTTCAGGTAGGTTGTATAGCTTCTCCAACACAGTCTGAGCTTGAGACACCCTAGGAGTTAGAATTTCAAGAGTTTGGTCCACCTCAGTTTTCACCTTTACAATGAACCTTTGGGCCATCAATATGAACTTCAGTGCCCCATTAAGTTCTGTTGCATTATTAGTTATCCTAGCCTAGTGAGATGCATATAGGTCCTTAACTAACAAAATAATTTGAGGCACATGACCTACGGTTTGCATCTTTGCCTTTTGTTACTCTATTTGCAGCTCTTTTGCGGTGATTTGAGACTTGAGGGATTCATTTGTAGTTCTCAGCTTAGCTGAAGCATTATGGAGTTGTGTCAATTCTTCAACTCTCCCCTTCTCCAATTCCTCCACCTTCTCGATTCTCTACCTATAGCCTTTTAGTTGGCATTTTGGCTTTTTCAAGCTTAGTTTGCAACACCACTTGTTGAGATTGCAAGGTTGCATGGGTTTCTCGTGTGACTCATGCTTGCACTTCAAGTTTCAATCTGTCAAACTCTTGCTCAGGTGAGATCTTGCCTACTGGTGCAACTAGTTCACTGTGTCTTTTATTTGGCCTAGCTCTAACTCTCTTTTTTCAAGTCATCGACTGACAACAAAAGCTTTCTTCATGCCATGTTTCGATTAAGGAGTTAGAGGGACCTACCACAGTCTGGCTCAATGACACTTGGTGGCCTAATATAGTGCTAAGAGGTTGTCAAACCTATTAATCTTTTGGGCTTGTGCCATGCCACCAAGTGGCAGCATCTGTGGTCTTCTTTCATTGCTCAGAAACCTTTCAAGACTTGGGATCGCCACTAACAACTCAGGACATTTAGAATCGAGGCACAATACGGGGATGTTGTCAAACCTACAAGGTCTCAGAGATGTGAGATGGTGCCACATGATTCTCTTTTGCAGTCTCCATCTATTTAAAAAATGGGCCCACTACTAGTTGAAACATGACACTTGGCACCTTAGTGCTTTGTGAAGAGGTTGTAAGACTTGATGACTCCTTCAACTTGCGAAAACTTTCCATGTGGAAAATGATGGATCCAATTTTAATGGACCATCACAACATGAATCTAACCCGATGAAGACTCAAAATGATGTTGCCCGATTGCGATTCAAAAGCCGACACTGCGGATGCATTCAACAGCTGATGTCGAGGTGTCTCCAACTCAAAACAAAATGTAGAGCAAAAAGCTCTATAGTTCCTAGCCACTTTTGGGGAAGTTTGCTTGTGCACATCAAACTCTAGACTCCAAAAAGAAAATAATGAAAACAAAACTTCAAAATTGGAAAGAAAGTTATCGACCTTAGAGATTCTCCAGGGCAGTTTGCAAAGACACCCATTTATCCTCTGAAGGTTGGCCCTTCTTCTTCAATGCCTCAAAATCTCTATTTATCTTAATTATCTCCTTGTGGGAGATACTCTACAATTTCTTGAAAATAGCCTTTACTTAGTGTTCCAATTGAGCCAGTGGCTAAAGAATTACCTCAACTTCTGTGATGCTTGGTGCCTATACCTAGCCTTGAAAAGATGTTTGGTCTACTTTCTTGTTCACAAGTGCCACCTTGTACTCTGTTTTACTAAATACATAGCATATAGGTCCTTAACCAATTGAATCGTTTGAGGCATGTGTCATGTGGTTTGCATCTCTACCTTATGTTACTCTAGTTGCAGCTCTTTTGTGGCAAGTTGAGACTTGAGGGATTCATTTGTAGTTCTCATCTCATCTGAAGCATTGTGGATCTGTGCCAATTCTTCAACTCTCCCCTTCTCCAGTTCCTCTGCCTTCTTGATTCTCTGTCTATACCCTATTAGTGTCATTTTGGCTTTATTGAGCTTAGTTTGTAGCACCACTTGTTGAGATTGCAAGGCTGCATGGGTTTCTCATGTGACTCGTGCTTGCACTTCAAGGTTCAATATGTAGAACTATTGCTCCTAAGATCTCACCTACTGGTGCAACTAGTTCACTGTGTCTTTTATTTGGCCTAGCTCTGACTCTATTTTTTCAAGCCACTGGCTAACAACAGAAGTTTTCTTCATGTCATGTTTCTATTGAGGAGTTAGAGGGACTTGCCACAATCTAGCTCAATGACACTTGGTGGCCTAATGTAGTGCAAAGAGGTTGTCAGACCTATTAAGCTTTTGGGCTCATGCCATGCCGCCAAGTGGCAGCATCTATGGTCTTCTTCCATTGCTCAAAAACCTTTCAAGACTCAGGATCACCACTGACAACTCAAGACACTTGGCATCAAGGCACAACATGAGGATGTTGTCAAACCTACAATGTCTCAGAGATGCAAGATGGTAACACATGATTCTCTTTCATGGCCTCCTTCTATTTAAAAAAATGGGCCCACCGCTGGGTGAAACATGACACTTGGCACCTCAGTGCTTTGTGAAGAGGCTATCAAACTTGACGAATCCTTTGACTTGCGAAAACCTTCCATGTGGAAAATGATGGATCCAATTTTGACAGCTTGTTACAACATGAATCTAACCCAATGAAGACTCAAAATGATGTCGTCTAATTGTGATTCAAAAGCTAACATTGTGGATTTATTCAATAGTTGATGCCAAGGTGTCTTCAACTCAAAACAAAATGTAGAGCAAAAGGCTCTATAGTTCCTGTCTACTTTTAAGGAAGTGTGCGTGTGCACGTCGAACTCCAGACTCCAAAAAGAAAATGACAGAAATAAAACTTCAAAATTGGAAAGAAAGTTACCGACTTTAGAGATTTTCCAGGGCAGTTTGCAAAGACACCCATTTATCCTCTGAAGGTTGACCCTTCTCATTTAGTGCCTCAAAATCTCTATTTATCTCAATTATCTCCTTGTGGGAAATACTCTACAATTTCTTGACAATAACCTTTACTTAGTGTTCCAATTGATCCAGTGGTTGAAGAACTACCTCAACTTCTATGATGCTTGGTGCCTATACCCAGTCTTGAAAATATGTCTGGTCTACTTTCTTGTTCACAAGTGCCACCTTGTACTCTACTTAACTGAATACATCTCCATCATTTTGGAAAGGAGAGAGTAGTCCCAGTTGGACTAGTGAGTTAATATGGTCCCTCATTTCTATCACCACCTGCTCTAAAGTTTTCAACTGAGACTTCCACTTCAGAGCAGCCTTGTTTCTGCTCTTGACCTCATTCACTAGTGTTGCAGCATTGTATTGGTTATCCACCCCGACCGATAGAAGAGTCTCTTCAAGTAAGTTGTATAGATTCTCCAACATGTTCTGAGCTTGAGACACCCTGGGAGTGGGAATTTGAAGAGTTGGTCCACCTTAGTTTTCACCTATACAATGAGCTTTTGGGCCATTGATATGAACTTCAGTCCCCCCTTAAGTTTTGTTGCGTTATTAGTGATCCTGACCTAGTGAGATGCATATAAGTCCTTAACTAACTGAATCATTTGAGCCACATGACCTACGGTTTGCATCTCTGCCTTTTGTTACTCTAGTTGCAACTCTTTTATGATGAGTTGAGACTTGAGGGATTCATTTGTAGTTCTCAGCTCAGCTAAAACATTATGGAGTTGTGTCAATTCTTCAATTCTCCCCTTCTCCAGTTCCTCCGCCTTCTTGATTATCTAACTATAGAGTTTCAGTGTCATTTTGGCTTCGTTGAACTTAGTCTGCAGTGCCACCTTTTTAAGATTGCAAGGTTGGATGGGTTTCTCGTGTGAGTTGTGCTTTCACTTCAAGGTATAAACTGTTGAACTCTTGCTCCTAAGATCTCACCTACTGGTGCAACTAGTTCATTGTGTCTTTTATTTGGCCTAGCTCTAACTCTCTTTTTTCAAGCCGCCGGCTAACCTTGATAAAATCTATTATGACAAATTTTTGGGTCTCCTACATTAGTTCAACTCGATCCTATGAGTGAACCTAGGCAAGATTCATTGCAACTACTTAGATTAAATAATCCTCCAAATGTGCATTTGTTCCTACATATTGTCAATAGTGGGAGTCCTATGTGTAATCATCAATGATTAGTGTGCAAGGCCATGCAGGGACCTCATATGGGGTTGAGCTAGGGCCTTCCCTTTCTTTTTCCCCCTCACCTTGATTTTTTCCTTTGGCACCTGTCGCACACTCTGTATTTGCTAATGGAGGCTCGTGGGAGACTATATGACTCTCCAGCAAAGGGGGCTCCTTGCGGAAGCCTGTATGGAATGGTGATTTGTTGCTGATGAGGAACCATAACAGCTCCAGTGGTACTGGAGACAACACAGTAAGTGTGGATGGGGAGAATGGATAGAGGCTTAAAATATGATGCATGGATGGATGAGTGTTGAATGTGGGAGGGGAAGGGATCTGAAGCATCCTGAAGGGATGTACGAAAGGTACTGAAATAGGGGGAGTTACAAGAGTGGATGCAGGAGTTGGGTCGATGGCAGCTATAGGTGTGGCCACTATTATAGCAAGGACAATATGGAAAGTGGAAGGAGGAAGAGAAACACTTACCTACATGACCACAGGGGTCACCAACTCCATCTGTGTTTCAATTAGCAATTCTTCCTCTGACTCCTCTTGAAGCATGAACTTCCTTCTCTTTCTCACTAGTTATTCTAGGTGAGATGGGTTGTCCTCCTTAGATGTGACTTGTGTTGTTACAACGCTCACCAATAATTCTTTCGTGGAAGTAGGAGGGGTTGCTTCTACTGCATATTCTTAAGGGAGTTGGCCCTTGGTTCTTTCTTTTTTTGGATGAGTTATTGGTAGGTCACTTACACAGCTTGATGGGCATGTGCAAGCTTTGCTCTAGGCTCCTCATGTGTCGTAGTTGTTAGATCGAATGAGAAATAATTTGAGAGCTCTGTCCCTCCACCTAATGTAGTGGAGGGGGTCATTTCCTATGACTTGTTTTAGGTAGAAGCCCAACTAATTATTTGATGGAGTAGTTGCCTTCTTCTGATTCATAAGATGTCTCCACTTCTTCTTCTTCACCTAATGCCTTGATCGTCCCTCTAGGAGGCATGTTTCTTGTATCATAGGAGGCAAGAGAGTCATGTTCTTCATCCCATAGCCCATCTCAGGTTTCATCAATGTCTACATCCCCGAAAGCCTTTTTTGGCTCCGTAATCTATTGCATATACTTCCAATAGGCCTTTGTCTTTTCCTCACTCCAGTCCTTTTTGAGGCCTTGCATAAGGCCGTATGTCATTACTTTGGTGGGTTCATAAGCATGTATTGGCTATAGAAAGATTCCCAAGAAGGGGGCAGCTTGGAGGGAAGCTCATGCAGCTCAACATATACATCCAAGGAATTAACTTGGGGCGACTTCTTGGCCTTGATTGTCAGATGGCTCTAGTGACCAAACACCTCCCTAGTCTTCAGCTTTGCAATCCAGGGCACCATAAATCTTGTAAGGTCATAAGGCTAGCAGTCCTCTATAAGGTTGAGCCCCAACTCTTCTAGTTTCATCGTTAATACATGTTTTGATCCCCTTTTATTTACAGTTAATCAACACTTTGATTAGTGGATATCATAGACTGCCTTCTTCTTTCTAGCCCCATATAGTGAATCAAGAATGTCTAGTTGTCAGGCAAACTCCAAAGCTGGGATGTGGTCAGTGGGAATCTTTAGGAGTCTAAGAACTTCCTCCCTGAAGCCATGCACCTTAATCATCATGTAGTGGGCACCAAAGAACCAGTCGCAGGGACACTTTCTATTGGTCATAAGACCTTGTTGCATATCACTCAGTTGAAAGGTGATGTCTTCTGAGTTGAGATCAATGAGGACTAGGGTGAGGAAACACTTGATGAATTGGTAAAAATCAAAAGTCTTTGAGAGAATGTGAGTCCATGTCAAGATGGGGATGAACTTTTGAGCATCCATAGAGGCATCGCATGTGTCCAGGCACATGTATGACTTGAACAAGTGAGGATTCTGAAACAAAATCATATGCAACAAGAAGGAGGAATAACTGAAAACCTTTTGGCTATGGAAGTTGTCCAATTGGTATTTGATTCCATCATCTATCACTGTCAAAAAGTCAAGCTTGAAAGCTTGGCTCTTGGTGATGGTCTTGAGCTTGAAGATAGCTTTTAGCTAGTAGTCATAGACATTGGGGTCATTATCTAGGTTGAAGACAAAGGCCATCATCAAACAAGCATCTTGCACATCTTCAATAAATTGTGGTAGCGCCAGGGAAAGCAGTGGCAACACCTTGTTGTTTTGATCCAAGTGGAGCTCTGTATTCATGAAGTTGAGCTTGTTTCACCTTGTATCCCAGATGTTTTGTAGCCTAGAGCAGCTACAAAAAAGGGTTGAGGGATCATAATCATTCATCAACATATTTCTCATAGTGTTAGCTAAGACCTCTATTTGTAGGTTTTGCCATTGAATCACCCTTGTTTTGGTGTCAAAAAGCTTGGCACAAGCGTCCATGATTTCATAGCATCGATGGATGATTGGGACTATATACTTGGCCAAAGTTGAGCTCTAGACCTGAATGCTAAAAGTCTTGACCAACCCAGCCCTCACCTTTTGGCACATTCATACATGGGCACCCTCTTTAAGAGTCTTGGTGGGCTTGGAGAGCACCAAGTCCCAAACATTGTCCGCGGGGTCATAGACAAGGGATGAATCTTGTTGTACTCCTCTATTCAACCTCCTCAAGCTAGGGAGCTTCTCTTTTGGTTGCGTTTGTGTAGCTACATAATATTTTCTCGCTAACAATCTCTATGGAGGGTCTGACCTTCTCATAGAAGTTATTTTCCTCCGTAGAGTCTCACTGCATGATGGATCTTCTGTCAAATCCATGTTTGTCACTCGCGTACTTTGCTTCTTGAAATGAATAGGTAATCAAGTTGTATAAAGGCAATTGAGGCTTGAATCATATAGGTAACTTAGCTTTAAATTATAGTGGCAACTGAACTCTATCACACAAATAGCTTATTTAGAATGCTCGGCCTTGAATTTATAAGGAAGGAGGGCTGCGAATGGGAATTTATTGCCTCGTCGGACTCATTTATGTCACAATGCCTGAGCACTGGTGCGCATGCTCGAAGACATCATTTTGTATGCTTGAAATGTCTCATTTCTTCCATCAACCGATTTTATAACGATGGTTATATCTGTGGTGATTCTAAAGCATTAATACCCAATCTACATGTAGTTGTATGGTCATTCTAGAGATTTGATTGGGCCTTGGATTCTTGCCATTTAGAAGGCTTGCCAATTGGTACCTTGTACCTTGAGAAGCTTCCTTATTCAAAATAGAAAAATTGGGTTGAATCAGACATGTGCTTGACTACGCTTATTTGAAAAGAGAAAAGGCAAGAAAACATGCCCATCTACCAGGACCAAAAATAAACTATTCTAATAATATATAGAGATTGATTCACCTCAGTTATGATGTTTCAAGTAGATTTTGTTCACTGGAATCTCAAGTAACTCACCAACTTCATATGCCAATTTGAAGGCATTGTGTTGCTTGTAAGAGACAATCTTGTATGGACCACTCCATAATGAATCAAATTTGGAATGTCCCTTATACCAGATTATGGCATCCTTCCCTTATACCAAATTATAGGGAGATGTCCCTATGATTTTCTTCGAGGTGATCCTATCAACCCATAAATTTGTCTTAAGGTTCTTATACCATTCCTTATAGTTTTCCAAGCCTATTTACTTGATCAACCTAATCAAATTCTTGTTTATCGATTAAACTAGGCCATTTCCCTACTGGTAATAATTTGAGGAAGTCTTTAAGAAGATACCATTCCTCAAGGTGAACTTGGAAATTTTGAATCCAAGGAATGCTTTCACATTATTAGATATGATCGTGTGAGGGGAACCAAAGCGAGTGACAATATCATCCAGAAAACTGAGCACCACTTTCTATATTGCCTCCTTCAATGTTGTTGGTTTGCTCCATCTTGTGAAGTAATCTGTAGCCATCAAGATCCAATTGTGACCCACACTTGAAATGGGATTAATCATTCTAATGAAATCCAATCCCCATTGGGCAAGTGACTCATTGACTAGGAATAGCTTTAGAGGGAGAGCAATGTTTCTTCTTTTGCCTATGTAGAACTAGCATTGTTGATATTGTTTGACCAATTGGTTGCAATCAGGGAACATCGATGGCCAGTAGTACCCTATGCAGATTATCTTTGTCACTATGACCCTTGCTGAGAAGTGGCCACTGATGTCCCATAGTGGAATTCAGATAAAAAATTTGTCGACCTCTCCCCTCTCTACACACCTTAAATATATACTATTGAAGTTTCTCCTAAAGAAGACACCGTTGATTATGGCAAAGTTGGCTCCCTAAAGCCTGTAATATCTCCTCTTAAAAGGAGGTAGCTGAGTAGGATATCAGCATGTCTCAATGAAGCTCATTCTATCTTGAATCCATGACCCAGATTCTTCTTGCCCATTTACCAGGATCGTTTCGCCCCCTTCTTCCTCTTCTTTGGTAGAACCTTGGCTTCGAGCTAAATACTCACATAGTGCCCTTCCTCTGACCATCTTGGTTGGCCTTACTTCAACATCATATTCCAAGATTTTGGTAATCCAGTTGGCCCTTTTCTTTGTGATTTCTCCCTCCATTATGTATTCTTGGATGCTTGGATGAGACACATAGATAGTGACTTTACTTCTCGACACCAAATGTCTGAATTTCTTGAGTCCTTTAACCACAACATAAGCGTATTTTTCAAAAAAATTGTACCTTGTTTTATAGTCTTTCATGGTCTGGGATTTGAAAGCAATGGGCTGCTCTCCTTTAAGTGATTCATCCTTCTGTGTTAGCACTACGGCTATACTATGATCGCAAACTTAATGAAATCCTTATAAAAATTAGGATTAACTAATACTGAGGCAGTGGATATCGCCTATTTGATTCTTTCAAAAGCCTTCCTTATTTCTAGTGTCCATTTTAGATCAGCATTTTTCTTGAGCATCAGTTTGATAGGACAGACCAATCCCACAAAGTCAAAGATGAATCTAGGTCCACAAAATTAATCATTCCTAGGAAGGACAAGACAACCTTCTTGTTTACTAGCAGGGGGAGCTCCATGATGGCTTTGACCCTGTCTGGTTCAATGTAGATCCCTTCCTTTGAAATGATGTGTCCTAGGAGTTTGTCCTAGGGTACCCCAAAAATGCATTTCTTTGGGTTTCAAGAGATCATAAATTCTTAACACCTCTGGAAAACCTTTTCTAGATGATCAAAATGATCATCTTTTGACTTGGAGAACATTGTGAAGTCATTGAAGAAAATATCCATGGCATGCTAGAAAGTGGCTCCTACATTTTAAAGGTTGAATGGTATCTATGCATAAGCCAATGTACCCCACTTCATGGTAAAGGTAGTTTTATATTGGTCCTCCTCCTCAAGCTAGATCTAGTTGTAACCAAAGAAGCCATCAAGTAGAGAGAACCTCTCTGATCTTGCAACTATTTGAATTATTTGCTCCATTGAAGGGAGTGGATAGTGGTCCTTGAGGGATGCCATGTTAATGTCTCTAAAGTTAACATAGAGCCTTTTCACCATTCTTTTTCCTTACCGGGACTAGATTAGACACCTGTGTGGAGTGCTTAATAGGGAAGATGATCTTTGAATCAATTAGCCTACTTAGCTCCTACTTCATCAGAGGCTCTATCTTTAGATTGACCAGCCTCTACTGAACTAGTTCAATTCAGGCATTATCTCAATGGTGTGTTGTGTTGCATAGGGTTGTCATTGATGTCAACAATGGTATGAAGTGTTGTGTAGTGGAAGGTTGGAAGTGTTGTCACCAGTGAAGCAAAAGGAAGATGATTGCAGAATGGTGACCAGTGATGATAGTAGAATAAGTAATCAAAGATGTTATGAAGCAAAGAGAAAAGGGATGTATATATGCTCAGCAGCCAAAGGAGCAGATCAAAGAAGAAGACAAAGGAAGATGATCAAATGAGTTGTAAAGTAAAGGAGGTGGATCAACATCATTTGTACACAGTCATACCATATCTTCTGAAGTTCATGGGTAAGTTCATATCCTTGATATGCAATGAAAAAGATTATGTTTGAAGTGCTTGATGAGTAAAGTTGAATTCATGTTGTATGTTGGTAATATGAACTCATAATGGTTGCCACCAGATGAGGAAAGTTGTGAAATCTTGAAGAGAAATAGTCTAAGTAAAGTTATAGTCAGTGAAGGGGTCACAGGTTCAATAGAATGTACCGCATTCTACTACATTTAAAGATATGTACCTATGGATTGGACAGGTGGCTAGGTATTGCACTTAGGTACCTATGTTTCAAGTTTGAGGTTATAATGTTTACCGCAAGGTGTTTTAGAGATAGAAGAATGAAGACAGTAATGGGACAAGGTAAGTATAGTCACATGGAGTGAGGAGAATGCTCCACACTTCTTCACAGATGAAGATATGATGTTGCGGTTTGGAGGACAGGTAGATATGAGTCGAAGGTATGAGTGTTTCAAGTTTCAAGTGATAATGAGTACTACAGTTGCATCTCCGGAGTCAGCTCTGTGTGAAGACAAGTCTTGGTGCTAATTGAAGTAAGCAGAGGGAGATAGTTGAGGCCACAACAGTTCATCGCACAATGATATTTGGCCCTGCTGATTGAATGATAGGCTCATATGGTTGGTTGGTATGCGTTGTTCATGTTTCAAATGATTATGTTCACCGCAAGTATGCTTTTCATTATTCTATCTTAAGACTGTGTAAGTAGAGTTGTCAAGGACACTGACATCAGAGTTCAAGTGTTTGCACCAGCATAAAATATCTTGAAATGATAAAAGAAGTGTGTACGAATGCTTTACAAGTCTTATAATATTCAGTATGTGGTCCGCATGATGTAATTATGTCTCCTTCGGTACCGCTTTAGATCTGGAGCTAAATGCAAAGAAGGAAAAGTGGTTGCAGAGCTGACTTGGTGTATGATGAAGACTTTGCCATGTGTATGGAGTGTACGCCAACTTGGAAGAATGTGCTAAGGTAAAATAGGACCTGATTATGCCTTGTTCTTGAACTGCACTTGATTTCTAATTACCGCATATGTTTTAAAGTCGACTGGTGTGGCCACTACACATTTCATGTTACACGTTTCATCTTGGACGACCAAGGAGAAAGATATTGAAGCTGCAGAGGATATAAATATAAGATCAAAGTTATTGAGTGGTGAATGAGTAGTAAGTTGTGTGAAATCATTGATAATGTGTGAATAAACTTACCGCAGAAGCAGATATAATGATGAAGTGTGCTAAGGATCAGTTCATGTGAAGCAATACTATTTTAGAGGTGATTGTAGAAGTTGTGATGACTAAGAAGAGTTTATGAGGTTGTTTTGATGTTGCAGAAGTTGCTATTGTTGTGGTAAAGAGGTGAAATAGTCATGCAGAAGCTGAAGTGATCAGCAAAAGGTTGGAGCAGTCTATGTTTGTAAAAGGAACAGTTGAGTCAGATAAGTATTGTATTGTAGAGGTTAAAGATTCTTTGTAAAATTTGTAAGTGTTGTATTTGTTCAGGGAGTTGCAGCTTCCTTTGGGTTGTAGCCCATAAATGTTAATGTATTCATCTTTTATTTGTGAGGCTGGATTTGGATAGTAGATCCAAGCAGCTTGCTCATCTTGGTTTTTCCCTTCTTGGGTTTCCCATGTAAATTTGGTGTTATGCATGTATGCTTTTGTGTTCTTGTGTTTCTCATGCTTTAAATGTTTACATTTGTTTGAATGCTACTAGAAGTAAAGAATTTGATGAAGTACCGATTCACCCCCCCGTCTCAGTACTTCTATGTGTCCAACAATTGATATCAGAGTCGAGTTCCTTGAATGCATCCTAACAGCTGAGGTAGATCTTGGAGTGGAACACATGGGAACTGAAGTATTGTTTAATGGCAAGAATCCTCTGAAAGATGATATATACATGATAGCCTATAATACATAAGACTATATAGTTGATTATGAATGAGAACTTATCTCTTCCCTAGAAGATCTGGATGCAGCAAGAGGAGAAAATGAAGCATATAAGATTAAGCTCAAAGAATCAAAAGAAGCAATTGCCAAACTGAAAGTTCAAGTTGAAGAAGGTACGAAGGTTGTAGATTGTCTAAATGCTAAGCTCAATGACAAATCTGTTGAATTCCCTGAATTTGAAGAAGAGATTGTCGCTCTAAGGAAAGAATTGGAGAAAGCAAAGGATTAGATAGATAAAGGTCTAAAACTAAAGAAAAGCACCAATACCCTTGATGAGATAATCAGTAGTCAAAGACCTCTAAAGAATAAAGGTGGTATTGGATTTGATAAAAGTCAGAGTCCTAAAACAGATATACCTGAAGGCGTGTTTGAAATGAAAAAGGAAGAACCTAGCACTAAAGAATCTGAGGAGACTGAAGATGAGGAGCAAGAGTTGGATAATAATGACTTCATACAAGTCAACAATCAGAAGAAAGATCCCAAGAGATCTCCTCCTAGACAAGCTGCTAATCCCAAGTTCTCTCAATCCTTCTATGGTTACTGTTATTCTTGTGCTAAATTTGGACATAAGGCTATTGATTGTAGAACCAAGGCTAGAAGAAATGATAACCTGAGGAAGTAGTCATTTGTGCCTACAAAATATGATGTTGTGATCTCTCATTCATTCTATGGTTATTGTTATGCATGCGATAAGTTTGGTCATAGGGTTATTGAGTGTAGAACTAAAGTAAGGAGAAATCGTATGACTCTAGAATACAAGGTTGTTTTCTATAAGTGCAACAACTTTGGGCATAAAGTAAGATTCTGCAAGAGTGGTTTGATGAAACCACCTGTTCAGCACAAGAAGATAGAGAAAATTGTGACTCAACAAAAGAAGGAAATGGCAAAGATATGGAGGAAAAAGACAGATCAAGATAATGAGAAGAAGGAAGAGTTTGTGCTTTTGCCTAGTACAGAAGACTTCATTGTTGATTGAGATATGGCATAGGGTCAAGGGGAGATAATTAGTGCTTATCTATTCTTCCCCCCCTGAATATTTGTGGCTTCTAAAAATGGAAGCTAAGCATATAGATGAGTTGGAATGGAATCAATTGATGAAGTTGTTGATATGCCAAGATAGTTTCTTTCCCCCCAAATCTCCGAAGCAAAATATCATGATGTGGAGGATTGCGAAAGGTTTTCAACTGTCCGTGGATTCAACAGAGTATTCCGGCAATAGTTTACCTAACTAGATAAAGGTGCATTGAATAAGGAATGTTAGGGAAAATTGTAAAGTAATTATGCTTCCTTTGGATAATCAAATCTCATTTGAAGACAAATCTTTTGCATTCGGAGCTACATAGAGAAGAAGAATTTCATATTACTTGGTGAATTGAGTGGAAGGAAAATCTTGGTTTCTAGAGCACTCGAAGTTGAAACCCTAGTGATTGAAGAACCAAGGTATTTATCAAAACTGTCGTTTGTTAAAACCCTAGTTTTGAAGTCAAATAATTTTAGGATGGCTACTCCGCAAGCAATCAATGTTTCTGAAAAACCTAGGCCAAAGTATAAGAAGTACCCTTTCAAAGAAATGGAGACTGATAGGGATGGGGCATTTTCAAGCATTCCGACATATGTTGTATACACTAAAAATATTAGATTTTAGATTCACTCTAAGCTTGATGAGATCGATCATGTAAAGTTTGAAGAACTTAGAGATCAACTTCTGGAAGATGAAGTCGTCTATAAACCAGAGTATGCCAATATAGGGGCTAAGCGACTGGATATCTGGAAAGACTCCTAATTTTTGTGATGAGAATGAATGGGTGAGATACATTCTGAGCAGGATTCATGATGATTTTATGTTTCTGGATACACCCTACTGGATCACCAAAGATGCCATCAGGGCAGTAACTGGGTTGTGCTCAACCGAACCTATACCGGTGATGAACTCTATTATAAATGAGGTCATTAAATTGACAAGAGCCAAATTTGATAAAAAGGACCTTGACTGTGATTGATATAACAGATCCAGGTGTTAGATATGCTGCTATGGGGATCACATATACAAACAGAGAGGGTTCTACCACTGGGACAACAATCCATACTGCTTACCAAATAGTTAAGGAAGGTAAAGACTTTGACCTCTACGAGGTCATGAGAGAACAAATCTTAGAAAATCTAAGGAGAACAAAGGAAACTAGATACAACGTCAGGTATGGTACTTTGATCATCTACCTTGCATTCTATTTCATGAATGAGTTACCCAGTTTGAGAGGAAAGGTTTGGCTACAAAATGTTCCTGTTGCAGCACAAATTAAAAGTCATATAAGCAGTTTCAGTGATCCCAATCACTACAAACAAATGTACTAGGGTTTCTTTAAAAACCTGCAAACCAACATGCAAGCAAAAGATAGAAACCCATCAAATATTATGAGACAGTATGAAGGGAAAAATACCTTTTTGGTTGATAAGGACTTCACTTACATGGAAGAAGTTGAGCCTAGGACTGTTTGGATTCCTAGATTGCAATATGAAGTCTCTACTGAAGAGATTAAGGCCTATGTTGATATTTTACTTAGCAAACCCAAAGATACATATGCTAAGAGGTTTGGTACTTATGATGAGATTATGAACAAGATGCATCAGAAAAGTGCAGAAGAGCACCTGGAGAATTTTAAAGGTGAGTTACATAAGAAGTGGGGTATTCATCTGAAACCACATCAGAAACCCCTTTGGAGGAAACACAACATGCTCCTGCTATTCCACCAATTGTACAAGACCAAGAAGGACTAGCAGATCGACATCTGCTACTGTAAATGCTATAGAGGCCTTCAGATTAACTCAAACAATTTCCATAGGAAAAAGAGTTACATCTGAGACCTTGGCTCAGCTTAAGACTACTGAGAAGAAACATGCCAGACCAAACTAGTTGGCTAAAATAAAGAAGGTCAAGATTGAGGAGGTAGAAGAGAGTGAAGAAGTAGGAGAGGAAGACACCTCTTGGCCTAAGAAGAAAGAGAAGAAATCTAAGAAGACTCCTCCACCAACACCTGAACTTGCACCTCTTTCATTGGATACTATTTTTAATGCAATTGTCTATCATGGTATCCTAAAGGATACAACTGACTTATATCTGGAGGTGCCACCTAAAGACAAGAGCACCATTGAGAAAACTATTGTAATGTAAATGCTCAAATTTGATGTCCCTTTGAATGACATTATTGAGCAGGTTCTGAAAAGCCTAGTTGATGTTCTAAGACAAAGGAGAGAAAAAGTTGTTAAAATGGATGATGAGCTAAGACAACAAGCCCTTGATAAGGCCGTATCTTCCATGTCACAAGAATAAAAAGATAAATTAGCTCAGATGCAAGCTCAGGAGTTGAGAACAAAGTAAAGGGTGGACACTCTTACGAGCATGGAAGAAAGTGATAAGGATAGAATTCTGAAAGAAACAGAAGTTGTGACAAACAAAATTCTAGAAGGAATAAAAGGTATGGAGAATGTGGAGGATCCACAAATTTCTCCACCCCATAGTGCAGTATCTCCTCCGCGTGACTCACATCAGTAAGATACCCAAGAGGAGAAAGAATAGCCAACTACACAAGACAAAGAACAAGTAGAGCAAGGTGAAGGAAATGCTTCACCAAATCACAATGATGTACACAATAGTCCTTCGAAAAACACTGAGCAACAGGGTGATCCTGATCAACAAGAGGAGCAAGTGAATATAAATACAGAGGAGATTTCAGACAAAGCACAAGATACAGCTTCCTCCTCCTCTCCGGTTGACTCTATTAAGGAGTTCTTGGCCCAATAGATGCAAATCCAACCAATGGTCACTCTGCAACTTTTACAATTGCCAGTATCAGATGGACAAGTTAACTTGTCCAATATATCTCCACTCCACAAGCTAAAATTTGGAGATATACTTCAGTCCTCAGCAACACAAGAAATTTTTCAACAACAAATTGTAGGAGCTGAGTTATTGGAAGAGGCAATCAAGTTAATATAGGAGGAATTGCCTGAGGCAAAGAGAGATCCCACCTTGCCTCCTACTCAGCAGATGAAACTAATGTTGGAGTCTTTCAAGGCTCATTCATCTTATCTTGAGAAGCAAGCCGAGATGAAGATAGCAAAGTACATAAATAGTAAAAGATTGGCTAATGCATCTGGTAGATGTGCAAAGGCACATAATAATCTGTAAGAAAATATGAAAACCATTCAAAAATGTATAGAGGTTGCCAAAGTTTTGTGTCAATTTTGTTTGAACTAGCCTGCAACTACAAAAAGCATAAAGGGTCAAGCTGACTCTATTGAGTCACAACTAATTCAAGCGGCCAAGGTATATGATCCTTTGAAGGATAAAGATGGATTTTTTTGGGTCCAAATAGAAAATCTCCATACTCAGTTGAAGTAGCTCTTGGACTAAAGGGAGCAGATAAAGAATGAAATTGGACAGCTGAGAGAAGTGGTGAGTATGAGGTTAGCAGTTTTGACTGGCATTTTGATAGAAGTTGAAAATGTTGCACAACAAGTGAAGGTGCTAGCCACTCTGGAGGAAGTAGAAGAACTATACATTCAGTTTGAAAATCAACTACACATTTTTTCTTCTGCAAAGAAGAACTGGGACACTACACTTTGCTCAGTTGAGGGTGATTTACAAGTAAGTTCTACCTTCCAAGTAAATAGAGAATTTTGTGAAGGCAAGACAAATTTTGATGATTTTGTATATTTGCAGAGAATAAGTTAGGAGTAATAAGTGTCAAGCACTCTATATATATCATCTATGTATATCTTAAGGAAAATGAAGAACCAAATTTTGCTAACATCAATTTTGAAGAGATAGAGGTTACTCCTTAGGGGGAGCAGAATGATAAGGAATATTCAGACAAGGGGAGCCTATAGGTCTTTGCTGGAACAAGTGGAAGACCACCATCTCTTTGCCATTGATGTCAAAGGGGGAGAAATGTGTACATATCAGGTTAAGTGTTGTCATCAATGACAAAGGGGAAGATTGTTGCATAGGGTTGTCATTGATGTCAACAATGGTATGAAGCTTTGTGCAGTGGAAGGTTGGAAGTGTTGTCACCAGTGAAGCCAAAGGAAGATGATTGCAGAATGGTGACCAATGATGATAGTAGAATAAGTAATCAAAGATTTATGAAGCAAAGAGTAAAGGGATGTATATATATGCTCAGCAGTCAAAGGAGCAAATCAAAGAAGAAGACAAAGGAATTTGATCAGATGAGTTGTAAAGTAAAGGAGATGGATCAGTATCATCTGTACATAGTCATACCATATCTTTTGAAGTTCATGTGTAAGTCCATATCCTTGACATGCTATGAAAATGATTGTGTTTGAAGTGTTTGATGAGTTAAGTTGAATTCATGTTGTATGTTGGTAATTTGAACTCATAATGGTTGCCACCAGATGAGGAAAGTTGTGAAAGATTGAAGAGAAATAGTCTAAGTTCTAGTCAATGAAGGGGTCACATGCTTAATAGAATGTATTGCATTCTGCTACATTTGAAGATATGGACCTACAGATTAGATAGGTGGCTAGGTATTGCACTTAGGTGCCTACGTTTCAATTTTGAGGTTATAATGTTTACCGCAAGGTGTTTTAGAGATAGAAGAATGAAGACAGTAATGGAACAAAGTAAGTGCAGTCATAGGGAGATAGAAGAATGCTCCACACTTCTCCACAGATGAAAATATGATGTTGCAGTTTGGAAGACAAGTAGATATGAGTCAAAGGTATGAGTGTTTCAAGTTTCAAGTGATAATGACTACCGCAGTTGCTTCTCCGGAGTTAGCTGTGTGAAGACAAGTCTTGGTGCTAATTGAAGTAAGCAGAGGGAGATAGTTGAGGCCATCACAGTTCACTGCACAATGGTATTTGGCCCTGCTGATTGAATGATAGGCTCATATGGCCAGTTGGTATGCATTGTTCAAGTTTCAGATGATTATGTTCACCGCAAGTATGCTTTTCATTATTCTATCTTAAGACTGTGTAAGCAGAGTTGTCAATGACACCGGCATCAGAGTTCAAGTGTTTGTGCCAGCATGAAATATCTTGAAATGATAAAGAAGTGTATAGGAATGCTTTGCAAGTCTTATAATATTCAGTATGTGGTCTGCATGATTTAATTTTGTCTCCTCCAATACCGCTTTAGGTCTGGAGCTAAATGCAATGAAGGAAAAGTGGTTGTGGAGCCGACTTGGTGTATGATGAAGACTTTGCCATGTGTATGGAGTGTGTGCTAGCTTGGAAGAATGTACTAAGGTAAAATAGGACTTGATTATGCCTTGTTCTTGAACTACACTTGATTTCTAATTACCATATATGTTTTGAAGCCGACTGGTGTGGCCACTACACTTTTCATGTTACACATTTCATCTTGGTCGACCAAGGAGAAAGATCTTGAAGCTTGTAGAGGATATAAATATGAGCTCAAAGTTATTGAGTGATGAGTGAGTAGTATGTTATGTGAAATCATTGATAATATGCGAATAAACTTACTGCAGAAGCAAATATAATGATGAAGTGTGCTAAGGACCAATTCATGTGAAGTAATACTATTGTGGAGGTGATTATAGAAGTTGTGATGATTGAGAAGAATTTTTGAGGTGTTTTGATGTTGCGAAAGTTGCTATTATTGTGGTGAAGAGGTGAAGTTGTGCAGAAGTTGAAGTGATTAGCAAAAGGTTGGAGCAGTCTGTGTTTGTAAAAAGAACAGTTGAATCAGATAAGTATTGTATTGCAAAGGTTAGAGATTCTTTGCAAAATTTGTAAGTGTTGTATCTGTTCAGGGAGTTGCAGCTTCCTTTGGGTTATAGCCCATAAATGTTAATGTAATCATATTTTATTTGTGAGGCTAGATTTGGATAGTAGATCCAAGCAGCTTACTCACCGAGGTTTTTCCCTTCTTGGGTTTTTCGCATAAATCTAGTGTTATGGTTGTATGCTTATGTGTTCTTGTGTTTCTAATGCTTTAAATGTTTACATTTGTTTGAATGCTGCTAGAAGTAAAGAATTTGATGAAGTATTGATTCACCCCTCCCCTCTCAATACTTCTATGTGTTCAACATGTTGAACTATGTTTCTGTCATAGCCTTTAAGGTCTTAATAATTCCAAGCCATTTCATTGTCATACCTATTACATAAGGAGATGAGCTTCTCTCTTTCATCCTGAGTAGTGACATTTCCAACTTTTACCTTTCTTCTAAAAGTGACCTCAATTTCAGTATAGTCTTCCTTATCAGCAAAAAAACTTCCTTTTGTCTACTTTTGCATAATTTGAATCGAATAGGATTTCAAGAGTTATGAGGCCTTTGGGAAGATTATTTGACTCCAATTGCATGATATGTTGTTTGTAAGATTCTTCTATTTTTAGTTGCAATTGATCTGTAAATCCTCCATATTGTTGTAGGAATAAGGCTATTTGAGAATCTTCTCAAAAACCCTCTAGTGATCCCTATTATCAGAAATATAAGGCCTGATAATCAATCTAATTACATCCTTATTCTCTAGAAGACCTTTTATCAGATAAAATTGGGATCCTATCTAAGCCCTCCTATCGACCTCCTTATTTTGAGTCCTCAGAACTACTTCCATATTTAGTGTCTCAAAGCCTTCCAAAAGATCCCACACCCTGTGGTGGTATGACTTCATCCTGATGTTCTTATTTGCATTTATCCCTCTCACTTGTCTGATGACCAACTCTAAGTCACCAAATACTTGTAATTGATTGATCTTCAATTTCTCTGCTAGAAGGAGGTCGTGTACTAGTGCCTTGTATTTATCCTCATTGTTTGTG
Organism: Cunninghamia lanceolata; assembly: GCA_027924645.1. Taxonomy (NCBI): domain Eukaryota; kingdom Viridiplantae; phylum Streptophyta; class Pinopsida; order Cupressales; family Cupressaceae; genus Cunninghamia; species Cunninghamia lanceolata. The sequence continues at coordinate 6,460,840 of BSBN01000671.1, read as the reverse complement.
CAATTGAATTGGAAGTGGAAGACTTAAGAATCTTCTTTCCCTAGGAGAAAAAGAGACACAAGCCTTCTCTGGAATAATTTGCACACCTTGTAGCATCAAAATACAACTTCCATAACTACACGGGCTCATCAAAATCAGGCGCTAAGTCCCATGGTGCGCTATCCACTTTTGGTATCACCTGCTCTTCATCATAAATCACATACGTTTCTAACCCTATGGAGTTAAAATTTCCATAGGGGTTAATCTACATAGCCTCAAATAGGAGTGCCTCCTCTTCATCAGTTTGATCACTTCCTCTAGCTTCTTGATCCAAGAACTCTGCATCATACTTCTCTTTTGAAAGCATCGTATGAGTTGGCTCAAAGTTTACCATCACTTCGTGAGTGATGTGTTTCTTTTGGAGGGGATTAGATAGAATCTTCATTTTAGAACCATATTTGATTCTAAGGATTAGGTGGGACCAATCCATAGAGAGGTATCTACCAATCTTGGCATTGAAATCCCTAGAAAGGCATAGCCTGAAGATTGGTGGGATATCGATGATTAATGCTTCTTGGGACACCGTGATGTTTGGGCAAGCATACAATGTGAGAGGAAACACTTTGATGACTCCTATTGTTTGAGCCTTTTTGCCATCTAATATTATGACTCCCTTCTCCATGGGTTCATATTTCAGTTGAAGAGCATCTACTATCTTTTTAGGCAGAACAGTGGTGCTAGCACCAGAGTCTATCATGGAATTGTGTAGCAGTTTCGTACCCACTATTATTGTTAAGTAGAAGGGGGTGAGTTTAACTTTACTTACCTTTGTTTTTGCATTTATGAGAATAGTAGAGTGTTGAGCATGTGTCACCTTCTGAGGGTGCATCACTTTCTCTCTCGCAATTGCAGCCACTTGGTTTACTAACGGTGGGTCTTCCTTCTTCTTGAGAGCATCTTGGAGCAATGTCTTATGCTCTAGAATGGACAAGATATCCCATAGTGAAATTTTAGTTGGTGCCTTCTTCAATTTCTCTACAACATTCAACGATCCATCTATCTGAGGTTTGGGAATATATCTTGAATATTTTGGCTTTTTGACTTGGATATTTGGCATCCCATAACTTTGTGTTGGCGTTGCCTGATTCTGGATTGGTATTCCATAACTAAACACCTAAATGATAGGAGCAAATGAATTCTTATGAGAAACTACCTCGGTGCGAACAACCATTTCCAAATCACCTATCATCCGCCTCTTTGACTGGGTGAAATAGTTAGATTGCACCTGCAGAGCTTTGGAAGTAGAAGGATCATTGGCGAAAACAAATTCTTCCCATTCAACCCAAGAGAACAATGCATGTTTGGGAGCTATTTTGTCTTCTTGTTGTATTGACATCACTTACATATGGGCCACTAGGATGACATTTTTTACCCCTGATGATTGGAATGAAGATTGCCCGACCTGGGCCTCCCTTTGGAAACCCTATTGCCTTTGTTCCGCTACCTTCTGTTGCAAGTTTCCACATGGACAAACTCTAGGCAGATGACCATCATTACAAGGAAACACCATGCATTTGAATCATCCACAATGTTTTTTTCCCCTGGATCAAGTCTCACATTGGGTTAGGAAGTATTTGTTGTAATGGAGTAGGAACTCACACAAGTTGTTACAAAGGCCCTGCCCCTTGAGAGTTTTGGTATCTATTAGGTTGATACTGGGGCCTAGGATTTTGGTAGTAAGGAGGCATCAGGTATGAATTTTTTAGCTCTTTAGATTAATAATCTCATTAAAAAAACTCTACAAGATACTCTTTATATCATCTATTTCAAATGTCACTTGGGAGTTTTGGACTACATGCATTTGCGCTTGGGGAGAAGGATAGGTGTATAGCTAGCGAGAAGCCTGATTTGTATTGGACAAAAGGGGCTCAGCCTTAAGTACTTCTTGCAAATATAGCTTAGAAAACACGGGCATGGGAGGCTTGGGAGGCAACTTTCCAGCGTCTATCAAATTATTTTGAACTTTCCAGCGTCTATGTGTCTGGAAGAGTTTGTCCCCCTAAGGATTGAATCATTACAACTATATCTGAATTGAAAGATTTGAGATAAAAAACAATAGCATATCCAGAGGTGATCGCATTGCCACTAGAATAATTTTCCAGGTATTCTAAAACTGTGCATTGAAGTTGGAGATTGCTTCATGTGATACCCTTTTGATGGTTATCAATTTCTACAATAGTGAATATGGTCTCCCTTCTCATCGAATCTTTCAAAGAATAGATCTCCTAATTGCTCCCATGTACTTATTGAGCTAGACAGAAGAGATCTATACTAGTCGAGTACTTTTCCTTTGAATGATGCTGCAAGCAGTCTTAAGGCAACATTTTGCTCTCTCACATAATGGACTCTACAAATATCTACCACATCCTGTAGGTGTTTTGTGGGGGTTTTTAAATCTTCACCCATATACTTGGGTAGAGATTTAAGAGTGTTAGCTAGTATTGGGACCTGATGAGCCCTATAATTGTCTTTTTAATCTCTATATTTCCTATTTTAAGAAACATTCCTACAAACACTTTCATCCTTTTTGAACCAAGACTTTATATACTACTTGGATAAAGCACTGTATTAATTATATGATGTTTTAATAGATGTTGCATAATTACATAGTTGTTTTCATATATAATGTAGTGTGAATAAGTGTTTTTACAATGATCTTTATGATTGGAAATTTATTTGGGATTAACTCCAAGCAGCAAAGACCACTAACATGCAACAAAGGTCGTAGATTTCCTACAGCCAAAGGATTGTCTCCTACAGCAAAGCACGTAGTCACTGGCAAGTGTCCAGCAGCAACATGTTCCTTCCATACAGATAAAGATAAGATCCAAAAGACATCAAGAAGGGATATGTAACAAATGGTGAAGTACTTACTCTCAATTGTAACGTGTTGAGACTATTTAAAGCAAGAATAACTACTTCCATGCTTCTTGGATGAGTTTGTTCGTTCCAATGTCCTAATCAAAATTCTCCTCTCTAATTGTTTAGTTTTTATTTCCTAGTTTTACTTTGACTCTTCGAGAATAAGGAATCCTTCCATGCAGTTGAAAATAAGATCCAAATGATGTCAAGAAGGGATATGTAACAAGTGGTGAAGTACTTACTCTCAATTGAAATGTGTTGAGACTAGTTTAAGCAAGAATAATCACTTCCATGTTTCTTGGATGAGTTTGTTTGTTCAAATGTCCCAATCAGAATTCTCCTCTCTAATTGTTCAGTTTTTGTTTCCTAGTTTTACTTTGACTCTTCAAAAATAAGCAATCCTTTGCTTTTGTAAAGGGAAGTGGATCAGTTAGTTGTTATTTCTCATTAATGCATACACTGTAAAAGGGTGTATATATTTTTCTCACCCAACATATCTAGGATAGATAGATTTTTCTAATGATTATAGAAAATTCTCATTTTAGTCAATAAATAGAGTATTATTTCATATTGTCTATTATTCTTGTTCTTGATCTATGGTGAATAAGTGAATGTATTGACTCAATTGAGTAGTTGATAAAAAGAATGAAGTAGTCAACCCAAGTTAGGGCCCACTTGTGGTAGGCTACCACCTATTTGTATTAGATTCATGTTATCAGGTTTAGATCTTAGAACTAGATTTGTTGATTTTATTTCAATTATTATTCTGGTGTAGTTGAAAATAATTATATAGATTACTTTCAGAACATATAAAATAGATTTCTTGTTTTAATTATTGAATTCCTTTTTCCAGCATTCCAGTAATTTCCCTTTACTAGCTATACACAACTAAGCATCTAGAATTCTCTGGTTGTACATATAGTACCGACATCATACCAAGAAACACTTCACTGGGTTGATAAATTAAATGTAGTGTGTCTTCACTCATTGAGTTGCTTGATTTAGGATGAGTCCATCCATTAGGTTACATGCATTCCTTAGCTACATTAGGTTCAGTGGGAATTAACAATGCTCCACATTTTTGGTGTCGTTGCTAGGGATGGTGTCAAGTTTTATATTTTATGGGTTTTGAATACTTTTCTTGTTTTCTTAGCATACAAAATTTTGTTTCAGCATCTAGGACTATTAGATATCAAATCAAATATCAAATTATCAACTAACATCATGCAGGGAAACGGTTATTAGCTCATTGCATGTAGTAGAGGAGAGATGCTCTAGGGAGATTTCTTCTAGCAGATTCAAACCAAGAAGAGACAGTATAAATAAAGGGCAAAATTGAATTACCGCGAGAGAAGATGCAGTTGACCTAGAGGATATTGCCACGTGGTATCACAATGCAGTGGCTGATGTAGAAGTGGAGAATCCTACTGAACTAGTGACCTTTGAGTTCCCAATCACTCATCAGGAAGGAGCAATCGCCATGAAAAACATCTCTCCTTCAGCTCTGCGAAACTTTCATGGGTTGATTACAGAGGACCCTGACACCTTCCTATTTGAGTTCAATGTGCTCTATCATAGCTATGATTACACTACTGATGCTCATAGATTAAATCTCTTCCCATCCACCCTCAAAGATGCTACTTTGAGGTGGTTCATGGAATTAGGCAGAGATGTTGTAGCAGATTGGAGAACTATGAGGGAGAAATTCCTACAAAAATATTAGGAGTACTATTGAGGTAGAGACATGCGAGGAGATAACATATCTAAAATATCACAAAAGGAGGATGAGCCCCTTGAAGATTATGTAGAAATGATCATATTATGCCTACAGAAGTCGCGAGAAAATAGGCTCTCTCCAGAGTCGCTCAAGTTGGTATTCTTGAGAGGAGTAAACAAAGACTACATGGATGCTCTAAACCTAATATGAGAAGGTGACATCTCTCGGCTCTCATTTGATGATGTTTGTAAAGTCTCGAGAAATTATTCAAGATCAACCATGAAGAAGACCCGTGGCTTTAGAGCTCTATCCACCACCAAGACTATTGCAGGCATCTCTCGTGTTGAGCTTAGCAACTTCCTGAAGGACATGAAGCAGGACATTATATGTCATCTAACGACCCAGATGGACACCTTACATGTGAAGAAAAAGTAAGAAGAAGCAGAAGCAGCATTGGCAAAGTACTATCCTCATTGCAAATAGAGGAATCCTAGTTGCAAATGCAAGAGGCTAGCCAACATTGTAGAAGAAAAGAAGGAGAAGCCAGAATTTAAAACTTTGGAAGATGTAGACAGTCAAGTATTTTACTTGGTTGACTGCAAACCGTGGTAGCAAAGACAAGGTATGCCTCAAGACCCTTTGTCTTATAATACTTCATTTCTAGGTTCTTCATCATTTTTTTCTAATTGGTATAATGCACCTTGGAACAACATGCCACCTCAACCTTGGTCAAATGTGTCACCACCTAACTAGACCCCACAGTAGGGGACCTAGCCACAACAACCATATCACCCTCAAACACATAACCAATAATGGAAAACATAAAAAAATCCATGGCAACCATAATGGCAAGGAAATCAAACTTGGAAAACAATAATAATGGTTACCTACAGCCACAATAGGCTTTGCCTCAATAACCATCCCTTATGCCAAACACTGTTACATCTGCCCCTACACCACCAAGAGCAACACAACTTCCTGCTCAACCTGCAACCAATCCTAACAACAAGCATGTTCAATAGGCTTATGTTAACAAAGCTATTCAATACTTGACATATGTGATTGAAGTTAGCGATGTTTAGTTGCGATGAGGAAAAATGCTATCTGGACCAACTTCGCTACTCATTACGAAACTTCCAGATGAGGAAAATTCTGGTGATGCTAACTGACATTTCAATAACTAGAATGAGCACCCTCAGCAACCTACATCACATGCAGAAGTTGAGACCAAACAACCCTCATTTCTTAAGAGATAAGAGATTAAACATACAAAAGCAAAAACTTGAACCTAAAATTAACTTCCTTGGCCAATTAAAGAACATTTGCATTAAAATTCCCTTGTTTCAAGATATTAAAGACGTGCCCATCTATACCAAGACGGTGAGATAACTGTGCTTGAAAAATCCAGGCAAGAGGTGTAAAGACCCACAAACTATCCATGTAATTAGACAGCTTGTTGACATCATGTTGGGCAACTTAGTTGTCTCAAAATACACAGACCTTGGTAGCCCAGTTGTAGATGTGCATATCAATGGCACCCTCATGAAGAATACCTTGATTGACCTAGGTGTTTCCATTAATTTTATGACCAAAGAGACCATGACAAATCTACAATTGTTGGACTTAAGACCAAAACCTACAGTGTTGCAATTGGCAAATAGATGAATAGTTAATCCCGAGGGGGTCATTGAGGATTTGGTCATCACACTTGATTCCTAGGAATACCCTCCTCACTTTATGGTCCTACAACCAAAGGCTAACTTGGGAGGATACCCACTTATCTTAGGATGCCCATGGCTAGCGACAACTGATGCCTTTATTGGTTGTAGGTTAGGTAACATGATACTTTCCAATGGAAATGTTACAAATAAATTGTTCTTATACTCTCCAACCCAACCCTTTTCTGATTTTGAACAATTTGTGTGGTCGAACCCTAAAGGCAACAATCAGTATCCATCCAAACACTTATGACCATAGAGAAGAGCCCTCTGAACACTACCAAGGATGAAGATATTGTGATTACAACTATAATGCAAAATAATTATTGGGTAGAACATTTTCTAGATAACTGGTTGACCTGTGTATCTTGCCCATTACATAACATCTTTCCTGCAGAACCTCGTCCAACTATGATTTTGATATTAGCACGTTTCACCACTTATCACCCCATAGTTGTTACCTCAACATTTCATGTTTGAATGTATCCTCTATGCAATATTTAATAAAACAAGTTGAAATTTCTCCAAATAGAATGTTGAACATTAATAACCAACTAACCCTACAATAACAAGATGAGTTGATTGCTATGTTGAAGTTTCATAAAACAGCTTTTTCATGGTATTACCATGACATTAAGGGCCTAGATCCAAACCTTTGTGTAGACACCTAAAATTGACTTGCTCCATAAGACAATTTCCCATATCTCTACACTACCAATTATCCCTCCAATTTATTTAATTAATTTATCCCTAATCATCTACCCTTAGCCATTTATCTATCCTTTGTGATCAATTAATTCATTTAATTTATCACTATACCTTATAACTATATCCTCATTGATTAAATAAATATTCTCAATATTTATTTAGTTAATTTCTCCATCTCCTAATCCTGATTAATTAGATAAATCATACTTATTTGATTAATCTACCCTACTAATCAACCTAAACCTAGCCTAGTTGATTAAATAGCAATTAGCTACCCTAGCCTACATGACCCCTAGACCTAAATTAATTAAATAAATCATTATTTAATTAATTTTAATCCTTCATTAACCCACTCACTAATTTCCAAAAGCCATATTAATTAAGTTAATCCATTGATTAACTTGGTCAAACCTTGCTTAACCCATCTTCCCACACACTTTGAATAAAAACCATTTTTTTATTCAAAAGGTCACATGACCCTTCCAACTCACCCTTTCTATTTTCATGATAAAACATCTTCTATGAAATTAGCTCACAAATGTAAGGCCCCAAAAATGTGCATGTGTCACATGTCCTCACACTCCTCAATAAAACTTAATTTTTTATTCAAACACTCCCCCACAAAAATAAATTTTTTATTCATTGACAAGTCCACATCATCCTCACACTCTCCCATGGAAATAAATTTTTTATTCATTCCTCATCCAATGTGAATTTAAAATTCACAAATAATGGGAGCCATCTAATATTATTGATCAAATCTTAGCCTTTGATCTCTCTTATTCAACCTTTTGTGGCACTTGTCACAAGACTACAACTCCAATCCAAACCCTAATCCTCAAGCATCCCTAGCCATTATTCTAAACTTTCAATCCTCACCCTCCATCCTTTTACCAAAAATCTATAAATAGAGCCCTCACCTAAGCCATTTTCATCACTTCTTCTTAGCATCCTTACTATGCCCAAATTCCTCCAAAATCTCTCCATCATGCCATCATAATGCCAAAATCTCCATAGCCAAACCATCTCTCATTTTCATCTCTATCAAAATCCTTTATCAAATCCATCACTATCATCATCATATTGTGTTGAAGAAAAGGAGCAATCCACATATACACAACATCAATTTGGGTAAAGCTAGGAGGGTCTTGGTGCGCAACTCTCCTCAACCTTATCAAGGAGTGAAGAAGGTTTGAAGATCTTGAAAGGTATAAAATCTCCTTGTTTTGATTTTCTTTCTTATTTATCTTGTCTTCTTATTTTCCTCATCTTCACTTTGTACACACCATATTTACATCAAGGATGATTGTAAGCTTGTTAGACAGCCCCAAAGGAGGATGAATCTTATAGTCCAAAACATTGTCAAAGAAGAATGGAAAAACTATTAGATGCTAGTTTCATATCCCCTATATCAGACACTCAATGGGTCTCTCCTTTAGTAATAGTGCCAAAAAAAGGAGGAAAATGGTGTGTTTTCATAGACTATACAGAACTTAACACTGCCACATGCAAGGACCATTTTCCTTTACTTTTTATCAACCAAGTTCTACACTCCTTGGCAAGAAAGAAATACTTTTCCTTTTTGGATGGATTTAGTGGATATAACCAAATAAGGATTGCACCTGAGGACCAAGATAAGACAACATTTACATATCCTTGGGGCACATATGCTTATGCATTCCTCCCATTTGGTCTGTGTAATGTGCCTGCCACTTTCAAAAGGGTAGTACTCACCATTTTCTCTAATCTTACGTATGACTATTTAGAAGTCTACATGGACGAATTTACAACTCATGGTAACAGTTATACTAAAGCCTTATCCAATCTCAAAAAAGTCCTACAATGATGTGAAGACCATAACCTCTCCCTCAACAATGAAAAGTGTTATATGATGATGGAAGAAAGCATAGTTCTGGGGCACTATGACCACAGGCAGGTATTCAGGTAGACCCAGCCAAAATAAAAGTCATCACTAGTCTACCAAAACCATAGAAACAAAAAGATGTCCAAAGCTTCCTTAGCCATGCAGGCTATTACCATAGATTTATAAAGGACTTCAGCAAAATAGATGCCCTTGTATTTGTTCTACTTACTAAAGATATTGAATTTAATTGCACACCTACATGTCAAGAAGCTTTTTAGTCATTAAAAGACTCCTTGACTTCCATACCTATGTTAAGAGGACCAAATTGGACACTACCCTCCATATACATACTGATGTATCTGACTATGCTATAGGAGTTGTCTTAGGTCAAAAGGAAGGTTCATTGCAGTATGCCATATATTTTATTAGTAAGAACCTTCAAGCAACAGAGCTGAATTAGACTGTCGCTAAGAAAGAACTCGTAGCTATGGTCTACGCAATCAACAAGTTTAGGCATTACATCACTGGCTATCCTATCTTTGTTCACACTGATCATGCAACCATAAGGTATCTTATGAACAAACCTATAGTTAGTGGTCGGTTAGTAAGGTGGTTGTTGCTACTACAAGAATTTGATATCACCGTTATAGATAAACAAGGTAAAGCTAATGTAGTAGCAGACTTCCTTACTAGATTGACCCTTACTATAGGTGAACCTATTATAGATGACTCATTTACAAATGAGCATTTGTTTGCCTTAATTGTGTAGCTTCTGTGGTATGCAAATATTGCTAATCATTTGGTTGCAGGAAGAACACCACCTCATTTCACACTAAGAGAAAAATGCCAATTGGTAGAGAAGAGTCTTCTATACTCTTGGATTTTTAGATATCTCTTTTATACTGGCCCTGATAACATCATGCATAGGTATATTAGAGAGGATTAGGTTTATGATATTCTGAAATCTTGTGATGATGAACCTTGTGGAGGACACTTTGCAGCAAAGAGGACAACATTCAAGATATTAAAAACTAGATATTATTGGCTGAGATTGTATAAGGATGCATTTGCCTATACAAGAATATTTGACCATTGTCAAAGATGAGGAGATCAACAAGGACAGATGAAATGACTCTGTAACCTCATCTAGTTCAAGAAGCTTTTGACAAATGGGGTCTAGACTTTATAGGCCCTATTGATCCAAGGCCCAACAACAAAGAGTATATACGAGTTTGCACCGACTACCTGACAAAATGAGTGGAAATCAAGCCTCTAACACATGCAAGAGATGAAAAAGTAGCATAGTTCCTCTATGAAGAAATCTTCACCAGGTATGAAGTACCTAAAGAAATTGTTACTGATCAAGGACCATCGTTTACCTCTGAGTTGATTGTTGCACTTGTTAAAGAATAGGCACAAGTTTAGACATAGGAAGTCTACTCCTTACCATCCTCAGTCCAATGGCCAAGTAGAGGTTACAAACCAGGAAATAGAGGCCATTCTAACAAAAACTATAGCTCTACACTGTAAATATTGAGCTAACCGCCTTCTTGAAGCAGTGTGGGCTTATAGGACAACATGGAAGACTACAATAGGGTTCACACCCTATGAGTTGGTATATCGTAAGATAGGATTATTACCTATTGAGTTTGAACATAAAACTTTTAGAACATTGGAGCAGTAAAACTAGTCACCATTGACCCTGTCAAATTTTCACTAATTATGGTCAATGGTCATCGCCTAAAACTTTACAAGAAGCCACTCGCTAAGGAACAATTTATTCAACATGTAGCACACGAAAAAGGAATGGGATCACCAACACATGACAACACGATAGAGGATGAGCTTTCTAGCTTAAACACTATCAGTAATCAGGTATAATTTATTTGCTTTATTTAAAAAAAATTGACCAATGAAAACCCATTTGGGCACTGTTTGTTTGCAACCTTCATCAACTTCTGATTTCACCAATCTTACTGTTCCTGCAACCACTCTCTGAGGGACTTGTAGCATATGTTCTTGTAGCCACTCTTCAAGGGACCTGTAGCATATGTTCCTGCAGCTACTCTCCAAAGGACCTATGGCATATGTTCCTGCAGCCACTCTCTAAGGGCCCTGTGGCATGTGTTATGGCAACATCCACAGTTTACCATTCCCTGCAGCCTCACCTTCATACCGTCATGTAACAACATTCGACACCCATCTTGTATCTCATCACCTTCAAGTTACTATAGCGTCTCCAACTGTGTTACATGTAGCATTTCCATATCCATTATTGTTGCATCCACCTCCTGTGTTTTTGCAGCAACCCATAACAATTGTCGATACCATCGCATCATTAACAATAGTCAATAACCACATCAACATATTTCTACATCATCAATAAAAGTACATGTACCACATCGTCATTTTCTCACAACAATAAAGGGTACCATCATGCCAGCCACTGATTTTTCTGTCGTCGCCTGTCACCATCATCCATTATTTTTCACGCCTATAAGATTTTTGTAACTACTTTTCTCACACTTTATATATTTGCTAATAATTATTTTTCATGTCATCTACATTATTGCATTCTATAATTAATGATGTGCTTCTCCATGTAATCTTTCACTTGCCCTGTCACTATTCCCTTTCCTTTTGTTTACCCTCCTCATAGCCCATGAGGACACGTGCCATATTAAGTTGGGGGTAGTAGTCTTTTCATCCCATTCACCATCTCTTCACTCACCTGTTAGCTTGTCCGAGTGCCAAATCACTTGTATGATCTTTCATTCTTACCTAACCACCTTTACAAGCCTTAATGCTCATACACATGTAGCATGATGCAACACGATTTAAACTCAGATGTTCAAATAATGCTTACATTTGCTGTGAATATCAAATAGAAAAGAAAACACAAGACCCCTAGTTCACCAAATCTAACCCTAGCTAGCTTGCAGAATTGTCTGGGAGTTGTCTGTTTTTGAAGAATTGTCTAAAAATTATCTGAAATTGTTTGAGTTTGGAAGAACATTAGGATGGGAGGTGAGCTGGTGAGAAGAGAACCTATCGAACATACAGTCCTCCTAAATGATGGGGAACGCCTTCCCATCTTCTAGCAGGGAGGGTGGATGAATTATTTCTAGAGGTTAGTAGGGTGTAGCTGAGTTCACAAGAACTTGGAACAATGGGGAAGCATTGGTAAAGGGCTTGAAGAAATGCTTCAAAAGAAGCCATAGCAAAAGTTACAGGGCTTCCTACGACAGGAGATAATTTTCCAGAAAGGGGAAATGCAATAGCTGTCGGGAATGAATTTGCTGAGGCCAAAGAACAATTTGATGTTTTCTCACAAGGAACCAGGCATCTATCACTACCACCATGATGGGCATAGGTGGCCCCTACATAATCATATATCTTACTTGTGAAGGTAGGCAATCCTTCATTTACGTTGTACATTTCAAAATTTTAAGCCATCTATGACATGGTAGGCTCGCAAACATTCCCAATTTCTTATTTAATTTATTAAAAAGAATGGTGAAGGAATATCAGAAAGGCATAACTATTGTACTGTCACACCATAGCCTCATTTAGTTGTTGGTAAAAAAGAGCTTAAATGAGCAATTTCCTAATGCATCTTGGGAGACATTTTTGGGTCTTCATCATATTAGGGAAATGCCAGATGTGGGGCCATGTGGCCGGAGGCTTAGAGAAAGGTAGACCCATGTGCCACAAATAGAAAACATACAGGCAGAAAGGGTAGCGGGTATGGGACAAGAACATGCAAATGAACCCCAGGATCATGTAGCATCTTTAGTTGAACATGCAACCACTTCTCACATGCATGCAACATCCCCTAAGGATCCTACAACATCTCCACATGACGTTATAATAACATCTGCACATGAAACTTTGTCATCTACACCTAAGACTTTGCCCTCTATGTCTAAAACCCTACCATAAATGCCTGAAACTGTCTTATCTGAGCAAGAAAAACTATTGCATGTGTCTGAAACTATTCCACCAATACAAAAGAATCGTCACTTGTAGATACAATTACCCCTTCTTCCTCTAAATCCAAAGGAAAATGAAAAGCATTTCCCTCTCCACCAAAAGCAAGTAAAAAGAAACAAAAAATTGTCCCCACTCCAAAAACACAAAAGCCAATGCACTCTCATCGCCTCAGAACTAAAGGAGTGGCGACTAAGGCTACTGCATCATCACCTAGAGTAGTTTTCCTAGAGGTTGACATAGACTTCGAGAGGAGGAATTTTTTTCTGTAGGGATCAAACCAATACGTCAAGTAGCCTAGGGTTTGACCCTGAAGGGGACTCTACCCCATCTTCCTCATAATTTGTTGATCTAAATATAAGCAAGGAAATGATCCCCACAAAGATAGAAATAGAGGATGAGGATGAGCTGCAAGCTGCCTTGAGGAAAATAGACCTATTAAGTAAGCATCTGGAAGAACAACTAAGAGCCAATAATCAGCTAGAAGAACAACTAAAAGCCAATGAAAAGAAAGGTGGTGAACTACACAAATTTGCTCAATTGACAATGGAAGAGATGGATGAGAAAATGGAGGGAGCTTAGGAACAAGTATTATTTGTTACTCAGCCTAAGAAATAGGACAGTCCTTCCACTTCAACCACTCCTTCTAAGCAACTTGCAGAAACACAAATTGAAGGACCTTCCTTGGAATACTTGCTATGGAGGAGGGATGAGGAAATCAAATTGATGAAAAATAAATGGAAAGAAGAGGAGGAAATGGCATGGAAATTTAATGAGAAATTAAGTGAAAAGGATGAAGAAATCAGTAAGTTGAAATAGAGAATGGAATGTATTGCAGAGTTGACAAGCTAAATTATGCAATGTAGGCCACCTGCCAGAGTTTATGCACTATTTTTAAAGGAAAGATTTTTAATTTTTTAGTTTATGCAAATTCTTGGTGATCTCCCATCTCAAGTTGATACAACCATGAAATTATTTTGGATCTTTAGAACATCCTCTGCTAAACTCCATAATCAACTCTGTGAGTTTTATCTGCACAACATGGTTGTGCCCTATATTTGTCTTGGAACCTAGTCCTTTATGTGGGGGATGTGTAGATCAGAGCACTTAGAACTTTCACACATAATGAACATAGCAAGGGGACACATATGCAGAATTACAAGGAGCGGGAAATGTCCATTTCCTTGTAGATCTAAGGGGAAGCAAAGAACCCCAATTATGTTGTAGAGGAATGGATTGAAATACAAGATGATCCAATTGTGGCTAGAAAGCTTCATCATGACCAGTAGACTGTTTATACACTGTATCAGAAAACCTTGAGGAAAATAGGGAAGGAAGCATTTGAATTTAGTAAAATAAGGTGGCAGGAGCTTATATCAGAGTTAAGAAGGAAAGAGCCACATTCTTTGTATAACTTTCATGCAGTTGTCAGCAAGGGGCACAGGTATATCAATATGGCTAGGTCAAATGGATTAACATGGTTTCCACTTTCCTTCCAACCACCTATCCTTTGGTTTCCAATCCCTCATTGGAATGGTAGCAGAATCTATACGACATAAGATGAGAAAACCATACGGGAGCAGAATGAAGGACATAAAGCATTTTTCTTGAAAGAAGGAGGACATGTAGATCCCAATGACTATAGAAACATTGCCCTCATGTATAACTCCAGGTCATAGTTGCTTAGGGACAAGCAACACTTTGAGTTGGAGGTGATGATGAGCCCTATAATTGTCTTTTTAATCTATGTCTTTCTTGTTTTTAAGATACATTCCTACAGACACTTTCACCCTTTTTAAACCAAGACTTTATATAATACTTGGATAAAGCACTATATTAATTACATGATATTTTAATAGATAATGCATGGTTAAATAATTATTTTCATATATAATGTAGTGTGAATAAGTGTGTTTACAAAATCTCTATGATTGGAGATTTCTCTGGGACTAACTCCTTCCTGCAGCAAAGAGCACTAACATGCAACAAAGGTTGCAGAGTTCCTACAGCTAAAGGACTGACTCCTATAGCAAAGCATACAATCACTATTACGTGTCCAACAACAACATGTTCCTTCCATACATATGAAGATAAGATCTAGAAGATGTCAAGAACCGATATGTAACAAGTGGCGAAGTATTTACTCTTAATTGAAACGTTTTAAGACGGGTTTAAGCAAGAATAACTGCTTCCATGTTTCTTAGATGAGTTTGTTTGTTCCAATGTCCTAATCATAATTCTCCTCTCTAATTGTTCAGTTTTTGTTTCCTAGTTTTACTTTGACTCTTCAAGAATAAGCAATCCTTCCCTTACGTAAAGGGAAGTGGATTAGTTAGTTGTTATTCCTCATTCATACATAGAATGTAAAAGGGTGTATATATTTGTCTCACCCAACATATCTAGGATAGATAGATTTTTCTAACAATTATAGAAGACTCTCATTTTAGTCTATAAACAGAGTATTATTTCAGATTGTCTATTATTTTTGTTCTTGATCTATGGTGAATAAGTGAATGCATTGTTTCAATTGAGTAGTTGATAAAAGAAGGAAGTAGTCAACCCAAGTCAGGGCCTACTTGTGGTAGGCTACTACCTATTTGTATTAGATTCATGTTATCAAGTTTAGATCTTAGAACTAGATATGTTGATTTTGTTTCAATTATTATTCTAGTGTAGTTGAAAAATAGTTATATAGATTACTTTCAGAACTTATAAAATAGATTTATTGTTTTAAGTATTGAATTTATTATTCTAGAACCAGTAATTTCCCTTTACTAGCTATACACTACTGAGCATCCAGAATTCTTTAGATATACATATAGTATTGACATCATACTAAGAAACACGTCCCTAAGTTGATAAATTAAATGTAGCATGTCTTCACTCGTTGAGCTTCTTGATTTAGGATGAGTCCATCCATTGGGTTGCATGCATGCCTTAGCTACATTAGGTTCAATGGGAATTGACAATGTTCCATAGGTCCTATGTGGTCGGTGGTACAAGTGGAATCAATGGACTGCCACTATTCTGGTTTATAAAATTTCTAGGAGCCCCTGGTGCATCCATTTGAATAGGTGGTGGATTTGGGTGAACTACTCTTCTTGTGGGGATGATGACTAACAGAGGGACTAAAAGACCTGGGTTTGATGCTGCAATTGATCTCATTACGGACCTTTTACTCATACACTCTAACTTCTAATTAGGTGATTGTGGGTTCGAGTCCCACCGAGCATGCTAGAAAACTATTGATGGGTTTTATTGTTCGCACCTAAGGTTGCTCTTTGATACAAACAAACCACCATAGATGGGAAATCCTGTGATTGTGGCTCTTTTTCGAATCACAAGATACCTAGCTCTTCATAAGAATCTTGTTATTTCTTTCTACGAAGGTGGAAGAAAAGAGAACAGAAACTTTAAAGGAAACTACTCTAAGGCGATACGTTGAAAGATAGTACGTAAACCAATGCAGATACGACACAGTGTTCTCCTAATTAACTCATAATATTAACTGGTGGCTTTAAAGAGCAAACAAGGTATGATTTCAGACCATTCATTAACATCACTCATTAAATGAAAACAAAGGCATAGCATCAATACATGAAACCTGAAAGAAGACTCAATAGATAAGGAATAAGCACATAATGCCACTCATTTTCATTGATGAACTTAGAATGAATTACAAAAGACACAAGGACACTGTTATAAAACATTAAATCAACTCTAAAGAGCACCCACAAAGGCTAGAATGCCTATCGACTAAACATTGGCTTAAGATCTCAAAATTGGCTCAGCAATTAAAAATGACCCAACCCTTATTACATCATCTATGCTATTATACATAGCAATCTAATACTTCAAAATGAGACATTAGACGAGAAACATCTACCACATCTACTATTGGTACCATAGTGTTGAATTACCATGACTCTGTCGTCTACCTATACCTTACCATTAATATGGCACCTAGGATGTGGGCTTGAAGCATTGAAGATTCATCAAGAATTGTGTAGGAGACCCAACCACCTCTCTAATAAATCACCAGACTACCAAGTCATCCACCATGGCTGGGAGATGCCTCTGTCCTTCTTGCAAGCCTTGGAAGCCTACTGACTCATTTGTATATGTTGTCAGTGCATCGCTTCCCCCTTTCTACCTTGAAAGGTCCTTCATAACTCATGGACCATTGGATCCCGTAGCCCATGATCAATGACTCTGAAAGCCTATTGAGTCTCTGCCAATCTAGTGGATCACATCACCATGCGGCAACATGGTGTTGCTTCTTGAGGCTGCCAGGGCTACTTTGTTGAAATGGTGCGCAAATGTGCCAAGTGTCTTCTTCTATTTTTTATAATTTTGAAGATGTTGGGCCCACCGTTGGGTGAATCATGACACTTGTCACCTTAGCACAACTCCTTGAAGTGTCAGGTCTACTTTCAAATCAATTTCCTCTCAAAGTTGTCTATTGTAAACTCTTACCATTAACCACCCATCAACTCCCCTTGTTGATCATCACAATAGGAAATGGAAGACAAAATTCAAAGGACAAAGATGGTTCAACACATGTAGGGTTGTTTGGCATTCTAAAGTGGATGTGTTCTCTCAACTGGTTGTTTGGAGGCACATACACCATAAACTTCCTATCTAAGATTGTATGTCTTTCTTGATTGAAATCAACCCTTATTAGATTTTCTCTGCAAATGTAAGGAAACTATTAATCATATTTTAAATGTTAGAATCTGAAAAGATTATTAACCCAGAAAACTAGTGCAAACGAATAGATATTTAAACTATGAATCCAAATGATATGAAATCAAAATAGCAACATAGAGTTAGTCTCCAAGAGAGTAATGCAAATGCTAGAAGCAAAATAGCATTAAGAGGATGCAAAAGCAAAAGATACGAAATACAAGCTAGGTAGCATGCTTATATAGACTAGGAAGAGGGAGGAGGTGGCAACACTGACCAATCAAGAGCAACCATCTATCAGACTAAAGATAGAAAAGTATCTTCCCAAGATAGCTAATGGATGCTCACATATAGGAAGGTGACACATTGCAACCACTCACCTAATAAGACATGCTTTATTAACCTAAGCGAGATTAATAGAAGTGTAGGAAAAACCTAGGAATATAGGGAAAAATAAATAACCCAACTAGGAAATAAAAACCTACACTAACACCCCCCCATAAGCGAAGCTTAGGTGGATGTAGAAATGGGTCCTGGCAAATCAAGCCTGATGAGGTACCCATGTACATAAAATTCCCCCCAAGAGAGAGAGAAAATCCCCCCCAAAATAGAGAGAGAAGAGACCCCCCAAAGTAGAGAGAGTTAGGACTCCGAGTGAGGAAGAAGCCCCCCCAGAAGATGAAGCATCCCGTACCCCCAGCAAAGCTCGCAAATGAAGGAACTTGCTCTCAGTGAAGGGTTTGGTGAAGATATCAGCAACCTACTCAGAAGTCAGACAGTAGCGAAGGTCGATGATGTGGCCATGGATGAGCTCCCGGATGTAGTGCATGTGGACCTCTATGTGTTTGGTCCGCTGATGATGGACCAGATTCTGTGAGATCTGAATGGCACTCTGGTTGTCACAAAATATGACTGATGGCTGTCTGATTTGGATACCAATTTCAGTGAGAAGATTTTGAAGCCAAATGGCCTCAATGGTGGCATTCACAGTCCCCCGATACTTGGCCTCAGTAGAAGATAGAGCAATAGCAGACTGCTTCTTGCTCGACCAACAAATAGGACCTGAACCAAGTGAGAAACTATAACCTGAAGTAGACTTGTGATCCTGAGAATCACCCGCCCAATCTGAATCTGTGTAGCCCACCAAGTCAAGCTCAATACCCGCTGCGTAGTGAATCCTAAAACCGTGAGAACCTTGAATGTAGTGAAGGATCCACTTGGCTGCTTTCCAGTGTAGCTCATGAGGCTCCTACATGAATCAAGAGACCATGCCTACAACATATGAAATGTCAGGTCTCGTATGAGTTAGATAAATGAGACTCCCAACAAGCTGTCGGTACAAAGTGCCATCAACAAGTGGAGAAGAACACTGAGCCTCAAGTTTGACTCCAGAAAGGAAGGGAGTCGGAGCAGGCTTACAGTCAGCCATATGAAACCTCAAGAGAAAATCTAGAACATACTTGGACTGTGTGATGGTGATCCCGGAAGAAGACTGAAAGATCTCAATCCTAAGAAAGTAATGCAACAAGCCCAAGTCAATCATCAAAAACTTGTCATGAAGGGTAGTTTTGACAGCCCCAATGGTGGATGAAGAACTCCCTGTGATCAACAAGTCATCAACATACAGAACCAAAAATAGGAGTGAATCATCCTGCTGCAAAATGTAGACATTGGGATCAGAATGGCACCCAATGAATCCAACTGATAGAAGGAAGGAGTCCATCTTGGCATACCAGGCCCGAGGAGCCTGTTTGAGGCCATAGAGAGACTTCTAAAGATGGCACACAAGTGAAGAATCCTAAAGGAACCCCTGTGGCTGCTCCATGTAGATCTCCTCCTGAAGGTCACTGTGAAGAAAAGCATTCTTCACATCCATCTGGTGTACTTCCCAACGATTAGATGCAGCAATGGCAAGAATAAGTTAGATGGAATTCATTTGGGCAACTAGTGCAAAAGTCTCAGAATAGTCAATCCCAGGAACCTGGGAGAATCCTTTGGCGACCAAGCGAGCCTTATGCTTGTCAGTCGACCCATTTGCTGCAAATTTTGTCCAATAGATCCACTTACATCGAACAAGTTTTCTTCACTTAGGAAGAGGGACAAGATCCCAAGTGTGGTTTCTCATCAAGGAACTATACTCCTCCTGCATAGTTGTATCCCACTCAGGAATACCAGAAGCCTCATGAAAAGACTGTGGATCTGAGGCAGTAGCAATGAAGACATGTGGAGCATCCTGGAACTGTGAATGAGTCTGCCTAGTGTCTGATGGATCCCCAACCCAATCACCTGCAGACTGCAAGGTCTGTCTAGCCCAAAGTGGACCAGAAGATGGAGAATCTGGAGGAGAATCATCAACCTCTGAATGATGACTAGAAGAGGAAGGAGGTGAGTCCTCTAAATCACTCTCTGCATTGGAAGTGGAGGTAGAAGACTGCTTGGGTCAATCTGACTCATTAGAAGATCTGTCATGTATCCCAAGTGACTCCAATGTCAAAGTAGAAGGAGTTGGAGAAGTGATAGAAAGTGAGCTCGAAGAGCCCTCCTCAAACTAAACACTCCTCTCAATGAACAACTCATGTGTAGTAGGGTGGAGCAACCGATAACCCTTCACACCATCAGGATAACCTACAAATATGCAAGGTCGGCTCTACGGATCCAAGGCCTTGCGTTTCTTTGCAGGAATGTGGGCCCATGCAAGAGAACCAAAAACTTGAAAGTGCTTAACTAATGGTTTTTGACCGCTCCAAGCTTCAAAAGGAGTGACTCCCTTCAAGGCTTGGTGAGGAACACGGTTCTCAATATAACAAGCACGGTTAATGGCCTCTACCTAATATTGTGGTGCAAGAGATCTCGAGTGAATCATGTAGTTCGCCATTTCCTTCAAGGACCTATTCTTCTATTCTACAACACTATTCTGTTGAGGATTGTATGGAACTGAATGCTGCAAATCAATCCCCTCTAAAGTGCAAAACCTCTCAAATCGATGGTTGACATACTCACCACCATTGTCAGTGTGCAAAACTTTGATGGCTTTCCTAGATTGCCTCTCTACAAAAGTTTTGAAGTCCTGAAAATGATCAAATACCTCTGACTTCTGTTTGAGAAAGTACACCCAAGTATATCGAGAAAAGTCATCAATGAATGTGAGGACATATCAGGCCCTACTGAAAGAAGGATGCTGAAATGGACCAGCCAAATCACTGTGAACTAACTCCAATATCTGTGAAGCTCTCCATGCCTTACCTTTGTCAAACTTTTCCTTAGGATGCTTACCAAGAATGCAACCTTGGCAAACACCACCTAAAAATTGAACTGAAGGCAACCCTGTGACCATGCTCTGTTGGTTGAGCTAGTGCAAGTAGCGGAAGTTAAGATGGCCAAACTGCTCATGCCATAATCTACTCACATCATTAGAATGAGTGAGCAAAACAGTCGAAGGAGGATCAGGAACAAAGTGAGAAAATAGATAGAGCCGTGACTGATGATCTGGTCTCCCAACTGCAACTGTAGAACCACTGTGCAACTCACGAATCTCCACTAAATCAGGAGTGAACTAAACCCGCTTGCCTGAACCTGTGTGAGTGATCTGGTATACCGATAGGAGATTAGTTGATAATGAGGGCACACAAAGAACATCATGGAATGTACCATCCCCCACATCAACAGACCCTCTCCCACACACCTAAACAAGAGTGTCATCACCCATGAAAATAGAAGGCATAGTACACGGCTCCAAAGATGCAAGTTCTTCCTTAGATGAAGCCATGTGGTGCGAAGCACCCGAATCAAAAACCCAAGTGGATGGTGAAGAAGCAACTGCAACAAGGGCCTTCCCCTTTCCTTTCCCCTTGCTGTTTTCTTTTGCCTTATTAGACCCCTCATTAGAATTATGTTTGATAAACTCAGGAACACTGATATTATTCTTCTCAAGAATGTGTGTCAAGTGATCAATTTGTTTCTTCAGACATTTATGTTCATCATGACTGGGTCTTTTACAATAGGCACATTGGACCCTCTCTTTCTTAGGCTTGTCGCCCTTGGAAGATTGGGTCTCATTAGTTGCTTTTGAAGCAACCGATATCTGATCCTTCTTCTCCTTACTATTCTTTTGTTTATTATCCTTACTATTGTTTTTACTACTTTGTCCTTTCTGTTCTTTTGTGCCTTGGTTGGCAACCAAGGCATGTGACTTAGAGGACTTAAGAGTGCCCATCTGGATTAGCTTGTCCTGTTCCCGAGTGAGATTGACAGCAAAATCATCTAAAGATGACATGGTGAATTAAGTACCAAGTGCACCCTTACTAGCATAGAAAGTGGAAACAAACACAGAATATTCTGAACTTAGCTTAGAGAGAATACTAAGAATCAGTTGTTCATCTTTATTTTCAATTCCACATTGTTTTAACTGCAGCCTTAGTGATTTCAATTTAGTGAAGAAATCTTGGATTGTGTTGAAATTGCCTGGACTTAAACTAATTAGTTCATTTTCCAACATATGACCCCTCATTAAATCTTGTGTGCCAAATAGAGTTTCTAGCTTTGTCCAGATTTCATTTGGTGTATTCAAAGACTCAATGTGAAAGAGCAAATCAGGAGAAATAGACAAACACAATGTTCCATATGCCTCATCACATTTGTTAAACCACTTAGGGTTATCTTCATCTTTAGCAGGTTCAATTTCAAGTCCCATAGTTATCCTATTTAATCCAACTTTCCTTAAGTGAATTTTTATGTGTGATTTCCACTCAAAGTAATTGTATGGAGTTAGGATGGGTAGATTTGTTTGATCCATGATGAAGAAATGCAGAGAAGAAATGTCGA
This sequence comes from Cunninghamia lanceolata, assembly GCA_027924645.1. Classification (NCBI taxonomy): domain Eukaryota; kingdom Viridiplantae; phylum Streptophyta; class Pinopsida; order Cupressales; family Cupressaceae; genus Cunninghamia; species Cunninghamia lanceolata. The sequence continues at coordinate 6,438,435 of BSBN01000671.1, read as the reverse complement.
AAGGAAGAGAACACAACCAAGACAACCCCCCCTTTTCACTCAATCAAAGAATCCCCCAAGAAAATATGATTTGGCACTTTATATTAGTGCGTTTACAACTACCACTAGCAAGAAATACTAAGTGGTCTTGATTTCAATGCATTACAAAACCCTCACGAAGAGCATATGCTAAAAATACAACTTTGGCAAATACCCAAATAAATAAATAGTACCACTACAATCTACTCGAAAAATCATGCACTTTCAAAAAAAGAATCACCTCGATACGAGGTCGTATGTGAAAGTTATGATGCTCTGAAGTTCCCAAAACAAGAATTGTGCAGTGTCACGACTGAGAATTTGTAATTTTTGAAAAATCTCTACATCAAAATCAAAAAATGACTGCACTAGTGCATAAAACATGAACAAATAGCCAAAATCAAAAAAAAAATCGTGGGAAAAGGAGTCCGTATGAGCAAGAACGAAGCATTTGAAAACTGCCTTCAAAACTGCAACTGCCAACGGAGAGGGGTCCTGCTGTAGCTTTCTGAGCATGTTTCTACACAATATATAGACTGCATGCAAAAATAGAAAGATACCTAGATGTTTTTTCTGTGCTTCGAACAAAACCCAGAAAGCGTTTTTCTTGATGATGTACAGAAGATGTCGATCCAGTGTAAATAAAACGCCTTTAGCTACAAAAAATGACCCCATCAACCAAAAAATGACATGCAAAGGCTGAATTAGCTACCTAAGACAAGCAAGGGCATACTGGAACCTGCAATATTGATTGAAAACACCAAATATGCAAGTTGGTTGTTAGATTTGAGCTTAAAACCCTGGTTCCGCAACTGTGTATAACGATCTCCGATTTTGGTGAAATGAAAGCTAAATCTAACTTTCTCAAGCCTCCTGGATGCATTGGAACAGCCAAAAATGCTGCAATCACCCAGATTTCATAAAACACATGTGCAAACCCCAGAGATTAAAAAAGTTTCTGTCAAACTTTTCTGATTCTCAAGATCATCTGAAGATGCAAGAGAAGAGCATACTGGGTTTTTCAAAAAACTATAATAAGATTAATTAGCCCCCCTGAATCTCTCAAATATGGAAACTAAAATCTACTCTTGCACATAGAACAGCTCTGATACCATGTTAGAATCTGAAAAGATTATTAACCCAGAAAACTAGTGCAAACGAATAGATATTTAAACTATGAATGCAAATGATACGAAATCAAAATAGCAACACAGAGTTAGTCTCCAAGAGAGTAATGCAAATGCTAGAAGCAAAATAGCATTAAGAGGATGCAAAAGCAAAAGATACAAAATACAAGCCAAGTAGCATGCTTATATAGACTAGGAAGAGGGAGGAGGTGGCAACACCGACCAATCAGGAGCAACCATCTATCGGACTAAAGATAGAAAAGTATCTTCCCAAGATAGCTAATGGATGCTCACATATGGGAAGGTGACACCTCGCAACCACTCACCTAATAAGACATGCTTTATTAACCTAAGCGAGATTAATAGAAGTGTAGGAAAAACCTAGGAATATAGGGAAAAATAAATAACCCAACTAGGAAGTAAAAACCTACACTAACATTAAAGACATCTAAAGTGGCCAACTATACCTAGAACAATATTAATCCAATCTTCCAGCTCCATTCCCTTGTGAGCTTAGCTAGAAACAAGCCCTCCTAAGGTTTTCTAATCATTAATTTTGGAGTTATTAGATAATTGATTGTTAAACATATTTGGAAAAACATATGCATAAGAAGGTATACTCATGAATTGTGTCCTCTAGGATTGGCAATCCCAAAGATTTAGTCTAACATATTTTAACTAACTAAATCAAAGACCTGCACATTGTTGCTTCCTTCAATAATCTTAAGAGCACTCTTTCTATATTTAAAAAAAGTTGATAGATAAATTATTCAACATACATAATACTATAAATACTATAATCATATCACTCTAGTTATTGAAAAAAAACTTATCATGCTTAGTATGGAGCAATTTCTAAAAAGAATTATATATATATATATATATATATATATATATATATATATATATATTGTATTTAAAAATGCAGATTTGCAAAGAATATGCAGTCAAAAGACAGCTAAGAACATCCAAAACAACAGCATAACAAGATGAAAAGGAGAAGCAAATAGTATACAATAAAAACATCTAAACCAAACTAAATATGAGTCAAACCAACAACAAAAAACATAGCATCCTTACAAAGCCAAAACCAACTGAAGGACTCCCAAAAAAACTAATAAAGCCATTTACAATCGCTGCCAAAGAGTCTGCAATAAGAGATATCAATAGAGTCATATTGAACACATTGTTGGAGCTTAAAACCTATTACCACTCCTTGAAGACAAGCAAACATTGTCATCCCCTGAAATGAAACAAGCATATATTGTGTTCTAGGCAATTATTATATATGTTTTGTTCTGGTTCATAGATTTTTTTATTGAAATAAGCAAAATATCAATAAATTACAACAAATATCTGCATGAACAACAGAAGAATAAAGGCTAGAAGAAAAAGATCCAGCATTCAACGAACAATAGAAATAAAAGAAACAAAACAAAGGCTGGAAGAAATAGATCCAACACTTTACATAAGAAATAGGTAACCAAAAATTGCTCAACATAACAATCTAACTTAGGCCTTCCTGTCAAGCAAGCAACACATAGAATCATTGATCAACTAGAGCAAATCAATGTATAATAAAAACCACAATGAAGTAGCCGAAAGAAGGCCAGCTACACTTCCACAAAACACAGGTAAATGCATGTCTCCAAGCACTGGGTGAGAACAGTACTCATTCCAACAATGAACTATAAATTTTGTTATGGAGTAAAAAGTGGACCACATGCCTTTTTACCTCCTAGTTTAGCTCCTAGGTCCTATTTACTTCATTATACATTCTAATTGATCATCCCACAAGAAATTACCTGACACCCATGACATTTTGGATCCTTGGGACCTCCTTTATCTTAACCCTGACCTAATTTGGGCCCCTGGACTTGGGTGCCAACTACCCAAGTCTCCCCTGATCGGTCGAGGCTAATTAATGGCATGTCGGCATGGGCCCTTCCAAAATGTTTCTCCTTGTTGACTTTTGTGATTTAAATTAGTAAATGTTAGTGGGAAAGCATATATAAGTGAGTTTATGACTTCATTTTACACCTAGATGGATAACGCAAACTTATGATATTGGAACAAAGACCATTCAAGGCATTCATTGTATTATTGTTACAGATTTGTGTTTGTATTTGTGTGTTTGTTGTAGATATGGCATTATCATCCATCTCCTAATGAGTTGAAGAGTTTTCATCCTCCTAAGGACTTCACCTCCGAGGTGACATCATTGCTATTTGAATAATTTGAATCATTTCATCATTTGGATTATCTTTAGCCTCTGTCCTGCAAGGGCATGCTCTCTCATTAACAATGGTGTTGGGAAAGCTTGAATGCTAACACAGAATTTGACTGAGGCAAATTCGTACACACCACAACCCCCCAACCCCTCTCTTGTCATCTTGTGTGTAGGTTACAAGTACAAGTTTCGAGAAAAGTGGAGCTACAGGAAGGCAGTGTAGGAATTATAGTTTCAGGATCCGAAAATAGTTATGGATTATCCCTTCGAAGCGACTTAGGCAGTTAGTGCCCTAGTCCATAGGGCTTCAAGCTTCTGGATCTGGTTTCTGAGCATCATTCACAGTAACTTCTCAGTTTTGACCTTCGACATAATCCTACTTCTGGACTTGGGCGGTTGCTAAATTTTTCCTCTAACACCTCTACTTTTGGGAGGCAGGTTTCGACATCTTACTGATCATATCTGTACTTTTGGTTTCTAGATTTATGTTGTCGATCATCTGTTTCAAGCTGATTATCTCATAACTAGGGTTTTACTCATACTTAGCCTAGGGTTTGATAAAAAGATTGGTTGAATCTCATCTTTCCTTGACAAACAAGAGCACAAAATCTATATCTGAGTCCTCATCCATCTTGTAGTGACTTAAGCTCAATTTTGTCCTTGAATGTTGTAGTGAAAGGAGGGTTTGATCTACTATACTCACACATTCCATCCTTCCCCCTTTTACTTATATAACATTTTGGTGAACCCGTGTTTTTATGAACTTGCATATTTCTGAGTGTTGAAATCATATCTTGCATTAATTCATATCACACTTATCATTCTTCATTGAAAAATCTTGCATACATTTGAAAAAAGTGAAAAAAAAAAGCATTCTAGGCTTGCATAAAGGCATAGTTTTGCATTATTTTCTTTGTATATCATTGGAAACATTTCATATTCTTATTTTTACATCAGATCTAAGTCATATTACAACAACTAATCATTTCACGATATCACATCTTGCATTTGAAGATCTCATTTGCTAAGGTTTTGGTGAAAACTTGCATTTTTCCTATAACCTAGTTATTTGCAAAGCTAGGTTTTGTAGTCAAAATCTCATTTCATATTTTACTACTGTCATAAACATTTCAAATCAGATCTTCCTTCGATTTCTTTGCATATTCATTCAAAAAAATTGAATACTTTTTGGAAAAGTGCATAATTATCATACTTTTGCAATTACACAATGTGTATTTCAACATAAGCAAATAAGCATCTTTTTCACATATTTTGCAATAAACCAAAAAATTATCAATATCACCTTTTGTGCAGCACTTTTAACATTAAATTCACTTGGTTTTTAGTGACACTAGTGTATTTTTATCTTTATAAAAGCTTCAAAAACCCGGCTTCCTCAAACTAGTGTTGTGGTGTACAAAAGCCTCTCATATTGGTTGTATTTGATAAATGAATAGATCTTATTGTACATTGTTGTTCCAAGACATTTTATTATGGCATCTTCATGTCATTTCTCTTTGGTATCTTTACATGCATATATCAAAGATCTTGATTTTCATAGATTCATAACCCTCATGGGTGAGCATCCTTCAATATTAGAAAATCTAATTGAATTCATATCCATGAACACTCATGAGAAAGAGGAGAGTTCTTCTATAAATCATGATAATACATTGGATCTAATATCTAAAGTATATGACAATGATGAAGATTCTATGACTCATCCTATTCCTCCTTTAGTTGAATGTTCAAGCACCTTGGATATCACTAAGGAAGTGAAGACCCTTCATCTTCCTCCTTTGGATGAATGTTCAAGTACTTTGGACATCACTAAGGATGTGAATAGTTCTCCTTTGGTTGCATGTTCAAACCCCTTGGACATCACTAAAGATATAGTCATCGACAATTCTCTTAACAACACTTTACCTTCCCTTTGTTCTAATGCTCCTCCTTTTAGAGATGAAGCATTGGTGGATGAAAAAAGGTCTCTCACATTAAATCCTTTAGGGATGGATGTCGAGCTTAATCATAGTAAAAACAATGTTAATTCAATCACCGTGAATACACTTATTCCACCCACTAAGGGGATAGTAGATAAGTGTATTAATGTTCCTAAACTCGTTGTGAATGGGGCACCTAATGTGCCTACTCGCTTCAAATGAGTGATTATGGTTCAAGATGCTCCAATACCACCTAGACCCCTAGGTTACATTCTCCATTTTGCAAAATAAATTACTCAATGAAATCAAGTGTATCAAAATGTGTCACAACAACCCTATCGCAATGTGGTTGCTCACACATACAATACGTGAAATAATAAACAAAGATCGAACACTCTGATTAGTTTACCAACTTCTCAACCTATACTTCCTCAACCACCCTGTCTTACTCATAAAGGTGGTCAAGATTATGATCTTGTTGATAAACTTCACACTACTCCTGCTAAGATCTCTCTTTGGGAACTCATACAAACATCACCTACATACCACGGAATGCTCCAACAAGCTTTACAAAAGGTGATTGTACCATCAACTGTTAAGCCTAATGATGTACCATCCCTGTTCAATTGTATCCATGCGACAAAATAAATATTTTGTTTCAACAACATGAGTTACCCTCTATGGAAGTTCAAAAACAATATGATCCTCTTATAATCTGTCACTGTAAACAAAAAGTTGGTAAAGACAGTTATGGTTGGTAACGGATCAGCTCTTAATATTTGTGGTGTTGATTTGTTACACAAAATCAATGTTGATAAAAGGTCAATTAAGCCAGATAAGTTAAACATTTTTGGCTTTGATAATGTTGGTAGACCATCCATGGATACTATAACTCTACCTATAAAGGTTGGACCCGTGACATTGTCTACTCTTTTCCATGTCATGCCCAGTGCTCTGTCATATAATATGATTCTTGGAAGACCATGGAGTCACACTATGGGGGCAATTCCATCTTCCCTTCACCGATCATTAAAGTTTATTTACCAAAATAAACTTCACACCATAGAAGTTGATCTGGAGCCGGAAAGTTGTTTACACATTGAAACACAAAAACGACTTGTCAATCATAAGACTCTAAATAACTTAAAAGTTGATTCATCAATACCTCTTGTCGTAGATAATGTTGTGCAAGATTCAACATCACCATCGAATGCACTTTTTGGTGACGATTGGGGTTCATTAGATTTTACTCCTTCCTTTGTGGGGGAATATAAATTTAATAACCCTAATCCTGATGCATCAAAAGTTGCCTTGATCTCATCCAAGCAATCTTTGGAACTACCTAAGATACCTAAAGTTTCTTTAGTAGAAGACAAAGACAATACTTTCACTTACACTACAGAATATGAGACTTATGAGACCTTGCCTTCTTCTAAAAATATGGAATCTCTCTATGGTCGTGGATTTCAAATCCTTTACAAAAACTGTGACTATGTAGGTAATGGTTGTGGTTTAAAACAACAAGGAATCAGAGTACCTTTACAAGTTGTTGGTATTAATTATACGATCGGTATTGGATACCGTTCTCTAAAACCCACCAAAGCCTATCGTCGTCCTACTCTTAATGTTAATACAATATCAACAAATATGATATACCCTGAGATGATGGACATGGATTGTTTGCCAAGAAATATCCCATTGAATCAAGTAAGTATTTCTCCCTCTTTTAGCCACACTCGATGTAGCACCTTCTCCAATTGCTCTCAAGGGTGGCCTCCTCATAGATATATATGTTGTTAGCATTGTGTTGTGTTCCCCCGTGTTGTGTTATGTGTTGTTTAGGTCTCTTTGGATGTAAGGTCAAGGATACATTGAGACCGCCTCCATTGTGACCATTCTTCTATTTGTCTCTCTATTCTTCCATATCCTCTTCTCTATTTTATTGCTGTGTATTGTGCCTTGGGGGCATAACATTGTGGAGGATGTCTTGGAGGCATTTTCCCTTGTTGTAAACCCAAGTCACTCTTGTCTCTTCTCTCATTTTTATTGTTTACATTCTTCAGTAACCCTACTAGCCGGCAGATGAGGAAAATAAATATATACTAATAAGGACCGTGTGTCCCTTCAGCAAGAAAGAAAAAATGGACCCAGTCCATACATGAAGACGGGGTTGATATATATATATTATATATCTGATGCTTGACTAGGAGAATCACTTCGTGTTGTGATTCGTGTTGTGAAATCTCTTGTAACAAACTTTGGCAATACTCTAAATCTGCTTCAACGCACTTTGGATTGTTTTGTATTTTACCTTGTTGCTACACTTGATCTTGAGATACCTACAGTATATCCCAATGGCTATACTTGGTTCTGAACTTGCAAGTGTAGCCTTGGCCTTTGATGTGATCTAATACATGATTTATGCATAGCTTCTATGAATTGATTTCGTTATTATCTTAGAGTAAGATTTTCTAACCAAAGATTATATCTTGTTGTTGATTATCTTAGAAAATCATATTGATGTGTTTGTGGGAACATTCGGTGATCATGGCCAATCTCACTTTGGGGCCATGGGCTTTGCGAAATCTCTTGTTCCCTTGCGTGTTTTCACTCTACCTTAATGTGCTTGATACCAGCAAGCGGGATCAACCACCTTAAGGTGGGGGCATGTATAATGGTATCTTCTTGATTATTATGACACTAACAAAGCTTGTTTCAAATCCCTCACCACAAGGCAGGATGGTGTATCTCTTGAGCTAGTGCACATCCTTTTAAAGCAAGAAATCCCTCATCACGAGGCAGGATGACGTATCTCTTGAACTAGTGCATATCCCTTTATACAAAGCCCTCATTGCGAGGCGGGATGGTGTATCTCTTGAGCTAGTGCACATCCTTTTATACAAAGTCCTCATCGCGAGGCGGGGTTGGATCTTGAGTCATTCACCCTTAAGCGTGTCTTTGGCAGTTGTGGTAGCGTAGCTCAACTGTCAGGTGTGTTTGGCGTGTTTTAGATAGTGGAGTAGTGATGAGCTCCTCTATATCGCTCGTGTAATTTGTTGTGTATAAGACATATAGTGTGTCTATGGCATACTATGCGACACTCAAGTATTCCGTGTGTCTTCTGTGTGTTTTACATGTCTTCCTTGCGTGTCTTGTGTGTTTTTGGCATGGTATAAAGTTGTGCGGCGATGAGTCCCTCCCCACGCTGTATGTGTTTTGTGTGCTTGTGCATGGTCTAAAGTTGTGCGGCGATGAGTCCCTCCCCACGCTGTGTGTTTTATTTACTTTAATTAGCATTTTATATATGGATATGTAATTACTTAATCATGTCTTCTCTTCATGTATACTTCGTGTATTACGTGTCTGCATTCATGTCTTCTTCGTGTATTGCGTGCTTCCTTACTATATTCATTGTGTCTTATGTGACTGCTAAGTGTTTTCTTATGTTTGCCTAAGCTTGGGGGTTAGCAATAGTCTTCAGACTTAAGGTGTGTTTGATGTGTTTGATGTACTTTGGTCATACTTTAATGCATGTATGGATCGTAAGATCATACACACATTAAAGTGGGGGCTAAATGTTATGGAGTAAAAAGTGGCCACATGCCTTTTTACCTCCTAGTTTAGCTCCTAGGTCCTATTTGCTTCATTATACATTCTAATTGATCATCCCAAAGGAAATTACCCAACACCCATGACATTTTGGACCCTTGGGACCTCTTTTATCTTAACCCTAACCTAATTTGGGCCCCTAGACTTGGGTGCCAACAGCCCAAGTCTCCCCTGATTGGTCAGGGCTAATTAATGGCATGTCAGCTTGGGCCCTTCCAAAATGTTTCTCCTTGTCGACTTTTGTGATTTAAATTCGTAAATGTTAGCGGGAAAGCATATATAAGTGAGTTTATGACTTCATTTTACACCTAGATGGATAACACAAACTTATGATATTGGAGCAAAGACCATTCAAGGCATTCACTGTGTTATTGTTGCAGATTTGTGTTTGTATTTGTGTGTTTATTGTAGATATGACATCATCATCCATCTCCTTATGAGTTGAAGAGCTTTCATCCTCCTAAGGACTTCACCTCCGAGGTGACATCATTGCTATTTGAATCATTTCATCATTTGAATTATCCTTAGCCTCTTCCCTTCAAGGGCACACTCTTTCATTAACAACGATGTTGGGAAAGCTTGAATGCTAACCCAAGATTTGACTGAGAAAAATCCCTAAACACCACAACCCCCAAACCCCTCTCTTGTCATCTTGTGTGTAGGTTACAGGTACAAGTTTCGGGAAAAGTGGAGCTACAAGAAGGCAGTGTAGGAATTATAGTTTCGGGATCCAGAAACAGTTTCAGATTATCCCTCTGAAGAGACTTGGGTGGTTGGCGCCCTAGTCCATAGGGCTTCAAGCTTCTGGATTTGGTTTATGAGCATCATTTGCAGCAACTTCTGAGTTTTGACCTCCGGCAGAATCCTATTTCTGGACTTGGGCGGTTGCTGAAATTATCCTCCTATTTAGTGGTAAAAAGAGGTGGTGTTGTTTTAATGGTTTATGTGTAATCCTCCTTTACCAACAAACATTCCAAGGTCTTATCAACCGAGTTGAATCTCCACTAAGCGAGAGCAGTCACCTATCGTGTTGGGTAGCCACTTGGTAAGCTGTGGACTCTTTGATGTGTCAAACAATGTCTCTATCTAATGCTCAATTATTCTTAGAAACCCTAATTATGCAAAACAGTAAGCAAATTATCAAATTATGGCAAATCCTTTCAGATTGGAGCAAAGGACATAGATACTTAACTTACTGTTTTTCAAAGTTCAGAAGGTGGAGAAGTCAGGGACACGAGGACTCGTGCCCAAGTCCAAGGTACCAATTTCTTTAAGGGGTTCTGATCTTCTTCTGACACTGATCTACACTGCAACTTTAGTTTCTGGAGATTCTGATATGAAGGACACGAGGACTAGCGCCCTAGTCCAGGAAAAGCACCAGTGTCTTGCTTCTTTCCAGATCATGAATCCTCTGTGTCTGCTAACCTTGCTTGCAACTCCACTTCTTCCAGATGCGACAGTTGTAACCTGTAATCACAAGGAGTGTGGGAGGGGGTTGTGGTGTTTAGAGGCTTGCCTCGATCAAGCCCTGGAGAGACATTTAAGTCTTATGAACACCGTTGTCAGATGAGAGTGCGTATCCTGGCAGGATAGAGGCAAAAATCCAAATGATAAATGATTGAAAACACAAATGATATCACCTTGTAGTGAAGGTCTCATGGAAGGAAGATGCTCTTCATGCCATGGATGTCAAATTTGCAAACACAAACATAATAACAATGCTCTGCTCTGCAACACAATGAATATTTTGAATGCTTTATGATCACAAGTATACATCAAATCCACCTAGTTTGCAAAACATCTATTTCAAGTTGATTATCTCTTAACTAGGGTTTTACTCATACTTAGCCTAGGGTTTGATAAAAAGCTTGGTTGAATCTCATCTTTCCTTGACAAACAAGAGCACAAAATCTGTAGCTGAGTCCTCATCCATCTAGTAGTGACTTAAGCTCGATTTTGTCCTTGAATATTGTAGTGAAAGGAGGGTTTGATCTAGTGTACTCACACATTCCATCCTTCCCCCTTTTACTTATATAACAAATTCAATACCACGATGCCACATACAAAATTTCAAATATCCTTCAAAATCTACACAGTGGCTTCAGTAGACTTAATGGATTGCTACTAGACATTTAAATTTATGAACTACCATTCAGATTATTGCACTTCCTGAAGCTGGAGGTATCTTTAAGTAAGTTGTTGCTCAAGTTGTAAGTGTATTGTCATTCATGTGATGCTCCATTTATGAGCCTCTTCTTCCATTTTTAGTAACTATGCTTTAAGAGTATTTGCTTGTCGAGCAAGATCATCCTTGGCCATGTAATTGTAGAAAATATAATGGACACTTGGAGAGATAAACCAGCACAAATCACTTGTATTTAAATCTGTAGGGGAAGGGATGTTTGTGAGAGTGTATCCATACATCGAAACTTCTAGATGTGATTAATGATGATACGATGACAAGTATTAGAGATCACATTGTGGGAGTTAGAACAACCGAGGAGGGTTGATTTCCAAGACTAGGTAAAATGGAAGATGGTTGGTAACGTGGTCATGAGGGAAGACCAAAGAGATCTAGCATGTGAGCAAAACCAGAAACTATGCAGGATGGACTCGACCTTACCACAGAAGGGGCAAGAGAGAGTAGGATGCAAGAATTTAAGGCAGTTCACAACTAGAAGCTTAACATGTAGGAGTTTCCAAGCAGTGAGTTGGGAGCACGAGTCAGCTTTAGACTACCATATATGAAGACTGAGTTTATTCCATTTAGTCTTGCTAAATTTACTCCTCCAAATCATGTTAAGATGATAAGCAAGGGGTAGACTAGATAGAAGTTGTTTGTAGATTATCTTGAGAGGGAAGTTTCGGATGTTGTAGCCATTAGGCCATCTCTAATCTTTAATGAAGTTAGAATGACAGCATGTGGACATCAAGATTGACACATTAGCTAGAACAATTTTCCAGATTTCAAGCATTGTTGACTTGTCACTAAAGTTGAGGCTAAAACAAAGTCTAAGATGATGCCATGTTCTCCAAGTGAAGGTCCCATAGGTCCTGAAACACTTGAATGCCTTTTTGAATAGGTGTTTAGCTTTGCATTTAGGAATCATATTAAGGGGCCTTTCGTTGAGTTGGGCCAACCAATTCCACTAGATGGATGAAGTAGCAAAACTCAACCCATGGCTAAAGGATCGATCAAACCAAGATAGCTTGCGAGAAACCATCTGACAAGCTTTCCAAATGTTGTTAAATGGAGTTGATATGTGGGCCTTGAAAAATAGAGCTAGCAAGATCTTATCATGGCAATAAATTAAGTTCCGTGCATTATCTGTTGTAGCAATTTGTATGTAGAAATGGATTATGTGTTTCCAAGGCGTATCTCCTTCCAAAGCTCTCACAATCCACTTGGTAGAAAGACAATCCGTTGGATTGAAATGGTCAATGATACCCAAGCCACTTTTATCCTTTGGCAGAATGCAGTGTGACTAAGATGTAGTGAGCATGCCTTTCTTTTTCCCACAGTTGGCCGAAAGGTAGTTTCAAATGAGTTGCGTTTGTTGATTGTAGCATGCTTTAGATAGCAGCCAACATGAAGAGATATAAACATGGCTTGCCAAAAAGATTTTATTTGTCACTTGAATGCGACCCATCATTGACAAGAAACGATTTGTCCAAGATATTAATTTGTTTTTGATTTTACCTAAAAACCAATTCCACATTTCCTTTAGAGAGACACCAATACCATAAGGTATGTTGAGATATCTCGTAATGGTTCCATGTTTCACCTCTTTCCACTCTTTAGGGATCCATGGCGAATGAGGGTTAGGACGTGTCATCAAGAATTTCGTTTTGTGCATAGCCAATTGAGATTCTGAAACTACAGAGAAATATTCTAGAATATCCAGTGTATTGTTAACCACCTTGTCCATGGCTTAAATTTGACAGTCGACCTTGCTTGTCAAGAAATTTTTTTATGACAGTTATCTATTCAATGGTGCCCTTCAAATACTATGGCATGCCTTAGTATAAGTAAATCATATAAAAATCAAATATATATATCATCGTAGTCCTATATAAATTTTGACAATTTGTCCAAAATCTCTCCTTTCATATGATACAGTCTCTTTAAAATTTCGATTGTATTTTATAGCAAAAATGCCTAAATACAGCTATACAAGTGTCAACTTTAAGCCTTGACCTCGTCCTCGTCCTCATTTTGAATGAAGATCATGTTGTCATTAGCGAAGTGGGAATTAAAAGCTATCGTATTACTCTCCTATGATCGTATTCGTTGACCCTTCATGCTTCATAGCTTTATTTTCTAGCTACTTAGTACTTTGTTATCTTTCTATTTTTACTCTGCCTATGTTGTTTTTGTGACATATTCAAATATTAAAACAAAAACAATGTAGGTGGCAAATTTGTTACGAAACGTGTTGGCGACCACACGATAGTACGATAACATTTATTTTGATTTGTGAAAAGTCAATTCAAAGACAACAAATTTTCATAAATAACATTAGAATTGCTAGAAAGAATTCGCACGAGAAGATATGCGACACGCAACCCATGAAATAGACACACAAGACATATACGCTAACTCAAATAATATAATGTTCACACTGCTTGAATTAGGGTTTACCTAATTTCTATGTAACTACTTATTGGAGAGGATCTTTAGTAGGCAAAGAGACAACAATGAAAACAGAACATTGGGATGAATTGGAGGAAAGACTAGAATTCAACAAGAACATGTATAAATATGGGTTATTTTATTGAATATTTATTATTATTATTTTTATTTTAATGATATTGTTTTGTTGAAAGAAGGCATGTAGATAATTACCTAATGTAGTTATAAAATAAGCATTTTTTAATATGTTGCATATCGTTTTTTCTCCACTATTTTTGAAGTGTAAAGTGTAGATTTTTTGAGTCTATAATATCAAAATGCATTTTAGTGGTTATATAGTGAAGGGTCAAATAAATGTTTTGAAAGTTGATATTAAGGAATGTGTCAATTCATTAAAATTGACTTACACTTATATTTGAAGAATAAACAAAGAGAAAACGAAGTCACAATAAAAGAATATAACCATCATATAGAGTCCACTACCACTTCAACTCCTCAACAAGGGTTAATACTTTATGAAGAATATTATTGGACTAAATTTGAAAAGGTTAATGTATGGTGTTAGCACATAGCTTACCTCTCCACATATTGAAAGTAGGTGAATAGGGATTATAAAGTTACTTCTGTCATTTTTTAGAAGTGGTATCTATCTATTAAGTTGTATTTGAGCTAATATGAATTAGTTTTTAAGGAGGTTAATGTCTTTACCTTTGCTTATGTTTTTGGTTGTCCCCTATAATTATTCTTGTTTTTAAAGTTTCCTCATTTACAATCTTAACTTGAAAACTTCACTTGTATACTTTCATCTTGGTGATGGATCACATAATATGTTTTGAAATATCGATGCAAAATATTATACACAAATTGTTCCTAAAAATTAGTTTCAACATCATGTATACTTCTAAAATTTCTTTATAGGTAAACATTTACATATTTTTTTTAATTTCAAAATTTTAATTAGTTATACTTAGGTTTCAAATGCTTACACCTACACTTACAAGCATGTGTATGAACCACAATTACTAGAGGCTTTCACTAAGATTACATGATAAATCATCTTTAATGTGTGTTATCATAATGATTGCATCTAGAATGACTATGGTCTTGTCAACTCAAGAAATTCCTTAACTGTAATGAGAATGAGGTCTGTACAATCACTTCAATTGAACCTTAGTCATTAAAGGAGTTGGCTAAGCTCACAAGACAGATCACCATGTATAACATGTGTTATCAATAATCACATCTAAAAAATATACTCATTAAATTAAGACACCATCCATTTATAAATGAAAATGGGAGGTCCATCGTTGAAAAAACTTCCTTCCAAACCTAATTTCGTCACCTCTACACATTCAAAAAATAATTTACTCTATGTAAAAGGGCATGTGCTCAATCTCCTTTTACATCCATGTATGTTCATTACCCTTACATATGTTCTCATTTTTAACATTAGTTTGCATTGTAAATCTTCTCCAAGCTAAAATTAAAATTATTTTGCAATGTTCTTTAATTTTGTGGATTTTAAAATTTGAAAATTAATAGTTTTAGAGATTCCAATTAGTGCAAGCTATTTTCATTGGGTAGAATGTTTTAAAATAAATACCTGAATTTTAAAATAATTGTTGCTACTTAGCCTTTGCAACCTTTGAAAAAGTGGTTTCTTGGCACATTTCACTACATTCATTTAATGAAATAACAATTAAAGTGTGTCGATTGTGTATGTGTCTTGCATGCAAAGTGTCATCACTAATAAGCAACACGTGGGTGTTTTGTGCCAAATCAAGTCTTTATGGCAGTAGGTAATTCCATTGATTTAAGCTTTCCTAAATACAATATTGGCATTATGCATACTATGATGCTTTTGTTCTATTCCAATTAAATACAAATTTTGAGCTAGTAATAGTTACTATGATGTATACTTGATTTGTGATATATGGGATTCAACACTATAATATGCCCTTTTTTCCTCATTTATGTATGAACAAATTAATATATCCAACATATATTTTACATTTTCTATGTAAACTAATGTATTTAGCTTTCTACAAGGCTATTGCAATATCATTTTATTTTATTTTAGGTATTCTCTTGACAATGTGGATTCTGTAATAGATGCTTTGCAAACTATTTTTCTTTTCATTATCATTGTTTAATCTAATGTTTTTTCTCCTTTTTCCATTTTTTTATTTAAGGAGATGATAACCAACATCAAAAGTTTCATTTCTTTTTGTGGTATTATTTTGTGTGCTTGTTATATTGATATTTTATGTTTGGAGATGTACTTTAAATGAAAATGATAAACTACATGCAATTCCACATGCAATCCATTTGTTGTTTTTTATTTTGTCTTGAAGATGGATGTTAGTGAACACCCAACTTAAATCAGTATCTATTTTGATTAAATCTTTTTCAAAAAATTTAATGAATTGGTAGCCAACAACTCAATTTTTGTTGTTTTTCTAAACTCTTATATATCATTCTACATATGGATTTAGACTTTGGTGTAGATTTGTAGTTTTGGAATGGAATGTTTTTTTCCCTATCAAAGTTGAGTGTGTTTTTTGATATGTTTTACTATAGGTCAAAGGCCTATTCATTTTCTAGTAATGGGCCTGCCTTTAATTACACTTTCTTCAATCTTGCTTAGTAAAGAAATTCTCTTTACCACCTTTTCTCTTGTACACTAGATTAGTTTCTCAATTTATCATATTTATTCTCTAGAAACCTAATCCAATGTACAAGAATAATTTTGATGTCTGAACTATAAACCTAATCTAGTTTATAAGAGATGAAGTGATAGGGGGAAAGCTAATACAATATGCAAGGGATAAAGTTAATACTTCTTGCATGAGGATACTTATGTATTCATTTTTCAACATTAGTTTACATTGCAAATTGTGTCGGGGATGAAATTAAATTTGTTTTGTGATATTTTAATTTTGTGGATTTAAAAAATGAATTAGCAAAGTTAGAAATTCCAATTGCTGTAGGCTATT
This sequence comes from Cunninghamia lanceolata, assembly GCA_027924645.1. NCBI lineage: Eukaryota > Viridiplantae > Streptophyta > Pinopsida > Cupressales > Cupressaceae > Cunninghamia > Cunninghamia lanceolata. The sequence goes on along the minus strand of BSBN01000671.1, from coordinate 6,421,882 downwards.
TTCATTAGGTAGGGCATTTTTACTTTAATTTAAAAACAATTACTACTACTTTAGCCTTTGCAACATTTAGAAAAGTAGTTTTTTGACACGTTTCATTGTATTCATTTCATGACACAAGTAAAGGACATTGGTTGTGCACGTGTCCTGCATGTAAAGTGTCATGGCTAATAATCATAGGTGGGTGTTTTGTGCAGACCTGGGATTTTGTGGTAGCAGGTAAAACCATAAACTTAAGCTTCCTAGAATACAATGTTGGCTTTATGCATGCTACGATGTTTTTATTATATTTAATAACAATATTATTTGACTATAGGTTTTGGGGTTTCACTTGATACTCCTAATTTTGGTAGAGATTTAGAGGTTGGATAGCTTTAGTACCATTTAATATTTTCTAGCTCTTTAAAGAGAAGGGAAACTATAGATGGTTTCTCAGGACTCCCCTATCAAAGGCATGTTTGAGGATTTGGTGTGTGAGTGATCTAAAGCTTAAATTTTATGAGATTATCTTTCATAGAATAATCCCTATTTGTTTGTTTGTAATTTGTAACCAAGCTCATTTTGTGCATATCTTGCAAGAATCACATTCCATACAACCACATTTTATTCAAAATTATTTTCTCAAATAGCTCATATTCTTTTTGTATGCTTCCGAATTTTGCATGAATGTCTATCAGGGTAGTCAAACTACAACATTTGATAAAGTTCTAGTTTCCATTTTTTTGTAGATCTCCATACCCAATTCCAAGTCTCCCATTTTAGCACAGACCAAGAGGATGCTATCTAAGGTTGATGAGTTTGACTTCACCCCTGTTAGTTGTATTTTATTAAAAATATTCAAGGATTTTTCAACAAGCTCATTTTGTGCATATGCAGCGATGATTGCATTCCATACCACTACATCTCGTTGAGGCATTTTGTCAAACACTTTGAGTGAGTTTTGCATACTTCCACAAAATCTTGTGTAATAAAAATTACTCTAATGCATTTCCTAAGCTATGGTCCAACATTCAACTTTACCCTAAGAGGTTTCATTCCCCAAGCCCTTGAAATTTTTAAAGAGAGCAATTGTTGAGTTGTCCAACATAAATTTGTAACATTAAGTCTCAATGATTTGGAACCACTTCTTCTCATTTATCATATTAGTGTCAAATGCCTCCTTATTCAATGATAGGATCTTAAGGGTTATTTAATTTAAAGATACATTATAGAAGAGGCATCCTTAAATAGAAACAACCACCTATGATTTAATTATATATCTAAAACAATGGTTATAGGAGAAATTCATCAAAACCTCATCAAACACTAAATACAGATTTTAATTTATCCATTTATAATTTATACACTCCATCCTAAATTACTATATTCATAAGTGCTAAATATCTACATTTAATGTTATTCATTGATGAATTCCTTGATAGTTTTTTTGTCATTGTTGGTTTGTGCCTTTAATGCTATGATGAGTTAAAAATGTGTTGTAAAGAACCATGTCTTTTCACTAAAAGGAATTTCTCTTCTACAATTTGGTAAGTAGAGAACAAATAATTATCACCAGTATTACCATTTGTATTTGACACAAAATTTGTTGCTCATAACAAATGTTGATATTAATATCTTAGTTGATAGTGTTTCCCTAATTGAAGAATGATGCTTGCCACAATAAGATAGAATTAGAACGATACTCTTAATGTCTTATTAATCATACCTCCATACAAAATTTATACTATTTAATCATTTTCTTAAATAGTAGAGAAATTTTTTATGATTTATGTCAAACTGACCTAATTCAAATATTTATCGACTTTATTGAATTCACAGACATAGTAAAATGAGAAGAGTGAGCCTTCATGTCATAGTCTTGCATGATAATCAACTAGAAAAGGCTAACATGATAGCTAGGCAGAAATCCAAACAATTTATGTTAGGTTTACTAGGGGAAATCGTAAGTAGATTGTTTATAGAACCAAATTTGTCTAATCCTTAGTGTGATATTCATTATTGTCATCTTCATATACTTTACATGTTAGAATATTAATAAAAAACTAGAGGTTCCTCAGAAATAATTTAGCTTTGTTCTATTTTGTAGGGTATGCTTACTTCTAGGAATGGAAATGAAGAGTTATTTTTCAACTAGCTCTTGTTCGCACACCTTGATTATTTCATTCTATGATGATGTGGATAATGGAAATTAATAAAATCACCTTGAAATTTTCCATATTTGTCTTTATGTGTACCTTTGGAATAAGAGAAGACCAAGATGAGTATGGATCATGGGAAATATGAGTGAAGGAGAAATCTTTGGGGAAATTGGGGTTCTTTGCAACACCTCACAAACCTATACTATATGAATAGAGAAGCTCTCTCAACTTTTGAGAATGAATCAAAATGCATTGGTGGACATAATCTAGAACAAGCAAAATGTTGGCACAACAATTCTAAAGATCTTTCTTCAAGTTTTTACTCCTCCATTACCTAATATTTTTTATTATTTTATGATATGCATATAATCAAGTAGCTTTCCATGTCATCTTGAGAAGATAAGTACACACCACTAGTACTATACTTTACTGGAATACATATGCTAACAAGCTTAGAAATAACAAGTCAATATGATTACAAAAAGCCTCGACAAAACAAAGATACTACCTCAAAGGATTAAACAATTTGAGTCCTAGAGTTCACCATATATATTATTCCCTAGCCAAAGACTACATAGATGATTTGTGGGGAGTTCTTGATTTTTATTGAGCAAATCTTATAGTTAAGTGTTTCTTGTAAAACTACAAAATAACACATTTTGAATACCATATTATTGTCCTATTCATCATGACATTTTTTTTATAAACAATCTACAAATGCAAACCCCATTAGTTTATCAACCACCTCTATCCCTACTAAACTATATATATACATACATACATATATATATATACATATATATATATATACATACATACATATATATATATATATATATATATATATATATATATATATGTATATATACATACATATATATATATATATATATATATATGTATGTATATATATATATATATGTATATATATATATATGTATGTATATATATGTATATATATATGTATATATATATGTATATGTATATGTATATATATGTACATATACATATACATATACATATACATATACATATACATATATATATACATATATATATATATATATAGTATCAACTTTATATATATATAGTATCAACTTTTTATAGTTATTACTAAGTTTTTAATTGTAATTTCTTTGGATGGGTTTATACTTTTTTATAGGTTATAAAGCAATTTCAACAAACATCTCTTCAATTAAGTTCATGCATTAGGAACACATATGCTCTAGTTGACTAATCAAATTTTGATCCAAAGAAGGACATTGATGAACTCCTTCTCGTTGAGGTCAAAGAACATTGTTTGAATGATTTGTTACAAGGCATGATGGTGGATGGTTCTTATAAAGATTCCTATATCAATGTTTTGGGGACACTTTGCATTCATGGCCATAAAGAGTTTGCTTGACAATTAGTTATGGGAAAGAATATTTTTACTTCTTTCGACACCAAGTCAAAGTTACAAGTATGGATTTTATTTCATTTTCTAAATTCTATTACAGATCTTGCTTGTAAATACATAATGTCTTAATTTATTACAATCTAAATTGTGGAGTTGATCATCTTTCCTATGTTATATTATGATGATAGAATACTCCAACAACACCATGCTTCATTTGTTGAAACAACACCTCTTAAGGTGATCGGTATTTTCACTATGTTCCTGACATGTTATCTCTAAAACTAAGAAACATCCTGCGGAGATGGAAAATATGCATTTAGGTAGTATGCTTAACACAATTGTACTGAATTTCAATACAAGTAAAGACCTTCCAAAATCATCATTTTTTCATGTTGTTATTTTATTAAACATTTATTTCATTTGTGATATGAGTTCATTTAAATGTTTTTTATTATTGTAGTTACAATGTTTGTTAAGTATAGTCTCAATTTTACATTTTGGGCTCATTTTGAATGTTTGGGGTCATTTTTGAAATTAAATCTTACTACTTTTTGTAGCCAAGCCATCTTTTAGTTGTTTTATAAAGTAATTTTTAGACCCTCGAGAATCAGTGGGCTAAATTGCTAGCCTATTTTGAAGGTTCAATCAGCAACATCCATGACCGTTCAAGCAATGTAGTTTGAAACTACATATTATTGCTTTCAAATGCGAAGTCATTTTTGGCTTGTATTTTGTAACATTTTTTTTTATAGGTTAGACACTATCTATGACTTAGAAGTATAGTAGTGGGATAAAGGTGTTAGGAAAGGTGTCTCAACCTTGCAATTACAAAAACTGTAATTTTTTAGTTATAAAATTGAATAAACTTAATTTTTGGGCTATAGAGTTGGTTTTTGGCCAAAATATAAATTCTATGTTGTTTAGCACCGCTTGCATGGGTGTTTGGTGTGTAAATCTCTTTGAACTCTACAATTTAAGAAAAGGGGCCCAATTAGCCTTCTAGATCAAAAGTTATGGCCTCCCATATTAGAAATGTAAAAATATGTTGGACACAAAAAAGAGTTGTACTGGAGGGAGTTACATGTGTTGACCAACTTATGATGTGTGTTATGACACATCATAATACATTTTTAATTAGAGATAATGGAATCCTAAGGATTTGGGTGCCACATTTGGCAAGTTTTGGCTCATGGTTTTCTAATTACCGTTTGATTGTTTCATGTATTGTATCTCCTATATATTAGGTGCTTGAGATAGAGGTTGTGTGTGAGAGTCTTATAAATGTTGTTAAGTTCCCTCTAGATCTTTGGTTGGTGATACTCCTATGAAAGCTTGCTCTACAAGTATATTGTAATATTGTTAAGATTTTTGAATAATATATCAGGTTGCTTTTGGGGTGTGGGGTTTTTCTTCTAAAATGGGTGTCCTCACGTAAATCATTGTGTTGTGGTATAATTGTTATTTATGTTTATTTTTGTATAATTTCTATAATTGTTGTAAAGATTTGAAAAGTTTTGCATAATCCTGCTCTGAAGATTAGTGTAGGAAGTTGTTATGCTACCTTAGCTTCCTTACAAAATGGTCCTATATTTTTAATCATGGTTGCATGACATGCTAATTTAGTTGTGTCCAATGGTCATACTAACATGAACAAGTCATCAAATTGACATTTGATACACTTCACCACTAGACTGTGTCCATATGATGGAATGTTGCCATTATTATTCAAGAGTGCATTTTGATGAATTAGAACCTAAATAGAACCAAGAACCCAATTGAGCCAAGGAAAAATTTTGGGAGGTCTATGACCAATTGGATACAAAAGACATCACATCTAGGAGAACACAATTTGTCCAAGTGGACTGAAAATGTCCCAAGATAATGTAGAGCTAGTGTTAAAGAACAAAAAAAAAAAAAAAACCCTACCTTGTTACCATCCTTACATTGTGTTACTTCATTTTACTAAGTTTGAGTTCTAAAATTAACCCTCTCAACCATGCTATATATGAAAGTAAACATTGTCATACCATTCTATGGAAGCAAGCTTGATCTAATAGCAATTAATATGCATTGAGAAAGTTAACTTGCTTAGTCAAAAGAGTATTTTTTTAGATCCTTTATGTATATCAACTAGTAAAATCACCTATCCAAACACTTTATCAATGAGAGAGTAGTACATCAAGTATAACGTCCTCCTATTCCAATAAATTTTTTCAACCTTAGACAAAAACTTTAACTGCAATGCAACCCTTATTTCTTATGTTCTCTTAACACCTCCTTAGATAGAGGATTAATCTCCTGTAAATTTTTTTTGGTAACATAACACATACTAAATAATTGAACAATATCTAAATTAAATAAATATAAAGCTAAAGGAAAATGAACCCTTTTTAGGGTTAACTTAAGCTAATTAAATAAATGCACAACCAAATAGGCTCAAGTAATCTAGATTACTTAAATATAGATGAGGATAATAAAATATATAAAGTATTTAAAAAATTAAATAAAATGTATACGTGGTTTCTAGCTTAATAAATAAAGAATGAATATTATATGGATAAGAATTTGGAGTTTGTCTAGTATCAGATTTGGAAACAATGCCTTTTTCAGTTGCCTTGATATTTGTATTGGATCTTAACTCTATCAAAGGATAAGTTTGTGGATCTATGATGAAATTATGGTCACAGATCTATACTCTAGGCCTACATTCATCCTAGCAATTAGTGGGGTTCTACTCTCAAATTTCACTTGATCCCTAAACTTTCAGAAAGAGAGCAAATTGTCGCACATCTATACTATAGGCCTATAATCATCCTAGCAATTAGTGGAGTTCTGCTCTACAATTTCACTTGATGTGCGAGCGTTTGCTCTACTCTTCCTGAATGTTTGAGGACTTGGTAGTATTTAAAAACACCTCAAGTGTCATTGACTAGTCATAGGAAGGCAAGTTCTCCTAGATCAACCCACAAAAAATGAATGAGATTGAAAATAGTAAGCAAGCATATTCAGATTTGTTACTCTTTTTACTCCACCAAATAAAAAGTGTCTTGCTATTAATTGCTCTCTAGAATGAATAATTGTTTGACTATTAGAATGATTAGAAGAATGCATTGAACACCTTTAAATACTAGCACATAACATCAAATTGCACAAACATATATTTAGTCCATTTAAAGTAGAAGGGTGAATGGGGCTAGTGAGCCATATTTGAATTTTGAATTTTAAAATGGAAGGGGACAAGTTTGTGACTATAGACTTGTTTAAGGATGGGATAACACTCAATTAAATGGAAATAGTTGCATAAATAAATGTGATAAGTAGGCCATAAGTTAAATGTACAAGAGTGTGTGTGTGTGTAAATAGACATGATAGATCTAAACATATGGAAATATTCGTATATATAAATTAATTGTAAAAAAAGCTCAACTTTACATAAAATTTAATCATTTGTCACTACATACACACATACATAAAAACATTATCTCAAAATAGACACATATTGGTATATATAAATTAATTATAAAAAAAGCTCAACTTTACATAAAATTTAATCATTTGTCACTACATACACACGTATATAAACATTATCTCAAAATAGACACAAAACTGAATGAGAAATGACATGCATGGCCGTGCACATTTCACCATTAAGGGGTAGAGAGGGGTAGATAGAGTTTTATTTTGTTAAGAGACACCGAACGCCGTTAGGTTAGATAACAGCGCTGACTTTAATCCAATTGCAAGTATCTCATGCCATAGGCCCCACGAGCATAGCAACATCCCAAGCAAGTCATGTGCCCGGAATATGATTGGCGGTTTTCAGGTACACGTCACACCAATAAATGGCATCTATTCATCCAAGTGACTTGTGCTCCATTATTGGTCCTGCTTTACAACGCCGTTAACGTCAGCGCTTACGCAAAGCGCGCACAAGTTAATTATCTTAATAAACCGCTATTGAAATAAGATTGAAAATTATCTAAATCGGTGGAGCCAACTGGTGGGGAAAGTGGGGTTTCCACCAATCGTTTGTTTTGGTGGATGAGATTTGGGTGAATTAGGTGGAGGACATAGTGATTATGTTGCTGAGTTGGAGAAGACCAAACTTACTCTTAACATATGCCCTAATTTTGGGAGTAGGTTGGAAGAAATTAAGTATAGTGAAATGGATACCTCTCATATATTTTTAGTATTGAATTCGAAAAGTTAAAGAATATTGACTTTTATGATTCAGATATTTATTTGTTTATGGTACTAGTTTGACATTGGTTATAATGGTATCCCGCAATTTGTAACAATAAGTTGAAGGAGATCAAATTTATCAAAAGAGTTACCCCTTAGTCCTTGGTGTGATTCCAAAATGAAGAATTTAGAGGGGATTTGATTATGCATGGAGTTGAAGGAGACAAGTTTTGGCATATGGTTGGTAGAAACTTGACATTGTAAAAAATGTACGCATTAATTCTTCAGTGTAAGTTGAAGGGGATTATGTTTGACATAATGGGATACCTCTTAGTTCTTGGGTTTGAAATCTAGAGTACTAAATTGATGGAACAAGTACCTCTTCGTCCTTGTTGCTAATTCAAAAAGGTCTACATTAGATGGAGTAAGTACATCAAATTTCTCCGTGTGAAACACTAATGGCAAATTTATTGAAGTATGCATTAAGCAAAAGGAGACTAATAGAATAGGTACTCCTTAATATTTGACACTAAGTTGAAGGACATTAAATATGGAAGTAAAGGCACCCTCAATCCTTAACATAAAGGCATACAAAATTGATGGAATAGGTACCTCTAACTTGAATCAAATTGAAATTTGACAAAAATGGGCACCCTCTATCCTTGGGCAAAATTGGCAAAGAGAACCAATTATTTAAGTCAAAGGAGACCAAAATTGGTGGAAGTAATATCCCTTCATCATTTACATCGAGTTAAAGGAGATCTACATAAGGGAATAATTAGCTCTCTGTTCTCAACTAAATTGAAGGAGATCTCAGAATCGTTGTGATAAGAACCCCACAAACCTTGAGACTAAGTCAAAGGAGATTAAATTTAACAGAATAAACACCCTTCAATCTTTATCACTACACCAAAGAAACCAATTTTTCCATAATCATCACATCTATATTCCTTCACACTAAATCAAAAGAGATCAAATAATACCATAAAACTAAATCAAATTTGATTGTAACAAAAAGTCTACAACTTATGATACTAAATTACAAATTTTGACACTAAATTCAAAGAAATCAAATTCGATACTAAACTTAACAATACATTAAAAAATTATATTCAAAGAATCAAAGCAACACACAATCCGTAACACTAAACCAAAGAAAACTATAAACTTTTCCCCTCTTTCCTTTTTTTCCCAATAAAAATTATAAAAAACTTGACGCCATAAATAACTTATATTTATCTCTTCCCACATCCTGAAGCAATCCCAACCGCCCGTCTGGAAGCATCGAGACGATCAGACGGCTTCCACAACACAGCATCTAGATCCCCCAGTCAACAGAGCCTCGCCACGTGTCACATCACCAGACCTTCAAACACAATTTAACCACGATAATTTAATTTTTAACTTTTGACCCGAGAAAAAACCACGTAAAAATAACTATATATACATACATATAACGAAACCAAGTTTGAACGCCAACATTTATGTTATTTGACAGTTCGTTAACTACCATAATCATTACACGCTTAAAACGTTTTTTTTTTTTGTGTTGTGAACGCAAATGGTTTATAGAAAGATCCGTTCTGAGCATTATACGTAAATTTAAGTCTACGGCAGGTTACAGAAGTCTCAGATCTTTATACCCAAACTGACGAGAATCACATATCTGAGCTCTTTTGGGGATCGAAACCGGGACCAGTATTGATATATACAGTGAATATATATCATAGTATAGTATTTACAGGGAGTACATAAATTTCTCACCTCTTTGTGGGTGTATATTTATGTTCAATGGCAGCGGGAGCCGAGGTGCCTCAGCCCGTGAGAGCTATTATGAGCGGCAGGGACAATGGTTTCTGCATGACTAACGATAATACTGACGGGGATTCCAAGGACAGGTACTGTGAAATGATAACAGGGAAGCCACCCAGGCCTTTTGCAGCTATTCGCCATTGCATTAGCACTGCCCGGCTTGCAGAGCCGTCTGAATCTGAGTTGGTATGAACTTTTTTTCTTCCTTATTTTAGCATTTCATTTTTAGATTTTTTTTTTACCCCCCTTTTCAGGCTTAAGAGGTGATGTTATTGATTATATGTCTTTAGGACGCATGTTATTTATATTGATTTGTTCATCCAATTGATTTATAAGGATACCCAATTCGGTAGATCTTGATATTGGAGTTTTTTAAGCGTGGTTTTGTGAATCTGTGAAATTTTAGTTTTTCTAGGTTTTGAGCTTGTGATCAGGAGCAGGCAAAAGCTTTATGCAGACTTTTATTATTGTTATTGTTTTTCTGGGCCGTCTGGTATTGAGGGGGGTGAATCGTTTGCTGCAGAATACTGCTTGTATGTGTATTAAATTTGGGATTCTAGGAATTCTCCGTAAATTGTTTGTTTTTCATTTTCAGCGTGCTTTTGTAAATCTGTGTAGCTGTTCAGGGTTTGAACTTGTGACCAGCACAAGGATGAATATGTTTCCAGTCTCTGCTTTTTATTTCCCGGTATTGGGATTGGGTGTGTCAAGGCTGTTGACCCATTTGCATGACACTGTTTGGTTGTCACTTAGATTACTTTTTTCATTATTCTCTTGCAAATCCGAGTAATTAGAGTTTCAGGTTTTAATCTTGTGACCTGTAACAGAAAAATTATATTTGCAGATACCACATCTTTTTCCTGTAGAATACGGTATTGGGATTGGGTGTGTGGGCATATTGACTTATTTGCGGGGCTTTGCCTGCTTGTATCTTCAGTCTAGGATACTGGGAGGTGGGAACTACTGTAAAGCTTTTGCTGTAAAGCTTTTGGATAGTTAATGTCACAGATCTAAATATTATGATTCATGTATCCTTCAGTTTAATTTCTCTGAAGAATTTGTTTAGGGTTTGAGCTAGTGACTACCATAGAACTCGTTCTGAACTTTGCATGCACATCTCTTGTTCTTTTTTTTGGGTAGATACTTGTTTAGATTTGGGCATTGCTTGTGGGATTGAACCCATATTAGATTCTGGGAATTGCTTGTGGTATTGAACTCAGACTTCGACATGGTATCCTATTGTTTGTGTACCTGGGTAGATCATATCAAATGCCTGTCCGCAAAAAACTCATGACTTCCAACTAGTGAAATCTTAACCTGATGAACTTCTCTAGGCTTAATTCCTGTTTAGCAGGATTGAATGGATTATATTGTAAATATACTTTGTTGCTTAACTAGTTAACTTATGACATAACCTGAAAGAATGTTCCCCTTCAATTGATCTGTCTGATTTGTTCTTGTTTTCAATCTATAGTTCTTGATTCAAGAACAGGGATTGAAATTATAAAAAAAAAAAAAATTACAAACAAACTGGTGTATATTTCATGGAGGAAATATTGAATTTTTGATGCTGTTGGCTTCAGGAGCTTGATGCTAAAAGTTTGCTTTCGAAGTCGTCTGCTGAAAATGGGAAGACATTTATTCCTGTCTTCCGCTCTGGTAGCTGGGCTGAAATAGGGCCCAAGCGATACATGGAAGATGAGCACATCTGTATTGATGATCTGGTGGAGCATCTTGGTACAGTTTCTGAATTCCCAGAGCCAGGCGCTTTCTATGGGGTGAGCATTGTTATTTTCTTGCCCTCTATATCACTAGTTTTGTGCCATTTTTCTCTTTTGTTTGTTAGATACTGAATCTTTGACAGTCACGGGAAATTCATATTCCAGGTTCCTTAGACAGGCAAAATATGATTAATTCCTTAGACAGGCAAAATATGATTAATGTCTCCTTGGATTGTGTAACAGCTTTGTTGTGAAATGCTTACACGACATGTTTGTGGTTGAGTAAAGTAATACAGATTCATATTGTTCAAATAATAGCACATGAATTATAGACTATATGGAATGCAGTTCAGAAAAAATATTAGTCAAGTGCAATCCCACCATATGATCCAAATTAGATTTATTGATATCTACAAGATGAGAAGAGGAAGTATTGATTTAAATAATTTTGTACGGTTGCACTTGATTCATGTATTCTAAGGAATCCTAATGAATTTACTTCAGTAATTTCGGACTCCTGATGTTCAGACTAGTTAAACACACGATTAATTTTATTGAATTTCTCGACTCTTAACAACTAGACAAAAAGAATAACTTTGATTATTTTTATGAAGCATAGGAATAGCTAAATAGTCAGGTTGAAGTTTGACAGCCACTCCTGACCGTCAAGTTACTTTTTCATGATGGATCGACACTCTCTTAGTCTTCGCTAATCTGTGCCATAAGTTATAACTGAATGTCAAACATGAGTACCTAATAACTGGCACAAAGCGCAGCCCTACAAAAAATGTTCAATATTTAACATAACAAGTGCAAAAATTAAATGTTAGCTCTGGGATCATAAAGGGGCAGAAATGGTTATCTGTTTTATAGCTAGAAAGATGGAATTGTATATATTATAATTTGACAGTAAATATGAAATTCATTATCATAAACAAATTCCTTTCTATTATTACTCCTTTTATGGTAGTATATGGCAATTTTGTAGTCAATGAATAGATATTTTAAAACAATCTTTAAGAAATACATTCTAGTAGGTAAAATCATGTTCAGGAGTATATAAGGGAATCTAAATATTCTAATGTGTAAGCTATGTAGAGTTTTAAAATGATTTGAAAATTTTGGAAGTAAACAATTAAGAAGCTTTGCCTGACATGAAATAGAAAAGAGTAGTCTTTATTAAATTCTTTGAAGTTAAACCAACATGTTATCCTTCAGTTACTAACATATAAAGAGAAACTGTCAATAACAAAATCACTCCTAGCTAAAAAGTTTACCTTAATGACAGAGGCCAAATATAAACATCTCCTTTACTAGCCCCCACCAATTGTTTGGCAGGAAACTCCTTAAATCTGATCTCCATCACAAATGGAGATTACAAGCGGACCATTTTGGGAGGCATTTCTTTATGCTATTAAAATATAGCTGAAAGAAAATGCCAATGAAGTCAGAAGTCAAAAGTAAGCCAATATTTTGGTGGGTACAACTTTGCAAATGCTTTTAAAGATACTGATGAAAGGCATCATCCCATTGATTACATTTTGTATTGCAACAGAAACTCCAGCCTTAATAGTCACAAATGCTTATCTGGGGTTGACATAACTTTCAACCTCCCAGTGAATATTCATCCCTGGCAATATTCATACTTAGATTTGTATCAAATACACTGGATATGGTTATGACAGGTAACCTGAAGTATCCGGTAACTTAATATAAAAGAATTTTGAAATTTTCCGAGTCCTTGCACAAAACATATAAAATCGTAAGGAAGTTCTAACAAATTTTTAGATTTTTGCCAAACTCATTGATATTTTTCTTAAACTTATAAATGTGTGGTTCCTTAAAGTTTGGGTTATGGATGAGTCCACGATTCACTAGATGAGGAACCAGATTCCATTTGACTTAGAAGGGAGTTGATGACCCCTTGCAACCTTGCTACACCCTGTGCATCTGTCCTCCCTGCCTTACCCCTTCTATCACCACCGTGCACCAGCTTTTGCATCTTCCCAAAACACCTATTGCTACCAAAAGTAACCCTAAGCGTCAAATAGAGTCAAGCCCTCCTCCTTCCACCGTTAAAATCTCCTGCCAGCAGCAAGCACTATTGGCTTGGGCCCACAGCTGGCTATTGAGGGTGCACAGCAGCATACCTACATGCGTCTCCATGTTTCCCAAGAATTTTGTGCTATTCTGATTTTTTCTTTTTTTTTTTAAATGCGCCTGGTAAACTTTTTAACGTGACCGGCGACGCTGGTGCGACACGCCCTCCGGCTCCACGCGAATGCTTTTGCCCAGAGCAATGAACCGGTGAGGCCACAACTGGGGGACCTCATCCCCTAGAAAGAACACTTCAAACCCGCGAGCTCATTGGCCCAGCGAAGGCGTAAAGCCTTGCGAGCTCGTTGGCCCAGCGGGGGTTTGAACTCTGGTGGCCGCCACTACATCCTGAGCGACTTAGCCACCGAACCATGCCATCATCGGCGTGCTATTCTGATTTTAATTTTGTCCTAGAATTTGAAATTTTTAAGAACAATTGGAACTGGTCTATATGAAAGATAATCAACGACTATAGATTCCAGCTCCAAGAATTATGAAACTAGAAAGGAGAAGTTATATAGGAATTAGAACAGTTATTTGCCTGCAGAATCTATATGAAGTAAGATATAGAGTTTTCTAGGCTAAGCTAAGCCAGTAATACTAAATTTAAATAAAACTTAAATGCCAAAACTCTGCAGCCCGTCCTATAATGTAGTTGGAAAGTGTCTTTAGCTTTCTTTAATGTTCAGTATGCACTTAAATAATAAAAGAGTTAAAATGGTTGGATTGATGGGTAGCAAGCATATAGCTGTCTAAATGGATTTCATGGTCATACTATGTTTATAAATGATTTATATAGTGAGAAATGTAACACAGAAGTAATGTAAGGAAAATGGAAGTAGAGCATCTCTATTGACTTATGTAGTTTTCTTTACGATATTTCCTTATTTTAGAAGGATAAAAGTTATAGTGGAGATAAAACTTGCCTTTTCTTCTGTTATTTGCTCATATAACTTTCAAATATGAAGTGGTTTTCCAAATATCTTGTTATCCAATATCAGAGTTTTTTTCCACAGGTATTTGATGGTCATGGAGGAGGCGATGCAGCAATATTTATTCGGAAAAATCTTCTGAATTTTATTGTTGAAGATTCTCATTTTCCAAATGCTGTTGGAAAGGCTATGAGGAATGCATTCATGCAGGCTGATCATGCTTTTGCAGATGCCTGTTCTGTTGACAGCAGCTCTGGCACAACAGCTCTGGCAGCTCTTATTTTTGGAAGGTAAGCACTTGAAGCCTGCTTATTTTGAATAAAACATCAGATTTCTGCCTACTTTGATACAGTGGCCTATTTTTCTGCAGATCTGTTATTTCTTTAGTTTATTGTTGGTTCTGATTAGATGAATGTTCGTGTTGCTTTGCAGGACTATGATTGTTGCTAATGCAGGGGATTGTCGTGCAGTGTTGGGAAAGAGGGGTAAAGCAATTGAGATGTCAAGAGACCACAAGCCAAACTGTAGCATTGAGAGGCTACGTATTGAATCACTCGGAGGCTGTGTATATGATGGCTACTTGAACGGTCAACTATCAGTTGCAAGGGCATTAGGAGACTGGCACATGAAAGGAACAAAAGGCTCCAGCTGTCCTCTGAGTGCAGAACCTGAGTTGAGGGAGGTTGTACTTTCAGAAGAAGATGAATTTCTAATAATTGGTTGTGATGGTCTCTGGGATGTTATGACTAGTCAGTGTGCTGTCAGTATTGTTCGGAGAGAGCTCATGTTGCACAATGATCCGGAGCGATGTTCGAAGGAACTGGTTCGAGAAGCCCTTAATCGGAATACTTGTGACAATCTGACAGTAGTAGTTGTCTGTTTCGCAGCCGATCCTCCACCACGTATAGAGCATCCTAGATCAAAAGTCAGGAGGAGTATTTCTGCTGAAGGTCTAAATAATCTGAGAGGTTATATTGATTGCCCATTAAGGAATTGAATGCGGGAAGTACTTTTACTAGTGTTTGAACAGGTAGGTTCAGTTGATTTGATGAAAGCTTTCATTACTTGAAACGAGACATTCAATGAGAGCAGACATTTAGCCCTCAAACCTCTTGTTTCTTTATTATGAAAGTTATTTCCATAATTTAAAAGCTTAATATTTGCCATAGAGGTGGAAATGTATCCTAGATTTGCAGACCTTAGTTATGTAAGCCAACAAAAGAAGATAGCATCCAGGCTTCTAGAGTTGATTTGGATGTATTGTCAGAAGGGTTGTGAAGTAAACAAGACAATGAAAGAAAGAGCAACTCGTTTGCTCAAACACTGGCCAGCCTCAGAAATATGCCGATCTTTGCAAATGTGGCATGGAACAAGGGGTGGGTGACATTAGTCATCATTTTCATGCTGAAAGCTGGCTTCTAAAACATTGGCCGCCAGAAAAGGTGGAAATATTTATGACCAATTCTTGATGTAGAAAATGGGGTTGCCATCATGTTTGATTGAATATTGATTGGCAGCAATGCAGTTGCACTAGTGTGCAGCTACTGAATAGCTTTTTGTTGCCACTGAGTTAGGATCATCTCATTTGTCAGGACTTTTTGTTGCCATTGAGTTAGGATCATCTCATTTTTCAGGAGGATAACAAACCTTCTATGTAATATTTCATTTTTTGCCGGGGGGGTGGTTGTCCATTGCCTTTGTCCATTCATTGCACCTAATTGGTAGGAAATTGATATTTTACAACAAAGGCAATAAGAACATTGGCAAAGTCCAGAAATGTCTGGCAATCTTGTAAATCTGTACTTGGTTTCCTTGTAAATTTCAAAACAATCTGAAATCTTTCTGACAATGTAACTTTCAGAGCGTAAACAAATTTTGATTATCCCATGTTTCCATTCAAAATAGTCACTTTTGCATTGCTTCATTTGATGCCTATGCCAGTAATAAGTTATCTGAGGATTATTTGGATGCTGTAGAATTCAGAACCGAGATGCTATCAAGACATTGTTTTAAAATCAGCTTTGAGTCCACTTACAACTATAAATTATTTTCACGCAGTCAAACAAAACAAAGGGAGCATCTGCTAGGGATTTGTGCACTCAAAAAAAATCTTTATTGACCTAATTGGCAGGACAGTTTTTTTTGAAGTGCTTGTTAGGTTGATATTGGTTTAATAGTATTTAAGATTTATATGCTGGACTTTTGGGGGGGATGGATGACTTAGCTTTTCAATTGTGTCTTTCAAAAGGGAATTTAAAATGGTGTACCAATTTAAAATCTTTTGATATTTTATATGCGACTTTCTTAGCGCTATAAGAATTTAGAATTATGTAACATTATTGCAAGGACTTTTTTAGTAATACATATTTAAATCATCTTTTTGGTTGGAAACATTACTGTGTTCAATTACATGCCAAAATAGGGTACAAAATATAGCAAATCTGATGAAAGAAAGTGGAGCGCTCTTCCTTGATTGGGTCACTCTGGGAGATTTATCAGACAAGCACAAATATAAAGCTTCGGAAATTAATCATAGCCAAGCAAATATAAAATGTAAATTGAGTTTATTGAGGTTTGTAAGGTGTCGTTTTAGGACAGGAGGATTTATTTGTATTTACCTTATTATATCCCTTTTGAGTTTGGAAGGCGTAGGATTTTGATCTGTAAGACTTGGCCTGAAATAAAATGCCTGTATTACCTTGACATTTACGTTCCTCTCTCTGTACCGATAAAATATGTGTCCAAGGCCTGTGAATGTAATGATATCTGTGCGCGTGCACGTTTACGTACATACCTCGACCTTTGACCTTATAGTTACAAACTACATTTATCACGCAAGCGTTTGTAGGGGAGGAGCAATTGGGGTTTACATCCTCTAGTTTTTTTTAATTAATAAAGCTTTTTAAGTGTAGTGTCTTATAAGCCACCTTCATGCTCAATTGTTGATGTAAGACAATTTTCAATGTATTGTTTGTTTTTTATGGGACCTTTTAGTGGGAGAAGACCCAGCAGTTGTGCTTTTCAATTTCATGTCTCTTAAAATTATAAAGATAATTCTATATGTAATGTAGTGTGATGTTTGTTTGTAACGGGAGCTTTTAGGGAAGATGACTCAATAGTTGTGTATTTAAATCTTAATTTCATGTCTAATAAAATTATATGTAGTGATTTGGATTTTGAATGATTCAAATTTTTATAGCAGTTTATTTCGATTTTGAATGATTCAAATTTTTATAGCAGTTTATTTGAATGACTATAAGTTTTAGGTCAACATCATCAAATTTGATGCCACATACACCTCAAAATATACCTATAGTTGTGTTCAAAGTCATGTTTTGTTGCTGCACCCATGTGGTATCACATACTTCGGTATTTTTTGGATTTAATTAATGCATTTCATTCAATTATTAGTAATAATAGTCAACACTAAGAACTTTCAAAGTTGGAATTAATAGTTCTATACTATTAAAAATAGTGGTATTTAAATCTAAAAATGTTATCTCAATTATTACAATGCATTCAATTATTGGGTCCTTCCCTATGTAATGGTATTATCTATATCTTTTTAGGATTTTTAATTACGTAAGATTATTTTTAATTGGATGGGAAGCTATTCAAGTTGGAAAGAGCCCGTATGTCGCAAAAGTTGCAATAAGACAACTATCACATTATAGTTTACATAGAGAATTTAAAGTGAAATGCAGGCTCTACACATATGGTTAAAACTTATAATCATTATCATTTTAATGACTTTTTTTTATGAGTAGTCATTTTTCTATGACCTTTTAAATCATTTATATTGGCAAATAATTTCAAAGCACACAATCACCTCTAAACATTTGTTATTGGGAAGAAAAATGCTAGAAATTAAAAATCCACCTTCAAGCTTTTACCCATCTAAACTTGTTTTAAATTGAAAAATGTTACACTCTTGTATATTAACTTATCAAGTTATATCCTAAATATTGTTGAGTTTTATATTTTCAAAAGATTGCCTAATTTTTTTTGAAAAATATTTATGCAAATTTGGTCGTCAATGATAATTTACCATGCAGAGTCAATCATTCTTAACAAACAAAAAATAATTATAAAAATTGAAACTATTAAAGATTTCTAACTCATTACAATTGAGAAATACTAACCATAATTTTCTATTCGTGCATATCATTAAATATTATCTTTTTGGTTGGTATGGATAATTGGGACTATCTACCATAGCCCACTGTATATAGAACACTAATATTACGCAAATCAATTTACATACTAGATTAATATAATTCAATGTATATAGAACATTGATGTTCCCAAATCAGTATAATTTTATGTTTGATTCTTTAACATTGCATGAGTAATAATACTAAGATCTTCCAAATGATACGATATAAATAAAATTGCAAGGTGCTATTGCATGTATAAGTATAATTCTTTAACAAATATCTTTTTTTTTCCATAAAATAATGATGTAAGTAGAACAAATTTATCAAATGCCATTTGATAAATTCCAAAATACAAGCTTTATTTCGATAAATTACTTCAGCACCATGGGGAGAGGGAGGTATCATAGAGACATTTTACCACCAACCACAAAACCTAAATTTCTGTGTACTCTATTTATAAAACAAACATGGCCCTTTCTTATGTAGAAGGCATCACTTAAAAACAATTAGAAGAGAGAGGGACTTAAGAATCATGGGTGAACTAATACACATTTTCACAACGTAATATATAATTACACGATCCCACCCTAACTCTCAATTATATGCACATGTATACAACAATTCTAACTTAAAATATGAACTTGTGCTATCAACAAAAAAATCATATTAACTACGATTCATGCTATTAGCACCATAGGTCGTAATCTCGCTAAACTTGTGGAATGCCACTTGTGTGCATGCAGAAATGAACATAAAAGAACAAGTTAAACTAGTTTAACCTACTATATTCACAACTACAAGCAACCTCAAGATTAGACTAAAGAAAGCTTACAACATGAATGAAAACACATAATTCTCACCCAAAGCCTCCTTGTTGCACACAAGCAAGTGTGGTTCTGTCCAATGATTGATTGTGATGAGAAGGTGGATGTCAATTGCTCACAACAACAGAGTAACTTTGCATCAAGTGAGTAAATCAACACCTTTGAATTGGCAATAAAACATGATTTCATCATAAGCCATAGGCAAATTGTGATTTGGTTCTCAGACTATTTTTTGGGCCCATGGTAGGATGTTTTAAAGCAAGCCAAGTGGTCAAAATAGTAAAACAAATAGCTATACAAACACATCAATAATTATATAGAAATGTTGGCCTCATAGTAACCAATGATCCTAAAACCTCTTATTGCATTAACAAATCCTATTAGAGTATGTTATCCATTCTGAGTATTGTGAAGAAGACCTTAACTTTTATGTAGAACTCCAATATAACTTGACATGGGTCTGATAGTGTGTTTGTTGGGTGCTTATACCACATAACATTCCCAAAACCATATGTAAAGAGGTATAAAGATTAGATCATGGAAGTTGAACAAGGCAATCGATGAACCATTCAACAAGAACACAAATTTTAAGCTAGACAACCAAGATTTATGGGTTTAAAATAGAACAATTCAACTTTCTATTTGAATCCAAAAATAGGCAAACAAACCGCCTCTTTTAATGTAAAAATTAGCAAAAAATCCCTTTAATTTTCAATGTAAAAAGCAACAATTGTTCCTTGTTTTTTCAAAATAAACCCAATAATATTTCTTTTGAAGGAGTAAGTAAAGTGTCCTTGATGGATCCCCTATAGGGAAGTGTCCATGAGAAGATCATGACCACACTAGTGCTCAATGACTATACAACCATGAAATTTGGAATGTGAATTGAACGAGCATTATTTCATCTTCTAGTGTGTGTAGGAGAACTTCTAGAGCTGGGGAGAACCTTTTTGTTTGCATAAATCTAAAAAAATAGGTAAAAACTAGCACTTGAAATAGGGAGGAAAAATAAAGTTGTCTTGATCAAATGGAGAGAGGGTTCAATTGTTAATAGTGTGATAGAAGGATTAAGCCAATAGAATCTTCCATTGAATGAGCAAGGCCTGGTAGCTTGCATCCAAGCAATCTATTGTACTTGGTAATTTACTAATTTGAATATAGGTAGAATGGTATTTTTCGCTACAATAGTTTAGGTTTTCTCTTTTTAAAGGGTTTCAAGGATCAAATAATGAGGGTTCTTTTGGGATCCTCACCCAAGAAAAAGGGTCTATAGAAATTATTAGAAAATAGAGGCACCTATGTCAAAAAATATTAGACAAATCCCTATAGAGCTTGAAGGCTAACCATATAGAGCCCAAAATATAATTACAAAAATGGATTTCAAGACTTGGGATCTAAACTAGACCATCCCAGAAAAAAACACAAAATGATCAAAAGAAAATTAAAAAGGGCCCAATTTAGCACCCTACCCCATAGCCACGTCAACAAGTTCCACCTCCTCCCAACTTAAGCACACACTCGTAGACTTCCATGAAACCAAACTAGGAGAGCCACCACCATCTTGAACCATCTCCCACTTCCCTTCTCCCTCTTCAACTAGAGGATGCTAAATGGGTGGGAAAACACCTTACCTTCTCATAGATCCGTGGAACATATCATCTCATAAAGAGGGAAGGGAATATGGAACCACTAAAACCACATTTCCTTCCTTGTGAGTGACAAACAAAGTTTTAACTCTTAAGAGAATCTAAAAAACCACTACCACATCCTCTTATCACTAAAAAAAATATATCTCAGCTGACATAGGGCCTCTTAAAGAAAATGATAGAGTACAGCCAACTAAATCATCATACAAATCTTCCATGACCTCATCTACTACCCTAGACCAGACAAGACCACTGAGCAAATCCATTATCGCAAGGTAAATTAGCCACCAATGCACCCAATTTGGCAACAAAATTTTTAGTAATGGAGCTTGCCACTCGATAAGCACCGTTATTTTCCAAGCCATTAGGACCTAGGATTCTCTTAACTATGTGGAGAGTGGATAGATTTGGAAGCGAGAAAATTGCCTTTAGGTGGCACTCTAAGATTGTGCCCTTCCAAAGAGGATCTCATCTAGACTACACATTTTGTACACCCCAAAAACTAGAAGCATCTAGAACAAAGACACACTAAAGGAACCAACTACAACTATAAATTATTTTCACGCAGTCAAACAAAACAAAGGGAGCATTGCTATGGATTGTGCACTCAAAAAAAATCTTTATTGACGTAATTGGTAAGAAAGTTCTTTTGAAGTGCTTGTTGGGTTGATATTGGTTTTATAGTATTCAAGATTTATATGCTGGATTTTTTGGGGGGGATGACTTGGCTCCTCAATTATGTCTTTCATAAGGAAATTTTCAATGGTGTACCAATTTAAAATCTTTTGATATTTTGTCTCCAAAATTTTTAGTGAGCTATATAAGAATTTAGAATTTATATAATATTATTGAGAGGACTTTTTTAGTAATACATATTTAAATCACCTTTCTTAGTGGGAAACATTACTGTGTTAAAGTACATGCCAAAATATGGTATAAAATATAGCAAATCTGGTGAAAGAAAGTGGAGCACTCTTCCTTGATTGGGTCACTCTGGGAGATTTATCATACAAGCACAAATATAAAGCTTTGGAGATTAATCATAGCTAAGCAAATATAAAATGTAAATTGAGTTTATTGAGGTTGGTAAGGAGTTGTTTTAGGACAGAAGGATTTATTTGTATTTACCTTATTATCCCTTTTGAGTTTCAAAGGCGTAGGATATTGATCTGTAAGACTTGGCCTGAAATATATGCGTGTATCACCTTGACGTTTATGTTCCTCTCTCTGTACCGATAAAATATGTGTCGAAGGGCCGTGAATGTAATGATATCTGTGCGCGTGCAAGTTTACGTACATACCTCGACCTTTCATCTTACAGTCACAAACTACATTTATCACGTTTAAGCGTTTTATAAGCTTTTTGTTTTTTTAATTAATAAAGCTTTTGACGTGTAGTGTCTTATAAGCCACCTCCATGCTTAATTGTTTATGTAAGATAATTTTCAATGTATTATTTGTTTTTAATGGGAGCTTTTAGTGGGAGATGACCTAGTTGTGCACTCCAATTTCATGGTGTAGCAAACTAAAAAGATAATTTTATATCTAATGTAGTGTTTGTTTGTAATGGGAGCTTTTAGGGGGAGAGAACCCAGCAGTTGTGCATTTAAATTTTTTTTATGTTTTGTAAAATTCTATGTAGTGATTTTGAATGATTCAAATTTTTATAGCATTTTATTTGACAAGTTCATTGTTTAACCTTAAAGGATTAGGTTAACATCATCCAATTTGATGTCATATTAACATGTTTTTGTTGAGGTGTCATTTATGACACCCCAAAATATACCTATAGTTGTGACTAAGTCATGCTTTGTTGTTGTACCCATGGGGCATCACATACTTTGTTATTTTTTGGATTTAATTAACACATTTCATTCAATTATTAGTAATAATAGTCAACACTAACAACTTTAAAGTTGGAATTAATAGTGTTATACTATTAAAATAGTGGTATTTACATCTACAAATGTTATCTCAACTATTACAATGTGCTCAACTATTGGGTCCCGTGGAATGGTATTATCTATAACTTTTTAGGATTTTTAATTATGCAAGGTTATTTTTAATTAGTCGATAGGCTTTTATATGTGAGCATTATAGTGCTCGGAACGGTCTCACACCGTAAAAAAATTCACGCCGGAAAATTTTCTAAAGTCGCCAGTTGTTCCTATTGGCATATTCCTTGAACCTCCTATGGGTGCAAGTGCTAGTTGTATGGGAAGGTATTTAAGCTGGAAAGAGCCCATATGTTGCAAAAGTTGCAATAAGACACCTATGACATTATAGTTTATATAGAGAATTTAAAGTGGATTGCATGCTCTACACATATTGTTAAAACTTATAATCATTATCATTTTGATGACTATTTTTTATGAGTAGTCATTTTTCTATAACCTTTTAAGTCATTTATATTGGTGAATAATTTCAGAACACACAAACGCCTCTAAACTTTTGTTATTGGGAAGGAAAACGATAGAAGTTGAAAATCCGTCTTCAAGCTTTTCACCATCTCAACTTGTTTTAAATTGAAAAATGTTACACTTGTATATTAACCTGTCAAGTTATATCCTAAAGATTGTCGAATTTTTTTGTTCAAAAGATTGCCTAATTTTTTTTGCAAAATATTCATGCAAATTTGATAGTTGATGATAATTTACTGTGTAGATTTAGCCATTCTTAACAAACGAAGAATAATTATAGAAATTGAAACTATTAAATATTTCTAACTCATCACAATTGAGAAAGACTAACCATAATATTCTATTTGTGTATATCATTAAATATTACATTTTTCTATTGGTATGAATAATTGTGACTATCTACCATAGCCCATTGTATATAAAACATTAATATTACTCAAATCAATTTACATACTAGATTAATAAAGTTCAATGTATATAAAACATTGGTGTTCCCGAATTAATATAATTTTCTATCTTCCAAATGATACAATATAAATAAAATTGTGAGGTGCTATTACACGTATGAGTATAATTATTTAACAAATATACATTTTTTCATAAAATAATGATATAAGTAAAACAAATTTATCAAATGCATTTGATAGATTAAAATATAAGATCTTTATTTGAAGATGATTCAATCAACAAATTACTTCAGCACCATGGGGAGAGGGAGGTATCATAGGGACATTTTACCACCAACCACAAAAACCTAAATTTCTTTGTACTCTATTTATAAAACAAATATGCCCCCTTCTTACGTGGAAGGCATCACTTAAAAACACTTGGAAGAGAGGGACTTAAGAATCATGGGTGAACCAATACACATCTTCACAACATAATATATACTTACACAATCCCACCCTAACTCTCAATTATATGTACATGTATACAACAATCCTAACTCAAAATATGAACTTGTGCTATCAACAAAAAATCATATTCAATTATGATTTGTGCTATTAGCACCATAGTCGTAATCTTGCTAAACTTGTGCAATGACACTTGTGTACATGTAGAAATGAACATAAAAGAACAAGTTAAACTAGTTTAACCTACTCTATTCACAACTACAAGCAACCTCATATTAGACTAGAGAAAGCTTACAACATGAATGAAAACACATAATTCTCACCTAAAACCTCCTTGTTGCACACAAGCGTGGTTTTGTCCAAGGAATGATTGTGCTGAGAAAGTAGATGTCAAGTGCTCATAGCAGCAGAGTAACTTTACACTCAAGTGACTTATGAAATAGCTTATGGGAGGTCCATTTTATAGATTTTTTGAGGAGTGGATGGAAGGCTAGGATTGCCTTGAGAGATCAAGGGCTGAGATTGGTTGAGAGGATAGGAGGCATGAGAAGCCTTCAAGTGGCGCTATGTGAATGGTGGTCAAAGGGAGCTCTAAGATTCAAGGGGAATCAAGGGTGAGGATTTGCCTTGGGTGAAGTGGATGGTGATAAATTAAAAAGTAGATTTTTGGAGGGATGTGAAGATCTTGCCCATTCCCAAAGTACCTAGGATAGACAAATCAAGCCCATACTTTTGATCTCATATATACATTTGGGATTTGTATAAAATTTACCTTGATTAATCATGTTTTGGAATGTGCAAATGATTATGGAAGGTTAATGATGTGATTTTGACAACTAATGAAAAGTGGATAGAATAAGGAATTAAACAAATATTGGATTTATTTAATTTTTGGGATGGGATGAGATGGATTTAGATAAATAAATATTTGCATTTATTTATCTAAGGTTGGACTATAGAGGAAGGTTAATTAATTAAATAAATAGTCTTGATTTACTCAATTAACTACAGGTGAATAGTGATTTTATTAATTAAATAAATAATAATAATTTAATTAATTTTGGAAGGAGAGTTAGATAATGATCAAATATATAGGCATTTATTCAATTAATTATAAAAGAAATGTCATGTGATGACCTAATGATGGCTGAAACGGTGATGAGACAATTTCAAGTGTCTACAGCACTATCAAAGTATATTGTGAACACAATTAGGTCTAGATTTCAAAGTCAAAAGGATATCATCTAGGTGTACTTCATGGATAATTGTGTTCTAGGGGGGGAGGAGAGGAACTTGCTTCTACACATGGATGCAGAGTGGCCATCCACAATGACACAGAGGTGTGGTTCACTTACAACTGTTGGAAAAGAAATACACATACTTCCATAGATCCATGTTTAGATCTATAATTCTTACATGACCCGCTCCTAGTCCATACCATTACCAACATTAATAGTTGGTGATGCAATCCAAACCAATACTGCCCATACCACCAACCCCAATTGGAGGGCCCTAGTTTTTGCATGTAATTAAGGTTCTTTGACTTGATTATAAAATGGACCAATATATGCCTCACTCACCTTATTTTAAGATAGGCCCTTGGCCATTGTCTCAAGGTTGACAACAACCAAACTCCTAGTTCACATGCTCTTAAGTCCAACCAATTTTCTAATAGTTTAGTAATTTAAAAAAAGATGAAGAGACTAAATAACTCTAATTCATAAAAGGTTGTAACCATAGAAAAGTATTTGTATGGGGTAATCAGTATTCCATTCCGCTAGTTCTCATACAACTGCATCCTTCGAACAACCATCTATTTAAATGCACTAAATCAAATTTCTTTATTTTTAAGTATCTATTATAACATGTTCTACAACAATGATATTTTTAAATCACAAAACCATGAATGATAAATCTCCCAACAATAGGTACAATAAAATAAGTAGTGTTTAGTTACAAGAGTAAAATGTTGAATAAGTGAGGCATTAGAATAAAAAGTGAAACAATAGGATAGAAAAAGAAAGACAAAGAAAATATCAAATCGATGCTAATTGAAACAACATGTACTCACAGATTTGTGCACTACCTAGGAGCAAATCAACACTTTTGAATTGGCAATAAAACACAATTTCCTCATAAACCATAGGCAAATTGTGATTTGGTTCTTACACTATTTTTGGACCCATGGTAGGATGTTTTCAAGGAAGGCAAGTGGTCAAAATAGTAAAGTAAATAGCTCTGAAAAAACATCAACAATTATATAGAAATGTTGGCCTCATTGTGGATAATGATTGTAAAACCTCTTATTGCATCGACAAATCCTATTGAAGTATGTTATCCACTTTGAGTATTGTGAATAAGACATTAACTTTTATGTACAACTCCAATAAAACTTGACATGAACCTATTAGTGTGTTTATATCACATAACATTTCCAAAACCATATATAAAGAGGGATATGATCAAATCATGGAAGTTGAACAAGGCAATCAATGAACCATTCAAAAGGAACACAAATTTTAAGCTAGACAACTAGAATTTCTAGGTTTAAAATAGAACATGTTTGGTAGAAAAGATAGACCTAACCCAAGAGATTAAACTAGGTCAAAACCCTCTTCTACCAACATTAGAACACAAACCGAGCTTGGCTTCTACCTAAGGAGGAGAGCCAAACTACAAAGGTTTTGTCCCTTTGTTGTATCGAGGAGAATCAACCAAATCCAACCAATCAAGCTAGGGCAAGGTAGAAACCCTAGTTAAGCAAGATTTGTGAAAATATGACTATCAAAAATAAATATAAAAAATCTAACACCACAACGAGATCCATCAGATGGTAGAATAGAACCTGGATCCGAATTCGGGAGCCCAAGGGACCAAGGCGCTTGGATGCCCTAGACCCTAATTAGGGTTTTGAAGAATGTTAAGTTTCCTATGTCTTCGCCCTTCTGTGTTCCTACTTCCTGTAACTTATTTTCTACAGATTCTTCCAGATGCTACCTACACACACACACGAAGGAAAATGGTTGGGTGCTATTTAGGAGCTTGCCTAAGTCAAGCTGCGTGAATGGTGTTTCCACCTCCACAATAGCAATGATGAGATATTAAAGAGTGTGTGCCCTAGGAGGGTAGAGACAAATCTAAAGTAGAATGGAATGTGTTGGTGCCTGAATTGACTGTCAGTTTCCGAGCAAATTTTCATGCAGGCACCATCCCAAAATATCCAAAAGGTTCTAAGTTTTGGCACCCCTCAATGTTTTTCAGCATCTGCATCTCATTTCTTGAGGAGGGGTCTTCGTCTTTTCTCCATCGGCATGAGTTCGTTTTTGTGTCTTCGACATTTCGGTTTGAACTTGAACCCTTTTTTCTCTAAGTTCAATGGTTCAGCGGTTCTGGGTTCAATTTTCTTCTAACGGGTCGCATTATGCATTTGCCTTGCGCAAATATTGCATCGTTGAACCTCCCGCTTGAACCTTTTTGTTTTGGTTCAAGGTTCAATGGTTCGAAGCTTTGTTGCCTATGGGATTATTTTTGATGTTTGAACCTCGGTGTTGAACCATCAGGTTGAACCAGTTCATCGGTTCAATGGGTTCGCGGGGTTGCTTTTGTGTTGCCGACAGATTTGGAATCGGCGTTGAACTTCTCAATTGAACCTCTCTTTTGAACCATCGGCTTGAACCGGTTCGTGGTTCAACGGTTCAATAGTTCAGCGCTTTATGTTTTTGGTCTTATCGGAGTGATCAGCTTCATCAGCGAAAGACTTTTTGGCTGCTCCGATTGTTTTGGTCTAGCCGATGGATGTCCATCGGCGTGTGTTTGGCTATCGACGAAGCGAATTTTTGGGCCCCCAATGTAAGGTGTTTGGCCGATGGGGTGTCATCGGCGTGGGTCTGGCCGATGGAGGAGCAGTGTGTAGCTGGCAAAGTAGGCGTCAGCATAACCTTTGAGGTCGGCAGGAGATTTATGGAGCTGGCCGATGGTTCTTCTCTGGCCGATGTAGAAGTTAGAGGCTTTCGGGAGGTGTTGGTCGGTGAGAGATTTTTGGGTCGGGCCGACGGTGTTAGTCTTGGCGATGGGCTCTCGGGTGATGGCTTGTGTGTCGAGCGCGGCAAAAGCGCTCGACACTTGGTATGTATGCGACTATGCTTTTGAAGCGTCGAAGTTGTCTCCACACCATGCATGTGGGATTTTTCCCCTTGCATTATTTTTGAACCTGCGAAGGACGCGTTTTGGCGGGAATTCCTTTTTGAATGCAGCGACAGTTTTTCAGGTGACTGCGGGTGGTTGAGACCCTTAATGGCGACGGTGCAGGGATGTGGACAATGGTACACATAGTCAGGTCGCCCAATTTGAGAATGAAGACTTCCAGATAGTGGCGCGTGGCTTGAGGCCCCCCTTTGTCTGCTGCATTAACATTTTCTGAGCGCCATTCCTTCTGAGGACTGTATCTGGCAGATTTTTTGTTATAGCCATGTAATTAATTGCTGTGGTACACTTTCTGGCTGTTATAAGCAGACTGTGTTACCATTTTTCAGGTTGTTGAAAGTTGAACATTTTGGCTCTGTAACACAATACAGTTCGTTTTGGTTGCTCTGTACAGCTAAACTTGTGAGTTTATGTATCTCCTGTTGTACGATTTGGCATGAATCCACTAATTTCATGGTTAATCTTATATGAATAATGCTATGTTTGCATGTGTTATGCTGATTCTGTCTCCAATTTTGCATGTATCTTTCTTACTGCAATAGGGATGTCATAAGTATAGACAGCTTAACACTCTGTATTGGGAGATATCTGTAAGGCAGATATCATGTGTATCCCCCTGAAATCTAGTTTTAGCTATTCATGCTGATCATTCACAGGTGTATGTCTACCGACTCCAAGCCCTGGATAGGCACCAATCTAGCTCTGTGTTGAGGTTATACACCATGTCCAGCTTTGCATCCAAAATTCAAATCAAACCCTCTCTTCCTTCCATCTGTTAGTTGTAGGATTAGGAGTAGGAAACCCTTGCATGCTCTCATACCTAACCAGACATTATGTCCAAGAATGTTGCCAACCTTGTGATTTGTTACACAAATCTTGGTCCATACATGAGAGTATTCTGCCTGTTGCTGTCAAGTTAAATCCTTCTGTCATTGAGCCAGTCAAGGTTATACTTTTATCAAATAGGGAAACCCCCCTTGGTGCAGCAGAACCAGAAGTGAAGGGGAGGAGCTCACGCAACCTCCTGTACTCAGTTGGCTGAATCTGCCTGTGCATTAGAACTGGCAAACCCTAATGCTGATTCAGAAGAAAAACCAACAAAATGGCGACTCTGCTGGGGACTGAGAAGTAAAAGTACTATCTAATCATCTCCAGTAATATATCTGTGACCCATCCGAGTCACCAACAAAACAGAAATTGGCGA
The DNA here is from genome assembly GCA_027924645.1 of Cunninghamia lanceolata. Taxonomy (NCBI): domain Eukaryota; kingdom Viridiplantae; phylum Streptophyta; class Pinopsida; order Cupressales; family Cupressaceae; genus Cunninghamia; species Cunninghamia lanceolata. The sequence continues at coordinate 6,392,296 of BSBN01000671.1, read as the reverse complement.
CTCCGCTGGGGAGTCTTTCATGTGAATGATGATGCTCTGCTGGTGGTATGAACTCAGAAAAATATGTGTTGAGCTTTCAGCTGCTGTAAATTTTGTCCTCTCTGGAGAGGTGGCGACTCTGCAAAAGACCTGAATGCACATGAAAGTTGATGTGTGTTGTGACAGAAAATGTGCTTTTCAGACTTCAGCATTTGTATGAGAAAAGGTACCCTGTTTCCTCCCACTTATATTTATTGTTCTACTGCATAAGTTAGATGCCAGGGGAGGCTCTAGGTCTTAGGAATGCAAAGGATGTCTGAAAATAGAAATTTCATGAATCCAAGTATGAATTATCCCATACTCAGTCAGGAAGGGAATGATAAAAGAATAGAAGAGATAAAAAATAGGTTGATATTTTTAGAGGCTAGGCAGGCCCAGTTAAACAGTAGTAACCTTGTTGTGTCTGCCAGTCAGAAAGCTAAACCTCCTGTCAGCCCTTTTGATCCTTTGTATGACCAACTGGATTTGTCATGGGTTGATTATAAAGTAGAAACTATGCCTGCTAGGATATATCGTCAGATGCCTAGATTTAGTGGTCACAGTGTATGTGATGGGAATGCACATATCCAAAATTTTCATGAGTTCATGGGAAAGCATTCATTCAGAGATGAGGATATGTGGATGAGGTTTTTTGTTAGGTCCTTTGATGCAAAAGCAAAAGACTGGTATTTGAGCCTTCCAAAGAGATTTTTTGCCTATTGGGATGAGCTTGCTGACTGTTTCAAAGAAGAATTTGCAGGAGAACCTGCTGATCTTGTTGCAGAATTGATGAACATCAGAAAACAAGATGAAGAGCCATGTGTTGATTTCAGTCATAGGTTTGCAGTAGCCCTTTCACAGATCCCAGAAGTCTTCAGACCTGATATTTCAGCCTGTGTTGGCATATTCTTTGAGGCTTTTGAGGAGGGCTCTAGTGCATTACTGAGGGATTTCAAGGTGACAAGTATGCAGATGGCATACAAGTTCGTAGAAAAAATAGAAAAAATCAGAAATGTGCACCTGCTAAAATCCCTGTCCCCTGGCCTTGGTGTGAGAAATGGTTGTGAAGCTGCAAATGACCAAATGATTATGGCATCATGTACAGATAAAAATGAAAATGAAAGCATAGAGGTTGAGACTGCTGTATTTGAACATAATGCTAACAATACTGCTCAACTGGATTGTTCACCAATTGAGAATGCCAGTGAAAGGACTAGTGAGGATTCCCATTGCAATGATGAGGCATATGACCATGAAAACAATAACGAGGTTGTGGACAGCAATGAGCAATTTTTGGAATGGACCTGTGGAGACAATTGTGAGTATTGTACTCAAGACAGAGAAGATATAAGCAAACAGAGAAGCAGTCCTATGTGTGACCCATTGCCTTCCTTTCAAACACATGGAGATCATGAAGAGCAGTCAGGGATTGAAACAAATGCTAGTTCAGAGCATGATTGTTTTTCATTTGATGGCTGTTTTGCTTATGACACACAAGCTGATACTCCTCCACAGAGGGAATCCATTGGTGATGAAGATGCATGTTCTGCTGCCCATGAACAAATGGCATACTATGATCAAGCTGATGTACCTAGATCACCCATCTTTGACACATATGGTGATGAGGATCTATTTGAGTATGGTGAGGATCTAGACATTGTTTTTGGTTTGGATTCTGTTTCTCATCCTGATGAAAGAGGAAACAACATGCATCAGGTAAGTGACTGTGAAAATGTGCTTGATTTGAAAGAGGTGCCAGAGCCTGATCTTTTCCAGCTTGGTGCTACTATTGGTTGTGTACATGATGTGCACAATTGTGAATTTGAAAGCTTTTCTTTTGAGAGGCCAGCATATGAAATGAGCTCTAATTTTCTTAGCTGTATGATGGACTTCGAGTGCTTCCAATTTTTAGTCTAGCTAGGAAATCATTTTGTAATGCATAGTGATGACAAGTGTTATATTCCATTTGAGTATGCATTGCTTGATACATTCTGCATCCATTTGTTGCCTGATGCTGAGGGTTGTTTGCATAAGGTTGACAGTGACAAAATAAATCAGAAGGTTGAATGTGCAGATGACCAGGTTTGTTTGTGGTCAGATCATGGCAGTACTCTCAGGCTTGACCCAGTGTATGCAGATGAGAACAAGGTGTTTGACAAGGGGAAATATTGGTTTTCCTTTTCTTGGTGGCCTTAGGCCATCAAGTTTGATTGGTGATGCAGATCATGGTAACTTCATGACTCTATTGCCCAATGGATAGGGGACTGGTCTGCATTCCAGAGATCTGGGGTTCTCGCTGCAGTCTTGCACCTACACGTCCCCAATTAGAGCCACTGTTGGTGCCTGAATTGACTGTCAGTTTCTAAGCAAATTTTCATGCAGGCACCATCCCAAAATATCCAAAAGGTTCTAAGTTTTGGCACCCCTCAGTGTTTTTCAGCATCTGCATCTCATTTCTTGACGAGGGGTCTTCGTCTTTTCTCCATCAGCATGAGTTCGTTTTTGTGTCTTCGACATTTCGGTTTGAACTTAAACCCTTTTTTCTCTAAGTTCAATGGTTCAGCAGTTCTGGGTTCAATTTTCTTCTAACGGGTCGCATTATGCATTTGCCTTGCGCAAATATTGCATCGTTGAACCTCCTGCTTGAACCTTTTTGTTTTGGTTCAAGGTTCAATGGTTCGAAGCTTTGTTGCCTATGGGATTATTTTTGATGTTTGAACCTCGGTGTTGAACCATCAGGTTGAACCAGTTCATCGGTTCAATGGGTTCGCGGGGTTGCTTTTGTGTTGCCGACAGATTTGGAATCAGCGTTGAACTTCTCGGTTGAACCTCTCTTTTGAACCATTGGCTTGAACCGATTCGTGGTTCAACGGTTCAATAGTTCAGTGCTTTATGTTTTTGGTCTTATCGGAGTGATCGGCTTCATCAGCAAAAGACTTTTTGGCTGCTCCGATTGTTTTGGTCTGGCCGATGGATGTCCATCGGCGTGTGTTTGGCTATCGGCGAAGCGAATTTTTGGGCCCCCAATGTAAGGTGTTTGGCCGATGGGGTGTCATCGGCGTGGGTCTGGCTGATGGAGGAGCAGTGTGTAGCTGGCAAAGTAGGCGTCGGCATAACCTTTGAGGTCGGCAGGAGATTTGTGGAGCTGGCCGATGGTTCTTCTCTGGCTGATGTAGAAGTTAGAGGCTTTCGGGAGGTGTTGGTCGGTGAGAGATTTTTGGGTCGGGCCGACGGTGTTAGTCTTGGCGATGGGCTCTCGGGTGATGGCTTGTGTGTCGAGCGCGGCAAAAGCGCTCGACACTTGGTATGTATGCGACTATGCTTTTGAAGCGTCGAAGTTGTCTCCACACCATGCATGTGGGATTTTTCCCCTTGCATTATTTTTGAACCTGTGAAGGACGCGTTTTGGCGGGAATTCCTTTTTGAATGCAGCGACAGTTTTTCAGGTGACTGCGGGTGGTTGAGACCCTTAATGGCGACGGTGCAGGGATGTGGACAATGGTACACATGGTCAGGTCGCCCAATTTGAGAATGAAGACTTCCAGATAGTGGCGCGTGGCTCGAGGCCCCCCTTTGTCTGCTGCATTAACATTTTCTGAGCGCCATTCCTTTTGAGGACTGTATCTGGCAGATTTTTTGTTATAGCCATGTAATTAATTGCTGTGGTACACTTTTTGGCTGTTATAAGCAGACTGTGTTACCATTTTTCAGGTTGTTGAAAGTTGAACATTTTGGCTCTGTAACACAATACAGTTCGTTTTGGTTGCTCTGTACAGCTAAACTTGTGAGTTTATGTATCTCCTGTTGTACGATTTGGCATGAATCCACTAATTTCATGGTTAATCTTATATGAATAATGCTATGTTTGCATGTGTTATGCTGATTTTGTCTCCAATTTTGCATGTATCTTTCTTACTGCAATAGGGATGTCATAAGTATAGACAGCTTAACACTCTGTATTGGGAGATATCTGTAAGGCAGATATCATGTGTATCCCCCTGAAATCTAGTTTTAGCTATTCATGCTGATCATTCACAGGTGTATGTCTACCGACTCCAAGCCCTGGATAGGCACCAATCTAGCTCTGTGTTGAGGTTATACACCATGTCCAGCTTTGCATCCAAAATTCAAATCAAACCCTCTCTTCCTTCCATCTGTTAGTTGTAGGATTAGGAGTAGGAAACCCTTGCATGCTCTCATACCTAACCAGACATTATGTCCAAGAATGTTGCCAACCTTGTGATTTGTTACACAAATCTTGGTCCATACATGAGAGTATTCTGCCTGTTACTGTCAAGTTAAATCCTTCTGTCATTGAGCCAGTCAAGGTTATACTTTTATCAAATAGGGAAACCCCCCTTGGTGCAGCAGAACCAGAAGTGAAGGGGAGGAGCTCACGCAACCTCCTGTACTCAGTTGGCTGAATCTGCCTGTGCATTAGAACTGGCAAACCCTAATGCTGATTTAGAAGAAAAACCAACAGAATGCTATAACAAACATGAAGTAAAGAAGTCACCATGAGCATGGAAACCCTAGCATGCTTAATGCAACGTCACAACTTGACTCAAGAAGTTGGTGTATCCCAAATAAGTAGAAATATATCCACAAGACCTGCAAGAAGTTAGTGCAACAAAAATAATCCACCATAGAGAGCTTTAGAGAAGAATAGAGAGCACAAGAGAGAAGAAGAGAGAGTGCAAGTATGTCTAGATTGCTTAGAGAACTTAGAGATTAGAGAGAGATGTTCAAATGAATAAACTAACTTGCTTTTATATGCATTCCCACTCACAAATGATGAATAAAACCAAATGGGACCTACATGTACAAGATAAGGAGGTGTTCTAAGCTGACACCACAAGAGAGGGGCTAAAGGAGATGGGACCAGGGCACTTGGGCACCTTGGTCCTTTAGGCCCACAAACTCTGGGGAGAGTTCCTTTAAGTGGGCCTAGACCAATCCTAACTTTATTTTGTTAGGTTAATTTTCAAAAAGGTGTTAAAATAGGTCCTGATTAACAAGTGTAAACATTTTAGGTCCACCCAGGTGCTAAACTAGGTGTAAAATACTAGTGTACACATTTTACTCCATAACATTTAGCCCCCACTTTAGAGTGGGTATGAGCTTACGTTCAAACTCACACTAAAGTATGTAGAAGACATATTTCAATCACAACAAACATAGAAACCATAAAATTTCACCAAAATTTAGGGGTGATCAAGCCCCCAAGTTTAGGATTCTAGGAGTCTATGAAGAATTGCATACACATAAGACACATGACACAATTCACTCATATATGAAGCACTTAGAAAACACGAGATAAGACAAGACATACACAAGGCATACACTTGATAAATCACAATGCATACATGCAATACACAAATTATACACGCTTGACACGAAGCATACACATAAGGCATAAAGTATAAATAGAATACACTTGAAACACACATGGAATACACGTGAAGCACTTAAGAGACATAAATAAGGAACACATAGAGAGGATACATGCAAGGCACGCACGAGGTGTGAAGAACATATAGAGAATAAGAATATGTTAGGAGAATACATGCATCATATATCAATCACAAAAGGCACATAACAAAAGACCTTGAGTCAACATGATAAAAGAGACCTCAATCTAAAAGGTTGTCTCAATCACCATGCATCATTCCCCAAGATGCAATAGAAGAATGCTAAGGGGTTAGTTAAATTGAGAAGAACAAGAGGATACAAACACATCATACACATAATCTATCTAAGGAGAAGCTTTTCCACTCAAGGGAATACACAATCCACCTCCTGCAAGAGGATTTACACGAATCGTTGTAGAATAAGAAGGTGAAGTGACCTTACTACCAAACTATAGTTGGTGGAGCAACCCTTCTTCCAAACATGCAAGGAGCTTCCACAAGATAGACTCAAGATCTTGTTTCTAAGTGTACCACAATCCTTTCCAAAAAGTAACCAACAAGTGTTTTAATAGAAAAATGAAAGTAAGGCTCATAGCACAATATATGACCCCACCTTAAGTGATTGATAACTCCATCAGGGAGTAGTTTCCTTTAAGGTATTATGAGCAAGAAATAGAAAATAGGCATGTTTCTAAAAGCACATGCCCAAATGATATGTGTTTTCCAAAGCTACATCGTGACAAGGGGTTGCCCCTAGGATGAGAAAAGCAAGGCGATGCTTACAGGCATGATACACAATGGCTTGTGTAGTCATGGTATGACACTAAGCATTACAACAAGGTGCCACATATATAAAACATCATAACTTATGAAGATGACAAAGAAAAGATCACATTAAAGAAAAGTACACATAAATTGAATCAACATGAAAGGATGTTAAATTATCCAAGGAAAATAATGAAATTGTACATCACGACATAAAGAATAATGGAGATACATATAGAGGAATGACACAAAGCATTCTTTCTCCTTGTACCTTTGTGCTAACAGGGGTGTCAAGGGAGAACAAAACATCACCAATACGGGGATAACATTTCATACAAACATAACACAAATGAGAGGGAGGGACCCCGCTTGTGTGTCAGCTTATAACAAATCATCCTCCACCAACTTTCTTATGATAAAATAGACATATGACAAGTTGCTCTAGGGATTACATCAAGCATGATGAAGAGTGCTAGAGCCATACCTTGTTTGAAGTTGTTGAATTTTGTCACCCAAGACTAGGCATTCTTTAGCAAAATGGCCAAATGCTTGATGATATGCACAATAATGAGGTGTTGAATGATTATTTTGCTGAATATTTGTGTATTGGAGGAGGAAGAGTGATTAAGTGGCCTTTGAGTAGACTTGGCAACATACACTCTTGTTGAGATAGAAGAGAATATATAGGTGGAGTAGGAAGCAAGCCTCGTTGATGTGAACATGGTGGAGAGAACATAGGAGAAGCCTGGAAACCTAAACCTACTTTAGACAAGTACAGTGTTGGTTCCACAGGTTCCTTAATTCTTTGTTCTTTGCATCCTAAACCATTTACATTATACCCAAGTTTAGAAAGAATTTTGAATCCACACCCATAACGCATCTCCAACTCCGAAGGAAGAGGATAGGTCATATGAATATCTTTGTTGAATGAGAACCATCATGTGTTGAAGAAGATGGAGAAGGATCATTCTTTTTATCTTGGTGATGAGGGTCAATCTTTGTTTCAACAAGCCCATGGGGGTTGAAATCTAAATGGACCTCATCATTACCAAGACATGCATTAGAAGAAGATGATTCATTAGATTGAGATGATACTTTATGAAAAATCGTCGCCATTTCTTTAGAAGAAAGCAGATCTTCATCAATATCAAAAGTTCCATCGCTATTACTCTTGAGTTTTAGTTTTTAAGGAGTAGAAGATTGTGTTGAAGAAATTTCATTTACCTTCGAGGTTTTTAGGTGTGAGGGTGAGATTTTATATTTACCCACAAAGGAGGGTGTAAAATCTAACGAACCCCAATCATCACCAAAAAACACGTTCGAAGGACCAATACTATCTTAACCAACATTGTTGTTAGCAACAAAGGGTAGTGATTTGGTTTTTGTTAAAGAAGGGATCAAATTATTTAGAGGAATTTGATGTCTCACTTCCATTTGTAAGCAACTTTCTGAAACTGAATGATCTTTGATTGTATAGGTCTTGTTTTCAAAGAAAAACTTTATTGAGCAGTGAAGAGTAGACGGGAATGCCCCCGTGGCATGAATCCATAGTTTACCGAGAAGAAGATTGTATGCGAGAGAATTAGGCATGACATGGATAAGGGTAGGCAATGTCACATGTCTAGCCTTAATATTAAGATGATTGTATCTAGTGATTGTTTACCAACATTATCAAAGCCGTGAAGGATGAGTTTATCTAGTTTGATGAAGGATGTATCAACATTGATTTTATGTAACAAGTCTATGCCACAAACATTAAGACCTGATCCACCATCAATCATAGCGCATCCCACCCTCATTTTATTAATGATGATGAATATCATAAGAGGCTCATATTGGTTTTGAACTTCTATGGGAGGTAATCCATGTTGTTGAAATGAGATATTAGATGTTGTCGCATGCATACAACTAAATAGAGATGTTACATCATTCGGTCTAACAAAATATGGAACAACTACCTTTTTTAGAGCCTCCTGGAGTATTTCGTGGTATGTAGGCGATGTTTATATTAAATCTCATAGAGAGATATTAGCCAGAGTAGTGTGGAGCTGCTCAACAAGATCATATTCTTTACCAATATGCTGAGGAAAATGAGGTGCTAGAGGAAGAATAGGTTGAGAAGGTGGAAGAGAAGTGGGCACACTCAGTGCTTGCTTACTTTGCTTGTTGTTACAGGTGTTGTATGTGTGAGAAACCATATGAGGTTGTTGCAACACATTTTGAACACCTTGATTCCTTTGAGTAACTTGCTTTTCCATATTGAGAAAGTAACCAAGAGGTCGAGATGATTTTGGGATGCCTTAAACCATAATCACAGGTTTAGAGAAAGGAGGCAGATTAGGTGCCTTTTGTACCATGATTTTAGGAATATTTTAAACAGTAATGCACCTATTTACTATCCCCTTAGCGAGTGAAATAAGTCTATTAATGATTCAATAGAATTACATTGATATATTTTTTAGATGAATTCCTAATGTCTTCCCATGGGGAATCAATTATAATAGAAGAACCTTCATCCACTAATGCTTCATATTTTGACAGAAGAACATTGGAATGAAGAGTGATGTAAAGAAAATTGTTGATGATTGTATCTTTAGTGATGTCCAAGGGGCTTGAACATGCAATCAAAGGAGGAATACCAAGGGTCTTCACATCCTTAGTGATATCCAAGGTATTTGAACATTCAACCAAGGGAGGAAGATCAAGGGTCTTCACTTCCTTAGTGATATCCAAGGTACTTGAACATTCAACTAAAGGAGGATGATTAACAAGATGATTCATGGAATCATGTGCTGTGGTATAAGTAGAAATAGTATGCTCAACATCCTCTAATGCCACATCTCTAGAAGAGAGATCATTCAAATGAATAGAAGGTAAAGTAATGTTAAGGAATGTGTCAATGATTTCATCCTCTTGTGCCAAAATTTTCTCACTTTTGGGAGAGAGATCCAAAGCATAGGGTGATGTAGGAAAAGCTAGGTCACCATCATATGCCTTAGAGGTGATGTCAATGGTATTATCATGAATTGTACTAGAAGAAGAACTATCAAAATCATCTTTCTCATCACTATTCATGGAGATGAATTTAGTAAACTCTTCTAATATTGATAGATGTAATACAAAGAAGCCAATAATGCATGTAAGTATGACATGGAATAGTAATGTACAATTGAATTTAGACATGATTTGAGGATTCTAAAATAAGATTGCAATCAATGATCTACAAGTGCAAGATAAGCGGGGCTTTACAAAAATGTGATGTTTTTGGTACCACAACAACTAAGTCTTGCAAATGTAAGATGTTTAGTATGTGCAAATGATTTTCCCAAGTAAACACAAGAGGGATTTATATTTTTTTTTTTTTAAATGAAGATGCATAAACATGAAATGAAGCTAGATAGTTTTGTTTATGCTATTGCTTTACAATTTTAAATAGAAGATGGATGCGTGAATGTTCTAATGTAAACAAATATGAAACATATGATGAGTTACAACAAATTGAAATTAGATTTGGAAATTATTCAACATAGAAAAGATTTGAAAATATGATTTCACATACAACCACTAAATGCAAGACTAGCTAGGGTTTATCATGAAACCCTAGATCTTAGATGCTTGTTTCTTAAACCAAAATTATTTGATGCAAGAATGTTTTTTTCTTTTGTAACTTGAATACAAATGAAATTTATGAAATGCTACAACAATGAAACATCAGATTTAACCACTAATTATCATCAACAAAATATGGAACAAGAGTTTTAATCAACACACCCTAGGTGCAAGACTAGAGCTAGTTTTTCCAAAAATGCAAAATTTTGAAAACCATAACAATGAATAAGTGAAAATGCCAAATATATCACTAGTAAAATGATTAAATGATGTGATACCAATCAGATCTGATGCAAAAATCAGAAATTTAAATATTTCTATGATGATCTAAAACTTATGCAATGAAAACAATGCAATAAATATGCTTTTTCTAAGCCTAAAATGTTTGATTTTTCACTTTTCGATGTAAATATGCAAGATTGACTTTTCTTTAAACAAAAATATGATATGCTAAAAAAAATGAAATCAATTTAATCATGCCACAAAGATCTAAAACAACTCACTAATCTCCAAACCCTGGGTTCAAGACTAGCTAGATTTTCTAAAAAATGCAAGGTTTTTGTAAACCATAATTTTGAAACAATGTAAAAATTAAGCTATAAAAGTATGCCAAATTATGAATTAATGTAATCTAATTAGATCTAGGGCAGAAAATAATTCAGATCTGAAGCAAGAAGGATGCCAAAGTGCAAGAAATGACGGCTTCACCAAAATGTTTGGTAGAAAAGAGAGACCTAGCCCAAGAGATTAAACTAGGTCAAAACCCTCTTCTACCAATATTAGAACACAAACTGAGCTTGGATTATACCCAAGAAGGAGATCTAAACTACAGGGGTTTGGTCCCTTTATTGTATAGAGGAGAATCAACCAAATCCAACCAATCAATCTAGGGCAATGTAGAAACCCTAGTTAAGCAAGATTTGTGAAAATATAACTATCAGAAACAAATATCAGAAATCGAACATCACAACAAGGATCAGAGGATAGGATAGAACCTGGATCCAAATTCGAGAGCCCAAAGGACCAGGGTGCTTGGGTGCCCTAGACCCTGATTAGGGTTTTGTAGAATGTTAAGTTTCCTGTGTCTTCACCCTTCTATGTTCCTGCTTCCTGTAACTTGTTTTCTACAGATTCTTCTAGATGCTACTTGCACACACACAAGAAGGAAAATGGTTGGGTGTTATTTAGGAGTTTGTCTAAGTCAAGCTTTGTGAATGGTGTTTCCACCTCGACAGTAGCAATTATGAGATCTCAAAGAGTGTGTGCCCTATGAGGGCAGAGGTAAATCTAAAGTAGAATGGAATGCCAGAACAAAGCATGAAGGCAAGAAGTCACCATGAGCATGGAAACCCTAGCATGCTTAATGTGACGTCACAACTTGAATCAAGAAGTTGGTGTAGCCCAAAAAGTAGAAAGATCTCCACAAGACCTGCAAGAAGTAAGTGCAACAACAATAATCCACCATAGAGAGCTTTAGAGAAGAATAGAGATCATGAGAGAGAAGAGAGTGCAAGTATGCCTAGATTGTTCAGAGAACTTAGAGATTAGAGAGAGATTTTCAAATGACTAAACTAACTTGCTTTTATATGCATTCTCACTCACAAACGACGAATAAAACCAAATGGGGCTGACACGTACAAGCTAAGGAGGTGTTCTAAGCTGACACCACAAGAGAGGGGCTAAAGGACCCATCTAGGACCAAGGCACTTGGGTGCCCTGGTACTTTAGCCCCATAAACTTTGGGGAGAGTCCCTTTAAGTGGGCTTAGACCAATCCTAAATTTATTTTGTCAGGTTTATTCATCAGGATCAAGATTTAATCATTTAATGTTCAAAAAGGTGTTAAAATAGGTCTTGATTAACAAGTGTAGACATTTTAGGTCCACCCAGGTGCTAAAATAGGTGTAAAATGCTAGTGTACACATTTTACTCCATAACAGAACAATTCAACTTCCTATTTGAATCTAAAAATAGGCAAACAAACCCCCTCTTTTAATGTAAAAATTAGCAAAAGGTCCCTTTAGTTTTCAATGCAAAAAGCAACAAATGTTCCTTTATTTTTCAAAATAAACCCAATAATATTTATTTTGAAGGAGTAAGGAAAGTGTTCTTGATGGATCCCCTATAGGGAAGTTTCCATGATAGATTCCTAATAGGAAGTGTCCATGATAAGCTCATGACCGCACTAGTATTCCATGACTATACAACCATGAAATTTAGAATGTGAAATGAATGAGAATTATTTCATCTTCCAGCCTATGTAGGAGAACTTCTAGGGCTCAGGAGAACCTTCTTGTTTGCATAAATCTAAAAAAGTAGGTAAAAACTAGCATTTGAAATTGGGAGGAAAATTAAAGTTGTCTTGATCAAAAGGAAAGAGGGTTCAACTGTTCAGAGTGTGATAGAAGGATTAAGCCAATAGAATCTTCCATTGAATGAGCAAGGGGTAGCTTGCATCAAAGCAATCTATTATACTTGGTAATTTACTAATTTGATTATAAGTAGAATGGTATTTTCCACTACAATAGTTTAGGTTTTCTCTTTTTAAAGGGTTTCAAGGATCAAATGTTGAGGATTCTTTTGGGTCCCCCACCCATGAAAAAGGCTCTATAGAAATGATTATGAAATATAGGCACCTATGTCAAAAAATATCAAGCTAAACCCTATGGAGCGTGAAGGCTAACCATGTAGAGCCCAAAATATAATTATAAAATTAGATTTCAAGACTTGGGATCTGAACTAGACCATCCCACAAAAAAATGATCAAAAGAAAATTAAGTAGGGCCCAAGTTAGCACCCTACCCCATAGCCACCTCAACAACGACCTCCTCTCAACTTGAGCACATACCCGTAGACTATCATGAAGCCAAACTAGGAGAGCCACCACCCTCTTGATCCATCCCCCATTTCCCTTCTCCCTCTTGAACTAGAGAATACTATATGGTTGGGAAAACAACCTACCTTCTCATAGATCAGTGTAACACACCATCGCATAGAGAGAGAAGGGAATATGGAACCACTATAACCACATTTCCTTCCTTGTGAGTGACAAGCAATTTTTTAACTCATAAAAGAATCTAAAAACCACTTCCACATCCTCTTATTACTAAAAAACTATCTATAAATCCCTCTTCAACTAGCATAGGGCCTCTTAAAGAAAATGATAGGGCATAACCAACTAAATCATCATACAAATCTTCCATGACCTCATCTACTACCCTAGACCAAACAATACCAGTGAGAAAATCCATTATCAAAATAGTAAATTAGGCACCAATGCACCCAATTTGGCAACAAAATCTTTAGCAATGTAGCTCGACATTCAATACATATCATTATTTTCCAAGCCATTAGGGCCTAGGATTCTCTTAACCATGTGTAGAGTGGATAGGTTTGGAAGTGATAGAATTTCCTTTAGGTGGCAATCTAAGATTGTACCCTTCCAAAGAGGATCTTGTCTAGAATACACCACATTTTGTACACCCCAAAAACTAGAGGCACCTAAAATAAGAACACACTAAAGGAGCTAGCAACCAACCTTGCATATAAATTATTACAATAGAAAAGGGGCCATAAGAAGTAGGGATAGTAGACAATGAGGTAAGATACTTCACATGTGTAGAGTGAATGCCTCACCATCCCTCATTGTGAGGCCACATTCCCTGATAAGCCAATCACAAAACCTATAAAAATTAAAAGAAACAAGGTAAAAAATTAGGACCCCAACAACCTTGAGGTTGTAAGGACAAGAGTTATAATATCTCTCAATCCCATCTATGTATCCACTTTATCAATTATGTCCATAGTTAGAGGGGCAAGATCAACATTCTTATTATCCAAGAATCTCACTGCCTTGGTACAATATGTGTAACAATGAGTGAAAAATAAATCCTTAAAATTCTTGCATAGTTCAATTGCTTCTTCCAAAAGTGACTTGAATTTCCAACACTAAGCAAACATCTTGTCCAAAATAAATACCACAACAATTGAATAACCTTATACCACCATTTTCATGTAGTTTACAAAATTTGCTACTTTTGAAACTTCAAAATTTGTTGACTACTTTGTTTCATTATTAGATTTACAACCTAGGAAGAAAGGAGTACCTTTCAAAAAATAACTCTTATAATCCCTCAACACACATGTTGCCCCAACCTTCCTTAGATTGCCTCTAGTAGCTCTATCGACACCTAAATTTGACCACATCCGAACACCACCTGATTCATCCTACATATCTCTCCTTCTAATGTTGATTAAATAAATTATTGATTTAATTAACCAATTTGATCATCATCCTAATATTAATTAAATAAATTGCAATTATTTATTTCATTAATTAATCATAGTCGGCCTTCTTCTAATGTTTTATCCTTTAATTAAATAAATCAACATTATATAATTAAATAAGCTACCCCTCCAACATTCCCAAAAACTAAATAAATACACAAATATTTATATAATTTATCATATTTTCCCCTCAACCAATTAGTTGATCAAATAATCCCACCCAATCAACTAATTAAGTGCTTGCACATTCCAAATCCCAATTAGCCAAGTCAACCTTGCACATGGCTCAAGGTTTCACAAGGATCCATGTGTGCATATGGCTCTAAAAAAGAACTTTTTGATCCTCACCCTCCATTTCAAATCTAGAAAATATTATTCCTCCATATCTTCTCAATCTAAACCCTCATCATGTGTATCAATCACAATGTGCCACTTGGTGGCTTCTTATGCACCCATGTCTTTCAAGCATCCCTAGCCATTGATCTCAAGAATCAATCTCATCCATTGATCCTCCATCCTCCAAATCTATAAATGGACCTTGACATAAGTTATTTTCATCAATCAAGTGGAAATCAAATGCATGTTGCAGGTTCGAAGAGCAACCACATTCATCCCTTATCAACAATAATTGATGGAGCACATCTATTTAACCAAGGTTTGCATTTGAAATGTTTATTTGAGTTTCATTATTATTTGCATTCCTTATTTGATCCAAACTTGAGTTGAGGTATATGTGAGATTAGGATCAAGTGCATTAGTGTTATTTCCTTATTGTTTCATATTTTAATATCTTCAATTTCCAATAAAATTAATTCGAGAAAGCCAATCAAGACTCTAATCCAAGTGCACTAATATCTAAAAGCAGTTTTGTCAACTATGCCATGAACAAGGTTTTTAGGATAAAATATTAAGTTTTTATGTGAAATTCAATATTGCAACATGTTTTGTTCTTACTTTGAATAAAAAAATCCCTCTCTAATACTTGTCATTTGAATTACAAAGTAGCACAATATATTACCATAGTTTGTGATTCCTAAATCCTATAAATTTCTAAATTTATAGATCAATAATTTGATAGATTTGTAATAAAATAGATATTTCATAATTTATGGAATTAAAATAAAATAACACAACCATTTAATTATATTGTACAAGAAGCAAGTAAATTTTCTTCTATTATTCTAAAACATAATAGTGCAAATACCATATTGATTACATGGTTAAATATGTAAATAACACAACAATAATTTATCATCAATCAAAACATTATGATTACCTTATGGTGATGTGTCATTTTTCGAAATAATATTGTTCATAGTTCTTTCATGATTTTATAGGCCTTAAAGACAAGATTTTTATAGCTTGGTAAATATTACATATTATTCGTTATTGTATAACTTCTCAATCAATTATGAGGGTCTAAGATTTTTAATGCATCTAAGGGCTACAAATAGCATCCATCTATTGTCATCTAAGCTTTGATTTGTGTAGTCAAATGGGAAGTGTGTCCCACCACATTTCCTAGTGGAATAATCAAGTCCCATAGGATCTATCCAACCTTGAGTCAAGAGAGAGCTCGTGTGCCATGTGAGAGTGTAAAATATCCTACTTGTAAGAACAAAACTTCAAACAATCTTTTTAGAAGACACATAATATACATAACGATAGCAGCTAGAGTTTAGATTTACACTATGAGTCTTTACTAGACTCCACTAGGGAAGTGGGGGAAGGAATTTCTAATACCAAGTCAATCCCCTTCCAACCCTAGTTTCATGTGCCTATATCTCTCTCCAATAATAGGGTGTTAAACATTGAGCATTCACATACACGTAGTTCACGATACACAATATCACACCCATGTAGAAGACATTGCATAATTGCACTAGTTAAATTTGAACTATAGGCACATAATTTGAACATTATTTTTAAGTAGAAAGATACAAAGAGTGAAGAGAAAGAAGCAACTTGGTGAGTTGTCAAAACTCCTCAAATAAGAAAGGGCTAAATCCTTCATCATTACCTTGTTGTCAAGCCTCAAAATCTAGGTTTCATGCATGACAAACAAAAATGAGACCAAATAGAAAACTCTTCTAGACTAGACCTCTCATAAGAAACAAAACCCCCTCCAAAAGGAAAGAATTCCCTTAAAAATAGTCTTACTCATTAATTATCAAACTAATCTTCCTTTCTAGGTTACCTCATGTTGTGGCATCCCTTGCAATTATTTTTTGACTCAACTCCTCCCCAACACACTTGTGCCATCCCTCATAAATGTTCCTCATAAATGTCAATCAAGTCTATTTTTACTTGCTTTCGTGTCAAGAGGGACAAAATCATATTTAAAAATGGAATAGGGGAGAGGACCCATGACAATTTTGAATCACTCCAAAAAATTTACAACTTACTTGGCAAGGCCCTACTTATAACTAAGGTTTCAAGTCCACATCAAAAAATATGATGCCACATCATCATGCTTTTTGTTGAGGTGTTAAAAAAGGCCCAAAAAAAATGGTGGACCAATAGATGTGAATTAAGTCATGTTTTGTTGGTGTGGCATCACATGATTGGTTGTTTTTGAGATCTAAAGGGCACATTTCATTCAATTATTAGTGCTTATAGTCAACACTAACAACCTTAAAGTCACAACTACTAGTTCTAAACTTTTAAAAATATTGGGCCTTAAATGCACAAATACTATCACAGCTATTGGAAAATGCTCAGTAATTGGGTCCTCTCCCCTAAGAGAAGGGTAGGAAAATGATATACTTAGCCCAAAATCCACTTCTTCCATGTTAATAACAAGCATATAAATCAACACATCCCCAAATCAACTTCAATATTTTGCAAGCGTGGGGATTATGAATCCCACATGAAATGACTCACAAAAATAGCCCTTTTAGGATTTACATAAATCACTATAATGTACATAAATAATACAAGGGATAAAAATGAAACAAAATTGGTGGTTATAGGTAACAAGGTGATCCTGACCATTACTCAATTAGAACTAGGTGATGCTTATTTTTATAGGGCCAAACACATGGTTTCATGATCTCTCCCAATGGTCTTGATAAAAGGTGTGTTTTAACACATAAGATCACCCACTTGTTCCTACTTAACATGACTTATGTCATGCACACTTAATTGACACATCAAACATAATCGTGGTAACATATAGTTGAAGAAACAAAATTTCATCCAATCATCTGCAAACATAATGTAGAAATATGTTTTAAATCTACAAGCATACATTCACTATAATTATGACACCCGATGCATTTAGATCTCATATACCATGGTTAAGCTTAAGCAACCAATATAAGATTTGTTGGTACAATTTAATAATCACTTAAATTGAATTATAAAATATAATTATCTCATACTATTATCTTTTCAAGTATACAACTAAACATTTTAAGATTACATAGACTTAATCATTAATCATAGTAATTAGGTTGATATCAAGATGCAAGTGCTCTTGATGTAGGAGCATCTAGGTTCATGAGCAATGTTGCATCATCCAAAAACAAAATAAAGGAAGACTGAAAATAATTTTGGTTTGGTGTGTGGGTTTTGAAGAAATGGCATGAAGGAATGAGTCATGAGAGTCAAAAGAACATTCTATTTGACTTCAACAGCATTAGAAACACAGTGCATCTTTAGCAACAAACTATAGCATCTTCAACAATAACCTATTTCACATCGGCAATAGGGTTCAATAACACTTCAACTTTAGTAATAACTAGGATGACTTTGATAGCAAGACATGAATGATTGTTAGCATAGATGATTCATAGTGATGTGGATCCCAAAGGACACCTGGCATTATCTTCTAGGTACGTTGATCAATTTTAAAACTTCATCCTATCGATTTAAATTGTATTTTTTCTTGGTGAAATTATTTTCCCATAAGCATTTTGTCTGAACACTTGGTAGCTATAAAAAATGCACCAAAGAAGATAATGCAATCATGGATGGAGGATGCAATGAAGGATAGTCCAACCATGCAGTGAAAACTCAAAACACATAACACTCACACCAAAACTCAATGAAATAGTAAAGTGATCTTTATTGGATTCGAATTGTACAATCTACCAAAATAGGATTCCTACATGCTAGGCTATAGTTGTTTGATTACAAATATGGACGTTAATATATTCATATGAAATACATTTTGTGACATCTATATACTTGTCATCAAACTCCATCTTGAACCTTCATCCTTATGTTCGTACTCGGACCTCTAACTCTCTGTTGAACTCTTCCTAATTCTTCTTGATGATCTCAAATGATTGTGAAAGATATATTTATAACAATCTCAAACCTCCAAAATAATCTATGTTAGATTCCAAGTGGCGCAAAGTTCAATGCTTTGTAAAATGTGTAGTCAATTAGTGTAAACAAATTCTTCTATCAAAATGGTGATAATGAAAAGGGGTCCATGTGGTGCTCAATGTTCATCCTTTATGGTCCAATGAATTTTCTCATATAATCCTTTATTGGCACAAACTCCAAATAATCTAGTGCAAGTGCGAAATTACAATTGTGCAAGTCTATTAGCCTAGTATATGCTTAGAAACTAAATTATGCTATTATGTTGATCCAATCTTCCTCAAATGTGGACATAACATTCAATCATCACTAGAAAGAATGCTCTAAAAATCACGAAACTAAATGCCAACTTGTCGTGAAATGTGGCAATGTCTTTTGTAACTAACTGGTAAATGAAAACCTACAAACAAACAAACAAAGTGAAAGAAAATATTTTTTGGTTGATGCAAGATTGCTCTTGTCCCCTAGATTGCTCCTACATCAGACACCTGAGGTTATTTGAAAAGGGAGTCCCTTGCTTTCTAGCAACTAGAAGGAAACTGAGATGGTCTACCTTAGCCTTGGAAATCTAGCTTGACTCTTATTCTGGCTTTCCTCTCCATTTCCCCAAATATTTCTCATATTGCCTATTCTCGATGCTCCTTTTAATTCTACTATCAAATATCTCCTTGATCTCTTCTTTTGGTTGTGGCAGTCTAGGGTTTTGTCCTTGATCCTCCATGTTGCTTCCTTTTGAGTCTCCCTCATGAATCTAGTATAGGGCCACAATGTTGAAAACTAGAGATATGCCTAATCCTTTTGGTAGCTCCACCTCACATGCATTTGCCAAATAGTATCTTCTTACAATTTTACAAGTACCAAATTTCTTCCTCTTCAACTTATTGTATGTTCCAATTAGAAATATTTCCTTTTTGAGGTACACCATTACTTCATCGCCCATTGCAAAATCTTTTTGTCTTTTTATGTTGTCAGCTTCTTGCTTCTATTTATCATTCATCTCCTCCAAGTGGCTTCTTACCTCCACATGCACCTTCTTCATGTGTTCTATGAACTCCTCTACCTTCGCACTCCTTTTGTCTTCCTTACTAATGTCATTCAATTCTGATACATTCCTCAGGTTGCTACCACTCATAATCTGAAATGGTGTCTTTCTGGTACTCCTATCATTGAATTATTGTATGCCTTCTCTCAAACCAAGCATCTAAGTAAGTTCCCTAAGCTCCTATTCACAACTTACATTTACCCATCGGTCTAGGGGTGATATGTTGGACTGAAATTTAAATCTATCTTCATCTTTTTTCATAATATTCCCCAAAAGTATCCCACAAACTTAGTATCCCTGTCTAAAATTATGCTCCTTGGTAAACCATGCAATCTTACAACCTCCCTAAAAAATAAGTTCACTGTGTATCACATCATTGTTTTTATTACATGGGATAAAATGTGTCATCTTAGAAAACCTGTCCACCACTACTAGTATTGAATCATCCCCCCTTTGTGTTCTTGTGAATCCCAATACAAAATCCATACTTATGTCTTCCCAAGGCTTCTCTAATACTGGTAATGGCTAGTATAATCCAACATTCTGACTGCTTCATTTGGCAACTTGATAGATTCTATAACCTTGAACAAATTTCCTAACATCCTTTTATATTTGTGGCCGAAAATAGTTTTCACTAACTGAGGCAATTATCTTGTCTATCCCAAAATGTCCAGCCAAACCTCCACAATGATTCTTTTTTATCATTTCTTGTGGAACTTCTTGGTATACATAATTGGCTTCCCTTAAATGATATCTCATTTTGAATCAAATAATCTAATCATTTACTCCTATCCATGTTCATTGGTTCTTTGCATGCCTTCCATGCCTCTACAAAATCAAGTTCAACTTCATAAAAATGTTTTAGCTCCTCAAAACCAACTAATTGTACACTCATTTTTGTTAGTAGATTTTGTCTTCTACTCAATGCATCATTGACCTTGTTTGACTTCCTACTCCTATGTTTTATCACAAAAGTGTAACTTTGCATGAATTCCACCCACCACATATGTCTTTTGTTAAACTTACTTTGGTTATCCAAGTATTGCAGTGTCTGATGGTTAATATACAACACAAACTCCTTGGGTAATGGGTAATATCTCCACTTCTTCAATGCTTGCACTATGGCATAAAATTCTTGGTTATAGATTGAATATCTCCTTCTGGCATTGTTCAATTTTCTTCGAAATAGGCTATTGTTCTTCCCTCCTAGCTTAGTACCACCCCAATTGCATTTCCACTTGCATCACAATCAACTTGGAATACCTTATTGAAATTTGGTAAGGCCAACACTAGCTATTATGTTACATTCTTATTCAGCAACTCAAAGCTCTTATCTACATTAGTAGTCCATTTGAATTCTTTCTTGTCGCCTCTCATTGTCTCAGTTAACAACACACAAATGCTACTAAAATTTCTCTTCCTATAAAAACTTCCCAAGCCATGCAAAAATCTTACTTCCCCAACATTTGTTGGTGTAGGTCAGTGCACAATGGCTTTGACTTTCTCTGGGTCCATCTTCAAACTTTCAAATGATATCACAAATCCCAAACACGCCAATTCTTCCTTCATGAAGCTACACTTTTTTCAAATTGATCAACTTTTCTTCCCTCAACCTCTACAGTACTAACCTGATATGCTCCAAGTGTTCCCCTTTAATCTTACTAAAAAATTAGAACGTCATCCAAGTAAACAATTACAAACTTACCCAAAATTTTCCTCAATACCTCATTCATCAATCACATAAACATACTTGGTGCATTAGTCAATCCAAAATAAATAACTAGCCACTCATTCAATCCTTCATTAGACTTGAATGTTGCTTTCTATTCATCTCCTTCCCTTATTCTAATATGATGATAACTACTCTTCAAGTCAATCTTGGTAAAGTACTTTGCTTTGCTCAAATAGTCCATTATATCATCCATCCTGGGCAATGGGAATCTATACCTTATTGTGATCTTATTGATTGCTCTGAAATTAGTGCACATTATCCACTCATCATCCTTCTTCAGTGCTAGTACCGTAGGTACCACACATGGGCTCAAACTCTCCCTAATTAGGACCTTCCTTAGTAACTCTTGTACCTACCAATTCAATTCCTTATTTTCTGCTAGCATCATTTTATGGGGTGATTTATTTGGTAAATTAGCTGCCAGAATCAAGTCCATGTGATTATTGATACTCATACTAGTTGTAATCCCTCTGGCATGTTGTTAGATATGATGTCCCTATATTTGGTAAAAAACTTTATAATATCCTGCGACGCTTCCCCATCACTTGCAGTGGTGCTCTCTACATATATGATGTTTCACACCTTCAAAATCAATGCAAAACAAACATTTTCATGTCTTAATATATGGAAATACTTCCTCCCATCCACCAAGCATATTTTGGTGTTGCTACAAACTTGATCTTCTTTATCTTTTAGTGGCATCAACCTACATCTCTGACTATCCCTGGATACATTATGTGTATTTTCCCTTCCATCATGTATATCATGTTGGTTAAACTCCCATGGCCTCCCTAATAGGAGATGACATGTATCCATCAACATTATATCACACAAGACTTCGTCATGGTAACCCCCTATTTTGAATCTTACCCAACATTGCTCATTAACCATTACCTTATGTTTCTTCTACATCCAAGCAATCACATAAGGGTTTCAGTGTTTTAGCCTCTTCAAATTTAACATTTCAACCATTTCCTTAGATACCAGGTTATTTATAGTTCATTATCAATAACAACTTTACAACACTTGCCTCTAGCTTTGCATCTAGTTCTGAACAAGTCCCTTCTTTGTATTGGTCCTTCTTCCTCATGGCACTTTAACAAGGCCCTTCTCATCACTAATGATTCTCATTGTTAGGGGTCATCATCCCACTCATATGATCTTTGAGGTTTCTCATCCCTAAATGTAGCTCTGGCGCTACCTTCTAAGTACTTTCCTTAACCTTGAAAACACTCGAATACTCCATGGCCTTCTTCTTTGCACTTGAAACATGTTCCTCTCAATGGTATTTTCTCATTCCTTTCACATCCTCCTCCTCCCTTTTAATATCCATCTCTCTGGTATGTATCACCCTCTCCTTTGTCTTTGTGGTAGTAATTGCCATCTTCTTGGCTTTTACAGTAAGTGTCACGGTTGCTTCCTTCATTGCGGTAAGTTCCACCATCCCTATAGTAGATATTGTCAATTCTCTTGTCCTTCTAGTATGGTCTTTTATTGTTGCACCATGATCTCTCCCTCTAGGTCTCTCCTCTCTTCCTCTTTGTCAATTCTACCTATCCTTGAACCTTCTATTCAACTTATCTTCTACCTTGATCGCAAATTGGTATGCTTCTTCTATGGTGGTCAGACTGACCAAACTTAGCTTCTCTTAGATACTTTCCCTCAACCCATTGATGTATCTTGCAACCTTTTCTTTGCCTACATCACTATGCCCTGTCCTAAGATCAACTTGTGAAATTTTGTAGTTTATTCCTTCATAGTCCTATCCCTTTGTCTCAAGCTTTGCAATTTCTTCAATAATTCCAATTCATGGTACATTGATATAAATTTCCTTTTTAAATCTACAACCATCCTATCCAACTTTTTTATACTTTCCTTTCCCCTCCTATTTCTTTCTAATTATACTTCTTTCCACCAAAGAAAAACATGTTCTTTCAACTTGGTCTTTGCAAACCTAACTCTTCAGGCTCTTCAATTTCCTCATACTCAAAAAACTAATCTAAATCATTTATCTAGTCAATAAATTATTTAGGGTTCAAATCATCACAGTATTTATAAATCTCAATCCTAGGTCTCTTATCAATTTTGGTAATGACCTTCAACACCTTTACCTGATTTAATTCTTCTTCTAGGTCTTCCAAATCTTGCACATCTTCTCTTGCATCTTCTTCCACATCATTATCATCATCATCCCTTGGGCTTCAACCCCTTTTTCTATCTTCCTCCAAATCTTTCTACCATATTTTGTTCTCCCTTACCTCTTTAAATACTTTATCTAATTTTCTAGCAATGTTAGCAACACCTTGGACTCCTCACAATGACATCTTTCTTTAAGAGTCAGACAATGGACTCAAGAGATGCCCAGGATCAGTTGCAATTAAAACAACCTTTCACAACAAGAGAGAAGTAATAACAAAGCTATATTGCCAAATAATGATAATGATGCATACAAGGTACAAGATACACAACATATGATCCACACATATTTACAATGAGATCCCTTGCTTATATAGGTAAGGATGAGACCTAGGACAACATGTAATCATGACAAGTGTTTTAATCCTATGACATGAGACACAAATATTAAATGCCCTAAGTAAAATTAACTAGATAAAAGTGAATAAGAGCTAATGTGGAACTAGTTAGGTAATAGACCCCGTTCACATTGACACCCCCCTTAAGTGCAACTTAAGAAGTAAACAAATGCAAAGATGGGTCTTGACACAAGGTCATGTTAGGTACCCATGTATAAAATATCGATCACAAATGGAGTAAAGGAGAAAAACCCATAGGAAAAAACCCCTCTCCAAAAGAGAGAAAACTGTTGATAACTGGGAGGGGGGGTGAATCAGTTATCCTAATTATTTCTTCTTTCTGAACTTTCTTATTAATCAATGCAACATTAATTCAAACAAACAAACATTACCATGAAATGAAAAACACGTGACATAGTATTTTGACGTGGAAACCCTGTTAAGGGAGAAAACCACGGGGTGATTAACCCAAAGATTATTCTCTGTTAGAAGAATAAGGAATTACAAAATGGCACTTGCCAATTAGGGCTCACTGCCCAAGCACACTACTCACAAAGGAGGCACACTACCTACAAGGAGACACACTGTCTACAAAAGAATGTTATACAATACTTGAACTGATTGGAAGCATCCACATATGCTGGAGTTCAGTTCTGGTTAGACTCAGTACACTGATCTGCTACACTTCATCTTTCCTCTTCTCTTATGCTGCTTTCCTTTCACATACCGGACCTTCCTTACTGCTTCTGCTCTGCTATGCTTTTATTCGCATATCACATATCACCACAACACATCTCACAACTAAATCCATCGTGTATATATATCCGCACAAGTAATTTCATCACCTCTCTAGTCGGCACCCGAAACAGTCAATCTTCTCACAAACTCTGTTCTGTCGGCTGAATCCTTGCACATCAAGTAATGCGGATCAAGTATATACTTGTAGAAATCATTAATCATGTCAGCCAAACATGATTCATGCCTTCATAACCTTTAGCACCATTAGTAACACATTCGGAAAGTAGTCTGATGTTTTGTCAGTCAGTTCTTCCTCTATTCACACTGTCACTCAGGAATCCGGTACTCAAGTATTCATATATTTTGCCTCATCTATCACTGGAGGCTAAAACCTTGGAATCTATCACTCAAGGTAGTACTCTTTACTTCCCCAAATCTGCACTTTACCAAGATACTTCCTCTGAGAGATCCGGACCTGTCTGTCGGACCTTGCCATATGTTCTGTTCTTGTTTACCGGACCACAACATTCTTCACTCTGACTTCCGGTAGAGACACACCATGTCCTGCAGATGTGTGGAATGAACTTTGTTGCCATCAATGACAACAATCATGAATCCATATAGTGTCTCTTGCCAACAATCTCCCCCTTTGGCATTGATGGCAACACTTAGTGAAAAATGACTAAGTGTTTACACTAGGCTCCCCCTTGGTTGATGCTCTGTCTTTATATATATATTCTAGAGCTCCCCCTTATTTGGATTCCTTATTTTTCACTGCTCTTCACTCCCCCTTTGACATCAATGGCAAAGGGTAGGGTCCGCACACCAAAATTTTCAAAAATTTTACTATACTTAGCCGCATAAGTATATATATACAAGTTGTACTTACATATACTTAAATATGTCTGCAAAAGTGTTCTTCAACTGTACAACTTCTGTCGCCCAACTCTACTTCATCCTATCCAAAATTGAGATATGCCCACTCAACAAGAATGCAAATGCATCTGCCCTTTTTAGATCTGTCGAATCATTGGTCTAGGCTATAATTTGAGCTTCACTTATGGCCTCATGCATGGCCTCTAACTTAGGGACAATGATCCTCCTAAGTTCACCCATCCGGCTGATCATGTTCTTCCTTTCCTTCTCAAAATTCTTTATTGCAGTTGTGATTGCAATAGTCTGACACTCTTGATTGACTATGGAGGAAGAGAGACGATCAAAACTTTGAGACAAACTTAGTAGTTTATCCTCTTGCTCTTTTATTTTCTTCTCAATCTTTACTGTTACTTTGGACCATGAAATACAAAATTTGTATATTTTTTCACCATCTATAGGAGCATTTTCTAAGCTCTTTATCCCTATACTCATATTTCTCCTATAATTACTTATCAAACCTTGTACCTCTGATAATCTTTTTGCAAGAAATTCCTTCCGGACCTTATCTTCTGCTGACTTCTCTAGTGAATCAAAATGTGTACTAACACTGCTGACTAAGGTTTTGAGATTGTCGGAAGAGGAGGCTGTGGGATCTTTCTGAACCAATGGAATAATCTTTTCAAGCACTCCGGAAGCAGCTTCTATCAACTCACAGTCTTCCATATGAGACTTTAGGAGTTTTTCATTAGCCTTAGCATTTGCAAATGAAGCTATCTTCATTGTCTGTACTGGAGAAAGAGAATCAAAATTGAATGGACCTTGTAGAAGCTCCGGTTCATCAATCTCCATTGCTTCTTTGTTTAGGAATTCTTGGACAGTTTGTGTAGTGTCTCTTGCCGAAGACAGATGTTTCTTCTCTTCTGCAGTCTTGGAGCTATCCTTAGGAATTTTCTCTCCTTCACCACTAGCAGTTGTGGTTTTCTCTGCTGAAGTCTTCTCTCCTTCTACAACCTTAGCACTGTCATCTTCTTTTTCCTTCACCTCTGCTTCTTTCTCCTGTAATTTTTCTTCTCCTTTAGATCCAGAGATTGTAGGGGAAACTGGAGGAGAAATGTTAGTCTGTTTAGGGCCCACCTCTTCTGTCATTTTCTCATGAGTTTCTTCTGTGACTTTTGTGGTGGAGGGATCAGTACCCAAGTCCTCTATGATAGGAAGATTAAATCTTTTGAAGGTTTTCTGGAGAATCTCTTCAATGTCCTTGGCTACCTTGTCGGTCTCACCAAGCATAAGCTAATTCATCCTTGCTTTGCTCCTGAATTCATCCTTGCAGTCTTTGAATACCATGTTCATTGTCTTGGGATCAATTGAAGGATATAGCTAAATAGCTATTTGTTCCCGGATCTCAAGGTCTTTTGCCATGGCATTGGTCTTTCTCATTTCCAACTCCTTCTCTAGACTCTTAGGAATTAGAGAGATAATTTCGATAAAAGCTTTATTGTAAATGTTAAAAAACTTAACTGTGGCTTCCTCTAGAATGTTTTTATCTGCTTCATTATAATAATCATAGAATTCTGTTAAGGGTTATAGGTTGCCATCCACAGTGATTTCTTTTACTACATCATCTAAGGAGAGAGTAGGTTTTTCAACAAATTCCTCTTCCTTCTCTTCTTCTCCTTGACCAGATGATTTCTTCTTCTTCTTTAGTTTCCTAATCTCCTCATCTGATTCGGTTTCCTCTTCATCCTTTTGACTTGCATAAGCCCTTGTGGCTTTTGTCTTTGATCTTTTCTCTCTTTTACCGGATGCCTGGACTTCCAGTTTTGAGCTTTTAGCTGTGACAGGTGCAGATCTTTTTGATGATCTGGTCTGGGTTGAGGTTTCTACTGGAGCACTTTCCTTGCTTTTCTTTTCTGCCTCTTTCTTCTCTTCCTCAGCCCTTTCCATCCTTTTCTTGTGGGCATCAAGTGCCTCCTTTGAGATGCCAAGGCCTTGGGCAATATTTTCTACTTCTTTTCTCACCTTCCTCTTGATCTCTGGTTCTCTGAGTTCAACATGGATTTTTGTACTCAGCTCCTCAAAGGTTCCAAACCTTCCTGCTTTTGGATCTTTAGGCTGGCTTAGCACGTGTTGAACATGCAGCTCCACAATCTGTTCATCAACTTCATACCCCATGGGCATGATCCAGACTGTCCTTGGTTCTACTGCCTCCATTAGGCACTGATCAGTCTCTACCATAAAGCAGACTATGTCTTTGTATTTTTCAACAAGAGACTGAGGAATCCTTTCTCTTGCTTGCATCATGCTCTGAAAGTTCTTGAAGTATCCCCACAGAGCTGTATTTTGTGCTTTGTTGTCACCAAGTCCATGTAGATAATCTCTGATTTGGATAGCTACCAGTCTATCATTCTCCCATACCCAGCCATTAGATCCAGGAAGCTCATTCATAAAGTAAAAGAATAAGCCCAATATTAATCCACCATACTTGAATGAATTCTTTTTGTCTTTCTTGATTTTCTGCAGATTCTCCAAGAGTTGGTTCAAGAGAAGCTGACAAAGATCATAGTCTGCATCCTTTCTTAACATTTCATAGGCAGCATAGATGGCAGTTCCAGGTACAAAATTTTCTCTGCTAGAATGATATATCTTATATCCAATGATCATAGAAGCAAACTTGACATCCAGATCAGTGATGTCATCTATTGTCATTGCTCTTTTGTCAAACTTAGAACCGGTAGCCTCACTCACAGTTTGGTTCTTTACAGATTTAAGAACAGGAATCCCATCGGATGAGTGTAGTCCAGTAACTGCCCTGATGGCATCTTTAGTGATCTTCAATGGTCCATTTAACCACATGAAATTGTCATGTATTCTGCTCAAAATGTACCTAACCCATTCATCCTCCGTAAAACAGGGGAAATGTATGTATTGTGCAAAGTGCTTGTTTCGGAGGCCTATGTATTGGGGTTTGAGCTCAAATGAATCATCTAACAGTTGTTTGTGATAGATATCTCTTAGTTTGAATTCCCCAAACTCTTCAACATTTACATGTATATAAACCCTAATATCTTCGGTGTGCAACACACCATGCGGAACACTGGAAAATGCACCTAGAGGATCTACCTCCAAGGATTTATATGGATGTTTCTTAAATGAGGGCTGAGGTCTCTCAAAGATCTTTACTATATTTGGAGTAGCCATCATCAAACAATCTTACTGAAGGATATCAAGAACGATAAATACCTTTTACGCAAGTTAGGGCACACGAAGAAATCTGAATAGAGCTGTATGAAGAGTTGCCTTGATCTTTTGGGAGAAGTTGTTTGCAGAGCTCCTTTTCTTTCTTCTTCGCATGTGAGTGTACAAGTGTGTAAATGACAGACAAATGAACTCTTTTATTCCAAGAAGCCCTAATTTTCACCCTACAATAAATGCGCAACCTAATTCATTCCGGTTTGCCTGGTTTTCCTTGTTCAAGGAGGAAGAAACTCATACGGATCATTATGATTCCCTTGTGATCAATGTTAGTGATGAATCATCATATCCACTTGTCCTTTTGATCATCTTGTGTATCCGCAGATCAAGCTATATCAATTTGGATTCCTACCGGGCCAATCTTGTGAGAAACTTGTTTTACCAGAAGACTTGCTTAACTGGACCAATTTTGAAGGAATTGAACTTTTTAAATTTTCTTGCGGATCTCTCAGATCTTTACCTGACCTTCTTTACATGTTTCTCTAGAAACCCTTTGATCCGCAGCTTCTCATGTGCCAATTTCAGGCACCACTTAACTGGCTGGGGGAACAAGGTTTTCTTTGTGTCTCCCCCTGAGCCAGACCTCACCTTTTAATTTCTGGAAGGAATATCAGCACCAGAGTCTGGTGTGGATCCAACCTCTACATTCTCTAATCTTTTCTTCACCCAAATCTTGTTCATCTCATTCCTAACTTCATCCGCATTCACCTTTTGTTTACCCTTATCTTGATTCTGATTATGATATACCGGACCTCTTTTCTCCTAATTCTTACTTCTACAGAATTTTGCAATATGACCGGATCTATTGCAGATTTGGCAAACAACATTTCCTTGTATATTTGATTGATATCCTCTTGATCTACATTGATTAGCCATATGACCTATTCTATTGCATGTAAAGCATCTACCATTGAATGATTTGTTCATTTGCATATTTCTACATTCATGAGATTTGTGACCATACCTTTTGCAGTTAAAACATTGTCCGGAGAAGAATGAATTTGTCTGATTCATTCTCTTTCTGCACTGATTAGCTTTGTGACCAAAGTGATTACAGCTATGGCAGTATCCATTGAAGGATGGATATCTTTGAGCATTGGTCTGTCTTACTGGAGGTCTTCTAGGCCTGTTCCTTGGATTTTCTGATCCAAAATTCTTCTGACCGGATCTGGAGCTTTCTCCTTTCTCATATCCCAAACCACACTTGTCATCTACCTTCTTTTGACTTTCAAGAAGAACTTCAAGTTGAGCAGAACTTATCTTGAATTTCTCTTTATATTCATTTGCTATTTGAAGATCCCTTTTGAGATAGACAATTTGATCCTCAAGTTTTTCTTCATTATCTTTAGCATCTTCAAGATCATATTCAAGATGTCTGATAATTCTATCCATCTGGTGGCAATCTTCTGATTTCTCCTTGAGAGATTGTCTTAGATTATCTTCAGTTTTTCTTTTCTCTTCAACTTCTTGGGTAAACTTTATAACTCCTGATTCTATTTCATGTCTTACCATAATGATTTCTTTTGATAACTTTTCACATAACTTGGTTTTCTCAGTCAGCTCTTCATTTGCATTACTTTCTTCACCTTGTCTTGCCAATTGCTGAAGCAGCTTCTTTCTTTTTTTCATTGAGAGAC
This sequence comes from Cunninghamia lanceolata, assembly GCA_027924645.1. Taxonomy (NCBI): domain Eukaryota; kingdom Viridiplantae; phylum Streptophyta; class Pinopsida; order Cupressales; family Cupressaceae; genus Cunninghamia; species Cunninghamia lanceolata. The sequence continues at coordinate 6,362,064 of BSBN01000671.1, read as the reverse complement.
TTAATTTGTCTTTTAGTTCTCTCATGAAATCATTAGCCTGTTTGAGTCTTTCCTTTAATTCATTGACTTCAGAGTTTGACTGTTCAAGATCCTCAAGGGCAGTCTTGAGTTGCTCCCTTAAACCATATGCATCCATTTGGACTCCCAAATCTTCCTCGAGCTATTAGACTCTGTTAGGAGGAACTTAGCTCTGATACAAATTGTTGATAACTGAGAGGGGGGGTGAATCAGTTATCCTAATTATTTCTTCTTTCTGAACTTTCTTATTAATCAATGCAGCATTAATTCAAACAAGCAAACATTACCATGAAATGAAAAACACATGACACAGTATTTTGACATGGAAACCTTGTTAAGGGAGAAAACCACGGGGTGATTAACCCAAAGATTATTCTCTGTTAGAAGAATAAGGAATTACAAAATGGCACTTGCCAATTAGGGCTCACTGCCCGAGCACACTGCTCACAAAGGAGGCACACTGCCTACAAGGAGACAAACTATCTACAAAAGAATGTTATACAATACTTGAACTGATTGGAAGCATCCACATATGCTGGAGTTCAGTTCTGGTTAGGCTCAGTACACTGATCTGCTGCACTTCATCTTTCCTCTTCTCTTATGCTGCTTTCCTTTCACATACCGAACCTTCCTTACTGCTTCTGCTCTGCTATGCTTTTATTCGCATATCACATATCACCATAACACATCTCACAACTAAATCCATCATGTATATATATCCACACAAGTAATTTCATCACCTCTCTAGTCGGCACCCGAAACAGTCAATCTTCTCACAAACTCTGTTCTGTCGGCTGAATCCTTGCACATCAAGTAATGCAGATCAAGTATATACTTGTAGAAATCATTAATCATGTCGGAAAAACATGATTCATGCCTTCATAACCTTTAACACCATCAGTAACACATCCAGAAAGTAGTCTGATGTTCTGTCAGTTAGTTCTTCCTCTGTTCACACTGTCACTCAGGAATTCAGCACTCAAGTATTCATATCTTTTGCCTCATCTATCACCGGAGGCTAAAACCTTGGAATCTATCACTCAAGGTAGTACTCTTTACTTCCCCAAATCTGCACTTTACCAAGATACTTCCTCTGAGAGATCCGGACCTATTTGTCGGACCTTGCCATATGCTATGTTCTTATTTACCGGACCACAACATTCTTCACTCTGACTTCCGGTAGAGACACACCATGTCCTGCAGATGTGTGCGATGAACTTTGTTGCCATCAATGACAATAATCACGAATCCATATAGTGTCTCTTGCCAACAAAAACATGCAAACAAACATGTACAAGTGATGGAGTGATGGAAGAACTGAACACCAAGACCCCCCAAGGACTACATCCATCACAAATATACAATCAATATCCCCCCATAAGAGGGAAAGAATGAGACTATGAATCCCCCCATAGATAAGTAGCTCCTTTGCCAATGGTGAATGCTCGAAGACAAAAAGCTATCCAATATTTGCAAATAACACTTCTCCCCTTGGGAAGAAAAAATACACCAGTGTATGTAGAAGAAACTCCAACTCCAAAGTAAGAGATAAGGGAAGAAGTCTCATGAAGAATGATGTCTCTAAAAATTGCTCAAGTGTCCATATGTCACAATCAATAGATGCCACAAAATTAGGAACTCGATGCCTAATCAAAGAATGTGACAATCCAAGACAATAGGAAAACTCATGATCAACAATCTCCAAAGACAAATATTGTGTGAAAAAAACAATGCTATAACTATCATCAAAGAGGAAATGGATATCCTTAAGTGTGTCCTCCAAATCTGCAAGAGGAGACTCACAAAACAAATTTGAAATACTTGTCAAATACTCATCCCACAAAGTTGATTCTAAAAGAAAAATGGTTCCAACTAAACTAAAGAAGTAGGATCAAGGGAAGTATCGATCAATGAAGGTGAAGGATCAACAAGTGTCTCTGTATTAGAAGGAGAATAAGCCTGATCATCCTTATCATCCAAATGTGAAAGGTGTTCCAAAGAAGTAAACTCCTTTTTTGTATCATAGTCATATGGTATATTATCTAAATCATTAAGAGGTACAAGACAATCTGAAATAGGATCATCTCGGAATGGCTAAACGTCGAGATCTCCATATATCTCCTAAATTTTGGTCCACATAACATGAAAACACTCAATGTCTATGATTGAACACAAAGTGTCATCATCAACATGGTAACCGATCACTGCTAGAACATGATGCTTTTTGGAATGCCAAACAAACCTCTTCCAATAAGTACCTGGTTAAGGAACAAGACCATATATATGTGGCAAAATATGAAGCCAACACGAGTGTTTCAAAATGCTATCTCTCCATTGTTTATAGTTCCCCTTTTGCAAGATGATTAGAGAAAGATGAAATGAAACCCATAATGAACTAAGATAGATCTCTAAATTACAAAGACATGAGACCCTCAACTGAATCTATGAACTCCCCAATAGATCAATACTAAAATTGAAGCCCTCCAAGCAAAAACAACGACCAAATTCAATAATTTTTTCCAATTAATGAGTGAAAAGTACTCAATTAGGCCTCAGACTAAAAATAATATGTCTAAGAAAAAATATAGAAAAATGACATGGATACATATGTAGCTCTCAAAAATACCTTTCCAATGCCTATAAGAAATTGAAATTTTGACACCGTGGGTGCAAGCTATGGCTTGGTGAAGATTACAAGGAAGTACGGGCTTCAAACAACAAAATCAACCACCTGCAGCAAAATCAACAAAAAACTTGTACCACTATGAAGTGCTCGGAACTAGAATTTTGATGCTTATTTGTTTACAAAAACACGATTTCATGGTGAAGAGTTATGGCTCCTGGAAAAAAATGCCTTATCAGGGCATGAAATGGGGCCTAGGGGCCCTGTTGGGTGGCATGTCGATAGCCTGGTAGTGGCGCTTGGGATGAGCATTGATGGCTGATGCAAGAAACTGGTGCCATTCAATTGTGACTGTGGCACCGAATTGATGGAGGTGGTGTTGGGCGGTGGTGGCATGAGGATTCTAGCCCTTGCAGACTGAATAAAACTGGGGGTAGAAGTAAGGGCTTCAACCCTATAACTTAAATTGTCTTTGCTTTGTCTGTAAGACAATAACTATGAAAAATAAATGAAAAATGTTGGGAACAAAATTTAGTGGCCGAATAAAACGTTGGATCCCTACATAACCCACAACCTGCCAACATAGATTGTACCATGATTATGCAGACCAGTACCTTCGACCCAATAAAATCATGCTACACCTATAGACCGTACCATAGTGACATAAAGATGGTGCATTTTTTTGACCAAGTATTTATGACCCATTGATGCCTTCAATAGGTATGATGATCCATATATTATGGAACCATATGATTTGTATGGAGATTTTCTGTGATAAAAAAAATTGAAAACCCTCAAAATGGTCGAAATTCTTTTGACTCCAAAATATGAAGTATTATATGTCAAAATTCATCTCTTAGGCCTTCCAGATGTAATGGTGAGGTCCATTTTGCACCAGGATGCACTGTGTGAAAATTCTTGACAAAGAATCTCCAAAATGAGGGAAGAGAATTATATATCTGAAGCTCTGATACCATGTAAGAGTCACATAATGGACTCAAGAAATGCCCAATATCACCTACAATCAAAACAACCTTCCACAACAAGAGAGAAGCAATAACAAAGTTATATTGCCAAAGAATGATAATGATGCATACAAGGTACGAGATACACAACATATGACCCACACATATTTACAATGAGAGTCCTTGCTTATGTAGAGGAAAACTAATGTGTTGTCGACTTGACATAATTCAAGGGTAAACCTATCTGAACAGTCCACTCTGTCATTGCATTCCTACATTAAATTATCAACCAAGGAGAGTAAGATTATGATGGCACTGCACTGTATGTGCCTTCAAGGCTCATATTCTTCCTAAACTATCTTATCCGAACCTATTCAAGCTATTCTACTCTGCTGGAATTCACAGAAATGCAAGAATAGTAAAAACAACTACATAATCTAGTGGCTACAGGTACCTGCAACATAAGCTGTAGATGATTGTTATCAACAGGAAATTACAGAATTAACTCAAAACATCCAAAATGATAAGAGAACTAATGCTAACCTCCTGGAGGACTTAAAGTTGATAAAGCATGCACTTGTTCACAAGCCATACTACTTGTGATTTGACAATCGAAGAAATCTAAGTGACTCGTGATATATCTATATGCAAATGAAAAGCATATTTAACAATGAATGCATAAAGGAACAAGTAAACAAATGAAGTAAGGATCAGTACCTTGAGTGGCCGGCTCATGGGACTGACTCACTTAACTGGAAATCAAATCTAGTTTAGATTTCTATGCATCTTCATAACACATAGTTCATTTACTTCATATCATAAACAAAATCTCTTTCAGATTGTATTCAGTAATGACATTCCTTAATAAAACATGTCTACATCTTCCAATATAGAAAACTGAGTAACAACTGAGTGACTTGAAATAAAGTAACTAATCACATCTAACTCATCCCCTCTAACTTATACAGAAACGAGAGAGTTTTATGCAATTACTAACTGCAACCATCAATCCATTCCTAGATACTAGGATACAGGTTTGAGATCAATTTATTAATCTAACTGAACAGAGGAAGCAAAGTCCTATCCAAACAAGAATTCTTATGTAATGGATCTCATGAAGAGGACACATAAGCTGCGTTCGAAACAAGACTTCTTCTTCTGCATTTATTTCTGTCCATGATGGTTCACATTCATCCTCCAGCTGACTGCACGTTTGGTGTCCAACTTCACTTCCTTTAATTTTCTTGTCTTCAACTTCATTGCAAATGCTCATTTCCTTGATGACACGTTCTTGCTGCACAGGGGTTAATTCACAAAACATATGCACACAAATAACCTTCATGACTAAACCATAGGATTCCATCTATATTGCATGCATACTCATATTTAAATCATTCAATTGATAATATCATCACCATATTCCATATTAATAACATAGATTCAAAGTCTTGCAAAGTATATAAAAAGACAACATATAATGATGGTGATGTTGGTAAAGTGTCTGGAGGATCATATAGAAAAGTTCTTAAAATCATATAAAAACAACATAAGAAGAGGTCAATAATTCAGCCCATCAGCTTATATAGGCAAGGTTGAGACCTAGGAAAACATGTGATCATGACAAGTGTTTTAATCATATGACATGAGACACTAATATTAAATGCCCTAAGTAAACTTAACTAGACAAGTGTGAATATGACCTAATATGGAGCAAGTTAGGTAATATACACCATTCACACCAACACTTTCTTGGGATCTAGTGCAAACTACCTCATGTCAACGGTTTACCTACAATCACCTGTTGCAACTACTTCTTAATCGTTGATCTGTTGACAAGCTTCTTGTAGGTTGCCTCAATTCGATGATTTGTTAATAAACAAAAACTTTTGGAAGATGACTTACTCTCGTCAAGATCTAAACCTTACGCTTTGATACCAATTAATGCAGTCATGGATGGAGGATCCAATGAAGGACAATCTGATCATGCAACAAAAACTCAAAACAGACAACACTCACAACAAAACTAAAAGAAATTTAGTAACATGCTCTTTATTGATTTCAAACTCTAAAATGTTTACAATCTGCTGCAATGGGTGTAACATCCACATTCTAATAACATAGTAAAATCGAGAATTTACCATAGAGTGATTCAACAAGGTAAAAATGAGAGAAATTTTTTCTTTTATTTAACATATAATCAAGTAACAACAAATTACAAGATTTCTATCCTGAAATAAGCAACATAATATAATATACAAAGATGACATTTTGTCTTTACAATTACAAATATTTGCATTAGATAATGTTTTACATAGTCTCAATAAACATAAGTCTCAAAGATATACTGCATCCAGAAATCTGACATCTTTATCACAAGCCTTGGCATGTCTTCTGCTAGAAAGAGAGTATCTTTCTAGTGATTTACCTCCATCCACAGACCAGCGGTCTCCCACACATCTTCCACATAGGAAGTGGCCCTACCCTTCACGAGGAATATAGACCAAAGGTGACTAGTGGTAATTTGCCTTTTCAAGTACATAGTGTTGTATCATACACAACTCTATCAACCATACAACCCTAGATACCCTCTAACTATGTATGATTTCTGATAGGTTATGCAATACAGATACAATGAACCGACAATGCATGCAGAGACATATGCATTACTATGGGCATAGTTTCAATATAAATCGATGTTCGCAATGAACGTAGTCGTATTGTTCACCCACCCCAACTCGACTTGCATACTATCATATTCCTACAGTTCAACTTGGTCAACTACATTTAACTTATGAAGTCTTGACAATTCAATATTTTAGTCTTCCTAACCTAGACAAGTTTATATTCACTGTCTATATTCCATTGACCTTATCGACTACCTTTCTTTACGAGGATTCTCATTGCATCATTGCAATACCCGAGATCTAAGACTTTTCAATTCATAAGAATTTTAAATCGATTAATAACGACTAAGATGGTTACCTTACCCAGGTTAAGCATCATAGTCTAGGAAATTATTTCCTTTCTTACAAGTAAGAATAAATAACATAGTTAGGGTACTTGTCCCTTCAATCATGATCTATATAATGATCACAACGATTTAATATAAATAATTACCTTATTTGGTCAAGTAAAAGTTAAACTAAAGAGTTTTATCTACTCAAATCTAGTCTTTCTGACTTAGGTGGATTCACAAGACACTGTCATTGCTCCATAGACCTTATGGAATGACTATCTATTCTTGGGTATCTCTTTGCATCTTTGCAACATTTGAGATTCATCACTTATCGACAAGTAATAGCTAAGAGAAGTTGTGACTAAAAAGGTATAATGAACTTTATGTCTGACTAACCATTTAATGGGACCTCTTGCATGCTTGCAAAACCTGAGGCTTATGACTTATATCTCAAGTCGACTTGTAACCAAACAAATAGGTTTCTCTACCTAAGATTAAATATTATCGACTAATAACAAATCTCTTTTCAATAAGATAAATTAAACATTTATTATTTATGGTTCTTGACCCTTTAATGTCTACCCCCATAAAATAACTAAACGGGTTATAACCATAAAGGTGTCATCAAATAATCTTTAACCCTTCTAGGTTAAACTAGGGTTTTATTTTACCCTTGAATAATCCATTATATCAAAATAACCCTATCTCATAACTTCAAGACTAAGGTTTATAAACGACCTTTGGTTTAACTCAACCAAGGTTAAGAATACTATGGTTTTGTAAAGATAATAACTCCTATTCAAAGGAATATGAATAATTTTCAATTTACCTTTACGTGATGTTATTAACCATCACTACTTATATACTCATATATGATTCTATACATGGTTATCTCTAGATAGACTTAATCTATTCCATCATAATGGTTTACAATGAAGCTATACTCATCAAGATTACTAGAATAGACATTAAAGATGGTCCTTTGATATTTATCCCGTTTTCCAAACTATCCCTAGTTCTTTCACCACTCAATAGGTTATACCATAGTTACCATAGACCACCAAGAATCTAAGTTATTTTGATAAGAAATCGTTTATGACAAAAGTATAGAAATTAAACTAAGAATGGTTTCAAAATGATAATGTCATCATTTAATACTTTATCCCGTATTACTCATGGCTGGTAAGTTTGCTCTATCTAGTATCATTTACACTAATCTCGACGAGAGTTAAATACATAACTATCTTATAATAAAATAATCGATTTGTTTCATAATGATTGCTTAATCAATAGAGCGACTGGTTTTCTAAACACTAGAAAACTATAATAACCTCCTTCTATAGAGTTCATTTGTTTCCCAAACAATAAATGGGTTTGTATATCGATTTAAGGACATTAAGAATATTATCGACCCGAAAAGATAATGAAATAGATTTCATTGTAAAATCTTGCATCGGCCTTTTCAGGCTAAGTCGACGCTCTCTGATTATACTAAGATAACATATACACAATCGACTCAGTCAATCAAGTTAAATCGATGGTATTCAAGGTGACACAGTCGGCTCATCTCATTTGAACATTTTACACAATAGACTTAAAGGATAATCAAACTGAATTAAACGATTGTCCAAGACAAACAATCATGCAAATTATCATTGCATTTATTGCAGAAGTATTTACCTGAAGTGACAGTTACTAAGTTGTATTTGCAGTTAGAAATATCTCTGTATTTAGACAAGAGAAATCCATGTCCACTCCTGGTTCCTTTGCTCACTGCGCCCTCTACTATTCCTCTCTTTTTCCAAGATAATGCATTATGCCAAAGTAACCTCCTTTTTCAATGATCATCCATAATGCAAAAATAACATGATGCTGCAATGACTTCGTTGAGTCGTGGTTTTTAAGGACTCAACAAGACTCATAATGAGTCACCCCATTTTCACCACTCCATGCAGTTAAAAACTCATTTAATTCCAAATGGTTTGCTTTAAGATTCGACTTCAATCGCCAGCTATAAACATGCTATCAAAACTTTTGGTGGCGGCTCAAGTAAGTTTATTGTTTGCAGAAACCAGTAACCAGTCGGCACCTATATGATGTCACCTTCCCTATTACACCTCATTGATCTTGCAGCGATCTCTTACTATCATTCTTTTTCATCGTCGATTCCTATATGCTTGACTCTTAACAAGTCGTGGGGTATTATGACTCTTGATCGCTCATAATGAGTCGTTTATCTTCTTTCTAGCACTCGCTCAATTAGAAAGGAAATCAGAGTCATAACAGTCCACTACTCATTTGGTTTTAACCGAACCCAATTTATCAGTAGGGACTAACACATATTTTATGAAGGCACCAAAAGTGGGGAAATCATCAAGTGTAACAATAATACCACATTCTCTCATGAAAGAGGTCGACACAAGAATTAAAACCATCGATGGTCATTATTGATCACTTTAAGTGATCCCAACTCCATAACTTAAATTAATGAAGGAATTTCAATTAACATGCCCAAGGCTACTCAAATGAATAAGTTTTACTAATTAACATGAGGTATTATCCTCATTTGGTTCATAAATATATCTATTTGCTTATATCAAATATGGCTTACATAACATCGATCTTATTCGATAGTTATGATTTGCTCAATAAGAATAATAGCAATAAAATAATGGTTTACGAATAATGTGAATGGGTCAAGTTTACCTCCCCATCACAATCCTTCGTTAAAATCACGTTGACTTGATGAGATCGTCATTTTACATTAAACGTCGACAACAAAAACACCAAGTGACTTAATAATAATAACACAACCATTTTATGACAATGACGTCGTAACTTTTACGTTAAATGTAAATGGTCATAATTCTTACTCAGACAATGTTGTTTACGTTACAAATGACTATGTCAACACACAATGACTTGACTATAATAGATTCGAAAGATATTGACTACCTGTCAATTGGGTTCAAAAGTAAACTGACAAGACAAGACTTACCTCTTACGACATTGGTTCACATTTTCATTAAACACTAATACTCGTTTGGCAAATCATCACTCGTAACCTGAGGTCTATATCTCTCTCCTCGAAAGATACTCTCTCTCTCTCTCTTTTCTCCAAGAGTCATCTGTAAACTTGTAATCTTGTATCAAACTTGTAACCAACAAATTATGATCAGTGCATCATTATTCAAATAATAAACCAAATCTCATAATACAATATTAAATTGAAAATAACATATTTATTTCCATAATTCCATACATGACATTCGATATAATCTATGTCTTTCCTCGACATTAATCTAAACATCATAATAGATTTACTTATGTCCAAGTAAAAGTAAAAAGTATATCAAGACAAAAATTGGGGATGTAACATATCCTTCCCCTCAAGATTCATCGTCCTCGATGATATAAAGTATCGAAATGCAACTAAAAAGCAAGTTCATTGTTTTCAACTGGTAACAACATTAAATAAATGAAGAAACTTTTAGTAAAATTCATGGTAATCCTCCCATGTAGCATTTTCCTTAGCATATTGATCCTATTGGACCTTGCACTGCAAGACCTCTATGTTACACAAGCAGTGTTTGCAAACCTCAAGCATTTAAGAAACTCGATCATAGCCATTCCTAGGTTTTGTACTTGTAAAACATTCTTAAAGAATATAATATTCATATGTTACATAAATATATTTTTCATATATGATTCACAAAAAGCATTATGTCTCCTGGCAATAACTGGTAATAGATTGATTCTTGTAATCAATAGAATTGATAATCTTGAAAATTTAGAAGAGTCCCTTATACTTAGGAACTGGTTTGGAATACATTCCATATTTTATGAAACTTTATGGGGTTTAACCCTCAAAAGAACTTTTCTTCTCTAACCGAGAATTGTCTTAGTGTACACTTAACATCAATGTAACTTTTCTATTTATTAATGGTTTCCACCGATCTTTTCTGATCAACTTGTTGGGTGAATATTCTGTCACTTAGCAGCTAACTAATGACAAAACGGTTATATCACCATAGCTAGGATGAGACTGAGTCTCTCCTCTCAGCAAGGGGAGGTTCCCTCTAGATGATGAGCTCTTTCTAACAAACAACTTTTAATACTTAAATAAACTAAAACTATTCTTGAGGTGTTTCCATAGCATCCTATTCTCTTTTTTCAGAATAGATGTTTTTCTCTTACAAAATAACAACTTCACAATAGATGATATTTGATAATTCTTGAACTGAGACAAACCATAGAGACACGAAGTTTTCTATCTTTTGGCTTATTTCTCACAAACAAACTTGATTGAATTCAAATGCAGCCCAAAGTCTCCACTTTCCCTCTGATATAACTGACTTGAACACAACAGTTTACAGCACAAAGTCTCTAAACAATTTCATTCCCACAAATACATACAAACTCCCGCAATGAGAAAAATAGCACAAAGTCTATTTAACCAAAACAAGAACACTTCTTTCAAATCTCAATAAACTCCACGACCCCAACAATGATTCAATATAATATAACACCAATGACATAAGAACATTGATATCATAAAACAATATGATTCAACTCAAAGTTTGATACTCAAATTGTCTTCTTATATTGATATTCACTTGAAAAATATGATAAACATAAAAATCTCAAAGTCTTGAAATGTTTTCCAATTTGGCAGAGTTTCTTTGCAATAGAAAAAAGATAGAATTTACAATAGAGGCCCTCTTTATTTATAGGAAGGAGCCTAGAGCAAAAATAGGAAATTTACAACTACTTTGACTTATTCAACAAAAGAGTCCTATTTGACTTGGGACTTCCTTTGTCTCACATGTAATTACATTTTGGAAAATTACATGTAGATATGTCCACAACAAAATTCAAATTACATATCATATGTAGGAAAAATAAACTAAGGCACTAGCTTCCTCCGTCATTCTTCTTTAGAAAATCTTGGTACATAGACTGTATGGCTGCCATCTCGCATGCATCTAGTTTAGCTATATTTTCTAAGATAGTGCAGGGCCAAAGAATTGCATCCTTTACCGCCTTTATTGCCTTTTCATGCTTGTCTAGATTGTCCTTCAAGTTCTCCAAAGTTGAATGTTGATCATATAGATTATCCATGGAAAGTACTGAGGGCACCTTCTCTTCGAATTTCCTTTGAACCATCTTTTCGAAGGAACTTACCATCTCCTTTGCTGAGAGGAACTTATGCTCTTCACCTGTGAGGGTGCATGGAAGTTCTTCCAGCCTGTGTAGAAGCGTGACATCACTATCTTCACTGGCTTCTCAAGCTTGACATAGATCTTCAAGTAAACCTTTTATTATGTGGATACAATGAGCCAGAGTCTCCTTGGTTTTGAGATATGATTCCCTGTTTGCAATGATCCCGATGGTGATTAGATTCTTTATCTTAATCTTTTTCATATCTATCCACTCCTCCAAGCTCTCTTCTTGATCTTGTAGCTCTTGTGAGAGTAAGTCAACCAGGTTGTCCAGCTCAGCTTTAGCTTTATCCATCTTCTCTTTTCTTTCTATAGTGGTTTTTAGCAGAATTCGCCCTTGAGCTAACAAACGCTCCACAATATCTCCTACCACCCTTCCTCTGGCTTGTGCTTTTTCAACCTTCTAGATCAGGGGATCTTCTACAGTCACTACCATGGGTTCTACAATTTTTGATGACTTTACTATCTTTTGAAGAATAGCAGCAAGTTGTTCCGCTTTGGCCTTATACTGTTCTTTCTCTTTTTTGACTTCATCATACTTTTCAAGAAAAGTGCTGGCAGTAGTTTGAAAATCTACTTTTATGCCCTCATGAGTTACCTTGCCCAACTCAACCCTTGAAATGACATAATTATTCATTTCAAAATTGTCAACAGTGGCATCTTCTAGAGGTTTAGCAATCTCTGCGTATCCGATTCCTTTCTCATTGATAAGCCTAGAAACAGTCTTAGGCTTCTTCTTCGCAGTCTTTGCTTTTACAGGTAATAGCTTTTCAATATCAATCTCATTAGGCGAAATAGCTTGCTTCTTCGTCTTTGGAGTATATGCAGACAACCATGGGGGAAGAACAGAAGCACCAACAACCGGAGATGAGTCTACCACTTGTCTTGTCGGATCCATGTTTATACATGTTATAGTCACAATAGGACTGGTGTTGGTAAAAACCACACCTGTATTAACAACCTTTTCTGAAGCGTCTAGAAGATTCTCTAAAACAGATTGTTCGCCAATGTCAAAAGATGGAGAAGATAAACTTGGGATGGAACCAGAAGAATAAAAAAGGTCCCAAAACTAGTTTTTACAGAAGTAGGGGTATTATCAGAAGAAACAACAAAGATAGGTGAAAGAGGTACATTTGAAATCACTGGGAAACTACCAGAAATTGGAACATGAGGAGGAGGTGTAGAAACTTGTGTTCTTGTGGGAAGATCTTTCTCATGAGATTGAGGTGGATCACCAAGTTGTTCCTTTTCTGCATCCTCATCTTCGCCTTGTTCAGTTTCATCTTCTTCATCAGATTTATCAGATACAATTATCTGTTGAGCATCCTTGGACTTCTGAATATTTTGCTCTTTAGCCTCAACATCTTCAGTCTCCATTTGATCAATGTTAGTATCTTCAACACCTGATTCAGTGATATTGGAAGTTTCTGCAACTTCCTTCTTCTTCTCTCCTTTGGACACAAAATTAATTTTTGGTTTGCGTATCTTAGAAGAAGAAGGGGCATCACTCTTATTTTTGGTTCTGTTCTCTGCCTTCTCACCTGTCTATTCTTGTGCTTCAGTCTCTGACCTTGTGAGAAATTCTTTCAATTTAATCCCTTTACTCTCCAACCACACATTTGTGTTGGACAAGATTGGTTGAAATCTTTTCCTTATGGATGTTTCTTCTTTGACTGACCATTTCACCTCTGGGGGAGGTGAGACTTCAACATTCTCTGTGTTATATTTGGTATTAAGAACATCCCCATCATCCTCCATTTCGTCTGGAATATCAACGAGGCCCAGCTCTTCAATTTGACTTAGGTGAAGTCTGCAGTAGTCTAGCTTTCTGATCTACCCAAATATCTTCAACCATTGGTACATGGAAGGTTGACTTCCTTTTGATCTTATCTTGAACTCTTCTGAAGTCAAAATGATCTCTTTTCTTGTAAGTTCTCATGGTGACCAGTTGTAATTTAGAATCAACTATTTTTGCTTTGTTAGCTGATTGAACTGAATACCTTCCAATTTCAACAGGGAACTTTATCCCTGACTTCTTCAACTCCATTTGCTTATTGTGCACTACAATCAGCTGTTTGCATAGCTCCATGAGAACAATATGATCACTAGGATACCATGGAAGGATATAAGGGTAACCAGGATAATATCCTACCCTTAGATATGTGAAAGTGGGGAATTGCAGGAACAAGCAACCAAAAGATTTCACTACCTCCCAAGATTCATCTGAGACTCTTTTCTGAACAAGTTTATTATCCCATAGGCACATGAATACTGAAAAGAAGGCATCATTGACCCTTCAGAAATGATGAATTGATCCCTTCAGAGTAATTTGAGGGTAATACTTATATACAGGAATCAATCTCCTGTCACCAACCTGAGTCAAACCTGGAAAGCTTCTCATGCTAGCAGCAGCATATACAAGATACGAGGTCATATAGAATTTGAATGTTGTATTGACCTTTACCAGTTGCTCATGCAATGCATTACTGATCTGTTCTCCCCAGAATATTTTGTGTACCTCGAAGAATCACCTTGATGTAAGTGTAGATCCATTCTTGGAACTTGGAAGAAGAGGGGAGTCCTCTGATGTGACTCAAAAGAGTAATCAAATCACAAGCTTCCTCTACAAAGTCACTCCTAGGAAGATCTTTTGGCCATCTGGTCAAATTACTTCTAGGGATTTTCAACCATTTGTTGTTGATGTACCTTCTTGCGGCTTCCACATATGTGTCATAATCCTTTTGCCCCTGAGCAAAGTCAATCTGTCCAATGTTTTCAATGGGTGGACACATGAAGATTTTGTCTAGGAATTCTGTATCCAATCTCATGATCACATTCCTGTGAGAATTTGTCACAACTCTAGTGTCCCGTTGTAATGACTAGCTACCTGAAGAACAAACTCAGGATTGTGTGCAGAAACTGGAAATGATGCAACCAAATGAATATTACTGTCAATGATCTTTTGCATAGGTCTAGAAGGATTTGTTTGTTTTGTTCTTTCCATAAATTCTGCCATGTCCACATGTCCAATTTTTGTATCCCTGATTTCGTCAATATTTGACTGCACTGTCGTCATCGGAAAGACACCTTGGTACTTGTACTTTATGATTTTTGCTTTGGACAGAGATGACTCCGACATTAGCTCTGAAGAGAACTCTGAGATTGATCTCTACCACGAACACTAGTTGAGAACTGCAAAAGGCCATGATCTCGCAGTTAGGGGAAATATGGATAAACTGGGATAACTGCGATTCGATGATCATGGATAGGAAAGCATGCGTTGAAGGGCTTGAGTGCACGCAAATTGAGGTAAGGGTGAAAGTAGGCTCGAAAAGGCAAAATTTAAAATATCCCAGAGTTAGGAAAATTTGAGAGAATGTTTGCATGGGCGGAAATATTTGCCGCCCTTGCATGTGAGGGGTATTGTGCACGTGTATCGGCGGTAAAATTTGCCGCTATTGCATGTTCTAGGAAAATCAAGTGTTATATGTTGGAGTGGAAAAAAATGCCGACGCTGCAGGTAATAGGGAATTGCAAGTGTTATGCATCGACAGTAGAAAACACCGACAATGCAAATTGGTATGAGTTGCGTTTGATGTTCGGGCGGCGAATAATGCTGACACTGCATGTGATAGGAGTTTCAAGGTTTTCGTGTAGGAGCGGTGAATTTTGCCACCCATACACTTGCATTTTGATGTATTCAAACGTATAAGCGGCGAAAAGTGTCGACTTTGCATTTGCTCAAAAGTCTATGGAACAACTCGATTGGCAAATATCACCGTTGTTACATAACACTCAAAATAACCAAAAACAAGTTGGAATTTTCAAGGTTTTACATGCTTTGATGGGGTAAAATCGCCGTGTGAGCACGCGGAGAATAACTCCCCACAAGACAAAATATTTGCAAACCCTCTCAATAAGACATTGGCCAGAGGGGTTTTGAACAAAAACTAGGGTTTGCGAATGACTCAAAAGAAGAAAGATACGAAAATTACAATTTGTTTAGAATAACATACGAACAACATAATTCTTGAAAAACATGGGTTTGATTACTCCAAAGAACAAAAAATAGAAAACCCTAAATGAAAACAAATGACAAGAACAGTGGTTGGAGGACTTACCAATTAAAAAGAATGAAAACCTTGAGTTGAAATCTATCTGAATCCAAGCTCGACGCAATCAAGCAGCTTGAGGGAGGGTTACGAATCAATTGGAAGTTTCAGGAAATAGAAATAACAAAAAGACAACAAAAAAAAACACATTTAAGAAACTTAAAAACACACCCTTAATGCTTGGCACGAGTGGCCATTAATGCCACTTGAAGTTCGTGATTTTGGAGATCTTGCTCAGGCGGCGATTTCGGCCGACATGACGCGTATTTTACAAAAATGCAAGAGCGGTAAAAACCACCGACCTTACACATACTTTGGCAAGGAACATGAAACGACGACAAAAAGTGCCGCTTTTGCACGTTGAAAATGAAAAACTATGTAAAAGCGGCAGAAATTGCCGACATAACACAAGTGGACAAAAAGACATGCAATAGCGGCGAATTTGGCCAACTTTGCATATAAAGACTCAAAATTTTACTAACACCCTAAAAATGACCAAAATTGATATTTTGGTTAATTTACAACCTAATTGATTAGCGCAAATGTCGAGGAATCAATTTGAGGGGATGTTGCAAACTAGTTTAAGATGCCATATGACTTCACACGGGCCTAAGAGAATCTTGTCTCGATTTGTGAACTTAGAGTGTAGATTACGAAACAGACAAGTTTCGTAGGGGTTGTCTACAAAAATGAGCGTAGCTGATTTTGAGAACAACACAGCTTAATCTGCTTATCTATTTCGGACAACATTTATGGACTAATGCTAATCCTATCTTCTAGCTTACCTAGCTTATAGGAGTTTGACATCTTTTCTGTCCAATGTTTCAATTCAAGCCATCTTAATAGCAAAAAGTTAGGTATTGTTATAAGAAAATTCCAGAAGTGATAAGTAGTCTCCCCACTTATATTGTTGATCCAAGCAATACATTTGCAACAGGTCTTCCAAAACCTGGTTAACTCTCTCAGTTTTCCCATCAGTTTCAGGATGATAAACTGTACTCATATTAAGTTTAGTCCTTAGAGTAGAAAATAAAGTTTGCCAAAACCTTGATGTTACACGCGCATCTCTATCCGAGATAATCTTTTTAGGGAAGCCATGCAATCTAAATACCTCTTGCACAAATTTGTGAGCTAACACTGGTGCTCCATCAGTTAAATTCCCTAGTATAAAATGTGCTACCTTTGTGAGTTTATCAGCCACAACTAAAATGGCATCGTGTCTATTCCTAGACATAGGAAGACCTTGAACAAAATCCATACTAATAACTTGCCATTTCCACTCTAGCATATCATGCGGGTACAACAATCCTGCAGGGTGTTGATGCTTTGATTTTACCCTCTAACATTCTAAACAGCTTGCTACAAATTTTGCAGCATCATTTCTCATTCTTTTCATGAATTAAAGAGGTTTTACATCCACTAGAAGTTTGGTTACTCTAGGATGTTCGGAGTATGGTGCGGTAAGAACTTCTTTCCATACTAGATTCCTTAATTCAACAGAATTAGAAACACATTTTCTTCCTCTAAAACTCAATAGTCTGTCAGACTCAAAATGAAACCTATCATACCTTGAATATTTAGTATTTACCATAAGAGCTTGCTCATAATATTCATCACCTAATAAATTTTGTAACACTTGATTCTTTAAAGTTTGCATGAATACAGACAATTGAAGAAATATGTCCTCTCCGACTCAGAGCATTAGCTACTCTGTTCTCTTTTAGTAGATCAATTGCCTCTTTGACATTTATTTATCCACTCAAATCATTCCTCTTAACCATTGTAGAATCACTTGCACACATAATGATAATGTTCTCCTTTATTCTTAAAATAAATAAGTATATCTTCCAGAAAGGCTAGAACAAACTTGTCTAAACAATCTCTAAACAAACTATTCGAGAGATTTATGAATACGACAGAGGTATTTGTAACTCCAAAAGGCAACACTGCAAACTCATAATGCCCATTTCTTGTCCAAAAGTTGTTTTATGGGTATCCTCATCCTTCAATCTTGACTGATGATATTTTGATTGCCAATCAATCTTAGAAAACACTGCAGCTCCATGCATCTAATCAAAGAGGTCATTAATATGTGGTGAACGATATTTGTTCTTTATCATTGCTTTAATGAATATACGATACTAAATACATAATTGCAGAGTTATGTCCTTTTTCTTGATAACAATAACTAGTGCACCCCATGGTGAAATACTGGATCTAATCAAACCTTTAGCCAATAATTCTTGTTATGGGGCTTTTGATTCCATTAATTTTGTAGTTGTCATATGGCAAGGTACTTTTCTAGGTAACCTATCCCAAAACTCTAGGAGGAATAAAATTTCCAGTTGCCCCAATCACTTGTTCCATCAAACTTTGGTGGAATGACTTTCTTCATATCTAAGAAAGTTCTAAGGCAAGCCTATCCTTTGCTTCCTTTTAGGGTCTATGGTTTCAGGATTTTCATTACTCACACTATATTCTTGGTGATTTTCCTTTCTCATCCCATGAGAAATCTCATTTCCCCCCTTCAGGGTTTCCTTGATCTCTTACTTTCTTTTCCAAAATACCAGGTCTCTCTTTGGTTTTTACAAACATGGTTAGAATTGCTCCAATTTGTCCAAGAGATTAATTGATGGTTTATTCTCTTCTAGACTCTCACCCTTGTTTGGTTCTTGTATGAAACATGTTGTCATTTTATCATGCCAGAAAAATAAGTTATCTAATAGTTTTTTGAATCTAAAGTGACTCAAAACATCAAACATATTTATCTCATAACAATCAATAGATTGATACAAAACATTCTCATCTTTATTATAATTTATTTAGGAGTAACTACATCCTTATTTATATAGTTGATAAGTGGGAAAGTTACAACTACGTAAGTCTGTTAGCCTGGTATACATTTATAAACCAAATTATGCCATTATGTTGATCTGATCATCCTCAAACATGGACATAACATCCAATCATCATTGTAAAGTTTACTCTTAAAATTGTGAAACCAAATACCAACTTGTGGTGAAATGCAGTAACCTCTTCTGCAACTAACTGGTAAATGAAAACTTGTAAACAAATAAACAAAGTGAAAGAAAATATTTTTTGGTTGATGCAAGATTGCTTTTATCCCCTAGGATGCTCTAGCATTAGAAGAGTAGAGTAGATTAGGAGTTTAAAGAAAGGTAGATTTTGGTTAAAATGACCTGCCAAGAAGCCAAAAGTGTTAGGGTAGGCAACAAATATGAGATTAAATGATTACAATCACTCTTCAAATCGACTATATGGCATTTAGGGCCAATAAGGTAGAGCCAAAACCTTACAAAGTTCTTAACACAAGTAGAAAAATGTAAGTAAGATGTTCTTGGAAAGTAATGTGCCCTAAATTATGGACAAAATGGAATATTCAAGCAAGAAAGGGAAGTAACAAGATAGTTGGGTGCAAGGATGAAGAGGCTAATGGTTTGAAGAAAAAGAAATTAGGAAAAACAAAGAAAAAACCAGAGATTAATCAGAAGGACAATGACCAAATTTTCATCCATCCTGAGCATAGAACAATCCTATACCATTTTCTATTTTGTGTAATAGTTTAGGGTTTTCTCAACATGTTTGTAAGCTATTGAAGGCATATTTTTATTGTCTTGATGGAAGTGACATTATTGTTGTTTTCATCTGGCACATGAATGTTATTGAAATAATGTTTAGGATACTAGGTTTAGTTCATCTTTCATTGGACTTCCCTAGCTAGACTGCACTAGTTATTTAGGTGCAACTTTCATATGATTACACATAAAAGTTTTTACCAAGATAAAGAAAAATGGTGATAGATAATGTCTCAAGGGTCACAAATGAGGTTTAGGCTTACAACCCATTGGAATATACATCCTCTTAGAATCCTCAAAGGGAATGGAGATAAGGAACCCATAACTATTCGACATCCTCCCATGTGGCTATCAACTTAATGTGTTAATGATTTTGGACACTAACCTAGTCCAACTCATGATCTTGGGGACCCTACCTCCAAAGTTTCAAATGGTGGGAAACTCCAAGGCTGATTGATCGCCTACCTCAACCTATAAGGTAGTCCAATCTAAAACATAAAAAAACAAAAGTATCTCGTTAAGATAAAATCATGAACACATCATGAAGGTGAGACAAGCTAAGTGGCAACACTAGGCAATAATCCATTTTTCAAACTACCACAAACTCTCGAAGAACCAACTAACTACCTTATTGATAAAAAAATCCAAAAAATTCTAGATTTTTAGACATACAAAAGTCACCAGTATAGTATAAAATAATAAAAAGAGAGTATATCACGTGATCACTAATAGTGACAACATTATTCAATTCTTGCATCCATACACTAGTAAGCAATATTTTAAGCATCATGAGATCATGACAAATAGATCCATCACCACACAACATCAATTTGCACCACCACAACCCCCAAACCACCCCATCCTCATAACACCATATTAATGCCACCTTGTATCAAGACCTCCTTAATTTACAAGCCAAAAACTTCCTTCATAAAGAAGGTACCAATGTTGCGTTGATAGCCTAGTGCTCACTCCTTGATGGAGGCAATAAGGCTCAATTGACAACTAGTCAATCACTCCCTAAGGGGGTACTAAGGCAAAGTCAACAACTTAACACTCACTCCTTATATATATATATATATATATATATATATATATATATATATATATATATATATATATATATATATATATATATATATATATATATATATATATATATCCTCTTGTAAGTCACCCCTAACATGCAAGGCACAAGATCTTTTCAACCTTTCCATAAGCCATATTTTCTTAATAACTTTTAGATTGATCACATGGTTTCATAACATACAAGGTTTTATATACATCCTCTTGTAAGTCACCCCTAACATGCAAGGCACAAGATCTTTTCAACCTTTCCATAAGCCATATTTTCTTAATAACTTTTAGCTTGATCACATAGTTTCATAACATACAAGGTTTTATATACATCCTCTTGTAAGTCACCCCTAACATGCAAGGCACAAGATCTTTTCAACCTTTCCACAAGCCATATTTTCTTAATAACTTTTAGATTGATCACATGGTTTCATAACATACAAGGCTAATGGCCACTTTGGTAAGGATATGTCTACCCAATAAATCAACATTTCACTCAAAATCTCATTTCTAGAAAATATCAAAAAACACAATGCAATATTGTCATCATATCACAACATAATTAATTTGTCCTTTTTTACGATGTCACTAAATCATTTTCATCATACAATTAATCATAAAATCATTCATCATACAAAATCAAATGCTATACATCCTTTATTATTCAACAATTTTCAAACAAGTGTTCCCTATAATCCAACTTAGTTTTCAATTTAGTGATAGAAGTCAGGACTATGAATAAGACTTAGGTTAGTTCATGTTCATTGTTTTGGACTATCTGCCTATCCCAAAATGGAAGTAAGACCACAGAGTTCTACTACTCATCATCTTGCCTAGATGCCACCAACTTGCATTGGTTCACAAATGATGGAATATAAGAAAAAGGTCGTCATTTGCATAAGATTTAGTGAAATTTGTAATGCATTTAGCTATCATTTTGCGAGAGGAATGGTCAAATGTTGTCCAAGTCCTTGTATCTGTCACGTCTCAAATTTTGATACCATCTGTGGTTGCATTATGTGGAAATAATCTATGGACAATTAAGTAGGTTAGATAGTTAATTTATTGTTTTGAATGATTAATTTAATATAGATGAAAATGAAATAAATATTATATCATGTTAGTAATTCTTCAGCGATTTGTTACTAACCTATTAATAGAAAAATTTAATTTAATTTTGATAGGTTGTCGAAGACAAGAGAGTGGTTGAGGGAAAGTAGATTAGCATCTTGGCAGGGTTAAGCTGGAGGGATATCATACACACACTTCACGTAGTGTCATATAGCTGCATATATTGCATATTGAATAATTTAATAGTTTAAGTTGCATTTTTATCTTATTGCATAGTTAGTTAATAATGATTTAATTAGATTATTTAACTCTTTGTTATTAATTATTTTGAGTGTTTTAAAAATGGAATAGTTAATTTGTTTAAATAATAGATATATTGATTTATAATGTCAAATTTGTAAACTATTTTAATAATATTTTAGAACAAGTTTTGTAGTAATTCAAAACAAGTTTTAGAAAACAAAAACTTAATTAGGAAAAAAGAAAAGTTCTGGAAGATGAAACATTGAGGAAGAGGAAACAATAAAAGAAGAAGTTTCAAATTCTTTTCTTAAGCACCAAAAACTTCTATTTAAACTCTCTCATTCTCAAAAAGGGGGATCATCATTTTTTATTTGTTTGTAATTGCATTCAAATTAGATTGGGGAAAAAACATTCTGGGCACAAAAGGAAAAATAAATCAGATCAAGGAAGCTTATGTAGGAATCCAACATTCAATTGCATTAAGGAAATTTCCAGGTTCTTATTAAATCTTGGTTTCGTCTGTGGTTATTGTGTGATGAATCTTTTCTTATTTATACACGAACTCCTGTCTGGATCTGTTATAATTTTAGGCTATTGGCTGTAGTTTGGTGAAAGAAATGTTATGTATCAAATATATATATATATATATATATATATATATATATATATATATATATATATATATATATATATATATATATATATATATATATATATATATATATATAATCAATTCATAATAGATTATATGGATTGAATTTTCAGTGTTGATTCAATTTGTAATTTTACTTATCAACTGTATTATTTTATTTCTAATCAATTGTAAAATACTATGAAAGTTTCTGGCAACGAATGTTATTTTATGAAGTTATCTACATTATAGATTGAATTGCAATAGGCTGTGAAAATTTGTAATAAGGAAGCGACGTTCCTAAATGGAGTCGTTGTCCCTTAGGACTGCGACCCTATTTAGGACAATTGTCCACTATTATCAGTGCGTTGTTTTCTTCTAAATTGTTTGGTATTCGCTATAAACTCTTTTGAAATCCTTAGAATCTTTAAACTATTAAAACATACCTCTGTGCGATTATACAGTCCACTCAGTATATATATATATATATATATATATATATATATATATATATATATATATATATATATATATATATATATATATATATATATATATATATCGACCAAATGAATATACTTCATTTTATTTTCTATAATTTTTACATACTGAAAATCGATAAGTTCATTATATCATTTTGTAACATGAAAATTATAGTCTGAAAACAAATGGCTGTATTCAATTTTATATATAAATATATGAGTACATGTTTGCTGATTTAGAAATATGAGGGAATAAATCTTCAATTCTGTTTGAGTATTATTGCCTTATTGAATATATATATATATATATATATATATAGTTTTTATGTATAAAATCAGAAAATTGAATTCATTATTTCACTGGAAAAAGAATTTATTCTTTTTTCATACTTTTGCTTTCATAAGAAAAAGTTGCAGAAATTTTCTAATCATTGAGTTCTTGTCAAAGTTATTTTTACAACTAGTATTATATCAAAATTCTTGATTTTTCTTTAGAAATTATTGTGTATGATTGGTAATTCTTTCCATAGAGAAAAATAGTAAATCTTTCAATAAGTAAACTTGTGAAATAATTGGATCAATGGAAATAATTTTTGAGATTATGGGAAAATCAAACAAAGAAAACTGTAGTGTTAAATTGAATTGTATGAATCTTGGTGAAGTACGAACTTTCGGGATAGGATGCCAAAAGTGGATGTACAGAGATGATAGTTTTACTTTTTCTAAAACTATCATTTTATTTATTTGCTTGGCCAAGCAACTGTACCATTGAAATAGATGGATTTGTTTTAAAAGCCTAGAACTTTGTAGTCTCTGCCACATCCTGTTGCAAGAGTTTATGCCATTCTAGGATTAGGATGCATACATGCAACAAGCTTGCATCGAGTGTTTCCCTCCTGCTTACACCATTCCAGGTTGCTAGGCTCCTTGTGTAGGGTTGGTGTTTTCTTCGAGCTATGAAGAAACCCAGGGAAGTTCAGTACTTCGTGGTTGGGTGGAAAAGGCACCTCAACCACTCTCTTGGTTTTGGTTTGCAGATGATCGAAGGATTGAGGCAACCGAGTTATTATTGATATGATATTTGTTTATATATTCTTTGTATGGCTTCATTGCCAAAATATTGAAATATGTATCATGACTCATGGATATCTTGATGGTAATCTTTCCTTGTGTAACATTGAAATAGATGTATTGTAACACCCAATTGGGTATATGTAAACTATTTTGTAATCCATTCAGGTATATGAATCATTATTTTATTCATGAAATTCTTGCCATAATATGATTTATAGATATTTGAAAACCATTATTGGTTGTTTATCTTACTTATGCAATATGTTTTTTTCTTTTCAAATATTTTTAAATTTTCCGCACCTTACAGTATCCAAAATCCCAATTTCCATCTCTTAACTTCACTACCAAACCACATAAGCTAACATATTGTTATTGTTTCCCTATTAACAAAGCTTTAAGAACCTACAACACCTTATAAATTATAATTGTTTAAATGGATAACACACTCATATATACCTTTTAAAAATATTTTTAATTAATTTTTAATTTTTATAAATTTTTTTTTCTATTATTTTAAAATTATCTCAATATGATCTCTGCAATAATCATTTACACACGGATATTTTACTTGTATAGTTTCATAAACAATTACGAGATAAAGGAACCTAATCAACACACAAACATTAAAATAAAGGTAATCTTACACCTTCATATACCATTACTTAATTCTTGTACACAGATGTAAAATATCTTTTTAAATTATAATGATGACGAATATATAATCGAAATACGAATACAAATACCTTAGAATATCAATTGCCTCACGCAACTCTCGCGCGAAGCATTTTTTTTTATATATTCCATGGACAGTCAAATAAATTCTCTTCAATTTATACGATCAGAGAGGCTGGAGTTGCATTCGTTGAATATAATGTAAGAGGACTTTTCAGAGCTAAAATGTTTGAAAATTGCATGCAATCTCAAGAATAACAACAATCCAGAAGCACGATAACAACAACCAGTAAGGTTACATACTATGGGCAAAGGCAACAGACGGAAAAAACAGAGTGGCAGCAAAAACAAAGGCCGAATTCCCGTCAAAGATCATGTTGCTGAAGAAGACACCGATCTGCTTGCAGAAGAGATTACTGCGCTGTAATTTCAATTCCTTTTTTATTTTTCGTTTTGTTTTTCCTGTTAATTGACGGACATTTCATGCGCTGTGTTGCATGTCACTAGAAAACATTAAAACCCTAAAACCCCAAGGATTTTAAGTTTGCGAATGTAGTTTGATGTTCCCGCGCTTTTTGTATGTTATGTTAGGGTAGTTTAATTTGATTTAATTTAGATATTAATTTCCACAAGTGAATTGGATCTACGAAAAACATATAGCTGGAAAACTATAAAATGGATAACTTGTAATCCTGCAAATTGTTATGATAGCGTAGTTTAATTTGATTTAATTTGGATGTTAATGTGGACTGATTAAAACTACACAATGGGAGTGCCTAGTGAATCCCCAGCAAAATAAAGAATAAAATATAGAGAAAGGCTCTAAAGAAATGAAAGCAAAAGATATCAACTGTAATTGCGAAAATAAAAAAAAATTGTAAGAGCTTCTGGAAAAAACTGTGGATCTGAAATGTTGATGCAAAAATTTAACCAGAAGCTTTAACAATTGAATTCATGGACTGTGGAAACTTAATGTAGACTAATAAGAAATAAATGTAAGTAACCATTCTCTCAACATTTTGATGCAGCTGAGATTTAAGCTGCAAATGAATCCCTAGACACAGATCCACATATGTATCCGACTCTCTTGACATTTTGGTGCAACTGATATGCAAGACGGAAGCTAATCCCTAAATGCAGATCCATGTAAGTAGCCATTCTCTTGATATTTCGCTTTAGCTGAGATGTAAGCTGCAAACTAATCCCTAAATACAAATCCATTTAAGTAGCCACTCTCCTGACATTTTGCACAGCTGAGATGTAATCTGCAAACTAATACTTAAACACAAATCCATGTAAATAGCCACTCTTTCGACATTTCAGTGTAGATGATATGTAATCGATGAACTAGTCCCTAAACACAACTCCATCCGTGCAGTCAACTCTCTTGACATTTTGGCTCAGCTGACATGTAAGCTGCGAGCTAATCCCTAAACACAAATCCATGTAAGTAGCCAGTCTCTTGACATTTCGGTGCTACTTAGCTGTACACAGTGTTACTCATCCCTAAACACAAAGCTATATCAAGTAGCTGCTCCCTTGACATTTGTAGCTGAGATGTACACCCTGTGATTGATCCCTAACATAAAGCTATGTCAAGTCGCTGCTCGCTTGACGTTTTGGTGCAGCTAAATTATACACTGCATGAATGATAGCTAAACACAAAGCTATGTTAACTAATCACTATCTTGACATTTGAGTTTAGGTGAACTGTGTGCTGTGTGATTGATCCCAAACCTGTAAACTGCTGAAATGTATGATGTCTTAGTGATCTTGTGCCTGTAAGTTTCTGAGATTTCCATTTTCTGAATGACCTGGCCTCTGTAAGTTGCTGAGATGTACACCGTCCGAATGATTTCGTGCCCTTGAGCTGCGAAACTGTGCACTGTCTGAATGATCTTATACCTGTATCCTGCCAAGATTTATGCTGTCTGATTACCTCATGCATGTGCAATCTTCTGAGATGTAACGCTGGTAAAAGGTTGAAGTTGGAGTAGGATTTATGACATCAGTGCCTTAAAGATTGCGTTTTTTCAAGCCAAAATTTGTCCTTGTATGACACAATTTGTTATCTGTCAAAAGAAGTCATTAAATGTGTCTTACTTATTAGAATTTTGACAACATTATGGAACTTTGTTAAGTCAAATGATTTTGACTAAAGTCCTGTTGTCATGGAAGGAGATGATCAATTAAGACAAAATTGATGAGAAGTTTTCTGTTAAGGATTAAAAAAAATGATGTAAATCTGATGCAGGACTTTGCTTTCACTTCATGTTGGGTATGTGCTGCACCCCATCATTCCTAGTGGTGCCCTAGCTATAAAACATGAGGAGTCATGTGTGGGGCGTGTGGATTCACATGTTCCATTCACATGTGGAACATGAAGAGTCGTGTGGGGCACAGAGGGTCATATGTAGTACATGAGGAGACGTGTGCAATATGAAGGGTCACAGTCCATTGTTTTGTATCCATCGAATTGTAAAACCACTTGGTGGTTTCTTATGAGGTTTGTGCCTATAAATACAAGTTCATGGCATTTTAAAAGCATTATATGGTGATACACAAGAAGAGATATTGCAAAAGTCCTAGAATAATAAGTTGTCCAGAGAGCACATGTTGGTGTTGGAGGATTAGCACAAGAGAAATGTCATTGAATTGTGATCACTATTTATTAATACAATGAGTGGTGCTATTTTGTTGGTTTTTTACTTTTTTCTTGAAAAGTTTTCCCAAGGTAAATCTTGTGACATCTTTGACTGTGCCATTGTTTTTTTTTGGCAAAAAGAGAAATTAATCAAA
The DNA here is from genome assembly GCA_027924645.1 of Cunninghamia lanceolata. Taxonomy (NCBI): domain Eukaryota; kingdom Viridiplantae; phylum Streptophyta; class Pinopsida; order Cupressales; family Cupressaceae; genus Cunninghamia; species Cunninghamia lanceolata. Next base: position 6,334,523 of record BSBN01000671.1, on the reverse strand, counting down.
AGAACATAAACAATTTACAACATTGAGATTTCCAAATGGTAAGAGCCATTATTGAGGCAAGAAGAGGAAAAACCCAAGGAGGTTTGTCACTATCTTGCTTCCAATAGAAACCAATATAGATCAATTGGCTACCATACTCTTTGATAGAATGAATCCCCTTCTCCCCCCTGCTAGAAAAAAAGAGGAGCCAAACCCATTCAACAAGAGAGTCAAGGTTGTGAGCTCGGAAGCAAACTTGCAAAAAAAATCTAGGAAGAAGAAAACACAAACACCTTCAACCAAAGAGACACAAAATGAGGAGACTCAAGTTTGATCATTATGAATAAGCCGGAGAAGCTGTGAAGATTTTTTAGAAGACGAAGACCACAACTCAAATACGTGCCAATTACCATTGTCCTCTAAGACCCATTTAGCAAGGCAGTCTACTACTACATTCCATTCCCTAGGGATATGAACAAAGGAGAGGGCCTCAAAATTAGGAGTGAGGCGAATAATCTGTTCAACTAGAGAAGCCAACCTCCAAGAGGATTCCTGACTACTTGCCTTATTCAAAAGAGAAACCAAGATAATGGAATCTATTTCACAAATAACCTTCTTCCAACCCAACTCACAAGCTTTCTCAAGACCACAAGAACAGCCTGAGCTTCCATCAAATTATTGGTGCCAATCCCCATAGCTGAAGAAAAGAAGAAAAGAGCCATCCCATCACTATCACAGCCAACTCCACCAATCCTAGCAGCACTCGGGTTGCCTTGGGAAGAGCCATCAGTATTAATTTTGAAAAAACCAAATGGGGCGGAGGGAACCACTTACTAGTCCTATTCACTTTCCTAGAAGCCTTCAAACTAGAACTAGACCAAATTTGGGTAGCAGTTGAGGGGAATAGCTCTAGGTGTCTTGAGAGATGAAATCAGAAGGAGAGAGTGTCTCTTTATAAGAACATTTGGCTGCAATAGTTTCTTTGATCGAATCCATGATTTTTTGCCAAACTTGTATAATGAGACTTTGGTTACCCTAGAAGATCCGACAATTCCTCTCTAACTAGATTTGCCAAATAATAAAAATGGGACCAAGATCCCAGGCCACAAAAGTAAAGAAGCCGATGTAGGAGGGCGGCCCAAGCTTGCCTAGAATTTAGATAAAGAAGTAGCATGAATGATAGGCCGGTTCCACCATTACCACCATTGCCCCCAAATGCCCAAGGAGAAGGAGCACTAGAAGAAAAGGTGAACAATACTTTCTTCACTATTGCCACACAACACACATTTAGAAGGGCCTTGAAATCCTCTTTTTATGATACTATCCTAGGTGAGACATTTGTTCTGATACAATAGCAGATAAAGAAATTACACTTGGGCCAACTGAATTTATTCCAGATTTTGCTCCACCAGGGAAAGTCTCTATTCAAAGCTTTCTTGTGCTCCAAAAGTTTACTCCACGCAAGAACATCATCTCCCTCTAGGGAACAACAAGGCCGATCAAAAAGGATGGAAGAAAGAGTAGTCTGGGCTTCAAGCATACCCCCCTAGGCTAGCTATTAGAGTCCTTCCAACGATAAATCTAAGAATTCCTCAAATAGATAGAGCTTTTGAAATCAGTGACTTTTGACCACCCCATAGCCTAGAAAATTTTACTCAAGGGTTGAAGAAAGGGGGAAGAGAGGAACGGGGGGTGGAGATCCCAAGAATTATTCCAAAAAAGGACTCTATGACCATTTTTGATAATCTAGAAAAGACCTTTGACAATCAAGCCCCCCTTCTTAATGGTGTTCCAAACCACTGAACCTTTCCCACTTAGATCCATCCGAGGAGCATCCTCATCAGCCACTCCTCCCAAATACTTAAAGTTAAGGATTCTAGCCCAAGGTTTATCCGGATTCTTGCATCATCTCTAGTACAATTTGGCAGCTAGGGCTTGGCTATTGAGCTTAGATTGCCTAAGGCCAAGGCCACCGTATTGCTTAGGTTTGCAAACTTGATCCCAACTAATCAAATTCCATTTTTGGGTAAGGATGGGTTGGTGGATTATCGTGGATGACTAGATTGATATTAGACATTAGCCTTTCATCAATATCATAGTTACATCTGCAGCTGACTCTTATTTCCTTAGAGCTATTGATTGCATAGGGGAGCACAAGGACGTAGACTTTCAATTTTAGATTTTGAGGGGGAGGCCATAGAGGAGGTTGGGGCCCCAAGTGTTGTATAGGCGGTGATTGATTCAACACATTTTTGTAAATTAGATGGCATGATGGTGGAGGGTGCTTACAAGCACAATTTTTGGACCCCATGTTGTGTTCGTGCGTTGAACAATGCATTGAAAGACAAGGAAGATAGATTAGGTGAAGATAGTGGTGGTTGAAGTTATAGATATGTAAATGTTCACTTGCAACCATCACCTCATTTGCTCTCTTTAGGAATTTTTCAAGCAAGGAATTCTTCAAACTTGTGGAGACTAGATATGATGCAAGTTACTTCATTTTGCCAGAGAGGATGATTGAGGTGTAAGAGCCTTTACAATTAATGATGGGTAATGATAAGAGTGGTAGGTGGGTAGAGGCCAAACAACTGAAGAAAAGCATGTGAAGTAGAAGATCCTTGCTAAAGGTTGGTGGTCCATAGTGAGGTAAGAAATTAATATTATTAATGGTTGTAACTAGTAAATTATTTTCATTTTTTGTATTTTAAATTTGAAAATTTTAGCATTCACTCTATCATTTGAGTCATTCTTTTTCGATTTTTTTTGTTTGTAGACACATTTGCTCCTTCATCTCACTCATTGTGCAAGTGATTAGGTATGCTAATACAAACCCTCCTAGTCTTGGAGAGATTTATGAGACATTTGATAACATACTTGGCTAGATGAAGCAAGCAATTCATGGTACGAACGCTGATTTGGGATTATATGAGGAGCATGTTAAGTGCATTGTGATGCAATGGTGGAACATTATGAACACGTTGCTTCACATGGCAGCCTATGCTCTAAATCTCAAATGGTGTGCACCAAGGGCTAAGAGAGTGCCTTTTTCTGAAGATGAAGAGGTGAAAGAAGTGTTTATGAAGGCTCTTCGGAAGATATGCAACTCTAAGAAGGCAACCAAACTTCAATAGCGTGGATTATTTCTGTTAATCTTTAGGGTCCAATGTTCAACAAACCAAACCAAAGGCCAAAATAGGGATATATTAGCTCAAATTAACCTATCAGATGGTGGGCACGACACAATAGAGTTGAGGATGCTTGCCACTTGCCTCCTTTCATAGGTTGCCAATTCCTCTTTTGCAAAGAGGAATTGGTCCACATACAACTTAATTTAGTTAGTCAAGAGGAATAGGCTTACTTCTTGATGAGCAGAGTTGATGGCCATGCATAGTGTCTTGTTGACTTTAGGATCTTCAGACTCCTGGGTATCGTCAGACTTTGGGATATTGATTTTAAAGATGCCACATAGATTGATGAGGCACATGAGGGATTGGTTGGGGTACCATTGGATGAGCTAGTGCCTCATATTAGGAGTGAGTCAAATTCAAACTCCAATTTTGATGCAGGTGAAGATGAAGTGCAACAGCAATATATCTAGTTGCTATATTGTTATTCTACATTTTGTCATTTTGTAGTTATAGCCTTCCGACCTTTTGTTGTACTTGTTATATATGCACACCAACAATGAAAACTCAAATGAAAACAATGGAATTTTGTTAATTTGCATGTCAACTCTCATGTGAATTCTCAATTCAGCTCTAATGTTAGGTAATATGGTTATATAATGAATATGGCAAATGCCTTATCATTTGAATAATAATTTCCTTTAATTCTTTAAAATTTCCCTCACATCCCTGAAATGTGTTCCTGCATTTTCTCCTGTCCCTGCCCCTCTCCTGGAAACACTGTGGAACATAGATAAATATTATGTGCAGAATCTGTGAACTTCCTCCACAAATGACACAGAATGCATGAGCGATTGGCCAGGACTGGCGCACAAAATCTAATGCTGTATGTATTATTGATATTTGTATATTTATTCTATCATATCAATATATCTGATTCCCTGCAATATGACTATGCACTGAGATTTTTCTCATCAACAAATCAGTTCTGGTAAAAATTTAGTCTCAATTCGATACAAACAGCAAATTTGATTCAACAAAAAATATTTTATGTTTTTCTATTGAGTAGATACTATTTATTGGATTTCAAATTGTAGTTTCCAAATCAATTAATTTCAGTTTCAGACTGAAATCTATGGGAGTCACTATTAATTGAAAATTTCTTCATTTGATCGTACTGAAGTTGCTATTTCCCGCTTTCATTAGATCTGCAATATTTCAAGAGGACTTTAAACTCATATCTGAGAAGCCTTCTCCTCAACTCTCTATAACTATCAGGTATAAAATATCTTAACTTTAGTTGTAAATTCTGATTGGTAGATGTTAGGTTGATGTTGAAACAACAGAATAGTCTCTGTGAGGTCCCCACTTCTATTGTAATTAATTTCCTTTCTGTATCTTATTTTCTTCTATCGAAGCATGTCTTTATATCTCTTGACTTGTTGTGTTTGCCTTGGAAAAAATGCTTCCAAATCTTGCAGGCCATATTCAATGGACAATGGATTGAATGACTTAAATATTTCTGTAGAGCTATTAGTAAGGTAGGCAAAGTTGAAATATTAATGATTCATGTCATGCATATTAATGATAATTGAATGTGTACAAATTAATTTTTGATTTTATGTAATTTTTGTAAGCATCAAATTATTTGCATCTTCTAGCTTATCATAGTCATGATTTTTCCACAGACCATGAAGATGATTGAGATTGCTTTTGGATAATTAAATGTGCACAAAATAAACTTACACAGTTGAATTCAAAAACACTCTCAATCATCTGCTAGCTTAATCAATCAGGACTTGCCTACACATTTTTGTGAAGAAAATGTCATACTTCTTGTGGTTGCCATCTTGTTGTAATGCTGCATTTTACTTTTAATACAGATGCTTGCCTGGGTATCCTTACAAGGCTCCAAAATTACAGATTATACCAGCTGGGGGGCTGTCAGAAGAAGATCTCCAGCTTCTGCACTCAATGCTACTGGACCAGGTGATTAGTTAATAGATTTGTTAATAAGTATATTAAAGACAAACATAAAGTCCAAAGGTAATGTATTTAACTTAAACAATTTTCTTAGATTGAGTAGGACATGAGGGATAGTTGGGGTCAAACAAAATTTATTCTTGTTTCTCTTGTTTGAGAGAAGATAGCTAAATTAAGAATAATGAAGAGAGTGATTTAATGTGAGAGTTTCTTGGTTTTTATTTTTATGGACATCTTGATTGTCTACTTTAGCTTCAAGTTTATATGTTGGAGAGTAATGACTAGTCATCTCAGCATCAGTGAACTTACATACAGGCTTGGTTAGGCACGACTTGAATGGTACCTGCTAGAACAGGTCTGATCATAAAGCTACTGTTCCCTTTGATAATTAATTAGAAGTTCCTTGCCAAGATACCCACCTTTAGGAAACTGCTAATCAACTGAATTGCTGTTCAAAGGAACTAGGTGGAGACCTCTAATTTTCCATGTACTGGTTTTAAGCTACTAGAGGATGTTACCATTTTCTCAGCTCTAAGGTGTCGGTGTGAATCAGAAAAAAGAAAAAACATGAGATTGAATCCATTCAATTGAGAGATCAGATAAGAAGCAGAGGAGCAGTTATAGCCTATGATAAAAGAAAACAGGAGCAAAAACCTTAATAAGAATCACAAGTCAGGACAACATTGTTTCGACAACTATTAAAGTAATATTTAGTTATTTAATGGTCAATCTAGTTTTCTTTTAGTTAGTTTCTTATTCCGTCTTCAGTTTAGTTTGTTTCTATCTGTTTAGCTTTGTCTAGCTGTAGTTTCCTTGTGAAACTTCTGTGCTTATTTTAGAAACTTCTGTAAATCTCTTTATATAGAGCTCCGCTCTATCTTTGTAAATAACTCTTTTCATTAATATATTTTGCATATTATTCCAAAATGTAACATGGTATTAGAGCCCAGGTTCGGGCGGGTAGTATGGACCCCTGGACGGCGCGTTATTTTTTTTCTTTTTTGGTTTGCGTTTTTAGTTGTGGGCCTCTACCTGAGGGTTTCAGCAGATGTATTTCCTTAGACATTGTTTTTTTTAACCTCTGATCACGTTTTTTATCTGAGGGTTGTGCTTAGTGAAAACCCTGCCTTTTTAGTCGCCGATCGTGTCTTCTATGGTGTTTTCTGGAGGTGATCGCAATTTCTGAAATGTAACATCGTGTGCCTTCTGTTAGGTTGCTGAGGAGGTCACGTTTTTTGCTTTGCCCGTCATTTTTTTACACCCTTTTGAATCGCATTTTTTCGCGTTTTCTTCCTGGCAAGGGTTTTGGCGGCATTTTTATCACGTTTTTCAGATTGCGGTTCTGTGTTTGGGCATTTCATTGCCAGATCGCGAGTTCTCTTTGGCAGCTCCAGAGTTCTTGATCCCTTTGGTCACGTTTTTTAAAAATCGCGTCTTGTTTCACCTTGTTAAGGGTTTCGTGGCAGCATTTTTTTATTTCGGCGGTTTCATCTTTTATTTCATCTTCCCCCTTGTGGCGCAGCTCACAACCAAACATTCGCAGGGCTTTCTGCAGTCTGGTGCCGCCATTGTTGTTGCTGTCATCTGCTTTGTCCATGATGCTTTCATCTCTGTTCGTGATTTCTGCTTACCTACAGATTTGACGATTTGGGTAGTCTCCTTCGGCTCGCGATTCCTCTTCTAATGATGGTCAAGCTCGGTGGTTCCCTGTTTGGCTTGAATCTTGGATTCTGGTCGATGTTTGTTTTTTTGCCTTAAGCGACAGTTTTTTAGTTGGCAAGTTTCTTTCTTTGGCACTTCTAAAAATCTGTTTGGTGTCGCAATCATTGGTGGGTCTTGTTTTGGCGGGCTTTCTGTGGGTTCTTTGTCTCGGTACCAGCGCCCAACAGACATGTAGAGATTTTTTTTTGACATCCGTGTTTGGATTTTTTGATACCATGATTTTTGTAATCTTGAGATCTATGCTTCAAAACCCGTGATTCGGATTTGTCTCGAGATATGTGCCTCGAAATCCGTGTTTCGGATTGTTGAGCATGTGTACTCCGTAACCCGTGCAAGGGTTTTGTTTAGAATCTGTGCCGTCTATTTGATTCGGTATTCGTGCTATCAATTTGTAATCCATTTTTCTTGCCTCGAAAAACGTGAAAAATGGCATCATGGTCCAATAGTAGTAAGAAGTTCAATGGCAGCAAACTTTTTAATCGTCGGTGTTTCTCTACAGGATCTCGTCAGAGTTGGGTACCTGTTCCATAGCCCTTTGAATGGGGTTCTGTTTACTTGATCCTTGATTGGCAATGTTTTTGCCTAGTCGCTGTTTCTGGAGAGTTTAATCTGCCTTTCTTGCTGCGAACTTGTGGTTCGCAGCTTTGAGGGCTTCTTTGATCTGCGCTTACAACGCTTAGCCCCTTCTCGTCACCAGTTGGACTAGCGCTCGGCATTTGTGTTTGGCAAGCGGCCATTCTGTCATTTCGGATTCCTCAGGATTTGTGCTAAAATCTGTGCTCGGGTTTTTCTGTTTCGGGTTTTGTGCCTTCCATCTGCCTTTGTTTATGGTCAAGCGACTTGCAGATCTTGTCATTTAGGGGGCATCTTGGTGTAGTTAGTACATTGACCATTACGGGGGGGTATTAAAGTAATATTTAGTTATTTAATGGTCAATCTAGTTTTCTTTTATTTAGTTTCTTATTCCGTCTTCAGTTTAGTTTGCTTCTATCTATTTAGCTTTGTCTAGCTGTAGTTTCCTTGTGAAACTCCTGTGCTTATTTTAGAAACTTCTGTAAATCTCTTTATATAGAGCTCCGCTCTATCTTTGTAAATAACTCTTTCATTAATATATTTTGCATATTATTCCAAAACGTGACAACAACTCTTAAGTCATTTCGCATGATGCTTTCACCTATCACATATTTTTTCTTGGTAGATATGCACGTACTTTAGTCTGATTTGTTGTCTCATGATTCACTGTTATGTGCAGGTTTTCTGTTGGAATTATCTGTTTCAAATTGAGAGTTGTAAAATGATCTTGTAGAGTGTAAATAGTTATCTTGTTATATTGTGGTTGCTTTGGGAATCACTTTGTTGTACCCATATGATTTTTTTTTTGTATTGTTTCACATCATAAGCTAAAACTTTGTCATTTCCACAAGCATGAGTCAATGTTTCAAAATTTTTCTTGTTTATCTATGTAGTTTTTGTTGTTTCTTGTATGTATCCTTGTGGGATCAATAATAGAACTTTCAAATGTATCTGTCATGGCGAAGAACAGAGGCCAATCAATGAAGAAGTGACAGAAAACTTACTAAGGCATAAAAAATGTGCAGGCTCATGTATGGGCGCACACCATTATGAGGTGGGACAGGAAAATTTGATGTTAAAATGTTTCAGGCTGTTGACAGGTGTGCACCACATAAGGCAGAGGACAGATTCTGAAGTTGCAGGAGTGCGGTAAAGCATGTGCCATACTAAAGGAGCAGATAGTTTGAAGTTAGACAAAATTTTTGCGAGTCATATTGCATCATACAAGGTGGAAAACAAGTTTTCAAAGTGAAATTTGCAGTGGTGTGAACAGGTATGTGCCATGTAAAGGTGTAGACAAATTTTGGTTTCAAGACTAAGTTGCAGGCAGATGATAAGGCATGTGCCATAGTACAGAGAAACACATTTTCAAAGATTAAAAACTGCTAAGGCATATTAAAGTGAGTGCCTCTGAATATAGAAACTGATTTTTCAAAGACAAAAAATGTTCAACACCATATTCAGGCATGCACCATATAGCGGGGGATACAAATTTTGTTTGAAATTAAAAAACTGCAAGGGCATTATCTGGTGCCTGCTTCTAGACATAGAAACAATGTTTCAAAAACAAAGACATGCAAGCAATGTGATAAGTGCACACCATCATAAAGAGGAAACATGTTTCGCAAACATAAAGTTGCAACTGTATATTGAGGCATGTGCCTAGAGGAAGTAATACAATTTTTGCCAAACCAAAAGGATGGATCCATATGAATAGTTGCACTCCATTGACAAGGGCCAAATGAGTTTTGGTTATAAAGCTTGCACAATTGTATAGTAGAGTGTGCTCTTCTATGAATAGACATGGCTGTTCAAGAAACAAAAGTTCTGCTATTAATAGGTGCACCCATACAAAGGAAATTCATTGTTTATATAAAAAACAAAGGCAGAAAAGCAGTTATACATAGATGATAAAAGGTTTTCCATATTTGACAACAGCACTTCAGTGATCTTTGTCCTCATCATTGCAGTCATCTTTTCAGCAGCAGATCAGTAGGAGTTTTTTTATCATACCAACAGCAACCTTTGTCATTTTCTGCTTTTCAGGCAGTCCATTTATTTTAGCGATCTATAGCAGTATTCCTTATTTAGAGTTCAGCAAAGAAGATTGTGTTTCAGCTGTGACATCTTGTAATTCATTTCCCCACGTCGTTTGGATTCAAAAACTCCATGCTTGCAAATTTGTATGATGCCAAAGTGTTTGAAGAATGCATTCTTAATGTTTTTCAAAAGCCACATCTTGACAAGTTCAGTGATGACCAGTAGAATGATCTTCAATGTGATACCAGTGATTTCAATTTCTAATCACAGCAGATTTTCTATATAAAGGTGCAGATTTCATCCATTTTTAGTTGTGTTTGAACAAGGGTCTGCAAATTTTGATTGATAAGGAGGGTTTTCGTTACATTAAATCTTCATTATTGCAGCAGTTCTTATTGATTTCTCGCAGGGTTTTCCACATATTAACTAGGCTTTCCACATCATCAAAACTGAGCACCTAGGGTTTGGAGACCTTCATCATCAAACATACTGCTGTTGGTATTCTTCTGGGCTGTTAGGGTTTCTATTATGACAAATCCAACATTTTGGTTATTATTTTCAGATTCTGGTCCGGATTTTATCACTGTTTCAGCAGGTTTTAATTGACCAAAAGCAATATATCAGCATCATCATATTGGTGTGTTTGGAGAGCAAAATTTTTATGCGCTCTAGGGTTTTTAGAGTATTCAGGTTTGCAATTCTCAGCTAGAGTTTGGTGTAAAGATGAACAGAAAGAAGTGAAATTAGACTCAAAGCACTAGGATGGGTCTTCAGGGTCTTAGGACTTATTTAGAGGATCTGCCATGGTCAGAACATAAGAGTTTCATCAGAATCACTTGAAGAACCAGCTATTAGGAGTGTCTATTTTTAGCTTTTGCCATTTTTAGTTATCACCATTTTTGAGGAGATAATCATATTTTGAGGAGTTAATTTTTAACGGCTATTTATAGATTGGCTATTTTTAGATGATCTTTTAGAAGGTTTATTCTTGGTTGATAGCTATCCTTGTTAAAAATCTATTTTGAATTTTTTTGATTTACGGTTAATCAACTATGGACATAATTGTGTAATAAGCTTGCTTTGTAGGTAAACAAACTATTATTAGCTTAGAAGTTTTAGTTAGCTTTTAATTTATTTTTCATGCAATGTTTTGTAAACCTTATAAATAAGTGCCATTTGCACTTTTAGATTTTCAGTAGTAATCTTCATGCCTAATTGTTGTTCATAGAGTTCTTATTAAGATAATATCTTATTATTTAATGGTCACTCTTAGTTAGATAGGTTCCTAGATAAGTTTCCTTTTTCGTCTTTAGTTTAGGGTCTATCCATTCTGCTTTCTTTGCTGTAGTTCTTTTGCTTTTGTCTATTTTTAGACTTTGTATTTCCTATATATTGAGCTTTCGCTCTCTCATGTAAATATCACATTACATAATACATTATTCAGTTTCATGTAACTTTGTGGGAAAATTTTTCCTGGGCTCTTCGTATTCCTTAAGGATCTGGGTGATTTCTGGGGTGTTTGGAGGTTGTGATCGCGTGTTGCCCTCTGCTTGTTTTCTGAGCATTCTTTTCTACCCACAATTTGAATTTGAGCAACTTTTTTTGTGGTCACGTCTTCTAAAAATCACGGATTTCTTCACAGTTATCGTTGAGAAATCACGTCTGGAGGTCGTATTGTATATGATTGCGATTTTTTTCTGTTTTAAAGCTCATGAATACCTATGGAGCGTCGTTTTTGTTGTGTTAAGCGATCTGAACGCTCGCGTTTTGTAGAAATCGGCGGAGCTTCTAGATTCAATTGCGATTCGACTATTGTGGGTCGTCCCGAAGATTTTCACGGCGGACATGATTTCTGGGTTTCGTTTTTTGGACTTTTTTCTACAGTCGTGGGGTTGCGTTTTGTTTGGAGCTTCTCCCCTTAAAAATCGCAATCTGGCTGTGTTTTCTAACGGGTTCCTTTGCTTGTTGGTTCACATTTCTGGAATGTCGATTTGTGCCTCTATCATCGCAATTTCCTCCCGCGGTTTTATTTTTCTGACGGTGGTTTTTACCTGTTTCTGATCGCAGGTTTACTTCTGTTTTGCAGGTTTCCTTCAGGCATCTTGATTCCTTTGTTTCTAAGACTTGCGTGTGTTCTGCAAGGTCTTTTTGTGACTCGTGATTTACCTCTAGGGTTTCTGGGTTTAAACTCTCAACAGGGGTTTCTTCCTCTAATTTCTTTGGTCGCGGATCTTTGCTTGTCACCATTCCTGGTGTATGACTGCGGCTTTGGCATCTGGATTTGCCGTCTGAAACTTGTTCTGAAGGGTTTTTATCAGCATCTGAATCTTCTTTGGCGTGGTTGCTTCCATTGCCAGTTTCAACTCGCAATTTCTATGGGCTTTTTCTGGCGGTTATTAAATCTGCATATGGTTGCAGTTTTGGAAAACTCTCATGTCTTTTGCTCGTGATTTTGTGTTCTTAGCTTCGCTTCTGCTGTGATGTCTTTTGGATTCTGGCGATTGGTGTTTGTGATCCCTTCAATCTGCAATTATTTTCATGCGGTCATTGTTTTTGTGTGGGATTTCTTGTTTTTGGTAAATCCTTGGCAGGTTTTTTGTGTTTGATCCTATTGTGCGGCGGTTTTAAATTATGGGTCGTGGTTTTGAGTTTTTTTGTGGGACTTGTTCGGACGCCAGCAGCTTTGGCGTAATCTTTTCTGTGGGTCCCTCTCTCTTCATGAACGCCCGGTGGATATGAAGATAGTAGTTTCTGCGGTTTCTTTTTCACCTAGCCGGCAGTTTTTGTGTGTAGTCGTGTTGGTAAACAGATTTGTTGCTTTAAAATAATCTTCTTGAGTAACTCCGTTCACCCTTGGATTAGCAACAACCTGCTCACAACAGTTGAACAATCGCAGTTCTATGTCGATTGCTCTCTGCGTTTAAGAGGGGCAGCTCCCTCGTATGATAGGGGTATTTTGGATTTTTTTGGAATTATAAGAACAAAAACAAAGAAATAACAAATAGTAGTGAGGAAATAAGAGTTAAAATAATGAATTTAAGTTCCATGCATCCAAGTAGAGATACCAAAACTTGATGCGAAATATCTTTCTCACAATGCAACTTTGAAAGGAAAGCACATGATCATTATTGATGAAACGTACAAATACCAATAACAACACATGAAATCAAGTTGAACACACATTCAAAATGTTTCTTTATTGCTTTCAAACTTGAATAACACTATCCGAGTCTTTCATACACTGTCATGTGAAAAAGTGGAACCTCCTTTGATTGAAATACAATGAAGTATATATAGGTGAGGTTAGTAACCACCTAGGGTAACTACCTCAACCACTTTTTATAACTACTTGGAGTAACCAACTCCCTTTAAGTGCATTGATTTTGAAGAACTAACTTTCTTTTACAAAGCTAGTTGCTTAGAATAACTACCTCACTTAAACACTTAAAAGAATTATTATGTGAGAAATAGTTAGGATGAACCTAACTTTACAATCAAAAAGAGAAAAGATTAGACTCGAAGGAGAAGACTCAATCATGATCACTATTTACAAAACAAGCCAAAAATCATGACTTGAGCTACACACAAACACAACAAAAATGAAAACTATACAATATGCAAACTTGCATTTATTCTCTACTTGTTGATGGCGCCGTTGACGGAGTGGTGAACTCTAGAAACTGATTTTGCAGACCGGATTCTCTTTCTCTAAACATTCTGAAAAGTCGAATGGCCGGGGTGACAGATTTGCCCTTAGGAATCAGAGTGTTTGCTATCCTCATCTTCCAAGTTTTCAGACACTTGTGGACATCACTCAATTCTGCCACCATGCTTGGTATTTGGGAGATGGAAATCTTCAATGAAGTATAGAGATCGACCAACTTGTCCATTGTGTTCTCATTGAAAACTTCTCTGTTGAAAAGTTGTCGATCAATCATATTCTGAAAATCATCTTGAATTATCTGTGATTCTCCCATCAATGATGCATTCAGGAGGATGGCACCAAGCTGATCCTGAAGCTTTGTAGATACTCGTTCACAAGCAAGCATTAGCTTTTCCTGTTCTGTTGAAACTTGGCCAATAATTACTAATTTCCAATTTATGCTCTCTGTCCAAATTTCCAAGTAATTTTCTTCTGTACCAGGTAGGATCTTTTCTGCCACGAGGATATTAACATCAATCTCCATCATTTTTGCAAAATCTTTCAGGATATCCTTCCAAACAGCTTTCTCTTTCCTGACATTTTTGAACTCTTTTTCAATGACCTTTTTTATTAAGGCTTCATCATGCAATGCCTTTGCCTTAATAATGAAATCAAATGCAATAGATTTGATTTTGTTCACCCAATTCTCAGTGGTTTTTCCATAAACTTGATATTTCTGCAAACTGTCAATAGTACCTTTTTCAATTTCTCCTTCTTGGCCCCAGATGGTTGACTGATGATCAATGCTAAGTGGCATGGTAGAAGTGTCAACTACGGTCTTCAAGTAAGAAGACAGACTCTGTACTTGTTGTTTTAACTGATCTTTTGATTGCTTCTCCCTTTCGGTCCTTTCTACCAGCCTTGCGGCTACAACATTGAAGTTTTGTATGTCGGCCTCATGAGTGGATGGGCCCATATCAATCCTTGACACAACAAAGTCTGCCGGAGTGGCTTCATTCACATTTCTTTCAGAAGTGGGCTGAGCTATCTCAAGGCACATGTTTCCTGAATTGGCATCGGTTTTTATTCTTGAAGTCACCTTAATCTTCTTCGGCTTCTTAGATCTCCTGAAGAGATCAGAAACTGTACTGAATTCAGGAATCACTAGTTCTTCTACCTTCCTTTTCTTCAATAGGCTTTGTTCTAACCATGGTAGTGAAAGATCTTCTGATAGCTCAAGTGCATTGCCTGATTGGAGATCTTGTTTTTCAGGTATTGGTGAGGCTGCTTTCTCTTCATCTTTTTTCTGTTTGATACACTGGATCTTTCGAGGAAGGAGGCTCGATAACTGAAGTAGAATGTGGTACATCAAGGAGAGGGGATTCAATGAGTATGGAAGAAGATGTGGTTGGTATGGCTTCATCAAACTCTGGATCAAATAGGACTTCTTCTTGTTCTTTTTCTTCTCTTGAAGTAGAACCTATCTCTTTTTCCTTCGACCTTGGTTTCTTCTTCTTCTGCCTGGGTTCATCTCCACATGTGTTTTGGAGATTGCTTTTCCTCGGAAGGTCTTCATCTCCACCACTTCCCTGGGTTCTCTGGTGAGAAAGAATGTCAATAACTGGTGTGTGGGAAGGAACTGATGACGTGGAACTATCTTGGTCACTTCTTCCTCTTGGTGTCTCTTTCCTACTTACTGGTCTTGTTGCGGTCATCTGGGATATCTTCTTCTTGATCCAGGCTTCTGATTTCTTGATCACGAAACTGGTTCTTTCTCTGACATCTCTAACCTCTAGATCTGCCCAATTAAGAGCAGGAAGAGGTTGACCCTAGATTTCTTTAAAATAGAAGGGATCAATCAGATCCGATTCATCATCTTCAATGCCTTCAACGACCCATTCCATCTTGAAATCTTGAATCTGCTTCAGAGTAAACCTCGTCCAGTCTCTTTTTCTGACTTCAAACTCGTCTTCACAATCTTCTCAAAAGTCTTCAAGATTGGGGAAATGAAGGTATCCAGGACCAAGCTTCAAATTATTCTTCACATATCCCTTGCTGTCAAAGGGGAATCTCATCTGGTATGTATACAAGTTGATCATGGCTAGGGCCTTCTCCATATTTTCAGCCCTCGAGCTAGATTCACACTTGTAGTGACTGAGACAAATAGGGAATGCCACCCCCTTGTTCTTCCTATCTCGACACTTCTTTTGAACTACTACCAGCTGTCTGCAAAGCTCAACCAAAACAAGCTTGTCATCCACATATCTTGGCAATTTAGAAGGGTAACCATCAAATCCTCCAACTCGAAGATAGGTGAACCTTGGAAACTGGATGAAGTAGCTACCATACTTCTTTATCAACAATGATGCTTCTTTTGAAATTCTGAGAGCTGTTTTTCCTTGAAGTAACCTTACTGCAAGCATTGTGAAAGCATCATTCACTCGTCTGAAACATACGAAGCTTTGTTCTAACTGCAACTGCTTGTAGTAATCGTAAACTTGTGTTTCTTGATTAAGGACACCTGTGGTAGCCAAACCAGGCCATGATCTCAAATTGGCAATTGTATATACCAAGTAGGATGACATGTGGAATCGTTGACTAGTCTTGAAGTGAATTAGCTGGTCATGTATGCAATCACTGATAAGGTGGCCCCAATCAATAAATTGTTTTCCTGCCGATATGACAATGATGAAGAGATACATCCACATTTCAAACTCGGTTGAGTCTGGGCTGCCTGTCAACCTGTGAAGAAGGGCAATCAGATAAAAGATTTCTTTGATAAAAAGAGAACGGTGTAGTGTCTTAGGAAGTTGGGAATGCCCGCCTCTCGGTTTTACCATCCATTCTTTAGCCAAATTGTTCAAGCATTTGCTCCTGTTATCACTAAAATACTTGTAGGCCTTCTGCTTATCAACACAGATGAACTTTTCTTTGTATGGCAATTGAAGAATGATGGCGATAGAGATCCCATCGAGTTTGGCCATCAGGGGCCCATCAATGGATCTGATCTCTCTGGCCTTGGGATTGTACCTTTTTACACATTCAATTACTAGCTCCGGACATTGGACAGCGGTGGGAAAACAAGCTGCATTGACTAGGCCACTCTCTGCAATCCTTCGGGACAATTTTGATCGTTCTCCTTCTGTCAATGACTTCTTGATTTCCTGTAGATCAATATGGCCCATTTTAGTATCAAATACCTCCTGAAGTGTGGTGTCGATCATAGGAGCATACTCGTAATTTTGAGGCTTATACTTCATGATGGTGTTTTCACAGGTTTAATAATATAAACTGTTTAACCAGCTTTGCTAGAAGGACTGAAAACCCTTTACAATGAATACCCTGAGTGTTTTCAACTATCATATCTGGCAAACCTTTCGTTCTACAGCTCTCATTTTGACATAGGTTGTGGTCTGGGTTTACTATAATCAGTTGTATCTGCTTGGAAGTTTATGAAGTCTTTTCCACAAAACCATTTTTTGCAATCATTGCACTCCATGAGATGACATTTTATTAAGGCGTTCTATCAAACAGTTCTGGCACACTTGTCCATGCTTTAGCCTTTGCGTATATGTCTTCCAGCAAACTTACACCTGCAACATCTTAATGACACCTTCCTTCTTTGATCACGTTTTGATGGATAGTTACTCCTGTTCAAAGGCTTTCATTTTGGCACAAGCCGGGAGGATGTTGGCAAAGGTGGAGCATTCTAGTTTTACACCTATAGCTTGCATTTGCTTGAAAGTTTCGAAGGATTTTGTAAACAATTATTTTGCTTGAGGCTACACACAATCTTTCTAAGGTATATACTTCACAGCGATTGAAATGATGATGAAGATCTCATTCGGTGTCCGTCACTAGACTCCCCTACCTTGGGTTATTTAGAAAAAGCACATATTCTGCCAAAACATCTTTCATGTCTGTCATTCTTGCTTCACATCTGCAGATAACTAGAATCTTCATCCGTGGAGGTAGTCAGTATAGACTGCAAACTTTCTAAATATCCCCTTCGAGGTGGGAATAGCACTGGTATTTTGCACTCAGAGAGGTTGGCAAAATGAAACAGATGAATACTGAGGAGACTTCGTAAATCAAGAACTTGCATTCTGCCTTGAAGCGTTACATTTAAAACTTAACTGTTATTCCTTCTTTGTGTTTCTATGCTTCACATGCCGATTATTGTGCCTCGGGAGAGAGTGGATGCTTGGCGGTTACTTAGCATAACGTCTGAGTTATGCTTCGCTAAATGATGTTGAGGTGTCATCTTTCAAAGCCATTTCGGGTATCATCGTCATTTAAGAAACTAACGATATCATCTGATCAATCGATAGGAAATAACACCTCATGTTTAATGCTTGATTGGCGGTGTTAAGAGTTTGGCAGAAGTATCCGTGGGCCGATGATAACGTGTTAATGAAAACAACGGGTTTATTCACCGGGAGTAAATCTTAGTTTGATAAGAGATAAAACATGCCGGTGAGAATATGAGGCCAACAAGTCGCAACTTTCATTGACGACTTTGATCGTTGGGGTAGCTGTTTTCTATATTCTTGAGACCCGACTTTTGAAATATCTCGAGATCTGTGCCTTGGTATCTGTGTTTCAGATTTATTCCGCGTTTTCAAAATCTATGCTTTGTAACCTGTGCAAGGGTTCTATTCAGCATCTGTGCCGTCTATCTGCTTCAGTATTCATGCCATCAGTTTGTAATCCGTCTTTTCGTGACTCGGAAAACGTGTAACATGGCATCTTGGTTCAAAAGCAGTCAGAAGTTCAATGGCAACAACTTTTTTTTTCAGTATTCTGTGCAGGATCTTATCAAAGTTTGGTTCCTGTTCCATAGCCCTGTGAATAGGGTTTTGTTTTCTGTTTTCGGCGGCTTCCTGGTTTGGCAAATGTTTTTGCCTTGTCGCTGTTTTTGGAGAACTTTCTGCCTTTTCACCGTGGTTCACAGCTTTGAGGGCTTTCTTGGTTTGCGCTTACAGCGCTTAGCCCCTTCTTGTCACCAGCTGGCTCTGCGTTCATCATTTGTGTTCTGCTTCTTCGGATTCCTCAGGATTTCTATTTCGACACCCGTGCTCGGGTTCTGTTCTCTGGTTATGCCTCCATCTGTCTCGGATGTTTTGGGGGGCATCCGTTTTAGTTAGTGGATTGACCATTAAGGGGGGGTATTAAGATAATATCTTATTATTTAATGGTCACTCTTAGTTAGATAGGTTCCTAGATAAGTTTCCTTTTTCGTCTTTAGTTTAGGGTCTATCCATTCTGCTTTCTTTGTTGTAGTTCTTCTGCTTTTGTCTATTTTTAGACTTTGTATTTCCTATATATTGAGCTTTCACTCTCTCATGTAAATATCACATTACATAATACATTATTCAGTTTCATGTAACTTTGTAACAGTTCTTTGCTTTCTATGTTCAATTGTCTTGTGAGTTAAGTGCAGTTTAGTAATTATTGACAAGCTTTGTATTGCAATCTTTATTAAAAGACGTTTTGTAGCTTTGTATGCAATTCTTTTGTTTAATTCATAGTAATTCTTGTTTGTTTGTTTTCAATGCAACCATGTTTTGCTTGTAATTTCCAGTTTTTGCATTTAGTTGAAAAGTACAAGCATTTATTAGTTGTTGTAGGTCTTTTCTTGTAGAAGATAGGAAAAAAACATAAAATCTCTTCTCTAGTGTAGAAGTGTTGAATCGCTTTGTGCCCTAGCTTGAGAACAAAAAGAGAGGTTTTTATTTGTAAGTTTGTATTGCTACTGAAATCCCCATAGTTTTAGGTTTGATGTAGATGGTGGCTGAGGTTCCCATTGAAAGAAAGCCAAGGCCGCACAACCACAGAATATAGAACGAAAGCAAAGGAAGGAAAACAAGTTATAGAGAACACTGCTTATATTAATTGTCTGCAGTTAATGATTTACATCAATTTACAACAATTCTAACTTGGAACACACATAGGCTCTTGGTGCTATGGACCCAGACCAAAAAGTCCTAACTATATCTTTTCGATCTAGTTTATACATTTAATGTCCCTTTCTTGAGTGTAGCTGTTGGAGACCCTTAGCTTATTTTCCAAAATTTTCCCATGGGCTATTGGGGTGATGGTAAAAGGGAAAATAATTAAATAATTAAATTATGTTGTCAAAAAGTGCTTTTGAGTTATATTTTAATTGACAGTTTATATTTAATTATTTAAAAAGGTTGTTTTTATGTTGTGTAGATAAAGTGTCGCTAGGCTCATGGTGCAAAAGGGTGGTTGTCAAGGCACTTTATTATGCTTTTTATTATTTTGGAGAGATAAGTGAGCAAAAAAGAAATAATGTTATTTTATTTCTCCGAAAAGTTATAAAAGGAAGGTTAGTCTTCAGAAAACTTCATCTGACTAATTCATTTCTATTTGCTCTGTGTTGAACGCGAGTTCATCCATTTTTCTGAGGACAAAATCCCTATGGTGAATCCAGTTTCAGGGATGGAAACCCTCCTAGTTGGTTTGTGTGATTTCATTCAGGAATCACCTATGTGCTGATAGTGAAGTTTTTGCAGACTAAGTTGTTTGTGTGGAGTTTAGTTCCAGTTTCTAATTGATCATGGAGTTTTTTGATGTTTTCTAGAGCTGGAATAATTTATATTATCATTCATTGCTGATATGAATTCTAGTTTCTATCTTTGTTTTCCAGAAGGGCCGTACCCGTCCATTCCTGGCCGTACAAATCTCATTGCCTAGCGGTACCATGTGTAGCAGATGAAAATCATTACAAAGAATTGTTTTGAAATGTTGGTATAGGCTGTACTAGTATATTTCTAGCAGGCTGTACATCATAGATCAGAAATATTTATCTAGTAGATTGGCTGTAAATCCTTGCTGTTCGTACTTCTTGTTTTTGGGCATGTGAAGGCAGCTTCAAGTCGCTGCTGCTTTTTTTTTTTGGATCACCATTTCATGCTTACTACATGTCGTACAGTTTTCAGATGTTTTGCAGCAGTTTAGGGGAAGTTTATGCAGGCCGTGCAAACTTAAATGAGGCTGTATTGTTTTTGATTTTCCAATTTATGGCAGAGTTAAGTGATTAGTTCAGGTTTAGATTGGTTTTTCAGTCTAGTGTGGTAGTCTTCATTAGCATCTAATGAGTGTTTTAGTCTGTTCTAGTATTCAGTTCATGTGAGTAGCTAGATACTTGATTTCTAAATATTTTGGGACTAATCTCTATGTGTTGTAGTAGTGTGATTTCTTGTAAATCTGGATGGTAGTACTGCCAGATATGTTGCATTTTTCAGGATCATGATATTGTAAAACTGGAAGGTTTACCGCTAGTTATGTGCATTTCAACATTGTAAGGTCTTGGTCGATTCACCGCTAGACCCATTTGCATCTTCATAACCCGCTTTGGCATTGACCAAGTTTTGCATAGCAATCAACCATTTTGGCTTGATCAAACTTGTTGTAATCTGCCAATGGCTTCTGCGTTTCAAAGCATACTTGTTCGCCAAAGAGGTGTAGATTTGGGTTGGCTCTATTGCCTGCATGCTTTTGGTCGGGTTGGTGCCTTTACTTTTAACAGTGCATTTATACAAATAGATAGTTATCCAAACACCATATGCTCTCACCTTACTCACACTAGGATCTTGGTGATCAAAATGTTTGAGGATTGCATTTGCATCTTCTATATTGTAAAAATTAAATAAAATTTAGATGTGGGTCTTTA
Organism: Cunninghamia lanceolata; assembly: GCA_027924645.1. Lineage (NCBI taxonomy): Eukaryota > Viridiplantae > Streptophyta > Pinopsida > Cupressales > Cupressaceae > Cunninghamia > Cunninghamia lanceolata. The sequence continues at coordinate 6,313,759 of BSBN01000671.1, read as the reverse complement.
CAATACAATTCTTGTTGGGTGCCAAAATTGCACTCGCTGCATTAAATGCAGCCCACTCCTCTTTCAAATTTACCCACTTGACCATTCAGAATTAAATGCTCTAATTCAATATTTGCCATTAACTCTTCAATGGTTAGCTCATCAGTCCTTGGTCTACCCTTGTGCATTTTGCACCACTCTTCCTTTCATGTTGGCTCTCCTTGTGGCTTCTTTGAATGTTGTCCTCTTTGTTATGATGCCCATGCATCATTCTTCGTAGGTAAGAAAAAATGACCATGAGTCCCTACTCACACATAGGTTCCAACCGCCTCATGATTCTCTTGTTGTATTAGGAAAACTTTGATGCATTCAGTCAGGTTGCATCCTCTGCTCTACATCCTTTCCACTTTACCAAGCTCTCCTTGTATTCCTTCTTGCTCATTTTCTTAATTTTGATGTCTAACACTTGCTCAATTTATTTGCGCACTTTTTCGGGCATCTCACGCCTTCAGTTTATGCCTCCTATGCTTGCTTTTGCATTGTCTTTTTATTCTTCTCTTTGCCCCTTAATGTAAAGGTTCAAGTCAGCAACATTGAAGACAAGTGATATATCTATCCCTTTGGGTAGCTCAATCTCATAGGCATTTTTTGCAAACTTGTGCAAAACTTTGTAGGGTCTTGTCTTTTCCCACTTCAACTTATTGTATGTGCCCTTAGGAAATTTCTCCTTGCGCAAGTGCGCTGACACTTGGTCTTCGACTTGAAACTCAACTTGTTGCCTTCCTCTGTTTGCATGCTCATTTTATTGTGCATTGCTCCTCTCCAATTGTTCCCACACTTGCTCATGGATGTCATGCATATACTCTACAAAATCTTCCTCTTCTGCACTCTTCCTTTTTTCTTTTGGCATGTTGTGCAATTGTGTGACTTCCTTCAGACTTATCCCATAAACAATTTGGAATGGACTCCTTTTGGTGCTATGACTATCGAATTATTGTATGCAAATTCTACTTGTGCCAAGATTGAGTCCTAGAGTTTGAGCTTCTCTTAGACCAAACACCTCAATAGTTCTCCTAGACTCCTATTGACCACCACCATTTGTCTGTCTGTTTGAGGGTGGTATGTTGAGCTTAATTGCAACTTGGTTCCCAACTTCTTCCACAACATTCTCAAAAAAATGTCCCACAAACTTAGTGTCTTGTTCAACACAATGGTGTTTGGCAACTTGTTAAGTTTCACCACCTCCTTGAAGAATAGGTTTGCCACTTGAGTGGCATCACTAGTCTCCTAGCAAGTAGGGTATAAAATGTGCCATCTTTGAAAATTGGTCAAGCACCATAGATATTGAATCATGGTCATTGCACGTTCTTGGGAACCCAAGAAGAAAATCCATACTTAAGTACTCCCACAGTCTCTCTAGAAATGGTAATGGCTGGTACAACCCCGTGTTTTGAATTCTTCCTTTTGCTAATTGGCACACCCTACATTGTTATACAAAATTTGACATCTGTAGTCATGTGTGGCCAGTGGTACCCTTCACTCAACTGCGCCATAGTCTTGTCTACACCAAAATATCTAGTTAGTCCTCCGCTATGCTTCTCTTTTATAAGGTTTTTGTGCATTGACCCTTTAGGTACACACATTTGTGCACCCGTAAACAATAATTCATCTTGCAATATATAATTTGACCATTGTGTTTGGTCCCCACATTCAGCGTCCATGTGTGCCTTCCACACTTCTCGAAAGTCATCATCCTCTTAGCGTTTTAATTTGTCAATTTCGTAGCAATACAAAATGGAATAGTGTGTGAGGAAATTCTCTCTTCGAATTAGCAGGGAAAGTTCCCTGATTTAAACTACTCTTAAAATCTAAAACAAATAAACTAGATTGCTACTTATGCAAATTGTACAAATTATCTTCTGGGAGTTTTGCATGTACACAAAATACTGAAAAACAATCTAGACCTATCTTTTTGATCTTAGAGGTAGAGCACAAGGATGAAAGTACTTATCTCACCACGAGTTTTTCTATTTATGCAACCAACAATAATACTGTCTACTAATTATAGTAGAGATCAATAGATTCATATTAACAAAAATATTGGATTGTGGAAATCAATATCGATGACAGCAATGAATGAAGTATGAGATTGAAAAGGAACAATTACCTAGAAGTATACAAAGATACTCTAGAGGATAGAAGGTAGATGGCACACAAAGTTAAACACGGGTCTTCTCTATTGATAACTTGACAAACTCTCACAATTACAACATGATAATCTAACTCTTAAACTTGAATGAAAACGTTTGCAACGCAAGCCTGACACAAACTCTCATTACATTCAATGTGCTCAAGGCACTTATTTATAAGCTCTCTAGGGGAAGTTTCTAGGGAAAAATAACAATAAAATATTGCTTCAAAGCTGGTTTTAAATCAACTCTATCCCTGTCCTCCTGAAAAAAAACAATAAATGCTTAAAATAGCTTGGAGAAGGCTTTCCTTCGCTTTAAGATTCACTTTCTTTCCTTAATCTGGGTGCCTAAATCAATGAATGGGTGAGATGTGCTACTTTGTTGTTTTAAAACACTAACTTTCCCCTTGATCAAGTTGCGTATGTCAAGAGCTGTTCATTATTGGTTGCTTTTTGCTTTCAAATCCTTCCACTTTGGCGGTGATGTTGTTTTTATATGGCTTAAACATTTAGTTGCACTTTTCTGCCATCAACGCTACCTTAGTCACCTTTCCTTAGTGGTGTCACAATAGGAAATGTGCGAAATCTACTAATGTCATGCTTTTTAAGTTTTTAACCATCATAGCAAACTGAATTGTGCCTTAAGGTTGGCATTGCCACTAAGAATATTTGATTTTGACTTATGTTTTTACTGTTTTTAGATGACTTAAACATCTAGTTGAGCTTTTTTGCCATCAACGCCATCTTAGGTGCCTTTCCTTAGTGGCATTGCTATAGGAAATGTGCAGAATCTATTGGTGTCACACTTTTTAACCATCATAGCCAACTGAATCACACCTTAAGGTTGGCATTTTAACTTATGTTTTATGTTTACAATTGGTCACCTTTTTTTGCCACCATCACCAGCATTTTTGCCCTTTTTAGAGTGGCATTGCTGCACAAGGAAAGTGTGACATGACATAAGTGTTTTAAGTGCCTCTTTACTTGGTCATTGTTTTCCACCTCCATCACTAGTTGGGATGCGTTTCAAGAGTGGCAAGGCAACATTCCACTTAAATTGCCTTCATACATGCTACTTGTGACTTTACATCCACTCAGCCACTTAATTGGTTGCGCTTTTACCTTGGTGAAACCACTAAAAAATTGTGATTGACTTTGATGTTTTTGCATGATACTTTGGCATGATTTCAATAGGAGTTTGCCACTTTCAAATTTGGTTGCCATTTTCTAATAGCATTGCCATCTTAAAATGACAATTACTTCTTTGATTTTTGTCCTTTGTCGCGCTTTCTTCACACCATTGCCACCTTGGTCAAAATTTTAGTTTGGCATTGCTAATAGAAAAGTGCGATCTTTCCCTTAGTTGAGTGTATTCTTAGTATTCGCTTTGATACTCTCCAATCTTGCGTTTCAGTTCAACACATTGACATTCCATCCATCCTCCTCCAATGCTTATCAAGTCAAGAGTTTGATCATCTTTATTCATCATCTCCCTTGAGTTGAACAACTTGCAAATGATGTTAGCTTAACAAAAAGTAGACCAACACTTGATAACTTGGCAATTTGACACAAAGGGTACTTAATTGGCTTTGATAACACAACAAGAATGAGATAATTATTAACTACAATTGTTAGGTCATTGGCATCACAATCTACCTGAAAGACTTTGTTAAAGTCTGGCAATGCCAACATTGGTTGCTCCGTCACCTTCCTCTTCAATGCTTGGAATGCTTGCTTTGCACCCTTTGTCCAAATGAACTCCTTTTTGTCTCCTCTCACATTCTTTGTGATTGGTGCATAGATCCCATTGAAGTTCGGAATGAACTTGATGTAGAAGCTCACCAGCCCATGGAAGCTTTGTGCCTTGAACATCTTAGGCAATGGCCACTCCATGATTGCCTTCACCTTTTCAGGGTCCATCTTCAAGCCCTTGTGGGATATCACAAACCCCAAGTATACTAGCTCCGTCCCCATGAAACTACACTAATCTAGGTTCACCAACAATTTCTTTGTGCAATCGTTGCAATACCTGTCTTATGTGCACTAGGTGCTCTTTCGTGGTTTTACTAAAGACCAAAATGTCATGTAAATATACAATTATAGACTTCCCTAGAAATGGTTTGAGTACCTCGTTCATTAACCTCATGAAGGTGCTTGGCGCATTTGTTAGCCCGAATTACATCACTAACCATTCATATAGTTCATGCTTTGTTTCGAAAGTCATCTTCCACTCATCGCCTTCTCAAATCTTGATTTGATGGTACCCACTCTTTAAGTTGATTTTTGTGAAGTACCTTGCCCCACTTAGATTTTCCATCAAGTTGTCCATGCATGGTAATGGAAACTTGTCTTTGATGGTTATCTTGTTAATTTCTCTAGAATTGATGCACTTTCTGCACTTACTTTCTTTGGTGTGAGTATTGTTGGCACTATGCACGGGCTCAAACTCTCTTGAATTAGTCCCTTCTCAAGAAATTCCTCTACATGCTCTCTTATCTCTTCACTCTCATGTGGCATCATCCTATAGGCTGCCTTGTTGGGTAGGCTTGGTATGGGTGGTAAGCCTTTTGGAATCTTATTAGACATGACGTCCTTATACCTCTTAATACCTATTGTTCCTCTTGTGGTTCTTCTTTCATGCCATCTCTACCCTTCACGCTTGTACCACTAACTTTGTGTGCACACTTTGGCATGAAGGCCAGACACACATGCTCTTTCTTCACATCTTTCAAAAATTGCTTACTGGACACTAGCAACACCCTTTGGTTGCTTTCTACCTCTGCGGCTTGATCCTTGAGTGGCACCAACTTATATCTTCTATCTCCTTTCTTTAGGGTATAAGTGTTCATGCACCCATTATGTCGCACTCTTCTATCATACTGCCATGGTCATCCCAATAGTACATGGTAGCAATCCATTGGCATTATGTTGCATGTGACCTTACCTTCATACTTGCTGATCTTGAACTTCACCAAGCATTGTTCATTTACTATCATCTGGGGTACAACCACCATGACACCTTGTAGGAATTGGGACGCACAATCTTTTTTAATCTTAGCTTTTTTGCCATCTCAATTGCAACGAGATTATCTGTGCTGCCACTATCTATTATCATTTTGTAGCATTTGTCTCCTACTTGCAAATGGTTTTAGAAAGACTCTTCCTCTGCATTGATGTTCTCCTTTGTTCCCTTGGTGGTTTTAACAAGACTCATCACATGACGGACACTTATACTCCCATTGGGCCCTCTACGTTGTTGACTGATGCGCTTGCTTCTAAACTTCCTTTAGCCACATGGTTGCTTGTTTCAGTCTTTCGTTCCGTGCTACTCTACCGTGCCTATGCACATTCAAATGTGTGATGCCCCGTGTCTTTTCATCAAAAGTACTCTCCTGAGAAACCTTTTCCTCTTCCATGCCCTCTTCAATGGAAAGACTCCTCTTTGCGAAGCTCTTCCGCCTCCTTGTGACATACTTGCCTCACTTATGCAATTTGCTCAACTCCTCTCTATCACTTTGCACTGTTTTGCTCCTTGTGTGTGTGAATATCCCTCCACTCCGCACATTGCTTTGTTGTCTCTTGGACAACCTTTCTTTATCCTTTTGTGTGCATTGGTAAGCCTCCTCCACTGACCTAGGCATTACCATTCCAAGCTCATCCTGAATATTGAGCTTCAACCTGTTCACGTACCTTGCAACCTTTTCTGCACCCTCTTCCATATGTCTTGCTCTAATCTTAGGTGGTAAAACTCTTTTGTGTAGTTTTTGACACTTATCTCCTTCTATCTTAGGTTTTGCAGCTTCCTAAATAGGTTCATCTCATAATTTGCAGGTAAAAAATTTGCCTTCAACATGGTGACCATCTTTTTCCATGTGTGGATTTTCTCCTTTCCCCTCTGTTGCCTATCTTTTTGGACATGATCCCACCATAATGACGCATGTTCCTGCAGCTTGGTGCAGGCAAATCTCACCCTTGGGTCCTCCACTAGTTCATACTCAAAATACTTTCCTAACTCTGCAATCCAGTCAACCAACTCCTTTGGACATAAACTTCTTGCATAACTTGGAAGGTTCGTTGTAGAAGCACCACCCACTTTGGAGACAACCCTTGGCAATCTCCTCTCTGCTGGATCCCTATCACCCTCATCCATAGGCTCTTTGGGTGCTTCATCATTACTCGAGTCTGTGTCTAGTCCCCTTTGCTGAATGTTCTCCATCTTTGCTATCCTCACCTGGAAGTCTCTTACCAACTCTTCTAGTTCCGCCACCCTTGCTTGGTCTGCCATCTCATTTCCTTATTTCTTCCACAACACTCCCACTTCCCCTCACTCTACATCTTCTACCTAGCAACTCTTTGTGTTGGAAGACGCTCATGTTGTCTTCTACCCATACCATCGGGTGTAAGCTTCAAGTTGACACCAAGACCTCTTCACCACTTTGTAGGCTGAACCTTCGGCTTCGATACCAAATGATGCAGATGGTGTCCAGGGTTCCCACTGAAAGGAAGCTGAGGCCACACAACCACAAAATACAAGGGGAAAGCAAAGGAACAAAACGAAATCACAGGGAACGATGCTTATATTTGTTGTCTTCAGTCAATGATTTACATCAATTTACAACAGTTCCAACTTGGAACACAAACAAACTCTCAGTGGTATGGACCTAGACCAAAATGTCCCAACGCTATCTTTTCTCTCCAATTTATACTATTCTTGTTGGGTGCTGTTGTGACCAAATCACACATCGCCCCATTGCAAATGGGACCCCCTTTTTTTTGAGTTTCGATGCTTTGCATGACGTTCTGGATGATGTCTTAGGTCCGTTTCCTCTGCCAATCCAACAAGAAGTCCCTCTCCTAGAAGTTTTGCTTTATAACTGGAGGTTTCATCTGGTACATAAACTTGTAGTAATGAAGAATCTTGATTAAATCCCATCCAGATAATGAACATTGAGATCAATCCTGAAGTATGTTTGAGACCCTGAAAGTGACTAAGTCTGGTAGCTTGAAATCCTGAAAATCCTGAAAAATTGACTAAGTATGAAATCTGGTGAATCCTCCAAATTCTAGATTTTGCATGTTAAATCCGGTGGATTTGAGACCTATCTCAAACATCCTGAAAGGTATATTGAAAAATATTTAAAGTATAAGAAAATATATATTTTTCAATATACCTTTACCTCAAGGACCCTGAAAATGACCAACTGCTCCAGAGGATTCAAAAAGCTGATCCAATGCGACGGGATATCAAAGTGGCGCAAAATCTTCATAAATCACGCCGCTTTCAAGATGATGATCCCTTGCACTTGAACAAATACGCCCATGGATAGAGGAAAGAAGAGGATTCCGAACCCTCCAACCAATGCGCTCAATAGAAGAGGATTTCGAAACCTCCATCCATTGCGCCATATTGTAGAGGATCTCCAAACACCTATCCATTGCGCCAAGGAGAAAGAAAAATGCTGGGTGTCAAGGTGTAAGTTTTTATGTTTCTAGAGGATTTCAAATCTTTAACCAATGCGAAATTTCAGAGGATTTCAAACCCTTCATCCAATGCGACCAAAGGTAAAGGAGGGATTTTGGTTGGGATTGTTACACAATGCGAATTTTAGAGGATCTCAATCCCTTGGTCCAATGCGCCAAAGAAGGAGGTGATTCTTTTCAAGTTTTAAGGCAAAATCAAGAGGATTTTCAAATCCTTATCCAATGCGAAAATCTTAGGCCTCCAACCACTGCGATCACTTCAAAGAAAATCCAAGGTCAAGTGCACCAATTTTAGAAGATTTCAAATGGGTTATCTAATGCGCCTAAGTCATGAAGATTCCAACATGGGCAAGTAATGCGCCACTTCAAGGATCCTTTGTCCTTCAACCAATGTATCCAAAGAAGAAGAAATCAAAGGTGTCAACTGGAGCGCTCAATCTAAGTTGTCAAAATCTTGATCCATTTTGCAAAAGCTAGAGGAATTCAAATTGCTTAACCAATGCGCCAAAGGTGGAAGGAAGTAAGAGATTTCAAAAAACGCCAACTTGAAGAGGATTTTGACACCTTGAAGTGATGCGCCAAAATAAATAAAATTCCAGAGGATTGACACCTTGAAGTAATGCGCCTAGGTTATAGGGTTTCAAGATTCAAGTGCCATTTTGATGAGGAATTCATTTTCTCTATCTAATGCGCCACCCTTTCAAGGAGATGTTGAGATACCAAATTGATGCGAAACAGGTTTAGTTTCAAGAAGACTTCAACATGCTTATCTAATGCAAAATCTAGAAGATTCAAAGACCCTCATCTAATCCGCAAATAGCAAGAGGATCTCTAACCCCTCAACCGGTGCGCCAGACAAGAAGAAAATCAAGAGGATTTCGAAATCCTTATCCAATGCGACTTATCTAGTGCATCAATTCTAGGAGAAACTAAAACCTTTGTCTAAAGCGCTACCTTATGAAGGGAAGTAAAGTCAAGTGTTGAAGGCAAACTTTAGAGGCTTATCAAGGAGGAATCCAGGAGGAATTCACTTACCTCAACCAGCACGCCATCTTAGTGTGAAGTCTAGATAAAGTTTTCATATCATTCAAGTTAGACATCAAAGTCCTTAACTCATGTGCTTAGATTAGAAATGCTTGTAATGATTCTTATGTATTATGTGTTATCGAAAGGGGATTGATGCTGTTTCTTTACTTGTGTTGCAGCAAAAAGATCAAGTGATAAGAACCTTTGACAAGCAAGGAATGAGAAAAGAGCAAGGCATCATGTAGCTGTTTTAAGGGTATCCTTCGTCATCCTTGTGTTGGAACTCTTCATCAAGTGGCATCATGGTCAAAAGACAAGACATCTGTCCATCCAAGCTTCAAGTCAAGATCATCTTCAAGGAAGAGATATCATGTAGCAACTCTAAAGGAGCCTTCCACATTCATTCATGCCAGAGGCTTAAGATGGAAGCAATCACTCCCGAGGAAACATCACTTCAAGAGGTAGCTGCTCCAAGACGTCACAACAAGATATATCTCAAATCAATGACATCATGAAAGATCATACTTCAAGTTTGAAGACTCTTCAAGCTTCAAGTCTCTTTGAGAAGTCAGGAAGCACTTCATCCTTAAATCAAGCAAGGGCATTCATCTATTCATACTTCAAGTTCCAGTAAGCTTCAAGTCCAAGAGAGAGTCTTCTACTCCATGTCATTAATGAAGCTTCATCATCTACATTGAGTTATGAAGGAAACATCATTAGCTTCATTACCTACTCATGAAGGAGCATCATCAAAGAAGATCATCATATCAACCTACCTGCAGGAAGAAGAAACATTACAAAGTCAATCAAATGAGCTACAAGTATCATACATCCAGTCTACAAGAAGAATGAATAAGGCAAAGATCTACAAGTTGTATTTCTAAACATATAAGTTCAAGCAATCACATTGAATACATCATACAAAGTGATACAATTTTCAAAGTATGCTGAGTTGGCACTTATGTGGCGAGTACACATCATTTTAAATACATTAAATGTATCATTTAATGAAAGAAGCCAAAGGGATTTCTATGTGGAGGAATATTTTAAATGCTTTCGCCTAACCTTATCACATTGGAAAACGTGCCTTCATTGCCTCTCTCTTTTGTGCTAAAAATAGCAAGTTGTTGTAACTACCTCTGAGGTGGCACGATCTAGGCCCTTGGCTATTGAATTAATCTTAGCCCTTCATTGTATTCTGGAGCACTATATAAAGGCCTTGTTGCCTCATTTGTAATTAAGTAGATCATTAGTAGTAGTGGAGAGTAGATTTTAGGAGTAGAATAGAAGAGACTCGAGAAATTGTCTGAGAGGGCTTGAAATTGTTGTAAATATTTCTCAAGGTTAATGCAAAAGACATTGGAGCTACTTGTTTGGTGTTTAAGTGTTGTCTTGTGGAGTAACATGATTTCTGGTATCTTGAATTGAATGGAGAGATGTTTCAAAGTAAATTAAAAGTAGATTAGAAGCTCTTTGTTGTAATGTTTGTATGTGTTGAATATTTGATCAACTCCTAGCTCATGCTTTTAACATTCATCGCTGATGAAGTGTTGTGTAAAGCTAGTCTGAGCCTTAATTTGTATAAGTTCGATTGTGAATGGTTGTTTGAGCTGCGCCATCCAATGGGTGCTCATATGAACTTTCATGATTTGAAAACCATTCGCGTAACCTTAGGAGATAGCACCAACTTCATGTAGTTGTAGGTTTCCTTGGCGAAGTGAAGTTAGGTTAAATTAGGAGTTTGTCTATTCAATACCTCATCATTGCTTCATTGACCTTAGATTAGTTTTCCTGAACCCTTATCTTTTTTCCATTTCTTTATCATTGAAACCTTGTATATACATCATCCACACTGAAAGGAGGAATAAGCTAAATGAAAGGAGAAGAATCTGCGTAAGTCCCTTCGTGTTTAACAGCAAAATCATACTTAGTCACTGAGCTCTCTCTTACAAAATCATAAGAAAGGAACGTTGGAGTCATCTTGTTTGATCACATAGTTCAGCATTCGAGAGGCTTTGTTCAAGAGGGAGTCAGATACTTTGTATTTTACTCTAATTGTTGACTTGTCCAAAAACAATCATCAACAGGTACCAAAATTGCACCTGCTGCATAAATGCAATCCACTCCCCTTTCAAATTTACCCACTTGTCCATTCAGCATTAAATGCCCCAATTCAAATTCACTGCCAACTCTTCAACAGTTAGCTTGTCGGCCTTTGGTCTGCCCCTGCACATTTCACACCATCCTTCCTTTCTCTTTGGCTCTCCTTGCTGCTTCTTTGAATGTTGTCCTCTTTGTTTTTGATGCCCCTGCATCAAGGTTTTATAAATTTCAAAGTAGAAACATATCATTTCCTTCACTCTTCTTAAAAGGGAGCTTCACTTAATTCAAAAAAAGGTTCTACCTTACATGCTGTTCTGTTTTGTGTTGCACTAAAAGGTGCACACTAAAACACTAACACACTTTGAGAAGTGTTGCTAGAAGTGAGGGTGGATTTAAATGGGGTCTTGGGCTGGGATAGTTTTGTCTTGTAGATTGTTTAGAAGCAAAAGGTGTTTTTTTATTTGTGGGGAGTGTGTCTTAGTATGTGGTTAGTGTAGATGTAATGTGATTTTTTCTCATCTCAGTTGCAGTTTTGAGAGATGTAATATGAATGTTAATTGACTAGTTTGAGGTTGAGCTGTTTGTTGAGTGGGCAGTAGGCTGCTGTTGATGTCATCATTGTTATTGTTTGGTTTCTATGTTCAAGGATAAAGGACATTTTATGTCATGCAGTCTTTGGAGGTTCTTTTATTTGTTTGATTAATGCCTTTCCTTATGAATTCTAACTTGAGTGCCAAGGAAATGTAATTGCTTGGATGCTGATTCCTCCGTATAGAGGATGGAGGGAGGATTTAGACTATCTACTCAGCAAAGCATCTGATCTCCTATAAGTTGTTTGAATGCTATGTTATTGTAACATTACAAGCGTGGAGTTATTAACTGTAATTTGTTATTAATGATCTGCTGATTTAATTCAAGTATTTCTTTCTTGTTTGGGTGGTCTAGAATATGCAATGTAAATAAGCTGATGAATTTGATCAAGATCATGTATTCACAATTTTCAGGATGAAGACTGCAATATAGCATGTATTTAAACTGTGTTTATCATTGTTCTTGCTATATTATTACAGAAAATGAGAAGTAGACTTTGATGGTGTGGCTGAAGGTCAATTGAACAACCATCAAACACTCATCCAATTGGAGTACACAGACATGAGCATAATCATGAACACATTCAAAATGGAAAGTATGGCATTCTTCATTAAATTTTTAGAAAATTCAAGAAACAAAATACTTCGAATAAATCCATAAATACATGTAATGTCCCCTTTTCGGCACATAGACTTTTGGTGCGCGTTATGCTTGTTCCTAGTCTTCGGGAGGCTATTCAGTGTGTTTGGGAGAACTCCAACGTTCTTGGAATGGTCAGAATTGTTGACTAGTGCATTTCTATGTTTTCCGTTGCTTGGGCCTATTTTCCGGCAGTTAATCAATATTTCATTTGAGTCGCCTAAGGTTTGGAATTAATATTAGTGACTTAGTGTAATATTAATTATAAGGTGGATATTATTGTTTTATTGAGCGCACGGGGAAAATAAGTTGGAATGACGCTCATTTGGGAGTTATAAGAATGATTTATAAAGTTGCCTTGTTTTACTCACATATTATAAAGTCAGCAACTTTATATTATTTTAAAAGTGAGTTGAGCATTGGGAAATAAAGTAATAGTTTTTTACTTTTTGGAGCACTCACTTAATGGTTATAAAAGTGTATTAAAATACCCACTATATGAAATAATATATTTTATTAATTGAGGCATGCATGGGAAAGCTTATGTATGGTGGAGTTGAACGCTTATGGGGAGATGCGGAAATCTAAAGTTGCCTTGTTTTACTCACATATTATAAAGTCAGCAACTTTATATTATTTTAAAAGTGAGTTGAGCATTGGGAAATAAAGTAATAGTTTATTACTTTTTGGAGCACTCACTTAATGGTTATAAAAGTGTATTAAAATGCCCACTATATGAAATAATATATTTTATTAATTGAGGCATGCATGGGAAAGCTTATTTATGGTGGAGTTGAACGCTCATGGGGAGATGCGGAAATCTGAATATGAAATCTTCTTCTATGAACCAGAGCTGTTTAGCTTGAATTCATTTAGGGTTGTTTAACCCATCTCTTTGCTGGTTTCGGTAGTGAAACATCTACCCTAGTCAGCTGGAAGTGATCTTCACCCAGAGGATCATCTGGGGCAATCATGGAGTTGTTCGAATTTGATGTTTTTTGATGATTGAAATCTTGGAAGATTTTGAGGTATAGTTTGTTAGATCTTCTGAGAAGAGGTTTAAGAAGGGTTTAATCTTTATTTTAGTACCAAATTTGTTTATGTGGTAATGATTATTGGAGTGCCCAGCCAAGTTGTTTAAATCGACGCTCTCCTAAAGTGAATCGCAGTTCTTTCAAGAGTTTCCAAAGAACCACAAGCTACAGTTCACATAAGGAAGGTGCAGCTGTATCTTTGGTGTTGAACGAAGGGACTTATAATATACCCAGCCGCAGCTTATTAGGTATTGCATCTTTTTTTTAAAAGGGGTCGAGGCTTTTCATAAGGAAGTGTGTGGAGTCTCAATTGGAGACACAACCTTTCAAAACTTAAACCATATGTTAGAAGTATGTTGTGAATCGTGGGCCCCATTGGAGGGAGGCATAAGAATTATTCGGAAACTCACATGTCATTGAGAGCCGCCACCCCTTAGTTTCTCATACGCCGTTCATTCTAGGCATCTGATTGATGGATGTGGAATTTCCTAGTGGCGCCTTATTGATTTGAAGACTGTGGATGAATCATGGATGGTAGAAAGGCTTGCTGTCCACCTAGAAGATATTGCAGTCCCTATTTACCAGCTGCTGCTTTGGAGGAGATTCTAGTAAAAACTGGGTAGTCACAGCAGTCTAATACTGATACCAGACTTTAGTAGCAGCAGTCCCAGCATTCTTTCCAATCATTTATATCAGCAATCTTTCATAGATTGACATTCTATGAACATATCTATATGAAGACAATGGGTATGTTGATATTGATGCAATCAGTTATATGATGCATTCAAGATCTTTAATTTGAATGGATATTCCATATTCAATATCTGCAGTATTGTTGTTGCAAACTATATATCATAGTATGGTTATTTGATCAATGTCAAAGTGTGTGTTTAATTGTCCATTGAGGGGAATGCATGAAGCAAATAAAATCAATATCAAAATAATCATACAAACAAGCATTTAGACGAGAATCTCATCAAATCAGTCATAACCAGCTTGTACGACAACTGTTTGACGAAATGTCAAACCATTAGAAATCAGAAAATTCAGGGCAGAACTAGAGTGGACATTACAGTACACCACTCTTCTGCACTCAATTCTCAAAGCAAGATTAAAAACATACACTCAACTCCTCTCTTGCCTTGTGGACTTCGTGGCAATCTCTCTTGCAATCTGCAATTACTCACTTAATTGCACGCTTCCCTCACCTTGCCAGCTTCACTCTTTCCAATTCCAAAAGCCCCTCTCTCTAATTTGGACCAAGCATTTATTGTCATAGTTATTTTCTTTTACAAGAGTGAAGAGTAATTGGTGGGGAAGATAAAATGGTTCACTTTCTACCCATTATAAGATCATGGTCACTGAGTTGAAATTTCCCCAAATATGCAATTATAGATTGATGAATTTTTATTCTTCGATAAAGAAAAAAGTATATTTATAGAGGAAAATAGTTACAATGAAGGGATCTAGATTTGAAATCAGACCATCCTTGAGAGTATATCGAGCAGCTGATGCACTGAATAGACATATCAAATATTCGGTTGAGATTACAAAAAAGACAGATCTGATGATAAAGAGCAACCTGTAATAACAAAATTGTTGTTATGATAAGCCTAGTTACGCATCGTCGCATTGAACAGGACAGAGACCTAGGACATGTTGAACTATTAACAAAAGAAATATATACATCAAACTTACTAGTGAAAAGATGTTGAAAACAGTTATTTCCTCCTAGAGCAGTAATATCCATGTGGAAAGTGATGGCAACTTTCTGTGCACATTGAATGTGTTTGCCATGAGTTGATTCTCATTTGTGAATGAGCGGGAGAAGTCATCCAGTTGTTTCCTTGCATAATTGGGTTGTTGGAGGCTGGAGCAGTCTCCATGGAAGATTTGATGCTTTGGGAGAGATGGGAGTGAAGCTTGCTCCTGGATTATCTCAACTATTCAATGCTATTTATTTCAGAGAGGAGCAAGGAATTGATTTCTTGGAGTGTATGCTCATGATTTCCAATAATGACATTGAGCTTATCAATGCAGCTGTTCATCGATTCAATTCTGTCTTGTTGTTTTCCCACCACAAGAAGAGGGCAGATCAAATTGGTTTCCACGAACAGATTGTGTGTACAGGTTTCTCCAGCTATTTGTGTGTATAGATTCCTCCAGCTATTTGTTTTGATGTTGGATAGCTTTGGAAATTTCATGGAGAACTGATAGCAAATTGGATTAGCTTTTTTGTGGGATTCTAGTTTTAAAATTTCAAAACCAATAGGATGGTCAACAATAGGTTGGATAGATGAAAGGCAAAGAAGACGGGTTGGGTTTCAAGCTGTAATGTTAGAAATGGAGGATGAAACAGTGAAATAGGAAGGAATAGGAGGACCCAAAGTAAGTCCCAGGCAAGTGAAAAAAGGATTGATGGTAATTTGACATTAGATATGATAAGATTATCAATAGCAAATGAAATTGAATTTTAATGGAAAATGTGTGCTGGAGAAATGGGCTTGAGAAGTGAGAAGGGTTTTCGGTACCAATTGAGGTGTGAGCTGCCTTAATTAGGTTGATTCCCATTAGATGAGGAGACTTGGCCAAAGTGATTAAGAATTGGGATTGGGCTTTGGCTCAGGGAAGATGGCTGGTCTTCATCGTCAATTGAGATAGGTTGGGAAGAGTTGGCAGAATTATTGTGTTGTCTCTTCATGGTGGGTTCATGTTTTTTCTCTTATACAGTCTTCAACTGCCCTGCCCCCCTATTAGATTAGGGATTCAGAGGGAGATTAGAAGCAGGTGGGGGAGGCGGGGACAGGTGCCCTACTATGGATATGGGTCCTCTCCTGTTGGTTGAGTGAACAAGCAGTTCGCTGTTGTTCACACTTCTGGACCCAAAAATCGTGACTGGGTGTCTGTTAATGATGGATCTCGACTAACAGGTTTCTGTGGAGAAGGGGAGCCCTATTCATAGTAGTGGGGTGAGAATTGGGAAATGGGATTACATCAGTTCAAATGCTAACTCTCCTGCTAATGCCAGGTAGGGTTTTTGTAAGCCTTTTGTTTGGTTCCAGCCTTGGACTACTGCTGATTTATAGATATGGTATGTTTTGAAATATCCCTTCTAGGATAAATGCTAAAAACTGAGTTTTCTGTATATGCTGATATTAACTTAATTGCTTATGGAGCTTTCATCATAAACTGAATACCAAACATGATAAAATATAATGCACACTTCCATAAACATTGACCAACAAACAATTTGTAGATATAGAGAGTGATTCAAATTAAAGATTTGAATGATCTTCTTTACTTTTTGGCAATCACTATGTATGATAGCAATGACTGAGAAAAACAATCAGATCTTGCTGTTACTAATCAGACTTGCAGTTTCTTCAATTATATCAAATAGTATGATTTAAGACAGTCAATTACACAGGATGTTACTGCTGTGACAAATTCAGAAACAACATCAAACCAACATACCATCCAATGATCAATACAGTGCCAACTGTTAGTTCTTCTCTAATGATGAACAATGGATGCAATATATGCACTTCTTCCTATGCTGATCGCTACTCATAGGATGTAGAAAATGTAATTCCAAGATCCCTTAATGCTGGCCGATTCCTTTAACCATGACAAGGCAATGCAGATCAAGGGTTTAATGCTGGTTACTCACTGCAGATCCAATGACTTTTAGAAATGATCGTCTCTCACAAAAATGAAGTTGATGATCTTTTTGAGATCACTGCTACCTTCAAGCCAATCGAATCACCTCCTATGATGAGTGCTGGTTGGGAATGAGGATCGTTGCCTTCAAACTCACTGAATGTTGCCCTTTCAGTTGTTTGCTGCCTCTGTATGAGTAAATCGGCTGTCCTCTATGATGTTTGATGTCAAATGATACAACGTTGACCCTCCAAGATGTCACTGTTTTAGGAATGTTGCAGACCGGCCTGTTTGAACAATGACAAGGCCTCCAAAATGCTTATTAACTGCTGTGCCTTCTCCAAGAAGTAGTTGCCGCCTTCTAGCGTGCAAGTTTGGCTCCCAAGTGTTAGTGTTTAGGCTGCGATGAAGGATACCACTGTCACAAACTCGGATCTGCTACGAACAACAACTAACACCTTCAATAATAGCAATCCAACTAGCACTTCAATCCATTACAAATCAGTGCTCAAAGATGTGAACTTCTAGTCATCAAATGATGTGCGAATGGTCTTCAACAAGGCTTTCACAAGTCTTCAATGTATCACAATTTCTCCATTAAGAACTGCAACAAAACTATAATAATGGTCTCCGACCAAATATCCAATATAAATCTATGAAGCTCAAGTAATATCTTCAATGTAACTAAAATCAAACCCTGGCAGCTGTAGCCTGCAAATTATATCAATTTCCAGCTCCTCCAAAATACCAAATTCATGCAATGAAATGCAAATAGACCTCTGTCATGAAATCTCCTCAAAGCAAGCTAGGTTTTCGTCCAACCCACTAGGAATTGCAAGGGATCATCTCCTTGAATTTAAGCTGAAACAAGTTGCAGCCAAGTAGAAACATCTTCATATCAAAATAACACAAACTCAATCATATGAAAAATGATTTACAAATGCTCCGTATAAAGCCCTCACTCCAAATAGGTCTGGCCTAACTTTATTAAATGAAAGTTTTTGTGTACACAATCACTTAACTTTATTAAATGACGGTTTTTATGTACACAATGTCACTGTATGACAAAGTGTTTTTGGACCCCACTTAAGTAACTTTTATAATGTAATTCAAAATTAGAATACTTAATAAAAATAGAACCACTTAAGTTACTTAACTCCTTGTTCCATCCAATTATTCACTTGAAATGTGATAGCCATATCAAATATGGCCATCACAGAAATGGGGACATCACAGTCCTCCCTCCCGACATTGCTTGTCCCCAAGCAATGGGAAGAAAATTTGCATCCAATCAATCCCTGGATCCCAAATCAATCTTGGTTCTTCATACAAACTCACACACATCATCTCAAAGCTGCTGATGCAAGAGATCCTGGGACCGCTTTCGCTGTTGTACAATGATGCAAACAAAGTGAATCCATCCCTGTTACTTCGCTGTCATAAATCAGAACAACGACATACAATCTGAAAATATCATCCGAAATGATATAAAAAGTACCATCCAAAGTGCATGAAGATAGAAGACTATCATTAGACCAAATTCCCACATGGGTGTAATGATGTCTACCATACCAAATTATCTCAAGCACTACTGTATCAAAACTGAAATCAAACAATTCAATGCTCAACAATGAAAGAGTCTCCAACCTATGAAGAATGAAGTATCAAACCATCCATATGCTTCCATATGAAAGCATCATCAAAATAAGATTGTGTCAAATCAATGGTTTGGTCTAGCTCTCCGAAAGGAACCAATGCACCATGCAAATCTGAATTACGCTCATCTTCATTGTCACATACATGCATATCATCAATGGTTGATCCAAAATGAGTAAACAAAGCTGATTGCCTCATTCCTTTGACCATTTTAAGGTGCTGTTTTACTTGACCAGCAACTAACTTAACTTTCTTTGCTCTTTCTAGCCAAATGTTACACCTTTCTTTTGTCTATTCCAAATCATTAAAGGTCTGATATACAATATCAGATTGTGTAGTGCAATGTTTTTCAACAAAATCACTATATCGAACACCCCAATCTTGTGTATTATCATTAGTAGACCTCAAATAACTATCATCCAAAGGTGTTAGCATGTCCCTCTCATGAAAATGCCTATATGTAGGATTGCTGCTAAACAAATCAGATATGATGTTATGCCATTCCATAGAATTGTCATCCATCTCAAAAATCAAATAATTACCATCAAACGCCAGTTCAATACAATTCTCTTCAAGTGCATCATATATGTTTTCATGAGACAATTCATGACCGATAGTTATCATAGATTTGGCTGCTATTTCATAATTATGGGAGGAAATAGGACCGTTGTTCCAAAAATCAGAATTGCTTTCATACCTTTGTGATGTGTCTTCACAATTAACCATCTCAAGATCAACCACCTTCATACCATCTTCATGTGTGAAGCTAAGTCAAGATCATGCTCAAGCAAGGAATCATCATCACAATAGGAAGTAGACTCATCTACAACATGTTTTTCTTCAATGGCTGATCTAGAATCCTGTTCACCTATAGGCTGATCAATGACAACTGATGTACCATTCTCCCAATTATTACACCTGTCAAACTCATCATAGAAAAATGAGTTAATATTAGATTGCCTTGATAGGTAGTCTTCCCACCGTTGCCAGCTACGAGCTAGCTTTTGATGTGTCTGAATTAGTTGGACTTGGTCTTTTCTAACCTTCTGTTGTAGCTGCACCAAGTCATTCATTGTCTTCTCTAAACTAGGCATGTTTTTCTTTGTTGGTGAAGCAGGAAGGAAGATAGGTAACAATCTACCATCTTTAACTCTAGCCATAGTGTAACCTGTTATAGAACTGAAGCAAACTCTGATTGATGACCCTCAGACTGACAAGATCAAAGCTCTGATACCACTGAAATATCCCTTCTAGGATAAATGCTAAAAACTGAGTTTTCTGTAAATGCTGATATTAACTTAATTGCTTATGGAGCTTTCATCTCAAACTGAATACCAAACATGATAAAATATAATGCACACTTCCATAAACATTGACCAACAAACAATTTGTAGATATAGAGAGTGATTCAAATTAAAGATTTGAATGATCTTCTTTACTTTTTGGCAATCACTATTATGATAGCAATGACTTAGAAAAACAATCAGATCTTGCTGTTACTAATCAGACTTGCAGTTTCTTCAATTATATCAAATAGTATGACTTAAGACAGTCAATTACACAGGATGTTACTGCTATGACAAATTCAGAAACAACATCAAACCAACATACCATCCAATGATCAATACAGTGCCAAATGTTAGTTTTTCTCTAATGATGAACAATGGATGCAATATATGCAGTCTTCTTCCTATGCTTATCGCCACTCATAGGATGTAGAAAATGTAATTCCAAGATCCCTTAATGCTGGCCCATTCCCTTAACCATGACAAGGCAATGCAGATCAAGGGTTTAATGCTGGTTACTCACTGCAGATCCAATGACTTTTAGAAATGATTGTCTTTCACAAAAATGAAGTAACTGATCTTTTTGAGATCACTGCTACCTTCAAGCTGATCGAATCACCTCCTATGATGAGCGCTGGTTGGGAATGAGGATCGCTGCCTTCAAACTCACTGAATGTTGCCCTTTCAGTTGTTCGCTGCCTCTGTATGAGTAAATCGGCTGTCCTCTATGATGTTTGATGTCAAATGATACAATGTTGACCCTTTAAGATGTCACTGTTTTAGGAATGTTGCAGACTGGCCTGTTTGAACAATGACAAGGCCTCCAAAATGCTTATTAACTGCTTTGCCTTCTCCAAGAAGTAGTTGCCACCTTCTAGCATGCAAGTTTGGCTCCCAAGTGTTAGTGTCCAGGCTGCGATGAAGGATACCACTGTCACAAACTCAGATCTGCTACGAACAGCAACTAACACCTTCAATAATAGCGATCCAACTAGCACTTCAATCCATTACAAATCGGTGCTCAAAGATGTGAACTTCTAGTCTCCAAATGATGTGCGAATGGTCTTCAACAAGGCTTTCACAAGTCTTCAATGTATCACAATTTCTCCATTAAGAACTGCAACAAAACTATAATAATGGTCTCCGACCAAATATCCAATATAAATCTATGAAGCTCAAGTAATATCTTCAATGTAACTAAACTCAAACCTTGGCAGCTGTAGCCTGCAAATTATATCAATTTCCAGCTCCTCCAAAATACCAAATTCATGCAATGAAATGCAAACAGACCTCCGTCATGAAATCTCCTCAAAGCGAGCTAGGTTTTCGTCCAACCTACTAGGAATTGCAAGGGATCATCTCCTTGAATTCAAGCTGAAACAAGTTGCAGCCAAGAAGAAACATCTCCATATCAAAATAACACAAACTCAATCATATGAAAAATGATTTACAAATGCTCAGTATAAAGCCCTCACTCCAAATAGGTCTGGCCTAACTTTATTAAATGAAATTTTTTGTGTACACAATCACTTAACTTTATTAAATGACGGTTTTTATGCACACAATGTCACTTTATGACATAAAGTGCTTTGGACCCACTTAAGTAACTTTTATAAAGCAATTCAAAATTAGAATACTTTATAAAAATAGAACCACTTAAGTTACTTAACTTCTTGTTCCAGCCAATTATTTACTTGAAATGTGATAGCCGTATCAAATATGACCATCACAGAAATGGGGACATCACATGTTTTTTCGAGCTTCTCTTTAGATTCATTGCTACTGAAAATCAATATTGACAGTGTGGGATAGATGGGAAAATGAATGACAAATTCTTAAAATTCTACCACAAATAGTTGTGTCTGAAAGCTTAGAGTAATATGCTATGATTAAGATTTTTTTGTAAAATTGTAAGTGGGCTATTTTAAAATTTAGGGAGTTAGGAAAATGAATACAAAGGAGGTGAATGATCATTTTGGGAAGGGTTTGAGTGTATCTTGACTTCTTATGGTGCTATACCCCATTCTTCTTCTCTCAATGAAACACATTTTTACAGCCTTATTACTAGGGGGACATGGGTAATCTGATATCAAATTAATATATTGCTAATCATAATGTTCGTTGAGGATTTGAGCACGGACTCAAGATGAGACATTGGTAACCCAATGACAGATTTGGAATCCATCCTTGGTGATGGGGAAGAGTCATGACATGTTTCGGTAGTAGGTTGTTTGGCAACATGGTTGCTTCATCATGGTTGGTGACAGGGTGGAGATTTTGGAATCCTCTAAGGCAATCTAGAAGTGTGTGTGCTTTGGTAGGGAGAGACCAATGGATGCCTGTAGATAGTTGATTAGGAGGTAATTTGCCGCATTGGAAGAAGTGAATGGCAATCTGAGAATCTCCTTCAACAGAGAGATTATTAATCTAGTACTAGCTTGCAATAGTGACCCATGAAGATGTAATATCCCGCTTAGGGTTTTCACCAAATTTTCTGAATTTTCAATTTTCAATTTCAAAACCCTAGATCTGAATTCTGATTTTTATTTCTGCACCTTATAAAATGAATTTCACCCAACATAGAACATATCTAGAACATGGAAAGTGATAGCATAAGAAGATATACAATTGTAGTTCTATCATTCATAAATTTCACCATGAAATACACAATCAACACACATAAAACTGAATTACAAAACTGCTGCTCCAAACTGAATATATAAATTGGACATTATATCAACTTTGTGGCTCAAACATGACCACACAAACATGCACAAGCTGCTGATACAAACTCAGATCTGAATCATAAACTAAAACATACCAAATTGATGTCAAAAGCTCCACAAGAAGTGGGCGAACTCCTCCAGATCAGATCGGCCTTCAATATAGTCTTCAATGATGCTAACCAAGATACCTCTTTGCTGGTCACTCCACTTTGAGATGTCAAACAATTGCAGATCCAATGTTGTCAAGCTGATCCAAGTGAAAGGAATCCTCCACCAAGCTAGCGCACCCTAGAACAATGGAAATTGGCAAGCAAGGATGGCGGCGGCTAGGAATGAGATGCTTCTCCAAGATGAAATCGCTGCTATACTTAATCTGTTATAAGAATTGCTGCTAAATCAGACCTGATACAAATTTCTGGCAACAAGATGATGAACAACTATCTCCCAAAATCGGCGCTCAATGCCCTCAATGATGACGCTCACTCCCAATTATCAAATATGCATGAAAACAACCTGCAAATAGCACGCTCCAAATCTGATTTATAGATCTGAAAATAATCGCAACACATGTGCAAGAATGCCCTCTCCAATTCGGCGCTCACTTGATGATGATGAATCTTCAATGTCTTTAACAAATGGCGTCACAAATGTGCCATGAAGATATGTCATGAATGCTCAACAATCCTTCGAAATCCTCCAATGAAGTGCAATTAGAGCTCCGTCACGAACTCTCCACAAGATGAGCTAGGTTTTCGTCCAACACACCTAATATTCGCAAGGGTTTTCGTCCTTGGAATAGTTGCAACAAAGTTGCAGATCCACGAAAGGGAAAATCAGAAACAAAACCTTCATAATGTCCAAATGCCTTCACACACCTTGTATTTATACATGAATTTCACCTTCAACAAAAGATGGCCGACCTTCATGAGATATTGGCACCCAAAAGTAAATAAAAAATATTTGTTTAAACTCCTTTTTAGCCGACTTAGGAGAATTGGCGCTCAACTAATTTGAATTGTATTTTGGCCGACCTAGAACTTAATATATTTGAATTGCCCTTCATCAAATGGGCCGACCCTTTTGTCATCTTGGCCGACTCACATTCATCAAACTTGGGCCGATCTCCTCAAGTATTTTGGCACCCAAAAACTTTGAATTTATCTTGATTTTATTCTTCTCAAAGAAGCCAACCAACCTTAAGAGAAATTGATGCTCAAATTCAATTAAATATTTGAATTAAAAATCTTTTTATCTCCCTCCAAGAGCGCACCAAAACAAAATCATAAAATATTATTTTTCACTTATTTTGTCCACTCTAAACCCTCAAATGGGTTGCTTCTCATGAAAACAATTTTATTTGTCCAAGGTGAATACATTGAAACACTTAGAAAAATAGGACAAATCATTTCCCAAACTCAATTGGCCCAACAAAAATTCTAAAGTGTGAAAATTGGCTCCTGAACCTTCTTCTGTGACACTCCGAAGACATGCTAAGAGCTTGCCCGTATTGTTGGAGTGGATTTTGATTCCCTTGGAGAAAATGAAAAACATTGATCTCATTTGGTCATGAGCTACTCCACCAATCCTGTCTTGCTGTGGATTATTTTTAGTGTCTTCCTTGAAGTTGATTTTGATCCAACTTCTTGCAGGAGGAGACCACAAAGTAAGTGTATGGATAGTGAGCCATATGTTTTTATAATGAAATGGTAGGCACTAGTTTTGTGCAATTCAGGAATCCATCATGTTCTCTGAGGTCATAATATCTTTTCTGGTGCTGAAAAGAGCCATTACTATTGTGTTAGTTTTGAATATGGCGATGATTGTGGGGGAAGCTTTGTGGTTATTGTTGAACAGGTGATTATTCTTTTCTTTCCAGAGTTGCCTTATGATGAATCTTGGGACAAGATCAATCATCCGTCTTAATATTTACATATTAGTTCTGAATGGAATCCATTTTCTGAAAGCCTGCCATATAGCACTGATGTTGACCTTGGCTATGTAGAATGACCATGCAATCTCACACTTAGTGACTTTGCCAATGGGAAGTCAATAAATAAATGAGTTTGCATTTTTTGACTGAGCTGGCAGTTTGGGCATCTTGTGGGTCCATTGATTCCCTTTTTCATAAGATTCTTAGTTGTTAAAAAATTTTCATGGAAAACAATCCAGAGGAAATTTTTATTTTGGGTCAATATTATGTGGACCAAAGCTTATTCCATTTGTTTGGCTGACTTGGATTGCAGCTTTGGAACTTATGTGTTGAGGCCATTACACAATTACTTGTGGATGTGTAAGCCCAGATCAGTGCAACATTTTTTTGGACAACATGATATAATGGTTGTATAATTCCCATTGCAGCATTTGGGATTGTTGGGAAATATGGGCGAGTACTGATTTTAAAAATTTGAAATCCCAAATGTTTGAGTCCCTAGGTATTGGAGTGTAATGTCCTGTTTTCAAAATAAAGCCGACACATGTTTTGAAGCCTTCGGTGATCAAGTGAAGAAATGCGTTTAGTCGTCTATTGATTGAATACATTTCCAAGAAGAACTCAACTAGGCAGATTCCTTGAAATGAAAGTATTTGTCATCTTTGTTCTCGCTAAGAGGTGGAAAATGAGGAGATCTTTATTTTCAGCAGTTTCATCTTTAGTGAGATCCATTGGAGGCACTCTTCTTTGCATAAAGATTCAGGAAGTTCGCTAGCCATCTTCTTTGATTATCATGGGCAAAGCTGTTTGGCCCTTTTCATTTGGGAGGCCATTACTTCGAGAAGTAGGGCATCACAGAATATGTGTACTACTAGGTCGATTATCCTCTTTCAGGCATATCTCAGATATTGGGAATATTATGTGTCCCTTGGATGCAGCAGGTCCATAATGGTGATAGGTTGGTGAGACAGTGTCTAAAGAGTATACTTAGAGAACAAACAAACTTCACAAGCATTGAAGAGAAAACTGTCATGCCCTGCCAAAACAAGAAGCTGACCTTGTATGAGTTAAAGAGATGAATAATCGCAGAAGTAAGAAATTGAAGCCGCTTCCAAAAAAGATGTTGGTAGAACATAATAGAGGTGGTGCCAATATTATGCCAAACGGTGGAGACAAATATTTAAGGAAAAGGGTGATGCTAGTTTCATACTAGCGATTGGAATTAAGGTTTGTTAAATTAAAATTATAATTATAAGGGGCAGCGGTTATGAGGAGTTGTGACTCCTTCAAAGAGCAGCAGCCATATGAAAGATTGTGACTCTTCCTTTTCAAGAGAAGATATAAATTGGACAAGGAAGGAATGGAAAAGTTATCATGAAGCATAAATCATTAATCAAGGAAGAAAGCAATAAGAAAGAAATATATATTTAGCAGAGATAAATCTGCAGGAATAGATCCAGCAGTGATATATATTGCAATAATTGATAACAGTAAAGAATTATGTATTGCAGCCATTCTATCGTGCTATAACTCTATCAGCCTCTCATTCTATTAATCTATTATTCCATCATTCTATTATTCGATTATTATATCATTCTCTCATTCTATTCTTCTATCATTATATCATTCTATTCTATCAATCTATCATTCTATTATTCCATCATTCTATTATTATATCATCCTTTTATTCTATCCTTCTATTATTCTATCATTCTATCGTTCTATAATTCTTTTATTGAATCAATCAAATCAGCAAATATCTGAGATATCAATTAGCAATCAAGGAAGCTATCTTCATCGGAAGGAAGTCATATAAGAATCAAGTAGAAGGAAATATATCAAGTATATATATTGGCTATACAACAAGTGTTAACATCAAAGAAGGCTATATTACAATCCTTGAACTGAACTTGAAATCCATCAAGAGGTACTTTTAACCTAATGAGCCATCACATTTGGAATGATTGTGAAATGCATATTAGGGGACAAGCAGCAGCACTGGACCCTTCATCAAGTAGGCCACCCCAAGTTGGATGGAAGGGAGTTCTTGCCACTTGTGGGCCAAGGGGTGGAATTATCCGGGATGGACGTACCATGCCCTTGGGCTTGGTTGAGGAGGACAGGCTCCTGGCGCCCTATATGCTTTCTCATAGAATTTCATTATGTGGTTGACCATTGGGAATAACCCTGAAATGATTATATGTCTGCTCTGTGAATTCTGTGTATGCTCAGTGTATGGTGTGTATACTTTGTGCTTGTTAATATATGTATTGAATTAAAAATATTGATTATGCTATGATGATTTGATCACATGATTTATGTTATGAAGTATTGATCTCATTAATAATTATGCTATGATAGATGAACTTAATATGAATGATAGATGAATTTTAATATGGATAATGCTATGAACTGATTATTATCTAATTTATTTATCTTTAATAATTGTAATGTCCCTTTCTAGTAATTATTATTGTATGCAGGTAAAGAAATCAGGTATATCCTAAAAGGGGACATTACATGGAGCAGCAATAGTCAGCAACATTGAATTTCCCTTGGGCTAGTAGAAAATGCTGTAGATTAGACCATGACTCCTTTTATAGGAGGAGAACTTTGCCATTTTTCGTCCTAAAAACGAACAATAGCTACTCCCTGTTGAGTCTTCTAGCCTAGTTCGGAACTTTTGCACAGGTTCAGTGTGAATGTGCAAGTGGTTCGAGTTAAATATTATTTTGCATTTCACTTAAGTGATAGAGTGAAATTCTTT
Source organism: Cunninghamia lanceolata (assembly GCA_027924645.1). Classification (NCBI taxonomy): domain Eukaryota; kingdom Viridiplantae; phylum Streptophyta; class Pinopsida; order Cupressales; family Cupressaceae; genus Cunninghamia; species Cunninghamia lanceolata. The sequence continues at coordinate 6,286,690 of BSBN01000671.1, read as the reverse complement.
TATTCAGCTAATTAAGTTTAATAAAGTGTAGATATACACTAATGATTTAAACTTATCTTCCAAGTCATCTCCTATGTGAGATAAGAAGCTTTTTGAAGATTAGGTTTTTAGCTGAATAGTATAAAGATAGGTGCAAGATAGAAGATTAATAACTCAGTGAACACAGTGATATAATTCCATGCAGCTGTTATTGGAACAGCTTGTAGAGGTTTCCTTGTAAGATTTCGAAGGAATGCAAAGCTGATTTGAAAGTGTAAATTATCTATGTCTTGTTTTCGCTTTTTCTGTTTTGAATTTTAACAGGTGTGCAATTAATGCAATGTTAAAGAATTTAGTTCTTAGTTTAATGCATTAGGAGTTTGGTTGCCTATGTTGGAATTTCTTCACTCCCCCTATGCTCCAATTCAAAAGTTGTTCCATTCCTCATTGAGGGATTATTAGTGGAGGTTAGGGGAGGTTTCCAAGGGAAAGTGGATCGAGAATCAGATCTGTGCTGGTCACATTTCTCCTTGACAATGGCAGTTCAAATGGATCATGTTTATGATGGATTGTATTCCTAAATGACTAGTTGATTTTGAGGTTGAGATAGTCTTCCAAGCAATCAATGGGAATTTGAATTGCTTATTAGTATCTTGCCAGGGAAAATTCCACTGTATTTCTTTACAAAGAGTGGCAATATACAATGGAATCAGTAACAAGTAGAGAAGAGGGATGGGAATTTCCTGTAAAGCTTAATATATGAGTTGGACTGCCCTTACTGAAGAAAGCCATTTGTTAGTCTAGTGGGGGTTTTGTAGTTGCATTTTGCTAAGAGTAGATTCCCAAATAAGTTTGTTGCATTTGATGTGCAAAGGAAAACTTAGCTGTAATGGGAAGCTGCCCTTCCTAGAAGCCTAGAAGGTTGAGGATCTGATGTCTTTTGTAATGTCCCCAACTATTTTTTTTGGATTTTTATATTGTTTAATGATGAAAATGCAAATCCTCGCACTTTCGAATCACCTAGATCTTGATGTGGGCAAGGTGAGAGCATACAGTGGTTGGGACACTATTTGTCTGTAAGCCGCACAATCTAAATGCAATGTAGAAACTGGGAATGAAATTATTTAGAGTCTTGGCAGCATAGCCTTCCAGACTTGAGCAAACTATTCTAAACTAGCGGAGAACTGCTCAGTTGAACAATATATAATGAAAGCTGAAAATCCACATATTATTCCTGGATATGATAGCAACAAACTTCACTGTAAATTAAATATATGAGCTATTAATCCAAATACAACACCCAAGAACCAACTAAATAACAGTATTATGTACGAATGACAATACCCTTACTGTGTAGCCAGTAAGGAACAATAACCAGCAGTAAATGCGATGGATATAGCTGATGCAGAATCTCTGAATGTAGAATCATTGTCAAATAAACCCTCAAGAAGCTGCCCCTGAATAATAATATTTAGTTTGTTTCCATATTGCAGCAGTATAACTGATGTAACACCCAGAAAATTGGCTGCACACAACCCAGAATGGTTGCAGCAGTCACAAAATAATAAATCCTCGACTTCCAAGTGGGTGGGAGACCTGTAGAAGAATGCTGTCAGTCCTGCAGACCTCAAAAATGCCACTAAACAGCAGCAAAACACCCAGAAATACTCACAAACAGCAGAGATAACATACTAAATTCTGATATAATTCTCAGAATGATATAACAGCAGCATACCATGGATCGAACAGCAGTTTAAGAGCAGATTGCAGTCACAGTTGTTGATTCTAAGCCACAGATGACAAACAGCAAACCCAGGCACAAATCCCAATATGTATGCAGATTTTAGAAGATCATTTCAGCACAAAATGATATAGTTACTAGCAACTGTGTGGAACAGCAGGTCTGGAATAGTTGCAGCAGACATTTATAATCATAGAACCCCATTCTAATACAGTGCCCTGCCGAGTAATGAAATACAGCCAGCAATGACCTTGTATGACCACCTCTAAATATATATATTGCAGAGTATTCAGAAGCTGAGATAAGAACAGCAGCACAAAGACTCATTCACACAATATTAAGGCATAACACAGTGAGCAACAACACCAATATATGAACAGCCAACATCCACAGTCCCAAATCGATAAGATTTGCTGGAACAAATAACAATAATCGATTTCTTTCAAATCTGGAATCTACATACAAAACCCCAAAAATTTGGAACCTCACACAACACATAAATTCTGGAAACAGATTGAAAATTGAAAATCTTCACACCAAAACTGGAAACCTCTGCAATCAACACCATGTAATCCCTAAATGGAATTATCTCTACAGACAAGAGGGTTTTCGTCGTCCAATCATCTGCATGCCAAGGGTTTTCATCCTTGGGAGCAAATAGATAAACAAAAGGTTCAAGCTATTGGCGAAATCAAATAGATGAAATGTTCAGAATGCCCTTTTCCCCCAGCTCAGCTCCTTTTATAATCACTCATTTACTAATTTTAGCCTCCTAGAAGTGTCTAGAAAAAAACTTTTTCTTTTCAATTTAATATTACATTGACCCTCTTTTGAAACACTTTTAGGCCCTTGTCTCTAGCGACACTTTTTTATATAACTTTAGGCCCTCTTTTAAAAACACTTTTAGGCCCTTGTCCTTAGCGACACTTTATAACACATAGTTCCACGGGGACGCGTCCCCCCCCTGAAATACAGCCGTCCCCACGTCTCCCCGTTTCCGAGACGGGGAGACTTCAGGGAAACGTCCCCACTATCCCCCGCCGTCCCCCCGCCGTCCCCCGCCGTCCCCCAGTTTTGCCGATGTATTTCTTTGAGGCATTCTGTCAAACAGTTCACGTGCCTTGTCTATGCTTCCACATTTTGCATACATGTCTATGTTAGTTGTGGAATTTGGATTTACAACAGCCAATTGCATTTGCTTTAAAATTTCTAAAGCTTGTTCAACAAATCCATTTTGTGCATATCCTGCAATCATTGCAGTCCATGAGACCACATTTCTTTGAGGCATTCTGTCAAACAATTCATGTGCCTTGTCTATGCTTCCACATTTTGCATACATGTCTAATTTATAACTAATTTATACGTCTTATAGACTTCTACAGTTACACATCTTTTTATAACTAATTTTTCAAGTACTATATGTATTTCAGCGCACCGCTGCCCCGCCGTCCCCCGCCGTCCCCAAATTTAGGCCCCCCCCCCGTCCCCGAACCCGAAACACGTCCCCCCGCCCCCGTCCCCATCCCCGAAACTCCATGGAACTATGTTATAACATAACTTTAAGCCCTCTTTTAAAAACACTTAATTATATTGGACCCTTTTTTATAAAATAATTTTTTAATAATAAAACATAAGCTGCCTTTGTAAAATATGACATAAAGTTACTTTTTGGCTAACTTAAGTTAAATTATTAAATTATTTTCTTAGCTTGAAAAGGGGACATGATATCTTCTTTGTAAATGAATTTAAAGACCAAAATTTGGGACTTGTTGCTATTGATTTGTTTTCTCGAGACCACCTGATAGAACTGCAAAGCTTTATTGAGATTGTTGATTTCAGCGAGCATGAAAGTTGACCAAAGTAGGGTGTCATTAGCAAGATGAAAATATCTGTATGTTTTTCCTCCTTCAGTAGTTAGACTTCCATGAATGATGTTGGAAGATTTCATATAGTTCAACAATTGGCAAAATATTTTTCCCATTAAAATGAATAAACAATGATTGAGAGGATCACCTTGTCCAAGACCATGTGTGGAATAAATGGATGTGTGAAGTGACTGCTGATTGAGACCATAAAGGTGTGGGTATTAATACAAGGGGAGGTATATTTAATAACCTGTAGACTGAATCCCATTCTTCAAAGAGTCTATCAATGAAGGCCTCTTTGCATTTATTGAGTGGTTTGGATATATCTAGTTTGATTGTCAATCCCTATCTTTGTTGGGTATGCAATGAATAAGTTTTTGTGTGACTTTGATGTTGTCTAAGATTTGGCATCTTGGGTCGAAAGCTATTGAGAAGAGGATATGATCCATGGTAGTATTTGTGTACTTCTTGAAGCAATTACTTCGGAAATAATTTTGCAGATAATGTTGCATGGTGCAGTTGGTTGAAAGTCATCAAGCTTATGTGCCTTGTTCAATTTGGGAACCAGAACAAGATGTGTCATGTTGAGTTCTTTCGAAAAAATCTTACTTTTTCTGGATGCTTCAACAAAAGGTGAGATTTGATAATATATTAATATCCCAAAGGGTTTGATAAAAAGTGTTGTGGAGCCATCTGTTCCTGAAGGCTTATTAGGCTGAAAAGAAAACAGACTTGTTCTGAGTTCAGCATTAGCGATGGCTGCAGAAAATAGCTCATTATCTGTTTCTATGAGGAGTTGAGGGATGTTGTGAAGGAGATTATCTTGGGCATTCTGCACATCCATATCATTTAATGGAGTTGCGAGCATGTTCTTGTAGAAATTAGTAACATATTATTTCATTGCTATTTGATCTTGTAGGAGTTGGCCCTTAGGTGTTTGAATGCCTGATGCCATGTATGGTGTTTATATGTTTATGGTTAAGGGCAGAAGTATGAAAGTTTTTGGTATTGGCATTCTCAACATTAGAGCCTCTATAAGTCTTCCGTCTTTGACCAAAAGTGATCTATAACATGGTCATTTCAAGATGATTTCAAATGTGGTCCTCTCGAAATCCAAGGAAAGTCTTAAAAAGATGTTGCCTTCATGAGACCATAGAATAGTCTCAAACGTGCAGGATCAGGCTATTTTTGAGGGATGCTCCTTACATCAGACTTCAGGTGTGTCTCATGAAAAGAATTTGTTAGAAATTTTCTATTATGTTCTAAAATGTGAATTGAGTGCCCTATACATACACTGTAATTTTAAATTTTACTTGCATATAGTTTGTGTGATAGAAGAAGGAAGAACAGGGCTTTGATACTACTATTATGGATTCCTTACCTGCACATGCACACATATAAAACACAAGGACTTTTAAGTTGATTAGTAATGTTTAGGAGGAGATGAAATGGAGGTGTAGTACCGAGAGTGACTGCCAACAAATGGTGTCTTGATGGGTCTTGTATCTGTCATTTATGCTTATGCTAGAGTTTATTTATATGTTTTTATTAAGTCTATATGTTATGAATAAATTGTTATGTTTTATTTACGTGTAAAATTGATTGGGCAAACTTTTAATTTTTGGTTAGTCATAATCAGTAACTGCTGGATGGTTGGTCCAACCAACACACCTTGTAGTCTGACAAGGGTACTTATAGTGTGGACTAGGTGTTAGTCGGGGAGCTCTCTTGTGTGTGCAGTGTCCTTGGCCATGATTTATGCACATTGCACATGCTATGACTAAAGAGAAGCAGAGTTGCATGGACTTGGATACGGATAGGGTATCGGATACGGATACAGCTATTTTTCAAGACCCCTAGTATGGATACGGCTAGATACAACATCTATATATATAAGAAATAAATAATATTAAATAATTTAAATTTAATAATAATATAATTTAATATAAATAATATATATTTAACAAATATATTATATATTAATAAATTAAAAGTTCAATGTATTAAACTTAATAAATAAATAAAAGTTTACAATGTAAAGTAAAACAAAAAAGCGAAAAATTAAAAAAAGTATCATCAATTAATAAAATTTGCCTCTTCCTCCAGTGCTTGTTCACACTATATCTCCAATTTTAAAGTGAACGCGATTATTTGAGTAAATACGATTGTGTAGAAAGACATATGTCTGATCGTGTGCATGTTGGTCCAGAGTAGTTCCCCGCAACAAGAAATCAGCATGCTAGGTGATGGAGCAGTTTCTTGCGGCAATTTTTAACATTTTAGGGTTAATATTTTTGGGATACGACACAAATATCATGAGAATGCCGTATCTGCGCGTATCCGACACAGGGAAAAAATAGGGTTTTTTTTGTACGGACAGAAACGGTATCCAAGACATATCCTAGCCGTCTCCTATGAGTATTCGTATCTGATACGGCGATACGTGTACTAGGGGAGAGGGGGTGGCGTATCCGGTAACTGTGAAGAGAAGAGAAGTGTTTCATTTAATATTTTGAGTTGTTTTTTGTGTTTTTATACACTGCTATATTTCCTCATTCTACTATTGCCGGGTTTGTAATTGCGTATGATATGCTGTACTACATTTTTTGTATTATAGCTGTCCCTTGGCTTACTTTTCATATCTTGTTGGGATTCTACGGCTTATAAATTTGGGACTCCAACTGACTTATCACTTTCTACTATTGTCAGTCACAACAAACAATAACTAGAGCTAAGAGCTTTTGATGACATTTGTTAGCTTTTAGGCTTGTTTATATTTGGTTTGTATACTTGTAGGTTGACTCATAGGTCTTCTTTTGTGTTCATTCTCTTTGACCTATAGGATTTCTTTTGATATTTCAGATCCTAGGCTTGTTTCTAAATTTACTATTTCATGTGGATTTGAAGAATGATGGAGCAATGACATGTAAACTTGTTGTTGCTAAGTTGACAATATCTAAAAATGTGAAGTAAGTTAAAAGGATGAATTGCAGTCGAGATTTTAACATGGAAACATGAGAGTGTGACCCTGGGATTGGGACAGATGTATTGGGGTTTTCGTCACTTTGGGACACATAAGGAGCATCATAAAGGTGTTGTGGACAAGGTGATTGATGACCGAAAAAAAGAAACAAAAAAGAAACCTACAGTCTGAGTGCTCATCATTTCTTGAATGGATAGCTTTGCATAAGGTACAGCTCTAGAAATGAAAGAAGACGAGGAGTTAGTGGATATGAAGGGTTAACATGGAAGGCGAATAATCAACATGTCCAATGCTGAAAGCCAAATCTTTATATTGAATTTTATATAAAATATTTGGGGGGTTCTTTCACGGAAGAAAAAGGAGGTAATTTGCTTGTAGCTGCTGTATCATATTCTGTAACCGATTGTTGCAAGTTTTTATAGCCAACTGCCGTGCGTTCCGTAGCTGTTGTAGCTTGTGCTCTAGTTGTCAGTAGCTATATGTTTTGCCGGAATAAAGAATCAGCGCAATAGTAATTTGTTTGTTGCATTGTGTTCAATTTGTCTGTAGCATTTCAATTGCAGAAATAAAACCATGTTCTGTAGTGTGTTCTGTAGCATGTGTTATTCGGCAGCAATAAACATATTTCCTGTAACATTTTTTGTCTTACAACAATAATATAACCTGAGTTTGGTGTTCTCTTCAATGATCTTTGCAGCGGGCTATGTCTGCATCCAGTGATTTTGGGAGTTGACTGCAAGGACAAGGCTGTCATTAATTTGACCCCCTATCCTTGTCTGCATCACAATTTGCCTTGCAACCCTGTTTCGGATGTTTTTTTGCAAGATTGGGTTTTAGGAGTGTCTTCGTGCTGGTCAGTCTTAAAGAGAATTTATTAGTGATTGTATTAGTTGACTCAGCTAACTCAATCTGAGCCGTTTCGGATCACCTTTACTCATGTGATTTACCTTGTACCTCACACACTTACAAAAGGATATTCATTTAATATTATTACAGCATGGATTAACCACTTAATTACCTTGAATAAGAATTGGGCATAAAAGTATGTAAAAGGCCCCATATAAACTAAACTTGCATCTATCCAGCTCCATGGATAATGATGCAAGTGTAATGCAATGATGTCATAGGAGTGTTTGTTGACAAAGACATGCTAGGCCAACCATTTAGGTAGAGGGAAGGTACTACTTCATTTCAACTATTTATCAAAATTTGAAAGTATTATCACCAAGAAACAAGAGGCTTAACTTTCAATGTCAACAATCATGAAGCTCTTTTATCCATCCCTTGAGAGTTTTCATTGAACCTATTGAAGTGACCCTAATAGACTAGAAATGAGATCTAAGGAATTCCAATTGCTTAAAAGTTTTTTTGTTGACCAAGTAATATGTATACATCAAGTAAATGTGTTTTCAAATATTTCCAACAAATAAAACTTATTTTTAACATTGATCCATTTTCTTGTAATAGGCAAACTCCAAGGCTCGAGAAGGACGTGTGATGGTGTACAATCTTGTTGAGGCAGCTCAAGAATTTTTATCTAAGATTATTCCAAATGATCAAGATCATGATCAAAATTCAAAGGTATTTTCATGTAAGCTCAAGTATTTTATGTTATTGAAAAAGCAGAATTATGATTCAAAGTGAAGTTTATATATATTACTATTTTTTGATAGAATAGCTGTGGGTTTTATTGGGACACAGTACCTTAGAGAAAACAATTACACAAAAGCTATTAAAGCCAAGGCAAGTATAGAAAAAAACCAAATTAATATAATCAGCAATCAAAACAACATAGCAGCAACATAACAAAACAAGACCGTAACTAAAGGTTGGCCAAGGCTGCAACTGTTCCGTCAGCCCTATCTACAATCTGAACACTCAGCTCTAGGAAGTCTCACTGCGGAGCTAGATATAACCCTTCCCGAGAAAGGCTGAGTCTGAGGTAGTGAAAACACTAGACACATGGAGATTATCATTATGCAGAATCACCCAAAGATTGTTCACAACTAGTGCTAGGTCCATGCAAAATGTCTCCACATTAGTTATACGATTATTAACATTTGAAAATCCTCCCTCTAAGACACCAAGCTGCTGCAGCATATTTGCTACAGAAGAAGGGCCAGGGATATCAACCTCCAAACATTCATCGACTTGTAGAATGTGAGCAGCAGGGTAGAGCACATGTATAATCCGATTGCATACTTAAATATCTGCCACCTGAGAGCGAAGATTGGCTTCAAACACTGCTGCCATAGTGGCTGCCTTATTTCTGCCAGCAGCTGCCAAGCGTTTGGGTCCTAGGATTGGTTTTATGAAGTTCATCGAGGCGTTGTCCTCCACATCGAAGATTCTTCTAATGTTGGTATCGGCAACAAGTCTACTTTCTACTGCAAATCTGCGGCTTCTTTGCTGCATATTGACACCCGCACCAATACCTCACAGAAAAACAAAAACCATTTAAACCTCCAACAGGGAACAATAGATATATAGTGAGGAGCAAATTGTAACTCCACCATTGAGCTGCTTGCCTGCTAGAAAATTCGGTGGTAGGTGCGGTTGAGCATATAGGGAAAATTTAAATCTATTATATTCTTAATTGGCCAGTCCTTAGCAGTGGAGAAAGGGCATTGAACAATGCCACAATCGGCTAGGCTATCTGCTATCCTATTCTTTTCCTTGTAACAATGAGATTAAATATCATCTTTGAAGCTACTAGCTGCATTTTCACTTCGTCTATAATATTCTTAAGATTCCAACCTTAATAGTACCCTTCTTGCATCCATTGATGATTATGAGAGAATCTCCCTCAACCTCTAGCTTATTGCAATTGATTGATTTTGCCAACTTAAGGCCTTTTGGAAGCACCACTGCTTGAGCTTGTTAGCATTTTAATTTATCTGTTGCTAGACATCACAAAATAGAAGAGCACATATGGTGGAACTGTTCTTCAAATTATAAGGGGAAACTCCCTAAGACCTAACTAAACATAAACTAAGACTATAAACAAAACTTACAGATATGCACACTATATGCGATTTCAGTGGGGGTTTAGCATTAATGTAAACTGCTAATTGACTATGTTTTTATCCTGGATGCAAGCGCTAGATTGTCAACAGTCAAGTCCTGCAGTGAGATTTTTAGATTTAGAGGAGGGCAAACTATCAAGCACGGATGATCAACTCAACATCTTACTGGCTAAGGAAGAGACCAGTATTTGGCTGTAAACAACGGTTCAAAGGAAAAACATAGATGGATGCTTACTACTGGCTAAAACAGAGGCCAGCCGATCTATATCAATAGGAAATGTTTAAATAAATGAACATCACAGAATTATTGAAAATAAATTTCTAAGCAGTATACAAAGCGACAACTGAGTGAATAACAAACATCAATTCAAAGTTTGACAAAGTTAATTCAAGTTAGTTTATGAAAGCACAAAATATGGGAAAACAATAACTTTTGCTGAACAACAGTTTCTGCAGCATAAGCCTAGCATCAACTTACATTTACAAATTATGTGATCAAAGCACTTATTTTTAAGCTCTCAAGAGGTAGCTTTTAGGGAAAAATAGTAATAAAATACTCTCCAAAAAGCACTTTTATCCCTATTTGCAGACTAATTTTAAAACAATTAATAAAATAAATGCCTAATAATAGGCTCATCTTTGTCTCCCCAAAATGGTCACTGCCTGATGATGATAGCTTCTAGACATGCCTGTGTTGAAAAATAGAAACTCTTTTCACTTGTGATTTTTGAAAATCTGAAGCAGGCTTGACTTGAAAACTTTGTCAAATCCTTAGAAATATGGCAAACTTTTCCTTGGAGCCTGTGAAAGTTGTTGAAAACTCGTGAGTACAAACTTGACGCTCTGAAACTGAAAACTTCACCCTCGGCAATAATTTGATCGAATCTTCCTTCTTGACACCATGATGAACATGATGAATATCTTGGCGATTCGGAGCACTTAGAAAACAGAACATGAACATACCCTAGGGTTTGAATTAAATATGCAGCATAAATATCCCTTATCACTGTAAATTTTCCAGCCCAACTGAATGTTAAATCTGATGATTCTTTGATATGCCAGAAACCAATATGAAAGCTGGCCTATATGCTGTTCTTGACTGCTTGTACAAGGATATGATGATGCTACTTGTTACAAAATGCTGCAAGCACTGGCTTTAACCATTTTAAGGTTTTGAAACCTTTCATAGGAGACTGAAATCTGCTGATATTTCTTGGAAATCTTGAAATATGGCGCTGGAAACCCTGCACAGACCTGCACAAACAAGCTTGCTTCTACTGGAAAAATCAGAGTTGAATTGCCTTGAACTTTGAATGAAAAAAAGCCCTGTTATAAAGGCAGCACACTTCACTTGCATGCTTCAAAAATCAGTTTTTTGCTTAAACTTCTAAACATAGGTGGTGAATGCTGAATGTTGACTGACTTAGCACATGGGCGGAGATCACTTAAGGTCTTGCCATCTTTCATGAACATGGTGGAGTTTGCTAGTGGCTTTGCCACTCTAAAGGTGCGTTTGGAGGGGGTTTGGCCTGGTTATGCCACCAAAGTGTGCCTTGACTTCCTTTTCTCCTTTTATTGGTTGGTGGAATTTCATAATGCTTCTGCCCTGTTATAAGGTCCTTGAGCAGAACATCGCACAAAGCGCATGTTTCATCATGTTTTCAAGTGACTTAGCTTTGGCGCAAATCATTAACACTCTTGCCACCTTTAGTGTGTTTCTATCATGTCTTTGCCATTCTTTTTGTTTGCTAGGTGGAACTCTAAGAGGGATTTGCCTCTTTTTATCATTGGGCAGAATTCCGAGAGGGCAATGCCACTCCAAATGTCACCCAACTGACTTAATTCACCTTTTGTGACTCTGGCGCCTTTCACTTAAGCCTCTACCATATCTTAGGCATAGTTTCACAAGCCCTTCGCCATCCTTTATCACATTGGCGCACTTTTATGACCTTGTTACCACCTTTTGGTGGAATTTCACACCAGCCTTGCCATTGGGAAATGGCGCCTCATTTGACTTGATCTCTTTGTCTCTTTGTTGGGCATGCTTTTGTCCACTCTTTGCCACTTCCTAGTCACCTTTTTACATTGGCATTGCCATCTCCTTTAGGTGCCAATTTTAACAATTTACCTTGTTTTGGTGGAGATTCTTAATGTCTTTTCCACTTCTAGGATGAGGCAGAATTTCATAAGGAAGTAACCACCTTTTGCAACTTAGTTGGAGTTCTATCAGCTGTTTGCCATTTTAACTTAAGGCTTGGCATGTATTTGACCTGACTCTGACACTCCAATTGTGCGCCCTTGTTTTGTCGTTCCTATGAGTTGATTTGGTCTTTCTTCTCCGATCCGTCCTTGAAAAAAAACATTGTTTATTCCTTATTAGGCTCAAGGCAACCCTCGTCACCCTACAAAATTATTAATAAATAGGACCATGACAGGACTAACTTTTATGTAGAGAAGGACAGCAATTGACTTGGTTGTGATGCAAACTTGAGGATCAACTGACAATTGACTTGACAAAAAGAGGCATGAAAACAAAGTTTCATAGGGTTACCAACAGAGCTTCATTGTTCATTTTGACACCAAGATAAAAGGAACCCCCTTTATGAAACATCCCTTATCCAATCTCAACACCACCCCGCTCCTGCAGGACTTGGATTACCTCTCTCAGGACCATCAAAATTCAATTTTAGGTATCCATAGCTATGGCAAGACAACACACTCTTTTTTCAAATATTAATTTTATCCATTTCCCCATCAACATGGATAAAGTGAAGTTTATATTATATATATTATAAAATGAACATTGTTTTGGGAGGGTTTCAATAGATTGAATATTTACCCCAACTATTGTAGTGCATAGGGATATCTGCAATACTAAAAGTATATCAAATTCTATATCAAGACAACAAAATTAGATGTCAAGAATGACCTCAAGAACATGAAGAGAAATAAAGGTGGTCCTCATATCAGGAGGGTCTTAATTACTCTCATCTTTTAAATCTTAATTAGGGTTAGGATTTCGATGAGGAGGCTCATGGATTCCTACTTTTTCCATCATCAATTTTTAGTCTTGCACATTGTAGGAAAAGCAATAGGAACAACAGGGTACTTGCATTCCTTGCAATAGTATATTTAGGAATTTAAAAGTTGCAAGACCTCTATTAGATTTTCCTATATCTGTTAGAAGTTGATGAACGGTTTCTTTCCAAGTAGAATATTCAGTCCAAGTGTACTTTAAGTGTTAGTATTAGATTTATTTTGTACTTCGGTCTAGCAATCATTTGTCACTAACAAATATTGAACTTAATGTTTCAAGTTGGAGCGTTCATATCTAACTCATTCTAGCTGTTAAAGTTAAAACATTTAGGAAATATGTACAAGTTCATCATTCTTGGTGTTTCAGACAAGTCAATGTGAACAATGACCAGTCTGAGAATCATTAGATATAACTTGGTTTGAAGGCTAGCAATTGGTCAGGAGACTCTTCTAATTTTTCTAAACTCCTGTGCCTTGCTTCCAGATGTCTTTTTTAGCTAATCTTTTACAGATGTCAGACTTTATTGTGAGTTGCAGACCAGGCAGACTTGCTGTTTTGTTTTTTGTATATTTATGAGGCTGGTGGATGGCACATGTAACTGTTGTTCTGGGAAAATGACCTCCAAACAATGTTCACCTTGCACAGACTTCCAATAATCCTATATGTTTACCAATCTATTATTAAATTAGGGTATTTATTCTCTTTATATATATATATATATATATATATACTTTTACTTATATACTGCATATGAAATTCATGTATGTGGTGTGAAAAGCATGATAGGCATGATAACTAGTAATGGAAGCCTAGTCCTAGAATAATAGCCAATAATTCTGGAGTAAATCTTCCATGGCTGCTTCAAATTGAGTTTGGTTTGAATATAGTTCATTGTTTCTTCCTGGTCATTGAACTGGCTGCATAAGTATGACAGAGTGATTTGTTCAACAAATGTTTTCATTTAGGGTTATGTGTATCATTAGCAATTTCTGTCATCTAGTCATTCATTTATTCATTGTCATCTTTCTTTAGTCTCGTTACAGGAGGACTCATTCATGTAATTCATTTTGTGACAGATCACAGATGTACCTTACAACATTGAGAGAGATGAATTGTCTGATTTTCATTACAAGAATATTGAAAGAAAATTTTACAATATTCAGTGTGAAAGTTTCTGTCTTTGACAATTATGTTAAATAGTAGCTCTTCTGGTGATGATTCTCATTACTGGAGGACTCGGCTATGAATCTCATTTTATGACAGATTCACTATAGAATGTTGAAAAATGCATGAATGTCAGATTCTACAGTACTTGAATATTCAAAAGTAACTATCACAATATTTAGCTTGAAATTTTCTGTCATTGACAATTTGCTTCCACATTGTACCTTTGCTTTCAGATTCTGAAAATGCTATTTTCATTTTACAAAATATTTTCTATCACATGTGTTGAGTTCTTCTCTCATTGATTTTGTTCTTTTCCCAGAATTCGAGTTCTTTCATCAAAGCAGATGATAAATGGATTCCTAAAGCTGCAAATATCTCTAGTGAGGATTCACATTTTTCTGGAGGATCTCAAGTTTGTGGAGTTATTGATCTCTTTGGTGACTTATGGGGGGAAGGAGGTGCATCGTGGGAAGCAGCTGTCGAAACAGATGTTGCTATGCGTGTGAGTTCTACCAAGGGTAGGACATTCTCAGAAGGACTTGGTAGCAGAATTGAAAGGGGCACTAGAAATAATGATCTTACCTTGATGTATCCCAATCCCCTGAAAAATACAACTATACCAGCTGTTCAGAAGGGAACAATACCAATTTTGCAGGGTAGAAATCTTAATAATATGATGACAAATGCAACTGGGAGATTGGAGGTTGTTGAAGAAGAGACTGATGGTGACATTGAGGATCTCCCTATTAAATCTTCCAATACAACATCTATGTCAGAAATTCTCCAGAAAGTTCTAAGTAGCTTCATTCGTGTGGGCCGAGCAATGAAGGCAAGAATACTGAGCAGTTTGTTCTACTTTATTGGATTTATACAATTTATAATTTTTGCATGCTGATGTCTTGAACCATCGACATTGTTAATCACCTCTTTTGAACAAAGAGACACCCTTTCTTCGTATAATACATCAAGTAGGAGCGGCAATGTTTTTCTATCACTTTTCCACCATTTAGTATTTTGATTAATAAGAATGTAGTTAATGTTTTTGTTTTGGTCATTTCTTGGGAATTTTTTTCTCAGTTTTAGTTAAATCAAATATATTAAGCTCACAGTATCCACATATGATATCAACAATTTTTATACATTTATTGTGATGAATTCTATGTTTCTTGTTCTAAGGATATTAGTCTAATAGGCTGTTAGCTAGCTTTCTAGTTCTGCGGAAAATGAATGCTCAATACCATCCCTCTTTTCTAGTATAACAATCTGTAAGTTATGCTTTGTTTCCACATGTCTTCCAGAAAAAATTGCATAGAGAAAATAATTAATTCATGTTTCAGGCCACTCTGTGATCCATATTCAGGATGAGTATTGCAAACTGAAGCTACTTATATATATATAACTTCATAAGTACATGGAAAACCATATTCAATTCTAACTTTGGAAGCCTACAAAATAACAAGCACGTGAAAGATTATATTAATTTCATAACATATCCTTCATTAAGATGTGACAAACGAAATTTAATATTTTACAAACAATAGATTAAAAATTTAATGCATTTAAATAATTTTTTACATGGACCTGGGTAATGGTCTAATCATGTGGGTAATAGGCGTCTAAGAGTCACTAAATTCCAAACCTTCATTCTTGTTTAGATTCTTAGGATGCTCTCTAATTGCAATATCTTTTCAGATCCTCTCCATTAATTGGTTGCCCTTATTGAAAACTTTTGCTTCCTCCATACAAATTTCATGCATCCTTTCAAATGAGTGTTCGATGGTCGACTAAGATTTTAATATGGTTGTAATGGATATTTGCACAGTGTTCACAGATTCTTTTTACAATTACCCTTCCTATTTCATCGATTTATGGGTGAATAGGAGCACTGAGTATGATAAACCCCATTTTTGGACCTAGGATCAAGTGGATCCTTGATTGTTTTAAGGATCTTACCAATATTTTTAGAGGTAGAAAGATTGGTTAATGTTGTTTCTAAAAATATATTTGCTAATTTATTGGAAATCCCTGTACTGTAAGGTAGAAATGTGTTAAATTGACTAGTAGCAATAACCATCTCTTTGGGGGTGATGAAGACCTTTTTTGTGTTTTTCTTCAGACCCAAGCTACCAGCTTAGCTTTCTATGCATTGCAGCATTTATCTTGGAACAAAGAATTATAACAAGACATAAATATCGTCATCACTCATCGGACATATTTAATGTTGCATCAGAGAAGTTCGATTTATGGGGGCATACACTGACCATTCTTAAAAAGGGAATAGATGCAGGTAAGTTCTTAGACATATTGCTAGACCTGTCATTAGACATCATATTTTATGGAAATTATTAAACAAAGTGAAGTATATAGGATAAATAAAATTTTGAGTTGTTATTGTGAGTATGGTAAAGGTGGGTTGCCTTCAACCGGTATAACTGTTATGATCTACTTCATATGAACATATTGTGTAGATAACTGGGGGAGCTTTGTCACTTTTCTACTTATTGTCTTGCCTTTACTTAGTTCAGATCTTGCACATCAGTAATGTGCATAACGAAGGTATTCCCTTTTCAACAACTACAATCTCATTTGTTTTTATTTTTATTCCGCCTGGTGTTGTCTTCAAGTCATTAGTTTTAGCTTGTAGCCTATTTTTTTAGCTTGTATTTGCTCCCTCATGTTGCTTCTATTGGTTATGGTACTTTCAAGTGACATTAGCTTAGTTTAGTCTCAACTTTGTAGAATGATGAAATTATATCAATGTCCATAGGTGACCAAAGTATGTTAATGGGAGAAAAAACTAAATCAATACGAGTTGCATGCAAGATCTAAAAAGACGTCCAACCCTAAAGAGATGAAAGAATATGCCTACAAGCTAAGAGCACAAAAAATGAAACAAACTTACTAGGGTGGGTAATCCTAAAATGAATAAGCCCTAAAATAAAGATAACTTTATGTATTCCAAACATTACATAATTATATTTGACAAAGCACTATCATCTGCAGCTGCATTTGTAACAACCTCCATGAAATAAACAACAAAAGATTTGATGATGTACATAAAATGATGACTTGGGAAAAGTAGACCTAGCTGAATGATCCTTTGCAGGCACAAAGAACATCTCCCAATAATTCTCATAACATCCATTGCCTATAACATCCATTGCCTATGGTCCTCTAGTAGTAGAGAGGAAACTTGTAAAATATGTCTGAGTGGATCTCCTAGTATGTGGGTGACGTGTGGCAGACCCTTTACATTGAGGAATAGATCCACCAATATCAATATTAGAAGTGGAGGAAGGAGGTACTTTGGTAACTACTCATGGAAAGAGGCATTGTCTCATTGATTGATTGTTGTCTAATTAGGTAATTATAGCATCAGAATGATGTTTTATGTCATCCACAGATGAAAATAGATTGGAAGGAGGTAGTTAGTTTGGTAGTCCTTGAAGTTCCTTACAAAGTCTGACACATGAAGGTGACTATTTCTCCTAGGTAAAGGGCCCAAACACCTCTAATCGGGATAATGGAAGAAGTCAGCAAGCAATCCTCATAAATGCTGAACAAGAGATAATATATCTATTAGATTTTATTGTAGATTGAACATCTAAAATAAATTGATCCTCTATTTGCACCACTTGGAGAGTTCAAAGGCATCTATTTCCTTGGGGAAGGTGTTAGCTATTGTTGATTTACATATTGTGAGAGCAAACCCTTAATTATTCAAGTGGAATGTTAACATGGTCATGTGTGTCAAATGGTGTTGAATATATTAAAGATGGATGATATACTATCACCTATATGAAGGAAATGCTTTGCATAGGAAGCCATCTTAGAGCTGAGTTGCTACTAGGACCAATCCAAGTGACCATATATATATATATAATAGGTTTATTGATTACGCCCTATTCTAGAAGGAAGCAAAAGTCTTTTAGAGATTACTTGAAGGGAGTGAGCTTGTGGAATGGCTAGTAGATTGGAGGGTCCTATTAGTTTCTAAGTACTGACACCATCGTCATCAATGGTAAGTCAAGGAAACAACCATCCTTGAAGAACAAACAAATAGATAAGGATGTATCTCTTGGCCCAAGAGTGTGTTTTGCTACCACTGCCACTTTTCCTTTTGCCATGAGTTTTCTTTTTTTCTTTTTGCGGTCACTTATCTCTTAGGTATGAGTTTTTCTCTGTAGATGTTTGCCTACCATCCCTCTCCATTCACAGTGCTTTTTGGTGTTGACAGATTACCGCATGTATGTTTAAGTTGGTATTTACTATTTTGCATTGTGGGCCCATTCAAATAGATCTTTAGAACCCATCTGTATATAATGGAGCTAATCTTGAATCAAATTTTGATATTTTGACGGATTGACGAGATGATGCAAGAATGGTGGAATCCACTGATTCTGTGTTATATTCCTAATTAATCTTGATTAGTTATTAATCGTCACTTCTGGAGACATGACATCTCACCTTGATGTGGCATGTCCTATCAAATTTTCCTCCTAATTTACATATAAATAACCTAGCTCTTATTTTATTCTTATTCTATATTCAATATATATAATACATATTGATTAGTTATGTACTTAGTAGGTACGTGACTAGTGGTATTAGAGCTTTCGTTCTTGTGACTTGTGGTTATGAGATTGATTGTTAGGATTTTGCCTCACTTTGTAATCAGAAAAAAGTCAAGGTTTGTGGTCAACTTCTTAGTGTTGGTTAAATTAAAAAAAAATTTCAAAAAGATCACATCAAAATTACTAAGTGGAGGAAAACAATAGTAGTTTACTTGAGTAAAATAAATAAGTAAATTAGAGTTGTGGCCTAAGTACTCACAGTTTACCCATTTAAAAAGAGGAAAAACCATAGTTACCAGGAGATGCAGGGGTATTGGTATGTATGGAGATGGGGACGCCAATCAAATTATGTAATAACCCACCCCTATTTTTTTTTCTGTGGTTTAGCTGAACTTGGTGTCTTTGTGTTTTGATCATAACATATGTTTTTGCATGCAATAGTATTCACTTGGAATAGAACTTTGAAAGATACCCAGATGCTTATTTATATTTTATAGGTAAAATGCATTAAACATTTTAAATGAACAATACCCATATTAAAATATGCAATAACATCAAAATGACGACATACCCATCTGCTGATCTGATATTATAAGTCTGAGTTTTGAAGTAATACAGCAAGTCTGGATCATAAATCACCTTCAAAATACAATAGACTCTAATCACTCCTCATAGAAGTGACGTGCAGCAGCAAGAAGGCTCAAAACGCCACAAATGATCCTCAAAAAGGGCCCAAAACACTAGGCGATCAGTCCTAGAACCCTCACGCCTGGCTGGTTGAGGTGTATGGCCTGATATGGAGGTGTACAGCAGCGAATAGCAGCAGCAAACTTAATAATAAACCCTCCAAACTCCGTTTCAACTCCTCCCAACACTTCGTAAAAATATCTTCAGCCTATGCGCCCAAGTAGACTGAGTTCTTTCGCCCCAAAACTGCTCCAAAAACCCTTCCAATCTGGTACGGCCTGATTTGAGATTGTACAGCCAGCTAGGGTGGAAAAACTCTGCCCATGAACACTACAAAATCCTCTGGAAGTATTGCTAAATGATCATCAATATCCACTCTAAATTACTGTGCAAAGAAATCAATGATTTTCATGAAATAAACCCTCCGCGACAATGCATCAAAGCTGCTCAATATGCACAAGCATAGCCTTTGAAATAAATTAGCAAACAACCTTGGGATATCTTTCAATCCTGTAGCTGTTGATCCTCATGAGGGATTTCGTCCTCATAAAGCCAAAGGAGAACCAAAGTTCAACCAACATTCACCTGTAGAAGAGAAAATAGTTTCCAAGCATGAAATGAAATGAACGCACGACTCCTCTTTTATTTTCCTCCAAAACCCCATGCTCCACTTTTTGGGAGTTTGCAATTAAAATATATTTTTTTTTACTTAACTCCTCACACTTCATGAAGTCGGTGCCCAAAGGAGGGAACAATATGTGACTTTATGTTTTAATAAAATACACCCACCTTTTTATAAAGTCACTTTATAAATAATTGGCTAAGTTAATATTTAATTTAACTTAGGAAATATAATGCACCATTAAATTAATAAATCAAACAAACTCCAAATATGAATTTCGTAGCATCGCCATGTTGGCCAAATGCAAATGAATGAGGTCCACTAATTTCTTACCGACTCACACCAAGTCCTGGGACCGTGCTAAAAAAAGTAAGTTCGGCCACATGGCCCGAAATCACTCCAGAAAGAGTCAGAAGTGACATCCCGCCAAAAAGGAGTTCAAACCATCCTTTCGAAAATGCTGACTGAACCTCGAGGTTAATCAACCCAACAAGGGTTCCCTAACCATCCATGTTAGTCTACGGGAACCCGATGATAGACTAAACCTAAACACTGAACTGCTTAGGAAGGGGACATTACGGTCTGCCCTCCCCAAAATTGTTTGCCCACAAGCAATTTCAACTCAGGCTGCTGTAAGATCTGCTCATTCTCCCATGTAGCATCCTCCACTGGCAGATTCTTCCACTTTACCAAGTACTCCTTGATGACCCTCTTCTGCAAGGTACGCTCTCTAGTGTCAATGATGGCCTCAAGAACAAGAATCAGCTTACCCTATAGGAAACTAAATGCGCCTATACAAGGAAAAGGTGATTATAGAGTAAAAGCGTTCCTCTCTAGCTCCAAACATGCCTCACCAAAGAATCTCGAAGAAAGTCTTTTTTAGATAAAAAACGCGCCTAGGTGGAGATGGGCACACCTGAACAAAAGAAAATGGTTACAGAGTAAAAGCATGTCCTCTTGTGCAATGACACGCCTAAAGACCAAAGTTGAAAAATAATTGTAGAGTAAAAGCGCGCTTTCCGCTTTTAGTAAAACATGCAAAATGTTAGTAAAAGCACACCTCCCTGAAAATGGCGCGCTTGAAGACCAAAGTTTTGAAAATTGTTTATGATAGTCTAAAAGCGTGCTTGATTGAAGTCTCACATCCCTGTACAAGGAGAAAAGCGTACCTCTGTGTATCTGAACGCGCCAATACAAAGGAGAGATTAATCAATAGATTTTTAAGGTTTGTCAGAGGGTTTGCTCAGAATCATCAAAGTCATATAGAGTGGCCTATCCAAAGGACTATTTTTAGCCCATACTAAAAATAGATTTACTATTTTTAGTAGGTCACCATTTTCAAAGAGAAGAGCATGTTCAAAGACTTGCTATTTAGCCAAAGCTATTTATCGCTCGTGCTATTTTTAGTAGTTTTTATTTTTATCGTCGACTTGGAGTTGGCTTTTTGTTTTATCATCATGCAAGAGGATGTGAGCATGAAGTCACAGTTTGCAACAAATTGATGTTCAATTAACTAGAGGTCGCATGTTTGCACGTCAGTTGAGCTACAGTTGCATGGTTTTAAGTTTTAGTTTTAGTGGAGCAGATAAATTGTAATAAAGTTTGCATGTCATGCAAACAATAGTCAGCTAGGATAGGAGTTCAATTAACTATTTTATTTATTTTCATGCATTCGCTTTGTAAACAGTATAAGTGCTTTTGCACATAGATTTGGGTATTCATTATTTTCAGAATAGATTAGAGTTAGAGAAATCAATTGCATCAGTGAATGGACATCAATAAAATGACAATTCTCATGCCTTCATTATGCTGAAATTGCTAGTTGTTTGGTGTTCAACATGATTGTGATCTTGTTGTTTGTTCAATAGAATTCATTGTGCCTGTCTTGGTTTTAAATATCTATTGAGTTGTGCCGCCATATGTGCTAAAGTTAAGTCGATTCAATGAATCTGCAAACTTTGTGTCGTAGGAAAAATGGAAGATATAAGTTGTGGCTTTGTACCGTCTTATATGCGATCTAATCATGGCATTCGTGATTATGTGTTTATGTGTAAATTAATCCAATCTATGTGTACTTGCCCTACTTAGTCTTTGAATTTAATTGAGTGGTGTAAGCGTCTAGCAGTAGAGTTTTCAATTTTAGTCAAAAACACGAAATCTTTGCCTCGTGATTGAAAGTACGTCTTCGCCTTTTGCATGCCACAAGCCCAAAAAGATTGCATGTTTATGTTTTATTCAACGTTAACATGAAAACACCTTTGAAACATTGTAAATTTGGTAAATTGCATGTACATGTTGTATGGTTTTAGGTTAGGTTTTATTTTACAGGGAGCTTCCCCTTCTAATTTGAAGAGCGGTTTTATTGCACATCTGTTCCGTGACGTGTCAGACTGAAAGGTGCAAAATAAAACCCTAACAGTGTCAATATAGTTTTGCCATGGGTCAGCTGTTGGAGTCAAATCAGATACTTTTGATAGGAGGTAGCCGTAGAACAGCCTAACCTTGCGGAAGGTAATTATGAGTAGTTGCTCTTTGCATGTACAGTTGAACACGCAGTTATAATAAAGATGTGTCCATATTTTTAATAAGTGCATGCCTGCATTTTGGCAATTTTTCTTTTCGTGTACCATTTGGTATTAATTCATTTCTGAATTGTTAGCATACACCTGCAGCTGTGGTAATATATTGAAATATATTTAGTAAATGAGTTTGATACTGCCAATATTTTGTGAGTTGGACAGGTTTATAGTGTATAAATTTAAATTCAACATTGGACGGGTTCAAGCTTGTATAGTATTTCAGAATTTCCTTTGAGACTGTTGGTATTCTTGTTTTAGTAACCAGTTCCAATGTAGTTATCTCATGGTTATCTTCATGCATTAAAGGCTAGTTTTCTTATATTAAATTATGTGCCAAAGATTCTGATAGGACTCATGCATATATAGTTTATATTTACTTTCAGTTTTATGTAGGGATTTTATTCCATATGAACTTGAAGCCGTTCTTATAGGTTGTAAGATAAAATATTCTAAATATGCTTATTATTGTAGCTTGGCATTGGTTGCTTTTTTTTGATACATAATGATAATATTTATATTAAACTGAAAATAGAGAAATACATTGGTTGCTTTTAAGTTACACAAAAATTTGCATATTGACAAGACTCTGACAGAGGATTGGAATTCTATATTTTCTTACAGCATTCCCTTCTTGTGCAGCAAGCCTCAAATTTGGATGGGAGTGATTTGAAGGAAGCTGATTTATTAGAAAAGTCATTTTCTTCAAGTCTAGCCACACAAGATAAATCAATTCTTGCTATTCAAAAAGATTTGCTTATGGTACTGCTCACTATTTATTTTATTGGAATTTAGAACGACTTAGTTCAGTTTCAAATAAGAACTATTATTGCTAGATTAATCAATCAAATTTGTGTCAGGTTCATTTACTCCGCCTTGTATGCTCCTCGAAGGGACCGCTTCCAGAGGCATTACCTGAACTAGCATCACAATTGGAAGCCCTAGCGGTAAGAAGATGAATCTTAGAAGTTGAAATATGTTTCAGTTGTAGTACCTTGGAAGATTCAAAATCTGATATATGACGCACCCTTATTATCATGTTTATTATCAGATTTTGCCTCAGTGGGCTAGAGAATTGGCAAATCAACAGCCCCAGCTCTTTGAGAAGACTTTCTGCCGCATATTCTGTCATAATATGATAGGTGGTATTTCTAATGTAAGCATTTCCATTATGCATTAAAATGGAATCTATTACTTATTACTTCTATTTGTATCATAAAGGCCATATATTATATATTGCAATCAAACTTGATGAAATAGGGTTCTGATTGTAATATTGTATATATGGTAAATCTTATTGGAAGGTACAGCCTTCAGTATCTCTTTTCTGGAAGGCGAGCCCCAAGTTGCTTGGTGAAGGAAGTGCTTCGTCAATCATAAATTCACGGTATCTAAGTGACTTTGAGGAAGTCTGTTTACTAGGTAAGTGCCACAGTCTGTGTTGAAAAGGTACTTATTGTGCACTTTGTAGTCCTCATCATTGAAACTCTTAGTAGATAACGCATTATTATTCTATTCAAGAAACTTTTGTTTCAAAGACTTAGGCTAAATTATGTTGTTGATGTTAGTAAATTTTTGAAGTTCCAATCATTCTGAAAATGTAGAGTCTTGCATTATTTAAAGCATATTCTATTTTAAACATACTATGTTCCGTGTGTTTCATCCACATCTTCTTTGTCATTGTTTTATCTATATATCACTGCTGTAGCATAGAATCGTGAAGAAATAGCACATAAACTATGCAAAACATCACAAGAAGTTATACCCACAAAGCTTTGATGCTGTAGATGAAGGATGAAGCCCAAACAATCACTGTAAACCCTCTGAAATCGCTGTAACAGCAGATATGCAGGTCTGATATGCATGAACAGCAAACTGAAAATGCACAGAAACCCCACTAAACAACCTGAAACTTCTCACAGCTGAAGATTTCCACTCCCAAACTCCTGTAATATGAAGTCTTAGTGCTAGGCGCCTCCAAACAAGGTAATTGCTGCAAGAAAAGAGGGTTGATTTATCCTCATACCCTCACGTCCAGCCTCCAACAACAAGATATGGTGGCTGGTAGAAAGGGGGTACGGCTGGCATTAAAAACTCATCACAACTTCAAACCAAAACATCAGTATTCTTCAAATCTGAAAACACAATCCAAAAGAGCAACAACTCACACCAAAAACAATATGCTTCTAAGACACATCAAAAAGTATTTATTTTCAACAACAAACTATTAAACTCCAGTTTCAGCACAAGAGCAATCTCTATATGAAATTGCTCAAATTCCTGAGCGTTCAGCACAAAGGCAATCTCTATATGAAATTGTTCAAATATCTTCAGCATTCAGCACCAATGGTGATTTTTGTATGAAACCACACTAGTCCAGCTAGGGAGGATCTTTCACCACCGAAATCAGAAATCTACAAGAGGGTTTTGGTCCTCAAGAGATGGAGAAGAACACAAGTTCTCTCATCTTGCAGCAACAAATATCAAATTCATCAACAACCTAAACAATGAGCCCCAACTCTCCTTTTAAAGACACTTTTAGGGTGACTAGAGGAAATAAAATAATAATTTCACTTTTCTTTTAATTTCCTCCTCACATAAAATAACCTTTTTATATTGCTCACTTAATGTCTCCCTTGTCTAGTGTCCCCTTTATGTGAGCATCAAATAATATTTTCCATCACCTTTCCAATGGGCTATTACACTTAAGTTATCTTTTAATATTTCCAATCATTAGACAACTTAAGTGAATAATTAATTAAATAACTCAATAATATACCCAAGTTGCGGAAAGCATCCAAATGATATAATTTTGCAATTCTGATCATACCAATATGATATTGAAGACATAGGACGATGATTGGAGGCAACAAGGCGACTTTCTAAAAATAGTATGCTCTTCCAAGAAGTTTGGAGAGCACTCAAAAGGTCGAAATTCGGTTCTGAAAGCACCAAAAGGCTCCATCTAACCAATTGAACTCAAAACCATCAACAAATGCTTTGCAAAGCTAATCCAACGCTCTCCAAGAACTTTGGAGTTCTCTCTTGCACCCCAGTTAACCTACGAGAAAACTCACAAATAGGCTAATTGTTCATGACTTGGCTAAGCGCCAATTGGGGACATTATATATAACTCTGAATGTAGTAAAACAACAAACCAAACTGGTACATTTCAAATGAAATGGTACAACTGGATTTGTACAACCCACTACAAAGGTCTTCACAACACAACAAATATATAAAATGATACGACAGGGTTATGCTGTAATCTTAGTAAAATTTATATATATATATTCAAACAGTACTGTCCAACACATTATAACTCAACAATAACTAACACAACTACAAAATATATTAACAATAAACTCTTGCACAAAGATAGAAACTTCATTTGCAATCCCATATCAATCTGTAAATTCTTGAACAAGCAATAAGTTTGATTGGATTTGCTAAAGCAATTGATATGATCGATATTCTTCCATGCTCTGAAACCACCCTAAAATGTCCATAAAACTCAAGAATTTGACAATCACATCCAACCTGGACACTATCACAAACTCAAAAATATGGAAACCACAACACCAAACAATAAACACCAAGCACCCAAAGAAACTGGAAACATTTAGTGCCAACGGTGATCCCTGAATGGAGTCACTCGAAAGGAGATGAGGGTTTTTGTCCCATACCCAGACCTTGCAACGCACAAGTAAAAATGAATAGGAGGGTTTTCGTCCTCGAATCCATTTTGCCATAGGGTTTTCGTCCTAGAGCAGAAAGATGAACAATGTTCAATTTGAAGAAGTTGGGGTTTGATAATAAAACTGGAATCTTTCTTTTGTGCACAACTCCTTTTTAAATAGGCTTTTGAGGGAATATAATATTAATTTTTTTTCCCTTTTCCCTCCAAAACTTATTTCATAAAGTGTCTAAAAAGCTCCATCAACTTTGGACCCCAATCTTAGCGACACTTTATAACATAACTTTAGGTCCTCTTTTAAAAACACTTTATTACATTGGACCCTTCTTTTAAAATAAATTTTTAATAATAAAACATAAGTTGCCTTTTAAGAATATAACATAAAGTTACTTTCTAAACAACTTAAGTTAAATTATTAAATTTTTTCCTTAGCTTAAAAAGGGGACATGACAAGGCATGATCAGATTGGTTGGTGTTGACATTCAAACCAGCTTCAACAACCTAGCAAATGGGAATGTCTTCACCTTTGAGCTCTTCATCAAGGATTATTGTAACAACACCCTGCGTTTTAGAATCCTTGGTTTTTTTCAGTCCCTCTTCTTTGTCTTTTGTATGTTTTCAGTGGGTGATGATTTGTATTCGAGTGCTTGCAATTTCAGTAAGGGTGATTGATCTTTATAGATTTTCAAGTAACTATAGAATTCTCCTAATTCTTGTTGTCTCCTTGATTTTTGAGCTCTAGAAGATGGTGTCAAATCTGAAACCTTTTAGGAATCTATATTTGTTAGAGCTCAGATTGGGGGGGTGAGATGATGGGGAAAATATATTATAAAGGATGTAGCATTTATATTCATACCCAGATTAACTTGGAAAATCCAATTGTCATTCTCAAATTCACCTATTGGAAAATATCCATATCAGCTGCTCGCATTAAGTCATTGGCCCAACCACAGTTATTCATGAAGCAGGAGTGATGTATTTGACAAGTCGATTTGCTTAATTCACTCCTAGATTGTTTCAGGCATTTGAGATTGATATTGAATATGGTGATTATTACTTGAATTGAGGTATTCCTTGAGTTCGTCTTGACAGCACCTTGGCTTTTAATAATGTCAAATGTGTTTGAAAAGGTCACTCCCAATTGTCAACCCCCTTTTTTTTGCTAAACAAGAGAATTTTGACATGTTTGTTGATGCATTTAAAGGTCCTTGTCCATTGTTAGGGTATCCTCGTTGTTAAAAGACTTAACAAGTGTTTGTTTCATATTTTTTCTTGTTTTCCAATGCATATCAAAAGCAACCATAATAAGTTAAACTCGTATGCATGATAGCTTAAGAGCCAATACTAAATCTATTGACATCATATCGTCTACCAACAACATAAAATGAAGTCTTATCATCCATGTCCATTTATGCTATTTGTACCTATTCCAAGATATTTTTCTGATATGTTTCCTTGTATACCTTTTAGGCTTAGCATATAAAAATAAACCTTCTTTGGATTTGAAAGGAATACACTTTTTTTTAAAAACTCTAATGCATTGTTTCTTGATGCTTCCAGGTAGAGGTGGGTTTGGTCATGTTGTGTTATGCAAAAATAAATTAGATGGTCGTCACTATGCGATGAAAAAGATACGACTGAAGGATAAAAGTTTATCAGTCAACCACAAAATTTTGAGGTGAGAAAAATTAGCTTACTTTATGGTGTCATGCACAAATTGGGTAACTTTATAGTGTCATGCACAAGATACATAAGAAATGAAAATTGTTCATTACTGTTTTGTTTGAAATCCCATGGTTCCTTTTGAGGTGGTTACTAAGTTCTTAAAAGGTCAGTTTCTTTTACCTAGATAGATGTGCTTCTGTGAATAGCTTTAGCTTTTGAACTTGTAGAGCATCTTGTTTTGAAGCACCCATTATTGAGTAGGGTAATATAAAGAAGAAAGGAAGAAAAAAGATTAATTTTATGTTCCTAAATGACCAATGTAAGTCAATGATACTGAAAAAATACTGTAGGTTAGAACAGCAAATCAGGTGTGCTAAAGGAACCCCAGCAACCAAAACTGAAGCACATAAAATTAAACTAGGTGCCGTAAAAAAACATATAAGAGTGGGTAGGGGTAAACCAAATTGGTAAACCTAGACATGTTAGTTTATGTAAAAGGTAGATGATAAAGTGAGAGGGAGTTCCCTTGTCAGATACAGTTTGTCATATATTTAGGTATCATCTGCAAAAGGAAAGATTTAAAGTTTTTTAGATAAAGATCATACCTGTTTGGTACTGACCATACATCATCAGTGAATGATCCATGTTGGACTAGTCAATTTCAGTCATAACAACATTCCAGCCATAGCTGTTATTTTATATCATATTGCTGAATCATTATTTCAGTCATCATCTTTGGCTGTTTGATTTATATTCTTACATGCTTCATAGAGATTCAAAATCGGGTATGTCAATGTGAAGAGTTTACTTCAAATCTTTAATTTGAACATCTATTTGTACCTCCAGTAATGTGTACGGGTTTGCATATATATAATTTTATATATATTAAAACTTCTAAAGAGACTAATAGTAATACTCATAATTGCCAATAAACAAAATATTTAAATACTGTTACATGATTGAAGAACTGAATAATGTATTACAGAATGATATGATTGTATCTTTACAAGAGAGAGCAAATGCTCTATATAAAGAGATTACAAAGACTAAAAAAAGAGTGGGAGTTTCACAAATGAAATGACACCCAATAAAACAAAAAAGCTACAACTAATAAAGCAGAAGAGATAAAAACTAAACTAAAGAAGATGGAAAAGGAAACTATCCTATATTGACCATTAGAGAATTAAATATTATTTTAATACCCCCCCGTAATGGTCAATGTACTAACTACACCAAGATGCCCCCGAAATGACAAGATCTGTAGGTCGCTTGACCATAAACAAAGACAGATGGAGGGGCATAGAACTCGAAATAGAAAAACCCGAGCATGGATTTTAGGGCACAAATCCTGAGGAATCCGAAATGACAGAATGACTACTTGCCAAACACAAATGCTGAGTGCTGGTCCAGCTGGTGACGAGAAGGGGCTAAGCGTTGTAAGCGCAGATCAAAGAAGCCCTCAAAGCTGTGAACCACGACAAAAGGGTAGATTAAACTCTCTAGAAACAACGACTAGGCAAAAACATTGCCAAACAAGGAAGCTGCCGATCAAGAAAATAAAACCCCATTCAAAGGGCTACGGAATAGGAACCCAACTCTGACGAGATCCTGCAGAGAAACACCGACAATTAAAAAGTTTGCTGCTGTTGAACTTTTGACTGCTGTTGGACCATGATGCCATTTTTCACGTTTTTCGAGGCATCAAAAACGGATTACAAACTGATGGCACGAATACTGAAGCAGATAGACGGCATAGATTCTGAACAGAACCCTTGCATGAGTTACGAGGGACAGATTCCGAAAGCACGGAATACACAGGCTCAACAATCTTGAACACGGACGTCCAGGCATAGATCTTGAGACAAATCCGAATCATGGATTTCGAGGCATGGATCTCGAGATTATGGAAAAGCATGAGCTCAAAAAATCCAAACTCGGATTTTGAGACAAAAAGAAAAAACTTTCTGCATATCTGCTGGGCACTGGTACTGAGACAAAAGGACCACAAGTGTGATTAAGCTGATCTTTTGTCTTAGTGCTTGGTGCTAAGACCACGAACTGCCACCAACAATCTAAAATTGTCGATTAAAAACAAACCATGGTGAAAACAACGACCAGGATTTTGAGGGTATCATCAGAGAACCCATAAAAAAACTCATAATTTGTAATAAAGAAAATACTCATAATTGAAATTCATAATTTAGTGATTTGTCAAACGTGAATACAAAATGAAAATTACAACCAATATTCAATCATCTTCATATGGCTCTTCATCGAGAGCATCAAAGTCAACATTTGGTTCAATTTCATTTGAACCATAATCAACTGCAGCACCACTCTCACTAGCCATGTCATTTGTAGAAGATACCTTACCAATAGAGACTTTGGCAAGTTGTGAAACAATAGCATCTAAGTTGGCACACTTAGGAGTTAGATCCCAATTCCTTGCCACCCTCTCACTTTAATTAGGTTTCTTATGTGACAAGAGACTCAAGTTGGAGTGCATAAAGACCAAATCCTCAACTATTTTTGCATCTAATTGGTTGCGTTTAATTGAGTGGACAAAGGAGTATGTACTCCAATTCCACTCAGTTGAAGAATGTAATGTACCTTTTTGGAGCCATTCCAACTTCATTGGAAAACTTCAACTTTCTTGGAGAGCGTTGGGTTCATCATGACGGGATTTTGATAGTGGCAGTAAGTTTGGGACACCAAGATGAGCTCAATGGCACTTTTCGGATGCAATTCCGTCTTTCTGAGAGCACTCCACACTTCTTGGAGAGTGCCTGTTTAATCAGGTAGGGTTTCTAGCAGTGGCAGTAAGTTTAGGAGACCAAGATGAGCCCAAAGGTACTTTTCGGATGCAATTCCGATTTTCTGAGTGCTTTCCAATCTTCTTGGAGGAGATTGCTATTTTTGGAAAGCATCAATCTGCATACAGTTCATCATTCTGAGAGCTAAGGGTCATTGTGGTATTGTTAGAATCCATATTTGAAGTCATTTTGATATTTTTTGTAACATTAGTTGTTGTGCGGAAAGTAATAAAATTATTAAATAGTTATTACTTAAGTTGTCCAAAAAAGAATAAAGCAAAAGACAACTTATGTTTAATTATTTAATAAAAAGATCTTAAAGTTGTGCAGTAAAGTGGTGCTAGGCTCAATGGGACATAAGGGGATTTTTGCACATAATAAAATGATATGTTTTATTATTTTGAGGATAATATGGAGGGATAAGGGGAATTAATATTTTATTCCCTCAAGAGGTTATAAAAGGAGGTGTTGAGCTCAATGTTGGGGTTAGACTGAATATGTTATTGTGCTTCTGCATTTGAGTGAGAACTTGTGCTCCTCTCTTGATTTTCTTGAGGATGAAAACCCTCTTGAGAATATCAGTTTCGGGGACAGAAACCCTCTTAGCTGGAATTGAGGCGCATGGTCTTGGGAAGTGAGGCACCTCATTCCCATACAGCCTCTTGACTGATTTGGAGGCGCTTTCAAAAGGGAATGTCTACTAAAATCTCATTTGAATGATTTAATCAGTTTTTGAGAGTGTTTGCTGCTGGTTAAGGTTCCAGTGTTTACATATCAAACCTTCATTCTGCTGCAAATCTATATCAGACCTGCTCTTCAGTGTTTTCAGTGGCATTCAGAGTGTTTATAGTTATGTTTGGGCATCCTCCTTCAACTACAACATCATTTCATTAGTGGATTTGCCTCTCATATTGACATGTCCCCATTTCTGACATGATCACCCAACAAAAGACTGAGTTAGCCTATCTTCATTCTAGGCTTAGAGGTTTGAAGAATGGAAAGTGTTTCTAGGCTCAATTAATTTTCACTGGCAAAGATGGAAAATGAATTAATGCAAATTTGCATTAATTATCAAAAAAAGCACCAAGAAGAAGAATAAATATAAAATAAAATTAAATAATATTATTTAATTTTGGGCGCTCATTGTGGGAGATCAAAAAAATAAAAATAAAATAATAAAGTGATTTTTGGTCTAGGCGCCACATGGAGAAAATGGAAAATCGGATTAAAAAATAATATATTGGAATTGAGCGCTCAACCTTGGAGGAATAAATTCAAATAAAATAATAAAATAATACATTGGATTTGGGCGACGTTCTTGGAGAAGTAAATAACAAAGTGAATTGCAAGCCGGCAAGGAGGGAAAATGAAATTCAAATTTTTAATTTGAATTGGTATAAAAGAAGGCTTTGGAGCCTCATTTCGACATCACGAATCTTTTGCAAACTTTGGCATTTTGCTTGGCATTTCAATTGCTATGGTGGAATTGGACGAAAACCCAATTTGCATCATCGAGGCGGATTCATTCGGAGTTCGCAATTGCACCTCATTGGAGAGTTGTTGAGCTTCATTGATTCATCATTCGAATTTTGTCGGAGACCTTGGTGAAGAGTTATTGAAGATCTTTGTTGAAAGGATTGAAGAACATCATTGAAGATCGTATTGAAAGACATTACTTGTTTCCATAGGTGTCGATTTGCATATCCTTCACATCTAGATTGGAGCACACCATTTAGAGACTTCATTATAGCAGATCTATGGCATAGAAAAAGAGTCTCTCACATCTGTTTACCCCAGATCTACATAGTCGCCGCCACCTTGGAGCATACTCAGAGGCAGTGAACAGTTGGAGACCATTAATCAGCCTGTCGGGAGCTTTGAATCAGCGATCCATCATCATTTGAAGACAACCAAAGTATCAGATCTGTGTGACAGCAGTCTAGCTAATTACATCATCATTTCCGGCATCAATTTGGTATGTAAAACAACTGTTATCTCTGTTTTATAACAGCGAATTGGCATTGTAATTCTGGGCTGTCATGAGGCCATAGCATTGATATATTTAAACAGTAAGCAAGTCTGATATGTAACAGCAAGATCTGAGTGTCAATTGCTATCATTGTAATTTGTAAATTCATCTTGTAATTCACATTGAAAGGCTGCCATCATCTATTTGTTCCAATTGTATTTTGTTAACTCATATGATTGGCATAGCTATAATATAAGTGTGCAAGTAGAAATCAGATTTCAGTCAGAGATTCATTGTGAAATTGGGAAAATTCAAATTTTTGATTCAAACCGTACTTCGGCACATGTCACATACTGATTTGTATGTTTTCTAGTGCCTCTTTACATTGATATTTTGTTGCAGCAGTATAGATCAGTTTGGATCAGATTATTATCATAATCCATTGTAGCCAGTTATTCAGTGAAATGCCTTCTTTTAGTTGCAATCTAATATCTTGAACAACCTCGGAAGGTAGTAGCGCCGGTGGCTTTGCATATCTTGCATTATCATATTGTAATAACTGGATGGTTTACCGCTAGTTAATTAACATTTTC
Source organism: Cunninghamia lanceolata (assembly GCA_027924645.1). NCBI lineage: Eukaryota > Viridiplantae > Streptophyta > Pinopsida > Cupressales > Cupressaceae > Cunninghamia > Cunninghamia lanceolata. The sequence goes on along the minus strand of BSBN01000671.1, from coordinate 6,253,696 downwards.
ATTATAGCCCGTTTTGGCATCGAATGAGCTTGTAGTATATCGACCATTTTGGTCTTAGCAAGCTTAGACATTTTGCTAGTGGCTTTGCATGCACGTTTATTTGTTGAAGAATTGTTGATAAGGTTGGCTCTGCCGTTTGCGTGCTATGGTCGGCTATGCCGCCTTCATTCCGTGGCTTCATTCATCATAGATATTTGTTTGAGATCCGAAGCACTGTATGCTCTCACCTTGCCTGTACTAGGAACGGAGTGATCAGAAGGTGTTAAGGACGTTATATTGTAGCATTTCCTTAATTGCAAAAATAAAAAAATTTGGGGTGGTCATTACAAAGAACTTGCAACTTGTTGAATTTGTATACAACATTTACGATTATAAATATATCAGCAAAAGAAAAATTAGGAAGTTAAAAATTAAAAAATAAAAAGATGCATACTTGAGATAGAACTTTCATTGCAAGAGGTTGCAGGTAAATAGAGCCTTGGCCATGTAGGTATCACCATTCATGAGTGTCTTTCGTGTACTTGTCTCAAAGAGCGCAATCATGATTCCTTGATGATATGAAGTGGCCAAAATGTCAAGACAACACTTTGTATAGCTATATCTGGGAATATTCTTTTGAGTGCAGTCTTGTACCTAGTAGCAACCTCTTCATCTCTATATGGTGCCACCTTCTGTAAAGTGCCCAACTAAATTTTTGTGGATTTCAACAAATGTTTGACAAATTGCCAATTGACACAACGCTGTAATATTCCAACTGTTTGTGTATATTTGCAAATGTTTGACAAATAACAACTAAACAACAAACTAGAAGACTGATTTTTGTGTTTCATAAGATTAATGAAAATACCACCAAATATAAACGCAACACAGTAAAATCAGTTTGCAAACATATATCTATCAATAATACTGCTGCAAATGATCTTTACATACACAAGCTAAAATGATTCAACTCTAACCTCTAGTGCTGATATGAGGTTGCTTTTTGAATGTTGAAACATGAATATGACCCAAAATCACACAGAAATTCTACCCAGCACCTTCCAACAGTCTGAAATCAAAGTTGCATGGATACGGTATCGGTATCGGATACGGGTACGGTATCCAATACGGATACGGCTAGTTTTCAAGATGCACTAATATGGATACGGCTGGATATATATATATATATATATATATATATATATATATATATATATATATCAAATTAAAAAATGTTAAATAATCTATCATATTAAAATATAATTTATTATTTTATACCTAAATATTATACTTTTATTTTATTAATATTAACTATATTTAATTAGTTTATATATAAAGTTTATATTATTTAATAATATAAGTTTTAATTTGATATATATATTATAATATATATCTATCATATTAAAATATATAATATATTTAATATATCAATTAAATATATATATATATTAAAAAACATATTAAATAATCTATTGTATTAAAATATATTTTATTATTTTATACCTTAATATTACACTTTTATTTTATTAATATTAACTATATTTAATAAGTTTTTATATATAAAGTTTATATTATTTAATAATATAGCTTTCAATTTGATATATATATTAAATATATAATATATTATATATATCAAATTAAAATAATATATATATATCATATTAAAATATATTTATTATTTTATACTTAAATATTAAATATCAAATTAAAAACTATTTACGTGTAAAATAATAAATTATATTTTAAACTATCATTAAAATTAATGTTAGCTGATAGGCTTTTATATGTGAGCATTATAGTGCTCAGAAGTGTCTTATGCCGTAAAAAAAATTAACGTTGGGATTTTCTAAACTCGTGGGTTGCCATAAAAAAAATTAACGCAGGGAAATTTTCTAAACTCGTGGGTTGTTCCTATTGGCGTATTCCTTGAACCTCCGTTAAAATAAATCCGATGCTGAAACCTTTACGCCCAAACCTTGAAGGCGATCTAATGTTTGCGCTTCGTTGTTTCCAAAAGATCGAGATGCTTTGGGCAGATACGGGATCTTTTCTGGAAATCTCGGGGGCATTGCACTAAATGGAATTTCACCTGTTTTGGCGTGTTTTTTTTTAAGTTTTAGGGTTTGATTTTTTTTTTTAAATGTACCTGGATACGGCATAAAAAGATCAGGTCGCCGAATCCAGACGCGTCTGATGTGGCTAAAAAATTTATCACGGCTAGGTACGGGTGGGCACGGTACCCAAGCCGTATCTAGCATGTATCGTACTCGTATCCGTACTGGGTATGACGATACGCGTGCCAGGGCAATAGGGGTGCCGTATCCGGTAATCAATCACCAGAGGCTGCGTCCCAACTTAGAGGTGCATACTCTTCATCAAAGAGTGTATGGCGGAGGTTAGATGTTCCTTAAGGCTGTCATAACCCTGAATGAGAATTCCATAGTTGATTTCTCAAAAATACATTTTTTTATTATTATTGCAAACATTATGAAATCTTTTGATGGACAACCGATTAGTTTTGATTAATGTTGAATAAATGATGTGATCCATCTAATAATAAATCATGGGGTCTTAATTCCCATCGACTAATCAACTTAATCATCCTAAGTATGCCTTAACCAATGGATTAGGAAAGAAGCACGAGTCACAAAAGTCGCGTCTAGGATAAAAGCCATGTTCGATACATAGAAAAAGGCAAGACAAACGATGGTTTAGACAACAGGTAGGACGAGGGAATAGACTGGGAGATTCGAGGCACAGGTGAGATCATTCACTCAGTTTTAATATTTAGTTTCCGCAGTCAAACATAATGTTGCTACATATGCCTTGTCTTTATTCATTGAAATGCATAAATCATCTCTGACGTGTTTGAAGCCATTCCGTTGTGATAGAATCAAATCTGGAAATAGAATTTTGACAGGGATATTGAACATTAGATATGGCAACGACTGTGGATTATTATGGCTTATTTTTTTGAACTAATGCCGATCTGTATTCATGTGTAATTGGTACCTGATATCCCCTCATATGAAATTGTACATATATATGTATTAAAACTGAATCATCGACTTCATTAATTTGTAAGATATGATGAATGAACTACATACATACATTCTGGTATATTTACTCATGCACTCTGATATATCTCTTGCTGAATTATATACTCCTGTTTGAATCTTTCATAGAATAATGGAAGCAAAATACAAATAGATCAATAATGGCTGCATATTTGGAAATTGTCTAGAAACTACTTACATTCTGATTGTGATCATGTTAGGAGGGGTGAATCATAACTTAAGTAGATTGTCTAATAACCCCACCTAGGCATTCTGCCCCACAGGCCCAAACCAAGGGTTGGGCATTCTGCCCCATAGGCCCGAGGCAAGGGTTGGGTCAAGGAGGGGTGAGGGTTCCCACATAGGATTAAGCCCCATAGGCCCAAGACAAGGGATTGGGCAATAGGACAGTGGTAGGCCTTAGGCTACTTAAGCTTTTATGGTTCCCCTCCCCTAGCGTGCTGAGTGATTCTTTTTACTTATGTATTTCCATCTGTAAGTATGACTATGTTGGATTGCTGGACAATAGATATTAAAACTGACATATAGCAATATGGACTTGTATATATATGGTGATACAGGTACTAATTCAAGAGAACATTTAAAGAGAAGAAACCCTAAACCTAATCCACAAGCGAATTCTAGGGCAAACCGGGTAAGGGACATTACAAAGGCTCCCAAAACTGCAGCGACCACCCAAAAACAACAAAATTGCCCTCCCAAATCTGTCATATCAGCATAGGATGGTACCACTGAGGTACCTGTGTGGTACGGCCAAGTAAGAGCTTCACCCAAATAAGTTTAAATGCTGCAACTCACTTTCTTTATTTCAAATAATATGCATTATGTGTGGTACGGCCTGAATTCATCTTCTCAAATGGGGCGGCTGAATAATATGAAGGGAAAAACGGTACAACCCCAATGTGACAAGCTTAAACTCCCAACAAAATTTTGCTTCTTATTTGCTACACATCTTATTGATAAATCTTCCATATGTTGCACTGTCGGAAACAAACACAAATTTGTCAATGATACTTCAATAGTCCAACACAAACCTAACCTCATCGATCTTAAATCGTTCTGCACACTCATGAATCTTGTATGAATCCACCAAGAATTTGTTAGGAGGGTTCTTGTCTCCAAAACCAATCTTCGCAGTAGGGTTTTCGTCCTAGGACTGAAAGTTGAACAAAATGCTCAATCTCCACAATTGGGGTTTTAGAAATGAAATGCCAAAGAATATGAATTTCTCTTTTCTTCACAACCTCCTTTTATACTCTCCTTTAGAAAGTTTGAGAAATTATATTTTATTTTTCCCATAAGGTGGCTTTTTAATTTTAATTTTCTTTTTGAGCTCGAAATAAGTCACTTTATAATAAAATGTGCAACTTTACTAAAATGATTAATTAAATACAAGTCGTCCGTAAAAGAATAATTTAATCAACTTAATTTAATTAATTATTCCCTTGCCAAAATCTCAATTAGCTTACGGGAATTAAAATAGGCTAAGGGTCTTCGCCGTTCGCTCACGCCTGCGAAGGGGACATTACACCCTCCTCAGCAAGAAAAGTATTTCTTTGCTATAATACTTTGGGGACAAAGCAAATGCTAGGAGATGCAAGGGTGTGGTCATCTTGTTCCAACGGTCAACAGAGTTATTTTGCATTCTTTGAAAAATGCCTGTGGTCTTGCTCCTTGGCTTATATTATGTTCCTTATTTTTTCACCAACATAGTCCATGCCATCATAAATTTCACCCAAAGATGGTCGATCTGTATTTGTGTATCTAATCACATTCATGATAGGCTCAATGAAACTCAAAACATATTCTGCATGAGCCCACCACTTATCATTTAGGATCAATGCTTTGACTTTTTGGGCTCTCTGTCTGTGATTGCCTCCATACACTCCAAAGAGTGTTGATGGCCATGGCGTTCAATGCCTCTTGCAGCTTCACAAGTCGTCTCAAGATGATTGTGTGATACGAATTGAGTCTCGACAACCTAACATGGTGTAAAAAATAAAACAAAAAGTAACTTAGTAAAAATTTAAAAATAATAAATATACTAAAAAATAAAAATAAAATTACCTTAAACAACTCCATGTTGGAGAAGGTTTTGAAAATGGCTTGTGACATATGAAGATTTTTCACAAACATATGAATCTCCTCGGCCTCCATGTAGATTTCTTTGGACTACTCGATCTCTATGCCAATCTTTTGCAATATCAAGTTGAGAGAGTGGACGACACATGGTGTTGTAGGACTAAACTCAGGCATCTTATCAGACAACTGAGTTAAGTAGCAAATACTAACAACAATACAAATGCCACGCCACAAGAAATGATCTTATTATTATTATTATCAGCAATAGAATGATTACAAGAGTACAAAATGTCATTACACAGTCAATAGGTTACATCCATATTCGCTTACAGAGATTTCTCCAACATATCTCTCCAAGAGAGTGCACCAAGACAAAATTAGCTCACCAATCGATTCACCATCGAATCTCCAACCATCAAATCCTTCCAAATCCAACCCCCAATCTGGTCCCTTCAAACGTATTTATGACCCTTCGCCCAAAACAGTTCAACCGCCCAAATCGTTATACAACTGATCAGAACTATCAGAATCGAACTAGCTGCTAGCATCAATTCTTTCATAAGGATGTTCCAATCACCATTGCAAATTCATTAGTTTAGACATATTCGGCTCTAGGCAATCATTGGCTAAAATACCGTTTTCCGCAACCATGGGGCCATCTATCGGCGAAACCAAACTTGTGCAAAACTCTCCACATTATCGGCAATTGTCTAGTCTTCCGAACTTGAGAAACAAATGCCTATTGACAAATTATTGATTTCCTGAATCTTCATTATAAAGACCCATCGGCAATAGTCCGCTTTCATGAACTTATCGGCAAATTGACCCATTTGCGAACCTTTCTTTTGAATAGCTTGTTAGCAAAATACATTTTCCACGAACTTGGGAACATCCCTTTGTTATCAGCAAAATAAAATTTTTACAAACTTAGTCACTTGTCCAAGTTATCAGCAAAGTATGACTTCTACGAACCTTGGGGTCCCTTATCGGCGTTACTTCAAGTTTTGCAACTTTGACCTTTTCGACACAAGGTCTGTCGGCAAAAAATTCACCTTACAAACTTAGAGGCCAAAGCATGTTATCGGCGAAACTTAATTATCTCGAACCATCCAAGGTCTTTAATTTCCCTTTATCGACAAAACCAAGCTTTTCCGAACCTAGTCGGCAAATCGGCGACTTTTGAAAGTCCCGAACTAGTTAGATAATCCGAAGGTATGCCCACCAAGTGATTTCCTTCTATCGGCAAAATTTTGCTTTTCGAAACTTGGGAATTTACTTCAGCACCATCGGCAACTTGGAACAAATTCAAACTCCATGCCTAAGCCTTTATCGACTTATCGGCAAATGTTAGAACCCACGAATTGGTTAGACAATTCAACTATTTGCCGACTAAGCGATATTCTTTCAATCGGCAGTTACATTCATTCATGAACCAAAGGCTTGACTTTCGGCATGGCAAGGTTAGTCGGCGAAATAGGCTATTGGCGAACTTACGAGTTTGCTAACTCATGCTTTTACCGATAAAGTTCAAAATCTCGAAACTTCACCGATCGAACACTACGGAGCCTTTATATTTTGAAAAGTGAACTTTGAAGAAAAATGCCTGTTGGCAAAAGAGACTATCAGCGAACTCATGAGTTTGCTAACTCGCAAGATTGCCAATAGAGTTCTGAAACTGGAGCCTTCGCTGATAATGAGCTTTGTCCACAGTGTGAAGTCGAGATAAATGAAAAAGAGTATTGTATAAAAGCATGTCGGCGAACCTATGAGTTCGTGAACTCAGGATTTCTCCGACTAGCTATAACTTAGCCAAATTTCATCCAATCTTCACCAAATTTTAACTGCAGATACCCATTTGGGTCTTCTACAAGATGATGTCTTTAGATTGACTGAAACTGCTCGTGAAACACAAAAACCAAAATTGCAAGGAAAAACTAAGTCAAACAATTTAAGAAATAAAACATATTTTTGGTGACACAGGATTGCCAGTGAACCTAGATGCTCCTGCATCACATGGTGTCCAAAAAATATGCTCAGATGTACCCTCCAGTATTGAATCAATTGCTTTACAATTTTTAGCGTTGTTCGTTATGACTATGATGAAGGGGGTAAATCATAAAACACACAACATAAATTGCACACAGAAAATAGAACTTTTTTTATTGATTTGGACAACTTATTAGATTATAGAAGCTCAAATACAATCAAAGGAATCAACCCTCCACCGGCTGCAACACATTGCAGCTTCCTATCACAAGACTCTGGAATCATCTGCCTTCTGTAACCCCAAATCAGCTAGGGTTTCTGTTTTCCCGCCTATTCTTGACTCTACACTTCCCCCTTAACTCTACTACTGCCCAGGGTTCCCAAAAATGGTTATTAATAGCCTTTTTGGCGGCCAACAACTTAATTTCGAAATTTGCATCTCCCTCCAAAAATAGGTCAACTTCCGGAAGCCATAACTTTTGATTCGGGTGTCCGATTGACGAACCGTTTTATGCGTCGGAAAGCTCACAGAGTGCTCTACGTGCTAAGAACCCGCTTTGCCGATTCTGGCCATTTTTGGGCCCGTATGGGGCCGTTTAGTGCCTCAAACCTGAGTTTGAATAATTTTTAGGCGTTTTTTCGGGAAATAAAAACTTTAATATCTTTCAGCTCGTGAATGATCTTTGCGTGATTCCTTCGCCAAAGGTCTTATTTTTCAGTTACGAAGCTTCCTGTAAATTTTCACTTCATTCCGTGCTCAAATGCAAACTTTCTAAAAATAGCAGGTTGCTATTTTCAGCAGTTTAGAAAAACTGAAAGTTCTACATCATTATTCAAGCGATTATGGAACTAGAACCACAAATTTTGAAAAGAAATGGAAAGAACAACAACAATTTTTAAACACATCTTTTTTTAGGTGATGCAAGATTGCCCTTACACCACTGGATGCTCCTGCATCAGACACCCAGGGTAATTTGAGAAGTGACCCTATCACGTCTCAGGGGTTTGTGTGAGGAAAACCCAAACAGTCAACCTCTGCCTTAGACAACCAAGAAGAATCTTCAACAGGCCTTTCTTTCCATTTCACCAAATATTCTTCATATTGCCTGTTCCGAGTACTTCTTCCCACACTTCTATCCAAGATCTCTTCTATCTCCTCTGTTGAAGTAGATGCCGGAATACTCCACTGTTCTTCTGTTGGTCCATCCTCTGTTCCACCTTCATGATATTCAGATAAATCAGCAATGTTGAAAACAGGGGAAATGTTGATCCCACTTGGCAGCTCCACCTCAGATGCATTACTTGAATCACGTTTCTTCAAAATTCTGTATGGTCCAAATTTCTTCATTTTTAGCTTATTGTATGTTCCAATTGGGAACCTTTCTTTTCTCAAGTGAACCATGACTTCGTCTCCTACCTGGAATTCCTTATATTTCATCTTCTGATCCGCCTTAGCCTTGTATTGAATATTCATCTTATTAATATGCCTTTTCACCTCTTCATGTAAATTCTTCATGTGTTCTGCAAAGTCTTCGGCCTTGGCACTTGTCTTTTCTCCTTTGTCTAGCTTCCTTAACTCTGAAGCATTTCTTGGACTATTGCCATATATAATCTGGAATGGTGATTTACTAGTACTCCTATTGACAGAATTGTTGTAAGCAAATTCTGCCTGTGGTAAAATCAAATCCCATCCCTTGGGCTTATCTCCTACTAAGCATCGTAGCAAGTTACCCAAACTCCTATTCACCACTTCGGTCTGTCCATCAGTCTGTGGATGGTGTGCAGAACTAAACTTCAAATCTGTTTTTAACTTCTTTTATAATGTCCTCCAGAAATAGCCAACAAACTTGGTATCTCGATCTGAAACTATGCTCTTGGGTAGACCATGTAGTCTTACCACCTCCTTGAAAAATAACTCTGCAATATGAACAGCATCATTAGTCTTCTTGCAAGGAATAAAATGTGCCATCTTTGAGAATCTGTCCACCACCACAAAAATGGAATCATGTCCTCTCTGTGTCCTTGGTAAACCAAGAACAAAATCCATACTAATATCATCCCATGGCTTCTCTGGTACAGGTAGTGACTGATATAGACCTCTATTCTGACTTGCTCCTTTCGCCATCTGACATACTCTGCAACTCTGCACAAATTTCTTCACATCCTGCTGCAACTGTGGCCAATAATAATTTTCACCAACAATAGCAATGGTCTTATCTCTACCAAAGTGTCCAGCCAATCCTCCACTATGCTTCTCCTTAATCAGGTTCTCTCTCATGGAACTCCTTGGAATGCACAACTGGCTTCCTCTAAACAACATCCCACCTTGGATTATGAAATCCAACCATTTTGTCCTGTCCAAAGTAACAGGTTCCAAACAAGCTTTCCAGGCATCTGCAAAATCTGGATCTTCAGGATACAAACTTTTGAGCTCATCGAACCCAACAACTTCTATCTTCATTTCTGTCAACAAATTTTGCCTTCTGCTCAAGGCATCTGCAACTCTGTTGGATTTCCCACTCCTGTGCTTCAAAACAAAAGTATAGCTCTGCAAAAACTCAACCCATTTTAAGTGCCTCTGGTTCAACTTTCCTTGACTATTAAGATACTGCAAAGCCTGATGATCAGTATATAAAGCAAACTCCTTTGGCAACAAATAATGTCCATTTCTTCAAAGCCTGAACTATTGCATAAAACTCCTGATCATAAACATGATACTTTTTCTTGGCATCATTAAGCTTCTCACTAAAATAGGCAATGGGCTTACCTTCTTGGGTCAAAACAACTCCTATAGCACTATCACTTGCATCACAATCTACCTGAAATACCTTATTGAAATCTAGAAGTGCCAAAACAGGTTGTGCTGTGACTTTCTGCTTAAATGTATCAAAGCTTTTGTCTGCTCCTTTAGTCCATTTAAACTCTTTTCCATCTTCTTTCATTGTCTCAGTTAGGGGTGCACAAATGCTACTAAAATTCCTAATAAACTTTCTGGAAAAACTTGCCAAACCATGAAAAGATCTTACCTCTGTGGCAGTCCTTGGCGTAGGCCATTCAAGCATAGCTCTCACCTTCTTTGGGTCCATCTTAAGACCTTCCTCTGAGACAACAAATTCCAGGTATACCAACTCCTTCGTTGCAAAACTACATTTTTTCAGATTAATCAACAACTTCTCCTCCCTCAGCTTCTCTAAAACTCTTCTGGTATGCATCAGATGCTCATCCCATGTCTTTACTAAAAATTAAAATATCATCCAAATAAACAATAACAAAACTTCCCAAAAATTCTTTCAGTACCTCGTTCATGAGCCGCATGATTGTGCTCGGTGTGTTGGTTAGCCCAAATGGCATGACTAACCAGTCATACAAACCCTCCTTTGTCTTGAAGGCTGTCTTCCATTTATCTCCTTCTCTGATTCGGATCTGGTGATACCCACTCTTCAGATCAATCTTCGTGAAGTACTTGGCTCCACTCAAACAATCCATTATGTCATCCATTCTTGGTAATGGAAATCTGTATTTGATCGTGATCTTGTTGATGGCTCGAGAATCTGTACACATTCTACACTCTCCATCTTTCTTCGGTGCTAGTACTGCAGGTACCGCACATGGACTTAGGCTCTCTCTTATCAGTCCCTTCCTTAACAACTCCTGAACTTGTCTGTTCAACTTTTCACTCTCTGCTGGGGTCATTCTATGGGCTGCCTTATTCGGCAAACTGGCTCCTGGTATCAAATCCATTTGATGACTTATCTTCCTCATTGGTGGTAAACCTTCTGGTACATTATCAGAGACAATATCTTGAAATTCTTCCAACATTTTTGAGACTTCTGCTGGTACATCTTCACATTTCTTTTGACTAATCTTAGGTATCAATGCAAAGCAATGACGCTCATGCTTCATACCCTCCAAAAATTTTCTACCATCTACCAAGCAAATTCTAGCAGTACTACATACCTTTTTTTCCACCTCCTTTAAGGGCTTCAACTTATGACGAACTCTATCCTTTGTTAGGGAGTATGTGTTTGCACGACCATCATGGATAGCGCTCCTATCATACTGCCACGGCCTCCCCAATAACATATGACATGCATCCATCGGTATGATGTCACACAGCACCTCATCATGGTAGTCAACAATCTTGAACTTCACTAAACACTGCTCATTGACCAAAGCTCTATGGTCTTTCTGCAACCATGCAATCCGATATGGATGCCAATGTTTTCTTCTTGTCAACTTCAACTTGTCAACCATCTCCTCTAAAATAAGATTATCAGTGCTTCCACTGTGAATAATAATATCACAACACTTACCTTCACATTTGCACCTTGTGCAGAATAAACTCTTCCTCTGATTGGGTTCTTTCTCCTCATTCAACAAAGTTCTTTTGACAACTAGGGTTTCTCCCCTTTCAGCATCTTCAGAGCGCTCAGATTGTGCATCTTCATCGACATGTGCAACTCGTGCATTACCTTTAGGTCTTCTATTCTTCCTTCCTTGATGTTGTGGACACTCGTATGCTTGATGTCCTCCACATTGGAAATAGGTTCCTCTGAAACCTCCTCTTCCAGGTCTGCCTCTTCCTCTTCCTCTTTGCTCACCATTGTTTTGGTCATGAGGGCGGTAGGCATTATCCCCTCTTTGATTTCGACTGGTGCTAGCTTCTTCACTTTTCTTTTGATCTTCATTACGGCCTCCATAGGGTCTTCCACCAGTTCTTCTGCCTTGACCTCTATCCCTTAGCTTGCTATCGAATCTTTTATTTAGCTTCTCTTCCACCTTTAGGGAAAATTGGTACGCATCTTCTATGGTGGTCATTCTGACCAGGCTCAGCTCCTGTTGAATGCTTGGCCTCAACCCATTAATGTAACGGGCTACTTTCTCCTTGTTGGCCTCTGCATCGCCTGTCCTAATAGTAATCTTATAAAACTTTTCTGTATACTCCTTAACAGACTTGTTACCTTGCTTCAGTCCTTGCAGCTTCTTCAACAATTCCATCTCATAGTCCACAGGAATGAACTGCTTCTTCAGTTTCTCCACCATCCGATCCCATCTGGTGATCTTTCCTTTTCCCCTTCTGTTCCTCTCTAACTGGACCTCCTTCCACCAAATATTTGCATGGCCCTTCAACTTTGTTTTTGAAAACTTGACCCGATTTGGGTCCTCAACATCCTCATACTCAAAATATTCCTCCATGTCATTGATCCAATCGATAAGCTGTTCCGGATTCAAATCTCCAGAACATGTAGAAACTTCGATCTTGGGCCTCTTTCCAATCTTTGAAATGACCCTCAACAACTTAACTTCTGCAGGATCTCCTGCAGCTTCTTGTTCTTCCTCAAATAGCTCTTCTTCAGCGTCATCCTCGCTTTCTTCTCTTGTTTTTGGATCAAACCCTCTCCGTAGCTCCTCTTGCAATGCATCGATCTACCTTTGCAGGGCTCTAAAACCCTCTTCCGTCAAAGCATTCCTCCCAATACGATTTCTTCGTGGAGGCATCTTGATCTCCGCAGCAAACCCACAACCTCAGGTCCTGGTGCAAATTGCCTCACGGTCGGTGATCTGTCAACACACTTAGGAACCCTTGCTCTGATACAACTAGATGAAGGGGGTAAATCATAAAACACACAACATAAATTGCACACATAAAATAGAACTTTCTTTATTGATTTGAATTTTGGACAACTTATTACATTACAAAAACTCAAATACAATCAGAGGAATCAACTTTCCACCAGCTGCAACACATTACAGCTTCCTATCACAAGACTTTGGAATCATCTGCCTTCTGTAACCCCAAATCAGGTAGGGTTTATGTTTTCCCATCTATTCTTGACTCTACACTTCCCCCTTAACTCTACTACTACCCAGGGTTCCCAAAAATGGTTATTAATAGCCTTTTTGGCGGCCAACAACTTAATTTCAAAATTTGCATCTTCCTCCAAAAATAGGTCAACTTCTGAGAGCCATAACTTTTGATCCGAGTGTCCAATTGACGAACCATTTTATGTGTCAGAAAGCTCGCGGAGTGCTTTACGCGCTAAGAACCCGCTCTACTAGTTCCGGCCATTTTCGGGCCCGTACGGGGCCGTTTAGTGCCTCAAACCCGAGTTTGAATAATTTTGAGGCATTTTGCGGGAAGTGGAAACTTTAATATTTTTTAGCTCGCAAATGATCTTTGCATGATTCCTTCGCCAAAGGTCTTATTTTTCAGTTACGAAGTTTCCTGTAAATTTTCACTTCATTCCGTGCCCAAATGCAAACTTTCTAAAAATAGTAGGTTGCTAATTTTAGTAGTTTAGAAAAACTGAAAGTTCTACATCATTATTCAAGCGATTATGGAACCAGAACCACAAATTTTGAAAAGAAATGGAAAGAACAACAATTTTGAAACACATTTTTTTTTAGGTGATGCAAGATTGCCCTTACACCACTGGATGCTCCTGCATTAGACTTGGACAACGTTTTTAGCGCCCACCATCTCAATGGCTTGTATAAGGATATTGGCAATGAGGGTTGCATTGTTCACTTGCCCCTCACAATCAACTGCCTTAAAAAACATTGCCCCTTTAGGGGACACTACAATGACAGTAATTAGTCTGTTTTGCAATCATTCCAACCATTAGAAATGATGGACACTCCTGTTTCAAGCCATGTATCTTTGATTGCTCTCAATGATGCCTCTATAGAAGCTTTTTCCTTGGCCAATAAGGTGGTGCTCACCTTTTCATACCTGGGACTAATGTAATTAGCAGGTGCATTAGCAATTTTTGTCACCATATCCTGCCAATATGGTGATTTAACAAGGTTGAAAGGAAGCCCATTGCTATAAATGCGAGGAGCAATGGTCTCAGTTGCAACCTCCCTTGCCTAATTCTTGAAGGCCTTTTCCAATGGGCCTCTTTTATGGGAAAGAAAGAGGGTATTCTCGTCTCAGGAAGGTGATGGTGGCATGAAAGGATGTGGGGCAGCCAGTTGTGTTAAGCCATTAGGAGGTTTTTGCAATCCTCTCTTGGAAAGAGGATGTACTCTTTCCTTTGCTTTGTTACTTACCATGTTGGCATCCTCTTGTTCTTTGATATATCCCATTATTTGTTGCTTTGGCAACCCTTTTTTATTCAGCATTCAACAAACTTTTGTTCTTAAGCCAGGAATAATTGCGTCAAATTTAAATGAGCTCTCTACATGTGGGGCAATTGAAGTAGAACTACCAACCATTTTGTAGAACTGTCCTCATTTTATAGCCTTTTGTACAACTCAGCTAATACAATTCAAAGAGTTAAATAAGCATTTTCAGCTGATTTTGTAACCCTCAAAAAGGTTGGCAACATTAATATCCGCTTTCTCTTTTGTTAAATTCTCTTTAATATAATTTTCTGTTTATTAAAAAAAGTAGTTGGATGTAGGCATAACTCTTTTAGAAGAATTATGCAGTCCATTCACAAAGTATTGCTGCCTGAACCCATATCCAATAGGTTTTTTACTTTTATTATCATATAATGAGATCCAAGATTTTTCTAGTATAATCTTTGCTAGATTATCCATTCCCTTGTTTTATTCTTGCCAGTTCATTGTATATTTGGACACTAGTGTGCCACCCATGGAATTCCTAATTAAATTTGTTTTTTCGTTTCTGTCCAAGCCTTATTTTTGCTGGCATCCAGCTGCTCATACCATTTTCTTACTTCTTCGGGTGGAAACAGTGAGCTTATTTTTACTTGCCTGATAGCTGGAGTTGGTTTTTAGCCTGACAATAGACAATCTTCTGACACATTCAATTAACCTATTTTAGTTGGCACTACCTCAGGAACAATTTGAGATAGAGGAATCTGATTATATCAATGTCTTGCAGACGATTCTTCTTCCACAATCTAGCTGGTCTTCAAGTCTCTTATTTCTTGCTTTGTTTTCTTCTTCTGTTGCTAGCAAATATTGATTTGGTTGTTTGATTTTGATGTTACTATCCAAGTACAATGATATAAACTGATTCTGTACTCATTTCTCACTACATTGTGCTCACCAATTTAATACAAAACTAGGTGTCAAGTGTTTAAACAAGAAGATATATAGAAACAACTCTATCTACTCACCAAAGTAAGCATGGTTTAAAATCCTTGGTGACAACTCCAAAATAATATGATCATAATAAGTATAAACAACTGTTCTTAACTTCAGGATTAATATATTTATGCAAGTAATAATTCAAGAGCCTTTTTTTATGTGATTGATTCTCAAACATTTTTGGTGCTCTTTTATCTACAATTAAATTAATCCTGAAATGTACCGTATCATGGTTAGACTCTCTAGCATAGAGTTCACTTCACATTGTTGGAGGCAACTAAGCTGGCTTATTGGCTTATCAATTTTGTTGATCAAATGTAATGTCCCTTTTGTGCCCAGCGGTGATCATTTTAATATTTTATTTTTAAAATGTAACTTTTTTCCAAATAAGAGAATAAAATAATAAACTGACTTTTGGAGGCTATAAAATAAAATAATAAGGTATGTCGGCCACAAAAGAGAATTCTAGAAGGATTGCAAAAGTGTTTAAAAGGAGGTGAAGCTAGACATTTGGGCATAACCGGAATTTGATATTTGACATTGGAGTTTCTTCTCAGCTGCAACTTGGGCTCAGCAAGTTCTAGGATGAAAACCCTAGATGATATGATGAATTGGACGAAAACCCAATTTCATCTATGAGGTGGATTCACACGGAATTCACACTTGGGCTTTGAAGCATTGTTCCACATTTCTTTGTGTTTGGTTTGCAGGTTTGCAGATTTGAAGATATTATGCAGATTGGTGAAGGGTTTCATTGTTGTAAGGTCTGAAATTTGTTTGCAAACCCTAGCCCTTTGGATAAATTTGTATGGTTTGCTATGCAAATACAAGCAGGGATTTTTATTGAAGATTGATCAAGTATCTATTTGATTTTGTGAGGGTTTATACCCTTATGCGTTCCAGCCGTACCCATAATAGCTGCCGTACCTCTTATGGAGGTCTTGATATTAATCGCAGCTCTTTAACACTTATGAAAGACTCCTAAAGGTGGTCGCCACACTGTATGAAGACTTACTAATGCTTTTATGGAGTCTACATTAATAATTTATGTGGTTTGGGAAGATAGGCGAGAAGTATAGGAGTGAATCGTTGGCTTTTTTGAGGAGTTTTGGGAGGCTTAATTAATAATGCCATATAACTTCTACCGTACCTTTTTTAGGGGACAAAACAATTTCTGCAGATTGGAATTTATTTGTTTGCATTGGTATAGTGGAAAGTGGGTCCCAGGGCTACAAAGAACCATTTGTGTGTTATGTTTAGACTACCGTACCTTTGTGGGCTGCCTTGAGGAGACAATTTCTGACAGGTCTGACATTGGTCTGCTGTTTGATATTTATATGTATAATTTGGTGTTGCAGATTTGCATTTAAAATTTAAATTATGTCAAGTCAGCAGGTTTGCATTTGTAGAAGGCATCGTGGGACCCAGCAAAAGACCAACCACAGCCTTTGAGTAGATTTGTGTTTTGTTTGGAAGCTAAATTTGAAGGTCTTCTACTACCGTACAACATTAAGGAAGTCTGAGTTATATCAGTAGTGCAGCCCAGAATGCATGAGTAATACAGCCACAAGGGAATATATATATATATATATATATATATATATATATATATATGATTATTTTAAGATATTAATCTTCACATCCAGTATTGAGGAATTTAAGAGCAAAGTTTCTGATTATTAACAGATGGGAAATTAGGCATCTACAACAGATTGAAGGTCAGGACTTTCCTACATATTTATTCTGATTTGTATTAGCAGAAATCATGTGTTTTGTAATTCTGTTCGTGTTATGCTACAGCAGTCATCTGTTTGATATGTTGTCACTCCTATCATTATAAACTGCATATTGTTAACATCTGATTGTAGATATCCAAAATAACATTCAAATCTTCAATTTGAATAAGACATTTTATATCGGCTGTTATCAGTGCTGCAATATCTCTATATCAGCCATTGGTGGTGTTGTTATATCCATGCAAAGTGTTTGTTTATTTGACCATTGAGATGTGTGTATGAAACAATTTGAGAATCATCATAAAACAATCATACAAACCATAGAAGCAGAAATCGAATAGAAATCGCGATTTTTAGTAAAAATCGCGAATCGGAGCTGGAACCGATTTTTATCCTGAAAAAATTGAAAATCGCGTTGACTGTCTGCCTACCGATTTTCAACGATTTTTACCAGTTTAAATTGCGAAAAAAAATGGCGGAAAAACCCTCAGCCCGCGTGCAGATTTCCCCGCGCGTTTTACCCGTGCGATTTCACCTATTTTACCCGCGACCTATGCAACGATTCACACACGATGCTAGAGCTCGACATTTCATCTGCTGCTCGTGATTTCATCCGCTGCATCGAGGTTTTTTGGAGGACGCTGCATCGTGGTTTTTGGGAGGTCGCTGCATCGTGGTTCAACCTTTTTGGAGGTATGTAACCTGTTTATCATCGATATTTCTTATGGTTTGGAGTTCAAACAATAAATTCGTTTAACAGTTTGTATATATTTTACTATTGTACTGCGGTCCCCAAGCATATCAAGCCTCAACTTAATTACATATGTAGATTATTGTTCGTTTGATTTCAGGTTTGTTTCATCTAGCATAGTTTTGAATTTTTTCAATCTTATTTCAAAAATATTGAATGAAGATACACTATAAACAGCCGGTGCATCGTGGTCAATGTAGTGGTTGTTGGTCCTCATGTAAACAGCCAGTGCGTTGGCCACAACACATCGACTCTTTAAGCTCTTCCAATTGCATCCCTGTTATTCTCAGGTTTCTACTATAAATGTATAACCCTTATAGCTGCCTTCTCCAACTGATGAGTTCTTCTAATTCTCCTCATTTCTAATCAGATTTGTTGCCATTCTTATCTGTTACATCTTTGCTAGCCTACACATTCATTACTTAGCTTCTATCTTGCAAGCGTTATGTGTGTTTTTTTGGCAATTGAGATGGATTGAATGTCCACATGTTCAACTTCTCCTATTTATATTTGGGGAGTGCAGTTTGCAGTGGGCACACATTTTGATTATCTCTTATTTGGATAAAATTCTAACTTGCTTTCCTTTTTTTTTCATCACTAACTTTCATTTGGCCAGAAACCAAGGATACAAAACTCCTCATTACAATATGCCGTAGAAAGTACATTAAAAAAAACATCTTCTAAAAAAATCTTATAGTGAAATCATAACAATTCTGAGCATAAGTAAAGACTCATCACAACAGCAGACTCCTGTTCTGAATCTTCTTTTGTTTGAACTCTTCATTCTGGAATCCTAATAATTAATGTTGTCATGATAGCAGCAATGAACAGGGTTTTTCTGCCAAACTAAGAATAAGTGTTAGTTCTAAAACTTATAAATATGCATCAACAACAACATGCTAAAGTTATTTCTATCTACGCATATGATGCATGAAGGAAGATGGCAATAAAGCATGTTTTCTTGCTAAAACCTTGGTTAAATGGGTGGATGCTGCTGGCACTGAAATATAGTATCAGTGCCATGACTGTAGCAAATGAAAAGGGTAGCATCAGAATATGTGGCAAACAATTTGAAATTGTCCAAGATTTTAAATGAAGGTTAACCTAACCACAGGAAAATATTAATTTCAAAGCTTTGTTTTCCTAGGAAATTTACTGGAGATATGCAGATGTTTCAACTTCTGGAACAAGGGCTCCTCTAGAAAGGAATAAATGTTTGTGTGGAGGATGCTGACTGATGAGGTGTTAGATCTGTAGATCCAGGTCTATATCGTAAGATTAGTGCGAGGGCTTAATTCTGTGTCTCATTTCTATAGGTGGCATGCTTCTATCTTAATTCTATGCTTCTTATTTTTTATATCGAATGGAGAAATGTTGTAAATAACTAGTAGAAAGCAACATAAATCAGAACTCCTGTCTAAAATCTATATGCAGCATGGAGATGTCATATATAATTAGTAGAAGAACAACATAAAGCATCGAGCATAATTTTTGTCTTAAATCTGTATTCAGAACATAGTTTGAATTTTGAAATGCATGGTCATTTGGATGCTATCATCAAAATAGCCATATATAATTAGTAGAAGAACAACATAAAGCATAATTTTTGTCTTAAATCTGTATTCAGAACATAGTTTGAATGTTGAAATGCATGGTCATTTGGATGCTATCATCACAACTCAAAAACTCCACACAATGTTAATTTAGATGATTGTAAAGTCATATTAAATTTTCACCTGACTGTCATATTATATTTTCACAAGCTGCCAGTTCAATTTTTGGTTTAGTTTTAATATATTATTGACTAATTACTTAATTCAAATTATTTATCATGAGAAATCTAGAGTTAGCACATCATTTTCGTGTAGAAAATTATTTATCATGAAAGACTGAATTCAATTGCTTTTACAGCTTTGATCATAATGCCACGTCCAAGAGACTTTGCATGGACTCATTGCACATCAGTCTCGGGTACAAGCGGGGTCAAATGCAATTGGTGTCAAGCTGAAGTACCTGGTGGCATTTATCGCTTCAAATGGCATTTGGCAAAGGAGGTAGGACATGAGACCATTATTTGCAAAGGTTGCCCTGCAGATGTCACATATCAGGCAAAACTAGCTCTTGGGGTGATTTCTGATAATAAGGCAAAAAGGGCAAGAACTGGGACAGAAATGACATTAAATTCTACATATGCTAAGAGCAATCCTTCGAATGAGGCAAGCAGTGAACAAATGTCTTTCAAGGAGTCTGTGTCAACGCCTTCTTCTACAACACATGGCCCAAACACAGGTGGAGGAAACATTAATTCTTTCTTTGCACCTCGTACTACAGCAGGATCACAGACCACTTTGGAGCGTACAGGATGGAGAAAGAACGTCCATGCACATGCAAAGAAGGCAATTGCAAATTTCTGGTACTACTCTAGCTTGCCGTTCCATGTTGCCAGATCTCCATATTGGCAAGGTATGGTGGATGCGATTGCAGGTGCAGGTCCTGGGTTCAAAGCCCCATCTTATGAGACATTGAGAGTTGGTATGCTCAATGATGCAGTAGAGGATGTTAATGATGTTGTTTTTGAACATCGACTAGCGTGGACAAAGACTGGTTGCACCATAATGTCAGATGGATGGACAGATAGAAGGAACCGAACCCTCATCAACTTCCTTGTCTCTTGTGATATTGGCACCATTTTTTTGAAATCTGTGGATGCATCAGATAGGATCAAATCTGCAGCTGAAATGTTTGAGTTGTTTGATGATGTGGTCAAGGATGTAGGGCCAGAATATGTGGTACAATTTATTACAAACAATGCTGCTGCTTGTGTCGCTGCTGGGAAACTCCTGACGGACAAGTATCCCTCTATGTTTTTTACTCCGTGCGCGGCA
This sequence comes from Cunninghamia lanceolata, assembly GCA_027924645.1. NCBI lineage: Eukaryota > Viridiplantae > Streptophyta > Pinopsida > Cupressales > Cupressaceae > Cunninghamia > Cunninghamia lanceolata. Next base: position 6,233,139 of record BSBN01000671.1, on the reverse strand, counting down.
CACTGCCTTGATCTAACCCTAGAGGATTTTGGAAAACTTGAATGGGTGATGGAGGTATTGCAACAGGCTCGCACAGTTACCAAGTTCATCTACAATCACACGAGGCTGTTGTGTCTAATGCGCTCCTTTACAGAGGGCAAGGAGCTAATTCGGCCAGGGGTGACACGATTTGCTACGCACTTCCTTGCATTGTAGACTCTTTGGCAACAACAATTAAATTTGAAGCGAATGTTCCTTTCTCCTGAGTGGATAGAGTTTGGCTTCACAAGGCTAACAGATGGCAAAAAGGTGGTACAGTACATTTATTCTGCAAGTTTTTGGGATGCAATTGAACAAGTTGTACAATTTTCTGAGCCTCTAGTCAAAGTTTTGGGGCTAGTGGATGGGGATAAATCCCCCATGGGCTATTTTTATGAGGCCATGGATAGGGCTAAGGAGGTGATGAGGGGTAGGATGGAAAATGACAGGGATAGGTACATGCCATTATGGGACATAATTGATAGGAGATGGGATGAACAGATGCACTCCCCTCTCCATGCTGCTGGGCATTATCTCAATCCATCCTTGTTCTATAGCTCCTCATTCAAAGATGATGATTCTGAAGTCACACGTGGCCTATTCATATGCATGGAGAAAATGTTCCCTACCCTAGAAAAGTTGCACGCAGTAATGGTAGAGTTGCCAATGTACAAGCAGGCGAGGGGTGTTTTCTCAAGTAATGCTGCGGTGCAAGGCAGGAAGACCTACCAACCAGGTACACTCTATTAGCTTTGGACAATTTCTCTTTATTGTGGACATGTAGATTAAAGATGTTAAGATTTTAATATATCTTACATGAAATCATCATGGTAATAATTTGTGTTTTTCAGCACAATGGTGGGATTTTTTTTGGTCAAAATACCAAAAATCTTAGATGGATGGCAAGGCGCATATTGAGCCAACCATGTAGTTCATCCGCTTGTGAGCGTACTTGGAGTGTTTTTGAACACATACATTCCAAGAAACGCAACCGTCTAACACAAGAACGGATTAATAATTTGGTGTTCGTTCACCACAACCTCCGCTTGAAGCTAAAGAAAGCTCAAGGTTAGACTTCTAATATACTTGCAATCATAGTTATAATTGTATTCATTATGTTTTTCACTTTCTATTGCCACGACTAATTTATATATATGGACAAAATCAGGTACTGCTGAGGATGATGTGCCAATTGACCTTGATGAAATTGATCCAGAGTCTGAGTGGATTGCAGTTGATGATGATGATGATGATGATTTTCTTGACCCTGACGATCTTGATATCCTAATGGAGAGCAACATGAGTAGTGAATTGCTTGAACGAGTTAGGACAGGCTCTGACCCAGGAGCTTCATCATCAAGACCTACAACTCTCTAGTGTAGCTCTCTTTGTAGTAGAAAGACTCATTGGCTACGTCTAGTTTTTTGGAATTTTGTACTCAGTTTCTATATTGACACTGTATAAACTGGATTGTAATTGAAATTTTGTCAACTTTCAACATCTAGTTATTAGTTATGCACTATGAAGTATGCTTTGTGCAATGCAATGTAATCAGTGATTCAACGATATGAATATAAACAACTACAATCTATATTTTACAAGTCATGGGCAAAACTCTCGATTTTATTTGCTCTCTATATCTCTATGTTATGGAAATGCCTTTAAATTTAAAATACAAGAAGTTTTTGTCCCTTCTTCTACATTTTTAATGGTTTTTTTGAAATCCAATTTTTTTCCGATTTATTCCCGTTTAAATCACGATTTTTTTGAAAAAATCTTATACTTTTGGTTTGCCGATTTTTACCCCTGCGATTTTTTCCCGATCTTTTCCCGATTTTTTCACGATTTTTTGAAAAAGTTTTATACTTTTGGTTTGCCGATTTTATCTCTAAACGATTTTTGCTTCCTTGATACAAACAACCATTCACACACAAGAAACTCAGAAAAATCAGATCTCATGCCAAGTGTTTGACGAAATGTCAAACCAATAAACTCAGATATTTCACGGCAGATTTGGTAGGGATCTTACAGTGGTACTAGAGCTCATTTTTGCATAGTTAAAAATCAGAAATCTTTTGGTGTTTTGAGCAAAATCTTGGTAGGGGATTTTACATCAAACCTTCTTTCGTTTATCATAAGTCAACTCAATCTCTATTTGTTGTCCTCTTTTATATTTTATGTGATACAAAATAGCTTTGGTATAACAATTCAAATGCGTGCCTTGGTTTATTAATTAAAATGCAATTGCATCTTTCATGCATTGAAAACGATTATTTTTGGCATTCAGGGGTTGTTATTCTGTAGAACAATGATTATTTGGTTTAATGCTTCTAATCAATCATCACTAATAAAATATATTAACACTTGTGGATTCTTTTGATAGGGTTTCAAAGAGTCAACAAAATTACTTATTTCTTGTAATCTATGCTCTCAAATTTGTAGGCATACTGTTTATTTTTGAACTTGAGCTTCATCTGTAATAATCTTTTCATGTTTACAGGGAGGTTGCCACATTCTCACGTTTGCAGCATCAACATGTTGTTCGTTATTACCAGGTCTGTTTTTAGGTTTATCTTTAATATTGTTTAGCTTGCTCTACTCTCATGTGGTTTCGATTAGTTATCTCTGTTTTGTTCTAAATATTGGAAGGATCGAACTCTATAATACTATCTATGTTTCCTTAACATAAAGTTTGTAGCAGTTAGCTGTTTCCTCTCTACAGCTCTTTTGTACAACTCAGCTAATAAAAATCATTAAGTAAAATAGTTAGATTGAGCTGGTTTTGTAAACTCAGAAAGGTTGGCTGCCCTCTTTATTTGTAGAAATTATCTTACTTTTAGTATATTTTCTTTTCATAAAAAAATGATAGGGGAAAATATTATATTTTATGCATTGAATCTCAATTTCATTTTGAATAGTAATCATTAGCTTAAATTGAACTTCTTGTGTTTTGTTAGTATGCATGCAGCCAACTATTTTGTTATTTTACTTGTCGGCTTTGGGAAGTTTTTAAGAGATTGTTGTAAGTGGTTGCCAATGATTCCAATGGTTGTGGTCTAACTGGAAACCATTTGGTACTTTAAATAAGGTTCTCATAGTCAAGGGAAGGCAGTCTGATTTTATACATGGTCCTCCCTGGTCTACATTTTCATTGTAAAAGCACTATTGTCAAATAAAGTAATCAATGTTCATCTACAATCATTTGTTATGTTATAGTTATATTGCAATTGGTAGTGTAATAGTTTTGTATTGAACATTTGGTGCTGTTGCCTATATGAAGTCGGGTCAGATTCATAAATAATTGGTGCATTGGAGATTGATGAAATTAATGCCATTAAATTCAAATAAAGTTGGGAGAAGACCACCACTAGGTCAGAGCAAGGACCAAGAATTCAGACAATCGTCGAGACTGGTGGAGCAGAAAGAATGAAGGAGATTGTGAATTGCAGCAAAAGAAAACCTACCATCATATTCTTGGAGCCAAAGTAAAAGTTGAAGCCAAAGTAAAAGTGCTAGTTGGAGTCATAGTCGGGAACAAAGGAGTTTGGACATCTAACCAACTTCAGAGAAACAACTTATAGTGGATTACTCGGTTGAAGTCGCTAGTGAACTTCCTTTTCCCCAAGAAGGGATTGTGGATCTTAATGACCAAGTTAGGTTAGAGGTTCCAAATGAGGGAAGCTTTTGTTCTAAGATGGAGTTTGAGGATTTCCTTAGTAGAGTAGAGAGAGAAGAATACAAATATAATATCCATTGTATTGAAGAATTACTAATCGAAGAAAATGAGTCAAAAATACTGAGACAAAGGATTGAAGTGGAGAAAAAAGACTTTGAGGATGATACTAGTGTATGAATCATTGGTCTTCAGAAGGGTTGAGGATACTAGCATGTTTGAGTGTTGCTAGAGCACAAGAACATCCGAATCACAGCTTCTTGAGTAGAAGGTTCTTGTCACTAAATTCACATCAAGGATGAGCAATAGTGACTCCACTAGCGAGTTCGATTCTAGAGAGGCAGATGATGCCTAAATTTACCGACGATGGTTCTAAAGATCAAATAAGGCACTGTAAGACATGTTGTAATGTCCCCATTTTCGGAGTGATCACCTAGTGGAGTTGGCTAGCCTATCCTATTCTTGTAGGCTAAGCCAGAGGGCTAAGGGAATGACCTAATTGGCGAGATTTCATACAGCCAATTTCGTGGGGCAAAATGATCATAGGAGATGACTTAGTATATTTTTGTGAGTCTTTTGATGAAGTCAAAGTACATAAGATAATTTGCCCTAATGATGAGCGACCAAGGAGAAGAATGAAAAGAGAAGAAAATATGGAAAAAATGCCTTTGGGAAAAATAAGAATAATTTATGATAATTTCCTTGGAGGAGGACGACCTAATTAGAGGTCAAAAATATGATGTATCACATGCCTAAATGGTTCACCCCACTTGGAGAAGGGAAAGAAGCGATATAAAAAATAAAACATATTGTCTGGGTCGGCCAAGGAAGAAGATTAAAAATAAAATATAATATTTCCTTTGTATTTTGGGCGCCTAGCATGAGGTTGGCCCTATGAGAGGGAAAAAGGTGAAATAAAACATGATTACAAGAGGTGATCGGCTAGCTTGAGGAGAGAAGAAGATTCATGTATAAATATAAGGCCATTTGAGGCATTTCCAACATCATTCATTCATATCATTTTCTTTAGAGATTTATCTCTTGGCTGCAACTTTTGGTTCAAAATATTCCAAGGACGAAAACCCTTAGGAATATAGGTGGATTGGACAAAAACCCAATCTCATCCTGGAGGTGGACTCATATGGAGTTCATATTTGTGCTTCATTGGAGTTTTGGAAGGAAAGGAGCGACAAAACCATATTTGTTTCTGCAGAAACCCTAAGGCCAAATTGTGAGATTTGTGCCTAATACAATTTGGAGAAGTGAAGACAAAAATTAGATATTCAGATCAGACTTGGAGCGCCATCATTTTGGAGTATTTTTGCCTTGATAGTGCTAGGGTTTTCACCCTAGATTGAGCGCCAAGAAGGGCAACTTCATTGCTGATATTGGGAGCCAAGCCTTAGCTGCAGCCCTTATTTTGCATGCCATTTGCCATTTCCAAGGGAGTGCCGCCTAGCTGAAGGAGTTCGCCCAGCTAGGGTTTGTTTGTGGCAACATTGTTCATCATTTGTGGTATGTACAAACCTGATTTGTAAAGGCAGATTTCTGACCTATGTTTGGGCAGATTTCTGACCTATGTTTGGGCATGTTTGGCCTATGTATTTGATGTAATTGCAAACTCAGATTATTCTGATTTGTAGCAGAAGATTGATATATTGAGAAATCAGAATTGTTTGTCATCTTATTTGTATTTGGATGATCATATCTTGTGGATGAGTTTATGATTGATGCTATTATCATAAGGGTTCATTTTTGGCATGTTATTTGAGCATTTTGGGATACATATATGTTCGCTGTCCACTCTTGTTTGTAATCAGAAAAATAAATGAGAATCTAGGGTTTGGAGCAGAATTCTAAAGTGCAGAAATCAGAAAATTAAAATCAGAATTTAGGGCAGATCTTGTTAGTGATCTTACACATGTGAATCCATTTGTGTGGCAAATGGACAAATAGATCAAGCCCATTAGTTGCACTCATTTCTAGCCACCCTGAGGGGGATGACAACCAATTGGTACACAAATATCAAGTGAACAAATTGAAATACACGGGAAAAGCTAAGAACAACCTTTGTGGAGTTTAGACTCCTTTGGGATGACAATGTGCCTGCTGCAAAAATATACAAAACGAGAAAAGGGAAGCATGAGAATGTAAGACCATACAATTGTAGGCTCAAGGAACAACTTGGAAAATTGAAGAAAGAACCCATAGATAGACTCGAGAAATGTTGGTTCATTGAAGGACTTATACCCCCATCATGGAGAAAAATGAAGGCTGTACCACCTTCATCTTACGAGGTAGACAATAGAGCAATAGACATTGCAAGTGAAAGCAAAATGTCTTCGCACTCTTGAAGAAGGTATGAAGAGGATGATGGCTTGGATGCAAACAATTCTAGTGAAGTATGAATGGTTCAAGCTCTAAGATGGGGCATGTTGAGAATGATGAAGGAACTTAAAGGCAAGACAAACAAAGAGTCGAGGGACTTATGGTGTACCGAGTGCAAGATAGAAAACCACACCAAGGCTAATTGCCCCAAAAAGATGTTTTGCGAGATTTGCCAAATGGTAGGCCACTCAATTAAGGATTGCTTGTACAATTTGAAGAATAAAAGTACACAAGTACTTTTTACTTAGGGAGAGTTGTCAGCCCCACCAATTACACCTTCGAAGTCAAAGAAAAATAAAGGTGCATCTCCAAGCAAGCATCATAATTAGAGGAAATATAATGGTTATGGATGCCAATATAATAGTGAAGAGTTCGGGGTCGAATAAAATATGACTCCAAGGGTCAATCAATCATACAATGTCGAGTGTAGTGAATGGGGCCACCTTTCAAGGGACTGCCCAAGAAGTTAGGGCGGTATGGTACTACTTTGTAGATGGTGTGGACCTAATGATCATGATGACATTGGATGACCAAGGCAAAATTCGAGTGTAAACATCAACATGATCAATGCTAAACAAAATGAAGTACTGGTAGTAGCATGAGCCCAAGCAAAGAAAGCTACACATATGGATCCCCATACCAAAAACGAGAGACTTTGCAAAGCAAGGGCTAAGGTGGAGTATGGCATGGACAATGAATGCCACCACTCAAATAAACATGTAGGTATGGTAACAAATTGACTAGAGTTGGATAAAGTTATTGCAAAACAAGTACTTAAAAGCACCCTACCAATTAAAGTAGTGAATTTATTGCAAAGCAAGTACTTCAAAGTTCAAACCACCGTGGCAGTTCAAACCACCGTGGCAGTTAAAGTAGTGAATTTACTATAAAGTATTCCCAGGAATGGTATAGCTAATACTGTATTTGAGAGGGATTAGATAGTGCATGCTATTACCCATTTAGCATTTGGAAGTGGTAATAATGAGGACCCAATAATTGAACCTCCATTGTTAGGATATTAGGTGATTGATTCCATGCTCCTTATGGTGAATTTGGCAAGGAGACCAGCTATGGTACATATGGAGATTCTTGGAAAGAACCTGACAAGTACAATTATTGATAGTGATTTTGGTGTGCAGATATTTGGCGAGGCCTAGGCAAGCCAACTATTGGGCCACTAACCTTTTAGTTGGTAGGAGTGGACCAATAAGGAATAGAAGTGATTGCAATTCTCATGGCACAAAAGGTAATAATTGGAATTCAAGTATTTCTATTAAACTTCATTGCCATCTCATTATGTAAGAAAGCATTTGATGCATTATAGGGTTGTGTTTGGTTGGTAGCAGCCAAAGCTGACCCTAAATGGCAAAAGAAAATACTCTCCAATGCTCCCTTGAAAATAAAGGTCGGGAAATATGATTGATTTGAGGAATTAGGCAACGAGTAGTCTGTAAGCGGATTAGTTTAAATGGGACTAAGCAGGGCAAATACTGCAAGAGTCACCTGTAGTGGTGAAACAAGTGTTTTGGTGCTGCAGGTGTTCTATTTTGGTTGCATGGTTACCTGCAACAATGCAGCAAGTGTTTTCGTTGGCTACTGCTGCAAGTGTTTTGAGTAGCTATAAGTTTACCTATGTTGAGAGTATTCCACGTAATTTGGGAGCCTTTGCAGCGTTAATTCAGATTGGGTGCAGTGCAATAGAGCACTTTCTTCTATTAGATTCACTTATATTGAGTGATAATATTTCTTGCAACAATGTTGCAGGCTGGCCGTTTGGGTAAGGTAGATATTTTTAGGTGCCAAAGGATGACACAATGAGTGTGACATTTGGTAATTGGTCTTATGGGCATTATGGGGATGATTTGGACATCATCATTGCATTGGAGACTATTTGCATGTCACCATTTAACTATAGAAGCATCATTGGCATGACAGCATGGAAGTGAAATCATTAGCAGAAGAAATGGTAGAAGTTGAAAGGGCAGAGAAGCTGAGGTGGTTTCAGAATGATAGTTGAAGGGACAACCTATAGACAAGCGAGTTGGTAGTGTTTGGGTTCTTCTATGCCTTGTCATGGTAGTGGTTGATTCTCTCTTTCTCATGTGTGCATTTGTTTCCTTTCTTGGGTGCAATTTGTGAGTGTTGGTAGTGATTGGGCAGTGGTTCTCATTTCCCTTTGGCAATGACTTGTATTTTTGGTGGTGCAACTGTTTTTAACATTTTTTGTGGTGATTTCTTGTTGGTAGGCAACCTATTCATGGACTTGCACAACTTTTGTTTCCATTGGTTGGGTGGCATTTAAACTTATCTTGAATTGCAATTGTTTCCCATCTTGTTGGGTTGCGATAGTTAGGGCGTGATTTTTTCATATGCCTATAGTTGTGTGATCTTGTATGTGTAGTTTGGCGATTTTAGTTATTTTTGGTGGTTGTATCGAAGGATAGAGGGCCCTTCACCTTCCTAGCAGCATTGGTTTCTTTGGAGGGCAGCAAGCAAATTAGAGTAGGGATCATCAGAAGAACAAAGAGCAGGGCATTGCACAAAAGTCAGGAGACTCTGTTTTTGATGGATGTTTAGGATGCCATTAATCTTCTATGACTATCGCACAACATTGCAAATAGAAAAGTCATTCTTGTGCATGGAATAAGCTCTATAAAAACTTGACTGGGAGCTTGAAGAAGCCATTGTGGTGTACAACATTTGCATCTAATTCCCTTAAGGTGGGCTTATCTGAGAGGCCATTGTTTACAGATTTGGGTAGTGCTATGAAGTATGAACTCTTGTAGGTGTTGCATGATGGAACATTAGAGTCAATGCAACTACGAACTTCATTCATGTGAGGGGAGGCTATATTAGTTGGGTCTAAGCCTAGGATTGCTATAGGTATTTGTGTAATGTCCCCTTCTAACAAACCAAAATTTCTGCAACCTTGCAAACAATTTCAACTTGTAAAGAGCACATGATTATTCGATTTTCCTTTAATACTTAACTGTAACCATATATCATTACTTTCATAACAATATGTTTTTCTTTTTATACTTCATGATTTACCTTGGATGAGATAACCTTAAGCCTATTATTAATCACTCCTTCCACCTCATGGGAGAAGATACTTTAGGATGTAATGTCACCCCAATCCTCATGGGTCCATCGTTATTCCTTTGATTATTACATCAAAGGCCTAATCCTTCGATTCTCCAATCGAATGCCTATCATTCCTTGGTTTGTCAACCACAGCCTATTGTTCCTTGGCTCTCCAGCCAAGGCCTATTATTCCTTCAATACTAGATTGAAGGCTTATTTGCTTCCTTGATTCGTCAATCAAGGCCTATGATTTATCCCATGATTTGGTCAATTACATTCCTCGTTATCCACCCCATCTCTATGGTTAGGTTGATTAATACTAAGGCGTATTATCTATCCCTTGGGTAATCATGCCTTTTACAAATCCATTTCATATTCATAACTATGAACTTATAACCTTGTACTCATTATCCTGTTAATCTTATATTTATTTGAGTTCATAAGACCTCTGCCTTTATATCTCATTTATGATGGATCATCTTTTCTTATATGCAATTCTAAGACTAATCTTAGATTGTTATTTTCATACATGTAGATTCCTAATAATATCGATTTATATATATTTATTCTTTTATATATAATAATCTTACCATTTATTTTTACCAATTATAGATTGAACAAATTAAATATAAATACTTACTTACCTGTTGTAGCTTTACCTCAGATTTCTTACCTATTGCTGCCGTATTCTTTCTATTTTCCAATGTTTTCCTTTCTCAATGATATGACTAATATAATTTTTATTGTATTGCTGCTGCTGTTTATATATTATATAATATATACTTTCACACCTTATGCCCTTTTATATATTTCCAAGGGTTTTTTTACCAAAGATCGTGGCTTTTATTGATTTTGCTCCATATTAATAAACTCGTCTTATAATGGTTGTAATTATAATCGCCGCATACATATTTTATTTATATTTGATTGCCGATCACTGACTTTATCTTATGGGAACTACTTCTCTCACTTTGTATTAGTTTATATAATTATCGTATAGGATAATAATAATATTATTTATATTTATTCCCATATATAATATAATAATATTATATGTTATTAATATTTATATTTATTATTTATATTATATATATAATTTAATAATATATAAATTATTAATATTTATATTTATCATTGTCATTTATGACTCTTCTCAATTAAAATAGATATATTATATTTTAATTATAGAAAGAATATTAATATAGTAATATTATTTAATATTATTTATTAGATAATAAGTATTAATAATAATATATATTTAGGTAATTATCTCTATTGTTTAAATTGACTAAATACTATATATTTTACCAAAACAATTTCACCGACTTTTATCATGTTGTTTAAATCTTTAATTTAATGTCTTAATATCGGGACATGATAGACTTTATAATATTTATAATAATTAACTTATAATATTGTATTTATGTTTATCCTTATATAATATAATAATATATATATTATAATAATATTTATTAATATTTATATTTATAAACATGTATTGTTATATTATAATCATAATAATAATAATTAATATTACTATTTATATTTATTATCATATATTGTTATTATATAATAATAATATGCTATCTTAATATTTATATTTAATGATATATATATATATATTATATATTATATATTATATTTATAATATATTTATTATTATATTTATATTATTATATTATTATAACAATATTGAAATTATTAATATTTATTAATGGACTATGGCTAAATCTTTAGTTTAACAGTGCCTTGATATGGGGACATGACAACCCTCCCCACTCAAGATTGCTTGTCCTCAAGCAATCCCAATTAGGATTAAAGGATTAGACAAAAGTATTTTTATTTTTATTTTTATTTTATAGTAATGTTTAATAGGATTATGATGATCACAAATTTTATATTTATATAGATCATCGTTAATTTATATAGACCATACATCATTGATTAACGTATAATATTAATTGAATTTACTACATGGGGTTATATATTATGATGTAATATTATAGGTACAAAATAACATTAAGTTGAGATGAAAATAACTTTGTCAAATATATTACTTTATAAGAACTTAATAGAGTGATTTAATATATATTTATTTAAAAATTATATTTTAATTACTGTATTTTACTATTTCATTTAGTATATTTACTTAATGTAATTTTATTGTTATTAAGAGTTATTTTATTCTTATTTATTTTTTACCTTATTTACTCATTACTTATTACATATTTGTAAGTAAATCTTAATTTTTTTAATGTTGCATCATAACATATTGAGTAAATTTTAATTTTTTAATGTTACATATATATATTTTTAAAATATTTTAGCAATGTATTAAACACCATTATTCCAGCAATTCATGAAATTCATACCTGCGATTTTCATTGATTCTTGTTTTTTATTTTTTTATTATTATTATTTCTATTTATTTTTTTATTTTTTTATTATTTTATTTTTATTTTTTGAGAATTGGAAAGGATGGCAGGATGACCGCTCTGATACCATTGTAATATCCCCTTCTAACAAGCCAAAATTTCTGCAACCTTGCAAACAATTTCAACTTGTAAAGAGCACGAGTATTCCATTTTTCTTTAATACTTAACTGTAACCATATATCATTACTTTCATAACAATATGTTTTTCTTTTTATACTTTATGATTTACCTTGGATGAGATAATCTTAAGCCTATTATTAATCACTCCTTCCACCTCATGGGAGAAGATACTTTAGGATGTAATGTCACCCCAATCCTCATGGGTCCATCATTATTCCTTTGATTATTACATCAAAGGCCTAATCATTCGATTCTCCAATTGAAGGCCTATCATTCCTTGACTCGTCAACCACGACCTATTATTCCTTGGTTCTCCAGCCAAGGCCTATTATTCCTTCAATACTAGATTGAAGGCTTATTGGCTTCCTTGATTCGTCAATCAAGGCCTATGATTTATCCCATGATTTGGTCAATTACATTCCTCGTTATCCACCCCATCTCTATGGTTAGGTTGATTAATACTAAGGCCTATTATCTATCCCTTGGATAATCATGCCTTTTACAAATCCATTTCATATTCATAACTATGAACTTATAACCTTCTTGTACTCATTATCTTATTTAAACAAGAATCATGCATTTATGTAGGACATCTATTAATCTTATATTTATTCTTATATTTATTTTGAGTTCATAAGACCTCTGCCTTTATATCTCATTTATAATGGATCATCTTTTCTTACTTATATGCAGTTCTAAGACTAATCTTAGATTGTATTGCTGCTGCTGTTTATATATTATATAATATATACTTTCACACCTTATGCCTTTTTATATATTTCCAAGGGTTTTTTTACCAAAGATTGTGGCTTTTAGTGATTTTGCTGCATATTAATAAACTCGTCTTATAATGGTTGTAATTATAATCGCCGCATACATATTTTATTTATATTTGATTGCCGATCACTGACTTATCTTATGGGAACTACTTCTCTCACTTTGTATTATCTTATGGGAACTACTTCTTTCACTTTGTATTAGTTTATATAATTATCGTATAGGATAATAATAATATTAATTATATTTATTCCCATATATAATTTAATAATATTATATGTTATTAATATTTATATTATATATATAATTTAATAATATATAAATTATTAATATTTATATTTATCATTGTCATTTATGACTCTTGTCAATTAAAATAGATATATTATATTTTAATTATAGAAAGAATATTAATATAATAATATTATTTAATATTATTTATTAAATAATAAGTATTAATAATAATATATATTTAGGTAATTATCTCTATCGTTTAAATTGACTAAATACCGTATATTTTACCAAAGCAATTTCACCGACTTTTATCATGTTGTTTAAATCTTTAATTTAAACAATGTCTTAATATCGGAACATGATAGACTTTATAATATTTATAATAATTAACTTATAATATTGTATTTATGTTTATACTTATATAATATAATAATATTTATTAATATTTATATTTATAAACATGTATTGTTATATTATAATCATAATAATAATTAATATTACTATTTATATTTATTATCATATATTGTTATTATATAATAATAATATGCTAGCTTAATATTTATATTTATATTAATGATTATAATTGTTAGTTATATTTAATGATATATATATTATATATTATATTTATATTTGTAATATATTTATTATTATATTTATATTATTATGTTATTATAATAATATTTAAATTATTAATATTTATTAATGGTCTATGGCTAAATCTTTAGTTTAACAGTGCCTTGATATGGGGACATGACAATTTGGAGGTTGAGTTGCTATAGGTCATGTCATCTTTAGGGCAATGTGTTGAGTGTATTGTAAGACCTATTGCTTTGGATCAACACACCCCTTTGAAGGTTATAAATGTGTCAAAAGAAGGTAGGGGTGGGGTGAAATTCTCTTGAGAAGAAAATAGATTGGAAGCCTTAGCTCATAGACAAGGAAGGACCAACAATTTTCTTGTGCATGAAAAGAAAATCAACAACACCACTTACTACGCCAACAAAAATATTTTTTGCATGGATTTGCTAGCTCTAAGAAACCCTAGCAATATGGAAATCCAGACGCTTAAAGTTTTTATGAATTTGCTTGGGAACCTCTGGTAAAGGCCGGCTTCCTCTTCTAATCTACTTGTAATCTAATACTATTCTACTTGTAGAAAAGAAGCTATTCTAATGGCTAATTTAATTTAATCTATCATTACAAGGAGGGGTGGAAAGAGATTTAAGGGATAGAAAGGGTTTAACGGTGCAAAGAAAGAAAATAAAATTGGGGCGATATGCCAAAAGACTAGCGATCAACGAACTCTCTCATCGACATTCAACCCATTCTTTAGACATGAAAACACCAAGGTTTGTGGCTGAGGTTGACTCAACTTACTTGTGTGAAATCATTTAATGCATAGAACTTTAAACATACATCGTCATGCCTTGTGACTTTTAGACATGTACAAGCAACTCACTTCCATCCAAGGGCCATTGTAATGTCCCTTTTTCTGAATGATCATCCAGCGGAGTTCACTAGCCTATTTTTTATTCCCATAGGTTAAGTTGGGAGTCATAAGGGAATAATTTGATTAATTAAATGTTAAATAATCCTAAGCCATTTTTGGGTTATTTATATTTAATTAATTAGCTGAGTTTTTTTATTTGTAAAAAGTGACTTTATAATAAGTTATTGGGAAATTATAAAATAAGTCACTTTTGAGAAGGAAAAAATAAACTAAAATAAAAAGAAGAAAAAAAAAAGAATCTAGAAGTGAAGCTTTGTCGGCCAAAAGGAGGATTCACTTGTGGCTTTCAAAAGAGGTGAAGGCAAATCATTTTCACATCCTCGATTTGTTATTTGCTATTGGATTTTGTAATGTCCCCTTTCTCTAGACAGAGTTAGTCTATCATGGCGTTCTCGTAGGTTGACTAATTTGGTTAGGGAACCATGGTTGGATAGGCCTTGGATGGGTTATTAGTTGTGTGGATGTTGGTTTGGGTTCAGTTGGTGTAATTGGCACTTTCAGTGATGGTTTGGGTGTTTTGGTCGGATTTGCTATTTTTAGTAAATCGGGAAATGGTGCCGTTTCAGGATTCTCATATGTGGAATGGATTCGTCTCGTCGAGACCTTTCTGGCGAGCTATAGAACTTTGGATTCTGAGTTCATCTTGGCGTTTATTTTAATGTTCGAAGTATATTAATATTTATTTGTTGGGGACGTTATAAATATTAATGCAAGTGACATATATTGAAGTTATATTTTAAAAGGTCACTTAGAGGACTTGGGTGCCCATCTCTAGGAAAATAAAAGTGTTTTTAAATAAATATTTTCCCTCTCAAATGGAACGCCCCCCTTGGAGAACAAATAAAAGGTGAAAAAATGAGTTTCATTCTTATGCTTGATATTGCGAAAATATGCTTTTTGGCTCTGCTAGGGTTTTGAGAGGGTTTTGAAGAGATTCGAACCCAGGTGGCTTTTGGAGATGAAAACCTCCATTAGTGATAGCATTCTACAGGGGTGAAATACCGTCCAAAGGTGCTTTTGAGGCAAATACATACCAGTGTTTGCAAGTGTGCTTCAGGAGTGTTGTTTTGATAGGACTTGAAGGAGCAAAATGGACATATTTGATGAGAAGTTTGGTTGCAGCTGTGATTGATACCAAAGGGACAGATTTCATTGTGAAGAGAGTTTACTAGCAGCTGTATTATATTTCTTTGCTGGCCGTACTTTCCATTTGCCTGGCCATACCATCCCTAAGGGAAATTTGCTGCATTCGTGGGACTATTTAGCCTTCATTCCAGGCGTATTGAGCAGATTAGAGTGTGCAAAAGATATCAGAGGATTTGCAGACCTGTTTGGAGCATTATCTTGCTGTGTACTCATCCTAGGCCGTACCATCTTGCCTAGAGGTGACGTGGGGGCTATTGGGCTTCAATCTTTCATTGTTTGGGTTGATATGGCTCACAGAATGGGCGTCTAGGGTCTCTTAATGCATTGTAATCTTTTGTATGCCAAATACTTTCATTGTATTGGAGATTTGTGGTGTTCATCACTACTCGGTTGCTGATCCGACTACAACATATGTATGAAGTTGCAAATCTTGACATGGGTATGCGATAGTAATTCATTAAATGCTATTTTATGATCTGGGTCTTACATATTTTCCTCATATCTATTGTACTTTTTCTGGGTTTCACTTGCATGCTATATTCTCTATGTATTCTGGCAAGAAAACAAACACATCTTAAGAAAATTGAAACCCCTCCTGCATCTTTTGTCTAGTTTGAAAGAACACTTTTAAAATTTTTAAGAGTAACACTATTAAGATCTTAAAAAGAACCAAGAGGTACGGCACATTACAGTGGTATTAGAGCACAACTCTTTCTGCCATCCTGTGAGGTCGGATTCAGACATACAGGTGAAAAAATGAGATATGCAGCCTGGTACATAGATATTATCTCAGACGGAACAGATCACGGATTGATATATAGGTTCCATAGATAGATCCTTTTGATACAGATATAGAGGTGATAGCTGCAGAGAAACATCCTGTAGTGATTTAAAGTGAAGAGGAACCCATCACAGAAAACATGGGTGACAGAGAGAATGAAGAACGTAGTTGCGAGATATTCCGAGCTCATTGGCTAGGGGATAGCGGGATTACTCGGATGAATGAGACGATGCGAGATTCACAAACAAAACTTGTTCATATCCTTGCCCGGTTAATACCTTGTGATGCTAGGAACAATAGGGACAACAACAACAATAATAATCATGAAAGAAATAGGAATAACAATGGGGACAGGAAATGAGTAAACAATGGTGGTGATAGGAACAGAGACAGGGATAATGAGGGTAAAGCCTCAGTTCATAACTGGGGAGCTACCTAGTTCATAGCTGGTGACAGACCTGGTATACCAGTCTTTGCACCTAGGAACAATGTTTCTGAGCGGGAGGCTACATAGGTTGAATTTCAGGATGAGATTTGGAGAGACTGGCAGGCTTCCAGTGAGGAGTTCAGGGCAGAGATGACTTTCAGAGAGTACTCGAATCTCTGGATGAAACACAGGCCCAGAGGGGGTAATAGACAACATAATCAGGAGCTCCAAAAGAAAGTCAGTAAGATGAATTTGCCCTATGTTGATGGTTTTGGTAAAACCACCACTAGAGCATGGGTCCAAAAATTGGATAGCTATTTACAGATCAGCCCTATGCCAAAAGCAGATGCTATAACTTAAGTAGCCTTACACTTAGAGGGCAGCGCTCATAAATGGTGGAGTAATGGTAAGGTAACCTTGGGCCATGACCAGATCACGTCTTATGTTGAGTTCACTACCAGATTAATAGACAGGTTCGATAAGAAAGATCCGGAGTTGCAGTTTAAGGAGTTAGCTCAATGTAGACAAGTTGGCTCAGTGGATTCCTATATCTCGGAGTTTCAGGACCTATCTGTTATGGTCTCTGATGTTTTAGAGCACAGGTTGATGATGCCGTTTATTGACGGGCTATCAGATCCTTTGCGTGGTTGGTTTAAGGGTGTAGATCCATCATCATTACAGGAGGCCATGAAGAAGGCCCGTGACATGGAGTCCTCGGCATGGAGGAGCAAATTTCAGTCCAAAGGATTCATACACAAGAAAGATAAAGACAAGAAGCACTTTCAGAGGGAATCCAGACAGCAGCCTAAGAGTTATTCCAAGTTGGATAGTGATCAGTTGAACGACCTTAGGAGGAAGAAACTCTATTTTCATTGTTGAGAGCCTTGGGATCCTAAGCACAAGTGTGCTGCCCAAGGAAAAGCCAAACAGTTGGAGTATTTTTCAGCAGATGAGTCCGTTGAGTTAGAGCCACATTTAGATCAACATTCAGAAGCCAACGACTCAGGTATAGATGATTCATCTGAGGCATCAGATATAGAGGAGCAGACAACCCTATCTATAGCACATCTCTCCAGTATGCAAAGAGAGGGCTCATTCAGGATGAGAGTACTTGGTGGGCAGCGAGTGATTACTCTATTAGACACAGGGGCTACTCACAATTTCATAGACGAGGGCTTGGTTGCTAAGAGAGGACTCAAGACTGAAGAATTCGAAGGGTTTAAGGTGAGAGTAGCAGATGGATTTGTTCTCACATGTACCAGGAGAATACCCAATCTAACCATTCTGCTGAATGATTACACTTGTCAGTCTGATTTCTATGTGGTTAGCATAGGTGAGATGGATGTTGTTTTGGGCATGCGTTGGTTGCATGACATTGGGGAGTTCACTCTCAATTTGTGGACAATGGAAATGAAGTTTGAGGTGAATGGGAGACGACATGTGCTTAGCGGAATTTTAGATGGTGGATTGAGGGTGGTTTCACTCAAAAGGATGGAGCGGTTGATATGACATGATTAGGTTCAGTGGGCAGCAGAGGTGATGGTGATGCTTGCAACTACAGATCAACAAAAGCATGCGTATCCTCCTGAGATTCAGGCTTTATTGACTAAACACACCAAAGTGTTTAGTGATATTCGCCCTGATAAGGATATTGAGCATGTCATAGAGATCGAGGAGGGTGCTAAACTTGTGATCACCACACCATACAGGCACCTGAAGAGGTATAAGGATGAGATTGAGAAGGCTATCAAAGAGCTTCTCGAAATGGGGCACATAAGGCCGAGTAAGAGTCCATTTGCTTCTTCTGTGGTCCTGGTAAAGAAGGATGGAACTCTTAGGATGTGCATAGACTACAGAGAGTTGAATAAGAAGACCATCAAAAACAGGTACCCCATACCCCGCATTGATGAGCTCATAGATTAATTGCACTGGGCATGCTACTTTTCAAAGATAGATTTGAGATCCGATTACCACCAGATACGGGTCAAGGAGGAAGATGTTGAGAAGACAACATTCAGATGCCATTATGGGTATTTCGAGTTTCTGGCTATGCCTTTCGGTTTAACCAATGCACCGGCCACTTTTCAGTCCTGTATGAATAGGGTGTTTAGAGAGCAGCTATGGAGGTTTGTGTTGATATTTTTTGATGACATATTGATATACAACAGGACTTGTGAGGAACATTTGAAACACATTGACATTGTCTTGAGCATTCTTGAGCGTGAGTCATTATATGCCAAGATGTCGAAGTGTGAGTTTGGGATGACCAAGTTGTTGTACTTAGGTCACATTATCAGTGCTGGTAGTGTTAAGGTGGACTCGGAAAAGATTCCGGCAATCATTGACTGGCCACCATCAAAGAGTCTCTCGCAGCTCTAAGGGATTCCTTGGTCTTTGTAGATATTACCGCCGTTTCGTGAGGGGTTTTTCACAGTCAACTGTGCCCCTTACAGACTTGACTCGGAAGGATGCATTCAGTTGGTCAGGTTGTGCACAGGAGTGTTTTGACAGGTTTAAGGAGTTGATGAGTACCTGTCCTGTGTTGGCCATTCCAGATTTCAGCAGGCCTTTTGAGTTACAGTGTGATGCCTCAGGGGAAGGCATTGGTGCGGTATTAATGCAGGATAAACACCCTAGAGCATTCAAGAGTAGGAAGTTGAGGGGTGTGGAGAAGAGCTACATTATTTATGACAAGGAGATGTTAGCCATCATGCATGCGTTGGCTAAGTTCAGATAGTACCTGGTTGGGAGTAAGTTTGTGGTAAAAATGGATCATAACAGTCTGAAACATTTCCTTGGACAAAAGGACCTGAATGATAGGTAGCAGAAGTGGGTAAACAAACTTCAAGCCTATGACTTTGACATTGTCTACGTCAAAGGAAAGAAAAAATCCAGGAGACCACATTTGTGTGCAGTGGGTGCTATTACAGAGGATTGGAGAGAGATGATATCTGCAGAGTATGTCAAGGGCAAATGGGCTATCGGGATCATAGATGGCACTATTAGGGATGACAGATACATAGTGGTAAATGACTTGATCATTTACAAAGATAGGATTCTTCTAGTTCCAGGATCAGAGATGAAACAAAAGGTTTTGAGAGCATTCTAGGACTTGCCTATGGCTGGACAACCTGGTTACTTCAAAACATACAGGCAGGTGAGAGCGTTTCACTTGGAAGGGCCTCAAAACTGAAGTGTTGAAATATGTGAGAGAGTGCCCGACACGTTAGCAGAATAAGCAGGAGCACTCTTTTCCAGGTGGATTACTGCAGCCCTTGCCCATTCCTAAGAGGAAGTGGAATAGTATCTCTATGGACTTTATCACAGGTTTACCAAAAGTCTAAGACAGGGATTGTATCTTTGTGGTGGTGAATAGATTGACGAAATTTGCACACTTTTTTGCCATTCCAACCACCTACAGTGCAGCTCAGGTTGCAGAGTTGTTTTTTAGAGAGGTATTCTATCTTCATGGGTTGCCGCATAGCATTGTAAGTGATAGGGACAACAGGTTCCTAAGTAATTTTTGGCTGGAGCTTCTTAGGTTGACAGGGATAGAGCTCACCCCCAGTACAAGCTACCACCTGTAGACAGATGGCCAGATAGAGATAGTTAATAAATGGGTGGAAGGATACCTCCGAAATTATGTAGCAGGGCAGCAAAAGCCATGGGTAAAGTGGCTTTATATGGGTGAATATTGTTATAACACCACTTATCACATGTCCATTCAGATGTCACCGTTTATGGCACTATATGGGTACGATGCACTGAGCTTTGTGGATTTGTTGTTTGGTGATAGCAGAGTACCTAAGGCCAAAGACCTTCTGTAGGAGAGTCAGGATATTATGAGGTCTTTGAAGGAAAATATTCAGAAGGCTCAGAATCAACAGAAACAGTATGCAGATCAACATAGGACTGAGCGATCATTTGAAGTTGGTGACATGGTGTATTTGATGCTGCAGCCCTACAGGTAGTCTACTCTCAAGAAGAGTGGAGTAGAGAAATTTAAGCCACGTTACTATGGACCTTTCAGGATGTCCAAGAAAGTTGGGGAAGTGGCTTACGAGTTAGATTTGCCGGCAGGTAGAAGGGTACATAATGTGTTTCATGTATCTCGCCTCAAGAAGGCGCTTGGGCACAATGTGACACCTTCTGCAGAGTTGCCTCCTCTGGATGAAGATGGGAAGTTGATTTTAGTACCCGAGGCTATTATTGATACCAGAGAATGTACCTTGCGGAGGAGGATCATCAGAGAGTATATGGTCAAATGGAAAAACCTGCCAGTTGAGGATGCTACTTGGGAGAGCGAGCAGATTTTATCGCATCCTGATTTGAGATTGCTTGAGGCAAGTGATCTTAGGGAGGGCGGACTGTAATGTCCCCTTTCTCTAGACAGAGTTAGTCTATCATGAGGTTCCTGTAGGCTGACTAAATTGGTTAGGGAACCATGGTTGGATAGGCCTTGGATTGGTTAATCAGTTGTGTGGAGGTTGGTTTTGGGTTCAGTTGGTGTAATTGGCACTTTCAGTGATGGTTTGGGTGTTTTGGTCGGATTTGCTATTTTTAGTAAATTAGGAAATGGTGCCTTTCGGGATTCTCAGATGTGGAATGGATTCGTCTTGTCGAGACCCTTTCGGCTAGCTATAGAACTTTGGATTCCGAGTTCATCTTGGCGTTTATTTTAAAGTCCGAAGGATATTAATATTTATTTGTCGGGGACTTTATAAATATTAATGCAAGTGACATATATTGAAGTTATATTTTAAAAGGTCACTTAGAGGACTTAGACGCCCATCTCTAGGAAAAGAAAAGTGTTTTTAAATAAATATCTCCCTCTGAAATGGAATGCCCCTCTTGGAGAACAAATAAAAGGTGAAAAAGTGAGTTTCATTCTTATGCTTGATATTGTGAAAATTGCTTTTTGGCTCTACTAGGGTTTTGAGAGGGTTTTGAAGAGATTCGAACCCAGGTGGCTTTTGGAGACGAAAACCTCCATTAGTGACAGCATTCTACAGGCGTGAAATACCGTCCAAAGGTGCTTTTGAGGCAAATACATACTAGTGTTTGCAAGTGTGCTTCAGGAGTGTTATTTTGATAGGATTTGAAGGAGCAAAATGGACATATCTGATGAGAAGTTTGGTTGCAGCTGTGATTGATATCGAGGGGACAGATTTCAGTGTGAAGAGAGTTTACTAGCAGTTGTATTATATTTCTTTGCTGGCCATACTTTCCATCTGCCTGGCAGTACCATCCCTAAGGGAAATTTGCTGCATTCATGGGACTATTTAGCCTTCATTCCAGGCGTATAGAGCAGATTAGAGTGTGCAGAAATTATCAGAGGATTTGCAGACCTGTTTGGAGCATTATCTTGCTATGTGTACTCATCCTAGGCCGTACCATCTTGCCTAGAGGTGACGTGGGAGCTAGTGGGCTTCAATCTTTCATTGTTTGGGTTGATATGGCTCATAGAATGGGCGTCTAGGGTCTCTTAATGCATTGTAATCTTCTGTATGCCAAATACTTTCATTGTATTGGAGATTTGTGGTGCTCATACTACCTAGTTGCTGATCTGGCTACGACATATGTATGAAGTTGCAAATCTTGACATGGGTATGTGATAGTAATTCATTATATGCTATTTTATGATATGGGTCTTTCATATTTTGCTCATATCTATTGTACTTTTTCTGGGTTTCACTTGCATGCTATATTCTCTATGTATTTTGGCAAGAAAACAAACACATCTCAAGAAAACTGAAACCCCTTCTGCATCTTCTGTCTAGTTTGAAAGAACACTTAAATTTTTTAAAAATAACACTATTAAGATCTTAAAAAGAACCAACAGGTACGGCACATTACAGATTTTTTCTTGTGAGCTACAACTACAGGTTCAGCCTATTCCTAGGAAGAAAACTCTTGGAATTTTGGTGGATTGGACGAAACCCCAATTCCATCCCTTGGTGGATTCATTTCAGAATTCACATTATGCTTCATTGGACAATTTTGGAGAGATAATTGGACTTCAAAGATATATTTTCGCAGGTTGATATTGAAGGAGGTTTATTGCCAAATTTATGAAGATTTGTACACAGATATAAATTTGGTATTTGCAGGGTTTATGGAGGAGTTTAATGTAGAAATTCATTGAAGAATTTATGAATGTTGATGGAGGATTTTTAGAGGGTTTATGTTAAACCCTAGCACTGGATTTTGGAGGGTTTTGTGAGGACAGCGCTTGGTAATGGTTACTATTTACCCTAGCCGCAGCCTTTATCAATGGATAATATCTTATACAATGGATGGCATATTGTTAAGGAGGTGACATGGTATGTTGAAAAAGTCATCGCTCAAGTCTAAAATCTACCGCCAACAGTTGGAGTCTCATTTGTTTACAAGGGACATGAAGGTTTAAGTGTTAGCCGATTAAGTACCAGCTACAGTGAATTATTATATTATATGCTGTCTCTCTTGCATTCAGAACAGTTGTTTGGAGGTGATACACCTGATCACAGCATATTGAGCATTTATTGGGAAGTCATAAACCTGATCGCAGCATTCTGGGCATCACTGGATGGTCATTACAACTGATCGCAGCATACTTGACATTCATGCTATTGCTTGCAGCATTGTAAGAGGATCCACCATCATCATATAGGCTGGGCGGAATAGGGCAGTCTGATATACAGAGTTTCCTACTCAGCGAACAGCAGTTACGAGACAAATACAAACAAATTCAGTACAGTGCAACAGCAATAATTTCATCTGTTCATGATCAGCTCCAACTGAAGCATTCTTCCTCTATGTATTGGTATGTTCATTTGATGTAATCTGATTTTCAGAGTATTCTGAGCATAAACAGCAGTTTATGTATTCAAATCTTTAATTGGAATCCCTCTATTCTATCATTCCAACTGAATGTCAAATTGCCATACATTAATATCAGATTTTGGGTATATTTCTTAGTGGCATATGCATGCAATATGTTTGTGAAAATGTCCATATGTTGTGATACTGAATTTGCATAAGAAAATGCCACAAACCATCATTCAAACAAGCCACAAAACTTAGAAAACTCAGTTATACCAGCAAGCATGCAAAGTGTTTGACAAAATGCATAGTTCCACAGAGTTTCCTGACGGGGACGGGTCTCGGGGACGGGGGGACAAAGGGTCTAAGTTTGGGGATGGCGGGGGGACGGCGGCGGGGGGGCGGTGCTGATATACATATGGTACTTGAATAACTAGTTATAAAAAGATGTTTAAGAATAACATTTCAAATGGCAAATTAGTAAACTAGCAAAATTGCAAATACTAACATTTTAAATACTTGAATACTATTAGTCTATTACTAAAAGACAAATGAAATTGTCGAATTTGACAAATGAAATTGTCGAATTTGAGATTTCTTAGTTTCTATTATATCAAAAACGGAAAATATAACATGTCACATCATAATATCATAATCATATCAATGTATCATAAAGTCTTAAAGATGGTTACAATGAGTAGCATATGATGATATCAAAATAAGTACAAACTACAAAATGCAAAAATCAAAATGTAGTGAAGGGAGGCCTCTAATCGTCCCCAAACTCCTCATCACTCGAACTATTGGAATCCTCGCGGTCAAGCTTTGCCAAACTAATACCAACCAGCCCTGCATCTAAAGCCGAAACTGAAGCATCCTCATCAATCTGTGCTGGCTCCTCTGGCTCTACATCCCATCGTGCTGCTGGACTCTCTTTGTACACAAGTGTTTTGCGGTCAATGAGACGCAAAACACTATGTACAGCCACAAGCTTCTCTGCTCTCCTAGAGGTAAGTCTGTTCCTCTTAAGAGAGTGGATGAAGCTATATGTAGACCAGTTCCTCTCAGCAGCTGAAGAACTAGAAACCTGAGATAACAATCGGATGGCTAGAGTGGTAGTCAAAGATCCCGATCCATGGCAAGTCCACCACAAAATTGGGTCATCCTGCGCCATAGTTACCATATCCATCTTGGCCACATTTGAATAACCCCTAAGAGTGGCAAATTTGCTCCAATCAGTGCGAATCATGCTGGCATCTACATCATCATACATCCTCTCAATGCACCTGAAGAACCCCGCCTTCACCTCCGGATCCTGTATTGGTGTCACTCTACCAAGCCTAGTCAAGTACCACTTAGGATTAAGTGCATAAGCTGCATGTGCAAGGGAGTGTTGAGCTTCTCCCATCTCCTGTGAATGATTGGTTGAATGTGCTCATGGTAGAATGCCAATGTGGGGTACCTCTGTTGCACAACAGCCCTCATCTGATCAAGCATAGAATCGATGCACTCATACACCTCTCCAAGGTTAGATCCATCCGCATCCCCATACCTGATTACCTGGAAAACTGGTGTAATGATGGCGACAATATATTTTGCATCAGCCCAGAACACATCATTCTTCACCGTATCCTTCACCCTCAAACCCTGCTCTGTCTTAGACTCGGCCCACCTACTCCATTCTGCTGTCATAATCATGAGTTGTAGTGCCTCTTGCAATTGAATCATTCTCTCCAAGAGAATGAAATAGGAAGCATATCTCGTATTAGTAGGTTTCAGGAACTCCTTAGCGAAGGTCCTGAAGAGTGCATGTGATGTGTGGTGGTTGCAGATAAACATCTGCACATCTCTCACATCATTTACCACTTCTCTAATCCAACCAATCTTCCCCATGTCCTTGAGTGCATTGTTCATGGCACGCACACAATATGGAGTCCACCAAATATGCCTATAAGCTGCCTCAACAAGTCTCTTTGCAGCTTTGCACACATGTGCTGCATCTGTCACTACTTGGACCACATTTTGTGGCCCAACCTCCTCAATAGCCTCCTTGAGGACCTCAAACTGAAAATGAGCATCTTTGCAGTGCCCTGAACAATCAACTGCCTTAAGAAAATATGGGCCCTCAGTACATGTAACCATGATATTAATGAGTGGTCGCTGTCTAATGTCCGTCCACCCATCCATGACTATGCTGCATCCTGTCTTGACCCAACACTCCTTCATCTTCTCCATCAACAAATTGATCTTGGAATAGTTCTTATCCAAGATCGTGGTCCTCAATTTCGTCTCACCTGGTGCCACATGTGATGGTCCTGTCCTTGCCACCATCGATATCATCTCCTTAAAATAATAAGGAGATTGTGCAACATGAAATGGGATGCCATTGGCAAAGAAGAACTTGCCAATGGCATCATCTGTGTCATCCTTGAGCTGCACTTTAAACAAATCTGCTATGGGGTTACTTTGAGTTTGCAATTTCCGTTTCCCCCTCCCCTCTCCTACATAGGCACTGGAAGAAGAAACTGGTGTCCCTCCTACTCTCGTCTGCAA
Source organism: Cunninghamia lanceolata (assembly GCA_027924645.1). Classification (NCBI taxonomy): domain Eukaryota; kingdom Viridiplantae; phylum Streptophyta; class Pinopsida; order Cupressales; family Cupressaceae; genus Cunninghamia; species Cunninghamia lanceolata. The sequence goes on along the minus strand of BSBN01000671.1, from coordinate 6,207,192 downwards.
AGTATGGCTAGAACTCTGTGGCTGGCTATGCTAAAGATGCGCCCTATGGTGCAAAGTAGTATGCACAGGTGCAGCTGTAGTATCATCAGGAAGACCCCATAACTTATTTATTTCAACTTTGTATTTGATGTTTCGCGGTGTTCCTAAAAAAGAACATATGTCTACACCTTTTCCTCTAATGAAAAGAAGGTGTGCATTAACTCTAGTGATGCTCCCAAACCACTCTAGAGCACAAAAGTTGCACTTCCACCTCCTTGTGCCACCAGATGGTAACCCTTCCCTGTTTAGTAGTTTTGTTGCAAATTGTTTGAGAGGGGATTTGCGATCAAAAGGACCCATAGCATACGGTGCCAGTAGTGCAGAAGGGCACTCAAAACTAGTTGCTTCACTTGCCATGGAACTAGTATTGGCTTCAAGCTCAACCCCATGGTCACTCCCCTCAGCCTCAGGAGCATATTCACTTCCACTATCAGGATCACTATGAGAGCTCATTATGATACTGTAATAATGAATAAACAAATAAATTCTATAAGTGAAATTTGATGTTAAAAATAAAAGTTAAAACTTAAATCTTGATGGAAAGATGAAAAAAAATTTAAAAAATAATGGGCATTGAAATGAAAATCAAAACATGAATATGCATTTGCAGCCATGGCTGCAAATGCATATTCATGTTTTGATTTTCATTTCAATGCCCATTGTAAGATTCAACATGAAAAACTAAAACGAAGAACTTAGAAAAAAAAACAAAAGAAAAAATGAAAAAACTTCAAAAAACAGTCATAAAAACTTACCTTGTGCTTGAAAAATCCTTCACACTTGGTGTAGAATGCTCCTCCTCTTCTTCTTCTTTCTCCTTCTCACCCCTCTTGCACTTGCAACACCTCAAACTCACTCTTTCACCCACTCTTCTCACTAGTTTTCCTCTTCTTCACCTAGCTGTTGCAAAACATGAAATGGCATATTGAGCAAATAAAATGAATAATGAAAGTTTAATGAGAGTTTTTAGCTTTTAAAATGGTCAAACACCTCCTTAGGGTTCGGACTTGGGCTCTAAGTCCAAGGCAAAACCAAAAAAAAAAAAAAAACACTTTTCGCTGCCCCCAGCACGAGGGACGTCCAGAGGTCCCCAAGACGCTCGAGGGGGCGGCCCGTAGTACCCAAAGTCTCTGTGAAGTTTCCGGCATACTGGCGGCGGTGGGGGGACTGCGGGGGGACGTCTCGCGGGCGTCCCCAAGTCTCAGAAATGTCCGGGACGGGGGGACGGGTAGTTTTAGGGGGGGGACGGGTCCCCGTGGAACACTGACAAAATGTCAAGACACTAAAAATTAGAAAATTTAGGGGTTTGAAGGAAATATAAGATAGGGGTTCTTACAGCCATAAGCAAGCAAACACAAAGCATACATGAAATTAAAACTAGAGGACACTCTTTGGATTGAGATATATCAAACAAAGCCAAAAGTAGCATTTCTACTTATTAAGAGTCAAAAAATATTTACAAAGGGATTCTTCCCATATTTACACAAGCTATAGGATATCCACATTGTGTAATGGCAATGAAGGGGACCCAAGAAAATTTACAAAGAATAGAGAAAGAAAGAGAGAGGAAGGATAGATGGTGGAGGGGCTGGAACATTTGGTTGATAATCTATTTAAGATGCCGAATCTATGGGTGAGATGATGCACACAAGAATGGTTAGAAGTTCAGCCACTCTATTTAGAACCATGATGGCTTTTGCTAGTTGGATGTGTCATCAACGAATGTCACATAGAAGGAGCCCGTAGAATCCAACAGGGAATGAGTCTTAGATTGTCATGTCCTCATAATAATATAATTATATATATTGATAAATATCAAATATTAAATATCATTATATATATAATAATAATATAAATATATAATATTATATTATAATATAATATTATATATATAATTAAATACAATAAATAATATATTATATAAATATAAATCTTATTATGAATTAATTATTATATTATTATTATAAATATGATAATAATATAAATTTAAATATTATTATATATTATAAATATATAAATATTAATATAAATATAATAAATATATATATTTAATCTCATATAAGAGATAAAGTAGCTAATATATGCCACATAGGATATAAAGTAATAAAGGTAATATATATATATATAAATTCAAATTGGCCCTTATTAACAAGTAATGAGCGATTCCTATTAATAAAGGGGCAGCAACTTAATAAACACTATTACTAATAATTATGAGATACGATTAATAATGCACACATTTAACATTTTAAGAGGTACGATTAATATCTGGTAAAAACAGCGATTCATAAAAGGGTATGACGTATAGAAGATACGTCACCCTTCACAAGGGAACATATAATATTTAAGAGTCTTCATTGCTCCATAGGGAGGATGGAATGGGGAGTACTAAGAATATATCAGGAATCAAACACAGAAACATATAACAATATATCTGATTTAATATGCATATCAGCAGAGTGTAGTACAGCAGCATCGTACCATTCATCATATTCAATACATATATCAGCAAGAATATTAACAGCAGAGAATCATAAGAAAGCAACGCACTCTTCATCATTCATACAATTGCATATAGATCGAACCAACAGTAAATAAGCATCTCAAATAATTCTGCCATTATAAAGGAGTTAAATCACTCAGCAACAATCAATAAATTAAAGTTGAAATTGTGTGCAAGGTTGTGAAAATTTTGGCTTGCTAGAAGGGGACATTACAAGTGGTACAGAGCCATCATCCTGTGTATACTTTGTGTTCATGCTTCATACTTGTTTTGGATACTTGTGACTTATGCACTCATGTAAATACTTTGTACTACGTGAAGCTGCGTACTTGAGCTACTTGCTTGTCTACTTGAGCTACTTGCCTACTTGCTTGAGCTACTTGATTGTCTACTTGAGGTACTTGCCTACTTGCTTGAGCTACTTGCTTGTCTACTTAAGCTACTCGCCTACTTGCTTGAGCTACTCGCCTACTTTCTTGAGCTACTTGCTTGTCTACTTGAGCTACTTGCCTACTTGCTTGAGTTACTTGCTTGTCTACTTGAACTACTTGCCTACTTGCTTGAGCTAGTTGCTTGCTTGATTGAGCTATCGACCTGCCATCTTGTAAGGGAATTTGATGCAAACCTACTCAAGAAGGTACAACACACGCAACAACAACAGCGACATGGAAATGATCAACGAAATGAGAGCCTTTATGGAAGCAACCACTAAGGCAATGATGGAACAAACTCAAGCAGTCACGCAACAAACAAAACTATTAATGGAGCAAAACGCAAAGTCAAATGAAGTCCTTCAAAATACTATACAAAATATGGAAACCATGATGAATAGTTTCAAGGATCAAGCTTCAAATGAAAGGGAGGTAATATCCAACCAAGCGGAAAATGGAAACTCTTCAACAAGCGCAAGGATTCCAATACCACCCTTCCTACCTAACGAAGAAAATCCAACAATGGAAAACAACGCCTCCCAAAGCATGAGCACAGAAGACATGATGAGAGCTTATGCCAACTTAGAGCCCGAACTAAGAAGAATGGTATCCTTTACCGAATATAGCAATTCAAAAAGGAATGAGTTAACAAGAAGAGAGAAAAGACTTGCTAACAAGGACTTGAAGCAAAAAGCCAACAAAATCAATTTACCTCATTTTGATGGAACACATAAGTTGTCACCTCATGCATGGTTGCAAAAACTAAATGACTATTTTTTTGTTAACCCCATGACGGAGAAAGATGCCCTTCAATTCGCCATCCTACATCTAGAAGGCTTGGCCTACGATTGGTGGCATCACGGGAAGCACACTTTGGGTCATGAAAACATTACATCTTATGAAGAATTTTCTAAAAGATTCCTTATGAAATTTGATAGGAGACATCCCCAACAAGACTTCAAGGATCTAACCCTATTAAGACAAAGAGGAACAGTAGATGAATATGTGAATGAATTTGAGAAAATAGCTCTACGAGTCCCCGGAATGGAAAATGAAAGACTCACTTTCTTATTTGTTCAAGGATTGGATGAAAAACTAAGAGGATTAGTGGGGGCACTTAGACCCACTACACTTGATGATGCCATAGAAATGGCAACACAATTAGAGCAAAGCAAACTCTCTCTACACAAGGAGAGTTTTCCCAAAGAGTTTACTTCAAAGGGTAAACCTTTCAGAAGGGAAAACGGACACGAAAAACCATATCTTTCTTACCATGACCGAGGAGCTTAGAAAAAAGGGCCTCTGTTTTGATTGTAAGAAAGAATGGAAGAAAGGGCATATTTGTGGAAGAGAGGAAAGGATATGTTACAAATGCAAGGAAGTATGGGAACCGGGGCATAAATGTGGAAAACGAGCTCAAGCGCAGATTATAAAAGTCATATCAAACCCGGACATACAAGAGGAGAATGAATTAAGTGCAAGTAAAAGAAGGAAAGAAAATTGATTCAAGGACCAAGCACCCAAAAGAAAATATCGAGGGAAGCATAATAGCAAATAAGAAAGAGGATACTCAGATGGGAGTATAATATGTTACCTATATTTGTAAGTAAATAATGATGTGATTTTGATTACACTATTCTACATATACCTTCGCTATGATGGAGAAGAAGAAACAAAGGAAACACCGCGAGGGCCCTCTTCTAGGTATGCCACCCGGGGGGGGACGTAATGAGCCCACATGGGCCAGAGGGGTTCTGCCTTCAGTATGAAGGGTACTGTCTCTGGGCTTAGGGAGTGGCTACCAGGACACCTTAGTAATCTCTCTCCTAGCATGGCATATGTAGAGAGGGCAATCATGAGAATAACGGACTTCATATGAATGTTATGCGCCACACGAGTCCGAGGCGATCTATTATGAATGGCATGCGCCACATTAGATCGAAGGTACCTTATATGAATGGCATGCGCCACATAAGGTAAGAACAAATGGCTGACTTCATATGAATGGCATGCGCCACATGAGTTTGAGGCGATCTATCATGAATGGCATGTGCCACGTTAGATCGAAGGTACCTTATATGAATGGCATGCGCCACATAAGGTAAGAACAAATAGCGAACTTCATATGAATGGCATGCGCCACATGAGTTCGAGGCGATCTATTATGAATGGCATGCGCCACATTAGATCGAAAGGACCTTATATGAATGGCATGTGCCACATAAGGACTATGACACTCCATATGAATGGCATGCGTCACATGGAGACTAGGGAGGGATGGTTTATCCACCCTGAGACCTAGGAAAAATCAGTATATCCTTCAAAGAGATATTAGGGAAGTATAGAACATAAAAAGTTAATTTCATTAATCACAAAAACACATGAATCAAATTCATTTCTATATTAGACCAATTCTTCCAAGAGTCTCTTTGAGTTCTTCTCTTGATACTAAGTTATATTATGAGCCCATAACCCACAAATTCCCAGGATCATTCTTCATAATCATCTATAACACTTATATTTCATCAATCACATCACTATTCAAACAAGAGTTTACCAAATCTTCTTTAATCATAAATTTTCTGTCCATGACATCATATAATCAATCACACACATAACTATTCGCAATTTTGAGATCAATAACACATCACAAGGTAAAACTACAAGATGACAAGTACAAGGCCGAATCTTGTAATCAAAGAATCTCAATACTCTCAAATCATCCCATCGTTGTTATTCAAAACATCAAACAAATTCCCATCGTTGTTATTCAAAACATCAAACAAATGCTCTTTTGATCACAAATTCTCTTTCATGGAATCACAATCAATTTCTCTTCACTCAAGCGTGTTCATTTTAAATCAAAGCCATAAATTCGTCTCAACGCATCGGAAGATAGACGATTAAAGTGCAAGGTGATGAAAGAACTCGTGATTGCTTGAGGACAAGCAATCTTGAGTGGGGAGGGCTGTCATGTCCTCATAATAATATAATTATATATATTGATAAATATCAAATATTAACTATCATTATATATATAATAATAATATAAATATATAATATTATATATATATATATATATATATATATATTTTTTGATCAGTAAGATGTGGGATTGGGCCCATTCCCTATATAGATAACAAATAAAAATAAAGAGCACAGCTTCAGACCCTCGAGAGGGGAGCACCTAAGATAATGAGCAAGCTTATGAAAGTAAAAGGAACGGAAAGCTAAGCACTCTAGAGAAAAACAATCCAAATCAAAACCCCTGGGAATGTCACATAGAAGGAGCCCGTAGAATCCAACAGGGAATGAGTCTTAGATTGTCATGTCCTCATAATAATATAATTATATATATATATCAAATATTAAATATCATTATATATATAATAATAATATAAATATATAATATTATATTATATATATTATTAAATACAATAAATAATATATTATATAAATATAAATCTTATTATGAATTAATTATTATATTATTATTATAAATATGATAATAATATAAATATAAATATTATTATAATTATTATATATTATATAAATATTAATATAAATATAATAAATATATATATTTAATCTCATATAAGAGATAAAGTAGCTAATATATGCTACGTAGGATATAAAGTAATAAAGGTAATATATATATATTCAAATTGGCCCTCATTAACAAGTAATGAGCGATTCCTATTAATAAAGGGGCAGCAACTTAATAAACACTATTACTAATAATTATGAGATATGATTAATAATGCACATATTTAACATTTTAAGAGGTACGAGTAATATCTGGTAAAAACAGCGATTCATAAAAGGGTATGACGTATAGAAGATACGTCACCCTTCACAAGGGAACATATAATATTTAAGAGTCTTCATTGCTCCATAGGGAGGATGGAATGGGGAGTATTAAGAATATATCAGGAATCGAACACAGAAACATATAACAATATATCTGATTTAATATGCATATCAGCAGAGAGTAGTACAGCAGCATCGTACCATTCATCATATTCAGTACATATATCAGCAAGAATACTAACAGCAGAGAATCATAAGAAGCAACGCACCCTTCACCATTCATATAATTGCATATAGATCGAACCAACAGCAAATAAGCATCTCAAATAATTCTGCCATTATAAAGGAATTAAATCACTCAGCAGCAATCAATAAATTAAAGTTGAAATTGTGTGCAAGGTTGTGAAAATTTTGGCTTGCTAGAAGGGGACATTACATAGATGTCCATGGAGGCACAAGAGGGAGCTGGTGCAATGATAGGCTCTTGGGGCCGTTAAAGCGTGTGCTAGATATGAATTTGGATAAACGACTTTAGACTTTGCTTTGCTTTCTTGGACAATCACAAGAACTCGATAGAATTGGAAACATGTTGATGTTAAAAGAACCTCAACTTTTTGCAAGAGAATATTGAGGATGTGCCCGACTAGATACAACACAAAGACTTTGGACGGCCTCAGGCAGTTGGATGTGTTGAGTTCAATGGTTGACAAGAAATAGAAATGCTAGTGTGATAGGAAATCACAAAATCTTCTGTTGAAGGGAAGAACGGATAAGGCAAAGTAGGGTGGGGCCCACATGTACTTCATTGATAGAGAGAAAGGCTCTTTGCATTGTTGGATTTTATGATGGACAGTTGACGGGAAAGCAAGATGTCAAGTCAACAAGATCACTTGAAAAGTCCCGCCAAAGGAAAGAAAAGTTCTACCAAAGTTCAAATAGAAGAACTTCGCTCACTTATTTGTCTTGTCAACCACAGATAAGGAGCTCCACAATGGTTGAAAGGAAGTGAAGGTGGAGATCTATGAGAGGAAAAAATGGACCTCTCAAACAAAATTGGAAGGAAAAGATCACCTTGGAGAAAACACAAGGGAGTGTGATTGAAATGCACTACAAGACCCATAGAGGCATTATAAAAATCTGTACATTTGTGGATTAGTGGCATGAGGAGCAGTAGGTCAGTCCTGGAGTTTTATTTCCATTAGAGGGTTCTGCCAGTTGTATGTTGTGTTGCAATTGTGTGTGTGCATGATTGTTATTTTTTTGTATTTGGTTAGTATTCTAAGTATTTCTTTAGGTTGCATGCACATGCTGTTTTTGTTCATCTTGAGATAATTGGTAGAGTACTCCTTAATTAAATCAATTTGTTGATGTGTTGGATTGTGGCATAGTCACCCCAATTTATGGATCAAGTGGTATCAGAGTGGGCTCTTTCCTTTTGACTAGAGGGAAGTAGTTTCAGCATGGTTATATCCTTGTGATTGAGATTTTCTAACAGCCCTGTGCAGTTTGTTTTCCAGTTGCTCTTGAAGTGTAGGGTTGTGGCTTTTAGAGGACAGCCATGGGAAAAGCAAAGTAGAGCAAAGTAGAAAAGTTGGAGGGAGAGAATTAGAAGTTGCATTTATTGGAAAATGAGAAAGAGGTATTGCAAGTGCTTCTGGAGAGTCATGGAGACTTCCTTTTGGCCTCTTTGGGAGTATTGCAAGAAGAGTTGCAAGAAAAGAAAAACATGTTGGCCAAGTTGCAAGATAGTGATGAAGATATGGAGATGAAAGGAAGACCCTCTATGTGTGATGCACAAATTCATTCAAAGGCATGCATAGCTAAGACTTCATCAAATTCTCTTTATTCCCATTAAGGATCCTTTGGTAGTTTTGAGAGTCACACTAAGGGATTTGGTTCAAGGATGTCAACAAAGATGGGGTGTGCTGGACAAGAGATTGGAAAAGATGGCCAAGGCATGGTCAGTCCCATACAGGTTGTTTAGAGACCTCAACATACATGTTTGGGGGTTTCTTGGTGGTGTCCATGAGGTTGGGGATTGTTCCAAAAGTGCAGCGTTCAAAGGAGCTTGCAAGGATCATGAGCCCAAGACACCATATGTTGGAAATCAGTCCGTCCAAGGTATAAGAACTATTTCTTTTGTTAAAGCTAAGGATGCTTGTTGTCCCTAGTTGATGTGCTGGTTGCTAAGGAGGAGAAGATAGCTCAAGAAAGTAAGAAGGCGACTCCAAAGAGAAGATGACAATAGCTCCAAGAAGAAGTGGGTTGTGGAAAGACTCTCCATAGAAAAAAGGGCAAGAATATGCCAAGGGGCAGCCCAAGGAGTCCAAAGACAACAAGGTGTGTAAAAGTTGTTTGTTGTTGCAAAAAGAGAGGGCATATAACTAAGAATCGTTGGGTAGGACATCCATGTGCATTTTGTGGTTTGCATAACCATAGATTGACTATTTGTTGGAAGAAGAGCAAGGGTGCCAATAGGGAGCCAAGGAACTCCAAGGAGGAACTGTCCAAAGGGTTGGACAATGGTATTTACACTCATTTTAGAAAGAGTAGGCATGGGTAAGAGACATGTTGTAACCTTCATCCACAATTCCATCCAAATAATGCAAGAAGGGATTGTGACCCAAAAATCAAGGAAGAGGAGATTGCCAAGTGGAAGCAAGACCATTGGAAGAACAACCCACAATGAGGGAGCAGTCCAAAGAGGATTTCTCATCTTCAATAGAAGAAAATAGTGGTAAGAAAACCTTACTTCAAGTTTTGGTAGAAGGTTTCTATTGGTTGTAGCTGCAAGCTAATAGTTTAAGCCTATTAGGATATTAATAGTATATTAGAATAATATGTAATAATGTAATAGTGTAGCTCCTATTACACTTGTCTATTAGCATCGTTTGTTTGTAATTGCCATCATTAAGACCTCTGTAACTCTTGTCTATGGTTAGACATTCTTCAGTAATATAGGACTGCCATCTTTCCTTGAGATTGACATGCCTCTTCTCTCATCTCATTCTTCTGCCCATACTAACAAATCCTCCATTAGTTGTGTTTCGAGTATTAGAATGAAAAGGGAACTAATTCCATTGTCGCAAGAAAAGTATGGAGTAACATTAGGCCAAGTGTGGAGCTATGGTATGAGCAACCTGTTAATAGTGCAAAGGTGAACAAGTTTGCTCCCTATATTTCCTACAAAAAATATTGTTTGCTGTTTTATGTTTTTAAGAAGTTGCTGCAGGGCTTCTTAAGCTGGTTTCAGTGGGACACCAGTATTTTTGTGAGCATTTGATGCACACTCATGGACCTAGATGTTCTTTTGAGGTGGTAGGATAGTTTGTAGACTATGTGGCTCCCAGAAGGGGGTATGGACAATGCTCGTGGTGAGTGAATCTTTGTATATGCTGCTGCTTTTGTTGTCATTATGGATTGCCTTAAGCTTGTTGGGCACTTGATACTTTGTGCTCTCTTTTCAATTGCATAACACCCAAGTTGGGCAAGCATTTTGGAGAGTGTTTATTCTCGCATTTTTTTGTTGCAACTAGCAAGTTTTGAAACCCTATGTTGAAAGGTGAATTTTTTTTTTTACTTAGTGTGTTGGTGCAGATTTCTAGATACCCCATGCGAAGGGCAAATTGGAGTCCCATGAGAGGCAGAAAGTAGTCATGAAGTGTTATAGCTAGTGTTGTCCTCAAATTTTGATCAGAGCAATTTTAAACTTCTGAGTTCACCAAGTTGAAACATGTTGGTTGAATCATCTTCTGAAAGGTTATACAAGTACGTTAAATCATCTTCCAAAGTCCTTTGTAATCTGAACGTGATTGAGTCGAATTTTGGGATTTCAAAGCAAAATTGTTAATGTGAAATAGTCTTGGTTGTAGGTGATCTAGGAAAAAATGCAATCGTTTTAAGTTGTTGAAAAATGTTTGAGTCGAGTTGTAAAAGTTGTGTGCTAAGTTTGTCATTCTATTGATATTGCAGGAATTTTAAATACTTGTACATCATAAAAATTAGCGGTATGTGTGGTCTTTTGTCTTGCTTGTACATTTTGAAAAATTTGACATTTCAGTGTAAATCAGCTGGGAATTGGACTAATCTTGCAGTTCAGCAGCCGCTGCCAAGTGGCTTGACCACCCTGAAAGCTTGATAGAGTGTAAATTTGAGGTTAGGTGAAAATTCTTGTGATGTGGTCAAACCTTGTTGCAATGCTGTTAACTTAGTCTTGCTGTTTATATATGCTACATGTATGTATAAGGTGAGATGGATGCATATGTGAAGTTTGGAAGGATGTATACATATACATGTGTAAATAAATGTAGACATCAACATAATAGACTCGTAAATACAAAATATTTTAAAATTTTGCAATCCAAGACATCATTTAGGAAGGTCATGATGAATATCTCTTGAAGAATTACTAAAGATAACACAAATGGACATTCTAAGAACTTCTAAATTATATCTCATGGTATGGGACAACATTTGTTTTGAGTATTTTGAACTGGTGAAATTTTAAGAGCAATGTAAGTACTTTGAAATTTGAATCACAATGTTTGTTTATTGATTGAGCTATTGTTTGCTGATTTATGGAATGCTTTCAGGCTTGGTTTGAAACTGGTGTAGGTGGCTCTGTTGGCGTGCTTTCTGGTGGGTCAGAAGATATGGATGGTTCGGAAAATTATATCAGTGAAGAATGCTTGTCAGATCTTGCATCTGATCCTCAGGATAGAACACAAGTAACATATTTGTACATCCAAATGGAGTATTGTCCCAGGTATTCATATTTCTTTATGTTTAACACTATATCTATGCATGAAATGTCAACCTTTGTGTAATTACAAATAGGTTCCTTATTGGAAAGTATTTGCAAATATATACCTTGAGGAAAAGATCTTTCTAGAGCTGATTATTCATGAACAATGGGGAATGACCTGATATCACTGATCTATTTAATCTGCCATGATTCCAAATGACCTCAAATACTTCTCTGATGAAGAGGATAAATGTAAAGAAAATTAATTCGCTTTTGAGATTGCAAATGCAAGTGGCCCAAAAGATACAAGAACATCTCATAGTTGTATCATTTATTGCTTGTGTTATGGAGCAGAAAGGTGTGTGCAAAAATTAAAAGCACATTGACAAGTTAAATTAGCAGGTTATTCTTTTTACCGGGTCACAAAGAAGAGAACTGATTATCTCTGTAAGTTTTCAGTTTCTAGTGTTTAGAGGCTTTTTTCATTAATTTTTTTTCAAACAGTTTGGCATTATTTGAAACTTATTTTTGATTGAAATCAATTTCTCTCATTACCTCTGTTTGTACTTTTTGGTCTAATTCTATTTCTCTGTTACCTCAATTTGTGCTTTTTGATTGAATTCTAAACCTGTCTTCTGTATGGGGGTTTATGTTTCTTAGTCTCCAACAACTACGATAGTATTCCTTGGACTGTTGGCTAGCTGCTTGTGTTTGTTTCTGACATGATTGGAATTAGCTTATTATGATTTGATCAACTAGCTGGCTTCAGGGCATGGTTGTTTTTATCTACCACATTCTATTAAACTTTGTGCTTTTCTTGGACTGAAGAGTTCTACATGGTATTGCTTTTGCCTTGTTAGAATTGCTTAAAGGCAATCTTTGAATTTCTCTTTTATCAGATGCTTAATTCTTTATGTATTCCCTTTTGGGATTTAAATTTACTTAACATTTTTGAACTTTGAGAGGTTGGTTCATTTGTTTTTTTGGTTTTCCCAAAGTGGAACTTGCCATTTGTGTTATGCCTAAATTTTAGGAGCTTATTCTTTTCCGTTTCATTAAAATGACCTTGTGTAGGAGTATGAATCTTACCTTCTCCATAACTATCAAGTATCAATGTTTCTCCGAGTTTCTGGGATGGGGGGATGGGAAGATGGGGGACAGGTTTTTGGGGATGGCAAAATTTTTCCCAAATTTCAGGGACGACAGGGGGCAGTAGGGGGATGGCTATATATAATATATATTAATATATAATAATATGTATAATTTTATAAATTTAAATATATCTCCATTTACTAATATTTAAACCTGACAAGATATTTAAATACACCATATATTTCTTTCTAACCATATATTTTATAAACTTAAATATGCTGAAATATAATTTTATACATCTTTCATCGATTTTACCCCGTCACCACACCCTAAGCTTCACATATCCTTTTGTCACAATAATGTCTCTCCGTAGCTTGATCAAATGAATCACTTGACAACGCATCATTTATTGTTGAGACCCGGATGATCGAATTTTTTCGGATAGGCACTCAACCAATCGACTGGCACTCCAACTTCAATGAATACATCTGTAACAATGAACATGGCTTGTCCATCCACATTACCTCATTTCCCCATAGATCGAACACAACTCCATTAGAGTAATGATACGATCTAGTCGTGCAATGCGAAGCTTTGAAGTCATGAAGGTTGCTAGTTGCCATTTTTTTTCAGTTGTGGGTTTTATTTTTAGTCGTAATTACACATGGAAAAATCGTGGTATTTGTAGTTGTGTTGTGGACATTTGAGCAAGGTTTTTTTTGAAGATCGCAGAGTCATTTGCCAAGGTTGCCAGTTAGATTTAGAGTAACTATGTTTGTTTGTAGGGGACGTCAGGACATCCCCAGGATGGCTTGGCGATCCCTTGGAGTACCTATACAAGGGATGTGCCTAGGGGGCATTCCTCTTGTAGAGGGATGTCCCATTTTTTTTGCAAAACGGCAGGGTCCCTGTGTCCCCGTTTTGGGAAACACCTGAAAAACAAGGGGGATGCGCTCTCGGGGTACACTAATAACTATCCAGTCTTATTCATGATTAGATTATCAGAGACTATTGGCATATTAATAGTTTTGAAATCTACATACATACGCTATGAATAGTGCATTTCTTCCAATCTCATACCAAGCATCCATTACTGAACACTATTATACTAGTAGTTAAATAACATGTTGATGGTGATTTATAGTATCATGGAAACTAAACATTTTGTGGCGCAGTATTCAAATATTGTTATTGTCAAATATCTAACTATGGCTAAAGTGAGAAAAATAATCAGTGATTTTGTAGAAGTGTGGTTTAAAGATGCTTGTTGACACAGATTTTAATCCTTGAGAACACTAAGGTTTTTTACCTTCCAGTTTAGTGGTGCACAATACATTATTTGCAAAACTTAATCTAAAGTTTATGAGAAAATAAGTTTGAGAAGCACTAAAAATTGAAATTTACTGTGTTTAAAAATTAAAATGCTTTGAAGTACATTTCTAAATCTAAAGCTTGTGTTGCTGTACAAAAATGACAGAAATTGAAATTTGCAGAACTGAGAATCCCAAAGAAGTTCACAGGAAGATGAACTTTCTTGTGTCCAGCAAATTAATTTGAATAAGAGCAAACTTCACAACTATACTCATAGCATAGCATGTGTGCATAAATTTGAAGCTAGTGAATTCTTCACCCATGGATTAGTGAAACTGTATAACACATCACTCCATGCACTTGGAAATAGAACAAAACCATTTGGAGAGAAATAACTTCAGCAAATAAATTTATTGGTGAAATGAAAAGAATAGTATTTTCTAGGAATGAGACTACAATGAGCAAAATTTGTTTGAAAAACCTACCCCATTACATGTCATGCGGAGAACTATTTATAGAAAATCAAGTTGTGCCTCGCCCTTCCAATTTTCCAATGGTATTTCATTTTGGTAGGGCAATGGAGTTTGAATTATGTAACATGACAAACTCCTTGATTTTCATCTTAAATTAAGTTCTGCAACTTTTATAAAAACATAGTTGAATTTAGTTGTACGGGAGCAACATTTTGCACATTTAGCTAGCAAAAAGCTTATTTTTCTTCCATGCTCTTCCTTCATGCTTTGTTGTTCTTAGGTTGGTGAAAACCACCCAACTCTTGTTGATTGAAGGATAGCTCTGCCAAGGTTACCAGAAAACAATTAAATTCTGAGTGAGATATGGCCTATTTGTTATTCATGTTCTCCTCTCCTTTTGTGGTTTGTGGATGGTAAAACAAAGGCTTAGTGTTTTAAAAGATCAAAATTGAATGAGGAGAAAAGATTATAGATTTTTTTAAGAGATCATGGCTTTTGCCTTGGATAGACTAACTCTAGAGAAAAGGATACAGATTGTTTAAGAACTCATAGCATTCACCTTGGACTGGCTTAAGAGCTCACAACTTTCCCTATGGATAGGATGAATCTAGATAGTGGTGAAGACAAGTCAACAAACAAAAAGATTATAGATTTTTTTAAGAGATCATGGATTTTGCCTTGGATAGACTAACTCTAGAGAAAAGAATACAGATTGTTTAAGAACTCATGGCATTCACCTTGGAATGGCTTAAGAGCTCACAACTTTCCCCATGGATAGGATGAATCTAGATAGTGGTGAAGACAAGTCAGCAAACAAATAACAGCGAGTTTCAAGATTTGTTACTGGATAGATGACAAACTAATGGATCAAATTCATCAACTTAAAATCTTCCAGTATTAAAGACATGATATTTCTACACTCCATATAATGAATAAGATTTTTTTTAGAAAAAAATGTGTAAAGCTTTTTTGCATTGACGTTTTGGATCACACTCCGTGATCCATCATTAGGAAGAGGATAAAAATGATACACAATTGTAGGGTTGAGGGACATCACCCCTTGTGGGAGTCTGGGGGCGGAACCCCTTGGGGATGAGGGGTGGTGCCCCTTGTAGGGATCTAGCGGGGTTGAGGGGCAACACCCCTTGTGGGGTTCAGGGGGCAGTGCACTTGGTGCATTCCCTGTCGCGGTGTAGGGCAGGGTTGAGGGGCGGAGCCCTTGCTACCAAGACCAAATAAAGGCATTTGAGACCACATGGATCTGCCTAGGGCATCTTTCATAATTTTATCACTATATTTTCAACTTTACTCCAGTACAAAGTACTCACTATTTCTAACCAAATATTCATTCTTCCAATGCCTTCTCTCAGTGCATTTTGTCACGTGGATACCAAAGATGTCTTCTATTGGGTGAAATGAGATCATAAAATGTCAAAAAATAAAAATTGCAGGGGTTTTTTGTATTTTCATGCTAGGCGAGTCCATGCCTGAAACTCGTGAGTCACCTTGAAAAACTTGGCCGAGTCTCAAGAAAAACTCGTTGAGTACTTGGCAAGGCTCGTCCAAGACTCGGCTTGTGAGTCATGTCGACTCAGTGCGGCGAACAAAGAGACTCACGAGTCTTGGCGAGACCACTGAGTACTTGGCGAGTCTTCAAACTATGATTTCAATTGCTGTAAGTTAGTAATTTCAGAAATAATTTATTAGTAGTTTTAGTTCATCTTTGTTTGTAAATCTGGATGCTATTTCTGTCAGATAGCATTGCATTTGATATTGTAAGGATCCTGGAAGGTTTACCGCTAGATCCCTTTGCATCTGCATTTCTTATTAAACTCGTTTTGTCATTGATTAGGTTTGCATGGTTATCTACTAGTTTGGCATTGATCAGACCTGCTTGTTATCTACCTGTGGCTTTGAGCATAATTGCATATTATCCACCAGTTTGGCACTTATCAAGTCGGCTATGCCGCTTGTTTACTTTTCCAGTATTGCATTCATTTAGATAGTATTCCCAAAACACTGTATGTTCACCTTGCACACATCGAGATCTGGGTGATCAGAAAGTGCAATTGCTTGCATTTGCTTTATTAAAATATTGTAAAAATTTTAGAAAATTAGTTGGGGATATTAGATTTCATGTTTGTATTTGATCATGGTTGAAATGGAGGTACCAAAGTTTTTTTTATTTCTTAGGACGAGGTCTTGAACAATGGTTGATTTATGAAATGGGGTTATGATTGTGGGTTAGGATGAAAATGAAATTGAAGAATTGGGATAAAATTGTTCATAGAATGAATGCACAGAGTTTGAGAGGATTGGATTGCATACACTTCAATGCGTGCATGCTTGTATTTATTATGGAATAGGGAAGTTACATTGGTCATTGTAACTTACCTTTTAGACATAACTAATGTGGTGTTACCACATCATTAACATAAGAAATAATGTCTTCGTGTTCAAAGTGTAATCTAGCATTATGTTTAGTGGTCTAACATTATATTATAGCTAATAAAGATATGAATGGGTGAATAATGAAATATAATCAATGCAAGAAATGACATGATGTATGGAATTGTACAATACCATGGAGGATAAGGATGGTAAACTAAAATTGAAACCAAACTTAATATTATTGTTTTTTAACTACTTGTCATTTAAGCCTTTAGTGAGGTCCTTCAATCCACACCCAAAAATATAAATTGACAAGCCTAGACTATTTAGATCTTTTAATGCTTTCCTAACAAACGAGATTTTTTACATAGTCCACTTTAAGCCTTGCAAATTGGCATCATAGAGATGCGAAAATTAAATTATCTTATCAAATTACACCAAAATATTACCTTCCTTTTAATCATTTAGCATTTAAAATCTCCCAAATGTTTCTTAATAGAAAATATGCAATTTTAGTTTACCACCCTAATCCTCTTGATAAACTGGCATGCTTTTCACACAGATTCAACTCTAAGCTTTGAGACACACAATTATATGATACACCATGATATCAGGAAGGGAAAGTTTTTGTTTCTTAAAGAATTGTGGTTTCTTTCAAAAGCACTATGGGAAAACTTGGAAACAACAATGCTAAAAGTGTATTTGGAAACAACAATGCTAAAAAGTTAGTAATACTAGATTAAATAGTTTTATAAATGGTATTTGGATACTGGTTGTGATTTTGGATCCCTATATGAAATGTTCAGTTGTAGGCATTTCATCAAGGAGAACAATGTAAGTAATGGGAGTCGATAAAATGTCTGTTTTTTACCTTTTCCGAGTACATATTGAGAGGGTTCATAAGTCAAAATTTTACAGCAGTTTTGTTCTTTGAAATGTTTTTGAAGGACCTTGCGTCAAGTTTTTGATTCCTACACCGGTACTACTGATAAGGAGCTCACCTGGTATATGTTTCGACAAATTGTGGAAGGATTAGCTCACATTCATGGGCAAGGCATCATCCATCGGGATTTGACACCAAACAACATTTTTTTTGATGCTCGCAATGACATTAAGATAGGCGATTTTGGACTTGGTACGTTTTAGATGTTATAATTTATTAAGTGGTTGCTGCAGATTAATACTCTATAAATTCTCAAAATGCATAGCTCCACCTTGTAGCCTGTTTCCAATTTACTAGATCTAGTACTAATTTTATTTTCCAATTTTTCTGTTCTGGGTGTGTTGTGCATGCTATCTAATAAGCTGTATATATAATTCATTCTCAACGCTTGACTTATCCTTTAGGCTGGAAAAATAACTTTCCCCTTAGAGTAAACTGTCCATAGGAGCACATTTAGATAGCGCCTTCATAAATCACGATCTTTATAAGGGAGACAATTGAGCAAGAAGTCATCCGTCTTCCTTATTCTTAGACTGTTCAACTTGAGTTGCAATCTAAATTTGTTCAACCATATTGCAATAATGAAACATCTGATTTCCAACTGTAGACCAAACGCATCTAAATCCACAAATAGGAACTTGTGATGTATGTTTTCACAATGGACAATATCCAGAACCCATCTGTTGTCACAGCTGCAACTAGCTGCAGTCCAAAAGCTGTCAGAGACCTAAGAGAGCTTGATATCATGGTGAATATGAATGGACATGCTGTAGAAACATAGCACTATAAGCAAACATAATAGAGAGCAACACATAATTTAAGCAACATTGAAGGTGTTATAGCAATAACAAAGTACTGCAAAGATAGAAAGCCCGCACGGTTGAACACGTGGGAGCTTCCCTCCAAATCTAAGCCATCAACATACATACAATGAAGGCTGATTGGTAACCACCCAATGACCTACACTGACAAAAAATAATGATGGTTGTACACTAACACACTATAGGCTTTGGCTATAGTACAATGGCTTCATTCCAAGCTTAAAATTATTTTGGTTTTGTGGCTGACTTACTGTAAAATGCCAGGCCGTGACTTACATAAGCTTAAAATGTCAACTTTTTAGGATGCTATCTAGGACACCAAAAAGTACTTATTTCATTTCATTTAGGAGAGTTGAGAGAAATGATAAATACACATACATGTTGCGAATTCTAATGAATGGTCTTCGGCAAATGTCTTGGTATAGGAAAACATACTACCATATGTACCTGACTAGATGGAAAACATTCTCACCTTACAATTTACTCCATAAACATATATTGCCATAAACTCGTCAATCAAACTATACTACATATCACAATCTAATGATGCACGACATGTCAAATACCCACAAATTTAAAATTATTTCAAAGGAGGTTAGACTGCCATCTATCACATTATTTAAATAAGTAATCCATAGTGACAATGAACTTCATGGTTAGGATTAATAATTATAATCGCAATTTTGTGATTAAAATTTTATAATAATTGACTGCAATTTAAACATGTTTAGTAATCACATATTTGCTCATATACAAATGTTTTAATTGACCATAGGCTTGTGATATAGGTTACTCAAATAAGTTATGAATAAATTGTCTGAAAATGATATTCCAAGAGACATTTTATCCACAATACTGCCATAGAAAGAATACTTCTTGATGCTTGCTATGGATGGGTGTAAAACATTCCTGGTGCTTTAGTCTTGTTCAAAATAAAAACAACTGCTGCTCATGCTATAATCTCCTGAAACAAAATGGTTTAACCTCCTATTTGAAATGTTGAAACTTTATTGGTCAAAGGGTTTTAAGCTTCACTATTATTAAATTATACATTTCCATTCCAAGCAATAAGTTCCTTAAAGCATCTTTTCCATGCTAGAAATGTTATTTTGTGTAGAACATCATTTCAGGTCTTGTTTGTGTAATCCTGCACTTAATCATACTGTGACAAAGATACAGTTACAAGAAGAATGGGCTATTATGGGAATATATCATTAATTTTTTTGTAGGACTTTTTATTGTAGACTCAAAGCATTATTTAATGAAATTTTCATAATTAAAAGTGTAATTTTTCATTGTAATTCAGCAAAATTTTCCAATCTGGAGCAGATGGACCGTGAATTTTTTCTTGCTTCTGAGATGAATGGAGATTCAATTGATGGAACTGGGAAAGTAGGAACTTACTTCTACACTGCACCTGAAATTGAGCAGGCTTGGCCTCACATTGACGAGAAGGTTGTACATCTGTTGAATCCAGAATCATATTTAATCAATTAAATGTGGTATCATAAATAATTACTTTCATTTGAAGCTTTTCAGGAGATATTCTTACATCATTTTTAATAATGTCAATTTTCTTAAAAACTGACAATTCACTGGGTTACAAGATATGAGTGTAATTGTTTTGAGAAATATTTTTTGTGAGATAATGGAATTTTGAGACCAATGACTTCCAGTGGCAAAGTTTTTTCTGCCTAAGTTTGAAAATAAATGCATTGATAAAATGTGGCATCACATAATTACTATGAAAACCATAGGTGGAAGATAACCAAAAAAGATTGATAATTTCAAAACTTAGGTTATGAATAAAGTCCTCAAATACGATGCATAAGATACTTACTGAAATGCTTGGAAAACGGTCCTAGAAAATGAAAACCATTTGCCTTTAAATACATAGTTAAAAATAAAGACAGAATTAAAAATGAATATCATGCATTTAGCTTAGTTACCATCCCATGTAGAGTGGTTAGCTCACCAACCATCTTGCTTGGAAATGGTTGGCTTATCAATCATACATTGAATTTGGGTGTCATAAAATGCCTTTTTCAAGATGGGTTGGCTCGTTATCATTTGCCATTCATTGAACACAAGAATGACCAACCATACTTTTGTGATTGATTAGTTTAATTGCTTCAAAATTGTGATAATGGAGTTCTTGAAGGAGGGGATGTGGGGATGTTTAGGGAATTTTGTGGGGGGCACGTGGGTACTAAAAAATATAAGTTCTTTTTTAATTTATATGACTATCTACTAATGAGGTAATCAATCTGAATAAATTTAATATAGAAGATTCCTTATACATTATCATACAATAGAATATAGTAAAATGTAAATATAGTGAATTGTACTTATAATTTCTTATTCTTATCATTAGAGTTAAGTTGATAATTCAAAACTACACGAAGAATATAATACAATGAAGCATGATATTGTAATGCCCCAACTTTTACATTAGGACATTAATAGACAAAACACGAGCCAACAAATTTTTCGCATTTCTATTGGGACAAACACACACCACAATGTTACACTTGCACACAGGATGTTGTCGAAATTGAACAAAATCATGACCATAGTTCGCATACTCGGACTCGACAAAAACTCGGCAGATCCAAAATTTGCCCTCGACAAAAAACTTGGCAACTTAAAAATTACTTAAATTTCTTAAAAAACACTTTTTTTGTTGCAAAACTCAATGACAAAATGTATCCAATGAGTCCATAAATGAGTACAAAAGTGTTTTCTGTTAGATTTGATTCATTTGAATACAAATTGAACACATAATTGCATCATCATGCAGAATCCTGATATAATAGTTAGCTGCCAACTATTATGAATTTATGATGATTGCCTTTGAAAATCATCATCATAATTCATAAATTGCATATGACAACATTTTACATCTTCCTTTTCCCTAATCTAGTGAAAAATTGGGGAGAGGTTCTAATCCTTGCACTCGGTTGTGGCTCCTTGCTTGGCCTAGAAGGTTGTGCTTGTGGTTTCGACTCCACCTCCATCTTTGGTGCAGAGTAGGGGATAGGTTCAACATTGACTTTATTGATCTTTGGACTGATCAAGTATGGTTTGGACTGCCCTCTCTCTCTCTCACACTTGTCTTCAATGCTTGGGAAAGATAACACAACATGGTTTGAATGCATGGACCACTTGCCAACCTTCCAAGACACCTGAGACCACATTAATATGATTGGATAACACTAATGAAACTCACCAAGAAACTTGGTCACTTGTCTTTCCTATCATTCCTTCACAACTAGCCCTATTTGCTTGTAGCCCTTGGAATAGGGTTTTTGAGGCATAACTTGCAGACTTCATGACAAACCCATGAACGAATTAGCTTTTTGGATACCCATTAGGCTTCTACACAACATATCAAACATGCAACACAGGTTTCTTTGGGACGTGCCTCACAAATTGACTGTACCTGCTGCTCTTAGGCCTAATTAGGCCTCTTTTAGAAGGCAACTGTAAGACAAACTTGCTCCCAACTCCCCAAACCTACTCCAGGGCATCAATAGGGTTGAAAATGGTCTGAATATGCTGGTTTCAGGTTTCTTGAGTTATCTCAAGTCACTCATGCATCAACTCACCACTCTATCAAGGCTAGAAGCCCTAATACATGAAGATATTAGGCTTCAATGGTTTCAACAGTCACTCCAAACCAATCCCCTGCTCCTGCAATGAAAACCCAAATGAAATACAATCTAACTAAATCCATTCCACCCATTTTGAGGATCTAATATAGGTGGAATGGGTCAAAACCCATCGGGCTGCTCAAAACCCTTAAACCCTAGGGTTTAAGACCAATTTCAGGAAAAACGGCTATAAAATGCTTCAAGCACAATAAAAATCCTTCCAACCTGATGCGAATCAAAGGTAACTTAGCTCCTTACAAGATTTTAGTCATTAGAAGTCATGACAGTCATGTACGGAAACGTACAGGATGTTGAAACAACAGAAAAATAGAAAAAGATGCAGAAACTGGAAAATCTTTGTATTTCTTCACTCCAAACTTCATCCTCTGCCTCCCTCGACATGTATGAGGCATAAATAACATGCATACAATAAAACTCCACGTTCTCCATTACTCTCTCTTTGTGGAAAATCCAAAAAGGAAGGCTTAAAACATCCTGTCACTAAAACTACTCCAAATAGAAGGCCTAATATTAGGCAATATTGAAGATCCTCATCCTCCACTACATGAAAATGCCTCTAATGAGCTTTATTACATCAGTTAAGTGGGAAAATTCCACCTAGGCTCTTTGTTAAAACCAAAAATTCAAAATTTGTCTTGATGTCTTGGTGCCCTTGCACCAATCTTGCTGCTAGATGGCAATGACTCCTCCTTTGCCTCATCAATGTCATCCAATGACAATCTAGTAGCTCCTACTTCTGCTGCAACCACATCCTCCATTGCTTGCCTCTCAAAATCAAGAATCTTGTCTACAATAAACAATGGGGTCTCCTCATCTTGCCTTGTCCAATCGCTCTAAGGATCAATGCTATCTAAATCAATGACCTCCTCTGATTTGTCCACCTTTCTTATGTGAAGCTGAAAGTTGTATTATACAAAGGCCGGGTCATTGAGGTGTTTTTGAGTTAACTTATTATGCTTATTCATGTGAATGGCCTCAAACAAAATTCAATTGTGCTAATAACTAGAAGTGCTACAAGGTCGAGACAAAATTTTGGGGGCCAATCTTGAAGATTTGGGGTATTTCCACCCTAATCTTCCCATCAAGAACCTACAAAATAAGATATTCAAGAGTTAGTAAGCAAACCATATTTTATCAATAGTTGTAAATTTGAAATTTGCAACTTGTAACTTGTAAGATGCATGTAAAGACTCCAATTTTTGTTACTTGGTGATTGAGTGTTTCTTCCTTGGATAGCTAGTGGCAAAGAAAAGAGCTTCCCCCTACTATTGTAATTTTTCAAGTCCTTAATAATGAGGTCTCTCTCCTCAACCTCGGGTGTCATCCTCTCAATGCATTTCGAGAGGCCCTCCATAACCTCCCCATTAGGATTTGTGAAGCTATCTGAATAGAAAAAAGTGGGGTTGAGGAAGTACCCCGCTGCATGAATGGGTTGGTGGAGTTGATTGTTCCACTTCTGATCAATGATCTCCCAAATGGGATCAAATTTGAGTCTATCCCTCTTGTAATAGTTTTGGATGGACTCTTTGGCCCTATCCATGGCCTCATAAATGTACCTACCCCATTAGGTTTTGATCCCCATCTATCAAGCACAGAACTCTAACCAAGGGCTTCGACACCTACAAATACAAATAAATTAAAGTTACAAAGTTACAATAAAAGTAAATACTTTTAAAGTTTAAAAATAAAAGATTCAATTTGAATTTTAAATCAAATCTTTAAGGTTACCTTGACGATCTCTATAGCTCTAGGGGCAAAGATATTATCAAAGACAATCCTTGTGATCCACTCTTCTTTAGGCTTCTTTGCATATGATGAGCAGCCATGCTTGACTCACTGACATTTGTTTCAAAGAAGTCCACACACCAATAATGCTTTGCAACGTTAGGAAGTTTGTTGCAAACCTTGTGACACTTGATCGCACCATCTCTTTCCCTTTGGTGTGATCTCTCATCAATCTAAGCACCCAAGGGTGATTATAAATATTATTTGTTATGTTTCTTGCATCTTCTACAATCGGTCTCACCCAATCGATTTTGCTTATGTCCTCCAAAAGAAGGTCAAGGCAATGTGTTGTGGAAGTGGCCTAAAAGAATGACAAATGCTTCTCCTAGGCAATCTCTTAGTTGCCACATATGCTTCTGCATTGTTAGTTATAATTTGAACTACATTCTCTATGCTCACCTCTAAGACAACTTCCTCCAACATTAGATTCAAAGTTTTTGCATTTTTGACTTTGTTAGAGGCATTAACTGACTTCAAAAAAATTACCTCACCATTTGAAGCTGTCAAAAAGTTGATGAGCGTGTGGTTCTTTCCACTCATCTGAATGAATAGTGCATCCAACTTTTGCCATGTTTTTTTGTTCTTCCACAATTAACTTTGGATCTTCACCAATTATCCACGAGCAACTTTCCACTTAGGTCTCTTGGAGAGGGTGCCTTGTAGCCTTTTCTTGCAACTTCCAATGTAGTTACCAAATTCTACTAGTACAGGCCCTTCGCCACATTGAAGGGAAGGTCGTTGTAATACCAAAAGCTGGCATGCCTTATCTGCTTTTCGGTACATCTCCTTGAATTCAACCTTGTACCTTCCACACGATGGTTGTGCTCCAGGTATGTTTCCAGGTACAAAAAGCTATGTGGTGTCCATGTGGGTGCTATAATCGAAGTAGATGAGGTGGATGCAGTTCGTATGTGAGGACCATGAACGAAGCCCACTATGCCTTGGAATGGGGTATCTTCATCCGTTTTTGCTTGCATATGAGGAGCATGAGCACTAGCTATGGATGCCACTATGGTTGCTTTTGTCTTCTCCCTTTGTAGTTTTTCTCGTTTTATCTGTTAGGTGTTATTGTTATATGGCTTGGCATCACGAGTAATTCTTGCAAGATGGTGTGAGGCAATTGATCCTCCATAATACTGGTTCTGGCATCTCATGCAAATGACTGTCCTTGGTGTTGGTCCCTATACGACATATTTCCAAGCGGGGTCTCTAAAATAACCCTCCCTATTCTGCGTTTTATATATTCTGATCTGGGTCTAGTTTTTTCTCATTGTTTGAAGGGTTTTCTGTAGTTTAGTTGTAACTTGCTTGCGTTTTGATGTTGTTTCCATAACATAACACACATGCATGCATATATTTTGTAAAATACACAAAATGGAAAAAACCCAGTAGCTCTATTTCATTTCAAAAGCATTATAAAGCACAAATATGCAATACCCACATGGAGAAATGACAAAGTACGGTATATCTCACATACCCATTAGCTGTAGCAAAGAGTACAAAGCTGGAAATTGACAGTACAACAGCTAAGATGAGACTAATAACAGATCAGACTAATAACTCCAGTCCAGCAAGATATAGCAAGTATAAGAAGAGTTTTGACCCTTTTGAGGGCCTCACAAGGTCACCAAAGTCCCACGTGGCTGCTTGGTTTAGTTGGGATGGCCTGCTGTGGTAAATAACAGCTCCAAACACAATACAATATGCCTCTGTTTGCTGCTAATAACTCTGTTTCAGTCCACTAATGAACATCGCCTAGCTGAGAGATAGATTTAATACAAACATTCACCAAATTCCTGAAAAATCCCTCCCAATGGCACGGCCAGCTAGCTGAGATGGGACAACCCTCTTGGCAGCATGAACTATCACCAAAAATGCATCAAAATCCCATCTAACACTTGCAAACTTTTTGTCAATGCCTTCCAACAATTACCAAGCCAAATACCAGAAGATACAACTATGAAAATGGTTTCGCGACAATGCCGAAGGATGCAAAATGAAGTAAAAATGCAACCATCGGATATGGCTGCTTCGAAGCACCCTTGGGTGGTCTCTCACACCTGCAGAATGCTGCTACTAATGGAGGATTTCG
The DNA here is from genome assembly GCA_027924645.1 of Cunninghamia lanceolata. Taxonomy (NCBI): domain Eukaryota; kingdom Viridiplantae; phylum Streptophyta; class Pinopsida; order Cupressales; family Cupressaceae; genus Cunninghamia; species Cunninghamia lanceolata. The sequence continues at coordinate 6,181,083 of BSBN01000671.1, read as the reverse complement.
TCTGCAAAAGCCATGGATGGTTTTCTTTCAGACCCTCGTTCACTTTCAGAACAAATATTATAAAATTATAATGTCAAGAATGAAGCTCTTCTTTTTCATTTTGGCTCTTATACTTTCCCACAAGAGGGTCGATCCATATGAAAGGGAAATATAATATTATTAATTCACTTTATTTCCCTAGGGCGTCCAAGTCCAATAAAGTGACCTTTATTTGTATTTTCACTTTTTACATAGTCACCAACAAGTATTATAAAGTCCCAATATTAAACATGTAATATTAACTTACGGACTTTAAATTGAAAGGCCAAATGAACTCGGAATCCAATGAGCTATAGACTGTTGGAAAGGTCTCATCGAAACGCTTCACCTCCAATCTTGAATTTCCCCAAACGGTCAAAACCCTAACTTACTAAAAATAGTAAGTTCTAGCCAAGATATTCAAAACCATCCAATGAAATTCCTAGAGTCCCTGTAATGTCCCCATTTTGAGCTAAGTCATGATTTTGGTTTGAGCTTGGTTTTAGAGGATGAAAATCTATAACGTTGGCTCAACAGGTAATTTTATTGGGATTTTGGCTAAGTATTATTTGGAGATATTATTCATTTAGCCAAAATGTAGTGGATGAGGTCAAATGGAAAATGTAATATTTAAATTGTATTTTCATTATTTCATTGGTTGATTCAAATTGATGCCAAGTGGACAAAACGGAAAATGCCAATCTTTAATTGCATTTTCAAATATATTTCATCTAGAGTTTTCCAATGCCACCTTGGTGATTGACGCCACTTGGGAGAAGAATAAAATAATAATAAAAGTTTGTTTTGATGATTGGGTTTTGTGCCAACGCTCAAAGAAAAAGGGGATTTCAAATTGTTTCATTGGATCAAGTGCCCAACGCCTAGGAGAAGGATTTTAGATAACAATAAAATATTGCTCTCATGGATCAAGCGCCCAACGCTAAGAAGGAGATTTCAAATATTAATAAAATATTGTGTTTGCTTTGGATCATGAGCCCATGCCAAGGAAATAAGGAATAAAATATTGTTTTCAATGCCCAAGGAGCTGCCGCCCAAAAAGGAAAAGCATTTAAAATCAATAAAATATTATTTTCTCTATGGGTTGCCGTACAAGGAGAAGAGGTAACAATATTTTTAAATAATATTTTATATTATTTATTGACCCAAGAGGATCGCCGCTCAAGGAGAGGTATTTTTAAATAAAATAATGAGTTTTTTAAATGAAGCGATCCAAGGTGACAAGGCCAAACAATAAAATATTATTATTTTATTGGTTTTGTAAATATTGGTGGTTGTCCAAATGCATTTCATTTAAAATTGTCATTGGGCAATTGCAATTTCATTGCTGGACTTCAAAATTTGGCAAAATGGAGCTTATTGGGACGCCTAGGCTAAGAGGAGGATAAATAGAGCCATTTGCCATCAATTTGCAACCATTGATCACTTGGTAAGTTTTTCACATTCTTGTGTTTGGCTGGAAATTGCATTTTTTAGTATCCCATATCACTTTGTGAGATGATATCATAAAGATTTCATCATGGTTATCAATTTGCAGGTTTTCTTGAAGGCATTGAAGGAATTTTGGCTTGCATTTGAAGATATTGTCACTCATTGATATTTCATGCTTTGGAGCTATTCGCTTGGCATATAGAGGCATCGTTGGCACTTTGAAGCATTTTGATACATTCTGATTTTTCAAACAGCAGGGTACAAGTCACTTATCTGCAGATCTGAGCATTGTACTTCATCATTTGGAGAGTTTGATTGCATTAGAAGATACTAAACCCTAATCGCCCTCATGCTAGGTTCAATCGCTAGCCTTGTGAGTGATTTTTATGCATCATTTTGACATCATCAGCAATCAGGGTTTTGTAACAGCAGGATTTCAGTGTTGCATCAGTCATATCAGGGAATCTAAGGTCAGCTACAGCCTACATACTCCCTAGTTGAGATCTTTCATCATTGGTCTTCATTGCCTATCATTAGGCTAGGGTTTTGATACATATTTGTTCATCTGTCTGTTCATTTCCACCGAGACTGTAGGAATCTAGACATTACTTTAGAGCCCATTAAAGTGAAGAGCAGTTGTAAATTCTTCTTAGAAACCTGAAGTATCAAAGCTGTAGTACTGCTGGGTATTCCTTGATCAATGTGGACTCCAAAACAGGGACCATATCAATCCCACAATTGGTAATCATTCTGGATTCAATACCAAAATGATCTTAGTTTCTGCACATTAATAACTGTGTTATGAGGCAATTACAAGGTTGTTATGATGTTTGTTGGATTTTCTTGATTCAATTGGTGTGAAACAAGTCAACTACTAATGTTTGTAATATCTCCCAAAAATGTGGACCGTTCTAAAGAGTATCCTGCAGCAATTGCTAAAGGAGATTTAGGTAACGTTGCTTCTGTTAATCAAGATTCAAAACACTAGAATCAGTTGTGAGAGATTTTCTTGCATAAGTTTTGGACCACATGGGGTTGCCCAACTCAGAAGAATTCCTATCCTGAAGTTTTAAAACGCTTTTGTGTACATATGAGGGAGAAGACAGTTTATAACCCAAGTTATCAGGATACTGGTGTGAAGCAAGGGGAGTGCTGATTCTCCAAGAACCTAGATGTGGTACAGTGTGGAAACATGAATTTATAAAATATTAAAAAATATATAAAAATAGAAGCAAAAATAAACATATTATCCATATTTTGCATGTTTAAATTTTTCGTCTAGTAATTGAAGTGACCTCAGTTCTAAAGAAAAAATAAATGAATGCTTTCTGTGTATATGTCATGCATATTGTTTTATTTTCAGGAGCTTGAAATAAATGCTTTTGTTAATGGTCATACAAAGAAGCTGTACTTGGAAAAATGTTAAGGTTTGATATGGTTTATACAGATAAGATTCCAATGTTTATATCTAAGGACTTAGGAACCGTTAAAGCTCCATTGAGTTACATTTCTTGTAGAATTATTGTTTTGCAGGTCGACATGTATAGCTTAGGAGTTGTGTTATTTGAGCTATGGCATCCGTTTGGTACAGCTATGGAAAGATATGCAATTCTTTCGGAGTTGAAACATAAAGCTATACTCCCTTCTCCCTGGGCCACAGAGAATGTTGAACAGTCTGCTTTAGTGAAGCGTCTAATGGCTCCAAATCCATCAGATCGGCCATCAGCTTTGCAAGTTTTGAGAAATGAATTACCTCCACGGATGGAAGATGCATCCTTGAATGGTGAGTTTTTGTTCAGATGAGAAGTCCTCATCCAAAGTTCTACTCATTTTCATGGCACCAAATGAAGCTTTGTTTTACCTGGGAATATATAAGAACATAATTGAGGTAATGTAGTTATAAAAGAAGAAAATCGTTTTGCAAGGAGTTTGATAATTACGCTTTCTTTCCAGACAGTTAACAAAGTCTACATTGAAAGTCCATTTTCTTTCATAAAGATTGTGATTGTGCTTTAAATGTATTCAATCTGTCCTTTCTTTATTGTAATGAAAATGAGCATTGATTTTTTTGTATATTAGGACATTGTTGAGTAGTATGACATTGTTCTTTCTAAAGCCTTTGGCAGGAAGACAGAGAATCCGTGTGCATTTTGTGCTGATTAAACCTATTATTATTTTTTCCCATATAAAAGTGGAAAGTCTAAGAGCAATGATATGAGACTATTCTTTCCTGTGAAAGAAGAAATTGTTAACTAGAACCAATGGGATAGAACTGGCAAGAAACTATAACTTTCCTGAGCTGAATTCCTTTTATGCTGATTTATATGTTACCACTTACTAAGATGTTGAAGAGAGGGTTCTTACCAGTCCATACTTCTTGTGGGGTTTTATCAACAAAGGCTGATGTCGGTGATTGATTAATCAAATAACAATCAGCGTTACTGCTTCTACCCATAATTACTTCTCTAATTCTGCACCTCTGAGCATACTTGCATTTTCCATCAGCGTCTATTCATTCCTTTTGCAACTCTATTTTATTGTGGAGTATATGGAGTTGTCTTCTGCCTAACTATTCCACTCTTCTTACAAAACTGCTTAAACTCACCTGAGCAAAATTCTCCACTGTTAACACCTTTATTTTGTTCTGATTGGTCTTCAACAAGAGCCTTAAATTCCTTAAATTTGCTGAAAACCTCAATTTTTTGTTTGAGGAAGTACACCCACATTTTTTTGGAGAAATTATCTATAAAAAAAACATAATACAAAGATTTTCCTGAAACATAATACAAAGATTTTCCTAGTGACAGAACAAGAACATGTGCAGACACATCACTATATATCAAATGCAAAATTCCCTTTGATCTTTTAGCATTATTGGGAAACTTAACCCTATTCTATTTACTATAAACACAATGTTCACAAAAATAAAAATCTAAGAAACAATTAGAAATTCCTTCAGCAATACCCTTAGTTTGCAAAGCTTGAAGGCCTTTCTCTCCAATATGTGCCACCCTCATGCCACAAGATTGTGTTCTCTGCAAGAAACTTATGATTTTCAGCCTCCGGGACCATAAAATTATTGCATTCATTACAAAACTCTGCCTTGCAGGGTCACTCTATATTTTCACTTCATACTTTGAACATTGCACAGTCATATCAGAATCTCACTAGCAGACAAGTTGGCAAAGTACTTGAGAATCTCTGATTGGCAAGCTTGGTGGAAAGTTCTGCCCCTTCACTTGAGAATCTGGGTATACATGTAAGGTTTCAAGTCCACACCAAAATAATGGCTAGTAACTTGGAAAGTGGCATAAGAGGATGAAGTACCTGCCTAAGTCAAAATAGTGGCCATAGTGTCTCAAGCACGTGCTTAGAGTGGCTAGGCCACTAAGTTTCTCTGCCAAGCTTTATGAAAAATCAGGATGGTTTGCCCATTTAAAACTTCTGCTTGGGTCTTGAAAGGTGGCAAGCATGTATACAATTTCAGCCAAGATTATAAATAGTAGTATATGTGAAAGATTTCTCTGCCATGGCTTGAGACGTTCCTCGGCATAAGTGGAACATATTTCCACGCAGCATGCTGATTTAGGTGCACCTTTTCTATGGCTTGACCACTCAAATATTTTGCTCAACGTGAAATAGAAAGATGGTGCACTTTAGAAGTAGTCTAACTATCATATATCTTCACCAAGTTTGAAAAAAAGATGGCGATAGCTTCAAAAGTTCTGGCCAACTTGCAAAAGTGGTATAGGTGAACTAAAGTTCTGCTTGGGTTTTATGACTTTAGCATAGCGACACAATAATTCTTCCCAACATTTTAAAAGGTGGGCGTAGAGGTTGTTTGAGTGTCAATGAGTTGAAAATAGGCATTGAAGTTTGAAAAGAGAAGTTTTAGTGACTGGAATGAGTGCCTCTATGTTTATTACTGTTGACAGCATTTAAAAGATAAATATGATAAGGAGAGGCACTTGTTTGTGATAATAACTTAGAATGATGCATATGACAGGGTTTTTACCCTTATATAGTGGCAAAAAGGACAGTGTTTTTGCCATCTATAGCAAGTAGATCTTCATGCATGCATCAAATGAAAAAGCACATCGAAGTTCATTTGCAGTTTATACGAAAAAAAAGGTTCTCAATGGTGATATTACTCTCTAGTTCTATTAAATTGATGACCAGTTGGCAGATATATTTACAAAATCTCTGTGCAATGCAAAATTCTTTAAATTTAGAACAATATTGGACCTTAAGGAGTTGCCATTGAGTTGGAGTGTGCATGACAATGCCACCTTCAAGAAATCAACTATTGTATTATATGTAAGACCTATGGGCATTGTGTAATCTCCTCCTTTGTATTTCTTCTTCCACTTGTAAAACATTGTATTTATCTAAGACCTACAAACATTATGTAAAGAACATGGTGGGAGCTTGTTTTGAGGAGGCTTGGCCTCCAATAGGAAAGTTTATAAAACATCTTTATAAGCATCACAAAGAAAATTGAAATTGAAATTATGACAAGAAGTTTATCATGTAGTCCGAAATACATGCTCTTTCTCATGGCATATATTTTATCTCTCTTGTATGTTTGTCAAAGAAGTCTTGCATTACAGAGGAGCTTCATCTTTTCTTTTAAAAACATTGAAAACATAGACCCCCTAAAAACATTAAAAGGGGGGGGGGTAGTGTGTTAAAGCATAATGTTTATTAGGAGTTCATACTAAGCTTCAAATAAACATTTATAAGGCTTTAACATAAGGTATAAACCTTATAAAAAAAATATGTTTATAGCATATGTTGTACCCATCCGAAACTTTTCCATGTTGCCAATTTTTCACTATTTTGAAAATCCAAGGCAAGGATATGCAGAAAAACATGTCTATCAATCAAAAAACATGCCTGGAAATAGAAAAACGCGTTCAGGACTCAAGATGCTCTCCAAATGAACTGAGACGCTAAAGTTTGAATCAGAGAAAGCATCTCCATTATGAAAAAGTGTGCCAAGTCAAGGATTGGCATGCTTGGAGCCAGGAAGGTGCGCCTAGAGCTAGGGAGGCATGCCTGGAGCCAAGAAGGCAGGCCTGGAACAAGGGAGCATGCCTTGGAGTCATAAAGTGCTCTAAAGCAACGTGGAAACGTGTTTTGAGACAACAAAGGGCACTCAGACTAGTGAAGGAGCGCCAAGAGGAAGTATGAAGCGCTCAGAAGAAGATTGGCGCGCCTAGAAGCAATGAGATGCTTTAGGAAACATCAAGGCGTGTCTAGGAAAGGTGAAGCGCGCCATATGTCTAGTAGGCGCGCCATAAGTGAATGGGGTGCACCATATGTCCAAAAAGCGTGCTAGGAGTGCCCTAGGCACGCCAAGACTTAGGAAAATGCTCTTGGCTTATAAGGAGCGTGCCATGATTTGTCAAAACATGTCAAAAGAACATAGAAATGCGCCTGGGCAAATCAAAACACGCTTTGGGAGCCTCAAATGCTTTTGAGGAGTTTCTTTTGGCGTGTATAGTTAAATCGAAATCCTTTATAAAATTGCAAATGGAGGCATGTCTCTATCATAAGGGAAGCGTCTGACCAAAGAGAAGTTAAGACATAATGGCACGCTAATTGCTCCTGAGGTGCACAAGGAAGAGGTGAGGCGCGCCTAGATCAATTCAAGTGCGCTTGAGTTTCTTTTAAATTCACTTTAGAGACACAAGAAGCGCACCAAATAGTGTTGAAGAGTGCTAGAAGGAGAGAAAAGACGCGTTTTCATCAGTGAAGAGTGCGTTGGATCAAACGAGGAAGCGCTTCATAATTGGCACATCCGCTAAGGAAGATGCACTCTTTGTATCAGTGAGGCGCGCTTGAAGAATTCTAAAATCATTTTTCAACTTCCAAGGGAAGAGGCACGCCCACCTATGAAAGCATGCCCTGTAAATTCATGGTGCGTCAAGCATTGGAAGAGGAGCGCGTCGGTTTTGTAGAAAGTGCTTTGACAGGGTGAAGGCACCACATTTGCCACGGAGGCGCGTCCAAAGATACTAGAGCACGCCTAGGATACAGAGACTCATCTGTTGGAAGAGGCACGCGTCTAGAGAAGGAGATGCGTTTTGTGTTGAATAAGCACATTCAGTCCTGCAGTGGTGCGTTCAATTAGTGGAGGACATGCTTCATAAAATCACATCCGCTAAGGAGGTAGCATGCTCTAAAAAAACATGCACTCTTGTTTTCAAAATAAAAAAGAAACTCTAAATTTAGCCCCAAAAGAGTCCGACCTCATGCAAGGCGATTCACACCTCTTCATGCATCTCCTTCAAAGCTATTTATATCATTTGACTTCAGTTCGTTAACTCCAAGATGATTGACTTCATGCAATTTTGGAACAAAATTTGTAATAAATATGCAATAATCAGTTAATTGATTTTTGCATGGCTTTAGGATTATTTTATTATTTGTTTTAGTTACAAATAAGACTTGCATGCATGCAACTCTAGTTCTAGAGTGAAGAGTATTAGTTAAACTCTTCTTTCCGTTTCATGCATTTGCTTTGTAGTAGTATAAATAAGTGCTTTTGTACAAGCACAGGGATCTAGATTTTAGATTCAAAGCTTTTTAGAAGTTAGCATTTCCAGCATTCAATGTTCAAGTGTTCATAATTTAGTGTTGTATTCAATCAGTGAATAAAAAGCAATGACATTCTCATGCCTCAATTTGCTTCAATTGTTACTCTTGTATATTGGCCTGATCGTATTCTTGTTTGTTCATTTAATGGATTCCAGTACGCCTGTTTTGCTTCTAAGTATCCATTGAAGTGTGTTGTCTTCTATGCTAAGGGTGAAGTCGTAGATTCGTATCATCTTGGCGCTCGTAATGGTGTGGTGTTAATTTGTTTAATTAATCCAATTGTGTACTTGCCTTATTCAGCCTTTGTATTTAGCTGAATAACGTAAGCGTTTAATGATAGGTTTTTCATTCCAGTCAAAAAGCATAAATTTCTTGCTTCGAGGTTGAGAGTGTGTTTTTGCCTTTCCCTTGTGGCAAATACAAAAGATTGCAAATTTCATGTTTCATTCAGCGTAAGTATGAAAAACCCCTTAAAAGTCTATTCATATTGTATAGTTTTAGTCAAGTTTTATTTTACAGGGAGCTTTCCCTTCAAATTCAAAGAGTGGTTCTATTGCACATCTATCCGTTTTGCTTTCGCACTGAAAGGTGCGAAATAAAACGCTAACAACATATAGTAAAGATATTTAATTAATTAGTAAATTAATTGACATATAAAAAGAAATATCTTTTGTATTAATTAATTCATTAATTAAATAATTTTTGAAAGGTTTGGCAACCTCCCATAAGGGTATAACCAACTTTTTCTCCCTATATTTTAGGTTATCCTATTTGGGATTTGGAGAATGAATTATGAGAATTTGAGTTTGCTGCATTAGATGTGTATGTGAGGCCATTTGGGAGGAGGAAGAGATTATTCCCTAGGTTCTTGTGCTTGTAATTATACAGACTATCATAAGTTTTCTTAATAATGATGCTTTGTGGGGTTTTTTTATCTTACGTTTTTTCCCACCATAATTCTATGTTCTTGTGCAATTGTTTTTTATTCAGGTATTTTTTGTATATTCATATTTAACATTTTATATATTATATGTAAGTATTAATTAACTCACCTAATGAATTCTAGTTCCTAACATTTTTTCTTTTTAGTGTTTTAGGTTTTAGTTTTTTTAAATGTTATTCGTTTCTTTCTTTTCCTATTTTTCATTGATTTCTATTGGTCAAGTTTGAATGTTAGGACTCTGCAACTCTAGCAAACTTGGGAGTTTGACTAGACTTGCTAGGACTAGGGTCCAAGTCCCTAGGCCTCTTTCAGATAGGCTTGACTCAGGACTTGGTGAGCCTATTGAGTACTTGACAAGTCCTATCACATAGGTTTTAAAGATAGAATTGCCTAATTGTATGACTTCTTTGATAAATTTCCTTAGGTTTTTGAGATAGTGCTTTTTACACCCAAGCTTTGTATAGTCCATTTAATTGTTCATGTTATCTCCCTCTAGTATGATGTTTTTATAGAATAGTTATTCCTAAGGGAAAATAGAATGTATATGTAGATATTACACTTTGATAGGTCCTATAGGCGGGCTTGTTCTAAAGGATGTTACAAGTCAGCATCATCATTACATATTTTCTTTGACATGTGTTGTATCCCTTTGGAGATATTAATTCTTAATATCTAATATCTTGGTTGCTTCATGAGTTTGGAAGCATGGCCATTGCCCTGGAAGATGATTTACATTTTTTAGGAAAGGTTGAATGTGAGATTCTATTAAAGATAATACTTTTTTCTTTTCACAAAATACCATTTTGGAATTGCCTTCTTATAGATGAAATGGGTAAAATGTACTCTCCTAGATTTATGTAATGTCCCCAAATGGGATATTACGAATAAATCTGGATTTTTGGACTTTCCAAAATAACTAACTTAATTTTCTGCTCAAACCCTAATTTCTGAAGTAAAAATCAGACTTGAACAAACATCTAGGGCAGCCCATAAAACATCTCAAAACATCATAATTTCACCATAAACATGATCAACCATAATATATTTGCATTTCACCATCACATGAACAACAAATCCACTTCACTTATCCAACACAAATGACTAAAAATGAAATCAGAAGTCTGCTGCTACAAAATCTGAGTTTTACAAGTCTTCAAATACATTAACAAAATAGGGCAAACATGACAAACATGCCCAGCAATGTTCTGCCGTAACCCTAAGGGTGGTACATACCAAACATATTAGCAAAAATGACCCTAGGTCTTCCACTCTCCAAGGCGAAGGGAATTTGCTCCAAAAGGGTGCGCTCAGGTCTGAGAGGTTCGCTGCTCCAATTAATGATGCAAATGATGTCACAAGAAGCCAACAACTCCAACAATCACTTCTCCAAAGGTGGCGCTCAAGAAACAGGGTTAAACCCTAGGCAAGATCACACCAATCCACCAATGAATCCACTCCAAACTAGGGCAAATCAGATCTGCTCCGCTGCTGCTCCAAATGATAAGAAATCTACTCCAAGAAGTGATTAGATTTCTACTCCAAAAGCTGATTAGAATTCTGCTCCTAAACTTCGTAATACTCCCATGAAGTGCAAGTAGACCTCCATTATGAAGTCTTCCCAAGATGAGATTGGGTTTTTGTCCAACTCACCCTTTATTCTCAAGGGTTTTTGTCTTTGGTGTTGGAGCCTAGAAAAACTAGTTCCCCTTGTGCCTATTTTGCCCCCAAAATCCAAAAATCCTTTGCAAATTGTTTAGTAGATGTCACCATTGGATAGATTTTTCAATTCTGAGCAACTTTACCTTTTGAACCATGTTAAAATTCCTTAAAATGAAGAAGTTATGCTTCTTTAAAGTTTGGTTCTTATGCTTTTTGCCTTAGTAAAAACTGGACTTTTCCTTAGAATATTTTCATTTTTTTGCCTTATCGGCAATTGGCTTTTCTGGGAATTGCCTAATTTTTCAGCAGTTCAGCTTTTAGCCGATTCGCCGATAAGGCAATAGGGCAAGGGGAGAGTGTTATCGGCAAGGCATGAAAAGGATAAAGGGGTCTTCTATCGGCAAAAGGAAAATGATTCGCCGATAAGAAGTTCGGTTGACGACCTTTTCGCCGACAAGGCGATAGGATGGGGCAACAAGATGGAAAAGTAAAAGGATTCGGCAAAATTCATTTTTGCCGACGAAGGCAAATTCGATACAAAGGAAAAAGCTAAGGATAGGTGCCTTGTCGGGAAATCGTCGGAAGGCAGAATTAGAAGCTAGTTCGGATTTTAGGCAGTTCGCCAATATGTGTTTTTGCCAACAAAGGAAGGTAAAGCTGGTTCACCAAAGGGCATTTTCGCCGATAAAGGGGTTGGTTCGGCAACATGTTTTTGCCGATAAAGGGCTACAAGGGCCTTTTGTTCACAAATTTTAGATTTTGCCGATAAAGGCAAAATGACTCAGTTTCGGCAAATTGGAAATTTGTCGACAAGGCTGGTAGAAAGGCAAAATAAAAGGTTCACAAATGTTAACATTTGCCAATAAAGCATGAAAAAGGCGCTAGGTAGTAAAGTTCGACAAAGGTGAAAGTCGCTGATAAGGCATAAAACATGACCAAGTTTAGAATTCTTAGTTTTTGCCGATAGAGGTCAAGTGGCCCTGGGTTCGAGAAAATGCAGATTTGCCAATAGAGGCGAAAAGATGCAGCAGAGGCTTGGTTCGGTAAATGTAAGATTTGCTGATAAAGGCAAATGGTTTACAAGTTCTCAAAAAGGTGGAATTTGCCGATAGGGCAAATAAAGAAGAATGAAGCTGCTAGGCATTGTTCGGCAAACGTGAAGTTTGTCGACTGAAACAAAAGGAGAGGAATGCGGCGGATGATGGCAAACATAAAGTGCAGAAAGTGAAGAAGATTGGCCGGTGAATCAGAAAGTGCAGGAGGGTACAATCAGTAATCAGATGCTTCAAAACAGAAAGGAAGGATGACACATTGGGTGTGTTGTCGATACTTATTGGCTAAGTCAATGTTGCAGGTAGCAGGGAAAGGGAGTCGAACCTTCTCTCTTCAATGTGCAGGTACGTGAGAAGTGCAAGCAATCCTCCTCTATCATCTCGAGAATTAAATGGGCGTGGGTTTTCTTCCTAGCGTGCAAATCTTCCGACAGGGGAGTGGGCCTGAATTTAATGCAGCGTGGGTTTTGCTTGTTGACTGAGTTTTAACGCTTGGAGCTGCACAAGAATTATATTGCTATATATACATGTTTTTCAGATGTTTTGAGGGTTGGTTGCTGAGCTAATTGTCTGGTCTGCATTGCCTCAGGATAGTTTCAAGGCTTCAAATCAAGTCAGTTTGGAGAGTGAATGTAGAATGTGTTTTGATGCAGCGTAGGAATGTATTGTAAAGTATATTTTATGCATTGGTATGTCTCCATGGCCATTTGTAAAGATTCAGGGGAATGTGTAATTGCAGTTGTATGTTTTCCTTCACATTTGCTGGTGTGATTGTAATAGAGATTTGATAATGTGTGACAACATTTAAATTCAATACAAGTTTTGTTTTGAGTCATCTCTTTGTTGCAAATGGGTCTTTGTAGTTTGGTTCTGGATCATTAAGAATGTCTAATGTGTGAAATATAATCTGAGAAATGTATGTGAATACATTTTGGTATTCTGTTGATCATGGTTCAAATCTTTTCTTCCCTCTTTATTGCTTATGACTCATTTGCCCAATTGAGTAGGCACCGGTCCATATTGGAGAGGGATCAAACACTCTTTTAAATTAAACAAATCTTTCATCTGTGGTTCAGGGTAAAAACCATCTTTCTTGTGCATGTATATTTGCACAATTGAAATCGGCTATATGGGGGTTATGTGACAGCCAATCATTCTTGACTTAGTGATAGCTTTTGGAGTCAAGATTATGAGTTGGGTTTGGTTGTCCAATATTTTTAGTTGTTCATCTGGTTTGAACTTAATACCTATTTAGGTATACCCTTGGAATATCCCTCTAGAGTTTAGGCTGAGCTCAAAGTGCAGAGGAGTCTACACACTCCTTTTAGTTGGCCAAAATCGCCCAAAACTTGTTGATAAACCTTTTCTTTTCATCTTGATGACAATCCCTGGCCTAGGTGATCTAGGAAAGTTTTAGAGTTTTGTGTTGCCGTTATTTTGGGTCCCAACACTTGGAATAGGTTGCTATAAAGTGCAGATCAGAAAGAATAAATGACAAGCTTCATTGATGATTTGAATTGCCAAACTGCAACTTTTTTTTATACATATTTTCCTCCTTTTCTCTATGCTGGCTGACTTAGGAGTTTTTGCCCTTTTAATTTATTATCTTCTGCCCAAGGGAGGCCGACCCATCATGAACCAAACTTGGCGCCCAAATAAGTAATTTGTTGCCTGTTTTCCTAGGCTGACCTAGGCAGAATAAACCCCTTATAATTATTATTTTTCCCTCTAGAGAGAGCCGACCAAACATAAGGATCCTAGGGTGCCAAAAATGCCAAAAGAATTTGATTTTGTCTTCTTCTCTTCCCTTCAAGCCTTCTTTCTCAAGTGTGCCGAGGATAGACATTGTTTCATTATTTAATTTTCCTTCAGTAGCTCTCCAAACCATTAATGCGTCAAGTAAGATCCCACAAGGAAGATGCACACATGAGACCACCTTATTATAACTTATCCTTTTTTTGGCATGAGTGAAATCATCCATCAAGGCAATACACCACAAGCTAACAATCTCCTGGGCAAAACAAGTGACATGAGACCACCCAGCCTCCCAAACCTCCTTTTGTGACCACTCCGAAAATGGGGACATTACAATCCTCCCTTCTTGGAATCGCTTGTCCTCAAGCAATGGCAAATATGCAGTAAGTGAGATAGTGTCAAATGACATGTATCTCCATCCACCCAAATACTTTGCATCTTGTGAGGTAGTGTCAAATGACATGTACCTCCATCTGTCCAAATGCCCTGTGACCACACAAAATCTCAACCTGTGGCTGTACCTCCCAAGAAGAATGTGGAGAATGCAATGTGAAGTGAGTTCCGGTAGCCAAAGCCATACACACTCGAACTCGACTTGGCCCCATCGTCCCGATTCTGAAAATATGCCCATAACCACAAGTGCAGCAATCTCCTAAACTCCCAAGGCTCCATCCTCCATGAATGCTAAGTCCAATAAGTGCCAACCCGAAGCCCTGAATAATGCCATGCCTGTCAACAAGTGATGAAGAGTATGAACTTTGAAACACAACCATGAGTCTCCAAGCTTCCGCTGCTCCACTCTGATAAAATCATCATCAGTGCTCCATGAGTTGTGAAGCAACTCATCAAAATCCTAATGAAGTGATGTGCCAAACATGCCACCACCTGGATCTCAAATCATCCTATCATTACATTCGGCAATCATGAAGAGATGTAAGTATCTCAAAGTGCTAGCAACATCCAACCACTCTCCGACTCCTGTAGATCTCCCATGGATGTGAACAACTCCCATCATAGGTGCAAGACAATATATATCAGCTCCTCCTTGGCTACTGATGTAGATCAGAACAACAACCTCATGACTGAAAACCAACCCTATGTGGATGAAAATTGTGTCTCCAAGGACATAGGGTGATAGAGTATCATTCCTATGCCATCCTCCAATGGTGAGAAGATGATCCAACTCTTCTCCCAACTTCCGAACAGCTGCTGTCATCCAAGAACTAAATAGGCAATCCATGCTCCATGAAGTAGAATAACCATCTTCGAACCATGTAGGGAGTAGATCTCCATGAACTAAGGCTGGAACACCAATGCCATCATGTTCACCTTCAAGCCCAATGCCATAGTCCAGCTGTAATGCAATCATTAGTGCCTCAAAATCAGAAATTAGAACAATGTCTCCATACCTAGGCATATGAACCAGCTGCATCTCCAAAGTATGCCAATCAAATGCAAGTGCCTCCATGGTTTGCTGTAATGTCCTCTTTTCCTAGTGAGTTAGTCTATACTTAGTTCCCGTAGACTAACCACAGTGGTTAGGGAACTCTGGTAGTTCGTTTGGTCGGTTTCTGACATTCTGGCTGGGACTTACTATTTTTAGTAAGTCGTGAAGTTGGCTATTTTGGGAAACTCATTATTGGAGGTGGAGTGTTTCGCCGAGACCTTTCCAACGGTCTATAACTCATCGGATTTTGTGACCGTTTGGGCTTTCATATTAAAGTCCGTAAGTTATAATTTATTATTATATTTGGACTTTAATTTATTAATATCGGTGACTTTGGAGAAATAAGGAAAAATGCAAAAATAAGTCACTAAGGGACTTGGACGGCCCTTCTGAGGAATAAAGTGCAATTTTAAAAATAACATTTCCCTCTCATATGGGTCGACCCACTTGTGAAGTTATAAAAAGGCAAAGAGTGGGAAAAGATGGACATTCTTGATATTACATTTTTATGCTTCTATTTGCTCTGCAAATGAGGGTTTGGGGGATTTCTTCCAGCTAGGGCTTTTGGTGACGGAAACCACCATTGGTATCAATCTTCCGCAGGTGTGAAAAAACACCCAAGGGGATTTTGGAGCAGCCATACTCAGTGGCTGTATTTGTGCTTCAGTTGGACACTTTGACGGAGTTTTGAGAAAGTTCCATGATATATCTTCATAGATTTTTGGTGCAGCTGAGAGGATAAAGAATGGACTGATTTTATCTGTTGTTTTGAGGAAGTTTAGAACTGTCATATCTTTTCTTCTTGCTGGCCGTACTTTCCTTCTTGCTGGCCGTACATTTTGGGGCAGCCATTAGTGGAGTTTGTGGGAGCTGTTCTTTCTTGCTCTTGGATCGATTTTTGGCCTATGGGCCTATGTTGATGATTGTAGATTGTTTATTTGCATTTGCTGATTTATTTGATGGAAAACTCCATTACCATGTTGCTGGTCTGTCAACAGCAGAAATATGAAGGTGCTTATTTTGAAATGGGTATGTGATGGTTATTCATTTTATGCCATTCTATGAACTGGGTCTTCATTATTTAGTTCATATCTGTTATAGTTTTTCTGGGTTTTCAGTTGTATGCTATATTCTTTGTATTCCGACATACACACTTAAAGAAAACGAAAACCCCCTTCTGCATCTTCTATCTAGTTCTGAAAGATCACAGAAAAAACTAAAAAATATAACATTAAAAAAAGATAAATCAAAAGGACAACAGGTGCAGGTTATTACAGTGGTATCAGAGCAAGTGCATCTTGCCAGCCTGTGTTGATCAGTTTATATGAGTGACGAAAGAAGAGTCTACATAGACCCACTCCATATTGGCATCCACCTGAGGTTCCAGAAGGTGAAACAGTTTCAGGTATATTGGGCATGCACATGAACTCTTCCAGTGGGAGTGATAGCATAACAGGCAGTATGGGGGACAGAGGAGCAAACCAGCCCGAGAGTCCTGGCACCAAAATAGAAAGAAAGTTCGATATTATGCTTGATATGATGTCCCAGCTCCTTGGGAAGTTTAGCCAAGGGATTCTAGTAGTTCACACCAATACCACACCCGGAGGTGAGAACAGTGGTTCGAATGATGATCACCGCAGACATGAAGGACAGGGTAGTGGATATGCAGGACAAGGTGGTGGACATGCGGGACAGGGTAGTGGACACGCAAGTCAGAATGGTATACACAACACCAGAGTTACCCCAGGATCGGTTACTAGACCCCTACAGCCGACTTTTCCGCGTAAGGAGGAGGCAGTGGCTCAGCCTGAACCAAAGTTTCAGCTTCCCATGACTGATGATGTTCAAATACAGCATGCAGAATACTTGACATTAGCCCCAGACATTAGAGGGATGTTGACATTCGACCAGTAAATGAATCAGAAAAGACAAAGGGGATTTATGGTGGGTCGAGGAGATTATAGAGCTAACAAGGACTACTAGCATGCATTGAGCAAAGTCCCTATGGACCGGTTTGACGGAAGTGGCAAGATTTCAGCCAGAGCTTGGGTGTAGAAGCTGGATAACTACCTGATGCTTAAGCCGATGCCGGAGGATGAGGCACTTAACTTTGCCACTATTCATTTAGATGGGTTAGCGCATGAGTGGTGGTACCATGGGTTGGTCACCTTGGGCCACAACCTTATTACCACATACGATGAGTTCACTAACAGACTCATCGAGAGGTTCGATACCAAGGACCCAGAATTGCAGTTCAGGGAGCTGGCGTAGTTGAAGTAATATGGGTTGCTTGAGGGATATATTTCAGAGTTCCGGAGGATCAGTGTGATGGTTCCCAGCATATCGGAGAGGAGACTTGTAGTCCTGTTCATGGAAGGACTAATGGAACCACTTAAGGGTTGGGTTAAGGCATTTGTCCCCCCTTCACTTCGGGAGACTATTAAGAAGGCACGAAGTATGGAGTTTGCTGTGCCTAGGAAACAATTTGTCTCCAAACCTTTTCCTCCACGAAGAGACAAAATGCCGACTTAGCAGCGAGACACGTTCCCACAGAGGAAACCAGGGCCTCGATTAGATGATGATGCATTGAATGAATACAGGAGGAAGAGACTATGCTTCAAATGCAAAGAACCATGGGATCCTAACCACAGGTGCCTAATGAAGGGGCAAGCAAAACAATTGGAGTATTATTCTGCTGAGGAGACAGCTTCAGAGCAATTAGGGCAACAGAGTGATAGGGAGGACAGTGATGTACAGAATATGGTGCAGGTTGTACAGGACATGCATGATGAGGACATTCCGATAGCACATATCTCTGCTATTCAGAAAGAGGGTTCCTTCAGAATATGGGAAGTATTGGAGGGATAGAGAGTGACCACTTTGCTAGATATAGGTGCCACCCACAACTTCATTGATGAGGGGCTTGTGACACGGAGGAGACTCGAAACCGAAGAGTTCGAGGGATTCAAAGTCAGAGTTACAGATGGGTTTGTCATTACTTGCAAACGAAGGATCCCTAATTTAACCATTAGGTTAAATAACTATGAGTTCCAGGCCAAATACTATGTGGTCGGTATGGGTGACATGGATGTAGTCCTAGGAATGAAGTGGCTACACATGATAGGTGAATTTTCCCTCAACCTGAGGACCATGGAGATGAAGTTCGAAGTAGATTGTCAGAAACATATTTTGAGGGGAATGTCTGATGGGGGTTTAAGAGCAGTGTCCATTCGGAGAATGGAGAGGATACTACGGCATGACCAAGTGCAGTGGGCAGCCGAGATTCTTGTGATGCCAGAGGCACCGAAACAGCAAAAACAGGATTATCCAGTGGAGATTCAGTCAGTACTAACAAGCACTCCAAAGTGTTTAGTGATATACCTCTAGGTAGACCTCCAGACAGGGGTTTTGAACATGTTATAGAGATGGAGCAGGGGGCCAAACAAGTTATCACTGTTCCCTACAGGCATCCAAAGAGATGCAAGGATGAGATTGAGAAGGCTATTCAAGAGCTTCTCAAGATGGGTCACATCAGACCTAGTAAGAGTCCTTTTGCTTCTTATGTTGTTCTGGTCAAGAAGAAGGATGGCACACTCAGGATGTGTATTGATTACAGGGAACTGAACAAAAAGACTATTAAGAATAGGTACCCCATCCCCAGGATTGATGAGCTTATTGACGAGCTGCATGGTGCATGTTTCTTCTCCAAGATAGACTTGAGGTCAGGGTACCATCAAATTCGGGTACGTGAGGAGGATGTGGAGAAGACAGCGTTTAGGTGTCACTATGGGCACTTTGAGTTTTTGGTTATGCCTTTCGGCTTAACCAATGCACCTGCCACTTTCCAGTCTTGTATGAATAAGGTCTTCAGAGAACAGTTGCGGAAATTTGTACTCATATTGTTCGATGACATACTCATATTCAGCAGGACTTGGGAGGATCAATTGAGACATCTGAATATTGTGTTGGGTATACTTGAGCAGGAGTCCCTATATGCAAAAATGTCTAAATGTGAGTTTGGCATGACGGAGTTGCTGTACTCGGGACACATCTTCAGCGCAGAGGGTGTCTGTGTGGATCCGGAGAAGATCCGAGCTATAGTTGACTGGCCACCACCCAAGAGTCTCTCTCAGCTCAAGGGGTTCTTTGGCCTTTGTGGATTCTACCGCAGGTTTGTAAAGGGATTTTCTCAGAAAGCAGCCCCACTCATAGATTTGACACGGAAGGGGGCTTTTGTTTGGTCAGATGGTGCTCAACAGTGTTTTGACAAGTTTAAGGGGGTGATGAGCACTTGTCTAGTTTTGGCCATTCCTGATTTTTCGAAGCCATTTGAGCTTCAGTGTGATGCCTCTGGGGAAGGCATAGGTGCGGTGTTGATGCAGGATAAACACCCTATTGCTTTTGAGAGCCGAAAGTTAAGGGGCCTTAAGCGGAGCTATAGTATCTACGATAAGGAGATGTTAGCCATCATGCATGCATTGGCTAAATTCAGGCAGTATCTGGTTGGAGGGAAATTCATTGTTAAATCTGATCACAATACCCTGAAACATTTCCTTAGTCAGAAGGACCTAAATGACCGGCAGCAAAAGTGGGTTAGCAAGCTGCAGACATATGACTTCGACATTGTTTTTGTCAAAGGGAAGAAGAATATAGTTGCTGACGCTTTATCGAGGAGACCACACTTGTGTGCTTTAGGGGAGATTGTAGAGGATTGGAGAGATATGATCACTGCAGAGTATGCAAAGGATAAGTGGGCCTCTGGGATTATGGATGGCACTATCCGTGATGACAGGTACACTATTGTAAATGATTTGATCATTTACAAGGGGAGGATCTTTCTGGTACCAGCTTTTGCTATGAAGCAGAAGATCTTGAGAGCTTTCCATGACTTGCCTATGGCTGGGCATCCAGGATTCTACAAGACCTACAAGCAGGTTAGAGGTTTACTTGGAAAGGCCTCAAGTTAGAAGTACAGAAGTATGTGCGGGAGTGTCCAGTATGCCAACAGAACAAACATGAGCACTCCTACCCAGGAGGATTATTGCAGCCCTTACCAATTCCCGAGAGGAAGTGGGATTGTATATCGATAGACTTCATTACTGGCTTGCCGAAAGCCCAAGGCAGGGACTGCATATTTGTGGTGGTTGACAGATTGACAAAATTTGCCCATTTCTTTGCCATTTCAACCACTTATACAGCAGCCCAGGTTGCTGATTTATTCCTCAGAGAGGTGTTTCGACTTCACGGGTTACCTAGGAGTATTGTGAGCAACAGGGACAGCAGGTTCCTTAGCAACTTTTGGCAGGAGCTTTTCAGGTTGACAGGGACAGAGCTCACCCCTAGCATTAGTTACCACCCCCAGACTGATGGATAGACTGAGATAGTTAATAAGTGGTTGGAGGGATACCTCAGGAATTACATAGCCGGGCAGCAGAAGGCGTGGGTCAAGTGGCTTCACTTGGGAGAGTATTGTTATAATACAACTTACCACATGTCTATCCAGATGACACCGTTTACGACACTTTATGGGTAGGAGGCTCCCAGTTTCTTGGATTTGTTGTTTGGGGAAAACAGAGTACCTAAGGCTAAAGACCTCTTGCAGGAGAGTCAGGACATCATGAGGTCTTTGAAAGAGAATATTCAAAAAGCATAGAACCAACATAAGCAATATGCAGATCAGTACAGGATTGAGCGTTCTTTTGAGGTGGGTGATATGGTGTACCTTATGTTGCAGCCATACAGGCAATCCACTCTTAAGAGGAGTGGTGCTGAGAAGCTTAAGCCACGATATTATGGTCCATTTAGGATCTCCAGGAGGGTTGGAGAGGTGGCTTATGAGTTAGAATTATCGGCAGAGAGCAGAGTTCATAATGTTTTCCATGTGTCATGCCCATTAAGGCACTAGGGCACAATGTGATACCTTCTAGAGAGTTGCCTCCTCTTGATGAAGAGGGGAAGTTGGTTTTGATACCTGAGGCCATCATTCATACTAGGGAACGTACACTGAGGAAGAGGATCATCAGGGAATATTTGGTGAAGTGGAAGAACCTGCCAGTAGAGGATGCTACATGGGAGAATGAGCAAATCTTGTTGCATCCAGATCTGAGATTGCTTGAGGCAAACAATCTTGGGGAGGGCAGACTGTAATGTCCCCTTTTCCTAGTGAGTTAGTCTATACTTAGTTCCCGTAGACTAACCACAATGGTTAGGGAACTCTGGGAGTTCGTTTGGTCGGTTTCTGACATTCTGGCTGGGACTTACTATTTTTAGTAATTCGTGAAGTTGGCTATTTTGGGAAACTCATTATTGGAGGTGGAGCGTTTTGCCGAGACCTTTCCAACGGTCTATAACTCATGGGATTTTGTGACCGTTTGGGCTTTCATATTAATGTCCGTAAGTTATAATTTATTATTATATTTGGACTTTAATTTATTAATATCGGTGACTTTGGAGAAATAAGGAAAAATGCAAAAATAAGTCACTAAGGGACTTGGATGGTCCTTTTGAGGAATAAAGTGCAATTTTAAAAATAACATTTCCCTCTCACATGGGTCGACCCACTTGTGAAGTTATAAAAAGGCAAAGAGTGGTAAAAGATGGACATTCTTGATATTACATTTTTATGCTTCTATTTGCTCTGCAAATGAGGGTTTGAGGGATTTCTTCTAGCTAGGGCTTTTGGTGACGGAAACCACCATTGGTATCAATCTTCCACAGGTGTGAAAGATCACCCAAGGGGATTTTGGAGTAGCCATACTCAGTGGCTATATTTGTGCTTCAGTTGGACACTTTGATGGAGTTTTGGGAAAGTTCCATGATATATCTTCATAGATTTTTGGTGCAGCTGAGAGGATAAAGAATGGATTGATTTTATCTGTTGTTTTGAGGGAGATTAGGACTGTAATATATCTTCTTGCTGGCCGTACTTTCCTTCTTGCTGGCCGTACATTTTGGGGCAGCCATTAGTGGAGTTTGTGGGAGCTGTTCTTTCTTGCTCTTGGATTGATTTTTGGCCTATGGGCCTGTGTTGATGATTGTAGATTGTTTATTTGCATTTGCTAATTTATTTGATGCAAAACTCCATTACCATGTTGCTGGTCCGTCAACAACACAAATATGAAGTTGCTTATTTTGAAATGGGTATGTGATGGTTATTCATTTTATGCCATTCTATGAACTGGGTCTTCATTATTTAGTTCATATCTGTTATAGTTTTTTTGGGTTTTCAGTTGAATGCTATATTCTTTGTATTCTGACATACACAGTTCAAGAAAACGAAAACCCCCTTCTGCATCTTCTATCTAGTTCTGAAAGATCATAGAAAAAACTAAAAAATATAACATTAAAAAAAAGATAAATCAAAAGGACAACAGGTTCAGGTTATTACATCTGCATCACATAATTTTGAAACAAGGCAGCCTCCCATACAACCAAAGGATCAACAAGATGATAGGGCTTCATCATATCACTACCCAACTCCTCATCTTCTCCAAGGATGTCCAAGGAATCATCAAAAGATGAACCTCTGATGACTCCCTCTTCATGTGAAGACAAGGCACTAGTGGTTGATCCAGTAAGTGTGTGCTCCAACACTCCAGTCATGTCTATGACTTGAGCCTTTGAATGGCTCTCCAAAAGATATGACACCAAATCCTTATGGGGCAAGCTATGTGAACAAACAAAGATTTCTGAATCATACCTCACATTATGCAAATCTGATTGCTTCATTTGCTTGACCTCCGTACCATGCTCCTCCTTCATATGCCACATGTTTTGAATCTTCCTTGCCTCTTCCATGTCATGGTGTACTAACTCGGTCCTCTTGTGTCTTGGACACACAAATAAGGTCTCATGTTTGATTCTCAAATGAGTGCCAACAATAGGAGGAGTCTTCCCACTAACTTCCTTATGTGTCAGGGCTGCCAACTCATGATTATGCAAAACCAAAAGACTGCTGTTCCAAATCAGAAAATCAGAACTGCTGTCATACCTTTCCATAGTGTCTTCATCCATTTCAAACATCTCCTTCCTCCTTTTTGCATGCTCTCCATCAAGTGCCAATCCAACATGAGTCCCTTTGTGAAAATCACAAGCCTCAAGGCTGATCCTTTTGGCTGTCATGTCATGATGATGTGAAGACAAGGGACTGTTGTTATACATCAGAAAATCAGTTCTTACTTTACGCTTTTGAGTGCTGTCCTTGTAGACGCTAACCTCCTCTTCCTCCATGAGTGAGTGATCATCAACTAGGGCAGGTCCAAGTGATGTCTCCAATGGAAAATCAGATGTGTCATGTGCCTCAACTTTCGTCCCATGCCTGCAAGCTGAATCCTCATGTGTATACATCTCTTTTATCTTCATGACCTCGTCATAGGATCCTTCAAGACCACCCTCCATTCCTGTACTCTTTGCCACTTCATGTTGCATTGTTTTCTATCAGATGTGGCTGCCATAGAAGTCAGAAATTCTGTTGTGTGTGATGAGGAATGTGCCATGCTCAACTCCCAACGAAGCCTCTTCACATGATCTTCCGATTCTTGGAGGACCTCTTGAGTGCTCTTCAAGGAATCCATAGTGTCCTTAAGCTCAAAGGTGAGCTTATCCATTTCATCTTCCTCCCTTCTCAAAGCATTAGCATATATCTCGCCAATCCTGAAGAGATGATCTTGGTCTGCAAGTAGATGCAAGTAGTTTGACTTCACCATAGCCAAGGCCTCTTGGAGCTCTTGAAAACCAGCAAGATATAGATCTTCTTCAAAGTATTCATGCCTCTCTAGAACTCTCCAACACAAACTTGTCATCACCTTATGAACATGATCAAAATGAGTTAGGGCCGCCACAATCTCACCTTCATTTGTCTTCAATGGTCCTTCCAAGTGATGTGACTTAGGAGACCCAATGTCTTCATGCAACATATCATGATCATGCCTTTCCAAACTAATTTCTTCCTTGACATCTTCTCCATCACACCCATGTGGTAAGGCATCACCATGCTCGATACAAGGATCTCCATCAAAGTAGTGGGTAGAATCTTCTACATCATGAGCTTCTACAATAGCTGAAACAACTATGACCTCCTTATCTACCATGGGATCATTCATCTCTTGCCAATCTAAATCAACCTTAACAACATCTCTTTGTTCACTACATAGCAATATTTTTGAACCATCCTCAAATGTATGAACAATATCCATCTCAAAAACATCCAAGCCACAATTTGATTCCTTGCCAACATGATGTAAAGGTGATGAAGCAATGCTAGGAACATCAAAAGAACCCATACCTTCATGTAGTTGATCCAACCTTGTAGCTTTGGAAATCTCCGTGATAGCATATCCTCCAACCGTGTGGTCATCATGAAGTCGTAGGTGTTCACCACTTGCAATGTGTGATGCTTCTTCGCCCATATCCCCATGATGCAAATCATCAACAAGTAATTCTTCCTCCATGGCGGCATCTTCTTCAACCTTGTAGTCTTCACGAGGTCTTATGTGTTCTTCATTTGTAGCTTCAATAGGTAACTCTCCCTTATCCCTTTCCTCATAGGGCTGAAGTGAACTCTTGGCTTGACCTTCTCTAGGGCTTGGAGTCCAATCTTCAATACATGTTGACTGATTTTTGCCTTCCTTATGATCACTTATAAGCTGCAAGTTACAAACAAATGACTCTGCTTTCTTATCTTCATAGGGCTGCAAATCTTCTTTCTTTTCTACCTTTTGTCCCACGGAAACTTCTGATTTTTCAAGAATACCATTTATTTTGATTTTTGTGGCTTCTTCCTCTTGCTTCCATCGATCCAACCTTCTTTGAATTTTTACATGTGTTCGCCAAAAAGATGCATGCAAAAGATCCAGCTCTTCTTCCATGATGCAAGACAAACCCATAGTAGCTCTTCAATCTTGTATGTATGATCAAACCCTCTAGGTTGGCAAGATCATAGCTCTGATGACACTTGTAATGTCCCCATATGGGCTATTATGGACAAATCTGGATTTACGGACTTTCCAAAATAACTAACTTAATTTTCTGCTCAAACCGTAATTTCTGAAGTAAAAATCAGACTTGAACAAACATTTAGGGCAGCCCATAAAACATCTCAAAACATCATAATTTCACCATAAACATGATCAACCATAATATACTTGCATTTCGCCATCACATGAACAACAAATCTACTTCACTTATCCAACACAAATGACTAAAAATGAAATCATAAGTTTGCTGCTACAAAATCTGAGTTTTACAAGTCTTCAAATACATCAACAAAATAGGGAAAACATGTCAAACATGCCCAGCAATGTTCTGCCCTAACCCTAAGGGTTGTACATACCAAAAATATTAGCAAAAATGACCTTCAAATGATGGGAAAAGATCTCCAATGAATGCTGCTCCAATTAGGGCATCAAACCCTAGGTCTTTCACTCTCCAGGGCAAAGGAACCCTGCTCCAAAAGGGTGCGCTCAGGTCTGAGAGGTTCGCTGCTCCAATTAATGATGCAAATGATGTCACAAGAAGCCAACAACTCCAACAATCGCTTCTCCAAAGGTGGTGCTCAAGAAATAGGGTTAAACCCTAGGCAAGATCACACCAATCCACCAATGAATCCACTCCAAACTAGGGCAAATCATGTCTGCTCCTCTTCTGCTCCAAATGATAAAAAATCTGCTCCAATCAGTGATTAGATTTCTGCTCCAAAAGCTGATTAGAATTCTGCTCCTAAACTTCGTAATACTCCCATGAAGTGCAAGTAGACCTCCGTTATTGTAATTTCCCCTCTTAGGAAGCTCCAGATTTCTTCACCTTGCACACAAGTATAGCTTCTTAAAGAGAATATTAATAGTCAATAATAAAACCAATATCATTAATTAGGGTTAGTAACATCATGAACATAATTAATAACAGTTACACTATTATATATATGTTCCATATTTTCTCATTCCTATCAAATGAAGATCTCATGATATACTTTGGGAGAGTTATCCTCGTGCCTGATTATTAATCTACTATAACCATTAACCCCATGGAGACGTTAATCTAATATAACCATCTTCTATCATTAATCGCTGTTTTGATTAGATGTAATCGCTGCATGATGATCGCTTCTCTTTAAAGTTTTAATCACATTCCTTTTATAATCGTTGTTTTATGAAGGTTTAATCATTTTTAATTTATGGGATCGTGGGTAGCCATATTCATGTCATTTGTGGTTGGTCTCTTTAGCGAAGCCACTATGGGATCGTTTATATAGATGCCCATTATAATATTTAAATAAATATATTATTTATTTATATATATATATATATATATATATATATATATATATATATATATATAAATAAATAATATATTTATTTAAATATTATAATGGGCATCTATATATATATATTAATAAAATAATATTTAATACATATTTATATATTTTATATTTATATAATATATATCATATTTAGTAATATACTAATAATAATATTATACACGTATTTATATTATTTATAAATACAATATTATATCTTAATTATTTATAAAATAATATTATTAAACATTATTATATATGTTCATTAAATATTATTATATATGACCATCATCAAAAATGGCTTCTCTATCTGTTAAATCTTTAATTTAAACGATGCCGTAATATCAGGACATGACAGTTATGAAGTCTTCCCAAGATGAGATTGGGTTTTCGTCCAACTCACCCTTCATTCTGAAGGGTTTTCGTCCGTGGAATAGGCTGCTATAAAGTGCAGATCAGAAAGAGTAAATGACAAGCTTCATTGATGATTTGAATTGCCAAACTCCAACTTGCATTTATACATATTTTGCTCCTTTTCTCTATGCTGGCTGACCTAGGAGTTTCTGCCCTTTTATTCATTATCTCCTGCCCAAGGGAGGCCGACCCATCATGAACCAAACTTGGCGCCCAAATAAGTAATTTGTTGCCTGTTTTCCTAGGCCGACCTAGGCAGAATAAACCCCTTATAATTATTATTTTTCCCTCTAGAGAGAGCCGACCAAACATAAGGATCTCAGGGGGCCAAAAATGCCAAAAGAATTTGATTTTATCTTCTTCTCTTCCCTTCAAGCCTTCCTTTTCAAGTGTGCCGAGGATAGACATTGTTTCATTATTTAATTTTCCTTCACCAGCTGTCTAAACCATTAATGCGTCAAGTAAGATCCCACAAGGAAGCTGCACACATGAGACCACCTTATTATAACTTATCCTTCTTTTGGCGTGAATGAAACGATCCATCAAGGCAATACACCACAAGCTAACAATCTCCTGGGCAAAACAAGTGACATGAAACTACCAAGCCTCCCAAACCTCCTTCTGTGACCACTCCGAAAATGGGGACATTAGAATTTACTATTTAGAAGTCGTGTTCATAGATAATTGCAACTGGAATATTGTCATAATGTTACTAAAGGTGTTTTATAAGTTTGTTGTACACAAATTGAAAGATGGAAGCCAAAACATAGAGGATCTTTATTGTTTATTAGACTTTTATTTAGGAAGTTGTAAGGAATGACGTCAATACACATATTTGTGTTACAGCTTGTAAACTAACATTTTTTTTGTATTTCTTGTAAGTTGGAGTATACAATCTTTGGAATTATTCTTTATTTTTGGGCCACTTTTTCAAGCCTGCTTGTAGAGGCTTCTTATGACTGACTATTTATAGTTGGCATTCTTTCGCACTAAATTGACAATGTTGGATTTTTGTTAGTTTGTTTGAAACTATGCTTGGATTATTCTAGCCTTATGGTTTATAATATGTGTTCCAGATGTTCTACGGACAATACAAAGTTCAGAAGACACCTATGTTTTTGATCAAGTCATATCTACCATATTTGATGAGGAGCGAGTTCTTATGAAAACACAAGACCACCGTAGTGGAAGGGCAAAATTGAAGAGGGATGAGCTTGATTGTTTGTTCACTGCACAGTCAGAATTCCAAGATCACATAATTGAGCAAGCAAAAGAAGTCTTCGCACAACATGGAGCACACAAGTTTGAAAGCAAATGCTTGAGATTTGTTGATGACCCTAAATTGCACAACAGGTTTTAAGGAGAATCTTTGTCTAGTTGAAATGTTGCTATGAAGTTTCACTGCAATAATGATTTATAGGGATATGTCTTTTCTACCTTATGTTATAATTCAGAGCTCTTATGAACATATAAAATCATACCATGTTGAATATTAGGCTGACATTGTGAAAATTTTTTGCTAAGAAGCAAGGCTATCAAATTGTTGAACTCAAATGGGGACATGCTCGAACTTTGTCATGAGTTGCGAGTTCCATTTGCCTACTGGGTTGCTGCAAACCAGGTCTCTCTCTCTCTCTCTCACACACACACACACACACACACACACACACACACACAGAGCCATACTTTTTGTGCTCTTTTCATAATCAGCATATGTTCTGTGCAACTTGATGGATTGAGATAGTATCAGTATTTTGTTGTTTTGCTAGTGCATATGAATGTGCAAAGAACATTTTTTAAATTTAAATATGAATGTGCAAAGAACATTGTTTAACTATTTGAAGTGGCTAGGATGCAATCTTATCCATGCTTGGTAAATGCAGAGGATTAGAAACTGAGCTGAATAGTTTATCTTGGTTTACTTACATGTGTGATAGAAGAAGAAAAAATTTCAAGAATTTTTACATGGCATTCATCCTTTGTCTGTATTGTGTGTTATTTTTCAACATAAAAATAATTTAGAAACAATTGTGGCATTTTACAAGACAAAGTTCCTTTGAAAAAAAAAACACAGTCAACGTAAAATCTTTTTAGTTTGAGAATATAGAATTCCTAACATTTTAAGTGAGGGAATCAATTTTTCTTTTTCCATAGTAATCCAGAGATTCATATTCAAACCCCTAGTACTTATGTCTTGTCCTGGAGACGTGTATGGGGTTGTCTTTAGACAACAGAGGAATTGATTTGATGTTTGTAGATGTCTTCCAAAATGTTTATTAAAAATAAGGAAACCTCCTATAGAAGATTCTTAAATGTCATATTTATTTTGTTTTTCTTTGTTCTATTAATTATTTGAAGTGAGATTAAATAGAGAAAAATAGGTATATAGTCTGGTTGAAAATGTACAGGCATATTTGCATCAGAGAATTATATCATTTAAGTTCAAAGTGGTAACAGTAGGAAGAGAAAACAATTAGAGGGGTCAAGATATTTGTGCATAGAATTTTATCAGTTGATCTAGGTACAAAAGAGTAGTACTCCATGTTAGTAGCTTGTGCTACTAAAATATAGCGTTGCCTGATTTGAATTTGCATTTTTTTTAAATAACAAAGTACATGATAAATAATTTTTCTATAATTATTGGCTTCCGCAAAAGGTGGTTCAAGATTATCCATTGGACATCCATTATTGATGATATAGGTTAAGGATGAGTGTTCTGTACAACAAAGTGTGGGAGAGAATATTAAATATTTATTTTGAATTACCTCAAACATATGATTTCTAAAACTATGGATTAGAGTTATGTCTCTAGGAAACTTATGGAGTTCGTGGCTGTGTTATATGATCTTGTTTGGG
This sequence comes from Cunninghamia lanceolata, assembly GCA_027924645.1. Taxonomy (NCBI): domain Eukaryota; kingdom Viridiplantae; phylum Streptophyta; class Pinopsida; order Cupressales; family Cupressaceae; genus Cunninghamia; species Cunninghamia lanceolata. The sequence continues at coordinate 6,151,594 of BSBN01000671.1, read as the reverse complement.
ACATGTTGAATCAGATAGTTTTTTTGATATCTCTTGACCATTAGTTTAGCTGGTTTTCTGATCTATAATTTCTATGAACATTTTAAATTTTCATTTATAGATCTTGTAATATTTTTGTTCTATGAAGTTAGTGTACATTTAAATTTTTGTATGGTGGCTCTTTCCTGTACCATCTCCTGTACAGAAAGCTGATTTCCCCATCCTTGTGCCCATTCTTTGCACCAAAGATGTCTCCTATCTCAAGGGGACAATGTCTTTTTGTTTTGCCTGAAGAAGTCTTAGTGACAAATTGGAGGTTAATTAGGGAGAGGGAGAATAACAAGGCCAGGGGGGAGATTGAAATCCCATTTTTACTTTTTCTTTCTTGATAAGTAAATTGAAGGTAGTCTTTTTGCGGCCCCACCCATGAGAATCTGGAAAAACTGAATTACAACCTTGAGATAGATTGAAAAACCAATCTACCAAAAAACAAAGAAAAACTATCAAACTAGAATCCAAAAAGCGACCAAAATCAAACTAGAAGCCTAAAAAAGATTGAATCTAAACAATTCAATCAAACAAACAGAGCTGGGGCCTCACAAAATGGAGAAAAATAAAATATCCATTGGCTGAAACCATTCTTCTCTTCCTCTAGGAGAGAAGGGCCACCATCATCCACTAAGAGTCATTCCCAATTGTGTCCTGAGCTTCATCCTCAATCTTTCAACCTTGGACTTTTGCCCTTTATGCTTTTTGGAGGAACCATGATTTTCTTTGGTCTACTTACTTTCTCCTTGAGAAATGGTGAGAATGTAGTTGCTAGTTGAACTTCACCTTGTTCAAGCTCTTCCACAATTTCGCCAACCTCTCTCTCATCATCATCTACGACCTAAACAGGAATCCCTTAACCACAGTTGTCATGAAGAGGTTGAGACACAACAGAATCCAAAAGTTGTGTGGGGACAAATAAACTCTAAGTAGTTGAGCCTCATGCGAGTGCACAACTTGTGAAGGAGGAGAGTGCTCATTGAAAAACTTGTTGTGATTACATGTAATGTCCCCTTCCTAAGCACTAACAATTTGATTGAGAGTTGGCCTATTACTTGGGGTCCCGTAGGCTAACACTGGATGGATAGGGAGCTCCACAATTCTTGGAGACATGTGGGGATGCTTATGTGGCAATTCTCTTGTTGGATTTGGGCTTAGATGGCAGCGAGGTTTGGAACTCACTTTCAGATACCGTTTCAAACATTTGGTTGATGTTCCACTTTTTTAGGAGCCCATGCCTATTTTTAGTAAGTCTTTGTGTTGGCACCGACTTCTTCACGTGGCAGTGGTTTCACTCCGACAGGGTTGGTCCTTTCATTCAGTGACAGTTTGGTATTTATCTTGGGGGTTATTTAATTAACGCTAATATTAAAGTTAAATTAAATATTTAACTTAGAGTTATTAAATGTTATAAAGTGACTTTATGGGTTAGGCGCCTAGGGGATATAAGGAGAGTTTAAAAAGTTTATTTATTTTATTTTACTAAGTGGGGCGCTCAACATGGGAGATATAAGGAATTAAAAATAAAGTCATATTTGCCCAAAACGAAGCGTGGATTATTGAGGAGCATATAAAAGCTTTTTTTGAGCTCATTTGGATTATTATTATATGCTTTGGTTTTTGAAGAGAGTTTTACCAGGTTGAGCTTGGAGTTCTTCTAAAGGCTTTGTGAGGACGAAAACCGTCATAGAGATCATCAACTGCACAAGTGAGAGACCTTCCAAGGCTGATTGTTGATAGCCTCATACAGAAACTATGCTTGTGCTAGCAGTTCAGATTTTCCAGTTTTCGTCGTAGGGTTTGGAGAACCAAAATAATGGAGATTCTTTGAATATTATTTTGGAATGGGATTGCATTTTTTGTGAGTAATTTTTGGTGTGTGTGGAGACTTCTAGATTGCTGTACCATTCCTATGCTGGCCGTACAATTCCTTGGTTGGGCATGGAGTTTTGAGTGAGGTTGTTTGGTCTTTATTGCAGATTCAACCTTTGTAATAGGGGCGTCTAGAGATAGGAAGAGACAAACAACAAATTGTGAAGGAATTATTAATTGTGTTGCTGCTGTGTGAGGTCAAAAATAGGCCATATTGCTGCTATAGGGGGACGTGAGACCTATAGGCTGAAGCACCTAGGGTTTGGAGGCTCATTTGGTATGTATTGTGTGGGTTTTAATCCATATCAGCATTAGTTCATTCTTTATTTGAGGATGATTGCATTGTAACTGTTGCAAGGCAATCCCAACCATTGAAAATGTTGTAACAGACTAATTATTTGGCCCTGTAACCAAACAACAGTCATGGGTATGTTCTTATTTTGATGTTTGTGCTAAAACTTCATTTGGGTATTGCTAGTTTCTATTGTAATTGTTATTTCCTTCATATATAAACATCTAGGTGTTGTAGAAATGCTTTATATTGTTTATATATATCATGTGCAATGCAAAAAAAACATATGCAGCAACAAACCATGAGATTAATGAAATTAACTTTTTGTGTTCTATACTTCCCTAATGTCCCCTTGTAGGATATACTGATTTCTTCACCTGTACACGAAAAATAACTCTTGAAAGGGACATTAGTAATATTAAAGATCAATAAATTTGCAATGAAATCAATACATTTTAACATAATTAATGATATAACATAAATAACATTTGATTTCAACATATAGTTATCCATACCTCAAGTCGATCCTTTGATAAAATCCATTGAAATACTTGCAAGTTAGAGTGTGATGGAGGGCACACTTCCTATCTATCATCTCTTTAACATTAAGGCTCAAGAGTGTGATGGAGGGCACACTTCCTACCTATCACATCTTGACAAGAGCATGATGGAGGGCACACTTCCTACCTATCATGCTCAAGCACGCAAGCAACCAGCTCAAGCAAGTAGGCAAGTAGCTCAAGTAGAGAAGCAAGTAAGCAAGTAGCTCAAGTAGACAAGCAAGTAGCTCAAGCAAGTAGGCAAGTAGCTCCAGTAGACAAAACATACATGTAAGTCGTAAAGTATACACTTAAATACATAAGTCGCACGAATACACATATACACATAAGCCACAAGGTAAACATTTGAATACACATAAATCACAAAGTATACACAGGATGGCAGGATGTCTGCTCTGATACCACTTGTAATGTCCCCTTCTAGTAAGCCAAAATTTTTCTTTACCTTGCACAATTTCAACTTACAAGAGAGAACATTAGTATTCAAATTTTCCTTTTCATATCATCATTAGAGTTCACTAATCAATTATCAGTCCATATACTTTTCCTCATTTATCCTTAAGCCTTATAACCTTATGATCTTAATCACAATGATTTCATCTTAACATTAATAAATGTAGACATTTCATATTCACTTTCTTTCATTCACAATTCCCATGCACTATCTTGATAGAGTTCTCAGTTAGCCCTATCATTAATCAACCCTATCTCCCATATGAGCATGGTTTGTTAAGGCATTATCCATCCCACACGGAGGCCCAAAGGCTTCTCACAACACCCGTTGTCCTTCACCATTTGGCTCGAGGGGACTTTATGCAACACCCGACATTCTTCATCCCATCGAGAGTCACCTACCGTCGGGCACATTTATTATGAGCTCATAATACCATAGGCCCAAAAACTTCACTCAACACTTGGAGTTCTTCGTCTCTTGGCTCAAGGGACTTCACACACACCTGGTGTTCTTCATCCACTTGAGGGTCACCTAGGTCCAATTTCACATCCTTAACTTAACCCCATACTCATAGGTTGGTAAGATGATTAAGAAGGAGGCTCGAACACCCCTTTCGAATATGTCATGAGTTGTGAGTTATCAATCATTCAATATTGCTATCTTGTGATCCTACTTGGATCACAAGATGGCATGATCATTCATATTCCTTTATGGGAACCTTTGTGTTTCCATCATCATATAATTGGCCCTATATTTCCATTTCTTGATCATGGCCATTCCTTGTCTATTTGGTTAGATTACATTCTTATTGTATATGATTCATTTCACCATTCTTATGATGATCTTATATTTTGATCGTTCTAACATTCTATATATTAAACTTTTATGCTATTCTATCCCATTTTTGGATTCAAGATATTTTCAATATTAATATTCATTATGTTTATGTAGCTCACATTCTTTATGTATTCATTATCTAATTCAATCATGCTTCATTTATTGGTTCATAACATAAGCACATTTTCTCATATCTACTTATGATGCTGATGCAATTCGATTTCATGAATATCTAAATTCCAAGATCTATGACTTATATTGCTGTATATGCTACATTTATCAGAATTCACATTTTCATGACCAATAAATCGATCAAGACATTACTCAATCTATATGCCATCTATGACTTTCTAACATATTTCAGATTATGAAGTATTTGCTATAATGTTGTGAGATCCTATAATCCGTGGTGCAGATAATAACAATCAATTCAGGTTATAAATAGCAATGATAACATACCTTTCGATGGTTGATGAAAGGATCACTGGATCTGCAGAGACGAATGGAATTCAGCTTGTGAGTTGATCTGCCTTTAAATCCCAATCTGATTATATATTTTACTTGCTGCTGAATGTTCAATAGATATATCCCTCATCGATGCCTTTGGATGATGACTTGATCCATATTAATAATGTTTGGAGGGCTGTAATGATCCAACGGTTGCAACCTTTCAATATTCATGGCCCCTCTTATTTGTAATGTCCTCAAATCGTATGACACACTAATTTGTTTTATTCACATCTCTTCTAAATTTTGTCTTTACTTACAAGTCAGCACCATCGCTGGCTTCCACTAACTTATACGCTGCATACATTCCTTATCACTAGTCGTCGTTGTGTTTTTATTCACTTTAATAAGTATTCCACTTTTAATATAGGCTTTATCAGCTTTAGTACTCCTCTTTAACCCCGTATCACTTCATAAGACCTTTTGTCTTATTAGGATTACCTTTATACTTATATATTTATTATATTTAGATATTTATATATTTATATTTAAATAATATTTATATTTATATATTATATATTATATTTATATTTATATAATATATTGTTTAATAATATATTATATTATAATTATAATAATATTAAGATTGATAATGTTATATTTGTATTTATCTTTATTATTACAAATACAATATATTATATTAAGATATTCATATAATAATATTATTTAATATTATTTATTAAATAATATATATATTAATAATATATGTCTATACACAATTATTTTTATCACTCGAATTGATATTTTACGAAAGCAACTTCGTCGTTCTCTATCATGATGTTTAAATCTTTAATTTAAACAACGCCATAATATGGGGACATGACAACCAATTAGCATCAAATTGAAAAACAAAAAAAAAAATCAGAACAGGGGTGTATGTTACAGTGGTATCAGAGCACAGATGTATCTTGCCATCCTGTGCGGTTGAAGTGGTGTGAACATGCAGTGAATTTCTTGAGTAATGCAGCCTAATACTCATTAGTATTATTTGAGAAGAAACAGATCAAACCCTAACCTTGAAGTTCCAACATATATTGATCCTTTTGCAAGTGTTGATAGGGTTGAGATAAATATGGGTGACAGGGATCACGGTGAACCGAGCACAAGGGATATCCTAAATGATCTTGCTAGGGGACAACGAGAATTGCAACAGAATATGAATCGACTTTGTGCCCTTTTGGCTCAACAAATGACGGGAAATAATAATAACAATAACAATGGCGGTAATTAGGGCAATGGAAGAAATGGTGATGGTAATGGCAACGGAAGGATTGGTGAAAATGGGGATGGTTTAGTCAACAATAGGGCTGCAAATCAACGTTCTATGGATGGAACCATAGTTCGAAAAATTGGACTAGACAAAAACTTGCCAGGCCCAAAAAACATGACTTAGAAAAAACTCGACAACTTAAAAAATTGCTTAAATTTCATTAGAAACACATTTTTTTGCAAAATTCAATGGCAAGATGTAACTAATGAGTCCATAAATGAGTACAAGAGTGTTTTCTATTAAATTTGATTGATTTGAATGCAAATTGAGTAGAAAATCGCATCCTCATGCGAAATCCTGATGGTTGATGGCCTGATACAATAGATAGATGACAAAATGAAAATAGTAAAACTAAAAGTATGTACAACATTTTACATCTTACTCTTCCCTAATCTACTGAAAACTAGGGGAGAGGTAGAGGTTCTAGTCCTTGGAGTCTGCAGTGGCTCCTCACTTGGCATGGAAGGCATTACCTCGACCTCCATCTTGGTAGTAGATGGCAATGACTACTCCTCAGCCTCATCAATGTCATCCAATCCTGGATCTCCTCCTACACCCACCTCCTCCAATGCCTACCTCTCAAAATGAAGCAATAGTATTTTTAGAATATCATGACTCCCCCTGCATTGTTAGGTTATAGAAAGGAGTTAGAAATTTTGCATGTTTTGTCGGCTTTGCTCAAGTTTTTTGACATTGATGAAGGATTGTTGACCGAGGAAGAGAATATTTAATTCGATACAAGTGCAATAACACCAATATGTCATATATTGTTTGAAGAAGATGAGGGTATGCAAGTATCCAAAGATCAAATAGGTCTTCTAGTTCCTATTGGTGTGCAAGAAGACCATGACTGCATAAGGGATGATGATGAGTCAAATTACTTTTTCTATTCATTTGAGGGGCTATTTGGAGAACCTTCTCACGACAAGGCTAAAGAATTTCAGTGCACTCAAGAATCTTAGTCAATATCTTCTATGGAGATGGAATGTCTAATGTAAGAGGTTTAAGTTTTTCTTCAAAATCTAACAATGCAGGGGGAGTGCGCGACAAAAACTCGCTGAGTTTCTGGCGACTACTCATCGAGTACTCGGAGAGCCTTCCATCCATGGCTGGAACAACAAACACTAGGCCTCTTATGTCTAACTTTTCTCCACGGGATAACCCTCCAATTGTTAATGAACCCACACGGCATGAGTTGTAGGATCAAATAATGATGGATTGGAGGGATTCAGGGGCAAAATTTCAGGCTGAGATGTCATTTCGTGATTTAATGGATATTAGATTGAGGCATCAACCCCATAGAGGTGGTGTGGCAGATTACATAATCAGGAATTACAGAAGGTTAGTAAGTTATCTATTCCTTACTTTGACGGCTTGGGAAAAACTATAGCTAGAGCTTGGGTACACAAGTTAGATAACTATTTTCAGCTCAGTCCCATGCCTGAGGATGAAGCCAATACATATGCGACTCTTCATTTAGATGATAGTGCCCATGAATGGTGGCACCATGGGATGGTCACATTGGGCCATGATCAGATTAATTCTTACACAGAGTTTACTGAGAGGTTGATGGATAGATTTGACAAAAGGGATCCTGAGTTGCAGTTTAAGGAGTTGGCACAGTTGAAACAATGGGTTCAGTGTATACTTATGTTTTTGAGTTCCAAAAGTCATCTGTGATAGTGACTGATATTTTTCAGAGGAGATTGACTGTTCTTTTTATTGATGGGTTGTCTGATCCCTTGAGAGGTTGGATTAAAGCCCTTAATCCTCTTTCTTTGCAAGATGCTCTGAAGAAAACAAGAGACATGAAATCTTCCACTGCAAGGAACAAATTTCAGACCAAGGGTTTCTTTCATAAGAAAGACAAGGACAAGAAACCTTTTTAGAGAGATTCCAATCCACCCAAGAAGGGACCCTCGATATTAGATAGTGATCAACTCAATGAATTCAAAAGAAAGAAATTGTGTTTTCATTGCAAGGAGACTTGGGATCCAACGCACATGTATGCTGCTCAAGCCAAGGCTAAACAGATAGATTGCTTTTCAGCGGAAGAATCAGCAAATGAAGATTCAAATCAGCATGTTGATTCGGGGGATTCAAAGAGGGAGAATTCCTCCAATGAGTCAGACAAGGAGCACAGAGAGGAGAGTCCAGCAACCCACTTCTCTAGCATTCAAAAAGAGGGGTCATTTAGGATTCGTGGGGTATTAGGTGGTCAGAGGATTATCACTCTTCTTGACACTGGAGCTACGCACAATTTCATTGATAAGGGGCTTGTAGCAAAGAGAGGTCTAAAAACTGGAGAATTTGAAGGCTACAAAGGTCGAATAGCAGATGGATTCATCATTACTTGTAAAATGAAGATTTCCAATTTGAGTATACAGTTGGGTGACTACGAACTCAAAGTTGATTTCTATGGGGTGAGTATGGGAGAGATGGATGTAGTTCTTGGTATGTAGTGGTTGCATGCTATTGGTGAGTTCTATTTGAACTTGCGTACTAAGATGAAGTTTGAGGTGGATGGTAGGAAACACGTATTCAGAGGTATGTTTGATGGCAGATTATGGGTGGTATCTTTCAAAAGAATGGAGAGACTTATTAGACATGACCAGGTAGAATGGGCAGCAGAGTGTCTTATCAGCCTACGGTTTCAGAGCAGCAAAAACAGAGTTATCATCTTGACATCCAGACCTTGTTGTCTAAGCACAATGAAGTATTTAGTAGTATACCTGTTGGGAGGCCTCCTGAGAGAGGCATTGAGCATGTTATTGAGCTTGAGGAGGGCACCAAGCCCATGATCACTACACTGTATAGACACTCCAAGAGACTCAAAGATGAAATTGAGAAGACAATTAAGGAGTTGATTGAAATGGGACACATTAGACCTAGTAAGAGCCCTTTTGCTTCTTCAGTGGTGTTAGTGAAAAAGAAGGATGGGATGATGCGCATGTGTGTTGACTATAGGGCACTGAATAAGAAGACTATAAAAAACAGGTATCCCATCCTACACATAGCTGAGTTGATTGACGAGTTGCATGGTGCTTGCTACTTCTCCAAAATAGATTTGAGGTCGGGCTATCATCAAATACGGGTCCAAGAGCAAGATGTGGAGAAGACAACATTCAGGTGTCCTTATGGGCATTTTGAGTTTCTGGTTATGCCTTTCGGCTTAACCAATGCTCCTTCCACTTTTCAATCTTGTATGAACAGGGTTTTTTGGAATCAGCTCCGTAAGTTTGTTCTCATATTCTTTGATGATATTTTGATATTCAACAAGACATGGGAGGAGCACATGAGACACCTAGAGGAGGTATTGACTATCTTAGAGCGGGAATCTTTATATGCCAAGGAGTCCAAGTGTGAGTTTGGTATGACAGAGCTTCTTTACCTTGGCCATATCATTAGCTCTAAGGGTGTGAGAGTTGATCTTGAAAAGATCAAGGCAATTGTGGACTGGCCTCCCCCAACAAACCTTACACAACTCAAAGGTTTCTTCGGCCTTTGTGGGTTTTACAGGAGATTTGTTAAGGGGTCTTCACAGGTGGCTGCCCCACTTACAAATTTGACAAAGGGAGACTTTGCTTGGTCGGATTCAACTCAAAAGTGCTTTGATCACTTCAAGGAAGTTATGAGTACTTGCCCAGTCCTAGCATCACCGGGTTTCTCCAAACCTTTCGAGTTGGAGTGTGATGCATCGGGGGAAGGGATAGGAGCTGCCTTGATGTAGGACAAACATCCCATTGCTTTTGAGAGCAGGGAGCCGAGAGGTATTGAGAAAAGCTACTCGATTTATGACAGGGAGATGTTGGCCATCATGCATGCTTTGGCCAAGTTCAGACCGTATCTTGTGGGAGGTAGATCCATTGTTAAGACTGATCACAACAACCTCAAATACTTCCTAAATCAACGGGATCTCAACGATAGGTAGCAAAAATGGGTAAAGAGATTGCAAGCATATGACTTTGACATTGTGTATGTCAAAGGGAAAAAAATGTGGTTGCTGATGCACTTTCCAGGGGACCTCATTTGTGTGCTTTAGCGGAGATTACAGCTGATTGGAGAGAGATGATTTCAGCTGAGTATGTGAAGAACTCTTGGGCATCGAGTATCATAGAGGGTACTATATAGGATGACAAGTATACTATAGTGAATGAATTGATCATTTATAAGGAGAGGATTTATTTAGTACCCAACTCACAGCTTAAGGTGAAGATTCTGAGGGCATTCCACGATGCACCTATGGCTGGTCACCTGGGTTACTTCAAAACTTACAAACAGATCTGGGAAAGGTTGACTTGTAAAGGACTCAAGAATGAAGTCCTTGAGTATGATCGTAAATGTCCCACATGCTAGCAGAACAAGCATGAGCACACATATCCAGCTGGGTTGTTGCAGCCCCTGCCTATTCCCAAGCAGAAGTGGGAATGTATCTCTATGGATTTTATCATCAGGCTTCTGAAGGTTCAAGGCAAGGACTGTATATATATTGTTGTAGACTGGCTAACAAACTTGCCCATTTCTTTGCCATTTCAACAACATATACAGCAGCATAGGTGGCTGATTTGTTTTTTACAGAGATATTCAAATTACATGGGATGCCTAGGAGCATAATTAGTGACAGGGACAGCAAGTTCCTGAGTCTCTTTTGGCAGGAATTTTTTTAGGTTGAGTGGGACTGAACTCACTCTTAGTACCTCTTATCATCCACAAACTGATGGGCAGACCGAGATTGTAAACAAGTGGGTGGAGGGGTATTTGCGTAATTACATTTCCGAGCAACGGAAGGCATGGGTAATATGGTTGCACCTTGGAGAGTATTGCTAGAACTCTGCCTACCATATGTCCATCAAGATGTCATCATTCATGGCGTTGTACAACTATGAGGCCCCGAGTTTCCTTGATTTATTATTTGGGGACAACAGAGTGCCTAAGGCAAGGAATTTGCTCCAAGAGAGTCAGGGCATTATGAAATCACTGAAGGAGAACTTGCAACAGGCACAAAATCAGCAAAAGCTTTATGCTGATCAGCAACGTGTTGAGTGGACTTTTGAGGTTGGTGATGTGGTTTATTTGCAACTGTAGCCCTATAGATAGTCCACTCTTAAGAAGAGTGGGTCGGAGAAGCTTAAGCCACAGTTCTATGGTCCTTTCAGGATATCCAGGCGGGTTGGAGAGGTGCTTATGAGCTTGAGTTGCTGACAGACAGTAGAGTACACAATGTTTTTCATGTCTCTTGCCTTAAAAAGGCGCTTGAGCATAATGTGCTTCCCTCTTTTAAGTTGCCACCATTGGACGAGGAAGGGAAACTCATCTTGATTCCAGAGGCTATCATTGACACTAGGGAGCATACTCTATGGGGGACTATTAGAGAGTATCTAGTGAAGTGGAAAAACTTGCCGATTGAGGATGCCACATTGGAGAGTGAGCAGATTTTGTAGCATCCAGAGTTGCAATTGCTTGAGGAAAAGCAATTTTGGAGAGAGGACTGTAATGTTCCCTTCCTAAGCACCGACAGTTTGATTGAGAGTTGGCCTATTACTCGGGTTCCCGTAGGCTAACACTGGATGGATGGGGAGCTCCACAGTTCTTGGAGACACGTGGGGATGCTTATGTGGCAATTCTCTTTTTGGATTTAAGCTCAGATGGCAGCGAGGTTGGCAACATCATTTTCGGATACTGTTTCAGACATTTGGTTGATGTAACACTTTTTTAGGAGCCTGTGCCTATTTTTAGTAAGTCTCTGTGTCAGCACCGATTTCTTCACATGGCAGTGGTTTCACTCCAACAGGGTTGGCCCTTTCATTTGGTGACCGTTTGGTATTACCTTGGGGTTTATTTAATTAACGCTAATATTAAAGTTAAATTAAATATTTAACTTAGTGTTATTAAATGTTATAAAGTGACTATGGGTTAGGTGCTTAGGGGATATAAGGAGAGTTTAAAAAGTGTATTTAGTTTATTTCGCGAAGTGGGGCACTCAACATGGGAGATATAAGGAATTAAAAATAAAGTCATATTTCCCCAAAACGAAGTGTGGATTATTGAGGAGCATATAAAAGCTTTTTTTGAGCTCATTTGGATTATTATTAGATGCTTTGAGTTTTGAAGAGAGTTTTACCAGGTTGACCATGGAGTTCTTCCAAAGGCTTTGTGAGGACAAAATCCTTCATAGAGATTACAAACTACAGAAGTGAGAGACCTTCCAAGGTTGATTGCTGATAGCCTCATACAGAAACTATGCTTGTGCTGACAGTTCAGATTTTTCAGTTTTTGTTGTAGGGTTTGGAGAACCAAAATAATGGAGATTCTTTGAATATTATTTTGGAATGGGATTGCAAGTTTTGTGAGTAATTTTTGGTGTGTGTGGAGACTTCTAGATTGCCGTACCATTCCTATGCTGGTCGTACAGTTCCTTGGCTGGGTGTGGAGTTTTGAGTGAGGTTGTTTGGTCTTTATTGCAGATTCAACCTTTGTAACAGGGGCGTTTGGAGATAGGAAGAGACAAACAACACATTGTGAAGGAATTATTAATTGTGTTGCTATTGTGTGAGGCTAAAAAATAGGCCGTACTGCTGCTATAGGGGGACGCGAGGCCTATAGGTTGAAGCACCTAGGGTTTGGAGGCCCATTTGGTATGTATTGTGTGGGTTTTAATCCATATCAACAGTGGTTCATTCTTTATTTGAGGATGATTGCATTGTAACTGTTGCAAGGCGATTCCAGCCATTGAAAATGCTGTAACAGACTATTTATTCAGACCTGTGACCAAAGAATAGTCATGGGTATGTTCTTATTTTGATGTTTGTGCCAAAACTTCATTTGGGTATTGCTAGTTTCTATTGTAATTGTTATTTCCTTCATATATAAGCATCTGGGTGTTGTAGAAATGCTTTATATATATATATATATATATATATATATATATATATATATAATATCATGTGCAATGCAAAAAACATATGCAACAACAAACCATAAACCAATCAGCATCAAACTGAAAAACAGAAAATAAAAAATTAGAACAGGGGTGTATGTTACATTACACCACACAAAATTAGGATTGAGAATTCTAGTCTTATGACTCCATTTCTAAAGGGGAAAAGAATTGCATCTCTCATGATACTTTGAAGGACAAATTGCCACTTTGTTACCCAATTGGTTGCAACAAAAACATGTAGACCTTTGAAATTGAGGAATTGAGACCATGATTCGAGCAAGGGCACAATTTTGATTGAATGAGAGATGGGCTTGGAGAGATCCACCAAAATGTATACACTCACATTCTTGTTCAAAGAAACCACTGAATGCTCATCAAGTTTGATAAAAGTTCCTACCTTGTCAACCAATTGTTTTATGAGGCTAGGGTTTCTCATAACCAAGGGCAGATTATATAGTCTGAGCCACATTGGAGACTCAGTAAATGGGACAGCAAAAGGATCAAGGAAAGGGGACCAAGGACATTAGAAAAGCCCAAGTCGCCCAAATATCCAAGGGTCATTGGTCCGAACAAAATTTTGATATTCAAAGGTCTTGAATTGAACTAAGAAAAATCATTTCTCCAACATGGATATAGATGGTTCAACTATATTACTCCATACCTATTTCAACCAACTGAAAAATCTTCAAGGTTTGTTTGATCCTCACACATTTGCCAACCAAGGATCTTTGAACAATATGGTCATCTATAGAATTAAAAATGAGATGCGTCAGGAAACATCAAGGAGCGCTTAGAAGGAGATAGGTGTGCGTGCCTAGGAGCAGATAGACGCGCCCAAAAGTAGTGAGGCGCGCCAGGGGCAAGATTGTCACGCCTGGAGAGAGGGAAACGTGCCAAGGGAACATAAAAGTGCGCTTGGGCCAATCAAAATGCATCAAGAAGGAAAAAGATGCTTTCGTTTGTAGTGAAGAGCATCTAAGTATAGACAGGTGCTATCCAAGCATATTCTTTTTAGTTGAAAACATCTAATGTTGATGAGATGCATCCTACAAACCAGAGGCACAAGTCAAAGTTAAGCCCGTCAAAACTTGAATGTGAGCACTCAAATAGAAAAATGAGTGTCTAGATGTCTACAAAAGTATTTCAAATTCTAAATGGCGCATCGATACCACCAAAAGCGCGTCCATATTATCAAAGGCGCTTCAAATTCTAGAGAGGCGCGTTCATCAATGAAGGAGCATGCCATGTTAGAAGAGGACGCGCCTGGAAGATCTGACACGCCTAGAACATGTTTGAAGCACCTAAACTCAGGCAAGTGCGTCAAGGATATCTCAAACGCGCCAAGGAAAAAGTTGAATATCAGGAGGTGCGTCCCACCAATACCAAGCGCGTCCCATCAGATTTGAAGCACTTAAAACAATGTAGGCACGTTTTGGAGGACTTGGGTGCTCCAAAACTCATCAGAAGGAGCATTCAAACCATCCAAGGTGCAGATAAAGAGAAAAGAACACGTCTAAGGCACTTCAGGAGCGCCTAATATCACCAGGCGCGTCAATATTTAAAGGGATGCGCTAACTTAGAGAAACACATCAGTTTTTAGGGTGAGCCAAATTTAGAGGAATCACGACAATAAAGAGGAGACACGTTTTAGTAGGCGCGCCATTAGGGAGGAGCACGCGCCATCAAGGAGATGCGTCCTATCAAAGAAGGACGTGCTCGGAGGCAAGTGCGTCTGCCAGGCGCGCCAAAGCTAAGACAGGCACGCTAAAAATGGAGGACGTGCACCTATTCTTTTAAAAAAAGAAAAACTCTAAATTTAAGCCAGGCCAACTTCACTCCAATTTGGGCCAACTCCTTTCATGCAAAGATCATGCCTTTTCAAAAGGCTATAATTATGATGCTTTTATCATTCAATTAATGGAACTATTTTTGTAATAAACATGCAATAATCAGTTTCGCTGATTTTTGCATGGCTTTAGGATTATTTTATTATTTGTTTTACTTACAAATAAGACTTGCATGCATGCAAATCCAGTTCTAGAGTGAAGAGTATTAGTTAAACTCTTCTTTCCCTTTCATGCATTTGCTTTGTAGTAGTATAAATAAGTGCTTTTGCATAAGCACAAGGATCTAGATTTTAGAATTCAAAGCTTTTTAGGAATTAGATTTTTCAGCATTCAATGTTCAAGTGTTCAGAATTCAATGTTGTATTCAATCAGTGAATAGAAAGCAATGATAATTCTCATGCCTCAATTTGCTTAAATTGTTATTCCCGTATATTCACCTGATCGTGTTCTTGTTTGTTCATTTAATGGATTCCAGTAATTTTTGCTTCTAAGTATTTGTTGAAGTATGTTGTTTTTTGTGCTAAGGGTAAAGTCGCGGCTTTTTATCATCTTGGCATTCGTAATTGTGTGGTGTCAATTTGTTCAATCAATCCAATTGTGTACTTGCGTTATTCAACCTCTGAATTTAGCTGAGTAATGCAAGCGTGTAGCCTAGGTTTTAGTTTCAGTTAAAAAAGCATAAAAATCTTTGCTTCACTATCAAATGTGTGTTTCAACCTTTCCGCGCGTTGCAAAACCAAAAAGTTTGCATATTGCTATTGTATTCAGGATAAGTATGAAAAGCCCTTGAAAAACACTGTACATATTTCGTAGTTTTAAGTTTGTTTTATTTTACAGGGAGCTTCTTATTGTGACCTAATCACACATCGCCTCATTGCAAATGGGGACCCCCTCTTTTTTCTGCTTTTTGGCTTTGGTTTGCTTTAGGTTTTAGATTTCTTTGAGTTTGTAGGTTTGGAAGTATAGATTTGCCCATGTCTCGTCGAGTTCTTGCTCAAGATCTTTGTGGAAATTGAAGAAATTGACTAAGTCTGATGTTCTGAGATCCTGAAAATTGAGTAAGTCTAAAATTTGGTGGATCCTCAAAAATCTAGAATCTGCATGTTAAATCTCATGGCTCCGCGACCTATCTCAAAGATCCTGGAAGTATATTTCAAAATATTTAAAGTATAATATCTGAGCATATACTTAAATATATTTTTAAATATACTTCCACTAGAACATTTCAAAATCGGGCGAAAAAGTTTAAGTCTTGGACCTTGAGCGGAAATTCCTTGCTTATGAGGACAATGCGCCCAGAATGAGCGGAAATTCCATGCTTATGAGGACAATGCGCCTTGGGAGTAGAGTCATCTAAGCATGAACATTGCATAATAATCAAATTTGATCTTTGAAAATCGTTGAAAACTCCCCTTGCAAAGATGATCATACTTAGAAAATTCATGATTAAGGGAGTGCAAAACCCTCAACAATGAGGAATGTGCACAAAATCCATGCCCTTAGGGAGAATGCGCCCTAGTGTAGGTTGAAATTTTGGGAGTAAAAACAATATTTTCCTAGGTAAATTCTTGAAAATCCATTAGAAGACCTTGACAAATTTGCCTACGTGAAAGTTTTAAAAAATGGCAAAATTCTCACCAATGAGCAAAATGCACTCCAGGGAAGTGAAGAATCCTCATCAAGGAGGAGAATGTGCTCAAAAGGAGGAAATTTCACAATCATGTGGAGAGTGTACGTAGACTTTATCATGAACTTCAAATCAAAACTTTCAAGCAATCATTTCCACTGTGAATCATTTGCAAAATAGACAAAGTCATGAAAAAGTTTTGAAAGTGAAAGAACATTTTATAGCAAGGTCGCAAAATTCTCATCAATGAGCATTATGCGCCCATCTAGAGGAGAATTCTTACACATGAGGGAAACATCCAATTCTTGCAAGTTGATGCCATTTTATGAGGATTTAGTGCAAAAGATTTGGAAGAAATTCACTAAGGAAATTGGAATGTCTGAATTGAAGATCCACACTAAGGTTTGATTGCAAATTGTTCACCAATGAGGATTATGCGCTCACTTGGAGATAAGCCTTCAAAATCAAAATCACTTGAAATTCATCAAGGTACACTACAATCACTTGAAATCCCTCAAGTGTCCATGTTGAAGAAGTGAGAAGAGTTGAAAATTGACAATAAAAAAACCTAAGTATGGATTTCTAGGAGAGCGCATAATGCTCATCAGAGAGGAGAATGCGCCTAGGATCAATCATCAATCATCAACAACAACTTTTTAAGAAATTTCATTCGCCAAAGTAAAGGAGTGAAAGGAGTTGAAGGTCTAAGGTAGAGTGCAAAATCCTTCTCAATGAGGAGAATGTGCCATCAATCACCAACAAAACTTGAAAGTAACTTCAACATCAAACATTGAAAATTTGCTAAGGAAAGGAGGAATTTGAAAGTTTGAGAATGAAAAGTTCAAAGGTCAAAAGTTGAAAATCCTCATCAATGAGGATTATGCGCCAAGAAATGAGGGAAAATCCTCACTAATGAGGAAAATGCGCTATTTCTATTCTCCCTCCTTTTTGAAAGAAATCCACTCAATTCAGTAACCTTTGAAGGAGAAGTCAATTTCATCAAGATTTAATGAAGATCCAATGCAAAATTTGATAAATTCGCCGAATAAAGAAGTTGGAGTTTGAAAGAAAAATGCCAAGGCAAGTCGCAAAATCCTCATCAATGAGGAATATGCGCCCAAACTTGATGGAAAATCCTCACTAATGAGGAATATGTGCTCAAACTTGATGCAAAATCCATGCTAATAAGGGGAATGTGCCCTCTTGAAATCATCCATTGCCAAAGTCAAAATTCGCCAAGTTTAAAGGAAGTCGGCCTAGGAAGGAAAAAATCAATTTTAAATAAAGAAAAATCATTTCAATAAGCAGGCCGACCTGTTAGGAAGGTGAGGTATAAGTGCTATAAAAGGAGTTATTTAAATTCTCATTTGTCACATTCCAATTCAAAACCAAAAAGGCAGATTTTTTCAGAGCAGATCAGCGAATTAGAGCAGAAGTTTTTATCAAGGAAGAAGGCAAATCTCCAAAGCAAGTGCAAATTCCATAAAAGAGAGCAGATTTTATACAGCAGAGCAGAGCAGACTTATGATCAGCAGCGAATTTATCAAGAGAAGGCAGAAATTCCATTCAAGGAAGAAGCGAAATTCACTGCTAAGGCAGAGCAGACTTTTAAAAAATCAGATTGCATTAGAAAAAAGAAGAAATTCATTTAAGGGGAAGTGAAATTCCCTAAGAGAGAAGAGTGAGTTCCTGGGAGGAGAAAGGTAAATTTCACTAAGGACATAGGTATCATTGAGTGAAAAGGCAAATCAAGTGAAGAAAAATACCCTCAAATCCACCCACCAAGGGTTAGGAATGAATAGTTTTCCATGAAATCCTTATCCCACAGGCATTATTTTACATAAATTCTTTACTTTCGAAGTGAAATTTTCTTTACATTTGAAATGAACTCTTTGGAATTATCCTTGATACTCACTTCAATTTTTTGCATTTTAATAGGTAGTTGGCAAATGCGGAAGCCGGATTCACTTCAGGAGCAAGGACAATGTCATGAAGATGTCTGAGGAATTGTGAATAACTTCATCGCCCGAGGAAGATGAGAACTTCATCATCCATCTTACAAGCTCCATCATCCGGAGTATCCAGGAGATCACTTCAGCGTTCAAGAGCCTTCCATTTCACGCATCCGAAGATCAAGAGCGAGCATCATGAAGTCTACTCCAGGAACACATGCCCAAGTCATCTCCTCTACTTCAACAATCAAGAGCTAGAGTCTTGCACAAGAACAACGTCACACAATGAAGATTGAGCATAAGCATCAAGAAAGTCCATCAATTACATGAAGAAATCCAAAATTCCCAAGTTTCAAGTTCAAGTAGCGAAGTTCCAGAGGTGAAAATCCAAGTTAAAAGGCTATTCAAGAAAAATGATAAAATTTGGGAAATATTCCGAGCAATGTGAACGTATTGAAAATCAAATTAGTTTGCTCACTACCGAGGTGGCATGTGCACGTCACCAGTCCAATCACAATTTGCCACATCATCCGTCCACATTCAATGAATATACAACAAGCAAGAGGCTAAGGAAGGCTCCTATCTAGAAGATTCCAAAGATTCCATGTCATGCTTATCACCTTGGAAAACATGCCTTCATTGCCTATGGGTTTTTATGTACACAAGTTGTGTCAACTTTTACTTTTGCTAAAAATAGCAAATTGTTGTAACAAACTGCCTTGTCTCAATCTGGGCCATTGATTTGCAAATCAATCCTGACCATTCATGTAATTTTTGGAGTCTATAAAAGGCTCACTTCTCTCATTTGTAAGATTATTAGAAGTAGAGAGAGTTGTTGTAGGCAAGTAGAATAGTAGAGTAGAGGAAGCTCTTCGAAGTCATTGAAGAGATATTGTGAGATTGTTGTAAAAATACTTCCTAGATCAATACAAGCTCATTGTTGATTTTTCATGGTGATTTTGTGTGATTATGGAATGTTCACATGTTTTCAAATTCTCGCAAATGATTGATAAATGTTTCCAAGTAGCTTAGATAGCAGATTAGAAGTTCATTGATGTGATGAGTATATGTGAAGATATTTGATGAATTCCTTTTGGTTCATACTTTTCGTGAATTGTTGATGGCAAGTCACTATGCAAAGTTAGCCTGAACCTTCATTTGCTTTAGTTCAATTGTGAAGATTGTTCAAGCTGTGCCAGCTGTGGGTGTTTAGATGGATGTTTCACAATATGAAAATTATTGGGTTACCTTAGGAGATTGCACCTGCTTCGTGTAATTGTTGGTTCTCATGGTGAAGCGGAGTTTGGTTTCGTGAGGAATTTGTCTATCTTGACATCATTCATTACTTCATTGTCCATAGAATAGATTCTCTAAACCCTTATCTTTTGCATTTTCTTTTAAGTTTGATTGAAGAAGTTCCATTCATTCACATCCAAGGAGTAAGGAATTTCATCCATGTTTGTGAAGGAGGAATTTAACGTAATCCCCTTTGTGATTACCAGCAAGATCACATCAAATCACTGAGTCTATCCACTGCAAATCACGAATAAGGAACCTTGAAGTTGTCTCACTGGATCACATAGCTTAGCCTTCGAGAGACTTTATTCAAGAGAGGATAGGATACTTGGTATTTTATTCTATTGTTGTTGTTGTCACAAAAACATCATCAACATTTTTAGTGCTAGAGGGAGGGTTCGACAACGAATTACTCCATTTATTCCGGGCATGAACAATAACTTACTCCATTCATTCCAAAGTTGAAAGAAGATATTGATCCATCCAAAGATATTGCGAGAAGGAATGTTGAATGAAGGATTGTGAATGTGGAACCAAAGCGAGCTTTCAAGGAAGAATTCGAGATTTCAAGATCTCTCTTATGTCGAAAACAAAAAAAAAAGTAGAAAAATCAAAACTACAAAAAAAAAAGTGAAAATCAGAAAAATAAAAAAATAGACATGGATTTCTCAAGATCTTCAAGGCAATTCAAGATGGATCATCCTCAAGATGATGTTCTTCAGCTTTGGTGGACTTTGAATGCACAACTCTATCCTAAGAGTTTGGACGACTTCGCATCAAGGAAGGGATGTAGAATTCACGACACCAATGGACACGAGGAGCTATATTGTCTAATGTTTTCATCAAGGATGGAATTAGCATTGCAAGGGAAAATTTCTTTTTCACAGGTACATGAGCCAATTGTTTTTGCAAAGGTGGTTCTCGACACCTTATTTGATGAAAGAGATTTCTTCATAAGTTTTAAGGAAATGATCAAGAAGAGACTAAGTATTGAGAAGGACTTGCCTGCCGAAGACATGTTGATTCCCGGTGGATGGTGTAGAATTCATAACATAGCTCATTCAGAGCTCACATGTTCATCTTGTCAGGAAGCTATTCATCAAGTGAAGGAGCAATTAAGGTTGGAAGAAGAATCGGAGGTACAACTAAGATTGAATGACTCGTGGAACAAATGTCTTCAGGAAATCAATTCACCATCCAAAGGAGAAGAAGTTTCCATGTTATTCAAGAGTGAAGATAGCACGAGGGAGATTGATAATCAAGTGGAGAGCACATTTGCATATTTTCTTCCAAGGAAGAAAGAGCTTGTTGAAGAGGAAGTTGATAAGGAATAGAAGAAGTTCCATTCATTCACATCCAAGGAGTAAGGAATTTCATCCATGTTCATGAAGGAGGAGGAATTTAATGTAAGTCCCTTTGTGATTACTAGCAAGATCACATCAAATCATTGAGTCTATCCATTGCAAATCACGAATAAGGAACCTTGAAGTTGTCTCACTAGATCACATAGCTTAGCCTTTGAGAGACTTTATTCAAGAGAGGATAGGATACTTGGTATTTTATTCTATTATTGTTGTTGTCACAAAAACATCATCAACACTTCCCCTACAAATTTGAAGAGTAGTTCTACCGCACATCTGCCCGTTTATCTTTTGCATTGAAAGGTGCGAAATAAAACACTAATAGACTCTTTTGCAGAAAAAATATCTGGCACATCACCCATAGAAAAAACATTAACATCAACCTATTCAAGAGAAATCTCCACAGGTTCATCTTCAAGAATCAAAGTAGAGGAAGCCAACACTGAAGAAACATTGCCCCAAATTCTTTAGGCAACAACCACCTACAAAGAAATGTTGTTGATTAAGACCTTTGGGATATTAAAATTGAAGAAGAAATGCGCATTGCAGAAAATATTTGTTCTTTGCAGAACAGACCACAACTTTGAAATGTTTTTGCAATCTGCATAAATCTTGGCACACTCTAAATCATCCTCTGGAAGCATGCCCTTAATAGTGCCTAGAGCCTTTGAAGAATTGGAAAACCCTTGGACCAAGGAGAAACCCACTTTCTTTCCTCCCTTGCGGTATGATAATCCTTCTTGTGTGCACAGAAGACAAAGCCTACTACACGTTGTCCACTTCATCGCCATGTTCCTCAGATTCTTCTACCACCCACACCCATTGATTCGCACCATGTTGATTCAAACAGATTTTTAGTTCTTATTTTTATTTTACTGAAATAGGCCACCCTTGTTTGTATTTTTTTTTTATTTTTGTATTTGTGTTATTTTTATTAAAATGTGATCGTTCAGAACTAGACGGAAGATGCAGAAGGGGTTTTTTGGTTTTGCATGTAATGTTGTTTCATTGTAATACAGATATCCAAGCATGCAATAAAAACCCAGAAGCTATATGATAGATATGAACAATACAATTAAGACCCAGTTCATAGAATGACATAAAATGAAATTTCATCACATACCTTGTTCACTGTGGATAAAAATCAGTATTGCTTCAGTCATGGACACCATACATACATGAAAGAGAGTAAGGAAGAGAGCACGGTGAACTGCTATCCTTCTCAGGACTGATTACACGGTGAACTGCTATCCTTCTCAGGACTGATTACACTCAGAAATGTGCAACAAACTGCCCTCCAATCGCCCTCTAACAGCAAACGAAAAATCCACTATGGTTGGCGTCCAAGCTGGGAAGATGGTACGGCCTGTAGAAGTTTGTATTAACAGATAAAATTAATTCCCAAGCTTCAAACCCTGCTGTATAGGTCTGCTCAGGTCTGCTAATAACCCACACCCTAATGGAGATGCATTTCACATGGAAATCATGCCAAACAAATGATATTTCCCTTAGACTGTATGGCTGGCTGCCTGAAATGGTACGACCCAGTGTATGGCTTCCTAGACACTTCAAATCTCCCTCAAAACACGCCAAAATCTGAGCACAAGGACTTAGGTCTGCAACAATAATTATGGAGTTAAATATTAGTTGATATCTCTGCGTTTGCTCCTCTGCGACAACACAAACTCAAAACTGAATGAGATTGATGCACAAATGCAACCACTGGTTATGGCCGCCCCAATAGCCTCCTTGGGTGGTCTCTCACACCTGTGGATAACTGCTACTAATGGTGGTTTCCGTCACCAAAAGCCATGGCTGGAAGAAGTTCTCCAAACCCTCATTTGCAGAGCTCATATCAAGTAAAGTGAATAGTCATGAATGAATCCCATTCCTTTTGATTTTAGCTCTTATATTTCCTTATGAGGGTCGTCCATTTTTGAGAGGGAAAATAACTTTATAATTTTCACTTTAATTTTCTCCCATGAGGTGTCCAAGTCCCTAGGTGACTTATTTTTGCCTTTTTATAATTTTCACTAAGTCACCAACACTATAATACAAAGCCCAAATATTTAAATATAAATATTAGCTTATGGACTTTAAATTGAAAAGGCAAACGGACTCGGAATCCCGTGAGCAATAGACCGTTGGAAAGGTCTCATCAAGACGCTCCACCTCCAACTCTGAATTTCCCAAAACGGTCCAAACCCTAACTTACTTAAAATAGTAAGTTCTAGCCAAAGTGTCCGAAAACAACCAAACGAACTCCAGAGTTCTCTAACCACATTGGTTAGTCTACGGGAGCCAAGTATAGACTAACTCCCTCAGAGAAAAGGGGAGATTACATTTACATAAGAAGGAAAAGTTCTTTCTGAAAAGATAGATAAAGGATAACAACTCTTGGTGTGAGATCATTAATTCTTATAGACAAGTAATGATTGATAACAAGGCTAGAAGACAAAACCTACTAAATGTTGTCCACTTCTTGGTCATTTTCCTCAGACTGTTCTTCCACAATGGCAACCCCACCTCCACTCCCACTAATTCGCACCATGTTGCTTGAATCAAATTTTAGTTCTTATTTTTACTTTACTTAAGAAGGAAATGTTTTTTCCGGAAAGATAGATAAAGGATAACAGCTCTTGGTATGAGATTGTTAATTCTTATAGACAAGTAATGACTGATAAGAAGGCTATAGGGACACTGAAATCCTATTTTTATTGAAGAATGAAAAATTCTTTCTTTGCAACATAACAAAGTAACAAGTTATTGAAAAGAGGGAAAAAGGATAACAACTCTTGGTGTGAGATCTTTTTTCTCATGGACAACTAATCACTAATACACTTCTCATTCATGTCATTACTTGATATAATACATTTCTTATGTCCCCTGTCATTGTCAAATGCTATGTTATTGAACCTCCATCCATCATCGTCAGATTGTGCATTTGATATTGTATGTGCAACCGAGATTCATTAGTTGTCTTCTATATGTTCTTCAAAATATGTCAAGATTTTTTGACAACACAATTAAAGTTGTTTGGAAAGCAATATTCTCCAAGGAATGCATTGTGGTATCTATGCACACTTTATTCAAGCAAGAAGAATCCTCTCCATTTTGGAAATGGGCTGTACTTTGGTCTCTTAATACTTTGGTCCAGATACAAACATTTACCATGGCTTATCCTTCGTGGTAAAGTAATGAATACAACCTTAATGCAGAAAAAGGGATGGATTAGTCAGTCTCTTTGCCTAGATTGCAGATATAATGAAGAAACCATTTACCACTGCTCCATTCAATGCCCTTATGTTGGAAGTGTTTGGACAGCATTAACTACGAAATTCCACATAGTAACGTCCCCTGATCAACCTATACTTTAAAAGAAGGTAGAGATGGACCAAGTTGGAAATAGATAGGTTCTTTTGTTGTCATGTTTCATTTTTGTTTGCACCAATTCCAACATGTTGGAGCATTCCAAGATCCTTGGAGAAGTCCACAAACCTTGGAGAGCTTCATTTTTGGAGGTTTTTTATTTCTTTCTCAATTTTAGCTAGTAGATTTTATGGAAATAATTTAATTAGTCATTTTGGTTTTTTTCCGTAGTTGAGTGCTGGAGCGGGAAATAGATTTAAAAATAATAATTAAAGCTGGTCTTTATATTAATTGTCATAACTTTGTAAAAATGCCACTTTATTATTATTACTTAGGCTACCTAAATGGGGCGAATAAAGCCTTTTGTAATAGTAGGTTATTTCTTTTTAGAATGGGCAAGAAATTACAAAAGGTAATTTAAAATTAGGTTTTCTAGCAAAAGTAAAAAAAAGTAATATTTTATTTCTCTCCCGAGTCTATAAAAGTAGGATGAGGGCTCATTGAAGGGATTCCATCTCTTCTACAAATTTATTATCTAAGCTTGAGCTTATGCCCAATTTCTTGCTTGAAGGACGAAAACCCCTAAGGCTGCCTGAAGGACGAAAACCCTAAAGGCATATAGGATTGAGGACAAAAACCTTCCATTCCAATTGAGGAATTTCATTGTAGGGATTCCCAATGTGCTGAATCCGTATTGTTCGTTCAGTTCATTGTTGTCTGAGGATTTCTATTGGTGTGGTGTGATTAAATATTCCAGAAATACAAAAATATTTGTGTGTGTGTGTGTGTGTGTGTGTGATTTCAGATTTATGTGATCTAAGTTCATAAATGTGAAGTTCCAGTTATGTAGTAATTTGAATATTATTTATGCTGATCATACTTTTAGTGATATGTGTGAAGGAGGATAAACCCCCAAGTTGGCTGTACCATTTCAGCCAGTCGTACCATATTGTTTGGAGTTGTTTTGATATTATATATTTCCCAAAAATGCTAGCTGCCACTTATTGCTGATTACTTTAAGTTTGAAGGGGGCATTGAAGTTTAAAAAAGATTAATACTCTTTTAAAAGGAGTCTTAAGAAAGTTGTGTTGGAAAGTGAGTTGGAGATTTAGAGGAGTTTATGACTTTGTAATGTCCCCATTTTCTCAGGAGCAGATCTAAGAGGTTATTTTCCACACTTCAGGATTTTTGGTGGACAAAATGAATATAGAAAATGATTTGTCATATTTTTCTACTAATTATGATGTATTTTCCTTGAACAAAATAATTTGCCCTCATATGGGGTGAACCAAATAAGTGTTGAAAAATCATATTTAATGCATCTTCTCGTGGCACCACTTTAAGCCTAAGTAAGTCGGCCAAATTGAAGGCAAAAGGTGTAGGTCGGCCAAAGTTTAAATAAAAGAATACATATATATCTTTGGTGAGTCGGCCTAGGAGGATGAAGGAGCAATAAGGTGGTCGGCCTAAATCTTACCTAAGTCGGCCTTGATATTAAAAAAAAAAATCTTTAATTTGTTTTTTAGTTGGGCGCCTAGGAGAGGGTCAGCCCTCTTGAGAAGAAAAATAAAACAAAATAAAATTGTTTATTTTGCTAGAGTAAAATAATAAATTATAAAGGTAAATCTGCCTTGGTCAGTCAGCATGGGAAAAAGAGAATTCAAGTATAAATATAAGGTCTTGTGTGGCATTTGATCATCATTCAGCATTATATCAATTTACTTTCCTTTGTGGATCTGCAACTTGGTTTGCATTGTTTTCCAAGGACGAAAACCCTTGAGGAAATAAGGTGGATTGGACGAAAACCCAATCTTATCTTGGAGGTGGATTCATACGGAATTCACAATTGCACTTCATTGTTGTTCGTTGGTGAAGAAGAGCAGATTGCTACATCAGATATTCAGATCAGACTTGAGGAAGGATTCATTTGGAGAGTTTGTGTTGACAATTGACTAGGGTTTCACCCTAGATTGGAGCGCCACTTGGAGAGAGGAGTGACTTGCTTTGTGGAGGTCGATTTGGACAATAGGCAGATTTCACATTGTTTGAATTGCAGATTTGAAGCAGTCCTATTTGCCCTTGTTGGAGCAGCACTTCATCATTATAGGGTTTCATGATTGCATCAGCATGGGAGCAGATCTGATCGCCTTGTTTTGGAACAGCATTTTGGCGTTGGGAGTTCATTGGCATGAAGGTTTTTAAACCCTAACATTGGCACCTCAATATAGGATGGCGATTCCATCATTGGAGGCTCTTTTTGTCATGTTTGGTATGTAAACCCCAGGAGGTTAGTTCTGATTTTTGACAGCAGATTTCTGGGCATGTGTTTTGGCCCATGATTGGATGTATTTCAGACTTCTTTCAATCTGATTTGGAACAGCAGAGTTTTACTTCAAAATTTCAGTCTTGTGGTTACATGCATAGTTGAAAAACTCGCCAAAGCCAACAACCCGCCAAGCCCGAAAAATTCGACTCGGCAAAAACTCGGCAACTTAAAAAATTGTTTAAATTTCATTAAAAACACATTTTTTTTGCAAAATTCAATGATTAGATGCATCCAACAAGTCAATAAATGAGAAACAAGCTGAGTCTAGTTGTATTTGATTGATTTCAAAGTAAATTGGGTACAAAATGGCATCCTCATGAGGAATGCACTGATACTGATAGTCTGAAACAAAATGGAAATAGCACATTGTTTTTGTAAAACTGAAAGTAAATACTAAATAGTAAAATACTACATCTTTCTCTTCCCCTTCCCAAGTCTACGGAAAACTAGGGGAGTGGTAGAACTAGGTCTAGTCCTAGGAATTTGCTGTGGCTCCTCCCTCCTCGGCATGACAAACCGTGGCTCAACCTCCATCCTGGATGTAGATGCTGGTAGTGGTCCTGGTGGCAATGTCTCCTCATCCTCCCCATCCTCATCCTCAATGTCATCCAATGAGAATCCCAATCCATCGATTCCAGCGGCAACCCCCTCCTGCATTGCCTGTCTCTCCAAATCATAGATCTCATCCTCAGAAAACAATGAAGGTTGCTCATCCTGCCCTGTCCAATCACTGTAAGGATCTATCTCATCCAAATCAATTGGATCATTTGATATTTCCTCTACCCTTCTTGTGCGCAACCGAAGATTATATTGCACATAGACAAGGTCATTGAGGCGTTTCTGAGCTAGCTTGTTCCTCTTCTTTGTGTGGATGGCCTGAAATAAGCTCCAGTTGCGCTCACAATTGGATGAACTACATGGTTGGCATAAGACACGGAGGGCAAATCTCTGGAGATTTGGGGTATTTCCACCCCAATTTGTCCACCAAACCTCTACAAAAAAAATATTGAAGAGTTAGAAACTTAGAAAGGAACGTGAAAAGTTTAAAACATATTAAATATCAAATTATCAATAGTTGTAAGTTGTAAATTTGAAATTTTATACCTGGTGACTGATTGTTTATTGCTCATGTAGCCAGGTTTGAAGAAAAGAGCCTACCCCTTCTTTCCCTATAAGCTTGCAATTCATCAACAATGAGGTCTGCCACCTCAGCCTGGGGTGTCATCCTCTGAATGCAAGAAGTGAGGCCCTCCATAACCTCTCCAGTAGGATCTGAGAAGGTGCCTGAATGGAAGAAACAGGGGTTCAAAAAGTACCTTGCTGCATGGATGGGTTGGTGGAGTTGATTGTTCCACCTCCTATCAATAATCTCCCATATGGGATCAAATTTGAGGTTGTCCCCCTTATAATAAGTTCTTATAGCTTCCTTGGCCCTATCCATGGCCTCATAAAGATACCCTATTGGGGTTTTATCCCCATCTACCAAGTGGAGGACTCTAACCAAAGGCTCCGACACCTACAATATAAAAATGCAAAAAGATTAAAGTTACTAATTTACAATGAAAGACATATTAAAAATAAATAAATATTCAATTTGAATTTAAATTCGAAGTTTTGAAGTTACCTTCACAATCTCTGTAGCTCTTTCTATAAATACTTTGTCGAAAATAATGCATGCCACCTTGTCTCCTTCTGGCTTCTTCGCATAAGATGATTCTGTCCATTTTGGGCACACAAACATTTGTTTCAAAGCCGCCAATGCACCAAGAATGCTTTGCAATGTTAAGAAAACCGTTGCAAACCTTGTCACATTGGATCTCACCAACTCTTTCCCTTGGGTGTAATCCCTCATCATGTGAAGAACCCAAGGGTGATTGTAGATAAAATTTGTGATCCTCCTTGCATCCTCTACAATCGGTGTGACCCAATCAAGCTTGCTTATGTTTTCCAAAAGAAGGTCAAGGACATGTGCTGCACAAGGTGTCCAAAAAATTGTGTGGTGTCTCTCTTGGAGGATTCTACCAGCTGCCACATATGCTGCTGCATTGTCAGTAATTATTTGCACAACATTTTCAATCCCAACCTCCATGCAAATTTGCTCCAACATTTTAGCCAAATTTTCTGCATTTTTCACTATGTTGGAGGCATCCATTGATTTCAAGAACACCACTTCATTCTTGCAAGCTACCAAAAAATTAATGATGGTGCGGTTTTTACCATCCGTCCACCCATCGGAAAGAATAGAGCAGCCATATTTTTACCATTCATTTCTTTGGTCTTCCACCACTGCCCTTGCCCTATCTCTTGCATTTGTAAGCAACCTACAAGTATAAAATGAAATTAAGTACACAAATTTTATTTGTAAACAAAAAATAGCTTAAATTCATCATAAATTTCTTTAAATTAAAGAACATAAATTTATCAAAAACTTAAAACCTAAAAGATTAAATTAACTAACCTCCCACTCAATTTTGTGCGAGAAGGTTCCTTGAAGCCCTTTCCTGCAATCGTCAGTGCAGTAACCAAATTATGCCAATAAGGAGAATTTGCCACATTGAAAGGGATGTTGTTGAAATACCAAAAATCGGCACAAGCAATGTATGCATGGTCATGCACCTCCTTATTCCACCCAGTTGCCTCTAAGGAAGTTTGTGATCTAGGTGTGTTTCTAGGCACAAAAAAACTATCTACTGTGCATGTAGGTGCTGATCCTGGTGTCTACTGGAAGTAGATGAAGGGCTCGCAATGGTGGTGGGTTGCCTTCGGTTACGTGGACCACGAAGAGAGCCCACTATGCCCTGAAGTGCATCATCATCCGACTCAAGGTTGACTGGAGCACCTTGAGAAGAAGCTATGGATGCTTGCATGGCTGCCTTTGCCTTCTGCCTTTGTAATTT
This sequence comes from Cunninghamia lanceolata, assembly GCA_027924645.1. Lineage (NCBI taxonomy): Eukaryota > Viridiplantae > Streptophyta > Pinopsida > Cupressales > Cupressaceae > Cunninghamia > Cunninghamia lanceolata. The sequence continues at coordinate 6,122,160 of BSBN01000671.1, read as the reverse complement.
TCTTTCTTTTGCGGCTGCAAGTATGGCATTCATTTGTCTTTTTATTTCTTCTGTGGTTTTAGTACAGGCCTTCGCATCACGACGATTGATGCCTGCAAGATGGTATTTGAGGTAGTTAATGCCTCCACGATATACGTTTTCGCATTGGATGCAAAAATCTGAGCCAGGATACGGTCCTAGATAGGCATATTTCCACGTAGGATCTCTAGCTCTTGGAGGATGTTTGCCTACAAATGATGATGATGCAACAGGGCCTGAGGCTGAACCGGATATAGAAGCATCTCTATCTGCCATTATAAATTAACTTGCACATACAAAGAGAAAGCACAAGTTGTTAGTTTTTTAATAGAAAATTAAAAAACAACCTAAATTAGATTTCTACTTGATAGATTAAATTTAAACTAACGTAAAATTCTAAAGTTAAACATTTTGTTCCAAAAAAATGGATTCAACAAAAAAAAAATTAACTAGGGTTTGGAAAAAATATGAAAACAATGAAGAAATAAAAAAATTACTCTAAATTACTAAAAATGCAAACTAATCTAAGATTTAAACATTTTCTTCAAAAAAAAATTGGATTGAAATAAGAAGAATGAAGAAAAATGAAAAAAAATGAAAAGAATGTGAAAAAAATGAAAAAATCAGAAAAAATGCAAACAAAACAGTGATGAATCTTGTTTTTATGAATATAAATCTTGTTTTGATCAATATAAATCCATTTATACTACATTCATGATGTTTTTAAACTTAGATGCTTCAAAAATGAAGAAGAAATTTCAAAAAAAGAAAGAGAGAAAAAAAACAAAAACCTAACTGGAAATCTGATTTGCCTTTAAAATTCGGTTCGAATCCGCCTCAAATTTTGTTTGGTCGACGCCAAATTGCTGCAAATAGGTGTAAAATGCTTGGGAGGGATTTTTTTCTCATTTGGAGCAAGTAGAATGACCAAAAATGAGTCACAAAATACCTTTAAACGCCGCCGAAATCGCACTTTTCACGCAGGCCGAGTTATTTGCACAGACTCGCGAGTTTTTTCTGAAAAACTGTAGTTTTTTTTTGGGCAAGTTTTTGCTTCAAATACTCGCGGCCTGAAAAAACTCGCGAGTTTTTCAAAACTCGGCAAGTAAATGGCGAGTCTTGCATCTATTTACATGTATGGCTCCTTCATTGTGTATTTCACATTGTAGTTCAACTATAGTGCTGGGCGAATCATGTGGCATGATTAATTTATGTATTTGACATTCATTATTGGCTGTTATAAGTATTTTATCAAGTTTGAAACTAAATTCATAAATTCAGAAATTAGGGTTTGGAGCAGAATTCAGAAAAATCAGAATTTAGGGCAAAAATCAGAAAAATAGCGAATATCCTATTCGGGATATTACAGACTTGGAAAGAGTTTCATATGAGCCGTACCATTTGGGTTTGTATTTACTCATTGCAAACTGTTTTTCTTGCAGCTTCTTTCTAATTTTTGAGTAATATTTGTCTAAACCAGCAGCATATTGGGTCTGAATAATTTGTATTAAGGTGCAGATCTGAACTATAAACAGTTGCTGATAATGTTGTAAAATCTGCCTTTATGTTTACTAAGAGATATACATATACTAAATTGAGAAGAATAATCTGAGGGAGCATCATTGAGTAAGACATTGTAAATTATCTGTGAGGTTTACCACCAGATTATATTTCAAGCATTGCAATATTCCAAAAGGTCATCCCTCGGAATAATTTATTTTCTTTGTATTTGCATTCGAAACAGCGTTTGGATGGTTTAGCTGCCAATGTTTGCTTTTCATTATCCGCCATTATTGGTATTGATTCAGATTGGCTTGTTGTCAGCCAATTTGGTTTGATCCGTTTTGTAGTTGCGCATTTTTATTATATTTGCCTGTTGGGTGTAGTAATCTGAATATTATTTATGCTGATCATACTTTAAGTGATTTGTGTGAAGGAGGATAAACCCCCAAGCTGGCCATACCATTTCAGCCAGCCGTACCATATTGTTTGGAGTTGTTTTGATATTATATATTTCCCAAAAATGCTAGCTGCCACTTATTGCTGATTACTTTAAGTTTGAAGGGGGCATTGAAGTTTAAGAAAGATTAATAGTCTTTAAAAGGGTCTTAAGAAATCTGCGTTGGAAAGTGAGATGGAGATTTAGAGGAGTTTATGACTTGGAAAGAGTTTCATATGAGCTGTATCATTTGGGTTTGCATTTACTTATTGCAAACCATTTTTTTTGCAGCTTCTTTCTAATTTCTGAGTAATATTTCTGTCTGAAACTGCATCATATTGGGTATGAATAATTTGTATTAAGGTGCAAATTTGAACTATAAATGATTGCTAATAATGTTGTAAAATTTGCCTTAATGTTTATTAAGAGATATACATGTACTAAACTTAGAAGAATAATCTGAGGAAGCATCATTGAGTAAGATATTGTAAATTATTTGGGAGGTTTACCACCAGATAATATTTCAAGCATTGCAATATTCCGGAAGGTCATCTGTCGTAATAATTTATTTTCTCTGTATTTTCATTGTAAACAGCATTTGGATGGCGTAGCCACCACTATTGGCGTTGATCCAGATCCGCTGTATGTCAGCCAATTTGGCTTGACCCATTATGTAGTTGTGCTTTTTTATTATATCTGCCTGTTGGGCATTGAGTGTAAACTAGTCTTTGCTCTAGTGAAATATATACATCCACGATTCCACCAATTTGGTGTTGATTTGTATACTAGTCACTACTATCAGTAACTATCCACAATCCAGTTGTATGCTGTCACCTTGCACGCATTGGGAACTAGGTGATCAGAAAACTTGGATTTGTGTTGATTGCAAAGTTTGAAAATTTTTCTAGTGATTTTTGGCTAACGGTTCCGCAAGGGACATTACATTTGCACTCTAGAAAACATGACTAGACCTTAACTACATAATTTTTAGAACATCAGTAGGGATGCCAAAGAAACAATTGGATCAATAATCAATCAGGTAAGAAGCACTGCATGAGTGTATTCAAGTGAAATGAGAAACTGGTTTGCCTCAATAAATATGATGGACCTTCAAATAGCACAACATTGGAAAATATCCTACATCTTCGAATTCATTTTTTAGCAATCACTGTCAAGGCCTAATAGGAACTCTCCACTAGAAGGTTGGGTCAAGTTGAATTTTAATGGTGTTGCCAAATGTAAACCAGGCATAACAAAAGTAGGTGAAGTTAAGAGAACATTTAAGGGAAGCATGATAATGACATACCATCAAAACAATGGGTGGAAAACTAAAAATATGGAAGAACTATTATTGCATTGAACCTATGTATAGATTAACAAAAATAGAAATAGAAGATGACTCAAGGTTAATTGTCAACATTGTCACCAGATCTAAAAAACAAGAAACTTGTAATTGTACAATGGATGTTGCCATAGGTCAAATTCATCATATACTCGATTTATTTGATAATTACAATTATTGCATATAAAATGTAGTTGCTGATGTGCTTGCAAGAGCTACAGTCTCGTAGAAGAGTAATGGACAATTGATAGTCAAATTCAAACCCTTATACCCATAGAGAACATTATAAGGATAACTATAAATAAAGAATAGCAGTAGTGCCCGAAGGTGACAAACCAGCTTCTCAGATCTCAGCAAGAGTTGTAGTTCTTTTCATTATAAATTCCATGATTTGAATATCTGTCCCACATCCTACTTTCTTATGTCCATAGTTGCTCGTCCTTTTCAATAGTGTGTTTTATAAAGATTTTCTTGTTAAGGAGTTTCAAACCTGAGTCACATTCATGCCAATCCATTCAATACTTCATCCACGCCACATACACCCATGTTGGACCTGTTACATCCCTTCTATGGCTGTGACCCACTGCCTTTTACCATTCATGACCAATGCTTTTTTGTCTAAGTGCTTTTATTTATTAAGTTTTGTTGTGTTTTACTCCTTATGTTGATGCATACATTTATAAAGACCCCCTCGACCAACCTCCTAGCCAAAGACATACTTTCACGTGTCCTATGGGGCTTGTGATTTTGTCTATTTTACCTCTATTTTTCCTGTTAGCATAAAATAATGATAAGCTTAACTTAGGTAATAAACTCAACCTTAGATTGAGACTTGTCAACTTGGAAGCTATGTTACTGGATTCGCTAGATTTCCAGTCGGATCTGGGTCCAGTTTGAATCCAATTCACTATCCGATCTGGTTCGCATTCTGGTGCAGACAGGGTGCGCGGAAATTGTGACAGGGTTGTCTAGGGCAAACCCACAACAAACCTCAAAATTTTGACGTGTTTTTTTTTATCTCGATTCACTGAAACTAGATCACGGACAAATCCTATTAGCTAGCTCATCCAACTTGGATCAATCCCCTCGAGGGGTTATTTTAATTCAAATCGGAACCCCTAGGCTTAGAGGGCCCACGCCAGGGTGGGTTTAGGAGAGATATGGCATATACTATAGATTAGTCAGGATTGGAATCAATCTTGGAATTCGTTCCGGCATGCATTTTTTTTGGATTGCGTTTTTAATATGTATTATAATTTATATTATTAATATATATATTATATATGATTAATATATATTATATTATTAATATTTATATTGTATATATTATTAATATTTATAGATATTATCCCCCATTCATGGGGTCTTCCGAGCTAATTCGATAAAGAACTTAAGAGATGATGCTAGATGGGTTCCCCTAGGAGAAGGATGGCACAAGGTTAATTTTGAGGAATCATCCTAGAGGAATCCAGGAAAATTAGGAGCTAGATGTGTAGTGCGAGATCATAATGGTAGCATTGTGGGGATTGCAGCAAGAAAACTCCCCATTGGCATGAACAATGAAGTAGAAATGCAGGCGGCCCTACTTGGTGTCCAAATATGCAGTCGACTAAAATTGAGGAAAGTTCACATGGAAGGAGATTCACTAAATATTATCAACGCTTTTAGGAAAAAGGAAACTGCATGTTGGAAAATTAACCGCTATATTGAACCAATTTGGAAATTCATTAATAACTTTGAGGACTTTAATATCAGACATGTAAATAGAGAAGCAAACAGGTTAGTAGACATGCTGGCAAATAAGGCTATTGACATGATGGAAGATGACGTCTTCTCCACCTCAGTAGATGATGGGGAAGATTTATGGAAATATTTGCTATGAATCGAATGCATTTGACATTAACTAAGGAATGATTTTTCAGTAAGGTGGCAGAGCTTAAGCGTACATGAGGACATGTGGAAGCATCGAAACCATTCATGAACACACATTTTATGGGGGCGCTAGTGGAGGTTTTAAACAAATGTGAAGCCATGGCTTTTTCACATTTTGAGCATGGATACTACGGTTTGTTTGAGGGCAAAACTAGACAAATTGCCTTTATTGGCAAGATACAGAGCTTAGATGAAAAATGGTCTTCAAGACTAAGTCCTCCGTCGTGCTACATGCCATCAAAACGATTCTGGGTGATGCATGTATGGTAGCTAGGCACATATATCGCGTTAATTCGGATATCGCCTCCATGTTCCTAACAGGGCTTTTGGATGCAGGGGAGGAGAAAAATGTAGTTCAAACAATCATTGGTGTGTTGGTCAAGGCTAAATGACGTGGTGGTTTTATGAAGGTGGTTGATGATGTTGTTTTGGGCGTGGGGTTTCTCCCGGGTGAAGGTAATTGGCCGCGGATTACACTAGCCTACACTGGTCCATGGATACCATTCATCATCCTAGTGATTGGGGGAAGTAAATACAACAGGTTTCGTGAAGCATTGTGGGGAATTGTGTTCCTAAAAGCTGTCACAGGGATTACTCCAAGAGATGATATTGACTAGTCCCTTGCTATTGATGGGCCAAGCTCGAGAATGGAGGATGGTATGGAGGATGAAACAGGGCAACCCAGGGGTGATGACAATAATAGGGTATGATGGTAATAATGCCATATACAGTTTTTGTTTGATACAAGGAGGTTAAGGAAAATAGATATAATGATATTTTGTTAATAGGCAGGCATTTTCAATGAAGCCTTGATCGATGTAAAGGATTTTACTCACTGTTAAAAGGTAGGTGGGAAAGGAGACAATTAGATTGGTATTATACATATTAAATAGGTAGATCTTTGTAATACTGAAGATGTATCAAGGGGCCCTCCAATTGATGTATCTTTGTAATATTTATTTATAACATATATTATTATATTATTTATAAATTATATTTATATTATTCATATTATTATAGTATATAATTAATCTATATATATATATATATATACACACAGACGAACCCAACTCCAAATTATTTTTTTTGCCGAATCCACGAATCGAACCCAAACCAAGATCTGAACCAGAACTGGCAACTTAGCTTGCAAGTGTGCATAAGTTCACTTGCAATTTAGCACGTGTCTATTTTGAGTGTTCACAAAGTCAAATTGGTGGAGATGCACACCACTGTTCAATTGGAGGTTGATGTGTACTGTTGGCATGTGTCAGATACTATTCCTATGGAGGCTTGGTTATCATCATACTGGCCTTCCTAACCTGCCTCTACTGCTATAAATAGAGGTAGTGAATTTGAGTTTTAGTAGTGAGCTTTGTAGAGCTTTGTCATGCTAATTTCAGGGTCCTAGTTTGTATTAGGAAGTTCAATATTGTTCATAATAGAATAGTTATCATGTCTATTATAGCAATTGTCTTATTGTGTTGAATTTGCATTTTGTGAAAAGGTAGTTAGGCATGGATGGTCCTGGGTTGATTGGCACAGTTATCCTTCGAATTCAAACATTTACCCACCACAATGCATTTCCCTCATGCTCTCCAGCTGTACCCTTGTAGCCACATGCCTCTCTTTAATCACCTAGCATCTCCCACTACTTTTGTTTTCCTTCATGCAGAAAGAAAACTCAACAACCTTTGCATGACTTCTATCTGCCATAAATGCTAGCCTTCACTGCCAGATATGGAAATTGGACAATAGAACATTATCAATTTCAGCAGATCTATAACCTTGTAATGGTTTGGCATAAAGTGGCATCGGAACTTAATGGAAAGTAAAGACTTAACCTCCAGTGAACACCAAGCATTTAAGGCTGAATGCAAGCATGTTGATGAGAGCACTAATTAACACCTTCCATGCTGGCAATCCTGACTCAAAACAGGCTTGGAAACCCTTTCTTGTCACCTCAGTCAGATCCTTAGCACCAGTATTCCTCTAGAATCCAATGGAGACAATTTTATTGATATTAACAACTTTTTGATGACATGCTTAGGTGACAAATCCTCAACAAATATCTTCTATGTTTGCAGTCATTTCGCATTGTCTTTTCAAGCTGATTCACTTGAGGTTGGGGATCCGATTGTCATCAAAATGCAGAGGAGTTCTAGTATCCTTTCAAAGCCTATAAAAGGAAAGCATGCCTACTGTAAATGCAAGTGTCTGCATGTAACCACCAAACCATTAAGAATTTAATGAAGGCACAAGAGTGGCGATTTAACAAGCAGCAGCATAACAACAATGCAGTGTCCAAGCACCTCCACCATTAAGCGTCAGGCTGCTGTTCTCAACAATCAAGTCCAGCCTATCAACATTGAAGAGAAATAATACAACCCAAACCCTGTTGGCTCAAAAACTTAAGGATATCATAATTTTGCCAGTCAAGGCCCTTCATAGGCAGGTCTAATAATGCAGTGACCAGATATAATCACTCTATGCTTTGCCCTTACTTTCCCTAGATCTGTTAGCCTTCATACTCTTTTACAACCTACCAAAGTTCATTGTGTTGCTGACTTGTTCAAACTTGACTCTTCTAAACAGGTTCCCTTTCAAAATCCTGCTTCTTTCTTCACCCTGAAAATCCCTTGTTTTCTGAATCAAGCCCGTGAACCTAACTTGAAGGAGGTTTTTCCTTCCTCTCATCTCCAAACCATCTAGGAGTTGAATGGCATCCAAGCTTCCATTCCCAGTCTTTCCCATCGAAGTCCCACTTTGACTGCTCAAAAGCTAACCACAAAAAATGGGAGAAAATAATGCCACCATCTATATAGCTCTTGCCATTAACAATGACAACATTTAAGAAGAGGGCAAAAATTGGATGAGACAAGTGCTCATATTGCTTTGCTTCAGAAATATATTTCCCTCCTTCCTTGTATAAAACAGCAAAAAGAAAATCAGGTTGTTTTGTATGATTGTCTCAGGCACTAGGTGGAGTGTACCAACCTCCTCAAACAAAACTTCATGTGATTTTCAGAGGAGAACTGGAGCTATCGAGCAAAATTTAAGCAATGAAAAAGCGAAAAGAAGGCTTTCTGAAGTCATTTGCCACAACAGCTATCAACAACACAAACTGTTAGATTGTTCATTACCCTCATAGAGAAGTCAAACATGCTCCTCAAGTAGAAACTGCCAGCCTCAATTATACAAACCCAGGCCTCTGAATGCTACCCTTCGATAAAATCAACTAATTCAAATGTGGGGATCCACTTTATTGCATTCTCAGTCCGTAACCATCCCTCCACCCAAGGCCCAGAAAGATCTATTTCACCTATTCCTTTTGTGGAGGAGAAATCTGAAATGCAAATGTCATATCCTGTTGAATTTTTGGGTTCAAAATCTATTGGTTTACTGTTGCTCCAGCTGTACTATTCTTTGCTGATCTTTTTACTCTCTATTCTTGGCTTCTTATTTTTATGCTATCTGTATGTTTTTCTTGTGCTTTACGATCACTGTTGTAACATCGAACTTTGTGCTGGTTTTCCCCTGTATCAGGCTGCCTTCTAGCCTGATCTGGGAATTTGTATTATGATCTTATTATAATATAATAAAATTGTCTTTAACTAAAAAGATACATCATTTGGGATTACTTAATGCTGTTAAATTGCTTGCATACTGCCTTCCAGGAGAGTAAATAGAGGAGAGGGATCTCCTCTTTACTAGATTCATGCTACATCTTTCCTGTCTTTGACTACAAACTAAATGCGACTCAGCAGTATGGCACATTATTCAACTTGGAATCTGTATGTTGCAATCTTGAAAAACATACCATATATAATTCAATGCCCATTTTTAATCCCCAAGTACAAAATAGTTGCATGTTAACAGTACAGACTTCTGAGTACTAAACCATGTATTGGTTCCAGGAGACACTCTCTGAGTCTCAAAAATGGTCTCCATAGGCTGGAATGGCATTTCTGGGTTTCCAAAATGTTTCCTCTTCCTGTAAACTTCTATCTATCCAAGAGATCTGGAAAAAACTTCTGAAAAACATTTTTGGTAAAAAATTCAGAAACCTTTCCAAAATTTTCTAGCCATTTCCAAGTGATTTCCTGTAGTTTCCTTCATTTGAACCCTGTTTTCTGGAATATTCCTTATGTTTCAGGAGTTTATGAAACTTTCCAAACCTTTTCTAATATTTCCTCCTTTTCCTGCTGGATCTTTAAGAAGTTTCCAAGTACCCATTTCCATTGCTTGCACAGCATAGAAAATAGTGGATACAGTTTAGCAAAAGAAGAATAGTAATTGTCTTCAAGAACATTACAGTATCTCAAATTGCTATGCTTTGATGGCATCTAAGATTTTGCTACTTAAGTTCTGGACATTTGCAATTATCTAGTTTCATTAGATAAATACTGCAAACTTAATAAAAGAAAAAAACATGTAATTGTTATAGGCTATTAGGTTCACTTGGCTTAGTCTTGATTCCATTTGCAAATACAACAAGATGTTTGGCTGCTAAATGCTGCAATTCATTGATCCTTGTGGACCGTGGTTGTGCAATTTTGTGGAGTTATGCAATCAAGTTAAGAAAAATGGAATTAGACCTAGGATATAAGGTTCCACATTGATTAATAAATTTAGGGGGAAATTGACTGGCTTGACTGGAAATGAACTGAACCATATAAATGCTTACACTACAGATATTTGAGTTCCTAACCTTTCATTTTTAGACCAGCAATCTAATCTACGTGAAGATGTTTTACAGTGTCTTGTGGAACTTGGCCTAGGACGATTCTAAGAATTGACCAAATTCTCTGTTGTGACTTGCAGTCGTACACTCCTACTTAGTGGAGTTATCTTTATACTATAAAAGGAATATATTTTAGAATTTAGATGCATGTTTCTGTGCTTTAGAGTCCACATCAAGGATATCATTCTCTGTTATTAACTTTAGTGCGGTTGCTAGCAATGTAATCAAGATGGAAGTAGATTTATATCTAGTTGTTTGAAATTTAGCTTCAGCTTCTTTCAGGTTCTCTTTGAGACATGGAGTTAATTGCTTATATTCATTTTCCTTGAATGCATAACAGAAGATGTCTTTAAGGCGATATGAAATATCTCATGTTTATAGAAGGGGAATTGGCCACTCTGCTCCAAATCCTTACCTCCAGGTTAGCGGATATTGCATTCATAATCGCTGGACTCTAGTTTTAATTTTTTCTTTGTTATAAATTTTATTATGCATAGCTGTAGTCATTATTTGGATCTTTTGCATGGTCTGTAGTTAGTGGAGACATTATTTTGAGGCCAAAATGATTAGCCGGTCATATGCCTCAAGGACTTTGTGTGCTTAATGTATACATCCCGAACTTTACTGAATGAAAATCTCATCAGGCTGCATATCTTTTCCTTCAAGATTGTAATTGTTAGGATGTTGTTTCCTGATTTAACTACTGGAAAGCTATGGAAAATTTTTATATGATTTGGTATATTATTGAGACCTATAAGGTTTTAAATTTTAATATATATATTGAAGTTTTTGTAAAGTTGATCTCCATTTTCAAAGTAGGGAGACTTTGATGTCATTGGAGGAGCGCCGATATTGACAGAAGCAGAAGTTATAAAGGTATTATTTCAGCATACTTGACAATCTATACTAAGCTTGTCGAAATAGTTTTTAATCATAAATGAATTGATCAATTTTGTGCCCTAAGTATTTTAGGATTATAAGAATTCCTTAGCACATCTCTCTCGATGTTCTATGAATAGGTAGCTATGGATATTGTAGGCAAGTTCTTTGCTTTGGATGCTTGTGAAATCCATCTGAACCATGCCAACATTATAGATGCCATATGGTCATGGAGTGGAGTTAAACAGGAAGCTAAACATGATGTTGCTAAGGTATTTTTCCTTAAAGATGAATTTCAAAATGTTTCTACTGAACTTTCAGTCTCAATATAAAATATCTTCAGAGATCATACTGCAATATTGGACATAATTGTTAATAATATTATTTAAGATTGTTCACAATGTAAGATCAAATTTGATTTACCTTTAACTTCCATTTGGATATGATCTTGAGTGCAGCTTCTATCTTTGATGGTTTCATTATCTCCTCAAACCTCAGATAGGAAGTCAAAATGGGCTCTCATTCGACGTCAGCTTTTGCAGGTCTGATGGCATTCAAGATTTTTTTCTTGGCTTTTCTGGCTTTTGTGAGAATTTGTTTGTCATGTTTTTTCTTTATTTTTTGCGTATTCCTTTTATCTGGTTAGTTTTTGATGAAATGCTAGAAACTTTGACATTTATCATTAGTTTATGGTCCATATAGAAAAGTTTAAAACATGGAGGCTCATGGTCGTCAAAATAATGTACATTGACAAAAGGGTATTTTTTTGTTACAAGTTCTGAATAGTTCTGTCACCAGACTTCAACTCTGTGGGCTGATTTTGGACTCAGACTCAGACCTGGCACAGACTTGGCTATTTTAAAAAATGATATAAAGAGATTTTTTAAGCACATGTTTTTCTATGCACATTTCTCTAAATCAACTTTAAAGACCAGAAAACTAATCAGTCACAAGCTTCTTTCTCACATACGCAAGTATAATAAAAAAATGAGTACACAATTTGATTTGAGCAAAAGGAAACAAATTTTTTAAATATATAAATGTTCACAAGTGTTTTTGGTGTACAAAAGTCATGGATTAGGATATCCATGGCATCAAAAACAAAAAGCACAACATGTGAGTAATGAACTATGGTAGAGAGGAGCTATTATTAGTATGCGCAACATCATCAATTCTAAGGTGTGTCTTGCACCCATTTCTCAGATAGGTCCTTGATGCGGCTACAACCATGATACCTATGTCTGTGTGAGAAACATCCAAGGAATCTGTGAAAGATCCCTGATGGATCCCTTTGCTGAAATGAAGTGCTGTTGCTGAAATGAAGTGCTGTTTTTTGTGATTTAATTTGTTTTATGATTTTTATTATTTTTTTTTTGTTTTCTTTCAGACTAGAGAGGAGATGCAGAAGGGGTTTCAGTTTTCTTGAGATGTGTATTTGCCAAGATGGCAAATAGAAATACATACAGCTGCAATCTCAAATAAAATGGACTAAAAATAAATAATAACTGATAGAAAGATAACACATGAGAAATTGAGGCACATACCCATCAGATCTGTATTTTAATATTCAATGGAAGCCTAGTTTGCAACCCTACTTGCATACAAAGGCAATATTGGCCTAGAAGAGGCTATACATGCAACTGAGAATGAAGGATCTGAAGAATAAAGCTGATTTAGCACTGCTGCAAGCTTAGATCTGCAATAACATGCCCTGGAATCTGTCCAATGATGCACAAATGAAGACCCAGAGTAGGCCTCCCACAAACAAGAACTGGGTTATCGTCCAATTCACCAAAATCCTTGAGAGTTTTCGTTCCCAAGAGTCTGAATGCTGCTGCCCCCTTCCACAGAGTTCAGAGCTGCCATGAAGCTTCAAAAGATATGCAAAAGATGGATCCAAATAGCACTTCAAAGTCACTTTATGCACTTCCCAAAGTGGGCGTCCACTTTAGGGTTCCAAAAGGGATCAAAATTAAGAATCTTTAAAAGATCCTTTTATTAATGAAGTCTTCCCAAGTTGGGCGCCCAAGTTGAGGGCCCAACTTCATTATTAAAAGCCCACTTTTTAAACACAACGTTGTGTCAACTAGGTGGGGGACTTTTTAATAACTTATTAATATAAAGTGACATGTTATTCACTTTATTTTATTTATTTTTATTAAATATTAAAGCCACACTTTAATATTCAATAATTATTCCAATTCCATCACCTGGCCATCCTGAACTGAGAACTTCTGTAGCCCACGCCACTGGTGATGTCGCCACGTGTCATGCCAACTGACAGTGCCTCCCTAAAATGTAGGGATACCTCCTAAAAAATAGGAATTTGACCAAAACTCCAAAAATGCTCCTGGAGGTCCCCTGATGCCTCCTGGTCAACTCTCGGTCAAACCCTAAAAAATAGGAATTTGACCAAAACTCCAAAAATGCTCCTGGAGGTCCCCTGATGCCTCCTGGTCAACTCTCGGTCAAACCCTAAAAAATAGGAACCCTTCCTAAAAAATAGGAAACTGTCACAAACTGACTGGAAAGGCCTGTAAAGCTCTGTGCTAAGCTACACTGCCTCTGGATAGGTCCCCTAACCACGCTGCTGACCTACGGGAACCCGGATGATAGGTCAACTCTCATGTCTCTGCTAGACAGCGCTAAAGAGGGGACATGACAATCTGCTCATGCTCTTGCCTCTTCCTCACTGTTGCTAGCACCTTTGTTTCAAACTCAACCTGACTAAACGATGTATGGTCATCCTAAAAAATCATAAGATCCTCAACCTCGGTGTTCCAATTTGATTGTGGATCTACCTCCTCTAATGCAATAGGTGATAAATCTGAACTTTGAATGTGCTTGTGATAGAGGTTAAGGGTGTAATGAACATAGACAAGGTCATTCAACTTTTGCATCATCAATCTTTTGTTATTTGTGGAGTATATGTGCTCAAAGAGTCAAAAATATTCCAATTGCACTTGCATCTTGAAGCATTGCATGGTTTGTTCAAGACATTGTAATGTCCCCATTTCCGGCATGATCACCTAACAAGCCTCTGGGTTACCCTATCCTCATTCGGGCCGTAGACTAATTCATGAAACAAGGGAATGATTTGGTTGAGCTCTGGTTATAAAATGGCTTGGAGAAGATAACGTTGTTCAGAAGCTTGGAGAATGGAAAGTTGTTTTATAAGGCTTTGCTAATTTTTCATAGTTCCGGCAAAGTGGAAAATGAATTAATGTATTTTATTATTTAGCATTAATTATCAAAAGATCAAAAATAATAAAATAGTTGTTTTTCAAGTTGGGCAAACTATTTGGGAGAATAAAATAATATTATTTTTGGAGTCCTAGCGTCCACTATGGAGAAAATAAATTAAATAATAATTTTATTATTATTTAAATTGGAGCACTCAACTTGGAGAAAAGGAAAAATAAAATAATAATATATTATTTGAATTTGGGCGGCCACATTAGGAGAAAAGAAAATAAATAAAATATTGGTTTTTGGCCAACTTGGAGGGAAAAGATAATTCAAATCTTTAATTTGAATTTGTTGGCTTACCTCGGAGGAAAAAGAAGATTCAAGTATAAAAGAAGGTTGACGGAGCTTCATTTGATCATCATGAACTTTTGGCAACTTTGGCATTTTGGTTGGCAATTGTATTGTAGGACTTTCCAAGGACGAAAACCCTTGTGGAAGGTGTATTGGACAAAAACCGAATTACATCTTGGAGGTGGATTTATATGGAGTTCACACTTGCACTTCATTGGAGAATTCGAAGGATTGTTGTACTTTCATGCTAAATCTTTCATTGCAGATTTGTGAAGACATTATTGAAGACACTGGGAGCTGATTTTGAATCTTGTTTGAGCGCCGATTTTGAGCTAGAAGTGATCGCCATCATAGAAGTTCTCGAGTGCCATTGTTTGAAGAAGGTTTGTAGCTGGTTGTGAAGAGAACTTTGAAAGAATATAGCAGATTTATGGATCAGTCATAGCTGCAGGCCCAAACCCTAGCCGCCACCACCTTGAGATCTCATCCTTTCACCATTCATCACATTGGAGGGTAGGCGATCAGCTGAGGAAGTATCAGCGAATTGTTTTCAGCATTATACGCTTTCCGCCGCCATTTTTGGAGTGCCAATTCATTGTGTAAGGTGTGCTGGACTGTTGGAGGAGTTTTCCATTGTCTAGGGACTGCATTTGATCATTGGGAATTTCATTCATCATCTTCAAGGAGGCCGATCTGCATAAGAACTGATTTGAGGACCATAATAGTGGTGGTCTGCTTTCATTGAGCATCCTAAGAGGCAGCAATCAGCATTGGAAGAGGAGGACAACATTCATTTGCATCATTGCTCATCTTTTGAAGACTCTTGTGCCATCTCTCTTCATCATCTCGAGGGCCGATCTGATATAGGAGAGGTTCGCCTCCTTTGCATTGCCATTTGACACCATAATTGGTATGTTGACGTTCATCATTCATCACTGATTTTGTAACAACAGCTCATGTATGTAGTTTGGCTATGCTAGAGCCATAGATTGGATGTAATTGTGCATTTGAACAAACTGAATTCATAACAGCAGAGATCTGATTTGGTTGATCATCATTTTGCAAACATCCTAGTGTGTAATTCATTGTGTAATTCAACTAGGGTTTGTTGGTTCATTTGATATGTTACTTGTGATGCATTTGGTATGATAAATTGGATGATACAAGTGTATGATTAGATCTGAAACAAAAATCAGAATTTAGTCCTAGGGTTTCAAATTTGAAATTTTGCAAATTCATAAATTTTGGTCAAAACCCTAGTTCGGGACATTACAGACATGTATGACAATCCTTAGAATATTTGGCACCTTAGCACCAAACCTCTCCCTCCATACATTTGAAATGAGGACAAAAGTGAAAATAAGTCAAATCTCATTGTGCAACATTAATGCAAGAAATGTAAAAGTATGACCTTAAGCAACTTTTACTAGGTTGCAAGTCATCTAAGTTGGAATTTTCTAGAGAGTTGGTGATAGGGAGGGACTCTAGAATGTCAATTCTACCTGTTTTGAATCAATTCAAGACTCTGGACAACTCTAGCCTCTCTACCAATTCAAGTGCTCATGACATCCTTCTACACAAAAATGCCTGCTAAATTCCTCAACTCTTTGCAGAGATGGAAAATTCTATCACTCTACTTGGTGTGGGACACATTCCTTGTCCTCATTGCCTCCAAGATACTGCCTCAAAGGCACATAACTTTTTTTGAGCCCGTTGCCCACCCTTCTCTCTCTGTTCAAGAGTCGTGACTGCTTGGTGCTCACTTTCTCCCTCTTTGTTTTCCACCCCTACAAGTCTATTTTCCTACTTGTCTATCTAGCCAGACTCCTTACTGAGCTCGCCTAGAACAAGCATGCACTGCCTCTAGTCGACAATCCAACCATCCCACAAAAGAAAAACAAACAAAAGGCATGGCTTTGTCTGATGGCCTCCATACTGTACAGAGGAACTTGAGGGACATCAAGACAGAGTCATGGTTTGCAAAAGAGAACAAAATTACCGAAAAGAAAACGACTAATCTACCCCATAATAACAACCTGAAAACTGTACAAAAATACAATATTGATCAAACTGCTGAATTGGATTTTTATTCAAAATTGTTCTTACATCAAAATGCTTTTCAAATCAAAATCTTCCTCCGAGTGAACCCCTTACAGAGAGAATTCTACATCTTATAGCTATCTCATGTCCGTTACAGGACGTTTCAGTTCTCAGACCGGTTCGTATTCTAACTGCCCCGGTTCAACTTCTATGCTATCGTTCCATCGGTGTGACCACCCTCTATCGGTGAGTCTAAATCTTTATCGGCCGATAGTATAAGTTTGGCCGATGTCGCCTTTGACTTCATAGACTCCCGTCGCTCAGACTTACACCATCAGTGTAGTCTTCGGTCTATCTCCCGATGCACTAACTTACCTCGATGGCTTCCCTTCGTGCTTGTTGGTGTGAGTTTCCACTATCGGCAATCTCCTTGAATCTCCTACCGACACCGTTGGTTACTCTGATGAGACTCCGAACCGCCTTCATCCATTTGCCTATCAGCCAGACTCCGTCCGTCGACGAACACCTTGCATTTTCCGCTGATACTCCCTCTCAACCCGATGCCTTAGGTCAAGGCAAACATCGGTGAGACTTTCATCGTCGGGCCAACCAATTGCGTTTCCTCCGATGATGATACTTTCGCCGATATGCTTAACACCACTTCACCATTGGTAAGACTGCCTCTATCGGCAGCGACTCCATTTCTCCCGCCGACATACCGATAACATCCCTATCGGTGAGACATAATGATTGTCACTCCGATACAATATGTTCACAACATCACACCAAAATGCAACTATAGGAAAATTCACAACATCACACCAAAATGTAAAACAAATATATACATGGGCTCACTCCAAGCCCCTTGGTGCTCCTGCACCATACTCCCCTTGTGCGGAAGAAGTTAAGTCACCTCTGGTGACAATGAGGCAAAATCAATGCCCCTCTTTTTGAAGTCTGACTCTGCAACGCAAGTAGCTTCTGCCTCAGGCAACTGCTTCGATTTGACCAAATGTTCCATGTAGACACCATGTCTGGTCTGCTTTTGTACCCTAGAATTCAGTATTCTCTTTGCCTGTAGTTTGGGTTTTAGTGGCAAAGTCACATTTTTGACTGTCTGTTCCTTCTTTGAAATGGATCCATTTGCTGCTGACTGAGGACCCTTGTATTTCACCAGGTCTTGAACATTTAACACTGGTGAGATTGCCAGGTCTTCTGGCAATTCAATCCTGTATGCATTGTTACCATACTTGTTCAGGATTTTGCAAGGACCAATTCTTCGCATTTGCAATTTGGTTGGCATTCCTTTCTGCAGTCTGGCTTTGTTCAGGTGAACCATAACCAGATCACCAACTTCAAATTGGATGTCCTTCCTGTGGGCATCTACTCTGTCCTTGATCTTCTGTGTGTTTTCTGTCAAGGTTTTCTTCACCTGTTCATGTACTTTTTTCATGGATTGTGCAAAATCCTCTGCATGACCACTTCTGTTCTCCGTGTTTCCCATATTCCTGAGCTCACATACACCTCTAGGGTGCATTCCATAAATTATTTCGAATGGACTCTTACCAGTAGTCCTATTCACACTGTCATTATAGGCAAATTCTGCCTGATGAATGACTTGATCCCAGCTCTGCCCATATTCCTTGGTTATACATCTTAACAGGTTACCCAGTGTCCTATTTACCACCTCTGTCTGACCATCTATTTGTGGATGGTATGCTGAGTTGAAAGACAAATTTGTCCCTAATCTCTGCTATAAAGTTTTCCAGAAATGCCCCATGAACTTAGCATCTCTGTCAGACACAATGCTTGCTTGAAGTCCATGAATCCTTATCACTTCTCTGAAAAACAAATGTGCTATATGACTGGCATCATGAGTCACTTTACAGGGAATGAAATGGCTCATCTTGCTAAACCTGTCCACAACTACATATATGCTATCATAACCAGTCTTAGTCTTAGGCAAACCAACTACAAAATCCATACTTACACATTCCCATAACCTGGAAGGAATGGGCAAAGGTTGGTACAGTCCTGCATTTGAAGTGGTTCCCTTGGCCTTTTGACATACGATACACTGCTCCACATACCTTCTGATGTCTCTATGCATCCTCGGCCAATAATAGAACCTTTGGACTAGCTCTAGTGTTTTGTTCAGACCAAAATGGCCACTTGGACTGCCATTGTGCTTCTCCTGTATGAGATTTTCTCTCATAGATCCCCTTGGCACACATAATTGTCCACCTTTGAATAGCAATCCCTGCTGCAAGGTGGAATCTGCAAACTCACTGTGAAAGTGATTCTCAAAATCTTGACATACCTTGTATGCCTCAGCAAAGTCTTCATCATCTCTATAGAGATCCTTGAAGTCTTCAACTCCAATGCTCTTCAACTGCACTTCCTGCACTGTGAGCAACCTCCTGCTCAAAGCATCTACAACTTTGTTGAGCTGCCCCTTCTTATGCTTAATTATAAAAGTGTAGGATTGCAGGTACTCCATCCACTTGATATGTCTGCTGCTCAACTTATCCTGTGAGTTCAGAAAACTCAGGGCTTGGTTATCTGTGTAGACAACAAATTCCTTAGGTAGGAGATAATGTCTCCACTTCCTAAGTGCTTGGACTAGAGCATACAACTCTAAGTCATACGAAGAGTACTTACTCTTTGCTTCATTCAACCTCTCACTGAAAAAGGCTACAGGTCTGTTCTCCTGATTTAACACTGCTCCAACAGCTATGTTACTTGCATCACATTCAATAGTAAATAGCTTATCAAAACTAGGCAGTAATAGTACAGGTTGTGTTGCTATCTCTTTCTTCAACTGTTCAAAACTTCTATTTGCCGCTGGTGTCCATCTGAATTTTGCTTTCATTCCACCTTTAATTGTATTCAACATGGGTGCATATATCCCACTGAAATTTCTGATAAACTTTCTGTAAAACTGGGCTAAGCCATGGAAACTTCTCACCTCTGTGGCTGCTCTGGGAGTAGGCCAGCTCAAGATTGCCTCTACCTTTGACTTGTCCATTTTCAATTTTCCCTGGGACACCACAAAACCAAGGTATACCAATTTCTGCTTCATGAATTCACACTTCTCCAGATTGATGGTTAGTTGTTCATCATGTAATTTTTGCAAAACAGTATTTACATGTTCTAGATGCTCTTCCTTAGTCTGACTAAAAATTAGAATATCATCTAGGAAAACAACTACGAATTTACCAATATAATCCTTTAGAACTTCATTCATGAGTCTCATAAAGGTGCTAGGCGCATTTGATAGACCAAATGGCATAACAAGCCATTCATACAGTCCTTCTGTGGTCTTGAAGGCTGTCTTCCACTCATCACCTTCCATGATTCTTATTTGGTGGTAACCACTCTTCAGGTCTATCTTAGTAAAGTACTTTGCTTTTCCAATACAGTCTATGAGATCTTCAATTCTGGGAATTGGAAATCTATACCTTATAGTTATCTTGTTTATGGCTTTGGCATCTGTGCATAATCTCCATGATCCTCCTTTCTTCGGTGCCAACACTATGGGCACTGCACAAGGACTAATACTCTTCCTGATCAATCCCTGATCGAGCAATTCTTGCACTTGTCTGGCAATTTCTTTGTGCTGGTCTGGAGTCATCTTGTAAGGAGCCTTGTTTGGCAAAGATGCTCCTGGAATCAGGTCTATCTGATGACTTATTGCTCTCTGTGGAGGCAATGTGGCTGGTGTACCATCACTGATTATGCCCTTATACTTCTCCAGTATAGGCTGCATCTCCTTGGGAATCACTGTCTTCTTATCCTGCTGCTCTTTTTTTGGTTTTACTATGATGGCATAACCAATACCATCCTCCTTAAGAGTATTCAAAAACTCTTTTCCACTCACAACCAAGATATTGGGACTCTTTGTCTGAACTGCATCCTCATCCTCCAATGACTGAATCTTATAGGTGACACCATCCTTCTGAAAAGAATAGGCATTCTTCTCACCATCATGTATTGCCTTTCGGTCATACTGCCATGGTCTGCCCAATAAGAGATGGCATGCATCCATGGGTAGTATATCACATAATACCTTATCCTTATAGCCACCTATACTAAACTCTACCCAACTTTGTTCATTTACTACCACATGTTGACCCTTATTCAACCATGTGACTCTATATGGGTTTGCATGAGTTATTATTTTCAAATTCAGTTTCTTAACTACCTCATCAAAAATAATATTATCAGTAGATCCTGAGTCTATGATAATTTTACATACCTTATTCAAAATCTTGCATTTGATTCTGAATAGTGCTCTCCTCTGGCTTGGTTCAGACTTTACTAGTTCCTTCATCAAGGTTCTCCTTATCATTAGGTTCTCTCCATCTTCTGAGTTCAGACTGACCTCAGGTGACTGGCTGTTGGATGCATTATCTTGGACATAGTGATTTCTCTTATCACCTCCTTGAGAAGAGGATGTGGCCTTTTCTGGACACCTATATGCTGGATGACCTAGATTACCATAGTTGTAACACTTCATGGTGGTGAAATAGGATCCTCTGCCTGATCCTCCTGACCTTCCTCTGTTAGATCCTCTTCTTCTGTGGTTTCCTCTACCACTCGACTCCCCACTCTGCTCTATGAGTTTGGATTCTACTTGGGATCTATTGTCAGCATTCCTTCCACCAAAACTTCCTCTGTGTCCTCTGTTATCTCTGCCTCTTCCTTTTCCTTTGCTATTTGAGTCTTGTTTCCTCTTGCTCTTTTCCTCTACTTTCAGTGCTAGCTGATAGCACTTGTGCACTGTTGTAGGACACAACAAACTGATTTCTTCTTGTATATTCCACTTCAGACCGTTAAGG
Source organism: Cunninghamia lanceolata (assembly GCA_027924645.1). Lineage (NCBI taxonomy): Eukaryota > Viridiplantae > Streptophyta > Pinopsida > Cupressales > Cupressaceae > Cunninghamia > Cunninghamia lanceolata. The sequence goes on along the minus strand of BSBN01000671.1, from coordinate 6,100,888 downwards.
TACCTTGCTACCTTTATGCTTTCATCCTCCATCACTTTGGACCTTAAGCATAGCTTTTGGAATTCTTCAGTGTATGCACTGACATCTAATTCCTTCTGTCTCAGATTCTGTCTCTTCCTGTGTAGCTGTATTTCATAATCTTCTGGCATATATGCTTCTTTGATTTTAGCTACCATCCCCTTCCAAGTAGCTATGGGCTTCTTATCTTCTTTTGCTCTTTCAGTCTGCACAAATTTCCACCAGGTTAAGGCAGCTCCCCTGAGTCTGGATTTGGCCACCTTTACTTTCTGTGCCTCGCTTACACCATCACATTCAAAGTGATTTTCAAGTCCTATCCATTCCATGACCAAATCTGGGTCCATTTTCCCACTGAAAAGAGGAATTCCTTCCAATGTCTTACCACTCATTGCTTTCAAAGCTTTCAAGAATGGTTCTTCTTCCATCTTAGGATCAGGTGTGGGCTCTTCATCTTCTATAGACACACCTTTTTCCTTGTTTACTTTCTGCCTGACTTCTTTTGTCTTCTCCATCATTGCACCCAGTTTACTTTCCATTGCTGCCAATCTTTCCTGTAGGAGCCTATTCTCCTCTTCTTGATCCTCAACCTTCTTTGCCAATTCTGCATTAGTCACCATCTTCTTGGATGAATCTACAGACTCACTTGAACTCGGTGATAACATACAACTTCTTCTATTCCAACCTAGGAATAGCCCAAATCTCTAACTCGCTCTGATATCAATTTGATAGGGAGGGACTCTAGAATGTCAATTCTATCTGTCTTGAATCAATTCAAGACTCTGGACAACTCTAGCCTCTCTACCAATTCAAGTGCTCATGACATCTTTCTACACAAAAATGCCTGCTAAATTCCTCAACTCTTTGCAGAGATGGAAAATTCTATCACTCTACTTGGTGTGGGACACATTCCTTGTCCTCACTGCCTCCAAGATACTGCCTCAAAGGCACATAACTTTTTTGGAGCCCGTTGCCCACCCTTCTCTCTCTGTTCAAGAGTTGTGACTGCTTGGTGCTCACTTTCTTCCTCTCTGTTTTCCACCCCTGCAAGTCTATTTTCCTACTTGTCTATCTAGCCGGACTCCTTACTGAGCTCGCCTAGAACAAGCATGCACTGCCTCTAGTCGACAATCCAACCATCCCACAAAAGAAAAACAAACAAAAGGCATGGCTCTGTTTGATGGCCTCCATACTGTACAGAGGAACTTGAGGGACATCAAGACAGAGTCATGGTTTGCAAAAGAGAACAAAATTACTGAAAAGAAAACGACTAATCTACCCTAGAATAACAACCTGAAAACTGTACAAAAATACAATATTGATCAAACTGCTGAATTGGATTTTTATTCAAAATTGTTCTTACATCAAAATGCTTTTCAAATCAAAATGTTCCTCCGGGTGAACCCCTTACAGAGAGAATTCTACATCTTATAGCTATCTCATGTCCGTTACAGGACGTTTCAGTTCCCAGACCGGTTCGTATTCTAATTGCCCCGGTTCAACTTCTATGCTATCGTTCCATCGGTGTGACCACCCTCTATCGGTGAGTCTAAATCTTTATTGGCCGATAGTATAAGTTTGGCCGATGTCGCCTTTGACTTCATAGACTCCCGTCGCTCAGACTTACACCATCGGTGTAGTCTTCGGTCTATCTCCTGATGCACTAACTTACCCCGATGGCTTCCCTTCGTGCTTGTTGGTGTGAGTTTCCACTATCGGCAATCTCCTTGAATCTCCTACCGACACCGTTAGTCACTCCGATGAGACTCCAAACCGCCTTCATCCATTTACCTATCGGCCAGACTCCGTCCGTCGGCAAACACCTTGCATCTTCCGCCAATACTCCGTCTCAACCCGATGCCTTAGGTCAAGGCAAACATCGGTGAGACTTTCACCGTCGGGCCAACCGATTTTGTTTCCTCCGATGATGATACTTTCGCCGATATGCTTAACACCACTTCACTGTCGGTAAGACTGCCTCTATCGGCAGTGACTTCATTTCTCCCGCCGACATATCGATAACATCCCTATCGGTGAGACATAATGATTGTCACTCCGATACAATACGTTCACAACATCACGCCAAAATGCAACTATAGGAAAATTCACAACATCACACCAAAATGTAAAACAAATATATACATGGGCTCACTCCAAGCCCCTTGGTGCTCCTGCACCAGTTGGGCTATCCTAGAAAATTGGGAATCAACTAATAAAATTTTTGACAAGATAATGCCACGTGGCCTTTTCATATACCTTTGACCCTACTTTTCCATTGACAGCCTAGATCTATTCTCATCATAATCAATGGTTGCGGTAGATTTCTTATGAGCCAAGTAGATCGATCTACTGATGAACCACAATCAACTAGATCATGCCACATGGACAATTTATAATCTCTTGGCTATATGCTTTCTTAACCCATTAAGTACCCACCACAATCGACGATAGATATTCAATTGGCCTAAAGATCTACACTATTGACAGATCTATAGATGCTAAAGATGTCAGATGTTGTCATGTCCCCATTTCCGGCTTGAACACCAAACGGAACTTGGATTAGCCTACTCATTCTCGGAGGCTAATTCTAAATGATAATGGAATGAATTGGTTTTGACTAACTCAATCTTATTGTTTTGCAGGAACAAAGTCAAAAACTCAAAATTTGGCTAAGTTTGGAAGCCAAGTAAGCAGGAATTTGACTCCTAAAGTCTAGGCGCATCTTCTATCTATCTTGTACCAAATGAGTGCCTAAGAATTTGGAGTCCTCTATCAAGGTTTGGAAGTGCAATATGATAAGCATATCATCATTAAAGCTCGTCAACACACTGAATCAGGGTTTTGAAGACCAGAAGTTGCATAAGTGAGGTTAGGCGCACTTTCTCTCTCCTCCAGCCTCAAATGGCACCTAGCTTAGATACATCATGTTATGAGACACATCTATCATACCAAACAAGGCGCCTTGGTAGGAAAGAATTAATTTGTTCCCAAGATTTGTACTAAGTGAATTGAGCAGTTGTCTTAGGTGCCCTTGGACCCCTGTGCAATCTCAAAAGAGCGCCTAACTTGTGAAGGCAGAATTCAATGACATCTAAAGTGTTGGACCTCCAGTTAAGCATCCGGGAGTATCAAATTGAGTTTGGAGATCATAAATTTGCCTAGGTGAACCTAGGCGGTAGTTGACACTCCAACCACATCAAACGATGCGCCTAAGGATCAAGGCGCCATTTCTTGATCAAGCAATCCTCAATGGGCGCCTAGGCGCTAGATCGACTCTGGAACCCTAGATTTGCGCCTTAGCAAGGAAGTGATTTGGAAGGCTAAATTGATCATCAAAGGATTAAAGATTGTCCAAAGAATACAAGGCGCCAATTATTGAACAGACAACCTAGAATGAGCGCCTTACTAGTTGAGGTGCTAGTTTATGCTTCTAGAGCACCTAAAATGCGCCTAGACGTTGAGGCGCTAGCTCTTGCTCAAACAACCATGAAAGTGCGCCTTGACAAGGAGGTTAAAATGTATTATCTAAGGATTAAGTTGAATCAAGAAATCATCATTGAAGGCAAGTAAAACATGATTGTGAATGAGGCGCACTTTTCATCATCTCCAACCTCACAATTGCGCCTTCCCTTGGAAGCTCATATTGCGCCTAAAGGAATGGTATTCAAATATCATCCATACTGATACCTAAGTTGCACTTGGAAAAGGCTTAGAAACTCTTTGAAAGGATTGAATGAAGTTAGAACTCACTTCAAGGAGGTTAGGCACTATTTCATGACTCCAGGACCTTGAAAATGCGCCTAAGCTAGATAATGCTATTAGAAACACAACTTGACCTTTCATTTTGTTGAAGAAGATCAAACTTGCTTAAGTGATCCTTCATCTAGCCAAGATATTGATCAAATGACAGAAAGAACATCAAATGGCCTAAGGCGCTTGTTTTAGTCTCTACTACCTTCAATTGGCGCCTAGCAATAGAAAGGTGCAATTTCATGTAGGAACTATCTCAAGTTGGCGCCTAGCCTTGAGAGACTTGTAACTGTGACATCATTTTGGCGCCTTGAGTCTTTGATCTCCTATTGGTCCAAGTGGTAGCGTTGGGATCCGTTCCGGTTCATTGGGTAAGGTTGCCACATCACACTGAGTTGTCAAGTGGAATATTCTCTTGAATATGCTTCTTGGGAAACGTGCCTTGGTTCCTCTTTATGCCTTGAAAAAACGTGCCTTCATTGCTTTGGAAGGCCTATAGAAGGAGGAACTCTTTCATTCATTTGACATCTTATCTTTTGGCGAAGTTTCTCTCTGCAAAGCTTTACGCTTGTGATCTTGAGGACTGTGAGTTTCAAGAGTTGGGGTGATGCTCCCTCAACTGACAAGGTGATGCTCCCTTGTTGCATTGTGAAGTGTTGACATCCAGTTAACATCATTGGGTTCAATTGAAGTGATCTACATCAACCAGTGAGATAGAGCTAGTTGTGAAGAAGTTGAAAGCATTGTATACATCTAGGCTTCAAGGCCTTTACTTGTAATCATTTAAATGAGATTGTATATTCATGCCATTGTGGGCAATCATCATTGTAATAAGACATTTGCATTGAGTTGAATCAAGTAATAATACAAGTACCCAACTTCAAGTTGATTCATGCAAGTTGCCTTTGTTATGTTTTCATATGTGATGTTAAGTAGATTAAGTGATTGAAGAGTTAAGTGCAAGTAAATTTGTCTAAGTAAGAAAATTTTTAGTTAGTACTAGTTGGGTATCTTACAGATGTTTCCATCTGCTGATCCATAGAAGCTACAAGCTTTTGCCACTTGACCTCACTGAAACTTCTTGATCCTGCCATTGTATGGATCCACTTGGCCATCTGCCGATCTACCAAAATCAACCAAATGTTGCCATGTAGCCACAAACTTCTATCTTCGATAAAGGAACTCGCTCCACATTGCCAACTGTACAACTTGACGCATATTAATTGTTTCCATGTCCCCATAAGGAACACATAGGTCAGTGCATTTTTTGGAGAAATATCCATGTTGGAGGTAGCATGCTGATGACCTCTATCTTTGTAGTAGGTTAGGAGATGGGCACTTAACCAACCAAGCTGATCCACAAATGCACAGAAGATCAGTAACTGGTCACTTGCTAGGAAGACACAAACCACTTAAGGGAACAACAACCAAAGTTAGCAAGTGAACAATGAAACATAAAATAAAAGGCATAAACAAAGGCAAATTTCTTCGGCCTCTATTCAAATTTTGATAGACCAGTCCGCCATTAATATACAGCGAAGAACTCAACCAAGGCAACAAATATGAAGACATATACGATGCAAGGAACAAATCAACATGAACCCAAGACATGAAGGCTGACACTAGCACTATCAACATGACAATAAGGTCATCACAAATCGTGTGTCAACACAATGCTTCCAGTTTCATTGCTGAGTAACATCGTTAAGTGAGTCAAAGCGAGCAATGATTTCCATAGCTTATTGCAAAATTTCTTTGCTTTTTGTGGACAAGATGAGGTATGGCAATGTTAGCATTTTATTTCGCACCCTTCAGTGTGAACGTAAAACAGGGAAATGTCCGGTAAAACTGCTCTTCGAATTAGAAGGGGAAGCTCGCTGTAAAATAAAAGTAATCTAAAACTATACATAATTTACAGTGTTTTTCAGAGATATTTTGCACTAATGCTGAATGAAACGAAAAATTGCAAATCTTTTTTTGTTTGCAGCATGCGAAAGGTAGAAACACACTTTCAATCACGAGGCAAAGATTTTGTGGTTTTTTGATTGAAATCAGAACCTACGATTGTACGCTTGTGCTATTCAGTTAAATTCAGAGGCTGAGCAAGGCAAGTTCACACGACTTGGATTGATAAACACGGAAATGCATAATTACGAATGCCATGATTCAATCATGCCTAAGACGGTACAAAGGCACGTCTTATATCTTCAATTTCATTTGCGACACAAAGTCTGCAAATTTATTGAATTGACTTAACCTTAGCACTACTGACAACACATTCCAATAGTTTCTTCTAAGCAAGACAATCATAATGAAATCTATTGAATGAATACAAAATCTCAATCACATGAATATATGATGAATAACAACTTCAGCAAATTGCAGGCATGAGAATTGTCATTGTTTTTTATTCATTGACTGATCATAATACAACACTGATATTTGAATACTGAATAATGAATTCTTGAAAATTCGAACTCTTATAATCCCCCATCTATGTGCACAAAGCACTTATTTATACTGCTTACAAAGATTGCATGAGAATAAATAAAATAAAATAACTTGACTCCTATTTTAATTGACTGGTGTTTGCATGACATGCAAACTTATTAAAATTATCTGCTCCACTCAAACTAAAATTACAATCGTGCAACTGTCGGCTCAACTGAAGATCAAAACATGCAACTTGAAGATCTATTTTGTTGCAAACTTGACTTTATGCTCACATCTAATGCATGGCGATCGGATAAGAGTTCAACTCCAGTTGATGCCAAAAATAGTGTAGGAGGCTAAAAAAAGCATAGGTTCCTCATGCTAAAAATAGAATCTAGGAAGATGACTTTGGAATTGATTCTGGTTTGACGACGTTTTCTGATGCTCTGACAAAAATTGACTAACTCTGAAAATCTTTTCAAGATTGACATCTTGTGAAGATTATGGAAGGAAAAGCCAACTTTTAACAGCCACAGTTTTCTTCTTGATTAATTGGCATTTGAATGATTATGATTAGCTTTGGTGACCCTCCACGCAGGCCTTTTGACATTGAAGTTTGCTGAGCTAAATATTGATTGAACTTTGAATGGTGTGATCCTTTTGCCTTTTTGTGTTATACTTTATGAAACTTGCACCGTTGACTTTGGAATGTGGCACTTTGAAGAGTATTTGAAGGCGCTTCTTTTGTTTGTTGGTCGTTATCTTCTGACGAGATACAATTTTTGCTTCCAACGTTTGGAATTATTATTGCTGCCTTGGAAACTTGTCTTTCCATTTGAAATGGCATGGACTATCTTGAAAGGTGTTTGGATGCTAAGACATGGCATGAATTTTCCCTCACCCTCCAATGCTGACCAAATGAAGGAGCGCTTTTGGTCTTTGTTTTACTTTTAAAACCTTTACTTTGGCATGCTCAACCCGTATAAGACGCACCTCTATAAAAGATTTAAAAAAATTTATTATATTTTTTTCTTTTTAATAATTTTTTATTTTTATGAATTTTTGTTTATTATTTTTAATAATCATTAGTAATAATTATTAAAAACAATAATGATTTTATAATTTTTAATTTTAGACAATAACAAAAACACTTAACGAAATTTTTTAATTTTTAATTATTAATAAATAATTAATAATTAATTATTAATTATAAATTAATATGTTAAAAATTAAAATTTATGGACAACAATGAGACAATTTGAATTTTCACATGACAAATTTGTGACCAGAAATGATTTTATTGACAAAGACGTTTCGGAATTTTTGACGAAATGAACCGTGACATCAACACAACATGACCATCGGACTAAAGACTAGTCTGAAGATGACTCCACCATTTGATTTTGACAATTTGAACAACTGACTTTGATGGCAACAAACAAATTATTTAATTATGACTTTTGACATTTCGGATTTCGACGACATGGCTTATGACAACGACGACAAACCAGAACTTGACAAAAACAAACAACTCAACACACACAAGATTGATAATTTGAACACTAGACAGACGACTCAAACTTGAAGATAATTTTTTTGGCTCAACAACACATATGAATGATGAATCTTTGTATCGTAATCCGAGTTTCGGATTGGGTACAACAGGCAACACTCACAAATTCCCCACAAATAACATGCACTTCTATTTCTTGCGCTAGCTTTGACCAAAGCCTTGAGAGTTGCCAAGGTCTCCAAAGATCTGTTATTGTTGGTGTTGGTGTCAACGTCAGTGCTCATATCTTAGAGTATTTGATGCAGTTTGCAAGGTTTAGCAGGATATTTGGGAGTGGGAATCCTATCAAGGTCTTTGCAAGTGATTGGGGGCAGAGGTGGGCATGATGTTGGGAACTAGCAGCCATTTTAGTGAAGGTGGAATTAATTTGCATGCAATATTAGTTTTAGGTTCAGCTTTTAGGTTTTTTTAAAAAAGAAAGTTTATAAACTATTATTAGTATTTTATTTATTTAGGTCAGTTAATTTTAAAATTTATTTAAGTTTTAATATTTTAAAATTTATATCTAATATAATATATTTAAATAAAAATAAACATTGCAGATTTATATTATTCGAATTTAATCACGATTTTTTTTCTGAATTTCGTTAGTTGATGAATTTGTTTCAAAGTTTTCTTCTCTGAACTCAAACATGAACGTGAACACAAACACAAACCCGAACCTTGTGACATAGCTTGCTAGTGTTTGTTCATCCATCCTTAACAATTGAGTGGCCTGCTCTTACTCAAGTTGTCATATTAATCAAAGATATTTGCTTATCCAACAAGCTATGTTCAACTCATGAGCATGTAAGGGGAAATGGGATGTTCCTGCAATTTGATGTGGGCTTTTTCCAAGCAAAAACTGTATGAAGAATTTTCTCTTGCCCCTTCTGGTTCTTGAAAGGTTAACACAGTGAAAACAATTTTTTTGGTAAATTCAAAGTGGAAGAGCAGAATTGTTTTGGTAGTCTGTTGCTTTGACATTTTTATTCTGATGTTGGGTCAGTTTCATAATTTGTTTGTCCTTTTGGGTCTATTACATGATCAGCAAGCATCAGAACAAGGTTTAGGATTTTAATAAAATGCTTTCTTTATCCTTTAAGTAAGATTTCTTTAAATTGCAACAGTGGAGTGGGGCATGCTTGCCTAAGCCATGCAGACATCTGGGAGTCTCTCATGATTGTTGCTTCATACTTGTCTTATATGGCAAACCCTCAGCTACATAGGATCAGCCTTCATATAAATAATTTCACTGGTAGGCAGATAAGAATGAGGCTTCCTAGGAACTGTTACCATGAGTAAATGTTCCTCACTTGGTGAAATGATGAATGGGTAACCCACATAATGGCCTTCCTTGTCACAATCCGAGTTTTTATGCATAATCTCTTAGTGCCATTTGCATCAAGTGATGTATTAGTAGATTTCTTCTTACTATGTAATATCCCTTCTAGGATATTTGCTAAAATTATAAAACCTTCCAAATAGTGCCTTAATTTTCTGATTTCAATTTTCTTGTTCAAACCCTAGGACATGAACTCAGATTTCAAATCATGCAACGTGAATTACAAAACACCAATTGACAATGGAATAAGTAGACAAAGGCAGCTTTCAATATGAACTTAAACTATGGAATGCAAACTACAATGATAGTAACTCAGATCTTGCTGTCATAAATCAGTCTTTCAATACAAATCAGACCTCACTGTTTATGTAATCAGTCTTGTCTTGACATTATTGCATCAGTTCATGAAAGATGGCAGTCAAAGACAATGGGACTGCTGTTACAATATCAGACTTTCAATTCTCCCAATTACATGGACAAATCATGGCTCTATGACAGCCCAGTTCAAGCATATCCTGCTGTTACAACTCTGAAGTATATGTGCAATGAAAACATACCAAATGATAATACAACTTTGATTCCAAACCTGCTGTAGCAGTTCCCTGTGATGGCAATCCACATGTGATGACAGATGGACCAGATTACAATACAGTGATGGTAGCAAGTCTGCTGTAGCAGATCAGTGATGAAAAATGCAATATCAAGAGTCTTCTAACTGTAGATCACTCCAAAATCTGATATAAATCAGATTTTATGCCTGAAGACTTATACGGTAGTAAAGGAGACTCCACAAATTAAAAAAAAAAACAGAACCAAAAATCTGAATCTTATGTGGCAGACCAAATGCAGAGTGTGTCAGACCTTGTCTCCCAAACAGCAACTTTCATTTTGTATCCTTTAAATACTTGAACTTTTCCAGCCTCACGTATCCTCTTCAATGAAGACTTTAGATAAATTGGAACTTGTAAGAAATGGGTCCCACGATCCACTCAAATCCTCAAATCTGAGTTATTTCCATATATGATTTCCTTGCTAGAAAGGAGCGGCAGATGTACTCTACTTGGGCCCACCTTCCATTAGCAATCAAGCTTTATTTCTCAATTCACAAAATTCTCCTTATATAGCTGACTTGGAATGTTTGTCAGATTTTGTCCTCTTTTAACATATGCAAAACAAAGTATAATCCCTCACCACAAATTATGCTGCGTTGGTATTCCACTTATTATGCTGACTTTGGCAAAGACAAATGACTTCAATATAAGCGGCGGCCTTACCTCTTTTTCACCATGCTGCGATTATAATATCAACTCCTCGTCATCTATTAACATGTGCACGGCTTAATGAGAATGCGATCCTTTTAAGCAGATTCCATCTTTCAAAACCCACGGGTTTCCTTAGCCGGCTATCCTCATATGAGCGGACTAATCTTCATATAGCTGCGATTGGGATATATATCTTCAACAATCTTCAATAATGTCTTCAATACAAAAATCTTCAATGAGATACCAGCAAACTACCAAAAAAGTCTCCGACCCAATATCGAAAACCCAAATACAATGAAGCACAAATGTGAAATCTGGATGATTTCACCTCAACAATTTACCAAGGGGCCATCACCTTGGTTCAGCAAATGTAAGGGAACATCACCTTGTCAATCAACTGATTACAAATTAGACAAAGACATAAAACATCAACACAAGCATACCGACTCAACTGACTTCCAGCTCTATTTAAAACCCTTACATCAATTAGGCCTGGCCTAATTTTATTAAATGAGAGTTTGTGTACATAGTCACACCTAAACATTTTTAAATGCTTTTACATGAACTTTTTAAATGTTTGTTTTTGTGTACACAATAACACTTTTTAACACTAAGTTAAGTAACTTAAATAAAATATTAATTTTATAAAGCAATTAAAAAAATACTTTATAAAATTAATTTACAATTTGGACACTTTTAAGTTACTTGCAAAAATGGGGACATGACATTCTATAGATAAGATTATAACATTTCTCTTTCTTGTGGGACTATGATGGAGACTGCAGGGCTAAATGGTATCGATTACCTTTTTGCCTTTTAACATATAACTATGTGTGACTAACTTGTTGACATCATCTTTTGTCATGTATATCCCTCATTTTGGTAGCAAGCTGACCATCTGTGCTGTTGCCCCATGCGGGCTTGGTTATCTTTTGAGCACAATATGGTATTTTTTGGTAGGACCAATTCATTCATTTAGGGATTGAAACACAATAATGAAGACTTGTTTGCTAAGAATTGTTTTTCTGTGATACATTCCTCTTATCATACATGGCAATAATTGGATCAGAGCAGAAATTAACAGCATTAGGGTTACTTAACTTTTAACATGTTCAAAAGAGAGAAAACCTTGAGCGCATTAATAATTAGAAAATAGATCATTACTGAATTGATTTCTGAATTGATGAGTTATCTTAGGTTACTGGGGATGAAAAGTGGGCTCTGGGAAATAAAACCTCAAGGAACATGGACTGGATGTTTGTAACCTAAGAATATGCTTCTTAACAAATAAGTATTTATAATTTTATACTAGATTCTAGAGGTTTTTTTTTTGAAGTTTTGGTATGAGGTGCCTGTTAAAGGGACTCTAAATACTTCCTTAAGACACTTGAAAATATCTCTTGAGGTGATTATATTGAAATATTTGCTACTATGGTTACCTCCTCTTTACACAAAAACACTCAAGAAGTGGATTACTTAATTTCATTAAAACTGAAACTAATTGAATTACAGAACATGTTGACACTGTGTGAAACATGCAGGTAGTGAGTGGGATAATTGTAGTTGAGTGTTCCATTGAAAGAAAACCCAAGAGTCCTACTTATCAGTTTCAATTGACCAGCATATATGGCTAGTCATTTGGGAAGCTTGGTTCAAAACTGCATAATCATTTTACTCATAGAAATGTTCATCATTTGTGACTGCAATCTGCAGGGTCTTCACTTGCCAGAACCTATTGTTGATCGCCTGCAAACAGTAGAGCGAAGATTTAGTGGTGCTGCTGATGAAGTTCTCCCAAGGTTGAGGGGAGCTCTTCCACCAGGTAATGCCTCCTTTATATGTTTTTCATCAGAATTATCATTCTGTTCAGGCATGAAAATATCTGTATTATACATTTGCAGATAGATTTACACTGGCTGCTCTTGAGGAATTATCAACACTTCTGAGCTATCTAAGAGTGTGGGAGATTGAGAGACATGTATTTATTGATGCTCTCATGTTACCTACTGAAGAATATCATAACGGAATCTTTTTCCAGGTAAATACAAAATTTCTTCTCTAGATATGAACAGTGTTGGGAATAATTCATGTTGCATATTTTAAAATGATCTTTTCAATATTTTCTTGTATGAGAGATTTTTTATGTTTGTTTGATGATATCCATTCTGTTCTTCAGTGTTGAAATGTATTGTTTAGTTGTAGTTTATGTATGGTTTATGCATGGGGAATATTTTCTGTTTCCAGTGGGTGGTATGTGTTTGTTCCTGAGGGTGATGGATCCCACCCTAAAACATGTCATTTTAAATAAAAAGAAGGAAAAAATGAATGTGAGGAAGAGCTTGAGGGAGGCCTACAATCATAACCATATTGCTCCATGGAAAGAGCATCTACAATATGTACTATGTCAGGTATTTGAATCCTAAGTTTCAAAAACCTGTGCACCAGTTTCTTACCTGCACCCATTTATATGTTGTCGTGGTTTAGAGTTTAGACATTAAATATTAATATCCTGCCTCTCTCTGTCATGACTCCTCACCGGCAAGCCTATGCCTTTCAGAATTGGAGTCAGATAAGGCCCTCTCTAACATCCCCAACAGATGTATATTTGACTAAATCCCAGTCCTAGTCCTCCTTCATGCGGACACTCTGTGCAACCTTCTGAGCACAAACCTGACATCCAGCTGAGCTCTCTGCAAGATGTATGCCCTTAAACCTCCAATAGAAGATCTCAATCCAGCCCCTCTGCCTACCACTGCCTTAAACCACTCTTACACACCACCACTCAATAATATCTGATTTGCAGCAAGATTTATTTCCTCTCATCCGAGTTTCCGGTCTCCAATCTCATATCCCTGACAAAACCCCAGAATCCTCCCATTGAGGCTCTGCTGTTTCACTTTTCACCTCAAAGACCTCCAAAAGTGAAGCCAAATGCTACAGTGAAATAATAGAAAAGTATGATGACTGCCAATTCCAATAATCCTGTGGCTGACCTGTCTCCTACCATACAAAGTCTTGTCAACGACAACCAGCTTATAGTCAACTCCAACCAGCAGCAGACTGAACTTTGATATCATGGGAATGGCTTTACAGAACCGAGGCAAACACCCCCCAAAGGCATGATTATCCACAACTTGCTCCAGATCAAGTGTGGCTCTTCTCAGGGTATGCATCCATCGGGTTCACAACAACTGTTGGACATGTAATTCAAATTTCAGACAACAGCCACATATGGTCTGGTCATGATGGATAATATCTGAGACAAGGAGTTTGATGAAGTCTCACACTTCCAACACCTGCTGCCAAGAATGCTAGACTTAGACAATCAGTTCCCTGATCTTTTGAAGTACTTTTGGTTCTGTAATCTGTATACGTTTTGATAGCGATACTTTGATTTCTGATATATTTTAAGCTTGTGCTTTCCCTCAGCACCCTTCAAACTCTAGACATTTTGCTAAGTGTTTTAATCTTTTATTGTGACATTTTATCTGCTGTTTCTTTACTTATGTGAAGTGAATTACCTCTTACTTCTTCTAACCCGAGTCTGGAGTGACCACACTGAAAACTTGGAAGCATCTGACCTAATTCTATGCAAATGGCAGCTTGTGAAAATTGCAATCCTACTGTTTGAGATGAGTCTTTATTTTTTCCATGTCATTTGATCTGTATCATCACTGTTGGAGCTGGTACATGAAATCACTTGTGGTGAGCTAATATGGCTGAATGTTGTGTTTTTCCATAGATTTTGTGCCTTTATTTGTCTCCATAGGCATTTAGCACTCCCCCAAGATGAACAAGTCATCTTCCTCTTATCTAACAGGGGTCCAGTCAACCCAAACGTAGCAAACATAATGAATCATGTTTGTGAAATAGTTGTTGAAAAAGATCTGTTGTTGAGCAGCTTGGAGCTGTTGCTGATATCTAGCATCATTAAGGTCTGTCATTCTTCTTGTATTATTCTCCACTGTAGACAATCACCTGCATGGGGGTACATTCATACATATGACTTTCTTGAGTTTCAAGGGAAAAATTGTGTAGGGGCAGGTGTAAAAGGATGGATGTTTGGAGAAAGGACTTTCTGTTAGTGTTTGTGAACTGTTGAACAAGGTGTGATTAGTTATAAGGATAGAAATTAGGTACATGTGAGGGGTATGGGGAACATTGAATAGGCTCAAGATCGCTCAAGGGTATATCCAACATTTCTAAATGTGCATCAATTAGGAGAATGAATCATACATATGGCATTTCTAATGTGAAAGCTGTAGTCTCTTAATAATGTACAGCTATCTTGTTGTACGCGTATTGTGGCGAACAGACCAAGTGTAAGAGGTGTAAAAATATATGTACAAGACTAAGCTAGGATATGTGGATAAGAGGGAAAAGACAACAATGATGACCTTTTAAGTGGAATAGAGCATGGTGTATGAACAAGCATATAATATTGAAACTTTTTTTTGTATTTGGCAATGGACTCACAAGACATTAGGCATCAATGATGAAAGAGTGCAAATGCTGCTAAAGAGATAGTGAGGCTGGCATAGAAAGGTTGTGCGGCCATGGAAGTGGTTGAAGGTTCAAGTCTATCAAGAAAGGAAAGGAGCTTGAGGGTGTGACTTGGATACGCAAGAAAGTCATGAGTATTATCAAGGTGGAATTTGGATGTAAGTTCAAGCATCGCATACAAGAAAATAAAAAAAAGTTTTGACTTGGCCCTCCACATGCCTGTGGCATGGAGGTTTAAGGACCTTAATAAATGTCGTACCTGATCAATAAAGTATTCCATGTTGCCTGTGTATGTGATCAGACATATATTTTGCCACATTTCATGTGGAGGGTGTCTTGTGTTTTATGTGTACAGTAAATTGGTGACAATTTAATCAATCCATTGTTTGAGTGGAGTCTTCAAGTTCCTGTACAATTGACCTGCTGTCCTTGAGTACAATATTTCTTTGGCCTGTTATTGATTGGATGGTGATGTTGTGGGCCCTTTCTTTGCAAATAACTTGCCAAGCTTTTCTGGAAAATTTGCAAGTCCTTTGTATATATTTAATTTAACTTTTTTGTTTCTGGTTAATGGCTAGATTGGCTAAGTGGTCTGCTACTGTTTTGAAGTGCCTTCTCTGGTGTAAGGGTTGGGAGTTAGGGATATAATCAAGATCCTCCTAAATTTGTTACATATTTCACATTTGCTAATTGGTCCATGTTCTCAGTTTTAGCTGCAGTCATGTCTGGGTGCTCTTTATTTTTTGATTATATGTTTTGATGAAATCAATGATAAATTTGATATCCCCTTCTGTTTGTAGTTTGTTGATCTGTAACTATATTGCTATTTGGAGTGCCGTCATCTCCACAAAATTATTGGAGTGAATTCCTATTCACTGTTGGTAGCAGATATTAGGGTTTCCCACCTCATCTCTAATTAAATTTAAATTATCTCATCTGGTGGAATCCATTGGTGTGCTGGTTATGTAGGGAACCAATGAAATCCATAGTGGTAAGGTATATGCCCATCTTTAGCCATTTTACAATCCTTCATACTTGATGAATCGAAAGCTCTTGTTTTTGAAAATTCTGAATGAGGGTCATGATTTGGAGCTATTTGTTTATCTGCCTCCAAAGCTTGGGCCCTTATAGTTTTTTATGGAATTCCTAGTTGTATTCTTTCCAGAAGTGTCATAGGATAAACCCTGGGATCATGCTGTGTATTTGTTTTAGAATGCTTTTTTGTCTAGAAAGAAGGTCAAATAATCTTGGTTTTGGCAAGGACGTTTGATGCATAGTTTGCAAACTCGGACATGGAAAAAACTTAGCAGACTCAAATTGGACTTTGTGACTTGGCAACTCAACAACTTCAAAAATACTTAAATTAATAAATTCCTTAAAAAAATATGAATTGGTTCCCATTTGCTCGTATGCACAAAAAATCTTCACTCAACATGTAGAAACCCAAGGCACTTGAAAATAGAAGAAACTCATTGTTGGGATCGAGATACTACAATTTGTCTATGGATCAAATGGGATTCAAGCTTGGGAAATGGTCAAATTTTCCAACGAAATAGATTTGGAATTGAATGCTCTAGAGCTACGCCCCAACCACAAGCAAAACACAACTAGAAAATGTAGTCAATGTATAATGCTGATTATTATATTTGATAATACGGGTTATTAGACTGTATGAATTGTTTGTCGGCTTTAGGGTAGTTGTAAGAGTCAGTTAGTTAGAGTCGGTCAGTTGACAGTTGTGTTCCTTTTGGCAACTGTTGGGTCTTTTAAATAGCCTTTGTATCATCAAGGAAAGTAGTATGATCTAGTCGGATCGACTCTGATCCTTGGCCGACCATCTATAATCTACTTCTATAATAATTTCATGTGCGAATAAGGATATACTTTTACTCCTATGTAATGTCCCCTTTTTCTAGTGAGTTAGTTTATACTTGGTTCCCGTAGACTAACCAAAGTGGTTAGGGAACTCTGGGAGTTCGTTTGGTCGGTTTCTGACATTCTGGCTGGGACTTACTATTTTTAGTAAGTCGCAAAGTTGGCTATTTTGGGAAACTCTTTATTGGAGATGGAGCGTTTCGCCGAGATCTTTCCAACAGTCTATAACTCATGGGATTTTGTGACCGTTTGGGCTTTCATATTAAAGTTCGTAAGTTATACTTTATTATTATATTTGGACTTTAATTAATTAATGTCAGTGACTTTGGAGAAATAAGGAAAAATGCAAAAATAAGTCCCTAAGGGATTTGGGTTCCCCTTGAGGAATAAAAAGCAAATTTAAAAATAACATTTCCCTCTCATATGGGTCGACCCACTTGTGGAGTTATAAAAAGGCAAAGAGTGGGAAAAGTTATTCATTCTTGATATTAAATTTTATGCTTTTATTTGCTCTGCAAATGAGGGTTTGGGGGATTTCTTCCAGCTAGGGCTTTTGGTGACGGAAACCACCATTGGTAGCAATCTTCCGCAGGTGTGAAAGATCACCCAAAGGGATTTTGGAGCAGCCATACTCAGTGGTTGTATTTGAGCTTCATTTTAATACCACCATTGACGGAGATGGAGATAACAAGATATATCTTATTGCAGTTTTGTTGCAGTTGAAGAAGAGTTTTAGTGACGGATTGTATTGTAGATTTGAGAAGGGTTGGGACTGCCATTTCTTCATTGCTGGCCGTACCTCTTCATGTGTAGGCCGTACCACTTCATATGTTGGCCATACTTCTTGGAGCAGCCGTTTGGAGTTTATTGGGGCTGTTCTTCCTTGCTTAGTGGTTGTTTTTGACCTAAGGGTCTATGTTGATAGTTGTAGATTGTTTCCTCACATTTGCTGATACTTTCAATGCAAAACTCCATTGTCATGTTGCTGGTCCGTCAACAGTAGAAATATGAAGATGCTTATTTTGACATGGGTATGTGATGGTTATTCATTTTATGCCATTCTATGAACTAGGTCCTCATTATTTAATTCATATCTGTTATAGTTTTTCTAGGTTTTCAGTTGTATGCTATATTCCTTGTATTCTGACATACACACTTCAAGAAAACGAAAACCCCCTTCTGCATCTTCTATCTAGTTCTGAAAAATCACAGAAAAAACTAAAAAATATATCATTAAAAAAAAGATAAATCAAAAGAACAACAGGTGCAGGTTATTACAGTGGTATCAGAGCTGGTGCATCTTGCCAGCCTGTGTTGATCAGTTTATATGAGTGACAAAAGAAGAGTCTACACTAGACCCACTCCACATTGGCATCCACCAGAGGTTCCAGAAGGTGAAACAGTTTCAGGTATATTGGGTATGCACAGGAACTCTTCCAGCGGGAGTGATAGCATAACAGGTAGTATGGGGGACAGAGGAGCTGACCAACCTGAGAGTCCTGGTGCCAAAGCAGAGAGGAAGTTCGATATTATGCTCGATATGATGTCCCAGCTCCTTGGGAAGTTTAGCCAAGGGATTCCAGTAGTTCACACCAATACCACACCCGGAGTTGAGATTAGTGGCTCCAATGAGGGTCACCACGGATATGCAGGACAAGGTGGTGGACATGCGTGACAGGGTAGTGGACACGTAGGTCAGAGTGGTATTAATAACACTAGGGTTACCCCAGGATCGGTTACTAGACCCTTACAACCAACTTTTCCGCGTAGAGAGGAGGCAGTGATTCAGCAGGAACCAGAGTTTCAGCTTCCCATGACGGATGATGTTCAGATACAACATGCAGAGTACATGACATTGGCTCCTAACATCAGAGAGATGTTGACATTCGACCAGTATATGAATCAAAAGAGACAAAGGGGATTTATGATGGGTCGAGGAGATCACAGAGCTAACAAAGCTAACCGGGACTACCAGCATGCGTTGAGCAAAGTCCCTATGGACCGGTTTGACGGAAGTGGCAAGATTTCAGCCAGAGCTTGGGTGCAGAAGTTGGATAACTACCTGACACTTAAGCCGATGCCGAAGGATGAGGCACTTAACTTTGCCACTATTCATTTAGATGGTTTAGCACATGAGTGGTGGTACCATGGGTTGGTCACTTTGGGCCACAGCCTTATCACCACATATGATGAGTTCACTAACAGACTCATCAAGAGGTTCGATACCAAGGACCCAGAGTTGCAGTTCAGAGAGCTGGTGCAGTTGAAGCAGTATGGGTCACTTGAGGGATATATTTTAGATTTCCAGAGAATCAGTGTGATGGTTCCCAGCGTATCGGAGAGGAGACTTGTAGTTTTGTTCATGGAAGGACTAATGGAACCACTTAAGGGTTGGGTTAAGGCATTTGATCCACCTTCACTTCAGGAGACTATCAAGAAGGCACGTAGTATGGAGTTTGCAGTGCCTAGGAAACAATTTGTCTCTAGACTATTTCCTCCATGAAGAGACAAAATGCCGGTTCTGCAGCAAGACACCTTCCCACAGAGGAAACCATGGCCTTGATTAGATGATGATGCATTGAATGAATATAGGAGGAAGAGACTATGCTTCAAATGCAAAGAACCATGGGATCCTAACCACAGGTGCCTAATGAAGGGGCAAGCAAAACAATTGGAGTATTATTCTGCTTAGGAGAGCTTCAGAGCAATCAGGGCAACAAAGTGATAGGGAGGATAGTGATGTAGAGAATATGGTGCAAATTGTACAGGACGTGCATGATGAGGACATTCCGACAACACATATCTCTGCTATTCAAAAAGAGGGTTCCTTCAGAATACAAGTACTGGAGGGACAGAGAGTGACCACTTTGCTAGATACAGGTGCCACCCACAGCTTCATTGATGAGGGGCTTGTGGCACGAAGGGGACTCAAAACAGAAGAGTTCGAGGGATTCAAAGTTAGAGTTGCAGACGGGTTTGTCATTACTTGCAAACGAAGGATCCCTAATTTAACCATCAAGTTAAATAACTATGAGTTCGAAGCCGAATACTATGTGGTCGGTATGGGTGACATGGATGTAGTCCTAGGAATCAAGTGGCTACACATGATAGGTGAATTTTCCCTCAACCTGAGGACCATGGAGATGAGGTTCGAAGTAGATGGTCAGAAACATATTTTGAGGGGAATGTCCGATGGGGGTTTAAGAGCAGTGTCCATTCGGAGGATGGAGAGGATACTACGGCATGACCAGGTGCAGTGGGCAGCTGAGATTCTTGTGATGCCAGAGGCACCGAAACAACAAAAACAGGATTATCTAGTGGAGATTCAGTCAGTACTAACTAAGCACTCCAAAGTGTTTAGTGATATACCTCCAGGTAGACCTCCAGACAGGGGTTTTGAGCATGTTATAGAGATGGAGCAGGGGGCCAAACCAGTTATCACTGTTCCCTATAGACATCCTAAGAGATACAAGGATGAGATTGAGAAGGCTATTCAAGAGCTTCTCAAGATGGGTCACATCAGGCCTAGTAAGAGTCCTTTTGCTTTTTCTGTTGTTCTGGTCAAGAAGAAGGATGGCACACTCAAGATGTGTATTGATTACAGGGAATTGAACAAAAAGACTATTAAGAACAGGTACCCCATCCCTAGGATTGGTGAGCTTATTGACGAGTTGCATGGTGCATGTTTTTTCTCCAAGATAGACTTGAGGTTAGGGTACCATCAAATTCGGGTACGTGAGGAGGATGTGGAGAAGACAACGTTTAGGTGTCACTATGGGCACTTTGAGTTTCTGGTTATGCCTTTCGGCTTAACCAATGCACCTGCCACTTTCCAGTCTTGTATGAATAAGGTCTTCAGAGAACAGTTGTGGAAGTTTGTACTTATATTTTTCGATTGCATACTCATATTCAACAGGGCTTGGGAGGATCATTTGAGACATCTGGATATTGTGTTGGGTATACTTGAGTAGGAGTCCCTATATGCAAAAAAATTTAAATGCGAGTTTGGCATGACGGAGTTGCTGTATTTGGGACACATCATCAGTACAGAGGGTATCCGTGTGGATCCAGAGAAGATCCGAGCTATAGTTGACTGGCCACCACCCAAGAATCTCTCTCAGCTCAAGGGGTTCTTTGGCCTTTGTGGATTCTACCGTAGGTTCGTAAAGGGATTTTCTCAGAAAGCAGCCCCACTCACAGATTTGACACGGAAGGGAGCTTTCGTTTGGTCAAATGGTGCTCAACAGTGTTTCGACAAGTTTAAGGAGGTGATGAGCACTTGTCCAGTTTTGGCCATTCCTGATTTTTCGAAGCTGTTTGAGCTTCAGTGTGATGCCTTCGGGGAAGGCATAGGTGCGGTGTTGCTGCAAGACAGACACCCTATTGCTTTTGAGAGCCAAAAGTTGAGGGGCCCTGAGAGGAGCTATAGTATCTACGATAAGGAGATGTTAGCCATCATGCATGCATTGGCTAAATTCAGGCAGTATCTGGTTAGAGGGAAATTCATTATTAAATCTGATCACAATAGCTTGAAACATTTCCTTAGTCAAAAGGACCTAAATGACCGGCAGCAAAAGTGGGTCAGCAAGTTGCAGGCATATGACTTCGACATTGTTTTTGTCAAAGGGAAGAAGAATATAGTTGCTGACGCTTTATCTAGGAGACCACACTTGTGTGCCTTAGGAGAGATTGTAGAGGACTGGAGAGATATGATCACTGCAGAATATGCAAAGGATAAGTGGGCCTCTGGGATTATGGATGGCACTAACCGTGATGACAGGTACACTATTGTAAATGACTTGATCATTTACAAGGGGAGGATATTTCTGGTGCCAGCTTCTGCTATGAAGTAGAAGATCTTGAGAGCTTTCCATGACTTGCCTATGGCTGGGCATCTAGGATTCTACAAGACCTACAGGCAGGTTAGAGAGAGGTTTACTTGGAAAGGCCTCAAGTTAGAAGTACAGAAGTATGTGCGGGAGTGTCCAGTATGGCAACGGAACAAACATGAGCACTCCTACCCAGGAGGATTATTGCAGCCTTTACCCATTCCCGATAGGAAGTGGGATTGTATATCGATGGACTTCATTACTAGCTTGCCGAAAGCCCAAGGTAGGGACTGCATCTTTGTGGTGGTTGACAGGTTGACAAAGTTTGCCCATTTCTTTGCCATTTCAGCCACTTATACAGTAGCTCAGGTTGCTGATTTATTCTTCAGAGAGGTGTTCCGACTTCATGGATTGCCTAGGAGTATTGTGAGCGACAAGGACAGTAGGTTGCTTAGCAATTTTTGGCAGGAGCTTTTCAGGTTGACAGGGACCGAGCTCACCCCCAGCACGAGTTACCACCCCCAGACTAATGGACAGACAGAGATAGTTAATAAGTGGGTGGAGGGATACCTCAGGAATTACATAGCCGGGCAGTAGAAGGTGTGGGTCAAGTGGCTTCACTTGGGAGAGTATTGTTATAATACCACTTACCACATGTCTATCCAGATGACACCATTTAAGACACTTTATGGGTACGAGGCTCCCAGTTTCTTGGATCTATTGTTTGGAGACAACAGAGTACCAAAGGCTAAAGACCTCTTGTAGGAGAGTCAGGACATCGTGAGGTCTTTGAAAGAGAACATTCAGAAGGCGCAGAATCAGCAGAAGCAGTATTCAGACCAACACAGGGTTGAGCGTTCTTTTGAGGTGGGTGATATGGTGTACCTTATGCTGTAGCCATACAGACAATCTACTCTTAAGAGGAGTGGTGCTGAGAAGTAAAAGGCATGGTATTATGGTCCATTCAGGATCTCCAGGAGGGTTGGAGAGGTGGCTTATGAGTTAGAATTGCCGGTAGAGAGCAGAGTTCATAATGTCTTCCATGTGTCACTCCTCAAAAAGGCACTAGGGCACAATGTGATACCTTCTACAGAGTTGCCTCCTCTTGATGAAGAGGGGAAGTTGGTTTTGATACCTAAGGCCATCATTGACACCAGGGAACGTACGTTGAGGAAAAGAGTCATCAGGGAATATTTGGTGAAGTGGAAGAACCTGCCGGTAGAGGATGCTACATGGGAGAGTGAGCAAATCTTGTTGCATCCAGATCTGAGATTGCTTTAGGCAAGCAATCTTGGGGAGGGCGGACTGTAATGTCCCCTTTTTCTAGTGAGTTAGTCTATACTCGTTAAGGTGCTGGATAACTCCACTGCCATAAGCCCAAGGGTTTCATGCTCACCCGGCAATACTTCACCACTTGGCTCAAGGGTTTCATGCTCACTCGGCAATACCACCACTTGAGAGTCACCTACCGTGTAAGACATTAATAACAAACTAATCTCCACTGCCATAGGTCCAATGGTTTCATGCACACCGAGCAATACTTCACCACTTGGCTCAAGGGTTTCATGCTCACCGAACAATACTTCACCACTTGAGAGTCACCTATCATGTAAGACTTATTAATAATAATAAACCGCCCTTCCCTAAGGACCCAATGTCCTCATAGGGCAATAGACAAAGATTAATGATGCGGCAAGACACGCAATGTCCCTCGTATATCATGGGCAAGACTAGGTATCGTTATATATAAAGTTAGAAATATCATACCGATTTGTAGATCACTAAGATGACGATTGCTTTGATTTCTCACAAGGCTGTAAAAAAATCAGAATTCCTTTATGCAAGGATGTTCCTTATAGGAACTATATTAATGGAGAGTATTTCTACCACTATGGATGGATATCCATATGGCAGATTGCTGCCTCTATATATTAAATCTGATATATATATTTATTTCTTCCCTTGACTGCTGCAATGGCTGATATGATATTGATTGCTTGAAGAGATGTTGATTGAAATGATAGATTGTTTTTTTTTGTTGAATGATTGTTCTTGGATTCCTTCTTTATACTTTGACTAGTTGCGTTCTTATCAATAGTCGCCACCTTTGTATGAGATATTATTTGATAAGTGCTAACCTTAATTGATCAGCGGTTGGCTTAACCAATTTCCTTAATTGATATTTGCTACGACCATTACTTATTCTTCGTTGGTGTCTCAAGGATAGAATCGGCCGATGGAGATAGAGTAATGTTTGCTCTAATGTTAGAATATTTTCGCTGCTGCCTCTTTATAATCGCTATCTTAGACTTGTCTTTTGTTTGTTTGCGCTGCATTACTTTCCTTTAGTGATCGCTAGTCTTAGATCCGATTCCTTATGGAATCGTTATATTATATTTAAATATAAGTATTATTTAATTATTATCATTAATATTATATTTAATTTTATATTGATACTTATATTACATAATAATATATTATATCAAATTATAATATTTATAATATAATATTTGATATTGAATTAGAATATATATATATATGTTTTATATAATAGTTAAATTATTATTTTAATATATTTAATCTTTATTATTTAATGTAAGAATATTCGATTTATTATATTTAATATGGATATTCATATGAATAATACATAATCGATTCAATTGTAAATATAGGGACATGACAGTTCTCCCCACTTAAGATTGCTTGTCCTCAAGCAATCATGATTAGGATGCCTCAAAGTCGTTAAGATTTTAATTCAATCTCTTTGAAGGATTGTTGTTAGTTTAACCTTCCTTTGTGTTGAGAAGAAGTCATGTTTTGATTCAGAATGCATATTATTATGAGCATGTTTTAATGAAGAGTAAATGGTTATGATTCTATGGAAGAAAAATTTGTGATCAAAGAATACTCGAAAGGTCTAAGGAAAGACAAATGTATAAGCATTTGTTTGATGTTTTGAATAACAACGATGTGATTGAGATATTTCAAGCATCATCAAGTGAATGCAGAAAGGAAAAATCTTTCCAATGTTAAATAAGAAATTGGGAGTATTGAGAATCCAAGATTAGAGTTTCTAAAAATGAACAATATTGATGAAAAATCTGAAAGATAAATCTAATGGTGTTGTAGAGAGCATAAGTTCGGATCTTAAGTGAGACCTTGATTATTGAGCAAGTTGTAGATGTGTAAATTAATCACTGAACGATGATAAGATAACATGGAGAATGATCCTGGGATTTGTGGGTTATGGGCCCACAATATAACTTAGCATAGGTTTATGTAACAACTTTGTTGTAGCTTGATAGGTATTGATTTTATCTAATAAGTTACTCTAATCAAGAGAAGAACTTAAAAGGAGACTCTTGGAAGAAATCATCTAATAAATTTACTAGATCAGTTTGTAAGCTACAAGGTTGATCCATGTATCGTCAATGTTTCTATGGGTGTGGGATAGATCATAGGTGTTATGGATTTAGTTAAGCATGATGATTTGGTCTAAAGGGATAGAACAAATATGTTCTTACCTCAAGCTTCAATCTTAGGAGATGATTTGTATTTGAATAAGCTCTACAAAAATCTGAATTTCCTCTATAGTGTAATATAGATGTATGTCAACAACCTTTGATTATGTTATTTTCTTGTGCTATAATGCTCATCTTTGAGACTGTGATGACCATTTGGATGTTGTAATGCTTAATAAGGCTTACCTGAGAATGAGTAATGTAATTCAAGGTCAGTACTATTGATCAGTGATGGTGTTGTTGATCCTTGAGTTATTTCAATTCTTCCATAGATTTGTACCTATCATGAGCATATTATGAGAACTATTAATCTTTGCTGATTATCAGGCTACATAATATTATGTTATTAAGAAAGATTGATATGACCATTGAGTAGATGATTCTACTGTTGCTTTGAAGCATTTACCATGTACTTTCTATTTAACATCATGACTATATGTGATGTCCATGTCGGAGGGATTACCCGGTAACCTTTGTCATGATCTATTTTGTTGCTATTTTGACTGTGATGATAATAGTCCATTTGGTGGTTGAATATTCTCTCTGTTGTGTCAGTCCTGAATAGGCTGGATGATACTAGATAACCTTGTATTGGTCTCAACATCTTTGGGTCTTTATGGTTGTCTTGAGGATCATTTAGCTTTGCCTCATATGATATGATGTAATCTTTGCACTTTGCTGTGACTGGACTATCTTGAGACCTTATATCAATGGCAATGTGACTGATATATAGTATTTAACTTGGTATTGTCATCTATGGGATGCTTGTTGTGATGCAGACCTAAGGTCTTTTGACATTAAATTTACCTTATGATTGTATGGAATCCTTTCAAATTAAGTTATGGTATTGTTTGTTCTTCAGTTTATATGGATAATTGATTAAGGGTTTATGCTAACCCTAGCCGCAGCCGTTTCATCAAAGTATCTAGCATTATAGATTGAAGGCATAATTTCAATGGAATTCATAATACATAACCGAAAGTATATTATTTAGACTTGAAGCTATATATCTCTATTTATGTTTGGCTGCCCAACAGGAGACAAAATCTGACAACCTAGCTTAGTCAGCCAATATCATGTATAAAAATTGTTTCCAAGCAGATACGTAAGGTTTCAAGTTTGTATTTGGAACACAAAAGGTATAATGGAATGTGGGTCCCCTACATATACAAAGAAATCATATTTATAAGCAGCACTTTGCACAGGTGAGACAAAACTTAGAGTTAATACTTGTATTGCTGGCAATTAGGGAACAATGTCTGACAAGAGTCAGCTGGTCTTTATTTTTAATAAAGATTATTAGAATCAAAAGTTCTAGTGGATTGTGGGCCAGACTTGTATGAAGCTCTCTACTCCTTGATCGCAAGTATGAAAAAATGAGATTTAAGGATAGGCGCGTGGAGTTCTAAGGCAAGGCGTTTGAAGTTGGTATAGAATCCACTATAGGTGAGACCGCTTATGTTTAATTATCCACGCAGTATCTATAACTTTCCTTTGAGGCTGCGTGTGGATTTATGAGGTCGTGGGTGTAATGGTTGAACTATCTCAGCTATTATGTTGTAACTATATATAGTGTTGTAAACTCTTAACATTGATAACAAAGGACATAATAGTCTTGAGAAATGAACCATCATCATGTTAATTAAGAAAGAATGATGAGAGAGCAAAATTACATTTGTCTATATCTTGATGAGTGAGGCTCTTTGGTTTGACACTTCCAATAGAAAACACCATCTACAAAAAGACAATACTAAGTTATAGTTGTGGAAAGATATGAATGATGAAATCATCTTGAACATTTGGAGAGATGAATTTGTAGAGAAGGTAAATTCAATCGTAGAAGTGTATAATAGATGATGATATGATAGCGTGGAGACAATCAATGATGAATAAGATTATCACTGGAGAGAAGATCAATGTTGAAGTATACGTGAGGCATGAAGTATATGTATAAGATATAATATACGGAGTACACATGAATACACATAAGCCAACTATTATTCACAGGATGGCAGGATGACTTCTCTGATACCATTTGTAATGTCCCCTTTTAGGATAATCTTGATTTCTTAACCTGCACACAAAAATAACGACTAGAAAGGGACATTAGTACTATTAAAGATCAATTTAGTAATGAAATCAATACATCATAATCATAATCAATAAAAATGAACAAGAATGTAATGTTACTTGTGCATCCATATACTCAATTCCTGCAACCAAAGACATTAACAATATATACAAATACATATATCCATTTATAATCATTAGGGTTAGTACTATCATGATCGTAATCAATAATAATGAGCAAGAACATAATAATATTTGGGAGAGCATACATTTCTACATACTTTAATATACTTATACTTTGATACGTCTTTTGTCTCATGATATATTTTGGGAATGGCGATCGTTGTGCCCAGTCGTTAATCTAACCTAATCATCAACCCTAGCGGAGGCGGGGAATATACTCGTTAAGGCGCTGGATAACAATGCTCCACTCCCATAGGCCCAAGGGTTTCATGCTCACCCGGCAATACTTCACCACTTGGCTCAAGGGTTTCATGCTCACTCGGCAATACCACCACTTGAGAGTCACCTACCGTGCAAGACAATAAGAAACTAATCTCCACTGCAATAAGCCCAAGCATTTCATGCTCACCCAACAATATTTCACCACTTGGCTCAAGGGTTTCATGCTCACTCGACAATACTTCACCACTTGAGAGTCACCTACCGTGTAAGACTTATTAATAATAATAATAAACCGTCCTTCCCTAACGACCCAACGTCCTCATAGGGGCAATAGACAAAGATTAATGACGTGGCAAGACACACAACATCCCTCGTATATCATGGGCAAGACTAGGTATTGTTATATAAGTATATATATATAAGTTAGAAATATCATACCGATTTGTAGATTCGCTCTCCTTAGAGATGCACAAGTGATCCTGTGGATCACTAAGATGATGATTGCCTTGATTTCTTACAAGGTTGTAAAAAAATCAGAATTCCTTTATGCAAGGATATTCCTTATAGGAACTATATTAATGGAGAGTATTTCCACTACTATGGATGGATATCCATATGGCAGATTGCTGCCTTTATATATTAAATCTGATATATATATTTATTTCTGCCCTTGACTGCTGCAATGGCTGATATGATATTGATTGCTTGAAGAGATGTTGATTGAAATGATAGATTGTTTTTTTTTTTCCTAAATGATTGTTCTTGGATTCCTTCTTTATATCTTTGATTGGTTGCGTTCTTATCAATAGTCGCCACCTTTGTATGAGATATAATTTCATAAGTGCTAACCTTAACTGATCGGTGGTTGGCTTAACCAATTTCCTTATTTGATATTTGCTACGACCATTACTTATTCTTTGTTGGCGTCTCAAGGATAGAATTGACCGATGGAGATAGAGTAATGTTTGCTCTAACGTTAGAATATTTTTGCTGCTGCCTCTTTATAATCGCTATCTTAGACTTGTCTTTTGTTTGTTTGTGCTGCATTACTTTCCTTTAGTGATCGCTAGTCTTAGATCCGATTCCTTATGGAATCGTTTATTATATTTAAATATAAATATTATTTAATTATTATCATTAATATTAGATTTATTTTTATATTGATACATATATTACATAATAATATATTATATCAGATTAGAATATTTATAATATAATATTTAATATTGAATTATAATATATATATATGTTTTATATAATATTTAATTTATTATTTTAATATATTTAATCTTTATTATTTAATGTAAGAATATTCGATTTATTATATTTAATAGGGATATTCATATGAATAATACATAATCAGTTCAATTGTAAATATAGGGACATGACATCCGCTACAAATAATCGGAGTCCGAGCATGAGTAGGAGTCGTAGTCAGGGGACGGAACATATTTCTGTTACAAATAATTGGAGTTCGAGCATGAGTAGGAGTCGTAGTCGGTGGACGAAACATATTTCCACTACAAATAATCATACGAGCGCGGAGTGGGAGGAAATCGCCAGGTAGCGTCCACTGCCAAACGATGTGTGGATTGATCTTTCCGATCAAGTTGAGAAGTCAAGACAACCTTCTCTGGACGAGGGAAATTGGAAGTCCAAGTTAGATTCCTTCATAGAAGCGTATGAGAGCAACCTTCGAGGCATCGAAGGGTTGTCAATCGAAGGAGAAGAAGTCGAGCCAAGGGTGTATAAAAGGAAATTTGATGGCGAAACAAGTGCTTGGAATGCTGAAGTTGTGGGAAGAGTGGAGGATTCTCACCTAAGTTGCTGGTTCTGGTTCGGATCTTGGTTTGGGTTCCTGGATTTGACGAAATTTTTTTTGGGGTTGGGTTCGTTTTGGGTTCATTCGTACAATATATATATGTTAGTAATATAATATAATATATTAATATTATAAAATATTAATACTATATTTTATAATCTAATATATAAATATAATAATATATTATAAATATTATAATATAATATAGATAAATATTAATAATATAAATATTGATAGCATAATACAAATTAAAATATAATAATATATTACTAATATATAAATATATTGATGAAATACACATGATGATCGATATAAATATAATTAGTCGATAGGCTTTTATATGTGAGCATTATAGTGCTCGAAAAATTGTCTCACGCTGTAAAAAAATTCACGTCGAGAAATTTTCTAAACTCGTGGGTTGTACCTGTAGCGTATTCCTTGAACCTCTTATGGGTGCAAGTGTTAGTAGTAGACCAGCGGATTGATCATTGATGACTAGGGCCTGCATTTTGGATTGACAAAAAATGGCGATTTGCAGAGGACAAAATTTGCCGGTTCATCCTAATAACAGCGGAAAATGCCAAAATTCGTGACGGATTCATCGGGGTTTGTCCCAGATGAACCCATACCATATTTCTCGAATCCCGGACGAATCACCTTGCGAACCGAACCCAGATCCGAATTCGGGCCAGACCAGACCCGGATCGAGGGTCAAAACAAGCGGACCCGGTAACTTAGATTCTCACGTGGCCGAGAGTGTGAGAGAAGCACTGGAATGTTTGAATTGAAACTCCCTAGCAAGCAAGTTCCAGGCGCTTGGTTTCCATCAGAACAAAACCATGGTAAGCCCCATTGGAGAAAAGCGGAAGTTCTCTAGGTTTACAGGTAATGGATTGAAGGATCCCATCGTGCACTATAAGACTTGTGAGACAATTTGGACAACAAATGGGCAAGATGATAAAGCAATTTGGCTATGGTCTTTTTCAGCCACCTTGCGAGGTGTAACAATTGATTGGTATATCGAACTTGACCAAGCATCCCAAAACACATGGGAGAAATTAAAGAAGGCCTTTGAAGAGGAGTTCAAGTTGTTGTGAGATGATAATGAAATAGTAGGCGAAATTTACAATCCCAGGCAAGGTAAGCACGAAAATGTACGAGCTTACAATCATAGACTTAAGGAACTGCTTGTAAAATTAGAAAAAGAACCTACTGACGGTCTCAAGAAAAGGTGGTTCATCGAAGGTCTAATTTTGTCATTAAGAAAAAAGATGTAGTACCACCCTCTTCCTATGTAGAAGCCTACAATCGGGTGATGGACATAGAAAGTGAAGACAAAATGTCTTCTTGTAGCAAAAGAAAAATAGAGGAAGATGGAAGTTTGGATGATAGTAGCGACAGTGAATCAGGAACGGTACAAGCACTTCGAAGGGACATGCTCCGGATGATGAAAGAATTGAAGGCGCAAAAAGAAACTAGCAAAGAATCCACTGAACTCTGGTGTACTGAGTGCAAAAGTGAAGGTCACACCAAAGGTAACTGTCCTAGAAAATTGTTTTGTGAGATTTGCTAGGTTATGGGTCATTCGATACAAGAGTGCCCGTATAAATTGATGAGTAGGAGTTCTCAAGTACTCTTCACACAAGGAGAGCAGTCGACTCCATCAAAGCCACAAAATGCATCTCCAAGCGGTTATCGAAATCAAAGAGGCTGAAGTCAAATACAGTATGACCCTAAGGGATGTCTGATCATACAATGTTGACAATGTAACAAATGGTGTGTAACGAATGGTGTGCAAATGGTGTGGACCTGGAGACCATGAAGACCATGAAGACATTGGATGTCTAAAGCAAAAGACAATGAAGTATTGGCCGTTACTCGAGCCCAAGCAAAGAAGGTCGTGTACCCGGACCCATGTACAAAACAAGAAAGATTTCTTGAAGCAAAAGCTGGAGTGGAGCAGGCTATGGATAACGAACGATGTCACTCACATGCAAACGCAAGTACGATAACAAATCAATTACATTTTGAAAAAAATATGGCAAGGCAAGTACTTCAAACTACCGTACCAATTAAAGTAGTGGATTTACTACAATGTATTTTGGAACTCCAAGATGCTATTGTATTGGGGAAGAATGAGACGGTGCACGCTACGACCAATTTGGAGTTCAGCAAGAATGAAGACCCAATAACCGAACCTCTGTTGTCAGGCGACCAAGTAATTGATCCTATGCTATTAACAATTAGCACAATAAAGAAACCAACGGTGGTAAAGATGGAGATCCTTGGAAAGAATCTCACCAATCTAGTGGTAACGTAATTCCAGAAGATACTTGGAGAAGTTTGGGTAAGCCAACTCTTTGGCCCTTGACTTTTCAACTGGTGGGTGCAAATCAACATGGTATTAAGGTACTTGGTGTTTTAATGGGCCAAAAGGTAATTATCGGAACCCAAGTATTTCTGTTAAATATTTTGGTCATTTCATTACGACAAAAAGCATATGATGCATTGTTGGGTTGAGGATGGCTGGTAGCAACCAAAGCCGACCACAATTGGAAAAAGAATACAATCTCTATTGAAAACAAGAGTCGGAAGTCTATAATCGATTTGAAGAACCAAGCCATTAGTGAGGAAGCAACTTCCTCCAATTCATAAGATTCAGACTCCGAAGAAGAATGGACAGAGAAGTATAATCAGGGTCTTATAGAGCTAAACGAAGAAGGGATTCTGGAATTACTGTCATGCTTGGAGGATGAAACAAATTCTCTTCATGGTCTATTCCATTTGAAAATGAAGGACAATGAAGTATTTCCATCGACTTGTAATTTTATTGGAGCTTGTTGTACCCAATCAAAATTTTTGCTTCATTAAGGCATTTTGAACAAGTCTAGAAAATTTTTCGTCAAAATGTCAAAAAAGCAAAATTTCTAAAAATAGAAATTTCTATTTTTAGAAAGTTTCTAAAAATAAACGTCAAATTAGGTTTTCTGGGTTATCTGAGATATGGATGCTGGCAAAACTTTCTAAAAATAGAATCTCCGACTCAAGTGTCACGCTTGATTCTCATTGGTCGATTTTGTTTCACGATCAACGCGGTCCAAACGAAATCTGGAAAAGGTCAAGTTTTCTCTACTGGGTCATTTCTGCTTTTTCGGAAGGCGAAGCATGAGCTCTGAAGTCGTCAACAGAGGAAGTTCATTTGCCAGAGCTCGTTTTCGAGTTTTCAATGCTATTCCAACGACGCAGAACCGATGAACAGTCGTCGACTCGACGACGCATGCAAAACGGAGTAGGATGGATCCGAGGTGAGATGAAAATCTAGAAATCACGAAATTTGATTAAGTCTGAAGATTTTAGGCGCCCCAGGAGGCTTGGGGCGCCCAGTCCCACTAGTGTTAGAAATTTTACGCGTTTTTCGAGAAAATGAGAGAACTGTGTCTATCAGTCAGTTCCGGTGGGCGTAAAAGCAGTCGTTTTGATCATCAGGTTCTGAAAAGTTGGAAAATTCGTCAGATATACCTAGGCTATGCAGTTCATTCACCATTCAGTGGCAGTTGATCGACGAATCATCGAAATCGACTTCAGGAAGCAGCTGTCGGCACGCAAAACGAAGCAAGTTGCAGATGAAGGTTGGAAATCAAAAAAATTAAGTATGGAGAAACCAAGCGCCCCAGGTGACTTGGGGCACCCAACCTCTCCAATGTTAGTTTTTTTTTCACGTTTTTTGAGAAACGTAAAAAATACTTCCGTTAGCCCGTTTCTAGTTGGTCAAACTTGGTCAAACTCAGTCAAACATCAGTCAAAGCTGGGATTTCATCACAGATATGTTCAGGCTGCTCAGATCACCCTTCGTCCCGCCTCGACAGTTGTCCGGACGACCGAAAACGAAGATCAAACAGAAGCTGTTGGCACGCAAAATGAGAAATGGCATAAAATATGGAATTTTCAGAAAATTTTCTAAGGCATTGAAAGCCAGGCGCCCTAGGTGACTTGGGGCACCCAAACTCACCATACTTAGAATATTTTTGAGTTTTTCTCGAAAAACATGAATCTCCTTCCGTCAGCCCGGTCTAGTTCAGAGCAGGGCAGTTTGGCGTGTTTCCTGAGGCAGATAGAGAGTACAGTCAGTTCAGTTTTCATTAGGCCTGCCTATCTGTCAGATCATCAGACTCAGTTTTGTCCCAGCAGACAGAGATCGACAGCAAAATAGGGGTCATCAGCGACCGGAACGCGCACGCAGATCGAAAAATTGAAGAAGTTGAAGAAATGGTTAAGGCTGGAGAATCCAGGCGCCCTAGGCAACTTGGGGCACCCAACTTCACCAGAGATAGAATTTTTCCTGATCTGCCAGTGTTTTCCGATAGTTGTTTCCATAACGTTGCCCGGTGGCCGATTCAAGAGGTTAGATTCGCAGTCGAACGATGCCAGATCGTCAGTTGGAGGCTAGGAATGGAATCTCAGTTGGTAGGTCTCCAAAATGTCAGGATCAGTCAGCTTTTTCAGTCAACGGTGACATTTCACCGTCTCGTTGAAGTCGAAGACAGGCCATACTTAAGTCAAAACGAGCGCAGAAGTGTCGATAAAGAAGAAAAATTGGCTAACACTTTTGTCAACTTGTGTGTTTGATGACATCATCAAAAGAAGATATTTTTCGTCATCTTGCACATGAAGCCATAGGCAGCTACAAAATAGGGATTCTTCCTATTCAAAGACATCCACTTGGATTTGTGCTTTAAAAGTTGCTTTCTTCATGGATGAGATCCAAGTTTTATTCTTTCACAAATAAAGCTGCTTTTTCACCCTAAAGATCTATAAAGACAAGCATTTGGCTTCTTTATTTCATTATCTTTTGCAGGTTGCATCCAGAGGAAGGATTTTTATTTTTCTTTCAACGAAGATTCGAAGGCCCAAACGAAGTGCTTTTTCAGCATTCTTCATAGTTTCGGGTTGAGGAAGCAAGGAGGCTCGCTTTTTCAAGGTCCTTTTTTTGAGGGGATCGTTTTTCAGAAATTGGACCGAAGCTTTTTCAGTTTTTATCAAGATGGGTCCATCCAGAATATCATCCTCTTGAAGATTGGGAGTTTTGCTTTTTTCGGGAATCTGCTTTTTTGCTGCTTTTTTCGGGAAAGTCTCCACTTTTTGAAAATTCGATAATCTAGGTTGCTTCAAAACAGAATTGCCTACAAAACCCATGTGCCAGCGTTTTTGCTCGGAATCTGCTTTTTCTAAAAATCAGCAAGTAATTTTGAACCATTTGTCTAATATTTTTCCGACATAGGCGTGTTCACAGTCAATTTTCAAATCTTTCAATATGTAGTACTCTCCAACACAAATCAAGCCCAAAACAGTGTTGGTTCACGATTACCTGAGAGCTTGTGAAATAGACTTGCATAAAGTACTTCCAGTGATCAATTTACATTCTTTGGAGGATGCAGGAAATAATGTTATCAGGAATCTAGGACACTCCGGTTTGCTTGCAGCGGCATCCTTTCCCATCACAGTGCAAAGTATCGAATTTGTAATTGCTTGCATGACGCATTACAATTTGGTCACAAAAGAAATCCAATCAAGAGATGGACGTGTGCTCTGTAGCCTGAGGCTGAACGACATTGAGAAGTGTTTTACAATACCAATCTGGAGGGAAAACTTAACTATTTCAAGTGAAGAATGCAAGAGGGTTTGGAACAATGATAAAGAAAAATACCGGAAAAAGATTGGTCAGAGGTGGTTAAAAGAGAAGCAGAATGTCATGCCAAAGAATGTTGGACGTGGAGAATTCAAGGAGGAACATGCAATAATGATTACTCTGCTGAGCTGGATCACAGGTCAAGCAGATGCTAACAAGTTCCAGCCTTGGATGTTTTACATTATGTCCCAGATTGTTGATGGAACCGAATTCTATGACTGGTCGACACTCATCAGTGATAGTCTCCAACAAATACTTGATTTTCAAAGGGCTGATGAATTCCACATGATGTCATACCTTGTGTATTTGATGGCTTTTCAAGGTCAATTCAGAGGTTTGAATGTTGTTGGAACTCTGGGTATTCAACATGTTTATCATCATTTCCCACAGTTAGAAATTTCCCAAGCTGAACGACATTACAGACGGGTAAATGATGCATTCTTGATGCATGCAGTGCGAGATATGGATAATGAGTTGCATATACGATTTTCATCAAATGCTAGAATAGCAATGGCAGAATGGGCTGATTGGTTTATCCAATTTCCCACTTTTTCCTACATCAAAGTATATGGCTTCTCAAGAGAGCCAGCCATGTTGCCGAGATATCCTACAGATGAAATAGCATTTATGGTATTTTTGAGGCAAGCCTATGAAGTTCATACATTTTTGCGTAGCAGACGCAAGGCAGCTTTCAATTTTCCACTTGGGATGAGTATTTACAGATGTAGATCTAGAGCAAATGCCAAGGCAATCGGTAATGAATCATCCAGATATGGTCTTAAGTTTTTCGAGAGGAGGTCTTCATATGACCCTCGTGGTGTTTTTGCATCACATCTTGGTCAAAATTGTACGCACAAGCATGTAGTTGAAGACTTCTGGGCTAATTGTGCTAATGAGTTTGAAGTGCGAGAACGCAGTTACAGTAGGTTTACTCTTTAGCAGATGTTTGATATCCTATCAGAAGATATAGAGGGTTTGACAGAGAGTGGTGAAGTTCTACTTCCCACGTATTTCAGGGATCAAGTTGAGCAACAGCCGTTGCCACAGTTAATTGGTCAGTAAAAGAGAACACTTCCATTGAGGAAAGAACGAGTCGAGTCGTTAAAAATAGTTTGTTATTCTTGAAGAATAAACGGAAGGATGATATTCCAGTAGCAGAGCCGCCAGTTGTGCAACCATCAGAGCCTTCTACTTCCAAACCAAAACGAAGGGTTAAAGCTATGAGTGTTCTTCCAGAGGGAACAAAAATGGCTAAGTTAAAGAGGAAAAACGATGAGTCTCCAGCTCATGTCCAGTAGGAACAACCAGCAGTTGAATAAGAAGTTCTTGTTGAACCAACGCCGCAGGTTGAAGCGTTACCTTCAGATCATGTCTCTCCTCCTTCACTAAGCACATCTCCTATCCACATAGATTCAGAGCCAGATTCGCCGGTTCGTAACTCTGATGCACACATTGGTTCATCAGGAGCTGATGAGGTTAGAACCGAGTTTCCAAGAGAAGAAAGCTCATCCTAGCTTGAAAACATTCTAGGAAGGAAGAGGAGAAAGCCCTCATATCAGCTGGATTTAACAGAGCTTAAAAGCGTCTACCAAGACACACCAGACAAGAAGTTGAAGAAGTAGGTTTGCATTGAAAAGAATGCAGATGGAGAAATAATCCTTGAAACTGCGACACCGCCAAAAGATAGAAATGCTGATGATATCGAGGTTGATGACTTCACAGTTGTCAAAGCTAACCTTGGTAGAAGTACCCGTCATACAGATGTAAATCTCTTCGAGGTTGTAGCGGATAATTTGAAGGAGAGGGTGTTGAAAGATGGAGACAACAAAGCAGCTCTCAAAGCTGAAGTTAGGCAGCTGCGGCAGTATATTTCAAACCTTTTCCATGGCGCATCACAGGCTGATTTACTGTTTCCACCGAATCTTGAATCATCAGCCGATCAACGACAGTTCAGTCAGTTGGTCCTCTATGGGAGGCACATGAATAATTGGGTGGAAGAATTTGTGACTAAAGGGAGAGTTGTACTTTCAAAGTTTTATCAATTAAAATACAACGCTCATGATTTATGCCAAGGCATCTAGGGGTTGCAGCAGACCATGGTAGAAAATAGACCAGTATTTGAGATCATTATCTCCGACTTGAAGATTGCACTTGATTCTGTTGATTCAGCCGATGATAGGAAGACAGTTTCTACTTGGAAAGCGCAATATCTTTTCATAGTAAAAACTTGTGACAGTATAATTTCAGAGTTGACAGAATGGAAAGAAAAGGTGGTCAATGTCTTCAAGTTCGTCAGATCTTTTGTTTCTCAAATCCCGTGTTCGTATGAAAAAGATGGTACCCTGTATGATCTCAGGGAAGTGCAAGCAGAGTTCCAGACTCTTGTCCGCAACAATTTTAATGATGATATCAATGCCGGCAAGATGGGTCGTTTTGCCGCAATGACAGTGAAGTTTGACAAGGCTGTGGGCGAAGTTCATGAATTTCTTCAGATGGTTGCAAACGGTGAAGAAATGTTAGAGAATCAGAATATCATTCTAGAGAGTATCAGTGTTCCTGGCAAAGATGCAGTCACTCGCTTTTTAGAAGATATTGTTTCCCAGAATATCAATGGATGACATCACCAAAAAGCAAGAATGTTGATGAGGATGCATTTCAGAAGAAAGCAGCTTTAAATCAAATGCTTTTTGTTTTAAAGCATTTGCTTTCATCCTAAGCTCATCCATTTTATATTTAGAAAGAAATCACTTTGTGTTAGTTGGAATTTTCTTTTCTTTAAAGCAAATTGCTTTAAAGCGTTTGTTTATTGTATCATTGTCTTAGAATAGTAATAAAGCTTGCGAGTTGGCAAGTTAGAGTTAATCAAGGAGATTTTAGGGTTCCCTAACCTTTGATTTTAGTATAAATAAGGGCATCCTTGCCCATTGTAAAAGGATCGACTTTTCTGATAACATATTTTGTTGTGCCTATTCTAGCCTGCAAACTTTGTTATTCCAAGTGTTTGTTCACTTTGTGTAACCTGTTCTTCGATGTTTGATCGCTTGCTGTATGCCTGCCTTTTGCTACAGTATTGTTGTCTTGGAGTTGTATCAACTTTGTGATATTGAATAGAAGTCTCATGCCTATTTTGTTCTGATATTCTATCTCGAATCATCTAGTTTCATCGTCAGATGTGTGGCTTTTGTAGCTTTCATCATTAAAGTACTATAAGTCTTGTGATGTAAATCTGGGAGAAAATTGCTTAAGTTTTTGTGTTAAAACAATCATTCCTTGTCCACTTTTAATTTCCTTTGCTCTGAATTTACTTAAGAGATTAAAAGCGTCATTAGTCTATGCTTAGTTGTAGTGGAAGTTTTAAAAAAGGAAAAAACCTCTTCTGCAGCGTTTAGAGTTTTATAACTTTGTGCTCGCAGCTGAGAATCAAAAAGAAGATAGGCGAAGTTTGTTTTATTTATCTTTTCAGCGAACATCAGCAAAAAAGGGAACTCCCCCTTCCAATAGGAGAGCAGTTTATCTGTGCATAGCTGTCCGTTTCCAACTCGCATTCTAGAGGTGCGAATTGAAACGCCAACAGAGCTATAGCGATTAGTGAAGAGTAGTGTTCGAAAAATGATTTTAAAAAGTTGGATAGTTTGTGTGTGGAACACAATACACGGTTTGCAAAAGACAACAGTTCTAGTTCTAGCAGAGACACCCGACTTTATGGACAATTGCAAAATTAATAAAGGTACGCCTCGGAAGAATAATATTAAAATATTGGATTTGGAGCATATAGATACTTATCGTCAAGTCAAATCAACTTCACAAAAAAAATTTGGAAGAGGGAAAAATATTGTACTAGAAAATTACAGAGAAGGGAAAAGTATTGCGGTACAAGAAATTTTTGCACTTGGAGCGGCAGATAACAAGTGGACCCCACCTAAGAAAAATAGAAAAAAATCGCTTTAGTTTGCATTGGGTGGAAAAATAAAAAATCCAAAAAGTTAAAATTCCCAAGTGGGCCCCATGGAAAAAACGAAAAAAATAATTTTTTTAAGTGGATGAAAAAGAAAAAAAAATCATTCCCTGGACTATATTGTAAAGTCTTCTCCATGGAAAAATAAATTAATCATTCTTCTTGTTTTGACCGTACGACTTATTTTCTTTTCTGTCGTCCCTCCATTTTCCTCATATAATGGTATGGCGTCACTTGCTAGGAGCTGTTGTACGATCCTTCTAAGTTTCCTTGTTGCCGTACGTCTCCATTTCTTAACCACCATACAATCTTCAATACTTCAAAATTTTCCCTCGTACAATTGTGTTCTCTCTACCTTCCGACGATCAGATGTGAATCATATTGGAAAAGAAGTTTTCACCGTACAAATTAATCTCACCTTTTCATTTGTCGTACGACCACACCTTACTCCCATTTATTGTACGGTTTGCCTTTGCTACCACCGTACACTCTTTGAAAGTATGTCTTCTCTTTTTGAACATACACCCTCCACCTCTATCTACAATTGTCGTACGAGCCTCTAGTACATTAAATCTCTTTTGTCGTATGATCACTAATCATTTTCATCTTTTCTACACCGTACGCTCTTTAGTTGTTGTATGACTTGATTTTAATCCGCAAACATTTCCTTTGGCCATTGTATGATTTCTATTTGCTATCATTCCTGCCGTACGACCAATCTATCTTCATCTTAGCGTACAGGTCTCTATTGGCATCTTTCTTGTATGGTTCTTAATTACAACAACACGAGCTAATTCTCAGGTGACAAAACAACCTCTACTACCAGTGATTCAAGTTTTAGGTATACTTTTCCTACAATCAACAATATGGTATTAGAGAGAAAAAATGGTGTACGCCATGAAGGTTTGCATGGTTTTGAAGGTCTTCATTTGGGCTTGGTGGCATTGCCCCTCGACCCTGTCGGGGTTGTTGCCCCCAGACCCCCACCAAACTCATTGTTGAGGTTCAAGATTCAAATGATTCATTTGTACGGCTTTTGCTAAGTAATCCTATTACAGTAATCAATGGATTTTCTCATATACTTGACAACCTTTTGTTAGTAGCTCTTCCAGGCAGAAACAAAATATCATTCTTGTTGGTTGGTAAATTAAATGAATGTACATTCATGGCATCTGGGGACACTAAATCTTTTCATGACCATAATGCTTCTAAGATGCTTGCAGTACTATCGAGGATTGAGTGCAACCTTCTCAGCCTCCAAGGTGCTGTCAGATTGGATTCCTTCTTTGTTTGGTCTTGAGCATTCTCCGTCTACTGGCAGGTGTTCGGGATGTGTTAGTTCTACTTCTACTCTGCTTGTACTTCCAGGTTTTCCTCTAGGTTCTTCAGCATTGTCGTCAGTTTGGCAGAGCTTACCTAATGTTACGTGATACTTCACGGTTTTCTGTCGTCTGGAAGATGACTTTTTCTTTTGGGGGGATGATGTAGTCAATGTATAATGTTTATTATATTTGATAATATGGGTTATCCGACTGTATTAATTGTTTCTCAGCTCTTGGGTAGTTGTAAGAGTCAGTTAGTTATAGTCGGTCAGTTAACAATTGTGCTCCTCTTGGCAACCATCGGGTCTTTTAAATAGTTTTTGTATCATCAAGGAAAATATTATGATCTAGTCGGATCGACTCTGATCCTTGGCCGACCATCTCTGGTCTACTTCTATAATAATTTCATGTGCGAATAAAGATATACTTTTACTCCTCTATCTAGTATGCATTGTTAATTCTATTCATTATTGCAAGTATTCAATTACCAGATAGAAGGGTAAATAGAAAACACCTCATTATGCTCGTCGAAAAATTGTTTTTGAGTAGACACAAAGAACCGTTCAAATGATGGTCAATCATTTGCTTTATCATGTTAATAGTGGTAGTTGCAAAATCTATTGTTGCATTGGCCATCTTGGTTATTACTCGACAATAGAATACATTCAAAAACACTACAAAAATCTCCAATAAACCATGCATTTTCAATGTTTTTTGCATTTTTCTTTCTATGATTATTCCCGCATTTTAGTCTTGCATCTAGCAAGTTCACACAGTGTTCAATGGTCGGTTTACTTGGTTAAGAAAACACAAAAACACAAAAAATAGTGTTTAGAAACTCAGCCATAAAACCCTTTACGAGTCCATGGTTGATTTACTTGGCCTGTAAAATTCCATGCAAGTCACACAAGTACTCAATGAATTTGTACTAAATGGTTTGATGGCAAAGTTGATTGACAAAACAATGCATCCATCCTCTGCCAAATAGTTTGGGCAAACTGGTAATGGAAGAAAAGATATTCAATTGATTCTCCATCTTAGCTACAAATTCTCTATATTGTGGGTCATAGCAAACCTTAGTGGATTGGTGGGTAGGAGTTTCCCATGAAGCAGCCACATAAAAGCTCTAATTTGTAATGTCCCTTGCAGAACCATTAGCTCAAAACCACTAAACTTTTTGCGATCACTCAAATTCTAACACTTTTTGATCACCAAGTGCCCAATGTGGGCAAGGTGAGAGCATACGGAGATTAGAACGAGGACAGAGGAATTACAGAAAGATGTTGGCGACTAGCTGACCAACTTACAAACGAAGTGCAAATGCAAGAGCCACTCGCAAATTACAAACGGAATTCGATCAAGCCAAAATGGGTTGATTGCATGCGGATCCGATCAATGCCAAAATGGGCTATCCAATCAACACCAAATTGGTAGATAAGTACTGAAAGTAAAGATAGGATTCAATGGATGAACCAACTAGGATGTTACAATGAAAGAACTGGGATCCGGTGGTAAACCGTCCAGGATCTTTGAAATATCAAATACTGGCAGTAAACCATCTAGTAGTTACAATTTCGAATTATTAGCAATTTGTAAGAGACCTTATTATGAATAATATCAAATTTAGATAAGATTCTTGCACAAAATGAAAACCCAATTCAACATACAATCAAATACACATGAAATTATGAACAATCAATGGATATATCATGAATAGAGCTCCAAATGATTTCACTTATTTGCTGCTGTTACAAAAATCAGTCACTCTGATATTCAGATCAGACCATTATACATCAAGTTTTCCACATCCAAATGACTTCTACTTCAAGTAGAATCATGTACAAACACTTGGCAATTGGTCCCAAGCCAATGATTAAACAAAACAGCCTTAGAAATGAAGATATAATTGACTGATATAAAAGACAGTTTGCTGTTCCAACTTTTGTAGGTGCAACTTTTCATCCAGCCAAAGAAAATATGCTTCCAAACCCTTAAATCTTCACTCCTAAGCCAAATGATGATGTTCCTATGCAATTTTCAGCCCTTGGAATCTTTATAGAATGTTCAAAAAGCCCTGAAACAATATGAATAACTCGCTGTTATGAATTTTCAATCCCTGCAACATACAAAAATATCACTCCAATGATGCAATAAGCCCAATTGCTACCTTGATAACAATACCAATGAATCAAGGGCTTCAATATGTCATCCAAATTGCTTCAATCAATCCTCTAAACCTACACATATGAGCTCAATGGTGAATATTAGAGCAATATCACCTCACAAATTGTATGGGGTCATCACCTTGCACGTTAGCATGAAAATTGGAATCTTCAGCCAAAATCAATAAGAAAGAAAACATACCATAGCATCAAGAGTTGCAAATTGATCTTCAATTGCTCTATATAAAGATTCCATGATGGTCGATCCTCCTCTTGTGCAAATTGATCATGTTTTGGATTGAAGTTTGAAATCCATCAATCAAAATTGAGAGTCTTGAACAATTGTAAATGAATGACATTTATGAATGCAATCATTTAAAACAATTTTTAATTGTTTAAATGAATTATATCTATCTTCCAAGTGGATCGATCCCTTTGCATTGGAATTCCTTTCTATCTTTGATGGCAGCCATGAATGAGAGCAAACAAACATTAAAAATCTTCATTTAGCATTGACCTCTTCTTGTTTGGGGCAGCGGCTAATTGTATACAATCATTTATAATTTTTATTTTGCAATGAATATCAAACCTTGGCTTGAGCAATCCTCCTCATCATAGGTGTTTGGCATTTAAAAACTCTTTCAAAGCATAATAACTATCCAATGCAAACATTTAATATCTTTCAAACTCAATTGCCCTCATGATACCATCGATCCAATACAATTATTTAATAAATAAATATTGCATTTAAAATATCCTTTCCTCATTATTGGCAGCCAGCTATGAATTGAATGCAATCATTAAATTTCAATAACCATCCTCTATCAATACCAGTCGCTCCATAAACTTCAAAGCAAATGCATTGAGAGATGGCGTTGGACAATTAATATCATGAATTTGCATTTAAAATGCTCCTCTATGCTTGTATCGATCCACAACTACCTAAGAGAGATTGCATTAAATGATGATATTTGTATTTAATAAAACTCTTGCCTTAGCCACTGATCCTTGTCTTGCATTTAAAATGCCAATCGATCAAATTTGGAATTTGCTTGGACCTATTCTTCATGGGCGTTGATCCTCTTGACAAA
The DNA here is from genome assembly GCA_027924645.1 of Cunninghamia lanceolata. Taxonomy (NCBI): domain Eukaryota; kingdom Viridiplantae; phylum Streptophyta; class Pinopsida; order Cupressales; family Cupressaceae; genus Cunninghamia; species Cunninghamia lanceolata. Next base: position 6,057,290 of record BSBN01000671.1, on the reverse strand, counting down.
CATTGAAATGCATTTGAATGACTTTTGACACCTTGGACAAATAGGTCCCACCTGGAGCAATCCTTATTCACATAAACTCCATAAAAATAGATTAGAGAAAATGTAATTAAACATTTCTTTTTCCCTCTTATTCCATCATTTGAAAATTCAAATCAAATGATTGAAAATACAATTTTAATATTGCATTTCCCATATAGCTCAAAAACACAATAGTTGATCCAACTTTCCGATTCTCCATGCATAGAACAAAATCAACTAGCAAATCATACTTAGCTCAAATTTGGGACATTACAAGTCCTCCCTTCCCAAGATTGCTTGTCCCAAGCAATCGGAAGTGTCAAATGAGCATCAATGAATACCAGGATCCCAAACCCATCTAACCTGTCCATGCAAACTCACACATACCATCTCAAAATTGTTGGTGAAGAAGATCCTAGGACCGCTTCCACTGTCGCATAATGATGCAATCATATCCATATCCATGTAGGTGCCAATCATGAAGATGTGAGTGCCAAACACAATTGTATTCATCCTTATTTCGCTGGCATAAAGCATAACAATGGTATACAATATGAAAATATCATTCAAAATGATATAAAATGTGCCATCCCAAGTATATGAACCATCATTAGACTAAACTATACACTCCCATATGAAACCCTCATCAATATGAGATTGTATCAACTCAATGGTTTGATCAAGCTCATCATAATGAACCAAAGAACCTTGCAAATCTGAATTACCCTCATTTTCATTGCCACACACAAACCTATCATCAATGGTTGGTCCATGATGATTAAACAAGGCTGATTGTCTCATTGTTCTTACCATTTGAAGATGTTGTTTTGCTTGACCAGCAACAAGCTTAGCTATCTTGCTCTCTCTAGCCACATATCACACATTTCTTGTGTCCTTTTTACATCTTCATAAGTCTGATATACAAAATCAGATTGTATAATGCTCTAGTTTTCAACACAATTACCAAATCCAACATTCCAAACTTGTATGCCATCATTAGTAGACCATGATTAACTATCCTCCAAAGGTGTTAGCATGTCAAACTCATGAGAATGCAAAGCCATAGGACTGCTGTCCTCAAACAAATCAGATATGATGTCATGCCAATCCATATCAAAAATCAAATGCTTACCATCAAATGCCGGTTCCATACACTTTTCTTCACATGCATCATATACATCTTCATGAAATAAATCATGGCATATAGCAATCATGGATTTTGCTGTCATTTGATGAGGTAAAGTATATTTGAGGGCTCTCAAAACAACTTGTTTCCCATCATGTAGGAAACTCGGCTCCATAGATTGTAAGTCTTGAATGATCCTTTGTAGTGAGTGTAGTCATTGCATGCCAAGTACAATCTCATTGTCTTTCAAATCAAGTACATAAAAATCATCACAAAGAGTATACTCACCAAATATAACACTAAGCTTGCTCACTTTTTTCTTACAAGGAATAGTGAGTCCTCCCGCTATAGACACATCAAAACCCTCAAAACCATCACATAACAATCCTCTTTTGTTGACTAAGCCCTCATCAATGAAATTATGTGAAGCTCCACTATCTAGAAGTGCCAAAACATTGCAACCAAACAAAATACCTTCAAAGATGAATGGGTTATACCTTGAAGCTCCTGAAAGATATGCAATCCTAGAACTCTTGTTATCATCACTTGTAAGTTCTAGTGTTGGCTGTCCATCATCATCATCCTCATCAAGTACCTCTATGTAGTGCACCTTGCCTTTGCTAAGGCATCTATGTCTTGGTTCCCATGGTTGCTTGCAATGAAAGCATAGTTTCTTCCTTCTCAATTCATCTCTTTCTTCATAGTTCATCTTGGATGTAGAACCTTTGTCATTTCTTTTGGGAGTGGGTTGCTCTTGGAATTGTTGACTTGCATGTTCATCTTTGAAATTCTTCTTTTGAGGTGTATATGTGATATCCAAATCAAGTGCAAGATCAATGGCCTCATCAAGTGTGCTTGGCCTATGAACCTTGACCAATCCTTTGATCCTATCATTCAAACCTTCAACAAATAACATGGTAATCCTCCTATCAGACATGTCAGGAACCATAACTGCAATCTTTTGGAATTCATTCACATGCCTCTACCCTATCACTTTGTTTCAATTGTGCAAGCTCTCGGTAGTAGACCTCCACATCCTTGCGATCAAACCTGTTAATGAGTTTTTGAACAAACTCATCATATGAAGTAATCCTGTTGTGATGTCGAGATGCAAGACCATAATGCCACCACTCATAGGCCAAACCCTCCAAATGCATAGTAGCAAAATGTATAACCTTTTCTTCACTCATGGGCTTGAGTGTAAGAAAAGTGTCCAACTTGTTCACCCATGCGCTAGCACTCATTTTACCACTGCCATCAAAACTAGGAAGGGGAATCTTTTCCATTGCATCCTTGTAATCTCTAGGTTGTGTTGGCCCTGGTCTTATTTGCCTTTGTTGATGTCCACGACCTCTTTGCCTTTGTCTCTTATGATTTATGAAGTTATTGAGTTTGATCCTGTCACGAACACGATTAGGAAGTGCATCATACTCATCAATCCAAGCTTCCCAATCATCACGTTCTTCCTCTTCAAATTCCAAATCTTCCTCAATCACCTCATCTCTAACAAAAGTAGGCCTCATAGGTCTTTCTACTGTTGGTGCACGAGTTCTCCTTGTTCTTTGTGATCCTGCAACACTTCCTTCATCATCCTGATTAGCCCTGTTGTTGTTATTCCTGTTACCTATCAAAATGTTACATAGCCTATCAATGCTTCTTTGAATGTTGACATTGGTTTCATGTGTCCGATGTATGGTTTCATTTGTATCATGATGATTATCAGCCATTCTCCTTTGTGTCCCAATAATCTCTCTAAGTACCGTATCCATATCATCATGTGGATTAGGTCTCCTTCTATCACCCATTGCTTCATCTCTTCTTCTATAATGATGTGGTAATGGATCAATGAGGCTCATCACCCATAGGCTGATAGGAATATGGCACTGATACCACTGTAAGTGACCTTATTATGAATAACAAATTAAATAAGATTCTTGCACAAAATGAAAACCCAATTCAACATACAATCAAATACACATGAAATTATGAACAACCAATGGATATATCATGAATAGAGCTCCAAATGACTTCACTTATTTGCTGCTGTTACAAAAATCAGTCACTCTGATATTCAGATCAAACCATTATACATCAAAATGACATCCAAATGACTTCTACTTCAAGTAGAATCATGTACAAACATTTGGCAATTGATCCCAAGCCAATGATTAAACAAAACAACCCTGGAAATGAAGATATAATTGACTGATATAAAAGACAGTTTGCTGTTCCAACTGCTGTAGGTGCAGTTTTTCGCCCAGCCAAAGAAAATATGCTGCCAAACCCTTAAATCTTCACTCCTAAGCCAAATGATGATGTTACTATGCAATTTCCAGCCCTTGGAATCTTTATAGAATGTTCAAAAAGCCCTGAAACAATATGAATATCTCGCTGTTATGAATTTTCAGTCCTTGCAACATACAAAAATATCACTCCAATGATGCAATAAGCCCAATTACTACCTTGATAAGAATACCAATGAATCAAGGGCATCAATATGTCATCCAAATTGCTTCAATCAATCCTCTAAACCTGCACATATGAGCTCAATGGTGAATATTAGAGCAATATCACCTCACAAATTGTATGAGGTCATCACCATACATAAACAAGGGGTCATCACCTTGCACATTAGCATGAAAATCGGAATCTTCAGCCAAAATCAATAAGAAAGAAAACATACCATAGCATCAATAGTTGCAAATTAATCTTTAATTGCTCTATATAAAGACTCCATGATGGTCGATCCTCCTCTTGTGCAAATTGATCATGTTTTGGATTGAAGTTTGAAATCCATCAATCAAAATTGAGAGTCTTGAACAATTGTAAATGAATGACATCTATGAATGCAATCATTTAAAACAATCTTTAATTGTTTAAATGAATTATATCTATCTTCCAAGTGGATCGATCCCTTTGCATTAGAATTCCTTTCTATCTTTGACGGCAACCATGAATGAGAGCAAACAAACATTAAAAATCTTCATTTAGGATTGACCTCTTCTTACTTGGGGCGGCGGCTGATTGTATACAATCATTTAATATTTTTATTTTGCAATGAATATCAAACCTTGGCTCGAGCGATCCTCCTCATCATAAGTGTTTGGCATTTAAAAATTCTTTCAAAGCATAATAACTATCCAATGCAAACATTTAATATCTTTCAAACCCAATTGCCCTCATGATACCATCGATCCAATGCAATTATTTAATAAATAAATATTGCATTTAAAATATCCTTTCCTCATTATTGGCAGCCAGCTATGAATTGAATGCAATCATTAAATTTCAATAACCATCCTCTATCAATACCAGTCACTCCATAAACTTCAAAGCAAATGCATTGAGAGATGGCGTTCGACAAATAATATCATGAATTTGCATTTAAAATGCTCCTTTATGTTTGCATCGATCCACAACTACCTAAGAGATATTGCATTAAATGATGATATTTGTATTTAATAAAACTCTTGCCTTAGCCGCCGATCCTTGTCTTGCATTTAAAATGCCAATCGATCAAATTTGGAATTTGCTTGGACCTATTCTTCATGGGCGTTGATCCTCTTGACAAACATTGAAATGCATTTGAATGACTTTTGACACCTTGGACGAATAGGTCCCACCTGGAGCAATCCTTATTCACATAAACTCCATAAAAATAGATTAGAGAAAATGTAATTAAATATTTCATTTTCCTTTTTATTCCATCATTTGAAAATTCAAATCAAATGATTGAAAATACAATTTTAATATTGCATTTCCCATGTAGCTCAAAAACACACTAGTTGATCCAACTTTCCGATTCTCCATGCATAGAACAAAATCAACTAGCAAATCATACTTAGCTCAAAATTGGGACATTACACAATTAATACTCTTTAGTATTCAAATCTAGGAATTTTGTCAAACAGTTATCCATCATACTGAAAGTCGACATTTCGTTAAACAATTGACAAGTAAACTGAAAATACATAAAATAATTAAACCGAACTGGACAACAATGCGATAAAACTAATACCAGTTGAAATATTGAATTTTAATTCCGAAAATTGAAGTAATTTGTTGTAGACCTGTTGCTGCTGTGCAACTTCCTCTATATTGCCAAAATCTGCCACCAAGTTGTTCTGCACATTAGAAAGCACTGAAAATTGCTTTCCAAGACTGTAAGGCATTCTCTAAAGATGGTATGGCACCTCATTCACATCCCAAAAACTGCGATGTGAATTAAAATAACCAGCAGCCTTTAAATGAAGTGGTTTCCCTTAATATGGCAGTCAAATATAAAATATCTCAGAGTTGGTCAGCAGTCAAAGACAAATCAACATTATTTTTCTGTAAGGCAGCCCCAAATTGAAGCTGATTATTCATTAAGCTGATAAAAAGGTTGATAGTAGACCAAAGGAAAGAGATGTCAGTCCTTGTCCCCTATTTGGCAGCTTTAGGATATATTCAAATATGTATGGCACCTTTTTTTCAACCATACAAATAAATTTCCAATGGTACAACTGCCTTTTTGGACTAAAATAAGCACTCTTAAATACGGACTCCTTGATAAGCTTGTAAGGCTACAATCCTTCACAAAAATAACCTCATGCCTCATCTAATATCTTGTATGACCACTTTGAATATGGGCATGCAACAAATATATAAATGTATGGCTGGCACAAAAAGTCTATCTCTTTTCAAATCAGCGTGCTTTTGATAATATATAAGTAGCTGGTCATTATCAGTATCAATAGCAAAACACACACACACACACATCTGCACTTACACCAAGCCACAAAATTACACACTCAATAAACTGGAAATAACACACTAATATTTTATTGTATTGTCTAGAAATAATAAATCACACCAACTAGCAAACTGAAAACCACACAAAAACCCGACAAACTCTGCAAACCCAAAATACTGAAAATCACAACCGCAATTGAAACTTGGAAATTTGCAAATCAAACTGCAACTGAAAATGCCTTCAATCATTCAGCACAACTGTGATCTCTGTATGAAATCACCAAGCAGGACAAGAGGGTTTTCGTCCTCAAATCCTAAATAAGGAAAACTAGGAGGGTTTTCGTCCTCGAAGCTTCACAAATCCAAAGGGTTATTGTATTCGGGAAAGAAGAAAGAACTCATGTTCATCCTTGGGAAATGAAATTGATAAAATGAGTAGGTAACCCTTTTCTGTAGACAAAACTTCTTTTTATAACTTTTCGAGAGAAAATATTTTAATTTATTTTCTTTTTCTCCTATTTTCCCACTCAACCTTAAAAATGTCCTTTTAATTCACTTTTGTAGCCCCACGCCTAGCAACACTTTAGGAAACAACTTAAGTCGCCTATTAAAATTATTTTTTATGACCTTTAAATAATTAAAAATAAGTCGCCTTTTAATTTATAACTCAAAGTTGCTTTTTTGACAACTTAATTATAATTGTTTAATTAATTCCAAGGTCTCGTAAAAAGGGACATCACAAGTCCTTCCCAAAATTGCTTGTCCTCAAGCAATGTTAATTCAACCTTCCAACTCCTTCTAACTGAACCCTTTTGTAAAACCAAGATCCCAAATCAACCTTGGAAGTTGGTGCATAGGAAACTTTGTGTGCGCAACCCCTGGTGGTTGCTTTACATGTCAAACAAATTCACCACCATCCTAATGTAGTGCTACTCTGATCTTCATGTGAACCTGCTCTAATGATCTTTTTGTGGTGCATGTAGCTCCTTTACTAGGAAGAGTACTTCCCATACAATTTATCTTTAACTCATGTTAGTGCTCTTCATACAACAAAGATCTTGAAATATCTTCATTTGTAGGTGCAACATAATCTTCAAAATCAGCTTCCTCTTTATGTGTTGCTTGCAAACTCCTTGAATACCTGGAATGACAACACTATGGTCAAGCAATGAATCAACAAGAAAATCCATTGCTTGCTCCACTTTGGTCTTTAGTATTGGGTATCCCAAACAATCTCTTTGATCCCAAACTCTTATGCATAGAGCAATTTGAATTCCTTCGCCCTTCTTATGATGCTTCCCTTGATGACAAAAACCTTGCAATGATAAAGTATGAAGCATCAATTCTCTACTATCTTGATTACTTTCATGAACTATAATCCAGAAGATAATTAAATTGCTTACCATTGGTTGCTGGTTTGAAAATTGCAGCAAGCTCAAAACCAACATTCTGCTCAAGTGCATGCTTCTCAACAAATTTTTTCTATAAATCAGTCTTATATGCTCCTTGAATTGGAACATCTTGCTCATATTCTGAATTATCATCACCAGAATGACCCAAATGTTTATCATTAGTTGTTGATTTGGAAATTTCAGGAAGCTCAAAACCTTCATTAGTATCTAGTGAGGCTCCTTTCTCATGTGCATGCCTCTCAACAAGATCATCTTGGAACTCCACCTCAAAAAGTTGGTTATCATAAGATATTTTTGCATCCATCTCAAAAGGTGAGTTATCTGAGAAGGATTGAAAACTATTTCGGTTTTCATATTTGGACCAATCTTCATGCTAACCCAAATCAGTGCAGTTGTCTTCAGAAACCTTCATTTTTTATTCCCAACTAGTCATGTCATCCTCAAGCTGCCTTAAGTGTTCTCCCTTCTGAAACTTAAGTTCTTTATCTAATTTCACCTCTTCTCTGCTCCAACATTTGTGGCTCAATTCCCAAGATTCTTTGCATGATAAGCAAAGTTTTTGTCTTCTAAGTTCATTTTTGCTATGAGCTCTTTTCCTATAGGCTAGAAGGTGGTGCCTTAGAATGAAATCTATTTCTAACCAATGACTGCTCAAGTGTTGCAACTCTTTGGATGGCTTCTTGAGGCTTTGGTTTTACTTTTCTTCTTTCTTCTGTTGAACTAGTTCTTTGCTACATATTTGGAGATCCTTGTGAGACTAGTTCTGTTGAAATTTTCTTTGTGGATGTTTTATATCCAAATTGCAGAAATACGAGAAAGAGATATGTTTCTGAATATCAGGATCAAGACTTTTATATCTTTTGTGATAGGCTATGATTTCCTTATTTAACTGACTTTGCTCTCCCATACTTTCTTCTTCTCTTATGTACTGCTTAATCAGTTTAAGCAACTCTTCCTTCATATCTTGCAAAGTCTGTAACATCACTGACCAAGATTCTCGAAATGAATTCATTTCTCTATCTTCCATACTAGCATGCAACCACTAAACACTAACATGCACTACTAAACATCGTCATACACTGCTGAAAATCTATCATGCAACTGAAAATCTAGAACAAGGTGTTAGCTTCCAATAGGCTGGCAAGATCACCAGCTTTGATACCACCATAGAGACCTGTTGTGACCAAATCACACATCGCCCCATTGCAAATGGGGACCCCCTTTTTTTTGAGCTCTGATGCTTTGCATGAAGTTTTGATGATGTCTTTAGTTTATTGCATGATGAAGTCAGTGGTGTTTGAGTCTTAGAGCCCCTTGATGACCTGATCCTGATGTTTGAGATCTTGAAAATGACTAAGTCTAGTATCCTGATTCTGAAGATCCTGAAAATTGACTAAGTCTGAAATCTGGTGGATCCTCCAAATTCTATAATCTACATGTTAAATCCGGTGGATTCGAGACCTATCTCAAACATCCTTTATACTTAAATATATTTTTCAGTATACCTTATGCTCTGGGACTACTATTTCTAAGTGCGAATTTGCTCCAAAAGGCTAGGCGTGTTTTCTCATTTGCAGACACTCAAAAAGTGCGCCTTAGGTTGAGTTTCATATGTGCGCCTTGATGGGAGGAGAGGTCCAAGTCAATTGTGGATGGCGCCTAAAGAGATATTTCCTTCCTTAAGACTCAAGGATTGATCTAAGTCCACAAAACCTACATTTTGAGTTGGGCGCCAATTTCACACTCAAATGATCATCAACTTGCGCCTTCAGTTGAAGTAGATAAGTTTAGGCGCACTTTCTTGTTATTATCATTACCTTTGGGCGCCCTACATCCAGAGAGTTGGAGAGATGATCTTATGGCGCCTAGGAGTGCATGATGTGGAGAAATCATCAAATGGCGCCTAACTTGAAGTAAGTCTTCTAGGCACTAAAGGCATATCTCTTGTGTTAGGCGCCATTTCCTAGAGATATCATCATTAGTGCCTAAGAATATAAGGAGATGAAAAAGTCACTATAAGCTTTCAAGGAGTTAAATGTACCTAAAGAAGCGCCTGGAGGAGAGAATGAAGGTTTGGTGAAGTCCAAACATGAAAAGAAATCATTTGAAGACTAAGAAATGAGCTAAGTGACCTTAGGCGCCCTATCTTGCCTTCCCAAATCATTTCTAGCGCCTTAAGATCATAGTGTGGGTGTAACTTCAAATCAATGCCTAGCCTTGTGAAGACGAAGATCAAGTATGAAGGACCTCACCTTGTTAAAGTAGAGAGTCATAATTGTCAAATTGAGTTTGAAATGATAAAAAGTAAGGCTATTTTATCTAGGCGCCTTTTTTCCTCCATGAAGACTTGAACTAGCGCCTTGAAGAGAATCACTCAAGTTCATACCTAGAAGTAGGCGAAATCACTTTAAACTATTGTAGTTGTTAGAAATCATTTAAACTTATGAATGTGGGATTAAATTGTAGTAGGCGCACTTTGCACCTTTCTAACATTATATAGGCACCTAGACTTGAAAAGACTTACTTGAATGTTTAAAGTTATTCCTATCTTATGAAGTGATTAATACATTGTTTACTTTGTCTTGTAGGAACATTAGCCAAGCTAAGGAGTTGTTCAATGAGTCACTTTCGAGCGAGAAGCTTGGAGTCACCTTCAAGGAGTCATCATCATGTGGCTGATCTAAAGGGTATCTCAAGATCATCAAGAGCAAGTACCTAATTCACCTTCAAGTTGCAAAGAGAACACCACTTTAAGGGATCACCTCAAGTCTCCTACATCAATAACATCATGTTAGATCACATCAAATTCAAGTGTACTTCATCAAGCATGATCATGTTTAAAGATACTTCATCCATTCAACTTCAAGTTCCATTCGACCTTCAAGTTCAAGAGAGATCTCCTACTCTTCATGAATGAAGATCAACATACACTCTACTTCATGCTATCATCCTCATCTACTCTATTACTTACTCTTCAAGAAGGGGCATCATCAAAGAAGATCATCATATCAACTTACCTACCTAGAAGAAGAAAGAATCATGAAGTTAGTCAAGTGAAGCAGCATGTATCATACTCATCCAGTTTACAAGAAGAATGAACGAAGCATATTGAATTAATAGTTGAAATCCACAAGATATGCTAAAATGGCACCTATGTGGTGAGTACACATCATTTTAAATGCATTAAATGTATCATTTAATAAAAGAAGTCAAAGGGATTCCTATGTGGGGGATGTTTTAAACGATTTCGCCTTACCTTATCACATTGGAAAACGTGCCTTCATTGCCTCTCTCTTTTGTGCTAAAAATAGCAAGTTATTGTAACTACCTATTGAGTTGGCATGATCTAAACCCTTGGCTACATGAATTGATCTTAGCCATTCATTGTAATTTGGACTTTTATATAAAGGCCTTGTTGCCTCATTTGTAAATATAGAGATTAGATTGTAGGCAAGTGGGAATAGAGTAGAATAGGAGAGACTCTCAAAATTGTCTGAAAGGACTTGAAATTGTTGTAAATATTTCTCAAGGTTAATGCAAAAAACATTGGAGCTTTGTCTGGTGTTCAAGTGTTGTCTTGTGGAATCACATGGTTTCTTGTACTTTGATGAAATGGAAAGATGTTTCAAGTAGATTAGAAGTAGATTAGAAGTAGATTAGAAGTTCTTTGATGTTACGTATGTTGTACTGGATATTTGATCAACTCCTAGCTCATGCTTTTAACATCTATCGCCGGTGAAGTGTTGTGTAAAGCTAGTCTGAGCCTTATCATTTGCATAAGTTTGATTATGAATGCTTGTTTGAGCTGCATCGTTCAATGGGTGCTTATATAAGTTTTCATGATTTGAAAACCATTTGCGTAACCTTAGGAGATTGCACCAACTCCATGTAGTTGTAGGCATCCTTGGCAAAGTGGAGTTAGGTTAATTCAGGAGTTTGTCTGTTCAATACATCATTGTTGCTTCATTGACCTTAGATTAGATTCCTTAAACTTTTATCTTTTGTCTTTTCTTTATCATTGATATGTCATCCACATTGAAGGAGGAATAAGCTGAATGAAAGAAGAAGAGTCTGCGTAAGTCCCTTTGTGATTATTAGCAAGATCACATGTAATCACTGAGTTAACCCACCATAAGTCATAGGAAAAGGAACCTTGGAGTTACTTCACTGGATCACATAGTTCAGCCTTTGAAGAGCTTTATTCAAGAGAGAGTGGGATACTCTAGTGTTTTACTCTATTGTTGACTTGTCTAAAAACAAACATCAACAAGACCCACACTATTTTTTTTTTGAAATTTTCACAATATAGAGGATGCAAATGCAATCCTTGCACTTTTTGATTACCAAGATCCCAATGTGGGCAAGGCGAGAGCATACGGAGATTAGAACGAGGATAGAGGAATTACAGAAAGATGTTGGTGGCTAGCCAAACAACTTACAAACAAAGTGTAGATGCAAGAGCCACTGGCAGATTACAAGCAGAATCCGATCAAGCTAAAATGGGTTGATTGCATGCGGATTTGATCAATGCCAAAATGAGCTATCCAATCAACGCCAAATTGGCGGATAAGTACTAAAAGTAAAGATATGATCTAGTGGATGAACTGACTAGGATCTTACAATGAAAGAACTGGGATCTAGCAGTAAACCATCCAGTAGTTACAATTTTGAATTATTAGCAATTAATACTCTTCAGTATTCAAATCCAAGAATTGTCTATCCATCATATTGAAAGTTTGACATTTCGTCAAACAATTGACAAGTAAATTGAAAACACATAAAATAATTAAACCAAACTAGACCACAGTGTGATGAAAGTAATACCAGTTGAAGTATTCAATTTGAATTCTGAAAATTGAAGTAATTTGTTGCAGACTTGTTGCTGCTGTGCAACTTCCTATATATTGCCAAAATCTGCCACCAAACTGTTCTGCACATTAGAAAGCACTGAAAATTGCTTTCCAAGACTTGTACGACATTCCCTAAAGATGGTATGGCACCTCATTCACATTCTAAAAGCTGCGATGGGAATTAAAATAACCAGAAGCCTTTAAACGAAGCGGTTTCCCTTAATATGGCAGTCAAATATAAAATATCCGAGTTGGTCTGCAATCAAATACAAAAGAACATTCTTTTTCTTATATGGCAGACCCAAATTTAAGCTGATTATTCATTAAGCTGATGAAACGGTTGATAGTAGACCAAAGGAAAGAGATGTCAGTCCATGTCCCCTATTTGGCAGCTTTAGGAGATATTCAAATATGTACGGCACCTTTTTCTCAACACATACAAATAAATTTCCAATGGTACGGCTGCCTTTTTGGACTAAAATAAGCACTCGTAAAATTGTACGGACTCCTTGATAAGCTTGTAAGGCTACAATCCTTCACAAAAATAACCTCACACTTCATCTAATATCTTGTACGGCCACTTTGAATATGGGCAGCCAACAAATATATAAAGTTATGGCTGGCACAAAAATAATCTCCTCATTTCAAATCAGCATGCTTTTGATAATATGTAAGTAGCTGGTCATGATCAGTATTAACAGCAAAACTAATGTATATATTATAATCTTCACTTGCACCAAGCCACAAAATCTTACACACACAATAAATTGGAAATAACACATTGATATTTTTTTGTATTTTCTGGAAATAATAGATCACACCAACTAGCAAACTGAAAACCACACAAAAACCCAACAAACTCTGCAAACCCAAAATACTGAAAACCACAACCACAATTGAAAACCATAAATCTACAAATCAAACTGCAACTGAAAATGCCTTCAATCATTTAGCACAACTGCGATCTCTATACAAAATCACCAAGTAGGACAAGAGGGTTTTTGTTCTCGAATCCCGAATAAGGAAAACTAGGAGGGTTTTCATCCTCGAAGCTTCACAAATCCAGAGGGTTTCCATCCTCGGGGAAGAAGAAAGAACTCTTGTTCATCGTTGGAAAATGAAATTGATAAAATGAGTAGGTAACCCTTTTCTGCAGACAAAACCTCTTTTTATAACTTTTCAAGGTAAAATATTTTGATTTATTTTCTTTTTCTCCTATTTTCCCACTCAGCCCTAAAAGTGTCCTTTTAACTCACTTTTGTATCCACGCCTAGCAACACTTTAGGAAACAATGTAAGTCACCTTTTAAAATCACTTTTTTATGACTTTTTAAATAATTAAAAATAAGTCGTCTTTTAATTTATAACTCAGTTACTTTTTCAACAACTTAATTTTTAATTATTTAATTAATTCCAAGGTCTCGTAAAAAGGGACATTACATAATTTTTGGTCATGTTTTTATTGTCCATAACTTGTTCCACTGTCATTGGTGAGGCTGATTTTTCTGACCAGTGGCATTATTAGTAGATGCCACTGTGCATGCCCCCATGACTAGTGCTAGGACAAATTAGTGCATCTTGTCAAGTATTCATGGATATGGGTCACATAATCGACTTCTTATAAGTCCGTCAGCTTGATCAGGATGCTCGAACCTTGATGATAGATAGATGTCTATGAAACAAATAGTTTGTGCTGCATCCTGCTGCACTAAGTATGTTAGATGAATAGCAAAAAAAAAAAAGTATGTTAGATGAATATTTATATCCAGATCTTACTCAACTCATTGCAGCAGCAATCCCAGTCACTATGGTCACTTACTTTACCCCATCCTTGCCTTATATCACACCCATTAGAGCTTTATATTCCTATGGCAGTAGCTGCTGTAAGTTCTGCGGGAAGGATTGTAACTGGAGTTGCGCTGGTAACAGCTAGCATGGCTGAGCATACAGCTAATATCAAGCCCTTTCTAGAATTGGATGACACTAATGACATCCTAGTTGCTATGAAACAAATTAGTGAACATATATGCCCTTAAAAACAATTTGGGATTTACCATTTTTTTTTCTTATATGTCAAAATTTTTTAGACCTCGAGTTATGTCTTATTTTGAGCAAAGTAATAATATTTAGCTTCTTGTAGTTTGGTACTGGAATATTGTCGAGCATATAATGTAATGTTGGTGTTTAGTTCTTTTTCTAATATGGATTTGGACCTCCAAGTTTAGGTTCTCCCCATGGTCAGCAGTATTGTACCTTCTCCATTTCTCAATATATTGCAGCTTATGAACTATCAAATTAGAAAAAAAAAAAATGAAAGGTTGATCAAGGAAGCATTTTTACTCCATGGCTCCTTACAGATTAAAGAGTGTGTTGTAATAGATTGTGAAATCATTCGAGGCCTTATAAAATCTCCTTGATGTCTCTTTGTAGGGAAGATGAGTTTGCATGTACTGATTTTATGCTGCTAGGGGCTATCCTCTTGCTAAGGCAAATCAGGACATGCCCACATAACATTAGTACTTCAATATTTGAGGCAAATCTATTGTTGTGTTAAGTCTCAGACTTGGCAAGCTGTTGTTTTACTTGTCCTTGGATTTGGTGAAAAAAATCAGTAATTGAAGAAAAAATATATAATACAGAAAATTATTTCTAGGATTTTTTAAAGTTTGAATTGATTTTCTGTTGTTTCTGGCAAACTCAGAGAGTCTGGCAACAAACTTGGCCTAGTCTGTGAGTCTTGGCTACAGACTCATCAATACTGACTGGGACTCAGACATGCAATTCCTTGCCAAGACTGAGTCCAAGCACACTGAAATTTATACATATTAACTGCTTAAAAGGTGAACTCCAGCCATCATTTTGAGCATTTTTTCTTTCAGATGTTCAGCCTATTTCTTTAATATATGGTGCTAAGTGCTACCAGTTTGGTGCAATTTCAACACCTAAAATAGCGTCCACACGGTGGTTGTTCTGGATTGAATTTTCTAAAATATACTCAGCAAGAAAAACTGTCAGTTTTTACTTTCAATTTTAGCCAGGTTAAGCACTAATCATTAACGGTTGTATCACTTGGGCAGGTGGTTGGTCCTTAAAAAGAGTTTGCACCTTGTATTATTATTAAAATGTTTGTTTTTGTTTCATAAGTAGCACTTGAAAGCTTGAAGATATTATAAGCTTTTCCACTATATATTCACGGCAGTTTTATAGAAACTTTTACTTGAGTTTATGCATTGTTGGTTGTCTCTTCCCAATGCATCATTTTTGTAGTTGGTTCAAATTTGATTTTTATAGGTTCTTGCATCAGCATTAAGCCACAGATGATCAGGTGTAGGATGTTTCTAAAGGGATGCCCTATATAATGGGGAGTTATAGAAATAATGTATTCCATGGTACAAATGTATGATATCTATCATATAAGCATGTAATATCCCCAACTATTGTTTTTGAAATTTTTACAATATAGAAAGATGCAGATGCAATCCCTCGCACTTTCCAATCACTAGTTCTTGATGTGGGCAAGGTGAGAGCATACGATGTTCGGAAACACTATCTAGACGAATGCAATGCTCAGAAAGTAAATAGGCAGCATAGCCAACCAGAGCATACAGGCGGCATAAGCGACTAGATCAACACCTCTTTGGCAGACAAGTATGCATATATGCTGAAGCCAAATTGGCTGATTACAACTACAGATTCGGTCAATGCCAAAGTGGTAGACTACAAGTTGATCTGGATCAACACCAAAATGGTGGATAATGAAATGCAATTGTTTGGTGGTTTGCTTATCCAAACGTTGATTACAATGCAAGTACAAGGAAATCAAATGGATCCAGCTGAAGACCCTCCGGATTATTACATTATAGATAACTTCAATCTTGTGGTAAACAGCATAGATCTTACAATATGAACCAACTGAAACCCCTTACAAATCACATTGGAAATCAGCAACAATGTATTGGGACCCTTCAATGCAACTATCCATGTAATATCCTTCAATTTTAACTAACCAATCAATATTTTAAGTAAATGATCAGCATGAGCAATTGATAAATTGATTAGAAGATTTGGGTACTGCTCTAACATACAATTTGGGACTGTTTATGCTAATATTCAGCTGATGTATAGCCTGGTATTCAGTCCCCTTCATCTGCAGCAATCAATAATATGGATAATATCTCCCAAAATAGTGGCAGCTAGGTTTGGAGATAGTATGAAACACCACAACAGCCCTTAAACTTCTCCCAAACAGCAGCGACTTCCTCTTTTGATGCTATGGCTATACCATAAATTCGCACGCCCAGCTAAGGTTCTAATCAACAGCAAACACTAGTTAATGACCTGTGATTTGAGCAGCCAGCACTCCACTATATCCTACAAACTGCAGCAAAGAACAGTGACCAGCAAAGGAGTGATTGTGTCACAATAACCAGACCTTCATTCATTAAACAATACGGCCCAAATTTGCAAGGTACAGCCTAGGAAGATGTAATGATAGCTCCAATACTTGTACGGCCTGCATACACACAAATTCTTCCTTCCCAAGTAGATATAAATGTTAAGATTTGTAAACAAATATCATTCAATAGCTTTCCAACTGAAGCTCACACTAAAAATTCGAAGAAATCACACAACACACAATAACTGGAAATAACACATTGAAATTTTTTTATTTTTCTAAATATATAAAACACCCCACACAAACTGAATGAAAACTCCACATCAACAACGGAAATCTTCACACCAAAACATCAACTGAAATTACAATGCATTTAACTCACAGGGATTCCTTGCAATGGTAGTTTTCACTAGGAACAAAGGAATTTTGTCCTCAATCCCATATGCCTCTAGGGTTTTCGACCTTAGGGCAGCCTTTAGGTTTTCCGTCCTTAAAGCAAGAAGTTGGGCACAAAGATCAAATTCAGATAATAAGTTTGTAAAAAGATGGAATCCTTCAAATGAGCTCTCATCCTCATTTTATAGGCACATGAGGGAAATAAAATAATAATATTTATTTTTTGCCCAACCAAACCTAATTTTTAATGACCTTTTGTAATTTGCTGCCCAACTAGTAAGAATTAACTTAACATTACAAAAGGCTTTATTTGCCCCATTTAGGCAGCCTGGGTAATAATAATAAAGTGGCCTTTTTACAATGCTAAGATAAATAATATTAAGATCGACTTTAGTTATTATTTTAATTTATTTCTTGTTCTCACACTACAACTATGAAAAATACCAAAATGAACTAATTAAATTATTTCAACAAAGACTAAGAACTAAAGCAATGCAAGAAATACGAAGCCACTGAAAATGGTGCTCTCCAACGTTAGAGGACTCCTCCGAGAATATTGGAATGCTCCAAACATGTTGGAACTGACTCAAAAAAGGGGACATGTCAAAGCGGTACTTCCAGGGGTATTATTGGATGCCCATATGACAAAATTCTATGACCATTAGACATGGGCTTGGCTTGGATGTATGTCTTTTCATTCTAGGGCCTTAAACATATACTTTATGCATGTAAGTATATGTGATTGGTGTTAAGGATTGTATGTGTAATGATAAATCTGGGTAAATGTAGGAGACGAGTGCCTGCCTTGTATGGTGCTATTCCCAACATTCCTAGTTTGTTTGGCATCACTATGCTTGATTTGCATTTTCTTATTATTAGCTTTGGTAAGGAGTTTCATAAGCCATTGAGGAGAATCAACATGCAGTTGTACAATTGTTGAGGGGTCGGGCTATGGGTGAGCCACTATGAAGTGGCAAGGAATTAAAGTATCGTCACCATAAGAAGCAAGCTGCTGTGGAAGAATTGGGATGGTTACAATTCTTTGTGGTTTGAATGCGTAAGATTCGTCATAGTTTGCAAACTTGGTGAGTTACCTAATACTCGCCAATTTTTTGCTAGCCCAAGTATTTCCAATGTTTACTTGTTGAGTTTCTAGATGAGTTTTTTTGGGATTTCGGTGAGTTTTTCAGCGAGTCCGATTGTGTGACTTGTGCCATGCACCACACACCAAAAATGCTAAAAAAATGATTTTTTGCCTTTTAAAAAATTATGAAAATGGCATGTGCCATGGAGGCCTATGTAGTTTTGAAGGTCTTCATTGGGGAACGCAACAAGGGCACTACCCCTCAAACCCACTAGGGGTATTGCTCCTAAACCCTCGCCAAACTCATTTGAATCTTTGATACATTTTGTAGTTGTAATTTGCATAATTTTTTTTTTTTCAAAATTTTTTGGTATATTGTAAGTTGTCAAGTTTTGCTGAGTTTTCACAGAGTCGAAAATTTTTGGTCTACCAAATCTGAGTCTAGTCCGAGTTTGCGAGCTATGAGACTTGTGTGTCCTCTAGTCACTAGTGGGATTACATTGCACAACTTACCCTATTTTAAGCTGTGTAACTTGCTTTATAATCCTGATTTATGGCAGGTTTCTTGTGTAAAGGAGGTCAAGTTGTTCATTGGTGCTCTTTTCATTGGTAGAAGGTTCACTACTTGTAAAGGCATGTTTTTCCAGTTAGGCAAGCTAGTTCTGTAGCAAGGTTCTAAGATACTAAATGCTTAATATTATATAGTGAACAGAATGGAGTCAACTCTAAAGGCATTATTCCTATTGGCTATATGGCACCATTACCACTTGGCATGAGTTATTGGAGAATGAACTCGATTGAAGGTTTGATCTTGCCTTATAGCATATGTATAAGGTCATGTCTTTGAACGACCATACTAGATGGAACATTGACTTTTTTTCATACCCTCAATGCTTGAGTTGGTGCGAACCCTTTAACTACACATTGCTGTTATTTCCTATGCTGTTAGAAAGCAAGAACCGGTCTTTAGCAAATATTCTCAAATTAAAATTTTGCATTTTTTTATAAAATTAGAATTATTAAAACTAAAGCATAGAAGCTTTCAAACAATGGAAACTTGCTAACAATGATAGATCATCTCTCTCTAGAGTTTTTGGCTGTATAAATAAGATTTCATAGCTAACTTATGGTCTAGATTATGATTGGTTAGTTTAAATAATACAAAACATTACACTCACATATGTAGAAAGATAAAACCATAGTTCCATGGGGACGCGTCCCCCCCCAAAAATCAGCCGTCTCCCCGGGGGGGACGTCCCGGGGACGGGGGATGCTGCCGAAATGCCGCCCTGCCGCCACCCCGCCGCCCCCCCTTCCGCCCCCCTTCGGGGAGACTTCTTGACGTCCCCCAAATTTAATTTTTTAATCATTTTTTGTTTTTAAATCATCAAAAATAAAATGCCTCAAACGGAATGTTTGACAGAAATTAGAATGCATTTCAACTTTCAAGTGAGCTTAACACTTGTTTGCATAAAGCTTCTCGAGCAAAACATTTCAGAAAATTTGATATGTCAAGACTCTATGCATCAGCTTAACCACAGAAGTGCCTCTACAACACAAACGGGCCAAAATTTTGTAAGAAACTTGTATGGGAGACATATTTCTTTGAGGCATTCTGTCAAACATTTCACGTGCCTTGTCTATGCATCTACAGTTATACATTGTTTTATAACTAATTTTTCAAGTATTAATGTATTATATATATTTCAGCGCACCGCTCCCCCGCCACCCCCCTGCCGCTGTCCCCCCGCCGTCCCCAAATTTAGGCCCCCCGCCCCCCTGTCCCGGAAACGCGTCCCCCCTGTCCCCCCGTCCCCGTCCCCGAAACTCCGTGGAACTATGGATAAAACATTGTGATGAGAATGTTTTGGCATAATCTGATTATGCAATTTGAATTTCAATTCTAATTAGTTTAATTTCATGGTATAATAGTTTATCTTCTTGAATGAAATTGGGCCTTTTGAATATCCTCCAAATGTGAATATTTTCTAGGAAATCCAATTTGGCACTTTACTAATCCTTTTATTTATCAAATTATATCAAGCTAGAAATTGAGGATTTCATCTTAACATTATGCTTGTTTTGAAAAATGCACCTATGATGAGGCATACACATCATACTTCTTTTTACAGATTTATTTGCCCAAAGGGAGCAGTTATGGACCACTTTCTGAAGGCATTCTTTTGGCTATTGGGGCTCGATATGATCACTTGCTTTGTCAACTTTGGGATAATCATGTGGTTGGTTCTATCTCTGACATCTATTCTGTGATTTCTTCCTCCCATTTTTGTGGCAAGCTTGCGATAATTCTTTCCTTAAAAGTCAACAACATAATATATACAAGAATTTGGAACATGCATGAATTTTGAGCACTATTGATAAACATTATTGTTCTTTCTTGTGACAGATTGATTTAATAATTATACGATGTGATTGGAATTTTATAAATTTATAATTGCACATTTTCTTCAAGTTCTGGATTCTGCTTGAAAAGTGTATCTTATTCTACATTGTATAATACAGTGATTACATAGTTCACTATATTAATAGAGTAACACATTTAACCTCTCCCAGTAGGTGTTAATGAGGCTAGGAGCAAGGCTTGGGTGAATTTAATGACATAGAAAGGCCCCAGAGAAGATAATTGTTTAGACCAAATGCTTCTAGTGTATAAACAACATTTCCAAGTGATATAATTGATTTGGGACTCGTTTCTAACACGAGCCTGGCAGGCCTATGTATTAGCATAAGCACATATTTCCAGAGATCGATATTCTTCCTAAGTTTAATCTGGCTAGAACTTGACCAGCAAGATCAACATAAATATTGACAGTTTTCCAATTGAAATTTATTGTAGTCTCCATTAATAATTGTCTAACACATGCATCTCAAGTGGACAGAAAATTCCTCTTGGTTGAAGTGTGGCCTACATTTTGTTGCTATGTGACACAATAATCAACAAATCCCCCAAATTCATAGCCTTTCAGTGTGCAAGACCAACAAAAAGAGGAGCAACATTTAGGAGATCTAACTCTAGAACCTTATAATCTTTTGATCAATCATATTTAGGTTATAATCTCTAGCTATATGATTTAAAGGGTGAAAGAATTTCTGTTTCAAAGGCTTAAGAGGGTTCACAGAAAAATCATTACATAATTGTGTAGTGTCTTTTGTGCCTGAGAACAAAGCATAGACATTTGTGTCCTTAACAACACCACATCGAAGGGATTTTTTTTTATTAAAGACAGACAGTACTGGGAGGTACAGAAAAGCTAAGTATGTGTTCTCAGATACAAT
Source organism: Cunninghamia lanceolata (assembly GCA_027924645.1). Lineage (NCBI taxonomy): Eukaryota > Viridiplantae > Streptophyta > Pinopsida > Cupressales > Cupressaceae > Cunninghamia > Cunninghamia lanceolata. Next base: position 6,035,978 of record BSBN01000671.1, on the reverse strand, counting down.
ATCTATTTTTTTCTGACTTTTCTGTCAAATGAAGAATCTGGATGGACATCGATAGACATCTCAATATGTTGTGGATATCCTGCCATCATCCAGCTCAGCAATAAATAGAAAGAGAAAAATTATTTGTAAAATAAATAAACAAAATGAAAAAGAGGAGCATTTTTAAACAGTTATATTCATGACAGTTGCTAATATATTAATATAATATTCACATATTCATATATACAATTTTGTGTTTGTATTTTAGGCTTTAGCGCATAGTAGCAAAAAAATTTCTTGGGGTTGATTGGCAAACCAAAAGATAATCATAGTCCAATTAATCAGAATTTAATTGTGAAATTAAAAAAAGTTGAAAATATAATAAAAATAGATTAAAAACACTGTTTTTTAAAATTTCATGCCAAACAAATTGCACAAAGACAAAATGAAACAAAAAAAGAGTAAGATATCAACTATGGATTTTGTTCATTAATTTTTAGGTTTTTAATTACAGTGCATAGTAGTCATTCTTTATCTCTAAGTTTGAAGTTTGAACATAGAAATGGAGGTATAAATGCGTTCTCTTGAAGCATTTTTACTTGCTTGCACTAGTAGGAGCTAGGTAAAATGGAATGTTAGTGTAAAAAAACTTTGCCCGAGTGCAAGTGATCAAGTTCCATCTGAGTCGAGTATGATGCTTTGTTACATCTCTTGGCCCTACTATAGATGGAGCTGCTGCCAACTACGCCTACTAAATAAAGAGTAGACAAATATTCCTTAACAAAATGAATTCTAGCAATTACAAATTAAAAAATACAAACTACAAAGCAACAAAATAGAGGGGGAGCTTGATGTAGGATCTACTAGGGGGTTATAGGTCATGATGTTGAAGCTCCAACATCTAGGCTCGTGTGCAATTGATTTCGCTCACATTCATCAAATACCTCGTACAAGATGGCTAGCTCCTCATCATCAATTAGTGGCTCCTCATTGTTTGCAATCAATTTGGAATTTGGATCGATCTCTTCAAGGTTAGTTGGCTGATCATTCTTGACACTCATTGATATAATCAAGTTGAAGGCATAATTTTGTGACGTATACAGAATGGTTATGCACATTATGCAAGTTCAAATACACAAGTTGCAAGACTAATTAGAATTAGAATTGCAATTTTTTGACCTCAACTTTTCTTGAGCCAGATTCGAAGGTTGCAATGAATGAACACCAAGTCAGTCATCCACTTTTGAGTCAAAGGCTTACATTTCTTGTAGTGTATGTGTTCAAACACTCCAAGAACACTCACAAGTGGAAGAATTGCATGGTTGGCTCAATATTCACATTGCCATCCATTGTAGGAATGATAAGTTGATATAACATTGAAACTCTTTACAAATAAAACTGGAAATCTTTACCAAAACTGTAAACCCACATTGAAACTTCATATAAAACTCAAAATTTGGAGATGCCACAAACCACAACCAAAATCTGAAAACTTCACAACACGCACACCCAATGAATGTGGAAACCTTCTCAATCAGCGCCAATGTGATCTCTGAGTTGAATCATCTTCACAAACAAAAGGGTTTTCATCCTCTACCCGCCTAAAAAATGAAAAGTTTTCATCCTCTGATCGTTTGCACACCAAGGGTTTTCATTCTCAAGAGCAAATAGATGAACCCAAGGTTCAAGCTATTGGAGAAATCAAATTGCTAAGTTGTTGGTCCTGGTTCAGGTTCAAGTATGGGTACGAGATTTGGGTATGCGGATACGGCAATTTTTTTTGCCCTGGGTATGGTACGGTGTATATATATATATATATGTTAAATACCTCATAACTTGTAATAATAAAAATTCAAAATACTCATGAATTGAAATTCATAATTCAGTGATTTCAAAGTCATAATTGAATCCAAGTAGCACCATCAAAGCAATAGAAATCAATTTCAAATTATGTAATATATGTATTGTTATTAAAAAAGCTCCATCTAATCGAGGACTACATAATATTGCTAAGTTACCGAATCTCCCCCTGCCCTGGCGATTCCGGGTACTGGTCCATACCTGAATTGGGTACGGCCAGGAATCCTTGTGGAATCGACTAGGGTTTTGCAATTCCATTTCCGAAGCGTTTTTGGGCGACTTCAAGAAATTTCTTGCAATTCTGCTGCTGATGTGGCGATTCCCAGAGGTTTCGAGAGGCTTTTTAAAGTTTTTTTTTGGGAGATTTTTGATTTTTCACTTTAATGTTTTTTATATCCTGGGTGTCGCATTTTTAAGTTTTAATCTAAAAGCTAAAAACTAACAAATATAAGCCAAATAAAAAGGTAGAAGTTTAGGGTTCTTTTATCGGTCGACACATAGAAGGAAAGATTGACGGCCGATGCACAGAAGACGCCGACACTCAACAAAAGACCCTTTATACGCTTACGCATAGAAGACGCAGCTCGCTCAACAGACGCCGCTCGAATGGTTTTGTAGTTTGTTTATGTTGGTAAGTATAAAAATATTAAAAATTAAAAATATACAGTAAAAATTATATATTAAAAATTCGAATGGTTTTTGTTTATGTTCGAATGGTTATAGTAATATTAAAAATTTAAATATACAGATACGACTATATTTAATATAGTGATATATTAAATTTTTATTATACTAATATTATATAAATTACTAATTACTATTAGTAATATTTAGTATTACTATTACATTACTATATATTAAATTTTTATTATAGTAATATTATAAATTTAATATATAGTAATGTAATATAAATTACTAATTACTATTAGTAATATTTAGTATTAGTATTACATTACTATATTTTCATTTTGAAGTTAAATTTTTTTATTTAAAGTTTAAAAAATTAAATTTAAACCAGTTTATAATATTATATAAATTATTAAATATTAATAATAAAAGTATGATTAATTTATATAATATTATAAACTGGTTTAAATTTAATTTTCTGAACTTTAAATTAAAAAATTTAACTTCAAAATGAAAATATAGTAATGTAATACTAATACTAAATATTACTAATACTATTGGATCAAAGTTTCGAACAATAGTTTTAACTTTTCAGTTTTGTTTAGTTGCTTAGCATATGCATGATGTCATTCTGAATGTAATTCTTGTTTTTAGGCTGCAAATACATATATATTTATGATTTTTTCTTTTTTTGCACGACGTACCCAAACGTACCCAAGCCCCCCAAAAAAATTTGCCGTACCGGCATACCGTACCCACGTACCCATCCCTGAACCCGTACCCAATTCGGCAACTTAGTAATATTGTAAAGACTATGACAATATGACCAACCATTAAAGCTATATCTAATTTATTCAAATCAAAATCCAATGTTACACTCTATACAAACTATGTCCTAACAATAAAACATTTGATAAAAAGAATATAGTCATTAATAGCAATTAATGGCACAAACCAAATTTGTGTATATCCTATAAGCATTGCAGTCCATGAAACCATGTTCTTTTGATGTATTTTGTCAAATAGTTCGCTTGCCTTATGTATGTTTCCACTGTTCCACATTTTGCATACATATGTACCAAGGCGTTTGCAGCTACTATGTCAGACAAAAATCCTCTTTCCATTCTGATTTGATAGATTTCCACACCCTATTCTAAAGCTCCCATTTTTTCACAGGGTTGGAGGATGCTAGAAAATGTTATGGAGATTGGATTTATACCTCCCAATTGCTTTATTAAACTATAAGAACAAGATTATCCAAAAAAATTAGATGATATCTCTTTTACATTCCAACTTCGTACTCATCAAAAAATCTTATTTTCATTATTTTGGAGTGCCAAAGCATTAAAATGTTCATTTAAAAACTTTATTTTACTTTTAGTTACTCGGATAAATTTCACTTTTAGGGCAAAATAGACTCATTTAGATTTTTTTAAAGTTAAAAAAAGGTTAAAAAAATGTTTTAAAAAGTTGATTTTGACACCATTTAAGAAGAACCCAAGGTGCCTGGGCAGAAACCTGGGCGAACCGTACTTGTACCCATACCCGAACCGGACCCATACGGGCATGGCAGGCATTTGAGAAGAACCCGGTAACTTAGTCAAATTGATGAAATATTTTGGATGCTTTTCCCCTAAGCCCAACACTACCTTTTATAGGCTCTTTTGAGAGAATTTAATATTTTTTTTTATCTTTTCTCTCCAACTTATGTTAGAAGTGTCTAGAAAGGCCTTTTAAATAAACATTGCTTTTGGACCCTAGTCGTAGCAACACTTTATGACAGAACTTTAGGCCCTCTTTTAAAAACACTTTTTAACTTTACATTGGACTTTTCCTTTTTTTTAAATAATATTCAGTTGCCCTTTTTATAAAATAAAGTCATTGGGACAACTAAAGATATTATTTTAATTATTTCTTTAGCTTAATTCGAAAAAGGGGACATGACATTGTGTTTCTGTTTTGAGTTCCTAATGTTTGGACTTCTTTTGGTGCCAATGAAGGACATATTATAGTGCTAGGAACACATGAACAACATTACCCAAGGGTTGGCTCTGAATTCTAACTTCCAAATGTTCAAAAATTAATAGCTGCAAACAGGAGAGCAAGGGATTCCATGGTGTTGTGACCATCTGCAGGTGTTAGGAGCTCGTGTACTTGTTCATAGAGTTCCAAATATGTCTATTTAGACCTTGTAAACAGTTGTACTTGACTGGATATTGGTGGCATGAGGAGCATAAGCTCACTCTTATAGAGATTTCTTCCCTTTTTTGAGGGTTTCTTCATGTGTATCCTGCGTGTTCAGTCTCTTTGATGGTGTGTGCTGCATTTGTACGGATGTATTTTACTTGTTTTCCTTGTTTACTTGCATAATTGAACATCCTAACTAAACTCAGAAGCAATTTCAAGCAAGTTTCAGTTCATGGGAGGTTTTTGTAGAGTTGACATTTTGGGTAATCTATAATTGGTGATTGCTTGGAGACTACCTCCAGCATTTTATAGATCAATGTATACCAGAAATCCTTCTTGTATCCTATAGATCATGCAATCTATTATTGAATCTTTGGCATTTAATATTGATATGGAACAAGGTAAACCTTTTAAAGTCTTCCAGCACCAAATGTTGTGCTACCAAGTTTCAAACTGCATCAAATGCCCAAAATATTACAAAATCAAGTGGAGGCAATGGCTACTGTTCTCCAGGTTCAATTTAGCCATTTCAAGATGTCTTCCAATGGCCAGGGGGATACCAATTTGCTAAAGGGAAGGAAACATCCTCTGACATTGCCCAAGTTCTAGGATATGGTTAGGCCTGGCGAGTAACACATGTAACCCTACCTACAAGTTACAGCCTCTTAATGTGTCTCAGAATACAACCAGTTGTTTCTTTCCCTATTATTGGAATTCAAAACCATAAATAGAAAGTCTGTGATTTGTATTTGGGAGAGCATCAACAGGGGATGTTCCTTTGCTCTTTGTACTCAATTTGTTTAACAATTTCATAGAAATTATCTGCTCGTAAGAAATGTGCTATAAAACAAAAAATATGCACCTGACTTACTAATTACTATTTAAAAATGCTTAATTATGTGGTTTCGTTTCTTTGGCCTTTATCATGATTATATTACTTTTTCTTATCCTGCATTTTTTTAGTTCCATGTTTGTCTCCTGTTTCATCTGATATAAAGATCAACACTTGTAATTGCATTTAAGCTGTTTGTGTCAACCATTCACAGTTCTTTTGGAAGTTTATGAATCATACCTATTCTGTTCTGATCTGCCCACTAATTAGAATAATCAAGTTATTTCTAACATGCATTTAACTTCAGGGTGCCTTTGATACTAAATTTTCTTATCTGTTGAATTATCTTGGCTACCTAGATATCAAGTTGTCCTGGAGCTGTTGGCCTTAGTGTTGCCCTTGAGAAGATTCTGCTTTATACTTCAGCAGAGAGGTTATTATCCTTGTCTCCTTGTTTCCTGTCATAAACTTGGTTGATTGGTTTCCATGCACTGTATATGTTGTTTGGCTCACTACTTACATTAACACAGACTAATAGGGGATATATGGTTATTTTTTCTTGCTTCAGCTCTAAGAGTGAATCTGGCACTAGCGTTCTGGTTTGCTCAAGAGGTGGTGGTGGCCTATTGAAAGAACGGATGGAAGTAGTTGCAGAGTTATGGGTTGCAAACATTAAAGTGTGTGGACATCTCATACACATTCCACTTTTTTACTATGATTTTCATTCCTTGTTTGACAAAAATGTTGAAACTTTAACCTTGTTTCCTTGATCAGGCTGAATTTGTTTGTACACCGGCACCTAGTCTTACAGAGCAATATGAGTATGCAAATGAGCATGGTATTAAATGGCTTGTCATAATAAGTGAAGATTTATCCCATACGGGCTCTGTCAAGGTGAATCACAATGGGAGGTGCATTGTATAAACTAAATTTCATGGTTTAGGATAGAACAAAAACACTAACCATCAGAATTATGGTTTATTTACAGGTACGTCACCTTGAGTTGAAAAAGGAAACAGAAGTTCCAAAAGAAGAGTTGGTCAAGTTCTTCACTGAAGGAGTTTCAATGCCCCTTCGAAAGAAGTTTTCTTTGTCAAGAACTTCAAGCTAATGTTTTTTCCTCAAGAAGCACGAGAGAGAAGTTTCTGCCCGGCAATAAATAATCTCAGTCCCTCCGGCCTCTAGATTGTCAGCGTTGAATTGCAATTGGCAGCCCCCAAGCACGAGAGATTCACAGTTTCTGCTTCGCAGTAAAATATCTCAGTTCGTCCAGCCACTAGGCTGTGAGGTGAATTGTATATAGAAAAGCTCATCCTAGTGTACATTACCTTTTTCCTTTTCATTTCTTAGTTACATTATAGCGTGGAACAAAAAATTGATTTTTCCTACGACATCGAAGGCGCGATGTATAAAGTCATCTCAATAATCTAGAGTATTGTACCTCATCTGTAACAACCGTAGCTTCGAATAAGCTGTAGGTCTTCGAGTTGAAAGTATAGGTATTTCTATTATAATATTATAAGCTGAAGCTGTACAAGATGGGTGTGAATGAATGAATAAATGAATTTTAATGATGTCCATGAGACCAAGCAGTCTAAGGGGTAAATAATCTTTCGAACTAAACTAAAATTGACGTCTAAGCAACCAATTAATTTTCTCCCACAAATGTGTATTACCCCTTTTTAAGTGTTGTCATCAAACACACATATAAAGGCTTCTCCTCAACTTGTATTAAGTCTAATTGGCATTTCATATATTTCTTAAAGCCAATTGAAATATAAGGTTCTAGGTGGCATTAATATGGTTGATAAATTTTGATTTTGACTCGGTGACACTCAATGAGCAAATGCTTTCACCCACTTAAGACTCAAATGTTTGTACTCACTTTTACTATTGTTTGTATTTGAACCTCAACTATCAAGAAAGCTCACCATAGCTAACCCACCTCAATGTGTGACTATAATAGTGGTATCTCGAATGAATGTGATTTTATTGACCTAGAAAATTCTTCAATTGTAAACAGAATAAGGGCCTATGGGTAGAAAATCACTACACTTTTATTGTCTTTTTGCACCCAACTTCTCAACTTGGGTTTACCCTACTTGGTAAATTGGTGGCGAGAACCTTCTAATGATTTGGAAAGGCATACCTCTCTCCAATTAAAGAAAATAACTAAGATTATTATTATTTATTTTTCAATAATTCTTTGTATTGAACAAAGCAAATCACAAAAAGGGAATATGCAACTACAAAGGTTGTGAAGAAAGATACAGTACTAATAAATACATTACAAAGAAACCATGGCATAATTTAAAGATCCATGGCACAAGAACATAAACAATAGTATCCAAATGATAGTTATAGCAAGGAACCAAGCAACATCCATATGGACAACTACATCAATATTATCAGCTTTCCGAAAGTATGAGATTGAAGATGTTTAGCATAAACTTATTCGTTAGTTTGGAGACAAATGACTTGGAGATTGATTCGGTCTAGCTAGTAGGCAACACTGATGTTATTCTTTGACATAACATGTAATTGAAGGAACGAAGCAATCTAGAAGAAAATGTCAGAATAAAGCACTACAATTACAATTTATGGATGAATAGTAGAATTAGAAAAGATAGTTGAACATCTAACTTTCCATAAATGTAAAAGGATAATATGTCTAATTGAATAAAAAATAACATTATTTCTCAAATCAATTCCAAATAAAGCCTCTTTCTAGCTTAGATGGTGACCAAATAAAATAGGTAAGTTTATTATAAAAATAGCCAATCATTGCTTTTTAGCAAACATACATCTCCAAGATAAGTGTTTCATATTTTCATAAGCATGACAAAAATGTATTTCACTAATTGAGTAAATAGGCATCTTAATCTTTCACTAACAGGTAGTTTGTAGTATAATATTTTCCAAGCAAGCATTTGAACATCTAAACTAACTTTAGACATTTGAGCACTCAACTTGACCAACATTTATGATTAAATTTACATTTACACTTAATATTAAGGAAGGGAAATAAGGATATTTTGGAAAGAAGATGGAGATATATTTGTTTTAAGGGGAAGAATGAGAAGTGTTGGGAAGAAAACTAATGCCAATCCTTGAAGAAATTACAAGATAATGGAGAGCATAATTTAATAGTTAAATTAGATAAGATTAAGGATGGCAGAAAAGGAAGGAATTGCTTGGAATTGTTATTCAACATAATTGAGCTTTAATGTCTAGCCAAGAAGACCATTGCAAAGGGGGTAAGTACCATATATCACTAAATTGTCTAACACTTTTCCTAAACAAATGATAAGCTTGCATGGGAAACATTGTGGCCAGTGGTTTTTGTTGAAATTGGATATGCCTATTCCACCAAATGGAGGAAGGAGCAAAGTTAAAACCATGTTATAGAGAAAACTCTCAATTTAAAAATTGACATACTTTTTGTCGTGCTTTCCAAATGGACTAAATAGGAAAAGAGGTTCTAATTTGAAAGTATGGTGGAAGGAGAATTGTATTAGCAAGTTAAGCTTTTGTCATTTCCTTTTAACAGCAGCATTATCAAGTCTCTGTCTCAATAAAAGCTTCCATGGTTCGTAACTGTTAACAACTCTTGTGATTCATTTAGGAACTAAACATATTCTTTGAGTTTTAGGATCTATAATTCCAAGTCCACCTTTGGATTTAGGTTGTATGTAGTGAGTCTAAGATATGACTTTACAATTAGTAGTGCCATCCCATTTAGTCCACATGATTTGTCAGATTACTTTACACAAATTTTCATATCCTTTGTTTGACGACATCTAACAAGAGGAGAAATAAACATGTGTAACAAAAAAAAATTATTTACCTCTTGAATTTTCCCTACCAATAAAAGAAACTTGTTATCCCAATTAAATTGTTTGTTTTCAACTGTATTTAGATACCACTTCCACATATCAATAAAAGATAACCCCATGCCAAATGGAATGCCAAGATATTAGGTAATTTCACCATGTTTTATTTATTTCTAGTCTTTGGGAATCCATTGAGAAATGGGTGTCGGTACATGTTTTTTTTTTTTTTTTTTGCATTTAGTTAATTATTTTATTGCATATTTGCAGCTAGGATAGCATAAGCTTGTTTGGATAGATTGCATTTGCACATGTGATTTGTACTTTTCTTGTTTGGTAGAGTTGCTCTACACATGTGAGTACATCTCATTTATTCCACATTGGTTGTAGATTAACATCTCTTGGTGGTGTATCCTATATATACTCACCTCATGTACTCTTGCATAATAATCTCATTTGTATATTTTCATCCTTTAATAGCATAGAATTATTCTTCCATTTTCACTCTCTTTTGTGCTTTTGTTGAAGCTCCTTAATCTTGGGTGGCTATCTTCACAACCAAATTTTACATGGTATAAAAGTTTGTGAGATTACTTCTTGTTGGCCTTTTTGGGGATCTATGTTACAAATCTTTTTTTTTTTCTAAAGTTGAGTATGTACTACATTCTTCTCTTGCATTGAATAATGACTTCAAAAATTAAAAAAAAACTTGATAGAAATACCATACTCTAAGGGAGTTTCTATTTGTGGCTTTGTATTCTAGGTATATTTTGGAGCTTGATGGAGTAAATTTGGGCACACCATTCAGTCCAGATTGTTCGAGAAAATTTGTTTTGCCTTTTATTGTGTCTAAATCAAACATAGAAGGCTAGATCTACAAGTGTTTGAAGGAAGGGTTTTTTGTTAGGCATCTACAAACCACTCATCATTTGGAGCACTTTGGGGCAAAATAGACCTTGCTATTGCATCTAAAAGACCCAAAACCATAGATCGACTAGAAAATTATCAAAATCGGATAACTTTTCATCAGGCCATTAAGAAAAAAATTCTCTCCTTTGTCATTCGTTCGACAATATTATTGTTGGCATCATGGCAACATATTCTCTACAAAATATTTTTCAGGCCTTTCTTAGGCACTACATTAGCATTTTTGAATAGTGAGGTAAATTACAAAAATGTTATAAGAAAAAAAAAGTTCTCAAATTTTTTGAAAAAAACTTATTTGTGTCAGTGTATTGCCATACCCTACACATACCATATCAGTGGTAGATTTTTATTTCCAAAAATCAAAATATATTTTTAAAAGTTTGTGGCTTAATTTGCAAGACCCGTGGCCAAAGTGTAGGTCACAATCTATTTTATAAGGGGTGCACCCATACAAATAGTCATAGACCCTTATATGAACCCTTTTGGGCTAGTAGTAGCTAAGTCGACTACCACCAACAATCACAATCACCCAATGTCACCTTTGTTATGTTGCCCCTCACAACTCCAATACTTTTGTTTTGTCACCCCCCATGGCTCCTCCACCAAGTAGCCACCAACCCTTTTTCATGTCGTCATTGACCCACCACTCAGTTCCAATCCATCTACATTGAGCTTTTTAGCAAAGGAAGCAAACTTCAAACCATCTTTTTCTTGGCCATAAGAAGGGCTTCTTTAGTGCAATTTTTTTAGGCTATTTTTCTACATACTTCGTAGTGGTGTAAATATTTTTTGATTTTGATGCATGTTTTTTCTAGAAATTGTAGATTTTCATAGGTTGTTGCACATTCCTATTTTGGGACCTTCCATGCCCTCGTTTGGGCTCATAAGCACTCCTTTTTTGGTGCAATTTTTTTGAATTGTATAATCTTTTGAGCTCTACATAGTGGTGTTATTGGTTCATTCTATTTTTGCCCCTAATATGTATTTTTTAGTTTTGAGTCTCTTATTGATATCTATAAAAGCATTGAAATAAAATGCACTTGGTGATATTTACTAGTGGCAATGGTACTTGCACTAGATCTAAAGTGCCTAGATCATATTGTGTGGTGGAGATCATTGATTGAGTGAATATGAGGGGTCTTCTTTATGCTTACATTCCTCTTGATTTGTGTTATTTATTTTATGCTTCATCGTGGAGCAATCGTTAGTTCCACTTCTAACACCATGCAACTATTTTGCATGGAAATCTAAAATGAACAAATTGATAAGAATTAAGAAGTTGTGCATAATAGTTCATGGGTTTGACAGTGAACCAAAAGATGAACATACAAAGACTAAGTGGTTGAATAGTTGTGAAGAAGCCATTGGATATCTGTGCTTGTAAGTCTCTCTTAAATTGTTTCACATTGAGCACCTTGCTACACCTATGTGGATTACATTGTCCAATTAGTTTGGGCAAACAAATGAAATCCAAGGAAATTTGTTAGAAAACAAACTTATAAGTCTCAATCTTAGCAATTTTGACAACATACAGGACTTCGTCACCAAATTCAAGTCACTAAGAGCACAACTGAAAGATTGTAAAATTAAAAAATTAGATACACAATTGATATTAAGTGCTTTTCTAAGCTAGAACTTGACTATTCAGTGTTCATGTCCACCTTCTACGCTAGAAAGAGTGCTTTAAGGAGTGAGTTTAAAATGCGCTTTTAATGATTTTGCTATGTCACTCATTAAGGAGCAAGATAATGTTGAACACACCAAGATACTGGGGGGGTGAATCAGTATCTAAACAAACTTCAACTTCTCTAGAGCAGATTAAAACTTAAGCATTACAGCATTAACATAAATATGAAAGATTAACACAATGCACATCAACACATAACACCAGATGTACGTGGAAAACCCAAGAAGAGAAAAACCACAGCAAGGATTAACTCACAATATATGAAGCTCAAAATAACAACTTTGTTTTAGGGCTACAACCCAAGGAAGCTACTACTCCCTGAAAATTTTGATTTAGGGTCACTCCCAAGGAAGATACAACTCCCTAAAGACTTTGTTTTAGGGTCACTCCCAAGGAAGCAACTACTCCCTGAATTGAGAACAAACTTAGAACAGATTACAGTATGACAGTCTCTCTACTACTTAAAAAACCTGACAATGAAGCTCACACCTTTGATGATTGCAATTCTGCTTCTTTTGATGATTAGACCAATTAGGCACACTCTTCACTTCCTTCCTATCACACAAATGTCTTCAAGATGAATCAAGACAACTTCTAACACATCTGCTCTTTCTCCTTCAGTCGCACATCATAATGCATTCATTATGCTCCTTTTCTTGCTTGCGAACCTTATCAATCACCTTACAATCACACCTCGCCTAACTCAATTTGATTTACAATTTCTACATGATATTACATTGATTACGTTGCTTGTCGGCTAGAGACAACATGAAAAATACATTTTCAAGTTGGCCAGACTACACACAACATGAAACGTATAGAGGACAAGTCCTAAACAAGACTACACGCTACACCAACAAAAGACCCATGCCTTGTGGACATCAACACTTGCTTAACAAGGTCCAAAACATCTTTCATAGCACCAAACATCAAGGAATTACATCTGCACACTCCGCTCATTTAAAAATAGGACAGCCTTAAGCAAAGACATGAAACTTGAAGCATGACGGCCACAGCAACTTGAAAATCTTGTGCGGTATAGAAAACAAGAAAGATCTTCATGAAACGCTTCCAAATGAGTCTACAAGACTCATACAACATCTCCAAACACTCCTTTGTCTCCGCATATCAAAGATTTTGTGCCATGCATCTTCAACCATAAACTCTAAGAACAACAAGTCATCCAAAACACACTGCAACATACAACTAAGCTTGCAGATCACCAAGAAACTTGAAACTGTAAGAAAGCATGTAATGCACATCCATAAACATGTCCACAAAACCGCAAAGGCAAACATTCACATCCGGAGGAATGCGGAGCATTCCAACAAGCCTTCAACACCACCTTGTTTTGCCATAACACATGCCGGTACTCTATCATGCATAACTTTCACAGCGGAAAGATAGATGATCTAAAACTTTGGAATTATCACCTTAACTGCACCCTGAACATGGTTCTAGAACTGCATAGCCATAATTGCAAATGCGGACGAATGTGGTTCATTCCATTACTGTATAGAAAATGTCTTCTTTAGAACCAACACTGTTTTCAAACTATCAACTACAAAACACCCTTCTAGTAATCTGATCTTAGTGCGTCTAATTCCCATATTAATGTATCTTCTTGATGCTTCTAATTCCCATCTTAATATGTCTTCTTGATGCTTCTAATTCCCATCTTAATATAACTTCATACTCAACTCTGCATTGATCAAGGCATGACATCCAACCATGAACTTCAATAACTTTATTATATTCAACATGACATCCAACCATGAACTGTATCTTCTCTATTGAATAGGCATGACATCCAACCATGAATACTATCACACATCCATGATAGTGTTGACATCAGTGACAACCTTAGGAACCATATGTGTAACAATCTCCCCCTTTGGCATTGATGGCAACACATACCTGGACTTTCTCCCCCTTTGACATTAAGGACAAAAGGCAACTTCTTCACCCTTAAGGCATAACTTCTTCTTGCAACAAACAAATTCCCTCTATCATCAGCAATCACTACCTGCTCCCCCTAAGAGGTAGCCACCATTAGTCCAAGAAAAAGATATAATATGAACCACTCCCCTTGGACAGATGCACCACTATGCATCTTAGCAAGGAGGGGCAATTACCCCTAACCTCTATTGGAGATCCTCAAAAGTGTCCTTTGCAAGAGCCTTTGTGAATATATCTGCAATCTGATCCTTTGTTGAAACATATTCCAACTTTACTTCCTTTTCTGCAACCTTCTCTCTCAAAAAGTGATACCTGATTGCTATATGCTTGGTTCTAGAATGCATCACTAGATTCTTGGAAATATTGATAGCACTTGTATTGTCACACAAAATAGGAATAGGCTCATCATACAATATCTTGATATCCTTTAGGGTTTGCTTCATCCATAATACTTGTGTACAATAGAATGTTGCTGCAATATACTCTGCCTCTGCAGTTGATAAGGACATTGAATCTTGCTTCTTGCTCTACCATGAAACCAATATACTTCCTAAAAAGAAAGCACCACCACTTGTACTTCTTCTATCATCAACACAGCCAGCCCAATTAGCATCAGTGTAGGCACTCAAATCAAGTCAATACCTCTTGGATACCATAAGCCATAATTTGGAGTTCTTTTAAAGTATCTGAATATCCTTTTCACTGCCTTCTCATGTGTTTTCTTGGGATTGGCTTGATATCTGGCAACCACACATACTACATGCATAATATCAAGTCTAGAAGCAGTTAGGTACAACAATCCTCCAATCATAGATCTATAGGAAGTCTGTTCCACCTCCAAAGACTCATCATCCTTGCTCAAGTGACGTCCAATGACCATGGGAGTACTCACTAATTTTGAATCCTCCATCCCAAACTTCTTCAACAACTCTTTGACATAATTAGTTTGAGAAATAAAGATACCATCATCTAGCTGAGTAATTTGAAGTCCAAGGGAGAAAGACATTTCACCAATCATAGACATCTCAAACTCTTTTTGCATATCTTTTGCAAACCTCTTATAGATATCATGATCTCCACCAAAGATGATGTCATCAACATATACTACAACTATCAATATCATGTCTCCTTCTTCCTTGATGTAAAGATTGCTATCTGTAGTACCTTTCTTGAAGCTTTGTTGAAGTAAGTACTTATCCAACCTAGCATACCAAGCCCTAGGTGCTTTCTTGAGACCATACAAAGCTTTCTTAAGTCTTCACACCATGTGTGGATCTTCTAATATCTGAAAACCATTTGGTTGCTCAATGTAGACTTCTTCCTCTAGATCACCATTCAAAAATGTTGAGTTGACATCCATCTGATATACCTTCAAGTTCTTATGAGCAGCAAGGGCAAGGAACGTTCTTATTGCTTCCATCCTGGCTACTGGAGTAAAAGTCTCCTCAAAATCAATGCCTTCAACTTGTGAGTATCCTTTACACACCAGTTTTGCTTTGTTCCTCATAACTTCACCTTCTTCATTCAACTTGTTCCAGAACACCCACTTTATTCCTATGACATTTTTTTGGCTAGTCTGGGAACCAATTCCCATGTCTGATTCTTCTCTATCTGATCCAATTCTTCTTCCATTGCTTTTATCCATCCATCATCTTTGCTAGAATTATTAAAGGCTTTGGGTTCTACTTTTGATAACAAACACAAGTTTACTTGCTCATGTGTCTTAACAAACCTTCTCCTTATCTGCACACCTTCATTCTTATCTCCAATGATCTAATCTACTAAGTGGTTCTTCTGAACATACTTTGCTGGAGTCTTAGGCATCTGCTCTGGTTCTTGTTCATTTTCTTCTTTCACTTCTTCTTCATCTTCAATGCATGGGAAGATATCAGATTCGGAGTCCTCTGATTCTTTTGAGATTTGTTACAGGTCTTCATCTACTTTGAATTTGTGTTTTTAGTCATCTTTCCCAACCTCTTGTTGTAGCATCTATAGGCCTTGCTTCTGGTTGAGTAACCAAGAAAGATCCCTTCATCACTTCTTGAATCAAACTTTCCTAGGTCTTCATCTCTTCTAATATAGAATTTGCTACCAAAGATCCTAAAGTATCTGTCATGCCCGCATTGCCATGTGGTTATGAGCCGATAACCACATGTCATGACCACATTTGTCATGTGGTCATGACACGAATTATCAAAAACTTTTCCCACCCGACTCTAAAACCCCCTCGCGCACATCAAGCGTGCTCGGTGACATGCACCTAACATAGTTGCATCTACAACCTACGTTAGGCACGTCACCCGAAGGCGGGGAAGCCAATCATGAATGGGATAAAAGGGAAATTTTCTCTAATGATTTCGACAGCATAACGCCATCCCATCAACTATGGGAGATTTGAGAAATAAAATAAAATTAAAACTTGCATATTACCCCTTATAGAATTTAATCAAAATTAAATGCATAAATTAAATTATACTAAATACTTTCCCCAATATTTAAAACGAAAGCAAATAGATAACTAAGGGGTCTACTTAAATTAATTCTAACCATTTAAATTAATAGATTTAAAAACACCATGGAGATTAATAAATAACTATGAGGCATTAATAAATTAACCATATTGGTTTGAATACATTCCTCCAAAAGTCAAGAGATAAAATTAATTAAAAGACATTAAAACACTGCACACTAAAGTCCAAAAGGAATACTAAGTGGGAAAAATTAGTTAAACTAAACTAAGTTTAGGGTTAAATTAAATCACTAATCATTTAGGGCAACACCAAAAATCCCTAATTACAAGTTATAAAAGTCTTCCAAAAGGTCTATTTGCTCACCACTTAATTGTGTTTCAATTGGCAGGTTACAAGTTCCAAGAAGGAGAGCAAGTGGGAAGGCACTTTCCCAAGTGGAAAGTATCTTCCCGAATGAGGATGTTCTAACATTTGTTTTAATGTTTTCTAACCCTTTTTATTTTTCTACAGGTTTTATGTTTTTGTTTCTCTCTAACATTTCATTTGGTTTTCAAATTTGTTGTTTTCATTTTCCAATTTATTTTCATTGAGCATGCATAGTTTTCTAAAAGTCTTCTATTGTTTACTAAAAATCTCACTTTGTTTCTAAGTTTATAAAGATTTACTAAAATTTTAACCCACTGGTTTTATTTTGCAAAGAAAATGTTTTACACAAGGAAAATATATATATATTTTTATAGCAAGAGAGGGTTTAATGCACAACAATATATATATTTGCTGTCACAACACAGAATGCATTTCAAACCACATAGAAAACATTACTTTGAATACAATAAAAAATATATATTTAAACCCTAGTATAAGAACAAAACGCGGCCTATATATATATATATATATATATATATATATATATATATATATATATATATATATATATATATATATATATATATACTGGTTATTATTTAACTATTCACAGAGGCGGTTTTTAAATGAGGCAGGGCGCAATCAAAATATATAGGCGCGACCGAAGGTGTTGAAGCCATAAAAATGGCATTGGATTATTTGGAGGGCTGTACTTGTTACATGGGGATTTACCCCCAACGGCAGTGACCATGGGACGGGGGTGGGGCTCCCACCTCACCTACAGGGCATTGCCCTGGGGTGGGACAAGGGTCCCAACCCTGCCTCACTTCCTTACTACGCAGGCCGACCACAGTCGGCCCTGTACTGCGCATCCTTTATTTTTTAAACTTCAAAACAATAACAGTGAAAGCCCTAATATGGGCCTCTGCATTTGCTTATACTTTACTCTATTTCATAAGCCTTTCACTATTTACTAAAGCATTAATATATATGTCTCAACAAAAAATATGTCTGTATTTTTTTTTACAAAGACTAAAATTTAATAGTGAGCTAATAAATTTATTCCAGCAAGATATATATATATATATATAATATTTAAGAAAAAATGCTTCGCTCTGCAAACCTTCGCACCTCACCTACGCGGCCTAATGACAAGGGATCCTGCACCGCTCCTACTAACAATGGACTCTTGGGCAAAAATTTGAGGGGCGATAGATCTACTTCCCCTCGCAAGGAGACAAGGCAAAACTCCAGGATAAGTTTTGCAGATGCTATCCGCAGGACCGATGGGGGTTTTAGGACTCTGCAGCGCCCTTTAGATACACAAAGCGCCCGCCAGTTTGTCTGGTGGTGCAATCTCAGGAGGTAAGCAGGTCTCTCCTACCCTTCCATCCTTCAACCACAAAAAAGTGGGTTTGTTGCTTTAGAACAGGGACACATGTTCTCCACAAGGGCCCATTAGGGCTTCGGATTCCAGGACGAAGGGTGGCTTTGATCGGTGCAAGGGAACTGGATCTGTTGATGGAGGTCATAAAACCCTTGCCTATATGCATCACTCTGGGCATGTTCCAAAAATTTGTGTTGAAGGCCAGTCCATGATAGGGAAGAATTTCTTGAAGATCATGCTCTTATTTGTAGATTTGTTAAAACCTTGCCTAAGCTATGTGATCTTTATGCTTGGATCTCTTCCCATTGGAAAGCTGGACTGGAAGATGAGATCAGCATCTTTCCCTGTGCTAGGGGTTTCTTCATCCTTGAGTTCGAATCTTTTGAAGACAAAGAAAAGGTTTTAAAAAATGGGTCGTGGGTGTTTCAGGCAATTTCTTATGTATGAAGGCTTGGTACCCCTCATTCGATCCTCACACAGAGACCTTTAATTCTGCCTATCTGTGGGTTCGATTACCATATCTTCCTATCCAGTTTTGGGAACTAGAATGTTTGCAAACAATTGGCAACGGATTGGGAAAATTCTTATGTGCGTCAGAGGAGACAATCAATTATATGAGCACCACCTACGCCAGAATCTATGTGGAAATGGACCTCTCTTTAGGTCTCCCAGCTGAGATCTCATTAAAAGTAGGTAAGAGACATTGGAGGCAACAAGTAGATTATGAAAAGATTGCATTCAGATGCAGGAGGTGTTTCTCTATAACACATCACACGCACCAATGCCCTAAAATTAAATACCCTGACAATGGTACTCAGGCAACTCGTAGCACTCCTACGTGGTGGATTGGTGTTGAACCACAACATTACACGATCTCCTCTTAGACAATGTCGAGCTCCTCTGTGCCCCCCTTGCCTATTTGCTCAAATTCAAACTCTACTCCTCCTTCATATTATCTTCTAGACCCAGGTTCTGAGGCTTCTCCTCAAGAATCAAAGCTCGCAGTTCCTACAGATATAACAAATAACAATGTGAAATGCAAGGATTCTAACCATGCAACATCTCCTGCTGTTTCTTCAGATGCCCCTGTGCCTGGTGGGATGGGTGCCAAGGATGGCACTCAGGCTGGTTTAGAATGGATAGAGGATTTGAGGGAAGGATCTTCATTAACCATAGTGGATCTTAACACTATGGTCTACCCTCAGTCTGAGCATGGATGGATAGAGGTGAAGAGGAAAAAGCCTCCAACAGGAAGAAAATTTACTTGTGGAGAGGCCCTTTGAGAGCACAACAAAATTTAATCCATGCTAGATTTTTGTGTTATGTGAGTAGGAATTTTTTGACAGCACAACTTCGTGCCTCTTTTTGTTGCACCCCTTGTGGCAAGGGTATGCATTTTAAGGTCTCAATTGGTACCCCTAACTTTTAGGGCATGCACCTTAATTTTGGTTCATTATTCTTTATATAGAAAGGGAACTATCCCCTCTGATAGTACTTACCATATATATATATAAGAGGGAAAATAATGCATTAAGACTATCAGTCATTTTTTTTTCTTCTTTTTTAATAAATAAACTTATCTATTTTTCATATAAGGAAGAGGGTAAATTTCAACTTCAAATAAAGTAATAAACATATGCTTCTCTTTTTTTTTACACAAAAGGCATATACATTATTTTTCTACCCTCTATAAGCAATTTATTTATGCATCACATATTTAGCAATGGTAAGGAGGGAGAGTAGGAGAGATTTTTCCAGACATTAATAGAACTATTTCCCAAATGAACAATATGACAAAACTTCATCACATTCAATATAATGAAAATGAAACAAAATATATTTCCATAAGGAATAATTACAACATAGGCTCCAAGAGAGATATTAACTCTCATTACACCAATACTTCATTACAAAGCCAAATTAGACCAAGGCAACATAATGCCCTACTTTTACATTTCTCACAAAACCAATAACTATCCAAAACTCCCAAACTTCAAATCTTCTCCAAGAGCCACCAAAACCTACAAAACACAAAAATATGTTCTCCAAGCCCATGGAGAGCTCACCTCCCAACCTTAGGCCTACAAGTAGGCCACCCCCAAGCTAGGAAGCCATTCAAATAACCATGTTTAAACACAGTGAGGGTTACAAAACACACACAAAACACTTGAACACCCTCCCAAGGATACTCACATAACAAACCCATTAAACAATGAATTTTGGGGGTGAGAGTGGACAACTCTCTACTCAAGGGGAACCAAAACATAATAACTCAATAATGCTCAAACTCATGGCCTCTTGCCATTAAAACTTATCATACTCCAAATAACACAAGGCATTCTTTCCATAACCATAAATCCCAAACTTCATAATAAGGCCCATGGCCATCAAAATTCCTCCAAAAGATGAGGGTACCCCGAGGAGGTTCACACCTCTCTCACCCATGACAAGGTGAGCTCTCTCACATGGAGAGCTCACCAACACAACCCATAAAACCCACACAACATAAAACTACAACTCAAGAGCATAATAACCATAACACATGCATATATACATAAGCAAAAAGTAAATAAAAGAAGGCTTGAAGCCTTGAGAGCATACCTCTCAAGCTCCAAGTGTAGTAGGTGATGGTAAAGAGATCCCAAGAGGCTTTTCCCAAAAATCCTTCCAAGTATCTCCAAGTCTTTCTCTCTTCCCAAATCATCAATAAAATGCAAAAAGAAAGAAGAACCCTCCTCTCTTCTCAAAGAGAGAGATAAATAGGCTTTGCTCACAAGCCCTAATGAATGAGAAGGTGACACTTGTCACCTTCTCCTTCATCCACACAACCCTCCTCACAACCCCACAAGAATGAAGAGGTGACACTTGTCACCTTCTCATTCAAGCAAGCTACACACTCTCCCATAAATGCTCTCACACATGTGTGAGAGCATAGGGAGAAGGGATCACACATGGGAGACCCCTCATGAATGAGGAGGTGACACTTGTCACCTTCTCATTCAACTATGTTACACTCTTCCCCACATATGCTCACACATGTGTGAGAGTATAGGAAAGAGGTCTCACACGCATGAGAAGACTCTAGAAGCTTCTAAAGCTCTCAAGACAAGGGTAACCTTACCCTATGTGAGTGGAGTTAGTTTAGGTGGGATGATGACATGCCAACCACCTCTCACATCTCCCAAACTCGTCACTTGACTCAAGGGCCAAGTTAAGGTGACCATACAAGGGTTACACCAAGTTTAAACATGCTAAGAATGGTCCTAGACCCTAGGGGTATGACCTAAGGTCATTATTTGACCATAATTAACACAAGGGGACTCATAAATCCACATAAAAAGGGCTCATAAACATTTAGCACCAAAATTGTGCAAACCAAAACATTACATCCTTACAACACATCAAGGTTATAAATCAAAAGGGTGAACCTTACAAAAAAATATCATAAATTGAAAGACAATATAATACATCATTCTCAATCACAAATAACCTTTGTTCATCTTGGGACTAGGTTGGCTTCACATGGTTAACACATAGGGTTATTTGTTTGACCTCTAATTTTCCATGGGCCATGGAAAATTATCTGCACACTTACACAAACATGTTAATAGCACATGATATATATATATATATATATATATATATATATATATATATATATATATATATATATATATAATGTTAGCATGTGTTATAATTGAGAGTATATGTGCTTATGTGACCTTGTGTGTATGTGTAATTCATTTCGCTTTGGCTATATATATATAACCGAAGCGAAATGAATTACACATACACACACAAGGTCACATAAGCACATATGCTCTCAATTATAACACATGCTAACATTTACATGATTCTCACTTCATTCGCATTTCACAAAATACAATCAGGTTCATCATCACATAGCATTCCATTAAGTCAATCATCTAACTAAACCATTTCAATTGCATCAATAACACATTCAACATCATGGAATTCATAATATAATCATGCATGTAAGATATAGCTCCATCCTACAATAACTCATCTACCACAAGATAAAACTAACCAATGCCCAAATAGGAGGGATCACTAGTCCTCAAATGACCACATATCACACATAATTCGAACAAGTCCATGAACCAAACCAGAAGTGCAACAAGAGTTACCCTCACACTACATCACTTAAAGAATCTAGTTCAACCACAAACGGGTGGTATTCCAATCGGTCCCAACTAGGATGTGCATCGCCCATGCACCCGCAAACAATTACCACTACCTTCTATGAAATATCCACAACATCACTACACTAACTCAAGGTAGGGCCAAAATTCCATAGACCGAACCTTTAGCTAAGGTGAAGCAAAACAACATGGTCTAAAAGGGCAACTAATCCAGTCGCACAAGGGTGGGTCTCACATCCTCCCCCCTAGAGCTAAACTTCCTCCTGGAAGTTAACACAGAGGTATTGTAGAGCAACCCATCTACAAGCCATCCTAACACGACAATGAACTCAGATGGATTACAAAATAAAAGTAACGAAGCAAATAGGAACTTAAGACACAATTCACATAGCAATAATCCCCAATGATACCCTCCTCCGACTAGGAGGGTCAAGAATCTAACAACACATACTCCAAACACTTTACGAGCATTAAAAGACATAAGGGCATTAGATGCCCTAAGGTAGACCACCAAGAAAGCTAAGGTCAAGAAGGATGGGGACACACCAAGAAGGTTAGCTCAATGAGAGGCTTTTCAAAAGCCTAACTAACATAAAGCAACCCAAAGGGAGCTTGGCCAAACATCTAGCCACAAAACCACCAGTCAAGCCCCAAACACACATCTTAAACAACTTACCACTGATGTTAAGCTAAAACCATACGACTCCAAAAAAAAAGCACGAGACTCTCAAGTCTCAGTTGCTCCTTCTATCAACAGGTCCCCACGAGACTGCCTAGATAGAACTTGCAAAATAGGTAGGGACCAAACATGCCCAAGCGTCCCTAGCATCAAGGAACGAACTAAACAACTATGCCACTACAAAACCCGTGGTTCAACTTCAAAAGATTGGAGCAAACACAAAGCCTCTTTAAACGAGGGAGTCAATATCATGAGGATAGTTGGTCCACACAACAACAAGAGGACCTCAAGGTTTTCCCAACCTGTTTACTCCTACAAACCTCTCTAGCACCCATCTTTGCTACACAAAGATTTGGCCTCCCAAAATGGGAAGCACCAACGCAAAACTCAACAAGATACAAAGTCAACAAGGAAATTCTGAACCACCACTAACAATCCTCGAAACAACCCCAACTTATGACAATGAAACAAGACCGACTATTCCCATTCTCTTCTCACCAAGTGCCCCTTATGGGTAATGTAGATTACATAATTCACAACACTACACAAGTACCAACAATACCAACATTAACAAACATCCTCAAAATAAAGGCTTGCAAAAGATAAGTCTTGAATAAGGTTTAACGAAACAAAATTCAAAGGATTAAGATCCAAAAGATAATTAAAATGTAAAAGATAAGTCCAATTCAAAAATGGCACCTAAGTGCATTATTCAAAATTTAAATCGAAATACGACTAAACAAGTCCTTGAGTTAAGAGGACTATAAGAAAGTAAGTCGGCTAAATAGCCCAAGTAAAGAAACTCAATATTGCTGGGTTTGCAAAATAAATAAATAAATAATTCAAACAATAATTAAATAATTATCCACAATTGCACATCACATCATAGGTATATATCATAGTCACAAAAAGGGAGAAGAGGAATAGTCGTCACATTCTCAACTAAGGTCATGATCAACTCAACTAACGATTCCCCACATATTCTAGGTAACCTAGGACATGCTTGGAAATGATTACCAAAAGTCATGTATCCTACGAGTCACCTTTGAAGTGGGGCCCCTTCATGCTTCCTAGCAAGGAACACATACCAACACCTTCATGGATACTACCAAACCCAACTGAAAACACTATCTATCTTCCATAGACTTATAATCACACTATGCAATTAATAATTGCAACAATAAACTTGCTCAAGGTACCAAGACACTAGAGTGGGGGCTAAGCCAAACCAACCCTAGTCGTGGCAAAAACATGCCACTATCCTAGCACAAAGTTCAATTCAACAAGGTGGGAGAACCCCAACCAAGGCATTCACCACTAAACTCAAGTTCAAAACCAAGGCCTTTGAAATGCTCAAAATGACTGAACGGAACCACCGGTGTCAATCACACATGTCAATCACAAAACTTAACCACTAACAACCCAAAGGTATCACAACCAATTTACTATTTCTTCCAAATGAACTCAACTTCCCAACGCATCCTTACAATCCTAGATGTTTCCAAGATGCCCTTACAAGCGACTATCCACATACATTACCCTATAGCAAGGTGTGTGAGTCCTTAACAAATCAACATCTAGATTTATTGCATTCTTTAAATAAAATCCTTCTATTCATTAGGGCCATCTTCATGGGATTCATGCCAACAATTGCACAAGGGACTCACCTCAGGAATTACCAAGATCCAACAACTAAAATGCTTCAAGATAAGAGAGTTGACACTCTAACTATCTCGTCGCATCAACCATGCATTCACCTTAAGAATCTCATCCGTTCTATCCTACTAAAAGGTAAGAAGGCACCACTAGAGGGTTTCCACTATAACCCAAGAGGACAAGTTTAGAAACTTAACTTTCTTCACTCACAACCATCACAAGGATTCACTATAGCCTCCTACGCACGTACAAGGACATACATTACTCCCAAGGGGAACTCGTCACCCTAACAAGACATATAGGGATGCTAGAACCAACGAACAAGGTTGGCAAGGTAGGGGTCAAGTTGCACTTAGGTTATTATTAGATAAGCAAATAGGGAATTACACCCGCAACTAGACCTTACTCTTTGACTAACATAATAGGTTTCAACATCAAGCACTTACACCACCTTTAAGCCCTCAGACAATGAGGTACCATACCATAAGTGAATAATTCACATCACCACTAATGCGAAGGCAGTACATAGTTTAAATACCCACTAGACAACAACAAGCTACAAGGAGATTGACTCGACATGGCACAACAAGTGTCACAAGATTCACAACCACAAAGTGGTCCACGAAGCCACTACTTATCCTTTCAGCTAACCAAAAGGCTTACATAAGAAGATGACCATGAAATGCCTTACATGCCAACTCTTTTAACGTCCTCTACTCCATCTTCAAGATTAGGGTACTAAGCGACCCTAATAAGAGAATATACCACTTTATCCTCTTTTTACTCTTCAGGTGAAAACTACCCATCAAGGTAACTTAATCCTACAACAAGGCGAAGGATAATTATAGATCTACAACTTCGTTACATCCCGACCAAGGGTTTTCTAAACAAGACACAACTTACCCCATGATACAAAGGTTAACTGAGTGACACAAGGTGAAGAATAAATGAAATAGGGTACATAAGTCTTGACCAAGATTAGTGTACCACTTAAAAACATTTCTTTCCTCCAACATGGTAGGATAACACAACTCAACATTCTCCAAAAAAGGGTAAGTCTCAAACGACGCAATGGAACTCACGACCGGCAACGTGCCACTCAACATTCACTAGGGAAAACCTACAAGGTGGCCAAAATAGAATAACTTTACCACAATAACACCTTTCCAAGGGTGTGACCTACAACAGGTTGATATGACCCCTAAAGAAGGATCAAAAAGCACCATAAACTAGGGCAACGAGCAAGGATAAGCAAGAATGAAACACTTAGCAAAACTTGACCAATAACATCCTTTTAGGATATCATTAGATCAAGGAGTTGACTAAATCTTGAATTTAGGACTTGTATGGTCCTTCAATTACCCTATTCATCAAGAATAAACACCCCAAGTACCTACAACACCATGACGTACGTGGGGGTTAGAGGAAGCAAAACTGAGCGAATCCAGTCGTTCCAAAGCAAGGTGACTTATGAACTCATTGCTACCTAAGCTAGAGTCAGACACGCAAAACAAGTTCACACGATCTACCATTGGCCCAATTCGACAATTATACACACCCAGAGATCCCAGTGTTTGAAACATGGGCTCTGATACCAAATGTCATGCCCACATTTTTCATGTGGTTATGACGCAATAACCACATGTCATGACCACATACATATGGTCATAGACCCTTCTATGAACCATTTTGGGCTAGTAGTAGCTAAGTCGACTACCACCAACAATCACAATCACCCAATGTCGCCTTCGTTATGTTTCCCCTCACAACTCCACTACTTTTGTTTTGTAACCCCCCATGGATCCTCCACGAAGTAGCCACCAACCCTTTTTCATGTCGTCATCAACCCACCACTCAATTCCAACCCCTCTACATTGATCTTTTTAGCAAAGGAAGCAAACTTCAAACCATCTTTTTCTTGGCCATAAGAAGGGCTTCTTTAGTGCAATTTTTTGTAGGTTATTTTTTTACGTACTTCGTAGTGGTGTAAATATTTTTTAATTTTGATGCATGGTTTTTCTAGAAATTGTAGATTTTCATAGGTTGTTGCACATTCCTATTTTGAGACCTTCCATGTCCTCATTTGGGCTCATATGCGCTCCGTTTTTGGTGCATTTTTTTTTAATTGTATAATCTTTTGAGATTTACATAGTGGTGTTATTGGTTCATTCTGATTTTGCACCTAATATGTATTTTTTAGTTTTGAGTCTCTTATTGATATCTATAAAAGCATTGAAATAAAATGCACTTGGTGATATTTACTAGTGGCAATGGTACTTGCACTAGATCTAAAGTGCCTAGATCATATTGTGTGGTGGAGATCATTGATTGAATGAATATGAGGGGTCTTTTTTGTGATTACATTCCTCTTGATTTGCGTTATTTATTTTATGCTTCATCATGCAGCAATTGTTAGTTCCACTTCTAACACCGTGCAACTATTTTGCATGAAAATCTAAAATGAACAAATTGCTAAAAATTAAGAAGTTGTACATAATAGTTCATGGGTTTGATAGTGAACCAAAAGATGAACATACAAAGACTAAGTGGTTGAATAGTTGTGAAGAAGCCATTGGATATTTGTGCTTGTAAGTCTCTCTTAAGTTGTTTCACATTGAGCACCTTGCTACACCTATGTGGACTACCTTGTCAAATTAGTTTGGGAAAACAAATGAAATCCAAGGAAATTTGTTGGAAAACAAACTTATAAGTCTAAATCTATACAATTTTGACAACATATAGGACTTCGCCACCAAATTCAAGTCAATAAGAGCACAGTTGAAAGATTGTAAAATTAAAACATTACATACACAATTGATATTAAGTGTTTTTCTAATCTAGAACTTCACTATTCAGTGTTCATGTCCATCTTCTATGCTACAAAGAGTGCTTTATGGAGTGAGTTTAAAATGCACTTTTAATGATTTTGCTATGTCACTCATTAGGGAGCAAGATAATGTTGAACACACCAAGATATTGAGAGGGAGGTGAATCAGTATCTAAACAAACTTCAACTTCTCTAGAATATATTAAAACTTAAGCATTACAGTATTAACATAAACATGAAAGATTAACACAATGCACATCAACACGTAACACCAGATGTATGTGGAAAACCCAAGAAGGGAAAAAGCACGGTGAGGATTAACTCACAATATATGAAGCTCAAAATAACAACTTTGTTTTAGGGCTACAACCCAAGGAAGTTACTACTCCCTGAAAACTTTGATTTAGGGTCACTCCCAAGGAAGATACAACTCCCTGAAGACTTTGTTTTAGGGTCACTCCCAAGGAAGCAACTACTCCCTGGATTGAGAACAAACTTAGAACAGATTACAGTATGACAGTCTCTCTACTGCCTGAAAATTTGACAATGAAGCTCACATATTTGATGATTGCAATTCTACCTCTTTTGATGATTTGACCAATTAGACACACTCTTCACTTTTTTCCTATCACACAAATGTCTTCAAGATAAATCAGGATAGCTTCTAACACATCTGCTCTTTCTCCTTTAGTTGCACATCATAATGCATTCATTTTACTCCTTTTCTTGCTTATGAATATTATCAATCACCTTACAATCACACCTCACCTAACTCAATTTGATTTACAATTTATACATGATATTACATTGATTACATTGCTTGTCAACCAGAGAGAACATGGAAAATACATTTACAAATCGTCCAGACTACACACAACATGAAACGTGTAGAGGACAAGTCCTAAACAAGAGTACACGCTACACCAGCAGAAGACCCATGCCTTGCGGACATCGACACTTGCTTAACCAGGTCCAAAACATCTTTCATAACATCACACTTCGCTCATTTAAAAATAGGACAGCCTTAAGCAAAGACATATGAAACTTGAAGCATGACGGCCACAACAACTTGAAAATCTTGTGCGGTACAAAAAAACAAGAAAGATCTTGAAACTCTTCCAAATGAATCTACAAGACTCATACAACATCTCCAAACACTCCTTTGTCTCCGCACATCAAAGATTTTGTGCCATACATCTTCAACCATAAACTCTAAGAACGACAAGTCATCCGAAACACACTGCAACATACTGTCATTGAAAAACTAAGCTTGCAGATCACCAAGAAACTTGAAACTGCAAGAAAGTGTGTAATGCACATCCATAAACATGTCCACAAAACCACAAAGACAAACATTCACATTCGGAGTATGCAGAGCATTCCAATAGGCCTTCAACACTGCCTTGTTCTGCCAGAACACATGCTGGTACTCTATCATGCATAACTTTCACAGTGGAAGGACAAATGATTTGAAAAATTGGAATTATCACCTTCATCGTACCCTGAACATAGTTCCAAAACCATATAGCCATAACTGAAAATGCGGAGGAATGCAGAGCATTCCATTACTGTATATAAAATGTCTTCTTTAGAACCAACACTGTCTTCAAATTGTCAACTGTAAAACACCCTTCTAGTAATCTGATTGTCTTAGTACTTCTAATTCCCATATTAATGTATCTTCTTAATGCTTCTAATTCCCATCTAAATTTTTCTTCATGATGCTTCTAATTCTCATTCTCAATATAACTTCATACTCAACTCTGCATTGATCAAGGCATGACATCCAACCATGAACTTCAATAACTTCATTATATTCAACGTGACATCCAACCATGAACTATATCTTCTTTGTTGAATAGGACATGACATCCAACCATGGACACTATCACACATCCATGATAGTGTTGGCATCAATGACAACCTTAGGAACCATATCTGTAACAATCTCCCCCTTTGGCATTGATGGCAACACATACCTGCACTTTCTCCCCCTTTGACATCAAGGACAAAGGGAAACTTCTTCACTCTTAGGGCATAACTTCTTCTTGCAACAAAAAAACTCCCCCTATCATCAACAACCACTACCTACTCCCCCTGAGAGGTAGACACCATTAGTCCAAGAAAAAGATATAACATGAACCACTCCCCTTGGATAGATGCACCACTATGCATCTTAGCAAGAAGAAGGAGGGGCAATTACCCCTAACCTCTGCCAGAGATCCTCAAAAGTGTCCTTTGCAAGAGCTTGTGTGAATATATCTGCAATCTGATCCTTTGTTGGAACATATTCCAACTTTACTTCCTTTTCTGCAACCTTCTCTCTCAAAAAGTGATACCTGATTGCTATATGCTTGGTTCTAGAATGCATCACTAGATTCTTGGAAATATTGATAGCACTTGTATTGTCACACAAAATAGGAATAGGCTCATCATACAATATCTTGATATCCTTTAGGGTTTGCTTCATCCATAATACTTGTGTACAATAGGATGTTGCTACAATATACTCTACCTCTGCAATTGATAAGGACACTGAATCTTTCTTCTTGCTTTTCCATGAAACCAATCTTCTTCCTAAAAAGAAAGCACCACCACTTGTACTTCTTCTATCATCAACACAACTAGCCCAATTAGCATTAGTGTAGGCACTCAAATCAAAGTCATTACCTCTTGGATACCATAAGCCATAATCCAGAGTTCCTTTCAAGTATTTGAATATCCTTTTCACTACCTTCTCATGTGTTTGCTTGGGATTGGCTTGATATCTGGCAACCACACATACTACATGCATAATATCAAGTCTAGAAGCAGTTAGGTACAACAATCCTCCAATCATAGATCTATAGGAAGTTCGATCCACCTCCGGAGACTCATCATCCTTGCTCAAGTGACGTCCAGTGACCATGGGAGTACTCACTAGTTTTGAATCCTCCATCCCAAACTTCTTCAACAACTCTTTGACATACTTAGCTTGAGAAATAAAGATACCATCATCTAGCTGAGTAATTTGAAGTCCAAGGATGAAAGACATCTCACCAATCATAGACATCTCAAATTATTTTTGCATCTCTTCTGCAAACCTGTTACACATATCATAATCTCCACCAAAGATGATGCCATCAACATATACTGCAACTATCAATATCATGTCTCCTTCTTCCTTGATGTAAAGATTGCTATTTGTAGTACATTTCTTGAAGCCTTGCTGAACTAAGTACTTATCCAACCTAGCATACCAAGCCCTAGGTGCTTTCTTGAGACCATACAGAGCCTTCTTAAGTCTTCACACCATGTGTGGATCTTCTGATAGCTGAAAACCATCTGGTTGCTCAATGTAGACTTCTTCCTCTAGATCACCATTCAAAAATGTTGACTTGACATCCATCTGATATAACTTCAAGTTCTTATGATAAACAAGGGCAAGGAACGTTCTGATTGCCTCCATCCTGGCTACTAGAGCAAAAGTCTCCTCAAATCAATGCCTTCAACTTGTGAGCATTGTTTACACACCAGTCTTGCTTTGTTCCTCATAACTTCACCTTCTTCATTCAGCTTGTTCCAGAATACCCACTTTGTTCCTATGACATTTTTGTTGGTTGGTCTGGGAACCAATTCCCATGTCTAATTATTCTCTATCTAATCTAGTTCTTCTTCCATTGCTTTTATCCATCCATCATCTTTGCTAGCATCAGCAAAGGCTTTGGGTTCTACTTTTGATAACAAACACAAGTTCACTTGCTCATGTGTCTTAACAAACCTTCTCCTTGTCTGCACACCTTCATTCTTATCTCCAATGATCTAATCTGCTAAGTGGTTCTTCTGAACATACTTTGTTGGAGTCTTAGGCATCTTCTCTGGTTCTTGTTCATTTTCTTCTTTCACTTCATCTTCAATGCATGGGAAGATATCAAATATGGAGTCCTCTAATTCTTGTGAGATTTGATATAGGTCTTCATCTACTTTGAATTTTTGTTTTCAATCATCTTTCCCAACCTCTTGTTGTAGCATCTATAGGCCTTGCTTCTAGTTGAGTAATCAAGAAAGATCCCTTCATCACTTCTTGAATCAAACTTTCCTAGGTCTTCATCTCTTCTGATATAGCATTTGATACCAAAGATCCTGAAGTATCTAATAGTGGGAGGTCTTCCATACCATAGCTCACAAGGGGTCTTAGTGCTATTGACCCTCAATTGCACTCTGTTAATTATATAGACAGTAGTGTGAACTTCTTCCTTCCAGTACATATCAGGCAGATCTGCATCTTCCAATATTGCCCTAGACATCTCTTGCACAGTCCCATTCTTCCTTTCAACTACCCCATTTTACTGAGGGGTCCTACGAGCTGACAGATATATCCTAATAACATGATCTTGTTGACTCTTTACTCTTGTAGGGCCACATAGATCAGTGTGAATCAACTCCAATGGCATTGAAGAAGAATGCTCCTTGCTTTTAAAACTTGTCTTTGTTTGCTTTCCCATTTGACATTCCTTGCATACTATGTTTGTAGGCTTGGTTATCTTGGGCATGTCTCTTACTGCCTAAGTAGAGCTGATCCTTACCATATTATCAAAATTGTTGTCCCATTCTTTTGTGCCACAACCAACATTCACTGGATTGAGCCAACAAACATGTTCTTCCATTTACCTCCTTCAGATGATAGATATCACCATATGACTTGATACCTTTTGTAACTAGTTTTTTGAACCCTACCTTCCTGATTTCACAACCTTTGGCATGAAAGGTGAGATTATAGCCTTTGTTGCACATCTAACTGACACTGAGAAGATTGTGCATTATCCCTTTGACATAGAGGACATCCTTAGTCCTATTCTTCCCATCAATAGTTATAGCACACTTTCCACATATTTGAGCTGACTCATCACCACCAAACTTGACAACTCCACCATCCCACTTCTCAAGGCTGATAAACTTCTCCTTGTCACCAGTCATATTATTTGAGCAACCACTATCAATTACCCAAGCCTTGGCTTCTTCTCTTGCATGAAAGGCAGTCCATACAACCATTGATCTATCATTGTTTTGGTCTGTTTGCAAGGCATCAGTCTTATCACATTTTCCAACATCATCCCTTTTGTCACCAACACTCAAGGCCATGAAAAGTGTTTCATCATTTGAATCATCATGATTCTCGTCTTCTAAGGAACAACTGCTCTCTATGGAATACATGCTTCTTTTGAACTTGTCTCTCTTGTTACTACCCCTTGATTCTTTAAAAGGACATTTAGAAGCAAAGTGACCAGCCTTTCCACATTTGAAATATTTGAAAGGTAACTTACCTTTGTATTTTCCAATGCCTTTCTTCAGTCTTCTCACAAAATTTTCTTCAACTTCATAATAGCTCTCATCTTTATTAGCAATTTCATCCTTTGTCTTCATACTGACTCTAAAGCAACTTCTTTCTTTGGAGCATCACTGCCAAACTCTCACATTTCAAAAGTAGTAAGGGTACCAAACAATTTGTCTATAGTGTATGTATCCATGTCCACATTCTCCTCAATAGAAGATACCTTATGATTGTAATATTTAGGAAGAGATCTCAAAACCTTCTTCACAATTTCATCCTCTTCCACTTTGCCACCAAGACTTGTGATGCCATTGACCACTTCATTCACCCAGAGCATATATCAAGCAATGTCTTCATCCTCTGTCATTTTTAGGGTCTCAAATTTGCTTTTGAATATTTGCATCTTTGCTTGCTTTACTTTCTTATCTCCTTCATAAATGATTTCGAGTTTAACCCAAACTTCTTTAGCAGAACTACAACTCATTACCTTTGAAAGTTCTGAATCAACTAACCCACTTATGATAGCAAACTTTGCCTTGGCATTGTTATCATACTTCTTAACTTCATCTGAATCTGTATGAATAGTAGCAGGAACCATGTAACCAATATTGACAGAGTCTTAAACACCACACCCTAGAAAATTGATATAGGCTTCCACCCTTAGCTTCCAAAAAGCATAATTTATTCCATCAAACCTAGGTATCTTGTTGGATCCATTAAGTGCCATCTCAGACCTTCCTCAAGTGGTTAAGCTTCCTTTAGAAGAACGTGGCTCTGATACCAATTGTTGAACACACTAAGATACTGAGAGGGGGGTGTATCAGTGTCTAAACAAACTTCAACTTCTTTGGAGTAGTTCAAAACTTAATCATTATGGCATTAACATAAACATGAAATATTAACACAATGCACATCAACACATAACACTAGATGTACATAGAAAACCCAAGAAGGGGAAAACCACGGTGAGGATTAACTCACAATATATGAAGCTCAAAATAACAACTTTGTTTTAGGGCTACAACCCAAGGAAGCTACTACTCCCTAAAAACTTTGATTTAGGGTCACTCCCAAGGAAGCTACAACTCCCTGAAGACTTTGTTTTAGGGTCACTCCCAAGGAAGCAACTATTCCCTGAATTGAGAACAAACTTAGAACATATTACAGTATGACAGTCTCTCTACTACCTAAAAAATTGACAATGAAGCTCACACCTTTGATGATTGCAATTTTGCCTCTTCTGATGATTGGACCAATTAGACACACTCTTCACTTCCTTCCTATCACACAAATGTCTTCAAGATAAATTGGGACAGCTTCTAACACATCTGCTCTTTCTCCTTCAGTCGCACATCATAATGCATTCATTCTGCTCCTTTTCTTCCTTTTGAACATTATCAATCACCTTACAATCACACCTCACCTAACTCAATTTGATTTACAATTTATACCTGATATTACATTGATTACATTGCTTGTCGGCTAGAGACAACATGGAAAATACATTTACAAATCATCCAAACTACACACAACATGAAACGTGTAGAGGACAAGTCCTAAACAAGAGTACACACTACACCAATAGAAGACCCATGCCTTGCGGACATCAACACTTGCTTAGCCAGGTCCAAAACATCTTTCATAGCATCAAACATCAAGGAATTACATCCGCACACTCCGCTCATTTAAAAATAGGACAGCCTTAAGAAAAGACATATGAAACTTGAAGCATGATGGCCACAACAACTTGAAAATCTTGTGCGGTACAGAAAACAAAAAAGATCTTCTTGAAACTCTTCTAGATGAATCTACAAGACTCATACAACATCTCCAAACACTCCTTTGTCTTCGCACATCAAAGATTTTGTGCCATACATCTTCAACCATAAACTCTGAGAACAACAAGTCATCTAGAACACACTGCAACATATTGTCATTGAAAAACTAAGCTTGCAGATCACCAAGAAACTTGAAACTGCAAGAAAGCATGTAATGCACATCCATAAACATGTCCACAAAACCACAAAGACAAACATTCACATCCTGAGTAATGCAAAGCATTCCAACAGGCCTTCAACACCGCCTTGTTATGCCAGAACACATGCTGGTACTCTATCATGCATAACTTTCACAGCGAAAGGACAGATGATTTGAAAATTTGAAATTATCACCTTCACCGCAGCCTAAACATAGTTCCAGAACCGTATAGCCATAACTAAAAATGTGGAGGAATACGGATCATTCCATTACTATATAGAAAATGTCTTCTTTAAAACCAACACTGTCTTCAAACTGTCAACTGCAAAACACCCTTCCGGTAATCTGATCATCTTAGTACTTCTAATTCCCATATTAATGTATCTTCTTGATGCTTCTAATTCCCATCTAAATTTTTCTTCATGATGCTTCTAATTCCCATTCTTAATATATCTTCTTGATGCTTCTAATTTCCATCTTAATATAACTTCATATTAAACTCTGCATTGATCAAGGCATGACATCCAGCCATGAACTTCAGTAACCTTGTTATATTCAACATGACATCCAATGCTAAACTATATCTTCTTTGCCGAATAGAACATGACATCCAACCATGAACACCATCACACATCCATGATAGTGTTGATATCAATGACAACCTTGTGACAGTGTTGACATCAATGACAACCTTAGGAACCATGTGTGTAACAGACAAGGTTATTCAAATAGGCATGTTGAAGTCTTTGAAACTACAAGCTTTTCTTGCAAAAGATATGATGGTTTTTAGTGACAAAGAGAAGAAAAATAACAAGCCTAAGAAGAACACACAACATTCCACATCCACATCCACAAAAGAACATAAAAATTCCTCTTCCAAAGGGGAATCATCTAAGAAGAAGCCCAAATGTGCATGTTGCAAGAAACCTAAGCATGATGAACATCAATATTATTGAAAAACAATTGATGAGATGAAACATCTTCTAATGAAGAACCAAATCAAATTGCCTTCAACTATGTTAAAAGGTCCATCATCATCTTCATATGCATAGTCAAAGAAACAAAAGGGTAACACACTTGTCACAATTGCATATTTTGAGTTAGGGAGATGGATCCTTGATTCTAAAGCTTCACATCATGTGACTTCATCACAAAGTATGTTTTCTTCATTAGATTTGTTCTACATTACATCTTAATAGGTAACAAAATATGTGTGTGTTTGTGGGAGAAGGTCTATTGACATGGGCAAATGATCATTCAATGATGTTCTTTGTGTTTCTTCATTGTCAACTAATCTCCTTTCAATATATTAGATCACTCATAGTGGGATAAGGAAGAGTGTTGAATTCACACTAGATTCTATGGTCATTTGGAATGTGCACAATAGAGATATTATTGCAGTTAGTGGGTAGATGTTCAATCTAGATTGTACACCACACCTTTTGCTCCTGATGTTCACACTTAGGCATCTCGTGTAGACACTTTTCAAGAGATATAGTATGGTCAACTAAACCTTGGTATCCTTTCATTAACTGAGGTTCTAGAAACATGTGTTGACATTCCATCTCCCGCTTCTTCAGAGTTCAACATTTCTTTCAATAGGGATTCTAGTAATTCAACATAATATGATCATATTCATCTTCTAGATATAACATCTTTGGATGAGTACTTGATAGATATATTAAGTTCATTTTATGATTCCCATCTTGTAGATTCAGAGGATGCTCTTAAGGACATTCATATCCTATTTGACAACAATTCCATTATAGTTGTTGTCACATCATCTTTGGAATTAATTCTACATTTGTTTCCACTAGGTTCTAGATTGTCACTTTCTTCAATTAGGCCTAGGACTTCTAATTTGATTGTGGCACCTCTCGACACTAACATGATGACATTTGAGCAACTTTGAGAGACATTATACATTTTGAGTTTTCATTTCTCATATTGCTTTTAGAAATGGGAAGATATTCTACATACACCTTTGTGTTTGTTTCTTCATAAGGAGAGGAATGTTGTTCAGTGTTCTTGGATTATCTTTAGCATTCACAGTCAAGCATCTACCATCAACATAGAAGACTATTGTTTGGAGGGGATTACATGATCTCTCTTATTTTTCCTCTCTTTGGGGGGAGTTTTGTCTTTTGTTTTTTCTCCTTATCTTCTGAGGAGCATCATTTTATACATGGGTACCTAACATAGCTACACATTTGTCGAGATCCATCCGTCTTTCATAGCCACCTAAACTATGCTTAGGGAGGTGTTGGTGCATATTTATTTTCCTACATTTAGTTAATTATTTTATTACATTTTGTAACTAAGATAGGATAAGCTTGCTTAGATACGTATCTACTTAGGTAGGTTGAATGTACACATGTGACTTGTACTTTCCTTGTTTGGTGAAATTGTACTACACATATGTGAGTACATCTCTTTTGTCCCACATTAATTGTACATTCACATATCTTGGTGGTGTATTCTATATATACCCACTTCATATACTATTGTATAATAATCTCATTTATATATTTTCATCCTTTGATAGAATAGAATTACTCTTTTATTTTGGGTCTCTTTTGTGCTTTCATTAAAGCTCCTTGATCTTGGGTGTTTATCTCCACAACCAAATCTTACAATGGGACTACCTTGAGACATTAAAAAAATTGTTTTATGATTAACCAACTAAGACTCTAAAATAGAGCAGTATAAATTTAAAATATATAAACTATTGTTCAACTCTTTTTTAGCATTTTGTATGAATAACAAACAGTCATTAGTAAAGTTTGAATTAATCACAATAACATTCTAAAGGATGGAAATAAGTGTTCAATTCTTTTTCAGTGTTTTGTTGTAAGTGTTTGGTTGTTTGTAATAAATAACCTAAAGTATCAACAATAAGTACATATAAAGAGTGATAATGGGCATCCTCATCTAATGGAGCATTGTCAAGGAAAATGATTAGAAATAGAGCTCTTAACCATTATGTGAGCATTGGCATTGTTAAAAAGAATTTGAATGTGAGCACATATTTGAGGTCCAAAACCCAACACTGTATCATTTTGATAATGAACCTCCAGCATATCTTATCATAAAATTTGTCAAAGTCTAATTTCACCAACAAAGCATTTTGAACCAACTGTTGGGCCCATTCATAATTTTTACAAGAAAGAATCAAATTGTCAAAGAATATATCTCCCTCTAATAAATCATGTTTGTTCTAATCTCACAATACCTAAACCACCAGTTTGTTTCTATAGATAGCGCCTTAGCAATAATTTTGTATAGTATTTAATAAGGTGATAGGGTGCCAACCTAAAATAGTGTCTTCATTCTTCCCTTTAGGCACAAGTTTAATTAAACCCTTGTTGATAATTGGGCCTAGAGATCCTTTTTCAAAAGCTTCCATATTTTTAAGTGCGAGATATTTTGTTTGAATGGGAGTTCAGATGGATTAGGGGAAGAATGAGAAAGGGCAATGGAGCAAAAGATAGGAAAATGATCAGATATGGTAGTGGAAGAATCAACAGAAAGATAAGAACTAGAATGAGAAGGGAAAACATGAAGATTATGGGAGATATAAAATCTATCCAACCTGTCGAGTTTCCTGTTCAATTCGGATCTACAATTAGACTATGTAAACCAATTATCAACATGACTTGAGTATCTATCATATAGGGGCTCATCCACACCCAAAGGATTACAACAATAAATCCAAGTTTTAAATTCAAATTTGATAAGCTTAGTATAATTATACCAATTGCAATCACTATGATGTTCCACCATATTGAAATCCCCCCTAGATCTAATCAACATTAGGGAGATTTTTACACATCCAATCGCTATGAGTAGCTCTTTCTTTAACATCATTAGGAGCATATATGGACCAAACCTCAATAGTCTATCCATTGAAAAAGGCAAGGACCTAGGCACAACTATCTGAAGGATCTTCACCTTTATCAATAACATATTTGGAAATCCAAGTAGACATCCCTATGATAGCTTCTCCACTTCTAATTTTATGAGAAGTATGAAAGAACCTAGTGTCCTTCCATAAATCATGAAGAGCCACATCAAGATGAACATGACTTAATTTTACTTCTTGAAGAAATAAATTACCATTTTTCAATGGCCTCTCTAACTCTATAATTTCAATGAGGGATAGATATCCCTCTAATACTATGCCCTTAATCCTTTAGTGTGCATATTGTTATGAGTAGTCAGCTTGTGGTTATCTGAACTCTTAATTAAGTTATATGGTCATTAATATAGTCTTATATAGGTAATTAAGTTGGCATGAGTGGCATCCAAGGCATAAGTAGGGTATATATATAGGAGCTAGTAGTTAGTTTATGATCATCATATTGTGAATTGTATTCTTCTTGGCGACTTTTGGAGATTAGCCCCCTTGAAGTGGCTTATTATTCTTAATTATTATCAAGTATTTGTAGGATTTTTCATATTATATTCTTCAATTATGCAAGTTATTCCATTAAGTGGTATTAGAGTATGATCTTGACACTCAAAAGACAAGAAACAAGGCAATTTTTTGTATTCAAAAGGTCAAACTATGAAGTGCATATCTCCCTCAATTTGGTATTTTTTCCCTAATTTTTGGAGGGTTTTTCAAGAACATTTTGAAGATTTTATATCATGTTTTGAGATCAACTAGATTAGATTTGAAGGAGTTATTATAAAATTAGGGCTTCCACCAAATTTGCTCCTAGGGTTACAAATTAGTGATTTGTTTTCTAAATTTGGAGGGTTGAACAAGGGTGCATTCATCCACCTATAATCTTAATTTGAAGGCATTTGGAGTTGTTTTGAGTAAGTTATTGCAATTTTAGGGTTTTTCATAAAGTTACTCTATAGGCTACAATTTGTGGATTTTTTTAGATTTGTTTACGTTTTTGGAAAGCTTGAAAATAAATTAGGGGTCTAATCTTTGAAAATTTAATTTTGGGGTGGAAAAAATTATGAAATCATTTGATCAATGTTTAGTCATAAAAATAATTAGATTTTGCATTATTAAGCCTCATTATGGCAGAACCACAAACTAGAGGTAAGGGCGAGAATTCCTACACACTATTAGGGCCTGTATTTTCATGCCTTCTATGCCCAAGGTTTAGTTTGCCTAGTCTTGTAAAACCCTACAGAAAGCCTTAAAATCCTTAAAACTTGCACGATGATCCCTTTGCTTTATTCAGTGTTTCTAATTTCTCGTTGATCGCTACTGCTCATTGTTGACCTTTTAAGTTACAATGTTATGTCTAGGGCACCGTGTGTTTACTGACCCCTTAGTTCTCGTGTTACCACCTAGACCTGCACAATAAATTTATTCATCATATGCTAAGGTATTTTTCCTGCCCCTTTTATTCATTTAGTCCCATAAGGATTAAAATATTTGAGTCTAAGCTAGTAGAAGAAGTTAGAAATTGACGTGTGGTTGTGTCCTGATTGGTTTCTGTCATCCCATGAAGCATTTTTTACTAAGGAAAAGGTTACCCGCAGAACCATGGAAAAGGTGACATGTGGTAGGTTTTTGGCCAAGCAATATAGTGGAGCCCGTTGGTAGGTCTCACTAAATCCACATGGTTAATTTCAAATCATTCTGCCATTCTATCAAGCCTTTTGCGAAGGACCCATAGGTGGATTACGGAAGCGCGGGAAGAATGCAATTGGTAGAATTGAAGACAGGGATCATCACAATGGTCTATTGGGTGCCACACGGCATCATCCTATAGTTTTTCCACCATTCCACGGATCTTCATCCGCAACTAAATCTTATGACCGGGGAAGCGCGGGAGACTGCCACATGGATTAAGTTGATTGTTTCTTTCAACAGCGAGCCTTTTGTTGAGTTGTAAAGATAGTCCAAGTGGACATATTTCATTGGTCCAAGATCTTCTTTGTTCATCTCAAAATACTTTCAAACAAAGTGGACCGATCTACACTGTCGGATCAAGTCTTTTGCTAAAAGATCAATGGACCACATTCAAACTGAGGAAACTAGTAGTTACGGTGCTTCGACTTGTGCAAGCTAGCAGAAATGGAAGAAATTATGGCCTTTAGACAAGCCATAAACACAAAATCTTCCATAAAGGACACAATCTGGGCATTGTAACAGTTCAACTAGGTATTATAAACATCTAGAGTGAAGAATTCCTGGCATTCAAAGGCTTCTCTGCGTTGAGTAGGGTTTTTGGAACACAAAACTAGTAAGTTCTACTGTGCCTTTCAAATTGTCTCAATTATCTATCAATTATATTGTTGTTCTCTTGACTATTGTTCACTAGAGTTTTATTTTAGGTTAGGGCATCCTTGTGTGTCTTTAATTATCTTGGATTTGCCCTATTTGTTGTCTAAACTTTCAAAGAACCCTAGAATCCTAGAAAGAAGCCCTCATCTCTTCAAAGTACACTACAAAATGAGTTTGCCTAAAGTCCAAGCTTCTTCCTCTTCCCATTTGAAGGCATACTCTACATGATGACCTTGTTGCATAGCTCCCTAGTTCATTTGCCAAAAGAATTAAGGTTCAAGGCCCTAGTGCTATTGAGGGTTTAGTGGATTTATTCCATGAATGCAAGGACGCGGAAATTCCTATGGCAGGGTGGCAATTATTTTGCCATTGGTATGGCAAGAGGAATGCATCTGCCCCACTTTCAAACGTATGGGGTTATGACTTAGGCAAGATGATAGTCCCTAATGTCTTCATCGATATTGACATGTTAAAAGCCATAGCTCCCAATTACGATGAGACTATCCAGGTAGTGAGG
Organism: Cunninghamia lanceolata; assembly: GCA_027924645.1. Classification (NCBI taxonomy): domain Eukaryota; kingdom Viridiplantae; phylum Streptophyta; class Pinopsida; order Cupressales; family Cupressaceae; genus Cunninghamia; species Cunninghamia lanceolata. The sequence continues at coordinate 5,994,480 of BSBN01000671.1, read as the reverse complement.
ATGGTAGGTGGTACTATTATGGTGCAAATTGATAAGGTATCAATTTCTGAGATCTTTAGGCTCAACCTAACTGCTACTAAGCCCATCAATTTTGAGCACTTCAAACAGAAGTATCAACAAGACAAAAGTAGCTACAGGATAGTATGGTTACCCTGACATAAGATGAAGAATCTCAGGGGCAAAAGTATCAAAATCCCATTCAATGAAATGGAGCCTTTTAAGCTTGCTAGTTTTGAATTCTATTTTTCCAAGACCTATTATGCGCTATGCCAAGTCATAGGGGCTGATAAAATGGAAAGAATACCTATCCCTCTTATGTATATGGCTGCAGATATTCAGCATGTATGGATAAATGATGAATTTGATTATGCCACTTACGTTGCAAATGTCATACACAAGGGACTGGTTGATATAAAAGAAAGGAAACCTATGGTAAGATTTTGGTGGTATTCCTTGTTGTGCCATATGCTCCTATACAAAGGGAAAAAGGAGTGGGATCTTGCTTTGCAGATTTGTGATAATGATGGAAAAGGGTGTCAACTTCCAATAAAATATTGGACTCATGTCTGGGATAGGCACTGTAAGAAGGCCAGTTATGTCACATTCATAAATCATTTTGTTGGCAATATATTGTCATTCTTACAGGGGCCAGTGGCCAGGATACCCAAGGAAATATTAGATTTCTTGAGACCCATGGAGAGAAGGTTGGAGCTAGGCATCCAACACAACTGGGGAGACTTCATTCTCTACTCTGACTATACAGTCCTAAGAATATATGGATGTCCAGTAGGACCACATTTCCTACCTAGATTTGTGCCCAAGAGAATTGGTTTCTTGGAGGTAATTTGGCAACTTGCTAAGTCAGATAAAGCACATCTAGCAAATCAGAGGAAGGGCTCTTTCTTTCCTTATTTGACATTTTTTTCTGATTTCATGATGAATAGAGAAGGTCTTGATAAGTTATATGAGAAATTTAAAACATTTAGGATGGCTCAAGTACCAACAAGAAATTCAGACCTTGAGGGTTCCATCAATAACCTCAGAAGAATTATCAAAAGATCTCAGTATAACCATCAATCTTATTACTCTGAGGATGTGAGAAGAAATTGCTTTAATGAGGGGGAAATAAATGAAAGAAGTGTGAAGTGGACAGCCTTTCAAAAAATTGAAGATGCTAAGAAGAAGGATGTCTCCTATAAAAGAGCATTTACAGAGGTTGCAGACCCAATTCTGGGGATTCAAACAATTTTGGCAAACATTGACAAAATAATTAGGGAAGCCCCTCAAATTGAAGAGAGAGAAAGAGGTAAGACTCCAATCATAGAAGAAAGACATTCCTACTTGCCTCCAAATGTTAGTCCATACAAGTATTCTTTTAAAAAGAAAACCCAAGGGTGTGGCAATAAGAGAACAAGCTCAGCAATCTCCCTCACACACCCAACTACCCCCATCTCCTCCATTAGTACAACAAACACCCTCTTCTCTAGCAAAAGTTGTAGATATTGATTCTCCTCCTAGGGAGCCATCTCAAAAAACAAAAAGGGTAGATAAGCCTCCTCTTGTTGATTATCCAATTGCCCCTGATGAGGATGAGGATTATGAAATAACAGGGGATGGTGTGATTACAACAATGCCTTCCCCACAGAGGGATGGGAATGTGCAACCACCCCTGAACATAATGAGCAAAAGCATTCTAGATGGAAGGGGTAACACAGATGATGTAAGGGAATTAGCATGTAGAAATTTTATGAATGATGAATAGTTTGTCAAAATCACAGAGTTTGTTGATTTCATCTAGAGAAGCAAAAGGGATGAATTTTCTAGGAGACTTGAGGAAGAAATGGCCAAGTCTCCACAAGAGACACATGAACAAGTCTCACAGAGGATATTATTACAGATGAAAGCTAAGACCAAAGATATCACTCGTGAGGAAGGCAGGCACATGGCTAGAGAGAGAAGAATTCTATTGCTCCATGAGTAGGATATTTCTTTTGCCATTGTCTTGGATACTATTAGAAGACAAGACCAAGAGGTCTTCTCCTCAGAAGATGGAGTTGTCATTGCATCGTCTAGTGTAGGTTTTAATCCTAAGTGGGAAACACTAGCAATTTGGGCTTTGGCCTCTAATACGAATAAACCACTAGTTGTTGAGCCCAATCAAGATTTGAGGGGAAGTCTGATTGTCAAAAGAGTAGTTGACACCCCTGCAGTTGAGGCAACAACAATGTTAGTGGATGTTACTAGGTTTAGTAGGGCAACAACAGAGGCACTACAGAGTAAGTACGATAAACTGTTATAGGAGCATTTGGAAGTGTTGAATGAATATAATAAGTTAAAGGTACTGGAAGCTCAATGGCATCAGCAACAACAAGTAGTAGCTTCTCCTCCTCCTTCAACAACATTAGTAATAAGAGATGTAGGAACCATGGTTGTTAGTTCTTCATCAGCGCCACCACAAAAGTCTAGACTTGAGCAGGAGAATCAAGAATTAAAAGAATAGATAAATGCCTTTGAATAAATTGTTATGAATTTCAAAGAAGATCAGTAAGAAAGCAATCAGTGTAATGTTTCACATGTGTTGGGACATTTGATGAACAAGATTTTGAAAAGGTTAGAGCAGGTCCATAATGACTACTACAAGTTGGTGATGATAGTTTTGAATATTGTAGAGGATAGGGAAAAGGCTACACCCTTACTGAATAAGTGGATCCCAAGAACAAGTTCACTGTTGGGGATGTACAAGGGATTGCCTCATGAACTAGATGTACCAAAAGAAATTAAGCCCACCTATAAGATAGTCAAAGCAGCAGGGAAACTACAAGGGTTTGTGGATGCGCTTGAGAAGAAAACCAAGGAGAGAATTGAGGAATTTGATAACAATGATATAGGAATGATGCCTAAGATTAAGAAGGAAAATGGAGAGGTTAAACCTTACAAGGTATGGTTGACTCAATTTGAAGCTATCATTCCAACTATTGTCTTCCTCATATGCAAAGGAGATGGGATTGATTTAGATCTCCTCAAGAGTAGCATAGACAAGATATGGAGTACAAATCAACTCATAGAGGATTTTCTAAAAGGAGCTGAGTCTATTTTGACAAAGTACAATAATAAATATACACTAAATGTGGGTGATCTCCTTGCATTCTAGTGGCCTTCAGAAAAGCAATATAATTCCTGGGATGACAAGTATAATAATTTATCAAAATAGTATTCATTCTATTGACTTGGTAATCTATATTCTTTCATTCTTTATTGAAAGTGGGTATTCTTTTGGCTCCTTTTCCTTTTCAGCATCAACGTGGATCTTCTACTACTCCAATAGGTATTTTGTCTTCTAGTGGACCTACCCTTTTGTCCTTATTTGCATATGTGGCATTTTACAGGATTTTGGAACTTAAGGAAGGTGGGTAAAGAAGCGGCAAAGTGTGTTGCAACAACTTTCCACAAGCACATTTTGGAGGTAACAAATATTTACAATTGCACATGCAACAACTTTTGTCCCTTGTGGAATATTCTATCCACAAGAGGTTGTACTTGTATTTTGTTAATGTAAAGGTTGTCAAATGAAAATATGACACTTGTCACAAGGCCTGTAGCTTGTTTGCTCCCTCATTTCTATAAAAGGGAATTCAGGGCCTTTGGCAAAGGATCTTGGAGAATTTATGTACTACAAAGCATAGTAATAGAGTTGATATTTCTAATTTAGGTTATGTCTGAGAATAGAATTTAATGAATGTATGAACTTTTGTATGACAACACCAATTTAAGCCTAAATATACTGCCAAGTTCAAAGCTATATTGTCTCCTACATTGTATTCTTCATCTCATTTATGAATAGAGCCTGATCAAGCATCATTTTATTCATCTTCATAGTCTTTCCTTTGTATGAATATTCTTCTTATGGCTTTTTCTCAAGGAGTGGATTTAATGCTTTAAGTGAATATTGAATGTTATGAATGTTTGCAGGGATTTGTAAGTAGAATTAGTTTTGGGTTTGTTGAAGTGTGACAGTGTAATGCATTATTGCAGTGCTTCATAAATTGGGAAAATATTGTTAAATTCGGGTTTTATTTACATCTATCTTGACTTTGTAGCCCAGGTTAAGGCACGAATCTCTCTAAATCTGTATCTGGTACAACTCCTTGGTCATTCAAATTAAAAATCATAATGAGTTTCCCATTTCCTGCAATAGGTTATTTGTTTAATGTTATTCTCATGTTCTCCTGCGTATGAATGTATAGAAGCCTAAGGATCTAGCCAGTTGCTTTAGCATATTCTATAATTCTTTGGCATATTAGAGAGAACATATTTGCTTGCAACAGTATTTTGAGATAAATGGTAAGGAGATCTTACGAAATTACTGTAAAGGAGTACCCTCTGTTGGTACTCATTTTGACCTAGAGGTTGTTTCTGCATGTTGGAGGTTTTCTTCATTTAAACCCTAGGTCTTCTTGTCCATCGGCAAGAGTTTGGCCTATCAGCTGGAGTATTTTTGGTTCCACCGATGTGGTGGTGATGTGCCATCGGGATGACTTCTGTCATCGGCGTATCTTCTTTCTGGTTTCCCGATGGGCATGTGTTTAGCCGACAAGGGGGCAGAGTGAGGCTTTTTGTGCATCGCTGTGACTTTGTACTATCGACGTGGGAGATTGTGGTTCCACCGATGGTAGTGGTCATGCCGATGAGGGTATCTCAGGTGTTCGTCGGCATGAGTGGTGTTATCGGCCGAAGAGTTTTTGGCTAGCCCGACGGAGTTACTCCTACCAATAGAGGGGGGAGGCCAAGGTCTATCGGCGTAATGATTGTCATCGGCGAGGGTTTTTTTTGGTTGCCCGATGGGTTTGTTCTTACCGATGGTGCCATCGGTGTGTTTTATGCTATCGGCGAAGCAGTTTCTTGTTCGGCTGACAGTGGATGTTTGGCCGATGCGATGTCATCGGCGTGGGTCTCACCGACGAGGATAATTTGTGTGTTCATTGCCAAGACTTGTATTATCGACTAGTGTATTTTGTGGTTCGCCGATAGAGGGAGGTCACCCTGATGGTCTGGCTGAAGGGAGTGTTTTCGGTGTGACATGGGCTACGGGCTAGCAGTTGGAGTATCCGCCGATGGAGAGTGTTGGGCCGATGAGGAGTCATCGGTGTGGGTCACACCGACAGGGGAATATGGAGTGGACCGTCGGCGAGACTATTGCTATCGACAGAGGGGTTTTGACCTCTGCTGATATCGTTTCTCTGGTCGATGAGGATTTGGGCGTTGTGTTCATCGGTGTAACGTGTGCGATCGGTGAAGGAAGTTTTGGTCAGCCTGACGGAGGTATTCTCACCGACAAAGGTTTTGAAGGTGACTATCGGTGTGAGTTGTGTTGTCAGCAAGCGTGATTTTTGTTGTGCCAATGGTCTATCTCTGGTCGACGAGGGTGTGTTTTGATGGCCATCAGAGAGACTTGGTAGATCGGGTGAGCTGTGGAATGCTTGGCCGATGGTCTATATCTTGGCGACAAGTGTGTTTTGCTTGGTCATCGGGGAGAGTTGGTCTATTAGCCAGGGAAGCTTTTGGCTAGTCCGATGGTAGTAGTCTGGCCGACAGGGAATTGCGATAAGCACCGGAGAGACTATTGATGTCGGCAGGAGGATTTGGGAGTGTGCCGATGGCTCGGGTCTTGGCGATAGGCTTTGGACAAAGGCTTATGCGTCGAGCGCGGCAAAAGCGCTCGACATTTGTTATACTCGCGACCATGTTTTTAAAGTATTGAGGAAGTCTCCACGGCACCAATGTGGGACTATTCTTCCTGCACATTTGAAACCTGTGGTAAAACGTGTTTTGGCAGGAATTTCTTTTTTGAAGTGTTGCGATAGTTTTCAAGCAGCCACGGGTGGTTGAGCCATCAATGGCGACTGTAGCAGGGGCATGGGCGAGTTGTTGAATAGTCATGTACCTAATTTTTGGCGTGAGGACTTCCAGATGGTGGCACAGGGCTTGAGGCCACCATTGTCTACTTTCTATCTCTGCAGTAATAAATTTTGAGCGCCATTCCTTTGAAGGATCTGTATCTGGCAAAATTTTTGTCAAAGCCATGTAATTAATGCTGAGTACGCTTCTTTGGCTGTTATAAGCAGGAAGTGTTACTCATTTTAGGTTGTTGAAAGTTGAACATTTGGCTCTGTAATACAATACAGCTGATTTGGTTGCTCTGTACAGCAAAACCTGTGAGTTTATGTATCTCTTGTTGTACATTTTTGCATGAATCCACTGATTTCATGGTTAATTTTATATGAGAAATGCTATGTTAGCATGTGTTTTGTTAATTCTGTCTCCAGTATTGCATGTATCTTTCTTCTGAGTCTGGATATTTAAGCAATGTTTGAGACTCTAGAACATAGAATTCCTGTGTTGAATGTCTGATCTCTTAACTTCTGCTCAAGGGGTTGATTAAATTGTTCTCAGATTGAACATTGGGAAGGGTATACTGCAGTAGGGATGCCATAAGTATAGATAGCTTAACACTCTGTATTGGGAGATATCTGTAAGGCAGGTTTCATATGTATCCCCCTGAAATCTAGTTTTAGTTGTTCATGCATATCATTCACAGGTGTATGTCTACTGACTCTAGGCCCTGGATAGGCACCAATCTTGCTTTGTGTTTGTGTTACAACCATGTCCAGCTTTGCATCCAAAATTAAAATCAAAATCAAACTCTAAAACAATCTTTAGGACATTAGAATTAGTTTTAGGATCCTTAGTCCTCTGTCTACAACTGCAAATAGGCCCAAAGCTAGCCCCTTTGCTCTTATCTTTCAGTTTTGGTCTACTTACAGGAGGACTTATCTGCTTTATGTCAGCATCCCAGCCTTTGTATGTATATCCTCATGGATGTTGAGTAGGGAATACCCCCTAGGTTTTGCAGAGCCTGAAGAAGAAGAGGAGATAAAATATAGAGTCTATCTCCTATACTGTTGGCCCCTGGCCCAGAGATCCTGTCGATCATTGATGGCTACCTTGTAGGGAAATCTGGGAATAAGCATCCAGTCTGGGAAAAAACCAACAGAAATTGGCGACTCCGCTGGGGATGGTGATTTGAAAATTGTTATTTTTGTCCTCCCTAGTGAAATATCTGTGTGCCCATCCGAGTCACCAACAGAAATTGGCGACTCTACAGGGGATTTGTGAAAGAACCCTAATTTACAAAAGAAAACAGTTCCTAGTAATAGGTGGCGACTCTGAAGTAATCTCCCAACTGGTCAAAGTAAAATTTATATGTAGGGGAGAAGATCCCAACAAAATCCTTTATTTGAAGAGTTACCAGTAACAAGAAGAATGATGTACAGAAGAAAGGGAGCTGTCTTAGTCAGTCATGAGGGTTCCCCCAGAAAAAATGATGATATGCAAGATAACCCTAGGCCATCAGGACAGCATGTGCCTTACTTTTCAAATGCAGAAGCTGATATTTAGGGTGCATATGAGAGGCAACAGGGTGGTAGCGTGAGAATGAGGTCAGAGGTGTTCCAAGAACACCCATTTCTAGACCCTAGTGAAAGATTTGAAGAGGCAGAGTCTCTGAGGGATGATGAAGATGAAGATCAGAATATGGTAAAACCATCCTCCTCTAGGCCTAGCGAGGAAGAACTAGCTGATGAAATTAGGAGCTTAAGGGCCGAGTTCGAATATCAGCAGGCAATAACAATCAGAGATGACCTAAGGAAGAAAGTGCAAGCTTTAAGGGCTGCCCAAAATAATTCAATTCCTACCCTTGAGAATGTAAATGTGCAAAGACATCAACAAAGAAATGAAGTGCAACATCAGCATAATGATGAGAGACAAAATGTGAATGATGCTAGGATACCACTGAACAATGTAAGAAACCAGAATGCAAACATAAATATTAATATTAATCAGTTTGACAGACAGCCCATGCAGTTAGATAGATTCAGACAGCTGGTATTTGATGGTATTCCTGGGTATCCTAACCCCATTGATAAGCATCTAAGGCTGCAAGTGCCTAAATTTTCAGGAAACAACACAGTGTCAGGAGAAGATCATCTAAAGGCCTTTCAAAATGTCATGGATAACTTTGAGGTTGAACATGAGGATGTTTTCATGAAGTCATTCATGCAATCTTTAGTAGATGAGCCAAGGAATGGTATAAGAATCTGCTTGACTGGAGTATTTCATCATGGGATGATTTTAAAAGGATGTTCAAGGAGCAATATGGTGACAAAACTGACCCTAGCTTTTTTGTAAATGAGTTTACCAGTATCACTAAAGGGTCAAATGAGCAGGTTGCAGATTTTAATGCAAGATTTACTAAAGTGTTAAACAAATTGCCACATCACATGAGGCCAAATGAACCTATGTGCATAATATTGTATATCAATGCCTTTGATGCAAAAACTGCATATGGATTAAGATATAAAAGTCCTGCTACTATCAGGGATGCTTTCAGAATTGCAGTAAATATTGAGAACAACAAGAAAGCATCAGGCAAGACTAACAGAAGGGATGATGTGAAAATTCTGCAGAATCCAAATAAGCCTCAGAACACTCAAGGTAATACATCTGCCCCTGAAGATAAGATAGACAAATTGGCAAATGTTGTTAAGGACCTAAGCTACAGACTAGCTAGAAGTGAAAAAGGGATAGGTCCTGATAGGCAAGTCTATCAAAGGCAGGAAAAGAGGCCATCATTGCATGATATGCCTTATAATACCAATTGGCATAATGGTAAGCCTATATTCCCACATAACAGCACAAATCAGAGAGCTCAATATGTCAAAGAAACTCCTGATCCTCTAAAGAAAGCTGTAAATATTGTTGATGATACTCCATGGTGTATAATTTGTCAGATGCCACATTCACAGTCACAGTGTATGATTGCCCAGTCCTTGTGTGATAATGCTACATCTTGTAATGAATGCAATGAGCCACATTATGTGCAAGATGATGATGTTAATATGATGTCCACAAACAATGGATACCCCATTTATGATGCTGATGAGAGTACAGATGATGGAATTTGGGCTTGTCAACAGGACTTTTATGATGAAGGTAATGAAGAGAGCTATGTGTATGCTCAGAGCTCGCATAATTTTCTGAGTAACTTACAACGACCTTCTGATGAGGAAATTAGGGCCTTCACAGCTGCAACAGTTGCTCAAGTCAAGAGCAACTACAATCTCAAAGGTAAAAATCAAATAAGCAGCTTGCGTCAACCAGAAGATGTTTCTGCAGGTCAGCCAGTGCATGGTCATGAAGGAATTGAACCACAAAAAAGGTAGTGGGGTAATAATAAACAGAATTTTAGACACAGAACAGGTCATGAATCCCAAGGACCAGAAAACAGAATTCCTCAGGCTGAAGATCAAAGTAAAGGTTCCCAAGACAAGAATGATGATCAGGGAACTATGAAAGTAAAAGCTAAATCAGTTCAGGATAAAAACAAGATTGTGGAGCAAGCTACAACTGTTATACAAAATTATGCTTCATTTGATATAGCTCAAGTCCTCTCCCAGGTAAAAGTCTCTGTTCCACTTATGGAACTGATGAAAGTGGAAGAAATCAAGAATAGGACAGTATCCCTAATTTCCGGGGTGCCTCTTCAAGCTAAACAAAATGTTCAGACCCAGGGTGAGAAACATGTCATGTGTAATGAAAAAGATGAGGCTCCTGAAGTCTATTTAGGAGTGACTATGACAAAGTGTCCTTCACAAGTGGAACCATTTTATGTATCCCTGGTTATAAATGGAAAAATAATCAGAAATTGTATGCTTGATTCTGGAGCATCTACAAATGTCATGCCTTTGGCCATCATGCAACAAGCTAGATTGAAAATTGACAAGGCATGTGGAAAATGTTATGCTATGGATGCCAGAGAGGTACCAGTTATCGGAATCATGAAGGATGTAGATTTCAAACTAGCAGAATTTCCTGAAAAGAGATATAAAATGAATATAACAGTGGTTGACATCAAGCCACAATATGGCATGTTGCTGTCAAGAAGATGGGCTGCATTAATTGGTGGAAGTATGTAGCTCGACCTGTCATATGCCATGATTCCAATGAATGGTAGGGATGTTAAGCTAATTAGAGAACAGAGATCATCAGAGACAGTGGAAGACCAAGAAGCAGAGGAACAGATATGCTTTGTAAACACTGACTGTGATAACTTCAAGGTTGTCTCAGATGATAGAGAAGATAAAAAGAAAAATGTCTGCATTAAAGAGCTGGACCAGCAAGGTTTGTGGACCATGTATTTTGATGGAGCTTGTGCAAAAGAAGGCTCTGGAGCTGGAGTTGTTTTCCTGTCTCCAACTGGTAAGCTCCTCAAATTTTCTTTCTTGCTGAGGTTTGTTTGCACAAACAACATTGCAGAATATGAGGCTTTAATCTTAGGCCTAAATATTGCTCTCAAACATGGAATCAAAATGCTAAGAGTATTTGGGGATTCTGAGCTGATTGTATCCCAAATTAGAGATAGGTATGCTTCAAAAAATAAAAGATTGAAACAATACAAGCATGCTGTTTGGGATACCATTGAATTATTTGATGCATTTTCAATAGGCTGGGTAGAGAGATCAAAAAATGTTATGGCTGATTTCTTAGCTAATGTTGCAATAAGGCCAGATGACATCACTCTGTCAGATGTTACAAATGTAGAAGTTAAAATCAGGCCTGCAGTACCAGAAAATATATGCAGTTGGCAAGTGTTTAATGATGATAGGGATTTGTTAAAATTTTTGCACTGCATAGATGAATATGAGAATCAAGAAATTGATTGCCAAGCTTTTGTACAGACTATAGATGGAAAAGAAACTCTTGTGGGGAAGGAGATAATTTAGTTGAAGACTAATAAAATCCCTAGAGGGTTAGTAGCTTTGGAAAGAGCTTTTGACAGTAGAGACAAATTGGTCACAAGGACATCTCCCACAAATAAGGAAGATTTAGAAGAGATAAATTTGGGGACATCTCAGGCCCCCAAAAAGGTATACATTGGTAAACAGCTCAAACCACACATTAGGAGTATGCTGATTGCATTACTAAAAAGGTATAAACATGTTTTTGCTTGGTCATATGAGGACCTAAAAGCCTATAGGGAAGATCTATTCCAGCATGAGATCCCATTGAAGCCTAGAGCTAAGCCATTTAGACAAAGGCAAAGACTTATTAATCCTACCTTAGCTCCAAAGATGCAAGAAGAGCTTAAAAAGCTTAGGGAAGCTGGAATAATTGTGCCAATCAGACATTCAACTTGGGTGTCTAACCTTGTCCCAGTCAGAAAAAAGAACGGTGATATTAGGCTTTGTGTTGATTTCAGGAAATTGAATGTATCCTCTTTAAAGGATAACTATCCACTACCTAATATGGAAGCTATGTTGTAGAGAGTGACTGGTTGTGAACTCTTATCCATGATGGATGGATTTTCAGGTTATAATCAGGTGAAGGTAAAGGAATCAGAACAGTATAAGACTGCCTTCACCACTCCATGGGGAACTTATGTATATGTTAGAATACCATTCGGATTAACAAATGCAGGTGCTACATTTCAAAGAGCAATGGATGTTGCTTTTGTAGGGTTGATTGATTCAATCCTGGCTGTATATCAGGATGACTTGACTGCATATTCAAAGAAGGAAGAGCAGCATTGTTTGCATCTAGAGCAGATTTTCATAAGAGCACTAGAGTATGGTATTTCTTTAAATCCAAAGAAGTGTGCCTTTGGGGTAGTTGAAGGAAAGCTCCTGGGACACATTGTTTCCAAGGATGGAGTTAGGATAGATCCAGAGAGAGTGGTTGCTATTGACAGAATTCAAATGCCAAAAACTGTAAAAGGAGTTCAGTCCTTCTTTGGACAGATAAATTTTGTTAGGAGATTTGTTCCCAACTTTGCAGAAACCACAAGGAACATTTCCAAGATGATGAAGAAGGATGCAACTGTCAACTAGGAAAGTGAAGCAATAGAATCATTTCAGAGTGTCAAAGAGGCAATCAAGATGGCCCCTATTCTTAAATCTCCTGATTTTTCTAGGCCATTCCAAGTATTTTCATTTGCTTCCTTTCACACTGTTGCTACATGTTTGCTACAGAAAAATGAAGATGGTTTTGAACAGCCCATAGCTTTCTTCAGTATGTCCTTGTAGGCTTCTGAGTTGAAGTATGATATTATGGAAAAACAGGCATATGCACTAGTCAGAGCCATCAAAAGTTTCAGACCATACCTGGTAGGATCACATGTAATTGCATATGTACCCCATGCAGCAGTCAAAGACATATTCACTCAGCAGGAGGTGACTGGAAGAAGGTGTAGATGGATAAACAAACTGCAAGAGTTCAACATAGACATACAAATTACCAAGTTGGTAAGAGGACAAGGATTAGCCAAGATGATGGCACAGTCAAACTTGGAAGCATGCCAAGTTAATGCAGTCCAAAATGAGAGTGTAAATGTATCAAGATCTGAATGGTACAAGGACATTATATACTACTTGCAAAAACTGAATTGTCCTTTCCATTTCAGTGACAGCCAAAAGAGGACTTTAAAGTTACATGCAATCAGGTATGTTATTGTTCAAGGTGAGCTATACTGGAAAAACCCTGATGGTGTGCTGCTGAGATGTGTGGATGAAGATCTGGCTAACAATATTTTGATTGACATGCATAAGGGATTGTGTGGTGGACATTATACTGCTCAAACAACAGCTCATAAGACTCTCAGAGCAGGATATTGGTGGCCCACTCTCTTTTCAGATGCACAAAGGTTAGTGAGGAAGTGTGACCCTTGCCAAAGATTCTCAAGAAAATTGAGATATGATGGTGCTTTACCCCTCAGAACTGTAACTGTGGATGCTCCATTTCAGCAATGGGGAATTGACTTCATAGGGGAAATTGCAGACAAGTCAAGTGGAGGACACAGTTGGATTTTAGTGGCAACTGATTACTTTACCAAATGGATTGAGGCCATTCCAACTAAGAGAGCTACAAGTAAGGTGGTGATGGATTTCATACTGGAAAATGTTATAATCAGGTTTGGAGTACCATTCAAGATAGTCACTGATAATGCTATCTGCTTCAGATCAGGTGAATTTGTTGATTTTTGCAACAAATATGGGATCAACCTATCATATGCATCACCATACCACCCACAAGGAAATGGTCAAGCAGAATCAAGCAATAAAAGCATCATGAAAATTATCAAGAGGATACTGGACAAGAACAAGAGAGCTTGGGACTCAAAATTAAAGTTAGCAATATGGGCTGACAGAGTGACAGTAAAAAAGGCTATTGGAATGTCACCCTTTGAGCTTGTATATGGTGCATCAGCCAGGTTGCCCATAAACAATCTCCTACCAGTTTACAGATTCATCTAGGAAAATGATGAGGAGATTGAAGACTCCATGACAGAAAGGGTGAACCAGCTGGTTGCACTAGATGAAAACAGAAGGAAGGCACACCAGATCAACCTCAAGAGACAACAAGATGTGAAATATCAGTTTGACAGGAGAGCTACAAAAAGGAAGTTTCAAGTCAATGATCTGGTGCTCATATGGAATGCAAAAGGTCAAGAAAAGGGTAAACATGGTAAGTTTGAACCCTTATGGATGGGCCCATATCAGATTTGCAGTATTCATGGGGAGGATTCTTATTTCCTCTAGGCCCTAGATGGTGAAGTTCTGGAATTGCCTATGCATGGCCAATTCCTTAAGTTCTATTTTGCATAGATGACTTGTCCCTGTGTACATTTGTAAAAATATGTATATAGTGTAGATGTCTTGTACAGTTCGTGCTTTTTTGGTTTTTTGCTTGGTCTGCCCAGAGATCTAGTTCTCGCTGCAAGTTTTTCACCTGCACGTCCCCATTCGGAGCCAGTGTTGGTACTCATTTTGACCTGGAGGTTGTTTCTGCATGTTGGAGGTTTTCTTCATTTAAACCCTAGGTCTTCTTGTCCATCGGCAAGAGTTTGGCCTATCGGCTGGAGTATTTTCGGTTCCACCGATGTGGTGGTGATGTGCCATCGGGATGACTTCTGTCATCGGCATATCTTCTTTCTGGTTTCCCGATGGGCATGTGTTTAGCCGACACGGGGGCAGAGTGAGGCTTTTTGTTCATCACTATGACTTTGTACTATCGGCGTGGGAGATTGTGGTTCCACCGATGGTAGTGGTCATGCCGATGAGGGTATCTCAGGTGTTCGTCGGTGTGAGTGGTGTTATCGGCCGAAGAGTTTTTGGCTAGCCCGACGGAGTTACTCCTACCAATAGAGGGGGGAGGCCAAGGTCTATCGGCATAATGATTGTCATCGGCGAGGGTTTTTTCTGGTTCCCCGACAGGTTTGTTCTTACCAATGGTGCCATCGGTGTGTTTTATGCTATCGGCGAAGCAGTTTCTTGTTCGGCTGACAGTGGATGTTTGGCCGATGCGATGTCATCAGCGTGGGTCTCGCCGACGAGGATAATTTGTGTGTTCATCGCCAAGACTTGTATTATCAGCTAGTGTATTTTGTGGTTCGCCGATAGAGGGAGGTCACCCTGATGGTCTGGCCGAAGGGAGTGTTTTCAGTGTGACATGGGCTATCGGGCTAGCAGTTGGAGTATCTGCCGATGGAGAGTGTTGGGCCGATGAGGAGTCATCGGTGCGGGTCACACCGACAGGGGAATATGGAGTGGACCGTCATCGAGACTATTGCTATCGACAGAGGGGTTTTGACCTCTGCTGATATCATTTCTCTGGTCGATGAGGATTTGGGCGTTGTGTTCATCGGTGTAACGTGTGCGATCGGTGAAGGAAGTTTTGGTTAGCCTAACGGAGGTATTCTCACCGACGAAGGTTTTGAAGGTGACTATCGGCGTGAGTTGTGTTGTCGGCAAGCGTGATTTTTGTTGTGTCGATGGTCTGTCTCTGGCCGACGAGGGTGTGTTTTGATGGCCATCGGAGAGACTTGGTAGATCGGGTGAGCTGTGGAATGCTTGGCCGATGGTCTATATCTTGGCGACAAGTGTGTTTTGCTTGGTCATCGGGGAGAGTTGGTCTATCGGCCAGGGAAGCTTTTTGCTAGTCCGATGGTAGTAGTCTGGCCGACAGGGAATTGCGATAGGCATCGGAGAGACTATTGATGTCGGCAGGAGGATTTGGGAGTGTGCCGATGGCTCGGGTCTTGGCGATAGGCTTTGGACAAAGGCTTATGCGTCAAGCGCGGCAAAAGCTCTCGACATTTGTTATACTCGCGACCATGTTTTTAAAGTATTGAGGAAGTCTCCACGGCACCAATGTGGGACTATTCTTCCTGCACATTTGAAACCTGTGGTAAAACGCGTTTTGGCGGGAATTTCTTTTTTGAAGTGCTGCGACGGTTTTCAAGCGGCCGCAGGTGGTTGAGCCATCAATGGCGACTGTAGTAGGGGCATGGGCGAGTTGTTGAACAGTCATGTACCCGATTTTTGGCATGAGGACTTCCAGATGGTGGCACAGGGCTCGAGGCCGCCATTGGCTACTTTTTGTCTCTGCAGCAATAAATTTTGAGCGCCATTCCTTTGAAGGATTTGTATCTGGCAAAATTTTTGTCAAAGCCATGTAATTAATGCTAAGTATACTTCTTTGGCTGTTATAAGCAGGAAGTGTTACTCATTTTAGGTTGTTGAAAGTTGAACATTTGGCTCTGTAATACAATACAGCTAATTTGGTTGCTCTGTACAGCAAAACCTGTGAGTTTATGTATCTCTTATTGTACATTTTTGCATGAATCCACTGATTTCATGGTTAATTTTATATGAGAAATGCTATGTTAGCATGTGTTTTGTTAATTCTGTCTCTAGTATTGCATGTATCTTTCTTCTGAGTCTGGATATTTAAGCAATGTTTGAGACTCTAGAACATAGAATTCCTGTGTTGAATGTCTGATCTCTTAACTTCTGCTCAAGGGGTAGATTAAATTGTTCTCAGATTGAACGTTGGGAAGGGTATACTGCAGTAGGGATGCCATAAGTATAGATAGCTTAACACTCTGTATTGAGAGATATCTGTAAGGCAGGTATCATATGTATCCCCCTGAAATCTAGTTTTAGTTGTTCATGCATATCATTCATAGGTGTATGTCTACTGACTCCAGGCCCTGGATAGGCACCAATCTTGCTTTGTGTTTGTGTTACAACCATGTCCAGCTTTGCATCCAAACTTAAAATCAAAATCAAACTCTAAAACAATCTTTAGGACATTAGAATTAGTTTTAGGATCCTCAGTCCTTTGTCTCCAACTGCAAATAGGCCCAAAGCTAGCCCCTTTGCTCTTATCTTTCAATTTTGGTCTACTTATAGGAGGACTTATCTGCTTTCTATTAGCATCCCAGCCTTTGTATGTATATCCTCATGGATGTTGAGTAGGGAATACCCCCCTAGGTTTTGCAGAGCCTAAAGAAGAAGAGGAGATAAAATATAGAGTCTATCTCCTATACTGTTGGCCCCTGGCCCAGAGATCCTGTTGATCATTGATGGCTACCTTGTAGGGAAATCTGGGAATAAGCATCCAGTCTGGGAAAAAACCAACACCCTCCTAGGTTTTGCATAGCCTAAAGTGCAGAGGAAAAGTTCAATCTAGTTTTTCCTATTCGTTGGCCAATCCCTCAAGGCAAATTGATCATTAGAATTGGCTATTTTTTTGTTTGTCTTTGAGATCTGGTTGGGAATTGAAAAATAACCAACAGATTGCCAACTCTACTTTGGAATAACTAGAATTATGTCTTATCCTGAGTCATAGATCAATTAAATTACATTCCTTTATTTACAAATACCAAAACTCTTGTAGCTCATTATCAAGAAGGCTCGCCCAATTGAGCCACCAATAGATTGGTGCCTCTACTAGGGAATTAGTCTATAATTGTTAAGATTAGTCCAGTGGTTTGTCATAGGTGTTTAGAGTTTGCACATGTGTTGTGCAGTATCATTCCCTTTAAAGGGTGGCGACTCTGGTATTCTCCTTATCGGTGGATAAATGAAGAAAGTAATGTGTAAGAAACAATGTTAAGAAGATTTGGTCCTCTTTGAGAGGTGGCGACTCTGCTAATCAAGTTACTAAACAAACATCTCTTATTATGCTAGGTTGGGGCTAGGATCTACATGATGTTCCTTCAGAAGTAGCAGTTATATGAAGTCTGCAATAATCTCTAGGTATTTTCCTACCCTTTTGGTTCCATCTTCTAAGGAAGAGTGCTTCGTATATGAAATTCATTTGTGGAATTATGTGAAAGATATGCATATGTTGGTCTAATTCTGTATGGGAGTACTTAAAGTTGTTAAGATAAAAATCCCTTGGAAGGTGATTTTAGTAGATTAAGATTGGATCATTATTCTTTCTCTCACCATGCACAATTAAATGTCACAATGTAAGGTTTACAACAACACCAGTCATATCCTTAGAAAGGGGCCTTCTCTATTGAAAGATACAGAGCTATATAGATTTTAGTGGTATCTATAATTACCCTAATTCTTGATAAAGTTAGAAAGCTTAAATGCCAACATTCAATTGGGATAATTCTAAATCAACATATAAGAATTTGCAAGGTTTTTGTGACCTAATGGTGGATTATGAGGTGGATGCAGAAGATGTGGTTATGAAATTATTTATTCAAACTCTAAAGAAAGATGCAAGAGATTGGTTTACAGGTTTGCCCACCCATTGCATTTCTTCATGGTAAGATCTTAGAATGTCTTTTATTGACCAATTTGGTGAAAGAGTCAATGTAAGTTAATTAATAAGCTTGTTCACATTGAGAAGGATGAAGAAGAGTTGGTCCCGTCTTTTAATCTAAGATTTGTAAAAATAATAAGAGATATCCCAGAAAATATCAGGCCAAATGATGTAATGTGTCTGGTTATATACCTAGGTACATTCAATGAAGAGATGAGTTATTTGTTAAGAGATGAGAACCCTACAACAATCTGACAAGCATATTCTACAGCTATGGATATCAAAAACAATTTAAAGCATTTGGTGGTAAAGGAACTCAGACTTGTAGGGATTGATGTTGTTAAAACATCTCATAAAAATGAAAGATGTAGATTAGGAAACAACAATGTTTGTCCAGATGGAAGTAGTCTTAATACTACAATGAATTCATCATTTTACCATTTAGGAAATAATGGGTTGACTATTGTGGATGAGCCTAGAAATAACATCTTGTATGTGTGCAATAAGGGTAAAGCAGGATCTAAAAATGTGTATTGCAATAAAGTAAATGATGGTTGTAGTCAGTTCATTGGCTATGTGGGTGAGGATTGTAGCTATAATATTCTAGACACTAAGCATAATGGAAAAAGGGATATATATGAGATCACTCCTTGTTGTAGTCCTACTAATCAAGAAATAGAGAAGTGTTTAAGTGTTCAACATGATGAAACAGTTCAGAAGGTATGTGATATTGAAAAGGGGTGTACAAACATGCCATTTAGAGAGTTGAAGTATGACTATGTAGCAGTCGAACCTTCTTATTATGTTAGTCATGACAACAATGAGTATGATCAGTCATGTGATGACTATGATTGCACTTATAAAGATGAATCAAAATGTGTTTCTTCAAGTAAAGAATGTGCCGATATGAGTGATTATGAAGGGGTATATCTATCTATGGGTGAACAAGTTGACTACCTTATTGGACTCTCAGAATGTAAGTTTGAGAGGCTAATTGTTGATGGTATTAGTGATATTGAGAGTTTATCTATATGTTCCTTCAAGGATTATGATGACTTGCAATATGTTGATGTTGAAGGAGACTTAAATCCTTAGGTCAAAGAGGTAGATACATTTATGACAAGGATGAACATAAGGCATAATCCCCTTTATGATGAACCTCTGGCTCCACTTGGTGTGAGAAATGATAATCCTTATTGGTGCAGAGATAATCCTATCTTTGTAGAGGACCATGAGTATGAGGAAGGTGTAGGACTTGAGGAGGATTAGTCCAAGGCATAGATAAACCACTTAGATCATTATGGTTTAAATTTGGGTAGGAGTTTAGTTATGTTTGGAGCTAAATCTCCTCTGCAAGACATCAGAATACATGATAGAATGGGTGAGCTACCAAATTTGAAGGAACACAAATTTGTGTCAACTCAAATTGGAAGGATGCTTGTATATGAGCATTTTTGTTAATCAGATTAAAGACAGAATTCAGAGGATCACTCAGTTGGTATATTTCAGCCCTTTACCTTTGATCAGTCTGATTTATCAGACTTGAAGTTGAACTACGACATTAATAAGTCTAGACAAATGCATGTTGAGGTACTTCAGGGAGATATTACTTATGAATGCTTCAAGTTCTATCCAATAAATTATGAATAGTTTGAATTCCCAGTTCAGTTTGGTA
This sequence comes from Cunninghamia lanceolata, assembly GCA_027924645.1. Classification (NCBI taxonomy): domain Eukaryota; kingdom Viridiplantae; phylum Streptophyta; class Pinopsida; order Cupressales; family Cupressaceae; genus Cunninghamia; species Cunninghamia lanceolata. The sequence continues at coordinate 5,975,132 of BSBN01000671.1, read as the reverse complement.
AACATCTGATGATGCATGGTGATGATATTACTAATATAAGGTGTTACAGTGACTATGAGTTCAACATTTCTGCAAAATGTGACATGTAATGATGGTGTGCTTGAATCAAAACATGAATGTAAGGATCAAAAGAATACAGGACAATTTGACAATGACATATTCAAGAATTTCATGAGAAATATGCACACCCATATCAGTAACCAAGTGGATTGTAATAGTCCTTCCAATTTTGGCTTGGAAAAGTCATGGGAGAACAAAATTTTGGATAGGGGTAGGTTTTCCCTCTTCTTTTGTGGTGGCTTGGGGCCACCATGTGAGATTTAAAATCTATAAAAATAAGTCATTTGTTGTTGGGTGGTTTCAAGGTAAAATTGAGCACACAGGCTACCGCCCTAGAGAATCTGGACCCTCATGCTAACCTTGCGGTCAGCTGCCCCCAACTAGAGCCACTGTTAGGGCCTGTATTTTCATGCCTTCTATGCCTAGGGTTTAGTTTTCCTAGTCTTGTAAAACCCTAGAGAAACCCTTAAAATCCTTAAAACTTGCACTATGATCCCTTTACTTCGTTCAACGTTTCTAATTTCTTGTTGACCACTTACTGCCCATTGTCGGCCTTTTAAGTTACAATGTTATGTCTAGGGCGTCGTGTGTTTACCGGCCCCTTAGTTCTCGTGTTACCACCTAGAACCACGCAATAAATTTATTCATCATATGCTAAGGTATTTTTCCTGCCCCCTTTATTCATTTGGTCCCATGAGGATTAAAATATTTGAGTCTAAGCTCACAGAAGAAGTCAGAAATTGACTTGTGGTTGTGTCCTGATTGGTTTCTGCCATCCCGCGAAGCATTTTCTACTAAGGCAAAGGTTACCCATGGAACTACAGAAAAGGTGACATGTGGTAGGTTTTTGGCTGAGAAATATAGTAGGGCCCGTTGGTAGGTCCCACTAAATCCACATGGTGAATTTCAAAGCATTTCACCATTCCACCAAGGCTTTCAGGGTGGACCCATAGGTGGATTACGGAAGCGCATGAAGAAGGCAGTTGGTAAAATTGAAGACGAGGATCATCACAGTGGTCTATTGGGTGCCACACAGTGTCATCCTATATCTTTTTTATGATTCCATGGATCTTCATCTGTGGATCTTCATCTACAACTAAATCTTATGACCGTGGAAGCGTGGGAGACCGCCACGTGGATTAAGTTGACTATTTCTTTCAATGGTGAGCCTTTTGCTGAGTTGTAAAAATAGTCCAGGTGGACGTATTTCATTGGTCCAAGATCTTCTCTGTGCGTCTCAAAATATACTTTCAAACAAAGTGGACCAATCTAAGCCATTGGATCGGGTTTTTTTCTAAAAGATCAACAGACCACATTCAAACTGAGGAAACTAGTAGTTGCAGTGCTTCGGCTTGCACAAGCTAGCAATAATGGCAGAAATGATGGTTTTTAGAGAAGTCGTAAATGCAAAATCCTCCATAAATGCAACAATCTCGGCATTGTAATAGTTCACCTAGGTATTTTGAGCATTTGGAGCAAAGAATTCCTGACATTCAAAGCTTCTCTACATTGAGTAGGGTTTTCAGAATACAAAACTAGTGAGTTCTACTATGACTTTCAAATTGTCTCAATTATCTATCGATTAGCTTGTTGTTCTCTTGACTATTGTTCTCTAGAGTTTTATTTTAAGTTAGGGCATCCCTGTATGACTTTAATTATCTTGGATTTTCCCTAGTTGTCGTCTAAACTTTTAAAGAACCCTAGAACCCTAGAACCCTAGAAAGAAGCCCTCGTCTCTTCAAAGTACACTTCAAAATGAGTCCTCCTAAAGCCCAAGCTTCTTCCTCTTCCCAAAGCTGAGCTCTACATGATGACCTTGCTGCACAGCTCCCTAGTTCATCTACCCAAAGAATTAAGGCTCAAGGCCCTGGTGCTGTTGAGGGTTTAGTGGATTTTTTCCATGAATGCAAGGACGTAGAAATTCCCATGGCAGGGTGGCAATTATTTTACAATTGGTATGGCAAGAGGAATACAACTGCCCCACTTTCAAATGTATGGAGGTCTGAGTTAGGAAAGCTGATAGTCCCTAATGTCTTCATGGATATTGACCTATTAAATCCCATAGCTGCCAATTATGATGAGTTTGTCTAGGTAGTAAGACGGCAGGTGGTACTATTATGGTGCAAATTGATAAGGTATCAATTTCTAAGATCTTCAGGATCAACCTAGCTGCTACTAAGCCCATCAACTTTGAACACTTCAAACAAAAGTATCAACAAGACAAAAGTAGCTACAGGATAGTATGGTTACCCTAGCATAGCATGAAGAATCTCAAGGGCAAAAGTATCAAAATTCCATCCAATGAAATGGAGCCTTTTAAGCTTGGCAATTTTGAAGTCTATTTTGCCAAGACCTATTATGCGCTATGCCAAGTCATAGGGGCTAATAAAATGGAAAGAATGCATATCCCTCTTATGTATATGGCTGCAAATATTCAGCATGTATGGATAAATGATGAATTTGATTATACCACTTACCTTGCAAATGTCATACACAAGGGACTGGTTGATATAAAAGAAAGGAAACCTATGGTAAGATTTTGGTGGTATTCCTTTGTAACATGCCACTTGTTCTACCAAATAAATTTTACTACATTTAATCCAAAAGTAAATATTTCTTCACACCAACAATATGAACAATATAAATTTTCCTTTCTTTATAAATGACATATGCACATTTGAAACATATTTCAAACTTTACCATTGCATAATCAAATTACATTCAACATCACAAGTATTGAATATTTCTCATTTACAAAATTCTATAAAATGGATACAAAGTTACATACAAGCTTCAAAGAGAACTAAAAATAGAGATACAAATGGTGTCGATGTCCTTCATCAAATCTTGGCCCCCAACTGCATGAGGAGAAGCATCACTCAAGCACTTTTCCGCCAACCATGGACTAACTGCGGTCCCCTACACATTTACCAAACTAGTAAACGATCCTACCCTTCGATGAAGGGATTGGTATGGTAACCTCAAAGAATAGCCTATTCTGAGCAAGACGTTGTGTCCTACATAACTAGCACTATCATACTATGGCTCCAACATACAAATATGATTATCCCTTCCTAGTATGTAAAACTAGATCACAGTGAACTGACAGTGTAAATAATGGCTACTTACACTACTTTGGCCAAAGTATTCATCACCCCTAACTCGGAATGGATGTCACACGTTCACCCATCATTCTAGCTTGATTTGGTATGACATCAATCTCTATACAAAAGGCTATTCCCTTACCCATGTATCAAGTAATCCCATGATTAACCACACTCAACTATTCTAAGTATACTATGACACTTTTATCAAAATGATACAAGTTGTATGATATGGTTTACATTACTTAATCATTTCACGAAGTAGCAAAAACTATTCATACTTAATATAGTGCAAAATTCCTATATAGATGCTATTCTCTAACATAGAGATTATGCAACATTCAATACATAATGATAATTTCCATACTAGTCATATTGTCCTCATTGGATATATAAGTAAATATCCTATTCGACAAAGAATAACAAACCAACTTATTCCCAAACAACAATCAAAGGCATACAATCTTTCAAACAGAAAAGACATAATGAAGAAGAGATTTAGCATGCCTGATAATGCTATGCTCCAAATAATCAACCAGCTCCTTGCTCTTGATTCCTCAAGCTAGTTGAGTATCTCTTCCTTGATTCAACTTGATTTCTCCCTCTTTTCCTCTCACTAATCTCCCTCACAAATCAAGACCTGAAAATTCAAAGCACAAAAAAATAGAAGACTCAGAAAAATAATAGCAAAACGACATAAGCCACTTGATGGTAATTGTGTGTGTAGAAAGAATGAGGAAGCTCCTCTATATATACAAAAAATTGAGCAAGCTAAGGCTGTAAACTAGCTGCCAGATTCGCCACTACTCACCCTCATAATTTGACTCAGCAAATAGAAATGCAAAGTGGCAGGCAGAAATTGATGCATGGTGAACACATATGAGAACAACAAGAAGTAAGCTCATAACTGCAAGGTAACTAATCAGTTCCCAAACTCCTATTCAGTTTGTACTGCTCAATCAAGGCACCACACAAGACACCACGTCCCCTATATTTTCTATTGGCAATTTACAAAGAACGGGTCAATGAATATGCACGTTGGAAATCAGTTTTCATGCGCTATATACCAGCGCTGCCTTTATTTTCATTGAAAATCACTTTATATGTTTTAAACCTCATACCACATAAATGTATATACTTTATTCCAGTGCTATAGTCTTAGTCTATTTGTTGCGCCCAAATCATAGTTATATATGCTATGCATTAATATTTACACTGGTCTCATGGCAACACTATAGTCATGCGTTTATGCTATATATAATCATTAACATTGTTTCAAACAGTTTCAAAGATCATTATAATATGATTACAAGGTTGCGCGCCTATACCAACGCTTAAAACATTCTCTTAAATACAATATATATATATATATTTCCGAATAAACTATTATTTATAATATCATTGATATTAGAATTCACATAATCATTATTGTGTGTTCCATCAATTATATATGTATACCACATATCGTAATGATCATATATATATATATATATATATATATATATATATATATATATATACATATATATTATCATTACTTGAAAACAATTATAAGACTCATTAACCCACCTATTCACTAATGACATAAAAGAACGAAATCCATATATAGATGTCCCTCGTCCAATCGATATGCTTATGCTTATGAGCGATACATTATGAGCATGCGTAGATACATCTACCTACGTATTGTCTCATACGTATAAGTTTATCATGGACATACATTTACATATGTATATATATTCATTCTTTTATGTCGTCAGTGAATAGGTGGGTTAATGAGTCTTATAATTGTTTTCAAGTAATGATTATATATATATATATATATATATATATATATATATATATATATATATATATATATATATATATTGTATTTATATTTATATTGTATTTAAGAGAATGTTTTAAGTGTTGGTATAGGCGCGCAACCTTGTAATCATATTATAATGATCTTTGAAACCATTTGAAACAATGTTAATGATTATATATAGCATAAACACATGACTATAGCGCTGCCATGAGACCAATGTAAATATTAATGCAGAGCATACATTACTATGATTTGGGCGCAACAAATAGACTAAGACGATAGTACTGGAATAAAGTATATACATTTATTTGGTATGAGGTTTAAAACGTATAAAGTGCTTGTCAATGAAAATAAAGGCAGCGCTAGCATATAGTGCATGAAAATTGATTTCCAATGTGCATATTCATTGACCTGTTCTTTGTAAACTGCCAACAGAAAATATAGGGGGAGTGGTGTCTTGTGTAGCGCCTTGAATGAGCAATACAAACCCAATAGGAGTCTGGAAACTAATCAATTACCTTGCATTTCTGATTTTACTTCTTGATGTTCTCGTATGTGTTCACTGTGCATCGATTTCTGCCTGTCACTTTGCATTTCTATTTGCTGAGTCAAATTCTGAGGGTGAGTAGTGGCAAATCTAGTCACTAGTTTACAGCCTTAGCTTGCTCAGATTTTTGTATATATAGAGGAGCTTCCTCATTCTTTCTACACACAATTACCATCAAGTGGCTTATGTCATTCTGCTATTATTTTTTTGAGTCTTCTATTTGTTTGTACTTTGCATTTTCGAGTCTTGATTTGTGAGGGAGATTAGTGAGAGGAAAAGAGGGAGAAATCGAGTTGAATCAAAGAAGAGATACTTAGCTAGTTCGAGGAATCAAGAGCAAGGAGCCGGTTGATTATTTGGAGCATAGCATTATCAGGCATGCTAAATCTCTTCTTCATTATGTCTTTTCTATTTGAAAGATTGTATGCCTTTGATTTTTGTTTGGGAATAATTTGGTTTGTTATTCTTTGTCGAATAGGATATTTATTTATATATCCAATGAGGACAATATGACTAGTATGGAAATTATCATTATGTATTGAATGTTGAATAATCTCTATGTTAGAGAATAGCATCTATATAGGAATTTCACACTATATTAAGTATGAATAGTTTTTGCTACTTTGTGAAATGATTAAGTAATGTAAACCATATCATACAACTTGTATCATTTTGATAAAAGTGTCATAGTAAACATAGAATAGTTGAGTGGGGTTAATCCTGGGATTAGTTGATCCATCGGTAAGGGAATAATCTTTTGTATAGAGATTGATGTCATACCAAATCGAGCTAGAATGATGGGTGAACGTGTGACGTCCATTCCGAGTTAGGGGTGATGAATACTTTGGCCAAAGTAGTGTAAGTAGCCACTATTTACACTGGCAGTTCACTGTGATCCAGGTTTACATACTCGGAAGGGATAATCATATTTGTAGGTTGGAGCCACAATATGACAGTACTAGTTATTTAGGACACAACATCTTGCTTGGAATAGGCTATTCTTTGAGGTTACCATACCAATCCCTTTGTCAAAGGGTAGGGTCATTTACCAATTTGGTAAATGTGTGGGGGAACGCAGTTAGTCCGTGGTTGGCAGAAAAATGCTTGAGTGATGCTTCTCCTCATGCAGTTGGCGGCCAAGATTTGATGAAGGACATCGGAACCATTTGTATCTCTATTTTCAGCTAACTCTTTGAAGCTTGTATGTAACTTTGTATCCATTTTATGGAATTTTGTAAATGAGAAATATTCAATACTTGTGATGTTGAAATGTAATTTGATTATGCAATGGTAAAGTTTGAAATATGTTTCAAATGTGCATATGTCATTTATAAAGAAAGGAAAATTTTTATTGTTCATATTGTTGGTATGAAGAAATATTTACTTTTCGGTTAAATGTAGTAAAATTTATTTTGTAGAACAAGTGGCATGTTACATCCTTGTTGTGCCATATGCTCCTATACAAAGGCAAAAAGGAGTGGGGTCCTGCTTTGCAAATTTGTGATAATGATGGAAAAGGGCATCAACTTCTAGTCCAATATTGGACTCATGTCTGGGATAGGCACTGTAAGAAGGCCAGTTATGTCACATTCAAAAATCATTTTGTTGGCAAGATATTGTCATTCTTTAGGGGCCAGTGGCTAGGATACCCAAGGAAATATTGGATTTCTTGAGACCTGTGGAGAGAAGGTCAGAGCTAGGAATCCAACACAATTGGGGAGACTTCATTCTCCACTCTAACTATACACTTATAAGAATATATGCCCATTAGGACCACATTTCCTACCTAGATTTGTGCCCAGGAGGATTAGTTTCTTGGAGGTTATTTGGCAACTTGCTGAGTCAGATAAAGCACATCTAGCAAATTAGAGGAAAGGCTCTTTCTTTCCTTATCTAATAGTTTTTTCTAATTTCATGATGAATAGAGAAGGTCTTGATAAGTTATATGAGAAATTTAAAACATTTAGGATGGCTCAAATACTAGCAAGAAATACAGACCTTGAGGGTTTCATCAATAACCTCAGAAGAAACATCAAAAGATCTCAGTATAACCATCAATCTTATTACTCTAAGGATGTGATAAGAAATTGCTTTAATGAGGGGGAAATAAATGAAAGAAGGTTGAAGTGGACAACCTATCAAAACATTGAAGATGCTAAGAAGAAGAAGGATGCCTTCTATAAAGGAGCATGTGCAGAGGTTGCAGACCCAATTCTAAGGATTCAAACAATTTTGGTAAACATTGATAAAATAATTAGGGAAGCCCCTTAAATTAAGGAGACGGCAAGAGGTAAGGCTCCAATCATAGAAGAAAGACATTCCTACTTGCCTCCAAATGTTAGTCCATACAAGTATTGTTTTAAAATAAAACCCAAGGGTGTGGCAATAAGAGAACAAGCTCAACAATCTTCCTCACACACACAACTGCCCCCATCTCCTCCATCAGTATAACAAACACCCTCTTCTCTAGCAAAATTTGTAGATCTTGATTCTCCTCCTAGGGAGCCATCACAAAAAACAAGAAGGGTGGATAAGTCTCCTCTTGTTGATTATCCAATTTCCCCTGAAGAGGATGAGGATTACGAAATAACAAGGGATGATGTGATTAGAACAATGCCTTCCCCACAGAGGGATGAGAATGTGCAACCACCCCTGAACAGAATGAGAAAAAGCATTATGGATGGAAGGGATAACAAAGATGATGTAACGGAATTGACATGCATAAATTTTATGAATGATGAACAGTTTGTGAAAACCCAGGAGTTTGCTAATTTCATTTGGAGAAGAAAAAGGGATGAGTTTGCAAGGAGACTTGAGGAAGAAATGTCCAAGTATCCACAAGAGACACAAGAACAAGTCTCACAAAGGATATTATTAGAGGTGAAAGTTGAGGCCAAAGATATCACTCCTGAGGAAGGTAGGCGCATGGTTAGAGAGAGTGGAATTCTATTGCTCCCTGAGTGGGATATTTCCTCTTCCATTGTCTTGGATACTATTAGAAGACAAGACCAAGATGTCTTCTCCTCAGAAGATGAAGCTGTCATTGCATTGTCTGGTGTAGGTTTTAATCCTAAGTGGGAAACACTAGCAATTTGGGCTTTGGCCCCTATTACCAATAAACTAGTAGTTTCTAAGCCCAATCAAGATTTGAGGGGAAGTCTGATTGTCAAAAGGGTATCTGACACCCCTACAGTTGAGGCAGCAATAATGGTAGTCGATGTTGCTAGGTTTAGTAAGGAAACAACAGAGGCACTACAGAGTAAGTATGATAAACTGTTGTAGAAGCAATTGGAAGTGTTGATGAATATAAGAAGTTGAAGGTATTGGAAGCTCAATGGCATTAACAACAACAACAAGCAACAACTTCTCCTCCTCCTTCAATAGCATTAGTAATAAGAGATGCAGGAACCATGGTTGCTAGTTCATCATCAGCTCCACCACCAAAGTCTAGACTCGAGCAGGAGAATGAAGAATTAAAAGAACAGATAAATGCCTTTGAAGAAATTGTTATGATTTTTAAAGAAGATCGGTAGGAAAGCAATCAGCGTATTGTTTCACATGTGTTGGGACATTGGATGAACAAGAGTTTGAAAAGGTTAGAGCAGGTCCATAATGAATACTACAAGTTGGTGATGATAGTTTTGAAGATTGTAGAGGATAGGGAAAAGACTACACCCTTACTAAATAAGTGGATCCTAAGAACAAGTTCACTACTAGGGCTGTGCTAGGGATCAGCTCATGAACCAGATGCACCAAAATAAATTAATCCCACCTATAAGATAGTCAAAGCAGTAGGGGAACTACAAAGGTTTGTGGATGCGGTTGAGGAGAAAACCAATGAGAGAATTGAGGAATTTGATAACAATGATATAGGAATGATGCTTGAGATTAAGAAGGAAAATGGAGGTTAAACCTTACAAGGTATGGTTGACTCAATTTGAAGCTATCATTCCAACTATTGCCTTCCTCATATGTAAAGGAGATGGGATTGATTTAGATCTCCTCAAGAGTAGTATAGACAAGATATGGAGTACAAATCAGCTCATAGAGGATTTTCTGAAAGGAGCTGAGTCTATTTTGACAAAGTACAATAATAAATATACACCAAATGTGGGCAAGCTCCTTGCATTCCAGTGGCCTTTACAAAAACAATATAATGCTTGCGATGACAAATATAATGATTTGTGAAAATAGTATTCATTCTATTGACTTGGTAATCTATATTCTTTCATTCTTTATTCAAAGTGGGTATTCTTTTGGCTCCTCTGCCTATTCACCATCAATGTGGATCTTCTACTACTCCAATAGGTATTTTGTCTTCTAGTGGACTTGCCCTTTTGTCCTTATCTACATACGTGGCATTTCCCAGGCTTTTGGAACTTAAGGAAGGTGGGTAAAGAAGCGGCAAAGTGTGTTGCAACAGCTTTCCATGAGCACATTTTGGAGACAACAAAGATTTACAACTACACATGCAACAACTTTGTCCCTTGTGGAATATTCTATCCACGAGCAGTTGTACTTGTAACTTATTAATGTAAAGGTTGTCAAATGAAAATATGACACTTGTCACAAGGCCTGTAGGTTTTTTTCTCCCTTGTTTCTATAAAAGGGAATTCAAGGCCTTTGGCAAAGGATCTTGGAGAATTGTTGTCCTGCAGAGAATAGTAATAGAGTCGGTATTTCTAATTTAGGTTGTGTGAAAATAGAATTTGATGAATGTAGGAACTTTTGTATGACAACACCAATTTAAGTCTGAATATACTATCATGTTCAAATCTATATTGTCTCCTACAATATAATCTTCATCTCATTTATGAATAGAGTCTGATCAAGGATCATTTTATTCATCTACATAGTCTTTCCTATATATGAATATTCTTCTTATGGCTTTTGATAAAGGAGTGAGTTTAATTCTTAAAAAGAATATTGAATGTTACTAATGTTTGCAGAGATTTGTAAGTAGAATTGGTTTTGAGTTTGTTGAAGTGTGACAGTGTAATGCATTGTTGAAGTGCTTCATCAATTGGGAAAATATTGTTAAATTGGGGTTTTATTTACATCTATCTTGACTTTGTAGCCTAGGTTAAGGCACCAATCTCTCTGAATTTGTATTTGGTACAACTCCTAGGTCATTCAAATTGAAAATCATAATGAGTTTACCATTTCCTGCAATAAGTTATTTGTTTAATGTTATTCTCATGTTCTCCTACGTATGAATGTATAGAAGCCTAAGGATCTAGCCAGTTGCTTTAGCATATTCTATAATTATTAGGCATATTAGAGAGAACATATATGCTTGCAACAGTATTTTGAGATAAATGGTAAGGAGATCGTAAGAAAATACTGTAAAGGATTACCCTCCTAGGTTTTGCAGAGCCTAAAGTGTAGAGGAAAATCTCAATCCATCTTTTCCTATTTGTTAGCCAATCCCTCAAGGCAAATTGATCATTAGAATTAGCTATTCTTTTGTTTGTCTTTGAGATCTGGTTGGGAATTAAAAACAACCAACACACACCAAGAAAGAGTTTTGACAAAGAGGATATAGACATGGAGTTTGGATTAGGTAGGGCTTCGGTTATAACTCCCTCTCCATTGGATGACAAGGTGAGCCAGTTGGAAGTAGGCATGCGCAATATGCAAGGAGAATTGGAAGAAGGTATTTCTAGTGTCAAGTCTATAATGAATGAACAATTGAAAAGGGAGATGGATGTATCCAAGAATTAATCCAATAGATATCATCAATATCATTCTCACAACCAAAGGAACAACTCTAAAACCCACTCAATCAAGGTGGATCATCAAGACAAGTCAATTGGAATCCAAATGCTAGTATTGATATAGGATCTCAAAGCATGCTACCAAAGGTGGATATGTGCAAGTTTGATGGAAAGGATCCATTGATTTGGATAAATAAAATGGATATTTTTTAATGTGCATAAAATTCTAAGTGTGCAAAAAAGTGATAATGGCTTCCTTATATTTAAAACTAGAGCAGTTCATTTTGTATAAATGGCTATATGCACAAAGGAAGAAAAAGGCTCTCACTATCACATGGTTAGTTTTTAAAGAGGAGCTACAGTCACACTATAGCAATAGTGTATCAGACAACTACTTCAGCTAGTTAGTTAAACTACAACAAACATGATCAATTAAGAATTATATTTAGCAATTCCAAAACTTATCTTTGAGAGTAGATACAAACCAACAAAATCAGAAAACCTCCATGTGGTTGAATCTTACCTACAACTACAACACAAAGGAAAAATGGTTAGGGTTGTTTGGGATCTTGCCTTCAAGTCAAGCCCCTATGTTTGTCTTTCGACCTCCATGAACAACTAATATTGAGAAATAATGAATAACAAGTGTGTGCTCTTGCTTCCTAAGTGCATCTAGGAAAATAGCAATAGTGAAGATAACAAAAATCTATGAGTATCAACCTTAGTCTATGGGGAAGAATACCCTAGTGTGTAAAAAGGATACAAAGGTAGTGGTCTACACCGAAGATTTTCCAAAAAATAGATAATGGAAGATGCAATAAAGATTGCAACAATGTTATTCAAACAATGATAACAAAGTTACCAAATTTGCAATGTAGAAGAGAGGTTGCAAGATTTTAGAAGATTTGTGAGAGCCTAAAAATAGCCAAATCACAATGGTGAGTTTGATAGAAGCTGAGAAAGAGAGATGCTTCAGCTAATAGAGAGCATCCAAAACCAACAATGGAGAACCAAGAGGTGTGTGAGAACCAAAAGCAAGAAGAAGAAGCCCATAGGGTTTCAAAATTAAATTTTAGATTGAACAAAGAGAAGTTTAAAGGTTGGATACACTTGCAGGAGTTGTTTATCTTGTGGACTAGTGTTACCATTGATGAAATCAAGAAGCTCAATGGGAAAGCAATGGTTCAAATTTTGAAAACTTATGGGATGCTAGCTGTAGCACAGACATCTATGTGTCATGCTTGCATCTTAGGGAAATTCTCCAGAATTTTAACACATGTTTCTAGAGCAAAAAGAGAAATAAGAATGCAATATGAAATTTGGAAAACCTTGGTGAGTGGAAAAATAGGCCAAGGTTAGGCTCAAGTGGCCCTAGAAACATGATATAGGAGAGAACAACAAAGTAGGTCAAAACACAACATGAAATTGCAAGGGTACATAATTTTTAATGTTACAGGAACTAGACATGAACATATCTAGTCCAGAAGGGAAATTCCATCAAAAAAGGAAGTGGGGAGAAGAAAAGGGAACAAGAGAACAAAGGACTTGTGGGAAAGAAGAAGGGGAATCAAATATGGAGATGTATCTAGTAGGCAAAGGAACTTCTGCATGATGGAAAAGAAGAAATTGCTAAATAATATGAGGAATGGGAGACTTGGCAATGGAAGGAAAACTGAAGGAGTCTGGCAAAATTTCACAAAATGCAAAGTGGAGGAAAAAGAAGAAGAAGGTTGGAACACAAGTTAGCAAAAAGGGAAGGGAAAACTAGATGTGGGAACTAGAAATATGAAGTTTGATGCTCAAGAGGGATTCTACAAACTGAAGGAAAGAGGTGAAATAAAAGAGACTAAGGAGATGATGGAATTCCATGAAATAGGAGGTGGATACAAGATGAGATGAAGAAGGAAACACATCCGGTAACCAATTGAAAACCCACAAAATGGAAGAAACAAGGAAACATGAGAAGTGAAGGACTCAATAAAATATATGGGGATTTCATGCGAGTTAGGAGGAAGGAACTATATGGGAAGTGAAGAGATCATTTCCAGTGGGTGACCAAAAGTCTGCAAAACACATAAACACTAGAAAATGACTTAGAACACTCCAAACTTATAATTTTCTTAGATTTTACAACTTCAACACATGATAAGCACATTGGGGATGACATTGAATAATACTAAGGCACGATTTGACCAAGAGGAAACCCACTTGAACTTTCTCAAATCCATTAGAAATGGTGGGTTAAAATAGGGAGAGTGCATAAAGAGGAGCCAAACTAAAGATTTTTACATTTTCTAAGGCCTGTGAAACTGGGCTCCAACATATAGTATTGTCAAACACTTGTCCTTATATCTCAAAAAAGTTCTCTACTCATATTTTCTTGTTTTCATTTGTTTTTTGAATCCTTTTGGATCTTACGTCTCTTGTTAGGAAGGCTTTTGGTCCCATAAAAGCTTAATGAGACATCAAATATGTAAGGAGTTCTCCTACTCTCTCTTTAGAGTACCACTTGGCTTGGCTTACCTTATAATCCTTGAGTCCAATCTTCCAAGTTTCCTAAACTCTATTCCTTGTTTCCTTTCTTTTATTTTCTAGTATCACATCCTCATGAAGTATGGTCCTTCCTTCTACACCCAAATCTTCCAAAGAGGGTAGTACTTGTTCTTCATTTTCATCTAGCATAGAGGGCTTGTAAAGCTTCAAATACTCACAATTTACAAGTAAATATATCTTCATGAAAGGAGGAAGATCAAGTTTGAATGTATTCTCACCTATGGATTCCAAATTGTGAAGGGTCCATACCTTAGTGGCTTAATTTTCTTCACTTTTCCTTGAAGTCTTTCCTTACCCAAAGAAAGCCAAACTTTGTCTCCCACTTTGATTTTGTGCTCCTTTCTATGTTGATCATGTCTTTCTTTATACAATTTTTGTGTTCTTTCCAAATGTTCTTTTACTTTGATTTTGATTTGTCTAATCCTCTCAAAAAATCTGGATGTTTTAGTCACCTCATCATCTTGCCCTACTTATTCATCTTTCTTATCAAAAGTTACATCAAGTGGACTAGAAGGAAATATCCCAAAAAAGCTTCAAATGGTGACTTATTAGTAGAAGAATGCAATACTTTATTAGATAAATGCTAAATGTATGGAAGAGATTTATCCCATGTCTTGGAACACTTATTATTATACCCCCTAATGAGTTGTACCAAAGTCCTATTGACCACCTCTATTTGGCCATCTATTTGTGGGTGAAATATTGTGCTTTTCTTTAGGTTGGTTTCCATCATACTCCATAATGTAGACCAAAAATTACTAAAAATTGGGTATCCATGTCAAAAATAATGGATTTAGGTATCCCAAAATGTAGCGACACATTGTTAAAGAATAATTCAACTACTTCTTTTCCCACAACAATATGTTTATAAGCCATTAGAATACACATTTTTCTAAACCTATCTACTACCAAAAATAAGTAATCATGTCCATTTCTACTCACAAGAAATCCCCTACAAAATTCATAGAAACACTTTCCCATTGTCTTGTGGAAATAGTTAAAGGAATATACATTCCTTCTTTTCTTGTTTTAGGTTTGCTAGTGCAACATAATTTACAACTTCTAACAAACCTTGCTACTTCCTACTAAATTTTGGGGAAAAATGCATACCTTTTCAAATGAGCCATTTTTTCCTACATTGAAGTGACCTACAACTTTGGAGGCATGTTCCTTCCTCATCTATAGAATGCTCCATGCTTTTGGCATACATAATTTTCCTTACCTTATATAGCGACCCAACTTGAGGATAGAAGTCTTCTTCACCTTTTACAATATCTTGTGATAGAAGTTATTTATATTTTTCACCAAAATGTTTATCATGTTCATATTCTTCAATATGATCCTCCTTTTTGAAGGTCTCCAAGAAAGTTACCATAGCCATTGCTAAAATAGGTGGTCTAGATAGCATATCTACCACAACATTATTAGTCCTTTTATTATATTTAATTACAAAATGAAATAGTTGAATAAATACAATCCCTTTGTACTATCTTGCTTCTTGTAATTTAATTTGTGCTTGTAAATATTATAGAGGTTAATGATTAGTACGCATAATAGTTTCTTTACCAAATAAATAATGTCTTTATTTTTAATAGCCTAAACTAGTGTACATAATTCTTTATTATAAGTTGAACAACCCCCAACTAATGAAGTAATAACCTTGGAATGATAGCATATAGTTTTACCACCTTGAAGAAAGATGACACCCATTGTGTATTCACTTGCATCTATTTCTACCTCAAATTGCTTTTGTATGTCAAGAAGAGCTAAAATAGGAGCATGACTTATTTTATACTTCAATTTTTAAAATGATTCATTTTGTTCATTACCCCAATTAAAATTCCTCCTTTGTGATGCAATTTAATGTAAAGGTGTAGGTAGGTAGCAAAAAGAAGGTAAAAAATTCTCCTAAATTGTGCAACCCCTACAAAACTCCTAGTTTTTGTAGTACTCTCTGGTGTACGCCAATTTATAATTGCTTCAACTTTAGATGGCCGGCTATTCTTACCTCTCCTCCTCCTACAACATTCCATAAATATACTAATGATTCTTTTTCAAATTCACATTTTATTAGATTTCATAGTAATTATTGTCTTTTTAACCTTTGAAAGACTTGCTTAATGTGGATTAAGTGTTCTTCCCATGTAGGACTAAGTATGAGATTATCATCTATCTGTGAATTCACTTAAAACATAATTCATCAATCTCATAAAACTAACAAATGCATTACTCAAGACATATGGAAGTACTAACCATTCATAAAGTCCTTGCTTAATTTTGAAACTAGTCATCCAAGTATCCTCTTCTTTCATTCACACTTGATGGTAACCATACTTAAGATCCAAATTAGTAAAATTATTAGCATGTCTAATTTGATCTAATAAATTATCTATCCTCAAGAGAGGATATCTATTTTTAATAGTGGTTTTATTAAGAGCCTCATAATCTATGCACATTCTCCAAGAACCTTCTTTCTTTTACACCATCACTATGGGTGACCCAGAAGGTGAAGTGCTAGGATGAATAACCCCTTGCTTCAATATCTCCTATAGTTGACTCTTGAACTCATCGCTCTCAAGTAGGGACTACCAATAAAATTTGATGCTTGGTCGAGGAGATTATGGTAGGAGTTGAATCTCATGCTCTACACCCTTGTTGGAGACAACCCTTTCAGTCTATGAACACTTCCTAAAAATATGACAAGACTTCATCCAAGCATTTCAATTTTAATTAGTCATTGTAGAAATGCCAATCCCATCTTCATTCTTATCTTTGAGCAATAGTAAACATAATTGTTTAGTTTCTTGAATTAATTTATTTATTGATTAGCACTCACAATGCTTAATTTGGCACTACTATGGTGTCATTTTATTATGTACTTGACTCCATCCTTGACCCATCTATAATTATTATTCCTTCTCATAAAATAGCATCTTTGAATTAAAGATATGGACTACCAAGAACAATATCAAAATCATCAAGGGGAATAATATCAACATCAACTTGTAACTTCAAAACAAAAAGTTTTTTCATATCTTCAAGTTCATTTTCCTTAGTGGCCATGCATCTAAGTTTGTCATCTACATCTAAGCTATCCTCTATTTCCATTTCATCTTCATGAATATTTAGCATAGATTTCTCTATATCATTTTCTTTACCCTTAGTCTTATTTTTATTATGTAGTTTAGGATGAAGCTTCCAATATTTTGAATTTACATCCCCATCTAGATTGTAATGGCATTAATGATTCTTTGTGTCCTTTTTATTATCCTTTTTTATATTATCTTCATTTTGCACTACTGTATTATTTTTCTTTGGTTTCCAATTTTTCTTACATTTCCCTTTGAATTTAGAAGTCTCACCTTCATACCTCTTTTTCTCCACCTCTAAATAGTATGCTTGGAGACAAGCCTCATCCAAATCCTTTGGATTAGTGGTGACCACCCTTCTTTGTATCTAAGTATGGAGTCTTCTAAGATATTATGTCATTGTGGCATCTTCTTCAAGATCCATGCCATTCACCATAGCTTGTCACCATAATTTCATGGTGTAATCTTGCACACTTTGACCACTTTGTTGTTTGTAATAAATCCATTTTATGTTGAACACACGGAATACTGAGAGGGGGGTGAATCAGTATTCTATTAAACCATTCATTCATTAAACCATTAATCCTTTTGCCACATTTAATAACAGTGAAGCAAATCAAGCATAGAAAGTACAACCACAAAGCATAGCACATGAACACCAAGACTTTTACGTGGAAAACCCAAAAAGGGAAAAACCACGGTGAGTGTTAGCTCACAATATATTATAAGAAGTAACAACACCAAATTATAAAAAGGCTCACTGCTAGAGGCTCACTGCCTCAGGGCTCACTGTCCAAAGAAATGCTCACTACAATAGGCTCACTGCCAAAAGGGCTCACTGCTAAAAGTGAAAGGAGATAGAATAGAGAGAACGGGTGGGTCACTACCAAGAATAAATTGTTACAATTTCATCTACGAATACATGGAATACAGTTCCAATGAAACTCAAAATACTATCTCAAAACTCTTCATCCTGAACTGCTCTGTTATACTACTCTGTTCTGCATAAAACTTAGATCTCTCTTCTCAAGCACTTGTCACACTTACTGGATCACAAGACTTCATGTATGTCACATATTCACATGCATCTCATATTCAAATGCCAAAATGAATCTCATATATATACCCGCAACACATACCATCTTCAAAATAGGTCGGCTTGCAAGGATAAAACGTATAGTTATGCAATGTGTAGCTTTGTCGGCCTCAATGTATTCACCAAAAGACTTTGCAGACCAAACCAACACCTAGAGTAACTTATTTTATGTTGTACCAAACTATATAACCACTTAGGATATGATTCTAATCAATAGATTCTTCCACACAAGGATTATAGTATCAGGTCAGCTTCACAAGCTGACTAGCACAGGCTTAGACCATCTGTCAGAACACAACTTGTAGTGCGGACCACAAAACTTCCTCAAAATCATAACCAAGACTCCTTAGGCATCCCAAAACTTAACTTCAAAACTGTAGAACAAAATATTAGCATACGGTGAAATGCGGAGTACCAGAACTTAGACTTTGTCACTATTAAACACTGTCAATGCCTGTAGCGATACTTAAGTACTCTTAACTGCCTAACTAGAGGACTTCAAACTTTAAAAATTTAAAATTAGAGACTTTAATCATGCATTTACAACACCTTAAAACCACAAGAAGAAATATTTATTTTCAGAGAAATGTGGACCAAAACAAACAAGTGTTATGTTCTGTTTAAGATTGTACTCTGCTGTGCTGAACTTATCCTACTTGAAACTATACTTCTGGAGATCATTAGAGGATAAAAATTTGGAATTAGGAACATCTAAGGATTATCAACATCTTACCTAAACTACAATATATGATCTTCAAATGTGGACCAATGCGGACTATAATATTGTAGCTATGTAGTCATCTCTGTAATCTGCCAACACTTAGCCAAAGTGTTTAAGTCTCTTTACTAGACCAAAACTCTCTGTAAATATGACTTCATGAGGATAAAAATATCCTGTAAGGACATTACTATAACCTCACAACCCTTTTTCCATCCTTAGAACTTTGTTGCCATGTTATTGTCCACAGTCTTCATACCTTGTTCAATCCTTGTTGCATCCTTGTTGAATCCTTGTTAAATCCTTGTTGCCATCAATGACAACACAATTCAAACATCATGTTTAGTCAATCTTAGTCATACCAGTAGTGTCTCCATCAATTATGTTTTCCAAGTTTCCAACAATCTCCCCCTTTGGCATTGATGGCAACACAAGATGTAAAAAACCATCAAATAATCAACATTATTTGTTTACAACACAAGTTCTGTCTCCCCCTTACTTTTTACACACTTCTCCCCCTAACTGCTTGTACTTTTTCACATGCTTCTCTTCCCCTTTGACATCAATGGCAAAGGTCTATGATATAGGAGTATGTACAAATCGAATCTGCTTCCCTTAAGTAGTTGATTCCTATGTACACCAAAATTTCAAAACTATTTCTATCAATTATATATACAAGAAATAAAAAACTTACTAAGTTTTGGGGAAAATGTCCTTATAGATGTTCTTCAGTTGTAGATCATCTTCATCCCATCTTGCCTTAGCATGGCTTAAAATTTGTATGTGCCCATTAATTTGGGATACCAACTCTTTTTCTTTATCAACAGTAGTAGAGGCTTCAGTGATTTGTCTTATTTTATATGTTGCTGCTACAAGTGTTGTTATAGATGCTATCTTAAAGCTTACAATTTCTCTAAGCTGACTCATTCTATTTTTTACAGCTTCTTTTTAACCCTGGAATTTATTTATTATAGAATGTATGGTTTCATCTTCTGCCCTTTGATTTCTAATAACATCCTTTGAAGGATCATAAGTTTGGGAAATCTTGATCAATTATGCTTCCAAACCATCTATCTTATCTTTCAAATCCTTAGTTGTTGCAGGCCAAGTTAGACAAAATTGATACAATTCACTAGCATCTTTTATTGTTGTCTCTACATATTGAATACTCTTATCCAGTAAGATTTTGTCTTTAGAGTACTTATCATTAAGTTCTATTAACCTCTTGTTGTCAAACTCGGCCCTTACCTTTTTGTTTGCTACTTGTTCAAAGGACTCAAAATGAGAACTAACAGACTCCATGATTTTCTTCATCTACATTGGAGGAGTCAAAGAGGTGTCACTCTTTACATCGGGCATGATCTTCTCAAAAGTTGTTATAGCTTCATCAATAAGCTCATTATCTTCCATGTGAGATTTCAGAATCTCCTCTTGGGTTGTAGCTTGAAAAATTGTTCCTAACTTCAATTTTTGCAGTGGGGACATGGTGGCCAAATTTAACTATCCTTGTAACAACTCAGGTGATGACAAAATCTAAGTTTCTCTCTACTTCGCCAAAAATTCTCTAAGAGAGTCTAATGAACTCTCACCAATAGTGTCTTTTCTACTTTCATCTAGAGACACTTGTGCAACAGGAATTTCCAGAGGCTCTTCTCCATCAGGAGCTTGTTGCTCTTCACTGTTCTCTAGAACAGAGGTGCCAATCACTTGTTCTGAGATATCCTCTTTCTATTTTTCTTCTTCCTCTGCATTCCTTTCCTCAACTGACTCTCTTATTTCTTCATTGTTGCCTAAGTTTACTGGAGGAGGGATCATACCTTGATCAATTAAGATTGTAGAATGTGGTGGAGATGGTACACTTTGTTCAACACCCACATCTGGGACTGCACTTGAAGTGCCAACACATGAATTCTGCTCTTCTTCATCTGAGTCTACTATAGTTGGAATCTAAAGTTCATTGAGCACATTTGAATTTTCTCTTTAGTTTCTTTCTCTAACTCTTCAATCTCATTTCTATCCCCAGCCATCAGAGTATTGATTCTCCTTTTGGTTCTAAATTCTTCACTAAGCCTCTGAGTGGCTTTGACTTTATCTTGTCTAGTGACACTTGGACAAAACTTCTTCAAAACTGATTCCTTCATTTCTACATCTTTAGCCATAGCCTCATCTTTTCTAGCAGTTAGAATGCTAGCTAGGCTATCAGGCAAGTTAGTCACAACTTCAATTAATGCTTTATTAAACATATCCAAGAACCTTACCACAGTGGTTTCAATTATAGCCTTGTTAGCATCAGAGCTCTCATCATAGAGATCTGCAATAGGCTTCAAATTTCCATGCATAGCCACTGCATTGATTGTGGCTTCTAGAGTCATAGTGGCTTCTTCTTTTTAGTATCATTTTTTGCTCTTTTCCCCTTTGTTTCTTCATCAGTCAGAAGAGATTCCTTTTTCTCCTAGACTAGTTTTTCTTCTTCTTCACTACCACCTCCATGGATCACATAAATTCTGCTAGTGGCCTTCCTTTTCACTCTTTTATTCTTCTTCTTCTCAGCGAGCTCGGTTCTTTCAAGATTTTCCTTTTCAACATCAATTGTAGGTAGGGGTCTGGAGGTCTCAGGAGTAGCTGCAATGGAAGAGGAGGTCCTTGTTGAACTTCTTGTCTGAGGAACATGCCTTGCTTGTTCAGTTTTCTCTTCATGCTTCTTTGGAGCCTTTGCTACTTCAAAAGCTTGAGCTTCAGCTCTAGCTTGCTCTATTTGTTCTTTTGTGAATCCTTTGCTTTGAGCATATTCCTCCACCATTTTTCTTACTTTTCTTTGTGTCTGTGGAAGTGTTTGTTCCAAATGAATTTTGACAGACTTGTCTTCATAAGTCCCAAACCTTTCCTCTTTAGGGTCTCTGGGTTTACTTAGCATAAGATCTGCTAGACCTATCAAAATGTCCTCAGTAAACTCATATCCCATTGTTGGGATCCACACTGTTCTCAGTTCCACTACCTCCATGAGACAATCATCTTTAGTCACCATAAAGACATCATTTTTATACTTTTCTACTACACTTCTACGTATTCTAACCCTAGCTTGCATTTTGTCCTGGAATACTTTAAAATATCCCCACAGAGCTACACTTTGAGCACTAGAATCTCTAATCCTTTGCAAGTGATCTTTGATTTGCACTGATATAGGGATATGATTTAACTAAACAATATTGTTCACACCTAGCATCTCCCTCAAGAAATAAAATAGCAGACAAATAACAAGAAAACCATACTTGAATGGGTACTTAGTATCTTTGGTCCTCTTCAAATTGTCCAACAATTGTTGTCAGACAACTCACACAAGTCATAGTCCATGTTTTTCTTCACCATCTCATATGTTGTATAGATTGTTGTAGCTAAGATAGAGTTCTCCATGTTGGAGAAGTACACCTTATATCCAATGACCATCAAAGCAAATTTAATTGCCAGATCCTCTATATCATTAACAGTTAAAGTTCTCTTATCAAACTTTGCACCAGTTAACTTCATCATAGTATCATTCTTCATTGATTTCAGCGCAGGAACTGTTCCAGAGGAACACAAACCTGTAACTGCCTTAATGGCATCTTTGGTTATCATGTAGGGTGCATCCAACCACATAAATCTATCATGGAATTTTCTTAAGACATACCTCACCCAAGCATCTTCATAGCACAGAACGAGAAAATCTATCCATGTATCCAGTTTATTTTCATTTAGAGCACTAATTTCTACTTTCAGTTCAAAGTTATCATCTGTCAACTCATTCAAATATACTTTCCCTAAGTTTACATGGTTGTATTCTTCCATATTAGCATGAATGTAAGCCCTAATATCCTCATTATGCATAATGCCATAGGGTACACTAGAAAAAGCACCTTCGGGGTCTATTTCCATGGACTTAAATTGATGCTTTTTGAATTTGGGTCTAGGCCTATCAGTCACCTCAATAACTTGTAGAGTAAACATTTTTATAGCTCAATGGAAATCTTTACAAGAGTGATGACTGTAAATACCTTTTTCTTTGCTTCTAGTTAGGGTTTGATCACGCTATAAGCTTTGAGTTCGCCTTTGCTTTGATGCTTAGATCTCCTTGGTCACTTGAAAGTTTGAATGCAATGTGAATTTCCTTCAAATGAATTTGCTTAAATCCCCTTTTCACCAAACCCTGAGTCGCCATAAATGCTTCATTTCCAAAAAGCTATTAACACTTCCTCTATAACTCACAGTCGATACAAATTGCTCTGCAATCTTTCGCATTAGACTCTTTTATGCTAGAATTTTCTTCAAAAGATCATACATACTATTCTTCAACTCATATCTTCATGTTGAGTGTCAGCACCACTTCTCTGGCTAGGGGAACAGGGTTTTTCATTGAAGTCCCCCTGAGCCAAAGCTTTCAGTTCACTTCCCAGAGGAGGTATCTACACCAAAGGCTGGCACAGGCTCATCCTTGACTTCATTAACATCCTTCTTGATCCATATCTTGTTCATCTCCTTGGTTTTTGTCGGATCAACCTTTTGCATTGGTTTCTTCTTTTCTACCGGATTATCCTTCTTCATGTTCTTGCTTCTGCAGAACCTTGCAATATGCCTAGGCCTATTACAATCGTAGCACATAACATTCCTCTGACCATTGTACCTTCCATTCATTCTGGATCTGCATTGGTTAGCCTTATGTCCAAATCTATTGCATGTAAAGCAGTTGTCATTGAAAGATTGAGTGTTCCTTCCATTGTTATAGACATTCCTTATCTGACTTCTACATTCACTAGCTCTATGACCAACTCTCTTGCATGTAAAGCACTAAATAGAGAAATATGGAACATATTGATTCATTCTACTCCTACATTGAGTAGTCTTATGACTGAACTTATTGCAAGAATAACAATAACCATTGAAAGATGGGTACCTTTGAGCATTTGGTTGCCTAAATGGTGGTCTTCTAGGTCCATTCCTTTGATTCCAGATCTGGTTTCCTTTGTCCTTCTTGTTCTCAGCATACACTACTTGACCTGATTTGGAACTTTCACCTTTCTCAAATCCCAAGCCTTCTTTGTCATCAGGGCTCTTCTAACTAGTAATCATCTCATCAAGTTTTTCAAAACTTATCTTGAACTTTTCTTCATAGCTCTTTGCCTTCTCCAAATCTGACTTCAGGTTCACAACTTATTTTTCAAGCTTTACACATTCTTCATATTTGCCTTTCACCATTAGATTTAGATATTCTTCAGCTTTTGCCTTTTCTTCAACTTGCACTTTCAAACCATTCAAGGTTTCATTTGTTGATCTCAATTATTCACTAATCTCCTTATGCTTTTCTTTGAACTTCTTGACTTGCTCCCTTAGCTTCTTGTTGCACTCATCTACTTCCTTGACATTTTCCTTTAGATCCTGGTTTTCCTCTTCAGTCCTTTCAAGGTCTTCGAGAGCAACTTTGAGTTCTTCATTATTGACAAACATGCACTCTTCTTCTGTAATTCCAATTGGATGAATTTCTTCCGAAGGAGTAGGATACCTTCTAGTTGCCATGTGTTCAAACTCCAAGATCTTCCTCAAGCTGTTAGACTTCTTCTAAGGAACCTTGCTTTGATACCAATTGTTGGACACCCATAATACTGAGAGGGGGGTGAATCAGTATTCTATTAAACCATTCATTCATTAAACCATTAATCCATTTGCCACATTCAATAACAGTAAAACAAATCAAGCATAGAAAGTAAAACCACAAAGCATAGTGCATGAACACCAGGATTTTTACGTGGAAACCCCAAAAAGGGAAAAACCATGGTGAGTGTTAGCTCACAATATATTATAAGAAGTAACAACACTGAATTACAAAAAGGCTCACTGCCTCAGGGCTCACTGTCCAAAGAAATGCTCACTATAATAGGCTCACTGCCAAAAGGGTTCACTTCACCAAAAGTGAAACAAGATAGAATAGAGAGAATGGATGGCTCACTGCCCAAGGACTCATTGTCCAAAGAAATGCTCACTACAACAGGCTCACTGCCAAAAGGGCTCACTGCCAAAAGTGAAAGGAGATAGAATAGAGAGAATGGATGGCTCACTGCCAAGAATTAACTGTTACAATTTCATCTACGAATGCATGGAATACAGTTCCAATGAAACTCAAAATACTATCGCAAAACTCTTTATTCTGAACTACTTTGTTATACTACTTTGTTCTACATAAAACATAGATCTCTCTTCTCAAGCACTTGTCGCACTTACTAGATCACAAGACTTCTTGTATGTCTCATATTCACACACATATCATATTCAAACACTAAAACGAATCTCATATATATATCCGCAACACATACCATCTTCAAAATAGGTCGGCTTGCAAGGATGAAACGTGTAGTTATGCAATGTGTAGCTTTGTCAGCCTCAATGTATTCACCAAAAGACTTTGCGGACCAAATCAACATTTGGAGTACCTTCTTTTATGTCAGCCCAAACTATAGAATGACTTAGGATATGATTCTAATCAATAGATTCTTCTACACAAGGATTATAGTATCAGGTCGGCTTCACAAGCTGACTAGCACATGCTTAAACCATCTATCAGAACACAACTTGCAATACGGACCACAAAACTTCCTCAAACTCATAATCAAGACTCCTTAAGCATCCCAAAACTTAACTTCAAAACTACAAAACAAAATATCAGCATATGGTGAAATGCAGAGTACTAGAACTTAGACTCTGTCACTGTCAAACACTATCAATGTCTATAGCGATACTTAAGTACTCATAACTGCCTTACTAGAGGACTTCAAACTTTGAAACTTTGGAATTAGAGACTTTAATCATGTGTTTACAACACCTTAAAACCATAAGAAGAAATATTCATTACCAGAGAAATGCAGACCAAAACAAACAGGTGTTATGTTCTGTTTAAGACTGTACTCTGTTGTGTCGAACTTATCCTACTTGAAACTATACTTCCAGAGATCATTAGAGGATAAAACTTTGGAATTAGGAACATCTAAGGATTATCAACATCTGACCAGAACTGCAAGATATGATCTTCAAATGTGGACCAATGCGGACCATAATACTGTAGCTATGTAGTCATCTCTGTAATCTGCCAACACTTGGCCAAAATGTTTAAGTCTCTTTACCGGACCAAAACTCTCTGTACATATGACTTCATGAGGATAATAATATCCTGTAAAGACATTACTATAACCTCACAACCCTTTTTCCATCCTTAGAACTTTGCTTCCATGTTACTATCCATAGTCTTCATACCTTATTCAATCCTTGTTGCATCCTTGTTGAATCCTTGTTGCCATCAATGACAACACAATTCAAACATCACGTTTAGTCAATCTTAGTCAAACCAGCAGTGTCTCCATCAATGATGTTTGCCAACTTTCCAACATTTTATTTCTTGATCAACCTTATGTCCTATGGGATAAAAATTCCTTCTTATTAATTCTATGAATTTTTCCCATTTATTAACTATTAGGTTTTTCCTTTTGTTACAATTTGCATCATATGCTTCCCACCATACAAGAGCATGATCAATCAAATTAAGGCATGCAAAATTAATTCTTCAAGCTCCATTTATTTTATGTACATTATAATAGACTTTTATTTGTTTAATCCATGTATCTAACATTTCCACATTAATTTGTCCATTAAAAGGCTTAATTTCTACTTTTTCTCAACCTTAAATGGACTAAAATTATCTTCTTCTTTATTAGGCTCATTTAGAAAATCTTTTTCTTTCATATCATCTGTAATAATACCATTTTTTTTTGCCATAGATTTAACCAACTCACTGATGGAAGTTTATTCTTCTTCCATTTTACCTTGTTGTCTACTTGTGCTCTTGTTAATGCCTTAACCCTTCCTAATTTTTCATGATGTCTCTCATGTGGCTTTCTAGTGTTGTCACTTGTGCATTCAACTCCTCCATGGTTGCACTTTGAACTCTTGTTATAGTCATGCAAATCCTTCCACAAGTCCACAAAAGATTAAACCACTCTAATAGCAAAATTGACCTATAAACTCTACTTTAGATTTTAAAAACTAATTAAATTATTCAATTCTCTCCTACTTTCTATGCAAATGAAAATTTTACATTGTTAAGAGGAGGAATCATTGTGCTTTGAGCATAAATAAACATGAAACAACTCACAACATGTTAATTTTATCTTGGAAAACCTCTAAGGAGGAGGAAAAACTAGTTTTAGTAGTGGCAATGTGCCTTGTAACCTTCCTTTATTACTTTGCAAAGAGATTATTATAGTAAGTGGGCAATCTTGCTTTATATTTATACTTATTTCTCCTACCAAAACTAAACATACAATAATTCACAACTTACCCAAATATCAATGATTGGAATGCTCCAATACAAGCTTTATTTATAGTTTTTCCAATGCAAAGTTAAGTTTTCCCAAGCCCTAGGTGAAGATTAATAGTCGTTGGATGTTGAATTGATGCCTATATAGTTTAAATTATGAGTTTGATGTTGGTATGGTCATGTACACTAGCACACATGTGTTGTCATCTAGACACTATCACACCTATATTATTGTCTTCTTAGTTGCATTGTATCTAAAACTTGTTCTCTATTTCTATTTTCCTAATTGTTGGTTCCCAAAATAGCTAACCCAAAACCCTAGAGTATTTCCTAGTCTCCTAGGCTAGGGGTGTCATCAAAGAGATAGGAAAGGGGCTCATCAACATGTTGAGGATGATTAAGGGCCTATTTCTATGAGTGGGTAATCTCCTCTTCACTTTAAGCTCAGTTAGAATTGGGAGGGGGGTACCTATAACACAAAAATATGAAATAATAACACAACAGTAGTACACAAATTGTAGTTTTGATCCCAAAGGTTGTCACTAGATAAAAAGATAACCTACTAAACTATTAAACTCTTATTAAGTTGATAAGGTCATCCTTGAAGCAATGCAAGATGCTAGTATGGATGTTTGATTCAATAAAATTGGAGGTTGGTTGCTTTGCTGAAGATATTCCCAAAAAGTTCAACACTTAGACAAATCTTGAAATTTCATCAACTTGGGGAAGACACCAGAGGTATATTTTGAGCATAAGAGGGGGGTCCAAACTTAGATTTTTTTAGAAATTTAGGGCTGGGAAATATTGGCATTAACACTATTTTCATATGTTTTCTAAATATTTTTAGATCAACAACCCAAAGTATGAATTAGTAACATGTTATGCATCCTTAAGGACACTCTTGAATGTGCATAGATAAGAGCACAAAGTTGTGTCACACTTTTATAAAGGAAATGGACAACAACAGTCCAACTTTTTAACTTGAAGCATCTTAAAGTAACATAGATGTCTTGAATTTTAAAATGATGTAAACTAATGAAATGTAGAGTTTTAGTGTAGTTTATGTTTGTATTTTTTAATATAAAATTATTTGAATATATTTTTTATAAAATTAATACTATAATTTAATTGCTTAAAAAAGTTTAGAAAATGAGGTTAATATCCCTCTATTTTTTAATAGTATTTATTTTTCTTTATTTTTCTTTTTTGTATTGTTAACTTTAAACTTAAGTGCATGCATTGTCTTTTCTAAAAAATTGATAAATATTCTAATAAATATTTAAAGTTAGGTGTACTGAAAACATAATAGTTTTGATGGTATTCCACATTTTATCTTGACTATTTATCGAATGTAGAAATAAATTATACCATCTCGATAAGGATTCTCTCCTCTACTACATCATATTTTTTAAAAATAAATAAACTTTAGTATATTGTTTAAATTTATAATTAGCCTTATGTCTGGCTCTGATGACCTACTTGTAGTGAACTTAAAAAAATAAATTACTAATACTAATTAAAATATTAAATTTTTTAAAATTTACACTTTTGGATCTACAAAAATTATATTTTTATATTTTTGGAAAATGTTGGTAATGCGATAAAATGTGGCAGAAATATAGAGGTTTTAAAAGAGTTCCAACAAACACAATTTCAGTCAAAAAATTCAAGAAATAGCCACTCGTAAGACTAAATGTTTTGAAATGTTCTAGCTATAACACTAGCATTAACGTAGGTGCCACAATGTTTCAGCCAAAGGTGTTTTTGTTAGTAATAGTCATGACTAAAACACTTTTGGCCAAAATAATTTCTTTGTCCTAAAGTGTGACACAACTTTACGCTTTTACCCACTATATATTATAATGGTTCCATATTATTATCTACCAAGAAATCATTCATGCATATGTTGTCTTGATTAGTTGCACCTATTATTATATCATCAATGAATATATCCTTTAACTTCCCAATGACATACAATTAGACATAATGATTGTTATATGGTATCTTTGTCTCATAAAATGTAATCACTGGAGTTGGATGAGTGGAAGAAGACATAGCATTAGTTTTGATTTCTCCCACAAAAGCTTGAGACTCATCATGACAATCACCTGTAGCAATTTTATTATCTGCATGTATATCATCTGTAATAATAGTAGCATGTTCCTCAACATTATTCAAGTATGATTAGAAATAGATTAGTATAAATTCCTAAAAAATTATTTGTAGGTGCAACCGAGGGATTTCCATTATCATTATCACCTTCAACATGAATATGTTGAATGCACAAGACAACCGAGAGGAGGGGGTGAGTTAGTTGTATCAGAAATTTCAAACCCTCAAACAAATTCACATCCACTTCAGTTCACTTTTAAACCCTTCATCTGTTATGATGATTAAACATGAGAAGCAAATAACAGAAACTTAAAAACATCAACACCATACACAAGAGAACACCAAATTTTACGTGGAAAACCCTAAAAGGGAAAAACCATGGTGAGGATTAGCTCACAATATAATGTAGTAACAATACCGAATTACAAAAGGCTCACTACCAAAAGAAAGAATGCTCACTATAGGGGACTCACTGTCCAAGTCGACTCACTTCCCACTAAGAAAGAAAGAAAGAAGAAAAGAATGGGTCACTGCCAAACTTTGAACTGATATAGTTGCATCTATCCTATGCATGGATTTCAATTCTAATGAGGCTCAATATCCATCACAACAAAATCAACATCTTCGCAACATTAGTCAAAATAGTAGACACCTTCTGCTCACTGCATCCAGTAGCCTAACACATGAAATCTCTCACTGCCTTGATCAAATTTGCATCATAACATCATATCCCTCTTGCACCCACAAATCCACAACTCCTTGACACTTGTTTATACCATCATCAATCATGAAAACATTCTCCAAGGTCGGCAACACAATTTAACCCACAAAATTCAAATTAAGTCTAGACCTAAATATCCCCGCGGAGGAAGGGAATGAATGCAAACCACATCATGTCTTAGTACGGACCTAAATCCACTCTAACATGCTTCAACACACTTTCACAATCACCAAAGCATAATCAAAATTAGTGAAAACAACCAAGTCGGCCAAACTTGTGTTAACACCAAGAACTTTTAAGCACATGCTTCCTCAAAGATAAACACACCTTGTGGACCTTGCCCGAAGCTTTAACATAATCTAGAAACATCCATGAACAACTTGAAGTGACCTGGAAACCAACAAATTTAGCCACAACAACTTTCACTTGAAGGAAGTTCACAATCTGCTTACAAACAACACTGTCAAACTCTGCCACACAATAAATTACTTTCTAGAGCACCAAATCACAAACCTTTTGGATAGAATATAGATAAGGACCTTATAAGCATATATCTAGAACCACAACACCCAGAACCATTCTACGGAGAAATGTGGAGCAAAATACTTTCTCCTAGACACACTGCAAACACTGTAAGACACTGTCTTCAAACTGGTGAACATAACTTTCATTGCATAGCGATCTGAAGTACCAAATTCTAGATTTAGCATCTTCAAACACTTCTCAACAATGTATCCAAATTACACACTCAGATCTCCAACATAGAAGAAATGCAGAGCAAAAATTTGAACATCATTCAGTAAGCCAGAAGACTTCTTCAACACACTATTTCCAATATTAATCAATTTTTCTCAAAAGCACTTGGAAACCTAGAAAGAGGAACATACTCTTAACACCTTTAGCACTTCTTCAAGGCAATCACATCATCATTAACTTAGCAACTTAATCAAATAACAACAGTAATAGAAGAGGACATAGTTGACACCAATGACAACACAAACATGTTGACACCAATGACAACACAAATATGTTGACATCAATGACAACACCGATTAGCACATATTTGCAACAAAATCATATTGTTATCTATGTATTCTTGTACTTTTTACTTGATACCTAGGTCAGCCCATAATAGTGTGTCCCACTTTTTGGCCAAAGTGGGACATTGAAATCAGAATTTTTAACCAAATTTTCACTTTCTAACACCTATAGCAACTAATCCATTAAGAATTTGAAGATGATGTGAACTAGTGGTTTTTGAGATTTTGTGTGCAGATTCTAAATGTATTTTTAAAATAAACTAAGAAATAATTTGTGAGTTTTTTATGTAACTTTTAATAACTTATTTTTATAGTTAACAATATTTTGAAAAAGTGGCGTTTATACCATACAACATAACCTTTTTTATAGAAAGGATAAAATTATAAATTTTTAAAAATATATTTGTAACACCAATATCTAGTGCACATATATTTTTTCATATTTTTTTGTTGAAAGAGATTAATTATAATTCAAACATAGGTTTATACCATACAACATAACTTTTTCTATATGTATCCAAATTAACTTTTTTTTTGAAACAAAGACATCAATACCTAGTGTGAAGATATTTTTTAGATTTTTTTTCTCTATTTTTTATTTTTTCCACATGGAATGGAGACCTTGATGTTTGGTGAAAAACCTATGTTCACTAGAAAATAAATATAATAATCAACTGAAATTTATTCAAAATCACAGTTTTTGGAAAGCTTATACTAAGGGATACATACAAAATATAATTTCTAAATGACTTCATTTGATCCCCCAAAAGGTGAAGCAAAATTAGTTTTTTGTCAGTATTTTGATAGGTGTTGAGGAGACTCCATTAAGGGTTTGATCTAAGGCTAGGGGGGTTATTTCCTATCATGCCCACATTTTACATGTGGACATGAAAACTAAAATATCAAAAATTTTAATAACACAAGACATTAAACTCACTCGCTCATCAAATGTACACTTAAAAGATACTCATGCAATGTTGTTGTATGTGCAACACACATTACGCACACTGCACTATGGCGGGGAAGTCAATTGAGATGCAGGAAATGTGAAACCCCTTTCGCACCCCTTCAATGATGGAAGTAAACTAAGAGTGTGGGAGTTGCATCTTACGTTGCTAAGAGAGATGGCCTCCATCGAGAAACCAACCCTAGGGTTTCCTAGATGAAAATGAGAAAATTGGGTTCGACCTAAGTCGAAACCCTAACCCTAAAAATTAAATTAACCAATTAATTAAACTATAATGCAGAAGTAATATAAAAATATAATCTAAACTAATCCATCATCATTAGCCTAACTCAATGAAATAAAATTAAATTAAAGTCCTTTCAAAATCTAACAATAATAATTTAAAAGGGAAAACTTTTTAATCAAACTATACAACAATAACATTAATCACCCCAATAAATAATCTGTCATAGAAATAACTAAATCAAATGTCCATTTAAAGCCCTAATCCAACTATCAGGTCTCTGAAAAATTTGGCAACATAACACTACTCAAGAAACTAAATTTCCAAAAAATTTGGGAGCATAACATTACTCAAGCAACTAAATTTCCAAAAAAATTGGCAACATAACTTTACAAAAGTAAACTAGGGAACAAGATTAAATCAAGGTGTAATAAATTAAAATATTAACTATAGAACTTTACAAAAGAATTTGATTTCCACTTAAGTGGGTCTGAAAAGGAAAATAATGTTTAAAAGCTATTTAATATGCCCTAATCATTAGGGCAACATTCTCAACCTAAAACATGTTTATAAAAGCACTAACATGCCTCATTTCACTCACAAGTTATTGGTTTTGTAGGTTGAGATGAGAAGAATTAAGGAGGGAGAAATCTCTTCCCTCATGGGAAGATTATTTCTCACATGACTAATATTTTTGTTTTTCTAATGTTTTCTATTTTCAAATAGTCTAATAGTTTAAATGTTTAAGTTTCATTGTTTTCTAAGTTCTGAAATATTCCAGTGCTTTAGTTTACTAGAAAGTTAAACTAGTTTCCCTCCAATATCATTATCATCAATAATATAACAACACATCTATCTACTCAAATCACAAAATAATGCCATCAAAAATCTCATGGAGGGCATCAACAGTCCCTAATAATATCCAGTGTCAAAATATAATCCATAGATAACAAGTCTCATAGGTTATATACATGCTTAGATTATATTCTATTTTTTGGTACATGTGCAGTCGGTACATGTTTAGACAAGAGGACCATGCTATGTTTATGGTGGTGATGGACACTTAGCTAGAGAGTGTCCCCAAGGGTTCACTACAAGAGGAGGACATCGCGTTGGAGGTTCAGAGCAGACTGTAGGTGATGTGGGTAAAGCCCACCGTGTTTTTGCAGGGGTTGATAACCACCAAACTGACTATCAGGTCATGGTCATTAAGACCCCAGGTATGATTGGGGGTATTCCCATTACTATCTTGTTTGATTCTAGAGCTTCAGACTCCTTTATATTTCCATCGTTAGTGGAGTCTTACAGGCTGGTGACCTCTAGGCAGGATGATAGGTGGGAGGTTGAGTTAGCCACAGGGGCCAAGATGGTCATAGACTTAGTAGTTCAAGATTGTGTGTTGGCACTTGGAGCCTTCACCACGATTGTAGACCTTAGGGTTATACATTTAGGATCCTATGGTGTGGCTCTAGGTATGGAGTAGCTTGCAACTCATAGAGCCAATCTTGATTGTCTCCATAAGGTGGTACATTGTCTTGACGACCATGACACCGCAGTAGAGATTGTGAGCATTCAGAGACATATAGCTTTGCTTATGATTTCCTTTATGCAACTTAAGCATTGCATGTGAAAAGGATGTCAGATGTTTGCAATTACCGTGAGTGACATATCTAAGGATGAGTCAAGGACTACACTTGATGACCATCCTATCCTTGGAGAGTTCACAGATGTGTTTCTGCTAGAGCTTCCAAGCATGCCACCTTGTCAAGAGGTGTATTTTCATATTGATCTTGTACTAGGTGTAGAGCTAATGTCTTGTGCACCATACAAGATGACTATGCATGAGCTTATAGAGCTCAAGATATAGCTAGAGGAGTTGCTAGCGAAGGGTCACATTCGGCCTAGTGTCTCACCTTGGGGCATGCCAATCATCTTCGTTAAGAAGGATGGGTCCCTTCATTTATGCATGGATTACAAACAGTTGAATAAAGTAACGGTGAAGAACCGTTATCCTTTGCCCAGGATCGACGACCTATTTGATCAGATGCAAGGAGCTAGAGTCTTCTCTAAGATTGACCTGAAGTTTGAGTACCATCAGCTATAGATTGCAGAGACACATATTCATAAGACAACCTTCAGGACTCATTATGGCCACTATGAGTTCACTGTTGTACCCTTTAGTTTGACGAACACCCTCGTAGTATTCATGAGTCTCATGAATGGGGTGTTTCATACTTGCCTAGATTAGTTTGTGTTGGTATTCCTTGATATCTTGATTTATTCACATACTGAGGAGGAGCACGAGGAGCACTTGCGTTAGGTATTACAGTGCTTGCGAGATCAGTAGCTATATGGCAACTTGGCAAACTGTGCCTTCTTTCATTTAGAGGTTTAGTATTTGGGGCACGTTCTATCTGGTGATGCCAGATCTCAGTAGATCCATTGAAGACTAGAGTGATTATGGATTGGCCAACACCTACCACCAAGATGGAGGTCAGGAGCTTCATGGGGCTAGAAGGTTATTATCGTTGGTTCATTGAGGGATTTTCTAGGATATCTCACCCTATCACTTCTCTTCAATGAAAAGGGAAGAAGTTATTATGGACTGAGCAGTGTGAGAGGGCCTTCGAGGTCCTCAAGGAGCATCTCACTAGTGCTCCTATTTTAGCAGTACCAGACCCTGCAATAGATTTTATGGTATGCATATATGCATATTTAGAGGGATTAGGTGTAGTCCTTGTGCAGGATGGTTGAGTGATCACATATGAGTTGTGAAAGCTTAAGATCCATGAGCTAAAATACCCCACTCATGATTTAGAGCTTGCAACTGTAGTTCACACTCTAGTTAGATGGAGACATTTTCTTTTGGGACATTGTTTTGAGTTGCATTTAGATCATCATAATCTTCAGTACATCTTCATGTGGTCGAATATGAACGCTCGCCCACGATGTTGGATGGAGTTCTTATGTGAGTATGAATTTGATGTACATTACATCAAGGGCAAGGAGAATGTGGTTGCCGATGCTTTGAGTAGGAGGTGACACGAGATCCTGACTATGACCTTGAGCATAGATTTGAGAGGGTGTATCTTGCAGTATTCTCCAGAGGATGAGTGGTTCATAGAGGTTTGGCGAGAGATACAGTCACAGAGGGCCCTAAAGGGCAAGTATACACTTTATTCCATTGAGTAAGATGGGCTTTTACAACATCGAGACCATATCTATGTGCCCCTTGCAAGAGATCTTTGTATAGTAGTTTTGACAGAGGCTCATAGAGCACCTTATGCAGCACATCCTCGGGTGAAGAAGATGCATGCAGACCTTAGATAGTTATATCATTGGATAGGGATGAGACTTGACATTACAAAGTTTGTATCTCATTGCCTTAAGTGCTAGAGGGTCAAGGTCGAGCATCAGCATCCAGCAAGACTTCTATATCCCCATGAGATACCTGAGTGGAAATGGGACACCATTTCCATGGACTTTATTGCTAGTCTACCTTTGTCATCTCGCCGCCATGATGCCATCATGGTGACGGTTGACAATTTGACCAAGGTCACATTTATCATCAATTCGTACTATGTATAATGCACCAGTAGTGGGGTCTTCTTAAATGAGATAGTGAGACTTCATGGGGTTCCTCGTCACATCATTTCATATAGAGATTCAGTTTTCACATTAGCATTTTGGACAGAACTACAATAGACATTGGGCACTCAGCTCAACTTCAGTTCAACATATCATCCTGAGATAGATGGGCAGATTGAGAGGGTGAATCAGGTGTTAGAGGACATGCTTCACATGTATGTTATGGATCACCAGTCGAGATGGGAGGACTACATTTATCTTGTTGAGTTTGCCTACAATAATGGGCATCACAGTTCATTAGGTATGCCTCCTTAGTAGGCCTTGTATAGCAAGCCTTGCAGGACTCCTTTGAGTTGGGACCGCATTGAGGATACAGCTATGATTGGGCTAGAGTTAGTATAGTGCATGCAGCAATAGGTTACCTTGATTAGACAACATTTGCAGGAGGCACAGGATTGTCAAAATAAGTATGTCAATGCCAAGAGATTGTATCAGACAACAAGGTGTTCTTAAGAGTGCAGCTACATAAGAGTCCAATCTGTTATGGAAAGGGCTCTAAGCTTGCACTAAGATTTGTTGGACCCTTTGAGATTTTGGAGTGGATATGACCTGTAGCTTATTGTTTAGCCTTGTCACCTAGCCTATTGCATATCCACGATGTGTTTCATATTTCCATGTTGAGGCGTTATGTATTTGATGTGGCTCATGTATTGGATTGGGGTGCATTACAGGTAGAGTCAGATGGGCATCTAGCTTTGGAGTCCATTCGTATCTTGGCTCGTCAGACACTGGCCCTTCGAGAGCGAGAGTTAGACTAGATCAGAGTGCAGTGGGACCGCTATGATGAGGTTACAACCACTTGGGAGGATGCTACACATTTGAGGGCACTCTACCCTCACCTCTTTGTTGACTTCCAGGAGAAAGTTTAGTCTTAGGGGGGGAGGATGTGAGGCTCGCCCTTATTACACCTCTTGATTCGACCTATGAGACTTGTTATCTATGGATTATATTTTGGCACTAAATATTATTGGGGACTGTTGATCCCGTCCATGAGATTTTTGATGGCATTATTTTGTGATTTGAGTAGATAGATGTGTTCTTATATTATTGATTATGTATCTATACATGCTTAGGTTATATTATTCTTTTCTATGATGATGAATGTCCTGAATTACATGATACAATTGATTTAAAGAATGAAATAAATTGAGTTGATGGATTAGTATTTTGATTTGCAATTGCATGATCAGGATTTTGTTGTTTGAAAGTAAATTGATTTGGAAATATAGTGAATTTTACCATATCCTATGGAACTGACCTACTTGAAATGTATGAACTCGTGCAACTTCGTGTGTGTGCGTAATTTGAGTTGCTTCAGCTATGATATACCTTGGACTATTGACGTGTGTGTGTAAGTGTGCAAGTTAATTCCATGGCCAATGGAAATCGGAGGTCTCACAAGTAACCCCAATTATTATCCCCATGATGCCAATCTAGTCCCTAAGGTGGACAAAGGTTATATGTTGTTTGAGCATGAATGTATTGTGTTATTAAATTTTTTGATATTTTGGTTTTCATGTCCACATGTAAAATGTGGGCATGACATTCCCAAGGGGGTTTGATCTAAGGGGGTTTTATCTAACCTCCTTCATATAAACCCCTTTAGATGGAACCCCTCAAGGCTTATATCATTATTTTTTCTAAAAAATATGTGATTTCAGACAAAAATTAGGATGTCCCATAAGTGGGACACACTACTGTGGCAACACCCACCTATTCATGATTGAGTATAGTGGCCTTTAACTCTATGAAAGTTACAAAATGTTTTCTCCTTGTAACCTCTTAGAAGTGATTTATTTGGATCCAAGAAAAATAGGCGGAAGAGTAATCAAATTAGTACTCAAAAAACATGTAGCATATTGTCCAAGGATTCTTGTAACTTTGTAAATTTCATAGGAGCATTTTGTTTGAAAGATGGTAAAGTAGAAGTGGTAGTCACTTGATTAGCATTTTAATATTTTGAATCATTTTCCCTTTGAAAAATTATTTAATTTTTTATATTTTCAAGGGTATGAAGAAGAAGCATTTTGAGTTGATGATCTATACTTGAAAAAATTTCTTGCAAATAACTCAAATTTAGTATGTTGATTATTTTCATGTGTGCACATAGATCCATGAAAGATGTAAATTTGTTTAGGTACACACTATCATAAATTAGCTTAAGTAACCCTTTAAGACAAATATTTTTCAATTCTAGATGTTGTAAGAGGGTGATCATTTTAAAACATAAGGACTAAAATATTATGGCATGGCTATTCATGCACTCATTGGGTTCTTGGGTACACTCAAATAGATTGGAAATAATAACTTCTAAGGCCTACACTGACATAAAATTATTTTAAGAATACCTTTGTTGAAAGGAAGCAAGGGTGCAAATTTCAATCTCGCAACAATTATAGAAAGTACAAACACATATAAACATAAAATAAACAGTATACCATAACACACATATACATAGGAAAACCCTTTCAAGAGAGAAAACCCACACTTCAAAGCAACCCGATGTATTATTTAGTAAACAACATAGTTACAATACACTTGCAAGGCAATCCTTCATAGAAGTATCACCAACCAAAGATCTGGAGGAATTTTGATAGCATAATAACTCCTACAAAACTTGTTATCAAAACCTCCATCTCTGGCACCCAATAAAAAGGATATACAATACATGGAACCATCAAATGGTAATTAGAAAACCATGAGCTAAAACCACCCAAAATAGTGGCATCCAAATCCTTACTTAGAAATCCAGCACCCAAATTTCAAGATGAATCCACAAGCTAAAAATACCATATTCCTTCCACCCATCATAATCTCATTATAATCCACTCAACAAATTTGGAGTTTCATTTTGAATCCATTATCCCCATACAAATTTATTCCTTATGATGTGTCACAACATGCATCATAAGTTGGTCAACAAGTGCAACTCCCCCGTACAACTCTTTTATGTATCTTGGATGTTTTTGCATTTCCAATACAAGAAGCCTAACTTATGTAGGCTGTAACTTTTGATCTAGGAAGCCAATTGGGATCTTTTTTTAAAATTGTAGATTGAAAAGAGGTCCACATGACAAGTACTGGCCAAAAACCAACTCTATAGCCTAGATTGAGTTTTTCTATTTTTTAACTTGAAAATTGCAATATTTGTAATCTTAACATTAGGTTCAAGGTTGAGACACCTTTCCTAACATTCTCCCACTTTCCAAACACCTAGAAAGAGCATAGGGGAAATTTACCAACACTTAAATCTAATTGCTAGGGGCTAAGAGACCCATAGACTCACTACATCACCTGAACTTGTTTGTGTTCACAAGCTTTGTCAATGAATTTGTAACATTCATCAAAGTATCAACCTTCTCAAACACCACCCTTCCATCCTCTACCATATGATGAACAAAATGGTATTGGACATCAATGTGCTTCATCCTCGCATGAAAGGTTGGGTTCTTTTCTAGACATATGGCACTGTGACTATCGTAATGAACTGTAATGGCTCCTACGTAACCCAACATCTAAACACAATCTCTTAATCCAAATGGATTCCTTACAAGCATGAGTAGTTGCCATGTACTTTGCTTTTGTAGTGGACAAAGTTACCATAGCCTATCACTTACTCATCCAATTGATTACACCACCAAATATAGTGAAAATGTATCCACTGGTGGATCTCCTGCTACCAACATATCCAACCCAATTTTAATCTATAAATCCATGAATATAAATTAAATTCCAGTCCCCTATAGGATAACTATGATAACATAAAGAATAATCAAAAGTAACTTGCAAATACCTGAAGATCCTTATCACCGCATCCCAATGTACCCATCTAAGATTAGCCATAAATTAGCTAAGGACTCCCACTACTTGGACAATGTCTCGTCGTGTGCAAACTATAGCATAAATAAAACTCCCAGTTGCACTAGCATAAGGTACTATAATTATATCCTCCGTCTCATTATGAGAAGTCAGACACTACTTAATAGATAACTTTGTTCCCATTGTAACAACACACAATGGCCTACAAGATGACATGATAAACCTCTCCAACACCGAGTTCACATACTTACTCTAGCCCAACAAATATTTTTGTTCACTCTATCTCTTTTGATCTCCATCGCCAAGATCTACTTGGCTACCCCTAAGTCTTTCATCTCAAACTATGCTAAAAGTTGAGACTCCAATTCACAAATCAAACCCTTCCAATTATCAGAAGATAACATATCATCAACATCTAATGCAATAATGAGAATACAATCACCATCCATCTTATAGTAGATGCAATGATCTGATTTAGATATCAAAAATCTCAAACTTAACATGTAAGAATCAAAATTTTGGTACCACATCTTAGGAGATTGCTTAATACCATACAAATATTTCTTCAACTTACAAACCAAATGTTCTTTACCTTCCTTAATGTAGTTCTCAATGTTCATTACCTTCTTCAACTTATAAATCTCTTCCTCCAAATCACTATGAAGGAATGTTGTCTTCACATCCATCTACTCAACCTCAAGATAAATACACGGCAATAATAGATAATAGAAACTAAATGGATGTTAGCTTTGCTACTAGGGAGAAAATATCACGATAATATATTCCCTTAACTTGAGAATAGCCCTTTGCAACCAATCTTTCCTTGTACTTCTCAACATTTCCATCTAAACCTATTTTTATTTTGAACATCTACTTACATCCAACAGGTTTCTGACCATTAGCCAAAGGTACTAGGTCTCATGTGTCATTTTTATTCGATGCATCCATCTCCTCATCCATTGCCACTTTCTAAGACTCTGCTTCATTCATATGCATAGCCTCATTAGTCCTTTACAATCTTAGGCTCATCTTTGTTAGTAATCAAAGCAAAAATACATCACCAATCAGGAGGAGTATACCTATCTGGTTGATGTCTTTGCTGAGTGGACCTCCTTAATGACCGAGGTGGAGGTTCTATCTCTTCTTTAGAACTCTTTGAACTATTTGATCTCTCCTTGTCTTTAGTTCCTTCATGGGCTTATGGTTCAATCTTCTTGGTCTTTGGGGTTAGTTGAACCACATCTTTCTTTTTATCCTTCTCTGGCTATAATATTATGGAAGAATGCTTGAATTCTCTAAAGATAACACTTCTTCTATACAAATCTCTCTCAACCACACGATCCTAAAGCTTTTAACCTTTCACACCAATACCATAGCTGATGAAGATACATTTTATAGCCTTCTTTATCCAACTTTGACCACTTCTCCCTGGGCACATGTGCATATACCTCGCAACCAAAGACTCAAAGATGTCTTAATGAGAGATTTTTTCCCAACCACACCTACATATATATCTTATCAATAATATTTGATGTAGGAGACCTATTAACGAGGTTGCAAGTTGTGGTAACTACTTTTGCCCAAAATGTTTGTTCTGGGCCAGCCCCACTAAGTATACTCCTAGCCCTCTCCATCAATGTCCTAATTTTCTATAACTCCATTCTACTAAGGGGTGTAGGGAGTTGTCTTATGTCTTTATACTCCATGATCTTTATATAAGCTATCAAAATCGGTTGAATAAAATTCACTGCCATTGTCAATCATCATAACCTTAATCTTTTTACTAGTCTAATTTTTATAAGGGCTTTTAACTCTTTAAATTGACTAAAGACTTCAGATTTTCTCCTAAGGTAATATACCCATGCCCTTCCACTATAATCATCAATGAAAGAAACATAATATATATATTTTGAAATATAAGGAACACTTATAAGACCAAAAACATCAAAATGTATCAAGTCTAATACTCCAAAAGATTTATGATATAATATCTTCTTTTTAGCTAGTGTCAGAGTTTGGTGGGTTAGCCTATTATCATTGGTTCCCCGTAGGATAATGTGGTGATTAGGGCGCCCTTTGAGGGTGATTCAGGGTTATTCAACTGACCCTTTTAGGTGTATATTTCAGTACTCTCCTTCTCAGTGCATCAATTTATTTGTGGTTTTCCTTCTAGAGGTCTTCCAGGCTCATTTTATACACACTTACTATTTTTAGTAAGTCATTTGGACATTTAGGTCCATACTTACTATTTATGGAAAGTGATTTGGATGGTTAGAAGGCACCACGGTTATATCCGGGAAGTTGGCAGGATCAGTTGTTGGTTTGATATTTGGCATTTAATGGAGTTTAATGATTTAATTTAATTAATTAAGTCTAATCTAGCATTGACTTTGATATAATTAATTAAATTAAATATCTTTATGAATAAAGGGGATATAAGGGGTCAAGTGTGCATTTAATATATTAATGTCAAATTATTTAATTATTATACCAAATGGGGTGCCAACATATGGAGGTATAAGGATATTAAGTGACTTTATAATGATGTCAATGACAAATTATAAAGGTCACTTTTGAGGGGAAAAGTAAATTAAAAGAGGAATAAAATAAAGTATTACTTTTGAAAGGGAAAAAAAATATTAAAGGAGGAAAAAGTGCAATGAGGATTCATTCTTGATATGTTATTTTGAAAGAAACTTTTCCTTGAGAGCTTGAGAGCTTTGGCTTGCAGGTTCAAAAAACCTTAGGATGAAAACCCTAGAGGTTTTGGCTATTTGGACGAAAACCCAGATCAACCCACTTGGTGAATTCATCTCAGGATTCATAGTTGCATTAAATTGTTTAGTATTTGTGTTGATATTGTTGGTTCATCATTGTGGCAGCCATTGGAAGGGTTTGATATTGTTGATTTCTACATATGATGGTGGCTAGGGTTAATGGGTATTGAAGATTATTGCATATTCTTTCATGGCAACACATTAGAAACATTTGGTATCATGTTTGTGGCATTTTGACAGAATTTGTGGAGATTTTTGGCTTGCATGTTGGTAATTTGGTGTGCATGTTTGAGGAGTGATGGATTTTGAGGTTGTGTTGCAAATAATCCATCTGCGTATTTGAGTTTTGTAGATTTGAGCTATTGGATGTTGCTACAATTTTCAGTTCCATCTAGAGTTTGACATGGGTGCTAACAGAAATTAGTTTTGGCATATGGGTATTGATGCAAAGTGGCTGCCATGAGGTTGGAATAACATATGTGCTTCTAGGTATTCTTCATTTCATTGCATGGTTCTAGAAATTATCAATCTTGACTTCTCTTGCATTGTAAGTGTCAACAATTTGGTATGTTGCAGTCACCATTTTGCTTCTGATATTGTAACAATAGCCCATTGTATTTTGGTTGCCTTAGAACAGGCGTTTGTCATAATTAGAATGATGAATAAATCTAAAATTTCTCTCAGTTAGGACTAATTCCATTTTAACATCACTGTTATGATCATTTCGAGTTGAAATTAATATTGTCAACGTTGCCTATGTCTATTTCGTTCTTTCATCAAGTTTTGCGTGTGCTAGTACTTGTTCATGTTGAAGAAGATAAATTTGAAGGTGCAAAAATAAGTTTCAGATCTCAGACCTAGGTTTTCATTAAGAAATTGGCAAAAATCATAAATTTGATGTACATTCCTATAAGAGTTCATAAATAATCAAAATATCCTTAGAATGGATATTACATATGAGAACTAGAATAATTTAAATGAACACAATTTTATTTTCCATAAACACAATGTTGTCAAAAATTGAACTCAAGGTTACAATCATTCAAGCCTTAAACAAGTTTTTTTTAATTTTTCAAGGTCCATAGACCCTTCCCACCTGTATGACCCATATGTTGGTGCCATAACATTGTTTCCTCTATTGAATGTTTTGTCTCTAAAGAATGAGTACCCTTAGGTATCCAGAAAGCATGACCATCAGAAGTAGATGGAACACACATGTTTGTTGCTAGTTCCAATGGTGACGGTGAAGATTCTATAGATCTCCTCAATGTAGGAGTAGAAGAACTATTGCACTAAACCATGCATGTATCCAGATGAAATAGAGTGCCCATCTGAACACCCTTAACAAGCACCATAGCTCTTCTAACCATCTTACACCCTGCACTCAAGAAAATAGCCTGCACACCCACATCATTAAGTTTACTTACAGAAAGTAGGTTCCATGCCAAACTAGGGATATATAGTACACCTTCGATCCATTTTACTTATGCATCAAGGAATTGAATCAAGACTCTTCCATGACCAACAATATTTAGATGAGAATCATCTCCAAGGTACACCTTCCCATCATCATATTCTTCATATTTTGTAAAACAACCCTAATGTGAGCTCATGTGGAAAGAGGCATTAGAGTCTATCAACCATACACATTCTGATGCATGAGTAGCCAAGGTAGCAATGAAAGCATCACCATCATCTTGAGAAGATCTCTCAGACTCATCATCAAAGTCAACCATTTTCTTCATCTTCTTCTCCTCCTTATAGTCTCTTCTAAGGTGTCTAGCTTTGTCATAGTTCTAATAATTTTCCTTGAACTTACCATGAGATTTTGATCTCCCACGAGATTTAGCTCTGGATTTATCTTACTTCTTATCCTTCTTGAATTATTCTTTGGATTTTCCATGAACTACTACGGCCTCCTTGGCCAACTCAAAAGTCTTTCTTCTCATTTCTTTAGAAAGAAAAGATGCAACCACTTCATTCATCTTGAACTTAGTGGTCCCATGAATCTAGCAAAGAACACACCAAAGGCATACAATAATCCTCCTCCATCTTCACTCCCACTAAGTGCAATTGGGTAACTACCATATTAAAGGCATTTAGATGTTTGGCCACAGATCCGCCACCCTCCATCTTGAGGGTATAC
The DNA here is from genome assembly GCA_027924645.1 of Cunninghamia lanceolata. Classification (NCBI taxonomy): domain Eukaryota; kingdom Viridiplantae; phylum Streptophyta; class Pinopsida; order Cupressales; family Cupressaceae; genus Cunninghamia; species Cunninghamia lanceolata. The sequence continues at coordinate 5,930,650 of BSBN01000671.1, read as the reverse complement.
AACTTCTTTCTTAGGAAAAGCTTATTCACCAATGATTTATCTTGATAAATTTCTTCAAGCTTCTTCTAAAGATTAGTTGTGGTAGTCTCTTCATGCACATTCAATAACATTGAATCAACAAACTGAGTCCAATGTGACCCTTTTCTTTTCTATCCAATGTGTCCCAGTTTTCTTGTGATGTAGTTGTAGGTTTGGATTTGGATACCACAACCCATAGATATTGGTCTATGAGAACATCCTCCATCTTGAGCCTCCACAACTCAAGTTTGTGCCTAATAACTTCTCCATCTCTATCCTTGATATGCTTGCCATTTCTTTCTGCAATAAGATCAAAACCCTCTTTGCACAATCTCCCACTCAAATGAAGATTAGTACAAAAAACCCTCTACCCAACACCTAGAATCTAAGGTGATCAAGCTCTGATACCAAATGAAAGGAATCAAGGTACATATAAATGCTTCCTACACTAAATTTTTGAGGAGAGTGTTGTGCAAATTTCAATTTTTTAACAATTACATAAAGTAGAAACACATGTAAACATAAAATAAACAATATACCATAACATAGGTGTATGTGGGGAAAACCCTTTCAAGAGAAAAACCCCACACTTCAAAGAAACCCAATGTATTATTTAGTAAACAACATAGTTACAATACACTTGTAGAGCAAGCCTTCGTAGGAGTATCACCAAATAGAGATCTGGAGGAATTCTAACAACATAACAATACCTACAAAACTCGTTATCAAAACCTCCATCTCAAGCACCCAATAAATAGGAGATACAATACATGGAACCATCAAATGATAATTAGAAAACCATGAGCTAAAACCACTCAATATAGTGGCACCCAAATCCTTAGTTAGAAATCCAACTCCCAAATTCCAAGATGAGTCCATAAGCTAAAAATAGCATATTCCTTCCACCTCTCATAACCTCATTATAATCCACTCACCAAATTGGGTGTTCCATTTTTACTCCATTATCGCCATCCAAAGATGCCTTATGATGTGTCACAACACGCATCATAAGTTGGTCAACAAGTGCAACTCCCCCTTACAACTATTTTATGTGCCTGAATGTTTTTGCATTTCCAATGTAGGAGGCCCAACTTTTGAAGGCCATAACTTTTCATCTAGGAGGTTGATTGGGCCCATTTTTTAAATTGTAGAGCTTGAATAGGTCCATGTGTTAGAGACCTAGGAACTAGTGCCAAACAACCCAAAATAATTATTTTGATAAAAAAAAACCAACTCTATAGCCTAGAAATGAGTTTTTCTACTTTTTAACCTAAAAATTGCACTGTTTGTGATCTTAACATTAGTTTCAATGTTGAGACACCTTTACTAACATTCTCCCTTTTGTAAAACACCTTACAAGAGCATAGGGGAAACTCACCAACACTGAAATCTAATTGTTAGGGCTTGAGGGGCCCATAGACTCACTACACCATCTAAACTTGTTTGTGCTCATAGGATTTGTCAATGAATCTACAACATTGAACATCAAAGCACCAACCTTCTCTAGCATCACCCTTCCATCTTCTACCATATCACAAACAAAAAGGTATTAAACATTAATGTGCTTCATCCTCACATGAAAAGTCAAGTTTTTTTCCAAAAATATGGCACTCTAATTGTCACAATGAACCATAATGGCTCCTGCATCTAACCCAACATCTGAACACAATCTCTTAAGATAGATGGGTTCCTTACAAGAATGAGTAGTTTCCATGTACTTTGCTTCTGTAGTGGAAAAATTTGTCACACCACATTTTTATTTACATAATTTAGAATATTTAAAAGATTAAATAGTTGCTCGAGAGAGTGAAATTGATATTTTTCAATGGTGTGCAATGTTTTGAAAGTGGATATTTTAGAATTTTTACTTGTTATCACAATTGATTCCAATTAACAAAATAACTACTATTGTACTAGTATGAGGTGGATGCAGGGTAGTGTTTCCCTCTAACAAGCTAAGGGAGAGTATCATCTAAGAGAGGATGATAGATGGCGACAAGTTGGTGGTGGAACCCGAATGTCTGAGAGCCACTCACACACTCTATTGTCTGCATTGGTAGTTGGATGATGTTATGTCAAGTTTGTTTGCATCATTGACGTAATGTTGAACATAAGGATGTCTTGCATTCATTAAAGTCATATCAGTATATGTATTTTCTTCCATCATGGTCCTACTTTCATAAGTTAATTGCATTCAACAATTTTGAGTTTTATTTGTACCATGCGTCGAGAATTTGAGTAACTGCACACGCCACCATTTCATATGTCACATTTCCTGTCGATTAGTTGTGTATAATGTTTGTGCATCTTGTTTTTGTCGTGTCGTGTTTTCTTTTTGAATGCTAGTCTTGTGTAAATAAAATGGATTCGACAAGTAATTTTTTGATGTTCAGAACGATGAGTCTGAATTGGTCCAACACCCTAGCTTTACGTTCAATAGCATTTTCATTGGTCTCTTGAGCATCTTGACAACATGAAGGTATAGAGTTTGTTTCCTATAGTAAATATATATTATTTTGCCTTTGATTATAAATAGGTGAAAACTTAGTTTTGTTTGTACCATATTTATGTCTTGTCTTAAATTCGACTTACTCTTTTGGGGGCATGGGTAAATTGGTGTTAATTAATTGCAAATATTGGGAATTAAAGATTGTTGTAGTGGTTCGGCCCTAATGGCCGCCATTCTCCTCCTCCTACACCTGATTTCCTGTGGAATCTCCAACGATGTGGAGTGGAAGTAGTAATAACTTTGAATGTCATTACTGGTGAAAAAGGAGAAAATGAAGGATTTGAATAGGTGAACAAAAGGAAAATTTTGGTCACATTTTTTTTAGAGGCCATAGGTGTGGAGCAGCCAGTGCTTTACATTTCTCTTAAAAGTTTTAAACTCTGTTTTTATGAAGGAATATTGCAGGTTGTGGGTAGAAGTAGGTGGGGATACTCACACAAAGGCGTCACTCAAGTGAAGGACACATGTGCCCTCTTTCATACTTTATGCCATGTTCATGTTTCAACACCGGTGTATCTACAAATCTTATGCTAGCTTCGAAACTCAAACATTCCATTAAACAAGCTTTCAAACATAAAAGAGAACCCTCCAAAATGTTAGGCTAGAGTTCATCCCTATTGCACTGGATCAGAAGTTGCACCATGCTAAGTGGGAATTCCACTATCTGAGTGGGCCACAGTTCTTTCTTAGGCCACACAGTACTGAAACTAGAAGTGGCACTAAATTTCATATGCAGGCTACCTTTGCTTGCGTGAGAAATCCTTTCATGACGGTGCTGACCTCACATTAACTTCAAAGTGGTACCTTGTTATCCCACGCCTTAAGGACCTACACTGGCCTTTATGGTTTGCTAAATGCAAGTCTTCATTCAAACAGGTCACACCCTCAAGTTCATTTGAAGTTGGCATTGAGAATGCTTCCTAGGAGTTCATGACGGCCATGCCATACGGAATTTCCCAATGAAAAGCATCAAAATTGTTGCACTTTTTTTTTATTGTGCAATAAATTTTCATATCCCCAATACATTTCATAATTGGATGTATCCTTCATAGAAACAAAGAATCAACCGTTCAAAAAGATCCCTCAATGAAAATCACGGTAGGAAAATACAAAGGAAGGTAGCATCAAATAAAAAATAACCAAATGTTGAATATAAGTTTTTATAATTGAATGGAATTTCACAATAAATCATGTGATGTCATATGGGCCCACCAACAAAACATGACTTAATGCACAACTATTGGTCCAATCTTTTTTTAGGTTTTTTTGGACACCTTAACAAAAAGCATGCTGATGTGGCATCATATTTGATGATGTGGACCTAAACCTTAGTTGTAAGCAGGGGCCTTGCCAAATAAGCTGCTGTAAAAATTTGGGAATAATTTGAAATTGCCATGTATGATTTTGAGCGGCACGAAGTTAGGGTGTTCAACTCCTCTTCCCTATTGATGAAGATGAAGAAGAAATTGAAGAAATAAGATTTTATAGAGGAGCTGACTTCCTTGAACACTCAAGTAAAGGTACTATTCCAATCGTTTCTGGATTGTTTTCTTAATAAGAAGCTAATTTACTCTTGTCATAAACACAAATCAGCAACCTTTATTATATCAGCAGAGAGGGGTTTCTCTACCAAGTTTAAAACTTGAGTCACTTTAGAGACAAGAACTGTGATCATGTTTTCATAATGCAAATTGGGTTATTAAACTGATTTCTCATTATCACGACCGATAGGGGTGCATAATTAGAAATGGTAAAAGTCTCAGTTATGTGTTGTCAAATTTGATGTCCAGGTGTTCTACCAAATAAGTTCATGTGTCTATCCTATACTTCCTCAGTTCGCATACTTATTCGTTTGTGTACATTTTTGAGGCCACAGGGAATATGGCATTGCTCCTGTTGTTTGCTTTTGCATAACAGTTTAAGAACTATTTCATCAGATCAGTATGTGTGTAGTGCATGAGGTAGTAAGTCATGGATTAAGGTTAGCCATTTACATTTACTTATTCATTCATGCAATATTAATCATAGGTTTCTTAGATCTTCAGTTTTGTTTGTAAACATGATTTTATCAAGGACATAGCTAGCATATAATCAAGGAAAGCTGTCAATAATCAGGTCAAACATAAGCTATTATATCTATGAATTGTAGATTCATTCGAGTAGTGTATTAACCATGATTGGGTAGTCATTACATCAGTTTATGAAGGCTGTAGGACTTGATTAAACTATCGTAGTATGTGAATAAACTCTTTTAACAATCTATTATCTTTTAGTTGACCAAAAGTTTAGAGATTCAATTAAATTGACAATTTCTAGTTCTATCTAGCTGTGATAATGGAAATAAACCAGAGAATGTGACAAGTTTTAACCTTGTATTTATCTTCAAGGATTATATAGAGCCTCCATAATACACTGTACCTTTATTATACCAAGTTAGCATTAAATGTGAGTATTATTAATATCATTATAATGTTGAAGTGACTATGTTTCTATGTGGGTATAGATGGATCCCCATATGTGAACCAGAGTTATCTCTGTATGATTGTAATCCAATTCTGGGGTAATAGGTGATCAGAGAAAAGGAAACCTAGCTAACCTTATATTTTGTATTTATTACATATGTTAAACCTTCTCAAGGGCATTGACATACAAGGAGCTGTGAAACTATAGATATTTATATACTTTGTATATTTAGAAATTTCTCCAAATTAAAGAAGGCCAAGATTTTGGATCAATAGTTAACCCTTAATCTCGGCATTATAATCAACCACGAGTAGGATATATTGGGAAATTAGAACTCGATCGTTTATATATGTCGATTGTACTTATGATTTTAGTAGAAGCCTTATTTTGGCAAAGTAGTGTGAAAGATAATAGGGTCTGTATGACCGGATTTAAATATATATTGTGATATTTTGAATAGACAAAGAATCCTAATATAGTTGAAATGATGTTATTCTAGGTAGAATTTGAATGTTTGACTCTTGAGATGATGGTCACTTACCCTGAGTTTTAGAGTGTAACAAATTGGTTAGATGGACTAACCCATTTGTCATTTAAGATCTCTAGAAAAGACATTAGGTATTAGTTTTGACTTTTTTGTTCGCTTGTAAATGACACTCAGGATATACCAGAAGTTAGATATCGATCAATTAATTTATGTAATATTCTATACTTGTGTTATGGTATTATCTAGATTTCAATAGATTAATAGTCCTTAATACTGAGAGTTAATAGGACCATCTCAGAGGCAAGACATGCCAAGAGTTTGGTGAAATTATGTTATTTCACAGGTACGCAAGTGTTGCCAAAATGTTGTCACATTGAAGGGAGTTAGAGTGTTGCATATGTATTCTATTCTTGAAGATTAATACATTCTTGAGCCATAGATCTATTTGATGGTGGAGTTTTTTCTTAAAAGGGTTTCTCCACATACATCTGGATGTGTTGTAACTTTATGGTTTGCTAATTTTCTTATTACTGATTTTAAATACTCACATAATCTTTAATGGGTAATCCATTGTTGCATAAATAAAAAACATATTGAGATAAAAACATGTAACAAAAAGAGTACTATACAAATGACAAAGAATCGAGTGTTCCATAGAAGGAACCAAACATATTGAGATTCAACATCACTACATCAAAGAATTGGTTCAACAAGGATTGATTAAGATTGTTTGATATTTTCAAGACACCTCTAGCTCATGGAAGGTTTGAGAAGCTTCAAGATTTACTTCAAGTTCTTCCCAATGATCATTATGGGGGAGAATGATGGACTTATTGACATTTTTAGTTTTTGTGTCCTCATGTTGTTATAAGTATTGTAGTTGGGATATAGGTGAACATGGTTGTGTGTAATAATGCTCACCTACATATTGAGACTCTATATAATAGATCCCCTACCTCCTCTTCTATCAAGACAATTTGGATTTTTTACATATTTGCTTCTTCGGCATATCATTGTTTTATTATTTGCCTTATTACTTTATTGCCTTCAAACAATATTCAAAGTGTTTATGCCTTGATATGTTGATAACACAAAATTTCTTCTATAGTTTATGTTGCTACAATCTAAAAGATACCATATTTCTTTGCAAAATTGACACCAAAAAGGCTTGTAAAGTTTTGATTTTGTAGGCTTTTTAAATTAGTAAGGAAAAATCCTTGCTTGTATGAGATACCCATTGTTATCTTAGTTTTACAAGTTAAACTATTTTTAATTAATTTTCATTCAATTTGGTTCACTTTTGCAAAGAAATTGGCGAGACTCTTCAACAATTGTAAACTAGAAATATAGGACAAAGAAACTCATCCACACAACAAGGAGTTTATAACTTGGAACAAGTAGCACAAAGATTGTAATACAACAACAAATAGTCAACATCCCAAACAAAGGGGTTGAGCACAAAAAACACATACAAACACTCCCAAAATGGAGCCAGAAACAACCCATGAAACTATAGACTCTATGAAATTTGTCAGGACTTTCAGGATAGTGTGATCAAAATGGTTCACATCCATCCTTGTTGTCTTGTTCTCCTTGTTGTCTTGTTCTCCCTCATAGGAGAAGGGCCGTTGGGTGAGAGATAGAGCATGCAAGAGGGGCTACCAATAGGCTCAATCTAAAGCTCATCACTTCACACCTTGTTGCCTAGAATTTGATATCTATGGTTTGGCTTTGAAAACCACTTGCAACAACAATATCCTAAAGAGGGGATGACCATGTGCCAAAGGAACTTTTTTCTTTCCACATTTTTGCAAAAAGATGTGAACTTTTTTTTGGAGTGTTGAAGATTTGACAAATTTTGTGTAGGTGATCTATCATGATTTAAATCTGATTGAAGGAATTTGGAATTGAAAACTTTTTTTGGTTGAGTTTATTTGCCATCAAAAGGTCAAAATTGAATATTTTGATGTTTTATTAGATTCAAGGCAAACAACTTTGCAAGATGATTTTGAAATTTTGACGAGAAATTTGCTATTTGTAGCCCATAAATTTGTATTTTGGAATATTGAGTACAAGTTTGTTTCCTATGGAGGATTGAGGGGGGCTTTTGGAGTCTTTCTACTTTGAGCCTTAAATCTAAAATTAAGAAAATATGTTCTTAGCCAATGGTTGTAAGCCTACTAATGAATCTCACTCAAGAAGAGATTATTTCTTTCTTTTCTTTTAACTTTTTGCAATTTTCTATTTCAATTCTACAATTTATTTTATAATTAATAGATTATAAACTTTTATGTCTATGAATCATCTAATAACATTTTTCCATTCTTTGACTAATTTTAACCTTGCTTAAAAATTACAAACAATATAAAAATTATATTAACAACTTAAACTTAATTAAAGATAAACTATAATCTTTTTATTAGGATCTATATTTAAAAAGAAGATGCTTATAAATATTTTAATATAAGTGAAAAATATTAGTATTCCATGAAAATAGCTTAATATTAGTATTAATTAAACACAATTTTTTTGGAGAGTACAATCTAAGCACATCAGCCAAGCTATTATATTTATTATGCTAGCATATGCAACATAAAATATGTATTTGTGATTGTTCGTGAATTTGAAAATATAAAATTTCAGTGTTACTGTGTTGTTTAAATCACCCAGTGCTTTTACTGTTTATTGTATTTTTTGTAAAGAGAAGTTATTGCAGTAGGTTGTTCCTTATTTGCATGTTTTGTGAGACTATCTTTAACTGAAAATGAAAATATAAAATTTACAAGTCAAATTATTAATTATGTTAAAGTAAATCACATTACCTTAAAAATAAAACTTATTATAAAAAAAGGGAAAAACCAACAAAACTGGGAAGCCACACAAGTCATAACTAAACATTGCTGAATTCTGGTTTTATTCCACTCAAGCTCAACTTTCTTGTATAATTTACCCATTAACAGTAAACTTTTAACTATAAACTATACCATCCACTTCATTGTTCAGCTCTTTACTGAACCTCAATGCAATTTCTTCTGATAAACCGGAGTCTGCTCCTCTTCAAATCAAAAGCAAAGTGGAAATTCTGCTGAGCCTTATTCCCAATTATGTTCAAATCTTTCACCCCAGCAGGGGACTCCTGCACAGCCATACAGACCACATTTTCTTCAATGAAAAAGAACAAATTCTGCCATGGAATTTCAAGCTTGGCACCCCCTCGGAGATAAAATTCCATATCAGGAAGCTCAGGCTCGGCACCTTGGGAGCTAGAGATGTCATAACAAGGTACACCTTGCAGGATGCTGGTAAAAAACACCTGAGAAAAAAGAATGATCAAAATACGTTAATGGGACTTGAGAATACATCAATGTATGATAGACAATTGTAAGGGACAGAATACTCAAATTTTCTGGCTAAACAATCAGTGCCTTGTAGTTAACATCCGGACTGTTTATGTGGGGACTCCGATATGACCAGTACACCAGTTATTTACGTGGGGTCTGGGTCATCACATTAATAGCTCTGTTGTGTTGATCATAAAGCATTGGTTGTTTGAGTAGAAATCAGGTCAGGATCCCCACATAAATAGCCAGAATGTTTATTACAATACATTAATTTTTTAAGTTCTTCCATTTAAATTACCTGAGGGTTCTGAGGGTTTTTAGGGTTTTTTAAGCTTTTCCATTTCAATTACCTGAGGGTATGGCACGGTGAGAACAATGTTAATCATAACTGCCCTGTAGACTGGTGTAGCAAAAAGCAAGAAAGTTGTACCCGTGTCCAGCACGGTCCCTCCAAGATAATCTCTGACCTGAAAAGCTTTGGAAGGTATGGGTACTCTTCTTCCTCCCAAGCTAATTCTTTGAACATCTATATAATATGCACTTCTCCCTGTTTTGTTGGGTGATAGGAGTGGTGTGTGCATCACTCCATTGCCATAGATGCTTGCTGAGCGCCCAAAGAGCATGGAGCTTGAGGCATTTGAGGTGGAGGGGACTAGGCAGTAGGAAAACCTGTAGCCAATCCAGGGGCCTAGCTGGGACACTAAAGAATAGGGTCCTCTGTCTAGGCCTACTCCCCCATCACCTTCCACGTCTTGAGACTGCAAGGCACAGCCAAATGCCACATCATTGGTGCTCTTTTTCTTCTTCTGGATGTTTTGAACCTCCTTTGGGAAGTTCAGAACATCTGAGACCATGATACCAGTAGCACCTGAAGTGTCCACATAGAGATACTGGAATGTGCAGGATGAAGACGCTGTGGCATTGTGGCAGGTCTGCATGCCAGTGTCTTGTTGCACTTGCTGGCATATGGGGTTGGCACAGGTGAGGTTTTGGAAGGTCCCTGATCTGCTTGAACTGAATAAGTGCTGGGGCCCATGAGAAGACTCTGAATGTGTGATACCTGCAAGGAAAATAATAAAGCAGTGAAAGTTTTAGAAATGTAAAATAGTAGATAAATCATTCTGAGGGTTTGATATAAAACCTCTAACAAAAACTAAAACTAAAAAAAATAAATAAACAATTGTAAATTAATCTTTATATTTTAATAGTTGCTGAGTTATAGTCAGCACACCAATTGTTTACATAAAGATTTAAACTTCTACATAAAAAGTTGGTGCATTGACCACAACACATTGACTCTTTAAACTCTTTAAACTCTATAAACTCTTCTTTTAATGTCTTAAGTACTTTATCTTGAAGAACTTTATAATTTATATATAGAAAGAATATAATTTTTTCAAATTTTTTTGGTTTGTACTGAAGAAAACAAAATACAAAATAAAAATGTAGTCAAAGACTGCTAAAGAAAGAGCCCCAGCCACAGGCTAAACTGCAGCAAAACTAAAATACACATCTTATACAAACTACACAGCAAAAACAAACAGATACACTACAAAGTGCTGTTTCCCCACAGCAAACATAAGCATATGGCCAGCAGCAGGTAAACAGCAACAGAAGAAAACCAAGGAGACCATGCACTTGAAGGCTCAGCAACAATTCTGTAATGCTTATATGCACAAAATGCTGATGAGTAGTAATCTATAGCCACTTGCCCAAAAAGAAGAGTAGTATTTCAAGTTAAATTTTTTTACCATATACATATTTTATATAAAAATAAAACATATACAAGTTTTAAAATATTTTTAAATTCCTAAAAAGATAAACATTTATTAAGAAATTTCTCAAATGAATAAATAACAGAACATTTTTTTCTTAAAGGAAAACTATACAGTTTATAAATATTAATTTTAATTCTAATATTTACACAAATATATTTCCCAAATCTTTTCTTTTCTGTATAAACAACTAAACATCTACACAGATTATCTTATAAAGCTTATGCAAAATTTATTCATTCTAAATTGGATTTTGAAAATAAAAAAATTGGCAGATATTTTCTTAAAATTTTCTTATATCATTTAAAAGACTGAATACTTGTTAAAAAATATTAAAATCCCAATGACCAAGGCTAGCCATAAAATTTACTCTCATTAATTGAGCATTTGAGCCAGATGAGAGTGCTTCCTGTGTCTGCAAAGACTCTGCTGAAGGTCTGTGGAGGAGTGCCAAAGGAGAGTGTGGTAACATAGTCCCCCTCTGAGGAAGCCTTAAGAGGACTATAATAGTTGCCTTCTTGGCTCTTGTCATTTCTTCTTTTGTCCAGGAAGAGCTTCTCTTTGGAGAATATGGATGCAACCCTATCCAGGCTTCTTTTCATTGCATCCTCAAACTGCCTCAAGCGGTCTAATGAATTGTCATAGAGAGGAGAAGAGGGTGAGAGCCTGTGTATCAATGGTAACTTCAAAGAAATAAATCTATGCTTGCTATCAGGAACTGCATTACAAGAAAAATGGCCTGACATATTTAATAATAAAGATGCTAGAACTGAAAGACAAAGAAAGACATGCTGCTTCATAATTCCCAAAAGATAATGCTTCAAATTTTGTTTCTGCCTATATGAGAAGAGTAATAGAAAAAGGTTTTTGAGGTTTGAAAGGAAGATGGTGAGGGTGGTGGACATTTTAAGAGTTTTAAGTACTATATTATGTGAGATAAATAGGGATTTCTTTTTAAAACTCATAGATAACATCATGTCAAAGGATTGCCTGTGCAGAAATTTTGGGGAAATTTCATGAAGTAAAATGCTGACGAAATAGTGGGTATATCAGAATTATGTTTGTGAACGCCGTGTTATGAAATTTTCAGCAAACTTTAAGTTTGCAAACTTAGTAAGTTTACTTCACATAATTGGTAGGCTGCATAATTTGGTGTTAAAAGTTCTTTTCTACAATAAACTTTAATAAGTTGTCAAAGCCGGTATACTATAGCAATTTTTTTTATTTTTTTTCAATGGAAATATACTATAGTGAAAATTTCCTTCCTGTCCAAGTTAATTTGGTCTCCCTCTATAAGCTGAACCCAGATATTATAATTTATCATTTTACTTCTACAGTTACTCATTGCTTTTGAGCATTCTATTAATGTACTTTGAAAATGAAACTGAAAAATTCATTCTTATTTGGGGGCAATGTAACCTCCCTTCTTAGCAATCACCATTATATTTTACCATTTTACTTCTACAATTTTAATTGATTTTGAACATTTCACAAATTTTATTTTCAACTATTCTAAAATCTTATGTATCTAATGTGTATTTCAAGAAAAATTGAATGTATATTAAGGTGCTTTACAAAAATAATTTATTAGGTAAAACATTTCTTAAATAACAAATTAAAATTTTAATTGATTTTGAACATTCCACAAATTTTATTTTCAACTATTCTAAAATCTTATGTATCTAATGTGTATTTCAAGAAAAATTGAATGTATATTAGGGTGCTTTACAAAAATAATTTATTAGGTAAAACATTTGTTAAATAGCAAGTTAAAAAGGTTTTATGTAGAGGAAATCTACACTTAATGTGTTTAAGTTAAAGTAATACAAAGATAAATGACTTTCCACTAGTTAGAATGTTTTGTTCTTATAAGTTTCACTTAAATATAATAAGTGTCAATTAAATCATTCATACTTATAAGAGATGAACTACTATTAATTATATACTACTTAATATAATTGTAATGGTGAAATTTTCATACCCATGTCAATTCCCATTTAGTTTTGGGCCTATTTTGATGGAATGCCTTAATACAATTACATATTGACAAATGGTGTAGTCTTGTACGAAGTTAGGATCATTCCCCATCTCCATTTATACATACTCCCTGTTAGTAGGACAAAGCCGTGCAACACAAAGAATAGGGTTACAAGGCACCGCAAGACACATGCAACACACAACGGACCTGCAACAGTAGCTAAGGGACATAACAAGAGAAAAGGACAACCCCTCAATGTAACATTGTAGATATGTACACTACAAGGTGAAAGATAATAGGATATAGAGAATATAGATATGTAATGAGATGTAGATATAGGACTTGAAAGGAAGTGTAAGTAAGAAATATATGTAAGATAGAGACCATCTAAATGGGAGATGTTATACCGATGTAAATATATTGCAAGCTAATAGAATGAATATATTATGATGTGTATTGGTTGGCATATGAATGTGATGAATAGTTATGTTTATTCATTTTAATTTATTTACATTGTATTCTACCACACTTCACTATAATCCACCACATTGATTCTAATCTTCCTCTTAGCCCTTTACATCAAGCTATAAACTACACTTTGGAGAGCATAAGCCCAAATATTTGGTCTATGCCCCCTCTCCCACTAACATTTTGGTTCCATTGCCAAGACCCTAGTAAGAGGTAAGAAAATGTTGGAACTTAGAAGAAAATCTTTGTAGTAAGAAAAGACATATCAATAAGGGACTACAGACATAAAGGAAACATATCTGATGATTTGTGGTAGAGTACACTAGGTCCTATCTTGTGACAGGGGTTAGGCACTTAGGGGTGATGAATGGAAAGGGGGGGATTCTGAAGAGATGCAACTGCTAAAGGCAAGTCTTGAATAATCCATTAAGGATGAATAAAAGGATTAATGAAATTCCAAACCAAAAACACCTATGGAAAAAGGAGATAGTAAAAAGTTGAGAGAGATTGTGGAAGAGATTAAGATGGATATGGAGATGAACATGGAAGAAAAGAGGTTGAAACAAATTCAAGAAAGGCAAGGGAGCTTCTATCGAAGCATAAAAAGGGCAAGAGAAGTTGGGATGGAGCACACCAGGAGGGATGCTACTAAAAATATTGAGGATGTTGAGAGTTGTGAGAACCTATCACCATAGCGACATATGAGTACAATTGAGAGTGCCAGAGAGGCTACTGAGAAAGATGAGAATTTGGTGAGTATAGAAAAGAATGATATACCACAAATAGAGGGAAAATTAATCATTATGCCACATAATAATAAAGATTCATCCAAGAACATAAACAATCATCTAGATAAGGCAACTGGGATTTTAATTGGGTTGGTAAAGCAAATAGAGGAGTATTGTGTTGAGGGTGTCATTGGAAGAAAGGTTTGGGAGCTATAGTGCTCAACCAAGGTGTAGAAGTAGGGGTGCTCCATTGTTTGATTTTTTGACTTGTACACCACATTCAATACCTAACTTGTCAACCCTAAAAGTTACAATTAATGATGGATTTGAGTATTTACTAACTCACTTTACAAAATTAAAACCTCTAGATTTTAGCATGGAATATCTAGAAAAAGTGGTAAGTGAAAGTGTGGATTTGTAGAAAGAAAAGATGTTGGAAGATTGGGAAATAAAAGAAGAGGGAAAGATTGTGGAAAAGGAAGAATTGGAAAATATGTTGAAAGACCAAGCCATCGATACAAGTAAAACAATTATGGAAGAAGGATGGAAAATCTTATATCAACTAATAAATTTTTATTAACTAACAAAAAATTATCTCCTAAACTGAAGAGGCACCACGAAGAGATGAACCCCCTAACCAGCAGTTGTCCCTCATGTTGTTTAAGACAAGAAGAGTTGCTAATGAGGATATATATATAGTGATTCATTGCAAATTGAAGAAGAAGCTAAGAGAAAATAATTTGTTAGAGAGTGCAAGGAAATATTGGGTAGAGATTTCTTTGAGTTTGAATTGACAAGAGATAAAGGAAGAATAAGGAAATTGGTAACACAAGACATTAATAAGTGCAACAAGGAGGATAAGAATTGTAAGGGAAAACCATATGGAGATAAGAAAATAGAGGACAAAGGTAGGAAGTTAAGGGAAGAAAAACCCTCAATAAGAAGAGATACATCAAAAGAACCTATTAGCAAAATAATGGAGTAGAACTACATTAAGTTGCATGTCTGTGGAAAGGATAACAAAGAGGCCTCTAAACATTATTTTGTATTAGAATCTACATGGAAAAGAAACAAGGTTAGAGATAATTAGACCAAATTATATGACTTTGTGGGCACTTTAAAGGATGGGGTCTGAAGTGGTACATAAAGGTTTTCCCTAAACATGATGAGGAACGGAAAGATAAAAAGAAAGGATTTTTAAATAATTTCCAATCCCCTAAAATTACCTCTGAAAGTGTAAGAAAAATGAGGGAGATGTTGTAGAAGAAATGAGAATTGATAAGGGAGTTTGATCAAAGGTTCAAGGGAGTTGTGAGGAAGCTGGAAGAACCCCTAATTGAAAAGAAAAAAATAGAATAGTTTGTGTCTAGAGTAGTACTATCAATTAGAGCTTCATTATATGGAAGAATATTTCAGGCTTATACACAAGTAGTAGAATTGGAATCAAGAATTGAAGCACAACCATGGAGGAGGGAAAATGAAGAAAATAATGAAATAGAAAAGATAAAACTAGAGCTAGAATAATTGAAGATCAAACAAGAGATTCCAGCTAAAGGGGAGAACAACTAGGATATAATGTCAAACCAAAGAAAGAAGATCTATAGTTCTTATTACTCAAATGAAGGACATTTAAGGAATGAGTGTCCAATTCAAGAAGGGAAAAGGAGAGACATGACAATAAAGGTAGATCTTGCAGAACCTCCCAAAAGGTTGAAGAGTGTCTTTTGTGAAATTTGTGGTGAGTGGGATGACCATGAAAGTAATGATTGTCCATCCTTGTTATTCATATTAAGAGATGAAGAAGAACCTAAGCCTAGATATCACCATAGATATGAAGACAATGAACCCTATCATAGGAGGATGGCTAAAGCCAAGGGATTAGCAGAGGGAGCATTCTATAGATAGCCTAAGTGGAGAAATCAACATAGTCCAAATTATGGCACAAAAAGTGCTAGATGAAAAACCTTCTACTAGCTATGGAAATGATTATGGGGTTAGTAGGCCCTACTATAATGAATTCATATAAGGACATGATAGAGGAAGAGGTTGAGGGTAGAGAAGAAGAGAAGATGTTACATGCTACAAATGCAACAAACTAGGTCATTACACAAATGACTATAGAGAGGAGAGGAAGAAGGCTTGTGGTTTTTACAGAGATTCTGGTCATGATTTGTATGGTTTCCCAAGGGTTGCATAATACTATAAGAATATTCAAGCAACCACAAAGAGTGAGGATTTATCCAGACCCAATACATTGAAGAGAGCTAAGGTCATCCTAAAAAGCCCTAAGAACAAACCTCTGAATGCTCAGAGATGTCAAAGATCAAAGCCAACTAATGAAGAAAATAAAGAACATTACCTAATAGAAGAAGAATAGTTGGAAAGATATTACTTAAGGAAGATAAATTACTAAGGAAGAAAGTCATGATAGAGGACAATAAGAAGAACAAGGTGATGGCGGTCACAACAAAAAGTAAAGATATCATAAAAGGAGGATAGATAGTAGAGGAGTCACATGAAGAAAGTGTTGAAGAATTTCCCACAAAGAAAAGACATGACTTAATAGTGGAGAAGGCTATAAAGGTTATCAGACAAGAATAGGAAAAAGAGGATTTCTTAAGAGCCTATTTTTTTAAAAAGGAAGTGTTTTTTTGAGTAAAAATTTATTTATTGAAACCAAACATCAAATGCCAAGAGTCCAAGATACATAGAATGAAACAAAAACACAGTCCAAAGCACCCAAAATACAGGCAACCAAGAAAGCTCCCAAAGACCACTAGAACTCGAACCAGAGAGGCCGCCGTCAGTCCAACCTATCATCCAACGCTAACTAATGTAACTTCTGAGACTTTTCCATCGACAATTGATCCCAACAATTAACATCCCAACCACCTTGTTTCTCTGAAGCCCACTTAGCAAGGCAATCTGCCACCACATTCCATTCCCTAGGGATATGGACAAAGGAAGCAGACTCAAAAGAGCTTCCCAATCATAGAATTTGCCTACCTACCACTGCCAATTGCCAGTGGACTCCTTCAAACTGTCGTTTATTCAACATATTAATCACTATCATAGAATTTGCCTCAACAATGATCTTCCTCCATCCAAGAGCACAAGCCTTTTCCATAGCCACAAGAATAGCTTGAGCCTCCATAAGATTATTCGTCGTTTGCCCCATATAAGTGGAGAAGAAGAAGACAACTGCACTAGAACTATATCTCCCAACACCACCAATTCCAACATGGCCTGGATTCCCTCTAGAAGAGTCATCTGTATTAATCTTGGAAACCCCAATTGGGGGGAAGCCCATTTGCCTTCTCTTGAAACCTTCATCTTTGGACCATGTCCCACCTTAGCCACAGAGTGGCGAATCACATTGAAGAAGAAGCTAAGAGAAAATAATTTGATTATATTAACATTTTGGAACAATCAATTTAAAAATTTACTTTTAAAATTTGTTCTAGAAATATAGATTAATTTACAATATTTTTAAAGAAAAATATAAACGATCTTTTTAGAATGTTTATCTTGAGAGTTTTTTAAACATCAATTTAGTAACTTTTTTCATAATACAAATATATATTATTTTATAATATTTTGTTACACAAATATACATTTATTTATTATGTTAAAAAATAAAAACCAAAAAAGAAATTGAAAACTGTTGAAGAAAAAAAAAAGTGGAGAAAATCACCTATGGAACCAAAAAAGAAATAGGAAAAAACAAAAACTTACTTTTAAAATTTGTTCTAAAATATAGATTAATTTACAATATTTTTAAAGAAAAAAATAAATGATCTTTTTAAAATGTTTATTTTGAGTGTTTTTTAAACATCAATTTAGTATTTTTTTTCCTATGTATACCAAATACAAGTACAAAATTAAAAACAATCAATTTAAAAACTCTTTTAAAAATACAAGTACACAATTTAAACCAATCAATTTAAAAACTTACTTTTTGTTATAGAAATATAGATTAATTTACAATATTTTTAAAGAAATATATAAATGATTTTTAATAGTACACATTTACAAATTACAATTACAAAGAGAGATAGAAGAAAAATTGCTGCTATGTTGTGTAACTAGTAAGTAACTCAATCTTTTTTATATATTTTTAATGTTTTGGTTTAGTTGTTTTAATTAATATATGTGGAGTGGAAAAATAAATTTTTCGAACACTTATATGATTTCTTTGTTTGGATAGATTTTGGTGCATCAAAGGAAGATATTGTGAACCACTACCACCTACCATCCATGGCATGTACATCGTACACCAAAAGACCCATTAACAAACACTAATGATGAATCTCCTTTTGACAAGGACAATGTAATGCAAGAAGTTAGTCTTGATATATGGCAAGTCTTGTCAGGATTGCATCCATGCCTTCCTATTCAATTGGATGAGCTTGAAATGCTTGGCCAATGTGAGATCAATAATAGCCACAACTGGGCTACAACAACCTTAATCAAACTTAAAAAATGGAAGCAGTTAGTTTCATTGAAGCCATTCATCTAATGTTCCATGTCTCACATGATAGCAATCAAGCTACATCAAACAATTTCTCTACTAAGCAAAAAAAACATATGATATAATTATTTCACTTTTCTGCCATGGAACTACAACCATAACTTAAAATGATCATTCAAGGAACGATAGGAACAGAAAAATCACTTGATAACAAACATCAAATATGCACTAATGGGAACAACACAAAATGGCAAATCACTATTGTTATTGCTCGCACCAACTGGAGTTGCAGCATTCAACATATAGGGATCCACCATACATTCAGCACTGTGCATACCAATAAAGGAGATGAACCAATTATAAAGACAAACATTAGCAGCATTCCAAGAAAGCATGTATTTCATTCGTTACTGTAGACACCTAAAAATGTCTTTTACCATCAAACTGACTCCCGACAACCCTAAACACACCAATTTCCCTTTTAACCAGTTAATTAAATTTTTATTTAATTAATTACCCCTTTCGTTTTCCAAATTCACACCATTTTATCCCCAAAATTGAATTAATTTCATTAATTCAATAGTCCAAACCTTAGCCAATTAATTTAATAAATATGCAATATTTATTAAATCAATTTCCCCTTTTTCACTAAATCCAATTAATTAGTTAAAACCATGTTAACTAGTTAATTGAGCCTATAATTAACCTATCCCTACCTTAGACAATTAAATAGCTATTATTTAATTGCCTACCCTAGCCTACATCATCATAGCCCTAGGATTAATTAAATAAAACCTTTGTTTAATCAATCCTAACCCCTTCATTTGGGTGGTCAAACCCTGTTTAACACCCTTCCCCACATCCTCCAAATAAAAAATTGGATTAAATCCACATAAGTCAATTTTTTATTTAAAAACATCCCACATCACATTTATTTCTCCTTACAAACCCATACTCATTTATTTCCTCTCTTCCCCAAATAAATTTTTAATTCTTTTACATTCCCCCATATGAATCTTTAATTCCAAAATAATCCTTCACCCCCATGCTCATTAAATAACCCCTTTCCCCAAAATAAATAAAAGAATCACTTTTATTCCTAGCCCTCCATTCATTCAAGATTCAATCTAGGCCCTCCACATCACTTTTATCCTCCACCATTGATCTTCCAAATCAATCTCCACCATTGGATCAAAATCCCTTCCAAAAGTCTATAAATAGAACCTCTCACAATCCATTTTCATCATCCAAGTTTATGCAAAGTTACCATGTCAAAATCACTCTTGAGCTAGAATAGTGAGTTGCAAATTAGAGTAGCATTTCACATTTCAATTCATTGTCTAGGGATTATCTTTGTCTAGGAGCTTGTTTTGGGTGCAAAGGCTCCTTCCTCCCTTGATGGGATTGGGTTTGCATGTGAGGTATAACATTGTGTTTATTGCATTTTGTTTAGTATTTCTACCTTATTTGCATATCTAATCTACATTGGCACGCCTAGTGGGACCCACAAGATCTGAATCTAATCAATTGTTGTGAGTTTTTGTGTTCAAGACGTGTTTTTACAGGTGCAGCTCCATTCACCCTGCGTAGTGGCGCTAACACTGGTGTATTTTAGCGCTATACTCTGTATTAGCGCTATTTCAGAAAGCACATTTTTATTTTCAAACACACTCACATGTTTCATTTCTAACGGTCTCCCTGCTGTTTTCTACACCTAACTACTCTTTGTTCTATAGGAATAATAGGAAACACAAGGGAAAGTTATGTCAAATTTTTCATAAAATTCATACACACACTTTGGCTTATCTTTTGCTTTATTTTCCGCTTATCCATACTAACAATGCTAACAGGAACATTTCTTGGTGCAGCCTAAGCTCTATTTCCACGAGAAAAAAAACACTTTTTTGCAGGTCGGATGTGTTCAGTGCCGTATCGGCGCTATCACCCAGATCGGCGCTATCCGCAGGATACACAGACTCTCTGGAAAGTTGCACAGTGGCGCATTCATATACCTATATCAGTGCTATTACCCATTTTTACGCTTTCCACATGATGTATTAGCGCTAAATAATGTATTAGCGCTTTAATTGTAATATTGTAGCGCTATCGTCTGTTTTGGCGCTTTGAGTGTCTTTTATTAGCGCTATAGGTTTAATTAGCGACATCTGTTAATTGTCAGGTTGTTCTACCCACAGTGGCACTATGGTATCTCTATTTTAGTGCTATTTTGAAAACTGACTTTGTTGTCTGTGCAGGTACTGACAAGTGTTTTTGCAGGTCTTTGTTGTCATTTCGAAGATACTAACTAACTTTTTGCAGGGTGATTTCATTTTTGTTTTAACAAAAAAACACTTCAATTTGCAACTTAAAATGAACCCTTTGTATGTTAGTTAGTCAAACACTTCAATTTGGTGCAATTAAAATTGAACAAACAAACAATCAAACAAACTTTTGTATGTGCGTGTGTGCCCAAACATTTAACTTGGTGTTCTAAAATTTACAATTTGTATGCCAACAAACAAAACACTTCAATTTGGGCTTTAAAAAGAACAACCTGCATAAATCGAAAGCATTTTGGTTAAAAAGAACAACTTGCATCTTTCACGTATATAATCAAGAAGATCATCTTTAATTGTGTGAAGTGTCTTGTGCTCTTTTTGCTTGTGGTGTGAAAAAGCATATGCTCTTCCCTCACAACATTTTGGTGACCTTGGGAACCAAAAGCTTCTCACGAAACTTGCATTAATCACACCCCATTTAATCCAAAGATCTAAAAATGAACCATGTTTAGTGTAATGCAATCATAGAAGATATGTATGCTCTCCCCTCGCATCTTTGAATGAACTTGGGGATCAAAAGTGTTTACGTGATTGTATTACTTTTGTAAACCTTAGAGGGCCTGCCACCCCGCTTCGAAAGGTGGGAACGACCCAAGCGGCATCAAGCTAAAGCCAAGCTCTTCCAAGCTGCTATATAAAATAAGGCGTTTGGGACGAAAGTCTTAAGCGACAGGTGTTGTTGTGTTATACCAACAGCCAACCTCCCCCAAAACCCTCTAAGGCGTAACCCTTGGAGGCTGGGAGACTCCATAACGAAGAGTAGCGCTGCCGCATGTATAACCACCTGATTGGATGCCCTTACTACGAACCATTGTTTAGCAAACCAAAATCCTTCTATTTGTTGGTGCAGAAGGGAAACCTTTGAAGCGGCCCCGATTCATGCGGTTCTTAGCTGAGGTAGCAGGGATAATCTAAAGGTTTGGTGAGGGACAAGCCTTATAAGAAACCTGGATCTTGGTATGTGTGAGAAGTGTGTGTAATTGTAAGGAGGAGCTGGTGCTACCAAGATCCTGGAGCTACCCGCTTTGAATAGGTGCAGCTAGGGGATTCAACAAATATTGTCACATCCTCACCTTAGGTTGTTCAAAGTGCTTGTTAAATAAAATCACACATCTTTTTTCAAAACAAAGCAAAATCTTGATTATTGTGTGATTATTGTGCTTGAATTTGTTTGCAACAACATTGCCAAGAGACAAACCAAATCATTTGATCACATTCCAAACAAAGAAAATCCAAACATTGCCATCATAAATCTGTCTTTTTAGGACCTCAACAAACACTGTCTTGTTTTAGCGTCATATCTGTTTGATTTTGGTGCCATTTCACTTGTGGATTGGCACTATTCTCATATTGACTTGCCTAAAACGGAGACCTATCCATTTGTGACCTTCACCATCTGCTCTGTCATAATCCATATTCACATCCCAAAAATTCGATAACAGTGCATCCATTTTCTTCAAAATTTTCCAAAATCACACCTTCTCTTTGACCTTAGAGGATTAATCACCCCATTGTTGGACCCCTTTGCTACATCAAACCTACCTCGTTTTCATATCCACCTCATCTTTATTAATATTTACATACCTTTTAGACCAAACCAAAATCCTTGTCATAAGAAAATCATTCCAAAAATCCCCAAAATCTCCAAAATCAAAACATCATCAAAATCTGTCATCCTCTTGAGCTAAAGTTAGATCTAGATTTCATCCTTCACATCATATCTTGCTTGGAAAGTCAATAGTCTACCTTCCAAGTGAAATCATTATCCCTCTTTGTGTAAGGTCATTAGTCTGCCCCAAACAAAGAAAAACATCCATTCATGCAACCACAAATATAGGTCCTACCTAAGCTCAATTTGTTGACTATCAAAATCATCCATATCAAAAACAAACATCAACAAAATCTCTTCAAAAACAAAACGTCATCCATCACCTATCTCTTTGGTCCAAAATTTGTGCAAAAAATCAATATCGCCCATCCGTATCACCCTTAGGTTAAAACCTTTAGAAAGACATATCGATCTTCCACCACATTCTCTCCTCTACTCCATCTCACTACCACATCCATCTTTGGGTCCAACACAATCAATTAGATTCTCTAAGGTCTCCATACCCACCTCACTCTACGTCTAGAAATCAACCCCATACGCGTGCATGCCTTCCAAGAGATCACAACACAAAAAGAATCAAGAAATGGCAGAACATTGGCCATTTGGCATGCCTAACACCAATAGCAGCAACATACCCATCTATCAAACATACAACCCCCCTACATACTCTTACATCCCCCCATATGGTCCCAATGAAAATCCTTTTCATTACTTACAACAAATACAACCAACACCACCACCACCACCACCACCAACACAAAATGTCCCCACCATCTCCCAAGATGACCTAGATGTCTTGAGCTTCACACAAGATGCCGATAAAATGGACCTACTTGATAAAATCCTAAGGTCAGACCCAAGTAGATATCTTGATCATCTTCTCAAAATTGGTGCTCAACATCCACCTGTACAATCGTCCCTACCCCATCAAATACCCAAGCATCTACATCACATACCCAACCTACCATCTCTCAAACATCAACACCTACTGTATCTACCACATCCACAAGCTCAACCGCTACCACATCTACAATTCCCACATGCACCACCATCCCTACCATCTCCCAACCCCTCATCACTTCTACTACCACAACTACCATAAACCCTTCCACTTCACAAATCACCATGGGCATACAAGGCAACATCACGCAAGCAAGTACCTCCATGAGTGTGCCCCCACCCAACTCTCAAACCATTACATACCTACGACAATTATTCTCACAAACACCTTGCAACACATCTAACCAATCCAATGTCCACATACCCAATGTCAATCCATCTAATGTCACCTACCCACATAATCCCATAAATCAACATAATCCCAATCCCCAAATACCACCACATGTTCTCCAACAACTCTACGTGCATCAACAACATCAGGCACCAATCAACCCAAACACCAACCCGCAATACCAACACCTCATTCAAACGCATCCCCAACATCAAATCTCACCCCATCTCCAACATCTCACCAACCAACAGGCGTACATACAACAACCACAGGATATCACAACTATTGTACAGACCTTGATCCAAAAGGTAGATGACCTACAAACTGGGGGCAAGAGAAAGCACTATTCCTTTGAGGATATTTGCCCCTACCCATTTGATCGCACTTTGTACATGCCCCCTTTCCCCAAGAACTTCAAGACACCCAAATTTGACAAATACAAGGGAAAGGGAGACCCTAGAGATCACCTTAGGGAGTTCTACATCGCTTGCTTAGAAGTCTCTAATAACGATACCTATCTAATGAGACTATTTCCACGAAGCCTCGGCGGTCAAGCCGCTGAATGGTTCGCACATCTTCCCCCAGGCATTAGGACTTTCCCTGAGCTTGCAAAGAAATTTGTAAACCACTTCTCCTACAATTTCGAGCACAAAATGTCTATGATAGACCTTTGCAACACCAAACAAAAGAACGGAGAAGCCTTCGCTTCCTTCTTGCAAAGGTGGAGAGGCTTAGCAAGCAAACTCCCATGGCCCATTCCTGAAAAACAACTCGTCACCATGTTCGTGGCCAACCTCAATCAGGAATTAGGGTTTCATCTACAAATCCTTTGTGCATCTACCTTTGAAGAGGTCATCGACAAAGGCACCACTATCGAACGAGCCCTCATTGCCAAGGGCTCCATCAAACTGTATGACCACAAATCCAACAACAACAACTACTACAAATCCAATAACAACGCCCCCAATACAAACAACAACGCCAACACGCAATCAAACGACAAATCACGTTATTGGGGGAAGAACAAGAACAATTTGAATGACAGCGTCACGGATGTGAAAGCCGTCCAACATATACAAAACCAAACACCTGCACATACATATGCAACAAATGTAAATAACTAAAGGGGCCCAACTAAACCACGCAAACCACGCAAACAATTCACACCCTTAGGGGAACCCGTCGAAGACATCCTTGACCGATGTCTCAAGCAAAATTTGATCACGCTCCCACCCGTTAGACCCCGTCAAGAGAATGAACTAAAAGCCGTGTGGTACAATGAGAACGACTACTGTGAATACCACCGCATTGCGAGTCATAAAACATCTGACTGCATGCAACTAAAACATTGCATCCAAGACCTTATAGAACAAAATCTAGTCAGTCTCAATCACAGTGCCCAACCATCACCAAACGCCAACCTAGGAGCTTACAAGGATCCCCTACCTAATCATAACAAAGCCTCCTCGTCCAACTAAGCATACAATGTCACCCCACCACCCGCGTCCTACGACTCTATCGTAGGACGTATAGAAGCATCATCCCATCATGTCAACATAGTCACCATTCAGGCACAAGCACCTGATTGCGCTGTTACAACTCGTCGTGGCCGTGTATCCATCCGCACAGCCCCTACCACTGAACAAACACCTGCATCCACATTAGATCCCCTACCTCCTCGTCCAACCACACGTCCATCACCTACTCACCAGTATAGCCTCCTAGAACACCTAGGAAAGACACCCGCACAAATCTCCATCCTTGAGTTGTTCCGCACATCACCACTTCACAAGGACGTCCTCGACAAAGCGCTCTTGCAAACACAAGTCCCTGCCAACTTGAATGTAACTCAATTCCAAGCCATGGTAGGACACATCGCCGCACCCCACCATCTCACCTTCTCAGAAAAGGACCTACCCGCCTTCGATCACATACATAACGACGCCCTACACATTGAAGTCCGCATCCACAAGCACACCATTAAAAGAGTCTTAATAGATGGTGGCTCCGGCCTCAACATATGCACTCTAAAACTGTTAAAACACTTGGGGTACTCTGATGTGGTTGTCGACACCTACGAGTGCATCACGATCAAAGGCTATGATGACACTGAACGGCTCTCTGAAGGCACTATCAAGCTTCCCATACAAGTGGGATAGAAAATATTAGAAACTAAATGTCAGGTTCTTGATCTCGACCTCCCCTACAACATCCTTCTCGGCAGACCATGGATTCATGCCATGCAAGCCGTCCCATCCACCTTCCATCAATGCATCAAATTCCCTCACAACGGCATAGAAGTCATAGTCTATGCCAACCCTCGCCCCTTCCAATACTGTAGTTTTCTGGAAGGCCACAACCAAACATTCTGCTCATACAATAAAGCCACCATTGAAGCCAATCCAACAGCATCAAACTCATATATCGACCCCGCAAACATTGTCTCCACTTCATCCCAAGCAACTCCACCACCCGAAGTCCAAATCAAGCTAACTGACATGGGATGTGGGGAATATGACCTGCACAGCACCTTTTGTGTGGGCACATTACCCAATCTTAAGACATTCGGCATCCCAAAAACAGAGGCAGCCAATACAGTCATCATCAAGTGCAAACCCTCACCCATCTTCGAGAAGCACCACCTCCTAGATTAGGATGTACTCGAAGATATCTCATCTTGGCTTTACAAGGATGAAGAGCCTGAGCAAGAAGCCCCCACAATCCCAACAGAAATCTACGGCAAAGGTTTTGAAATTGTCAAAAGCATGGGCTATAAAGGACAAGGCGGTATTGGCCTTCATGAACAGGGAATCATAGAACCACTGCAAGCAACAAAGAATCCCTATACTCAAGGGTTAGGGTATGGTCAACCACAATGCATCCTCACTACCGGCGAGTGTATCTTAGCCGAGGTCGCTACGGTCTCCTTAGACGTCGACAATGTTAACAAAATGGGCCTTCACGACTCCCTTAGTGACTTCGCTGATTTCTTCAACTCATCCATTTGTACCATCTACTCAGTCACCACTCTTGCTTCACCCTCCAATGACTTGCCACTAGTTTACCCCAACCTCATTGATTGGGACCAACGGGGACCTCCCGTCTTCGACATCGCACCTAACGATGAGGCCATCGCTGAAATGATGGGAGTAAGAGATCACTTCCCTTTGGGAGATCACAGAACAGGATACATCATGGAACTCAATCCAGATGCCTATTTCAGGGAGACAACCCCTACTTCCAGTCACAAAAACACAAAAATAAAAAATGGATCTGATGGTGAAAACCGTTCTACGGGCAGTATCAGATCCCAAAATAGTAAAAACAAAAGATGTATCTCCTGGTGAAAACCTCCACGAGGTGCCAGGAGATGGAAGCATGGGCCTCCCCGAGGTAGACAAAGTCTATCTAGACAGATCACCCATCTTGGTAGAACCAGCTCAGGAAATGAATCTTGGGACAGAGGAAGAGCCGAAAATCACATACAAAGCAGAATTTCTCATACCGGAATAGGAGAACTTCTTGTCCTTCTTCACACGTAGAAATCGCAATTTTGCGTGGACCTATGCGGACATGCCAGGGCTAGATCCTGCTTTGGTGGTTCATCACCTTGTAGTACGCCCTAATGTGAAACCAGTCAAACAGAAGCTCAGAAAAATGAATCCTCATGTGGCTCTCCTCGTCAAAGCAGAGCTAAAGAAATTACTGGATGTTGGGTTCATTCACCCAATCGATTATCCTGAATGGGTTTCAAACCTGGTACCAGTTGCTAAACCGGATGGCCGAATCCGCTGTTGTACCGATTTCAGGGATCTCAACAAGGCATGCCCAAAAGATGACTTCCCACTACCAAACATCGACATGATAGTGGATCTCACGGCACGACATGAAATGTTATCGCTCATGGATGGTTTCTCGGGATATAACCAAATAAAAATTGCCGAAGAGGATCAACACAAAACAGCCTTCATATGCCCATGGGGAACATACTGCTGGGTGGTAATGCCATTTGGCTTAAAAAATGCAGGAGCTACCTATCAAAGAGCTATGATCGTCATCTTCCATGACCTCTTCCACCACATCATGGAAGACTATGTGGATGATTTGCTAGGGAAATCAAAGACCAGAGAAGAACATTTAGATGTGTTGGCCAAAATCTTCGATAGGTTAGAGAAATACAATGTCCATTTGAATCCAAAGAAATGCGTCTTCGGCATCACCTCAGGCAAACTTCTGGGATACATAATCTCGAGAAGAGGAATCAAAGTTGATCTTGCAAAGGTCAAGGCCATCACCAAAATGCCACCTCCAAAAACATTGAAACAGCTGCGAAGCCTGCAGGGAAAACTCCAGTCTATCCGACGATTCATTGCTCAACTTGCTGATAAGTGTCAACGATTCCAGCATCTGCTCCGAAAAGACATAACTTTCGTCTGGAAAACTCAGTGTCAGGATGCCTTTGACCAACTAAAAGAATACCTAGCTAATCCTCTTGTGCTAACTCCACCAAGGCAAGGCGAACCCCTCCTGCTTTGCATCTCTGCAACAGAGACAGCTATCGGAGCCTTGCTAGCACAACTCGATGAGCAGGGGAAAGAAAGAGCCATCTACTACATCAGCCGCACCTTGATCTCATATGAGCTCAACTACACACAAATTGAACAAGCATCTCTAGCCCTTGTCTTTACGTCACAAAAGTTAAGACACTATATGCTCAATCACAAAACCAAGCTCATCGCCAAGATCGACCCACTGAAGTACCTATTAAACAGAGCTACTCTTACTAGGAGAATGGCTAAATGGGTCATGATTCTCACGGAGTTTGATATAGAATACACTGAGAGAAAGGCCATGAAAGGGCAAGTTATAGTAGATTAGCTGGCTGAAGCACCTATTCCGGCAGAACATCCTACAATAGCGGAGTTTCCTAACGAAGATATCTTGACAATCACACCAGCCACAGACACATGGAAGATGTATTTTGATGGATCATACACTCACAAAGGCTCGGGGGCAGGCGTCTTGTTTGTTACCCCTCAAGGCAACACAATTCCTAAATCCTTCAAGATCACATTTCCATGCACCAACAACGTAGCAGAGTATGAGGCCCTTATCACAGGTCTTTGAATGGCCATCCAATGGAAAATTGAAAGCTAATTGTGTATGGCGACTCTCAACTGGTCATTAGGCAGGTCAATAATGAATACAAAACCAAGGATGACAAACTCCTTCCCTATAAGAAGATGGTTGATGATTTCAAAGACTACTTTGAAGACATCCATTTCGAGCAAATCCCAAGACTCAATAACAAAGTAGCAGATGCCATGGTAACTATTGGATCTCTGGTAGACATGAAGAAGGACAGCAAGAAATGTGAGTTCCTAATCGAAGAACTCCCCATCCCAGCATACGATGTTCCTCAATCCGAACTAGTGTGCGAAGTCATTGGTCCCTTATCCCCGTGGTACCAAGAAACATACTTATACCTCCATGACAACATTCTCCCCCTAATCTGTCCCTCACAAAGAAAATCGTTCATCCATCGAGCATCCCGTTTCATCCTTGTAGGTGACACCCTGTACAAAAGGAGTCTTGATGACACGCTTCTACGATGTTTAGACTCTAGGGAAGCTGAAGTAGCCTTGGAAGAGGTACACGCAGGCATCTGTGGGGCGCATTCAAGTGGACCCACTCTTTCTAAAAAGATCCTCAGGACTGGATATTATTGGCCAACAATGGAACAAGATTCCCACAGGTTTATCAAGAAATGCCTCCCATGTCAACAGCATAGCGATCTCATCCATGCACCAGCACAGGAACTGCAACTGATCACAACATCGTGGCCTTTCTCATAGTGGGGACTCGACCTCGTAGGGAAAATACATCCTCCATCCTCCAATGGCCATAAGTTCATTATCATTGCTACTAAATGCTTCACAAAGTGGGTGGAAGCAATACCACTCACCTTCACCACGAGCATCCAAATCTCAAAATTCATCCTCCACTATATCATCTGCCGATATGGTATCCCCCATTCCATCATCACCGACAATGGAAAGCCCTTCAAAAACCAAGAAGTTCGCACCCTGTGCGAAAAATTCAACATCAAACACCATTTCTCCACACTGTATTACCCTCAAGGAAACGGTCAAGCAGAGGCTTCTAATAAAACCATCCTCCGCATTCTCAAGAAGACAATCAATGAAGCTGGCCGTGATTGGCACCTCCAACTCAACCGCACCTTATGGGCCTACCACACAAGCATCCGCACTCCTATAGGAGCCACTCCATTCTCACTAGTATTCAGATTTGAAGCCATTTTACCTATCGAGGTCGAGCTCCCATATCTCCGAGTGTCCTTGCAAAACATTATCTCTGATGAGGAATACCGCATCGCAAGGTTGCATCAACTAGAACTACTGGATGAGAAACACCTGAATGCGTTGAATCACCTACAAGCATATCAAAACTGCCTCAGAAGAAGCTACAACAAAAGGATCAGAACCCAAAAATTTGAGGTAGGTGACCTTATCCTAATGGAAAATCAGAAGAACCTGCAAGAGCGTCCTAAGCAAGGAAAGTTTGAACCCAACTAGCTAGGACCTTATGTCGTCACGACCGATTATGGGTCAGGAGCATATCAGCTTGCAACACCTGAAGGCCAGCCTCTAGATGAGCCGATGAGCATCCTGCATCTCAAGAAATTCTATGCATAACACATTTGGTACCTCAAGTCAAAAAATAAAAAAAAAAATTAAAAAATCAAAAACACCAAAAAAATCAGAAAATCAAGAAAAACCCAAGTGCAATAAAAACTTCCAATGGTGAAAATCACTTCGGTGACGCCTTGGATAAGTACCATGGTGAAAACCTATTTCAGGCGCCATGCGTAGTGGCCGGTTCTACCATCTAATAAGTCCTCTTCCCAACACACCACTCCATATCTCACGCATCCCATGGCTTGGAATTCTGAAACATCAAGTCCTACCGCATAACCCATCCTATCCCATCCCAAGGTCAACTCATGGAACGAGGATCCTTGTAAGCTCCCCTTCGTACATACAAAATCAAAAAATCAAAAAATAATACAAAATCCAAAAATCCAAAAAATAGTAGAAAAACACAGAAAATTCAAAACAATCACCCCATACATCGATCTCGCTACAAATCACAATCATCAACACATACATCAAATCCCCACCATCACAAACATCCCAAATCATTCCCACATCATTAAGTCATACCAGAACTACATATTCATTTCGCCCACAACTTAAAAGTACCTTGATCCTGTGGACACAGGGTATGTAGGCAGTATGGAATACGAAGAATGTTTCCAGTACTCAGGTATATAAGATGCACCCATCCAACCCGTTTGGGTGGTCCCCATTCACTAAGCTTTTGGGATCTAATAAATGATACACACGCTACATATACGCCTGAAACATGCTTCCTAGCGCAAAAATCATCAATCAACATACCAACTATAATCCTACATCTGGCTAGACTGTTCTGTTGCCCATCTTCCAAAAATTTTCCAATCAACACCAACTAATCTGCGTCCTAGGATATATCTTTCCTACAATGGACAAAAATTATCATTCTATCATCACATCTCTTGGCAAGAGCACACAAAGGCTATTTGTATCTTTTCGTTGGTCTTTTTGATTATTGATTTTTATCTTTTTGTCTCACTCTAAGTCATCTCCAAAGCTACCTTGATCTCATTATATCATGGTAAGTAGCGGATAGCAATTAGAGTAGACATAGTCATTGTTTCTGTATGCTGTGCTTGTGGGTTGGTTTCATTACTCCAAGAATAGTATTCATATCTTGAAGTCTAGGTCGGTTCTAGCATAATGTGTCCCATTTGCATATACAGGCATCAGAACCTTATATGCATTATTTGCACTTATCGCTATGAGTCCCCTTCCTAGGCTAGACAAGATTATACTACCTTGGGCATGCATGAAATCAACCTATTGTTTGTGGGTCTAGTCCATGCAATCATAGGATATACATCATCACCTAGGTCATTTCATACCTTTGTGAATTGTATCCTACATTGCTACAATAAACTAAGAAATGCTCTCAATTAATCTTTTGCAACTACTGTTACTAGCTCAAAATCATCATCCTAATCACTCATTCAATCATCACATCTCGGCCTAGATTTAATAATCACTTTCCCCCCCATCTAAAATTTCCTCACTAATCCCATTCCCCCACCATACTTCCACTCAGCACATCCTGAACCGAAGTAAATCCCCCCTCATTGACGTGGTGTCTTATGACCTAAACCATCCTCTCATCCTCCCACCACCATTCTCTAGACGCTCCCAATCCTATCCGTACCCCATCAAAACACCTCTATCATTTCTCCACCTAATCCCCTCTCCCACGGCCGCACCACTAAGAGTCAAACAAAGAACATCATGTGTATCATGACCTGATCATCCCACCACCTAGCATGCATCCCGCGTCTCGCCTAACTACATATCATAATCAGTTAATCTCATTTAGATTCATTATAAATCCCTTTGCATATCAATTAGATTCATTTAGACTATTTAAATTGCATGTCATTTTAATCCATTTTAATTGCATATCAATTAGATTCATTTCGACCATTTAACTTGCATATCAATTAGATTCATTTAGACCATTTAAATTGCATGTCATTTAGATTCATTTAAGTTGCATATCAATTAGGTTCATCCATTTGCATATCACTTAGGTCCATTTTAATCCATTTAAGTTTGCATAATAATTAAGTTCACTCTAGAATCATTTAGTTGCACATTATACATCACATTGAACGTCACTCATTAACATTTAGTTATATTACATCATCACAAATCATCATCATTGAAACTGCATTTACAACATCTAGCGGTATATGCATATTTTCATACATAAACATACATTTCCATAATAAATGTTTCTGAAACATTCATTTACATTAGACATCATATAGTCCATAAGATCACAAACACCATGCATGTATCACAATAAATCCATCATCAATGCATCCATAAAATCAAAAACATCATCGCATAAACATAACACATCCATAGCATATAAAATCCATAAAGAAATACTGCATCCATCACACAGGCATCATCATAATAGAGCATCATAATCATAAACATCATAAACCATCAAAAAGCATCGCATCATAAATAAATCACCGCAAAAAAATGTACATCACTCATGTATACATCATCAAAAAATATATAGTGTCTAGACACAATGCCTCTAAGGGCTAACATGATATAATCATCACATCGAGGATCCTCTCTCCGAAGGAGTGGGAGACTCTG
This sequence comes from Cunninghamia lanceolata, assembly GCA_027924645.1. NCBI lineage: Eukaryota > Viridiplantae > Streptophyta > Pinopsida > Cupressales > Cupressaceae > Cunninghamia > Cunninghamia lanceolata. The sequence goes on along the minus strand of BSBN01000671.1, from coordinate 5,897,910 downwards.
ACCCTGGTCGAGGTTGTGATCCTGTCGGCGGTTGTGGCTGTGGCTGTGCCTGCACCTGTGGAACCTGCTGGGGCACATACGCAGGAGGAGGCATAGTCTGCTGAACCGACTGCACTGATCTCGATCTGTGAGACCTAGAGGCCCCCGATCTACTGACCTGGTTGTAGCTCGGGGCACGCTGCGCTGCTGGCACGGCTGCATAATACAAGCCCCTATAATACTCCACCCGTGCTTTGGCCTCTGTCAAATCCCCCTATACCCTAGACAGCTGCCCCTGTACCTGGCTCAACTGTCCCTGTAATTGATACGCCTGTGTCTGCGCCTGGGAGAGCTGAGCCTGCATCCCTGTCAAAACTGGGGCAAGTCCACCACCTGAAGCCTGTAGACTACCTAATGCAGTCTCTGCCTGCTGTGCCCTGCCAAGTGTTGTATCCCGCTCTCTGGTCAACACCTATCTATTTCTAAACCAACCTTGTTCTTCTAAATGTCTAAAATGCCCACATCATGTGGCATGAAAACAGACAACTCCTTGTGCCATTTTTAAAATGGCGCTAAAATTTCCTCTAAATGGCGCTAATACAGAAATAGCGCCACTGCGCATAACTCTTTGCGCCAATCCAAACAATAGCGCTACTGCGTGCTATAGATGGCGCCATTTTTTCCAAATGGCGTAACTATACCTTTTGGCATTAATTAGCACAATAGTGCCGATTACCCCAATTGCGCTAATCCAGCCAATAGCGATAATCCCTTAAATTGTGCTAAAATTAACCATAGCGCTATTCCCCAGGATGGTGCTATTCCAGAGAATAGCGCCACTTCCACCCCAATTTGGCGCTACAATGCCAAATTCTATTCTTCTGCAAATTGCACTAATCCGGATGATAGCGCTAAAAAACCTACCTAATGGTAACAAACTGCCCTACCCTACTCTGGTGGATAGCGTCAATCCAGAGGATGGCACTAATCCACCTTGCCGTTGCCGCTACGCGCTCTAATCCCTAATCCCAAACCCCAAAAAAGGCACGTAAAACGAAAAAATTACAAAGTCAGGGTTAGGACCTACCAGGGGTCCAGCGCCTGGTGCTCGACCAAACTCTCGAAACTACTCGGAAATGTGTCGAAGTCGCGGGAACTGGGGGTTATGGTCAGCCATCTCTCCTTCGTCCTTTCTTCTCCAAAGTCAAAAGTGTGCAAATGTGGCACTCTAAGGGCCCGCTTTGCCTAATATAGTGGGCCATGTCATCCTTCCACCTCCTCCTTTTCCCTCTAGGGTGCAGATCTCAGCCTTTTCCTCCGTTTTTCTTCATGTCATCCTCTTTTCCCATCCCCTATCCAACTTTCCCTCCCGTCACATCCTTTTCAAGAACTCGCCCGAAAAAAATTTATTTTCCCGCCAACCTCTCGAGGGGGCATCCCTTATCCATCTCATACCTGCCCGGCAGCTGGGGCATATTTTTCTTCGATCTGACGCCACTTCCCTCCTAGGTCCGGATGCCACGTCAAAGAGGGGCAAATGTAGACACCTAAAAATGTCTTCTACCATCAAACTGACTCCCAACAACCCTAAACACACCAATTTCCCTTCTAACCAATTAATTAAATTTTTATTTAATTAATTACCCCTTTCGTTTTCCAAATTCACACCATTTTATCCCCAAAATTGAATTAATTTCATTAATTCAATAGTCCAAACCTTAGCCAATTAATTTAATAAATATACAATATTTATTAAATCAATTTCCCCTTTTTCACTAAATCCAATTAATTAGTTAAAACCATGTTAACTAATTAATTGAGCCTATAATTAACCTATTCCTACCTTAGAGAATTACATAGCTATTATTTAATTGCCTACCCTAGCCTACCTCATCATAGCCCTATGATTAATTAAATAAAACCTCTGTTTAATTAATCCTAACCCCTTCATTTGGGTGGTCAAACCTTGTTTAACACCATTCCCACATCCTCCAAATAAAAAATTAGATTAAATCCACATAAGTCAATTTTTTATTTAAAAACATCCCACATCACATTTATTTCTCCTTACAAACCTATACTCACTTATTTCCTCTCTTCCACAAATGAACTTTTACATTCCCCCATATGAATCTTTAATTCCAAAATAATCCTTCACCCCCATGTTCATTAAATAACCCATTTTCCCAAAATGAATAAAAGAATCACTTTTATTCCTAGCCCTCCATTCATTCAAGATTCAATCTAGGCCCTCCACATCACTTTTATCTTCCACCATTGATCTTCCAAATCAATCTCCACCATTGGGTCAAAATCTCTTCCAAAAGTCTATAAATAGAACCTCTCACAATCCATTTTCATCATCCAAATTTATGCAAAGTTACCATGTCAAAATCACTCTTGAGCTAGAATAGTGAGTTGCAAATTAGAGTAGCATTTCACATTTCAATTCATTGTCTAGGGATTATCTTTGTCTAGGAGCTTGTTTTGGGTGCAAAGGCTCCTTCCTCCCTTGATGGGATTGGGTTTGCATGTGAGGTATAACTTTGTGTTTATTGCATTTTGTTTAGTGTTTCTACCTTATTTGCATATCTAATCTACAGTTACATTCTAATAGATGAAATGAGTTTCATAGGCCCAAGGTTGTTGGAATGCATTGACAACAGGTTGTGGGAAGCATTTCCCAATCATAATCACATTTCATTTGATACCCATTCAATCATCCTCTTTGGTGATCTAGGGCAGCTCCCCCCAGTCAAAGACATTCCCATGCATGTCGGAACGTAATATGGCACAACACTCTGGCAAAGCTTTGGCACAATAGTAACACTAAACAAGATATTCCGCCACACTGGCGAAGAACCATCACAAATTGCATTCCGTGCTTTTCTATCAAATTTAAGAAATGCAGAGCCAACACTTGAAGATTGGGAGGTTCTAATGTCACATTCAAATTCAACACAGAACTCCACGGAGCAGTCAAATTTTTCTTCCTCAATACATTTATTTGCAACAAATGACTTAGTTTCACTGCATAATAAACGTATGCTCCAAAATTTGTCAAATGCCCATTGCAAGATCCACTGGAGAGCAATTTAAGGGGACATCATGCTAGAATCCAAATGATGAACAACTCGAAGCAAACATTCTCTTGTGCATTGGCTAGCAAGTTATGCTAAGTTCAAATTTGTGGGTGGAAGTAGGCCTCGTAAATGGTGCATTGGGCTAGGTTCAAAGAATTGAATATCAAGATGGATATAAACCCTCTGACCTTCCATTATTTGTTGTGGTACAATTCAAGCATTACATAGGCCCACCTTGGGATCACAACAATCAAAAAAATGTGCCAATTGTCCCAATAAGCCGTAGAGGTTTCCATCAAATTCCTCTAAAAATGGCTTGGGCCTTCACAATACATAAATCGCAGGTTCTAACACTTCAAAGGGAAACAATCGTCATCAACAACATTGATCGCCAAGGGCTAACATTCACAACAATATCAATAGTGCACAACCTTGAAAGCCTTCAAATATGCTCAAGCTTCACATTCCAAAGATATGCACGCATGTAGCATAGTCCACTTGTTGCACTAAGAAAGCAAAAAGAAGTGCGATTAAAAGCAGGTGCAAATGGATGACCGACGAAAATAAAGATAAAAAATGTCTGTCATTTATACACCTATTTGTTAATACATAAATCGCAGGGTCTAACACTTCAAAGGGAAACAATCGTCATCGGCAACATTGATCGCCAAGGGCTAACATTCACAACAATATCAATAGTGCACAACCTTGAAAGCCTTCAAATATGCTCAAGCTTCACATTCCAAAGATATGCACGCATGTAGCATAGTCCACTTGTTGCACTAAGAAAGCAAGAAGAAGAGCGATTAAAAGCAGGTGCAAATGGATGACAGACAAAAATAAAGATAAAAAAATGTCTGCCATTTATACACCTATTTGTTAATTGACCTACGAAGCTCTCTCTTTTTATTCACACCCAAAATTACTTACAACCATGTATACATGTTTATTTTACTACATATCATTTCCAATGAAAAACAACAACACACATCATTACATGCTTTCAATGTTCAAATTATGAGCAAGAATCAACAAATCAAAACGGACCAAAAACAAAAAGAAAAAAAGAAACCACTTTATTATTCTTACAAATATTCTCCCCTATTTATTGCACTTATCAATGAATCAATATAAAAAATATATATATACTTAAAAAATTTCTTATGCAAAATATTGATTGCTTCTTTCTACAACCACTCTCGGCATACCCATTACACAATATGGTGCAATTGCTAGTTGAGATGTTAACAAAAATTTTGAAGAATGATTTTGATTGGTACTTGTTTTATTTACATAAAAATTGAAAGAAAGAAACATTGTAGTATTATTTCTTTTCTATCAAAAGATCATACTTCATTTAGAGAAAGGAGGAGCTTATTGAGATATACACCATCCATAGAAAAAAAATAGTAGAAGAAAAACATGAACAGAGAATGGGGCAAAGTTATTATTTTTTAATTCATTCATACAAAGAAAACCATCAGTTTTGGTTGTTTTTTTACAACACCCTCAGTGGAGACATCCATTTCAAAAAAAACAAAAAACTCCCTTTTTCTCTGCTATCATCGTTTCTTTTTCCTTTTTACAAATGATGGAAGGTTTCTTACTAACTAACTAATTGGCAATTGCTAATAGTGAGAACATGGGCAGGTAACAGCCCCAAAAATACATAAGAATAGCAGCTTTAGTTATGGAACTGCTAAATGTCCCTATATCATTACTGTGTGGGTCTACCCTATGTCCCACAAAGTACTCCCTCCATCATTCACCCCTAGCCCAAAAAAATAAACTTGAATCTCCTAGTTCAGAGTCTTAATTTTCACTGTTCAATATACTTGTGATGTCATGGTCAATTTTGTTCATATTCACGGTTGGGCACAGAAGATTAACAGTCATCAAGAGGTCCATTATGAATTGGATTTTCATATTTCCTTTGCCCGGTGGTATTTTTTCTTCTCAAGAATGTTCCTGTCCCAGAACTCCTTTTCCTCCACTGGTAGAAGCAGCTCAACATCATAAATGAGAGCAAAATTTGGGGGAGCAATTGCTCGATCTGTCTTACAGCTACTCTGCGACAACAAAGCTATTTTGATGCTATAAATTCAAAAGACTCTTCCTTATATGTTTCTTTCTGTTTAAAGGTTTTGCCAAACCCTTGTGACCTTTCTTCATGGTTGACTATTAACATTTATTGCTTCAACCGGTTGACTCTCTAATTCAGGTGCTTCACCTTGAATCATTTCCTCTCCCGTGTTTAGTTCAGAATTTGAGAGTGATTGCTATCTGTAGCATCGTTAAAGTACTATTTAGTATTTCCATTCCATTGAAAAGAGTGACAAAGTGACAATTGCAGAATTCTCATCATCCTAATGAATTCATTACATGCCTTTTGCCATCCCTGTGCACCTCATAGGTGTTTGCTTTATCATCATTGGTACAGTCAGTCAGTCACATTTGCTTTATCATCATTGGTACAGTCAGTCAGTCAAAAAGTGGCAATTATTAATGGGCACAAAATCACATAGTATTTAATCTTCATATAAACCAATGTTGAATGAAACTATAAATGACTTGTCCACAACCACACTGCAATCTTTCTTTTAAATGTGAAATGCTGTTAGGATTGGATTTAGGAAGAACATGCCAGAAATAGTTTCTATTGATTTCTTGGTACTTTATCAGATGAACTGATATCAATAATAATTTTGCATACCTTACCTTCACACTTGCACCAAGTACTGAAGACCCTTCTCTTCCAGTATTTGGAAACAACTCTTTTCTCAAAGTCACTACAGTTATTTCAATCATCAAACTCTCTTGTTCTAGCTTCAATCCCCTTCACTTAAGGCTTTTCTCCAGCCACAATTGCTCTGTTTTGCAGCTTTTGTGTTATAAAGGCAGACTTGGGCATTACCTGCCTCATTGAAAATGTAGCACTTAAATGGTCTCCAACAGCCATATGTCGATTGTCCTCAGCATCTACTTCTTTGTAAAACCAAAACCTCCTCTTCCTCCATAACCATAGTTGTCTTTTCTATCTTCTAGACCTTCTCTATCTCTAAAAAGTAGAATCCTACTTCTCTTCCTTGCACTTGTAATTCCTCAACTTCAACACATCTTGAAGAACTTCCTTTTGTAATCCATGGTGCTATGTTGCCACCTTTACTCACTAATTTTCCTTTTCTCCTGCTTGGCTTCTTCTAAGCCTCTAAAGCATATTGATAATATATGCTTCATCCACTAAAAGTTACTTCAACAAAGCCAAATTTGCAATTTAAAAATGCAGCCAATGAAGATACCTAGCAATTGCATGTTTTTCATTTTCCTGCAAATCAGTTCTTGTTATTAATCTCCTAAATTGCTCTATGTATTCTCTCACGAATAAACCCTTTTGTATCAAATTTTGGAACTCCCTAAACAGCTTCTGCTTCTTATAAAGCAAAAAAATTTGCTCTCAGATGCATAAACATATTGGGCCACAATCTAATCTCGTCTTTCCAGTATTTTCTTCTCTCATATTGCAAACTATCCCTCCAAAGTGCAGCACTGAATTTAATTTCAGTGACTACAAATTGGACTTTTCTTGGGTCATCCTCGATGCTTATAATTTCAAAATACATCTCCAACTCCTGTACCCACCGGTTTCAATTATCTTAGCTATACCTTCCCCTTGCTTCCTTGTTTAGACACTGCTTCTATTAGCCTACATATTCATAAATATAATAAAAATTGTAATTGTACTTCTAAATACATAAATTATAATAATTTATTTCAAACAAAATGGTGATGACTCGCCAAAGCTTATGGAAGTCATTCCTTTATAAGCGAATGCCTCAGACATATTTGATATTAGCTCTCTAATAATGTAATGGCCATGTTAAGTCAGATCAGAAATCTCTAACCATTATTTGAGATGTTCAATCATTTGTCATCGACAAACATTATGACTTTTATGAAAGGAACTTATTTATATTGCATAAATCAGATTTATATAAATTATAAAAGGGATATTTGAAAGTGCCAGATACAATCCTATGATTTTTTTAATTTTATATTTTTGGATTCAACCAGGTTCCATAGATATTGGCTTCTCTGCCCTTAAGCAGTTTACAACATGTTCGAGTAAGCATACACCTATACCAGAAGCCTCCTTCAGCTGAGCTACCACGAGTACTGGGATCCATTCCATCAAAGTCACCTAAGAATCGAACCTGGCTCAATTGCACCTCCGGAGATTTGAACCTTGGTGGATGATTGTAACACACCATCAATCTCACCAATTGAGCTCAGCCCCTTCAGTAAGCCTGTGATTTTTCACTCCTCTCCATAAGAAATTTCAATAACTGGATTTGAATAACAGTCTTTACAAGTGAACATGACCAACATGAAATTTTCTTGGTATTCGATCACCATAAATTGCACTAAATCCACCTGGAAGTATATACATCTGCATATATAGTTTGGCACTTATAATTTAGGCCCAAATGGCAGACCTATATAAGCACAAGATAACGAATTAATCCAGACATAAAGACAATACAAAAGATAATGGTAGGAATAGAAAATGATCAAGAGATGCTCCTCACCTAACCCAAGCACTGGTTTTGATTTTACGCCTTTCTTTCACATTTATTTCTGGCTTGGAAGCTTTCCATTTCCTTCAAGCATTTGTGATTTGACTCCTTCGACATTTCCCATTCTTCCACCTCTTACTCCAAAGTGTCATTACAGAGCTGTACAGGCTTCCTGAAAAACAGTTCAATTTCATGATTCCTCCATGGTATTGTAAAATAGGGCTTTATTAAATATCTCATCTGTATATCTATGTGGTGATGCATCTATACTGTATCAGGTCATCAAGTCAAAAGCATGGTCTGGATCTAAGAAACAATATTTCAAGAAACTGAAACTAAAGCGTGATTTTTTCTTACCACAGCAAGCCTGACAGGAATCATCTTGTTATAGTGCAAGGCTGTTTCTATGGCTTGCTTCACTTAGCATCACCAATAATCTCCACAAGAACATTGTCCATGTTTGAAATGATGGAAACGGTTCGCATCTCTGACAATAATTTCTCTTGCAGCAACCTTAGAGATAAATTTGGTTGCTGTGTGGCAGTCAACACATACTCGAAGGTTCTTGACAACTCTAATAGTTGTTCCAGGGGATGTATTTAACAATCCAAATGTGATTGCCAACTTCTCACTATGGTGGCAGATGAGTAATCCCTTCTCCTCCTCCTCCACATCATTTAATACTGGTTTTATATCTGGAATATACCCTCTTGCCTTCATCTCCCAGGACAATTTCTCCAACATTGCATAAATCTCCTGTGTTTGTGGGTGTGATTTGTCTCCTGCACAAAACCCATGTACCATTTTATGGACTTCAATCCAACTACATCCAGGTATCTTCTGAATTCCTCTGTGTTTCATCAATTTCCTTACCTTTTGAACCTCATCCCATCTGTCTGCTTCTGCATAAATGTTTGACAGAAGAACATAAGGTGCAGCATTTTTTGGATCAATCTCAAGGAGGAGTCTTGAGATAAATTCTCCTAAGCCTATATTCTTGTATGACCTACAAGCAGCAAGCAGACACTCCCACACAACCATGCCAGGTTTTATTGGCATTTTAATAATAAAGTTCAGGGTTTCCTCAAGATAGCCAGCACGGCCAAGAATGTCAACCATGCATACATGATGTTCCATTGTAGGCATGATCCCATAAGAGTTACTCATGTGATTGAAGCATTTACAGCCATCATCCACAAAACCTACATGACTGCAAGCAAATAGAACACAAAGGAAGCTTACATGGTCTGGGTTTGTACCAGAGTGCTTCATCAGCTCAAAGAGTTTAAGGGCATCCTTGCTATATCCATGCATTGCATGACCTGCAATAATTGCATTCCATGAGACCACACCTGGATGATGCATTTTCTTGAACAATTTAACTGCTTTCTGTAAAATCCCACATTTTGAATACATGTCCATCAAGGCAGTCACAACCACATCAGACACAAATCCACTTTCAATTACTTTTTGATGGATTTCCATACCCTGTTCCAAGGCCCCGAGTTTGGCACAAGCTGGGAGGATGCTAGCAAAAGTTGGTGCATCTGGTTTTACACCTGAAAATTGCATTTGCTTAAAGATCTCCAAGGCTTTATCAACAAGTCCAGCATGTGTATATCCAGCAATGATTGCAGTCCATGAGACCATATCTCGTTGAGGCATATAGTCAAACAATTTGTAGGCCTTCTGGATGTGCCCACATTTTACATACATGTCTATCAATGCAGTCACGACTACAGCATCTGACAAAAACCCACTTTTGATTATGATTTGATGGATTTCCATACCCTGTTCCAAAGTTCCCATCTTTGCACAGGCTGGGAGGATGCTAGCAAAGGTGGATAAGTCTGACTCGACACCTTCCAAACGCAGTTGCCCAAAAATCTCCAAGGATTTCTCAACAAACCCATTTTGTGCATATCCTACAATCATTGCATTCCATGAGACCACATTTCGTTGGGGTATTTTCTCAAACAGCTCGTATGCCTTAAGTATGCTTCCACATTTTGCATACATATCTATCATGGCAGTCAAAACTACAACATCTGACAAAGTTCTATTTTCCATTATTTTTTGGTGGATCTCCATACCCTGTTTCAAATCTCCCATTTTAGCACACACTGGGAGGATGCTGGCTAAGGTTGATGAGTTCGGCTTTACACCTGTCAATTGCATTTGTTTAAAAATCTCCAAGGCTTTTTCAACAATCCCATGTTGTGCATATTCAGAGATAATTGCATTCCATGATATTACATCTCGTTGAGTCATTCTGTCAAACACTTCGCGTGCGTTCTCCATGCTTCCACATTTTGCATACATATCCATCAGTGTATTCATCACAATAACATTGGATTGAAACCCACATCTAATTATTCTTCCATGTATCTGCAAACCATGTTTTAGAGATGCCACGCTGGCACATACAGGAAGAATAGCGGAGAAGGTGAAATGATCAGGCTGAACAGCTGTTCGCTGCATTTGGCAAAACAGTGAGAATGCCTCCTGAGGAAACCCATTTTTTCTGTAAGCCGTAATTATCACATTCCATGAGAAGACGTCTGGTTCGCTATTGTGATAAAAAACGTTGCGAGCATCCACCAAACTTCCGCATTTTTCATACATGTTGAATAGCGTGTTTTGTAAAAACGTGTCTGTGGCAAATGTAAAACCCCTCTTATTGATGTGAGAGTGGATTTGCTTGCCCTCTGAAAGTGCTTTCTTTGCAATGCAAGCCTGCAATAGATGAACATATGTAGAAGAATCTACAGCAGAGTTTCGTCTAGCAAGTAGAATGCGTAGCGCATCTTTTAGCCGACCTTCTGTGCAGAGTGTCTCAACGGATGGCATTGTAAGTTATTCGAAATTAAATGAGCAAAACCATTTGCAACAGTTGATAATCCGTTAGAAATAAACACGTCTCTCCATTATGAACTGAACCTGATTTATCTCCATTGCCTTAGGTTATTGTTAAAATAATTTCAGCTTGTAAGGAACAAGCCGAATTTTAGAAATCTGCATCATCTGACTTCCAAGAGGTGACTACGACCCAAGCTCCAGCACACTTATTGATCGGACATTAAAATTCATACCAGTTCTGGTACCGAATAACCCGAAGTTTTCTCTAAACTAGGAGTTGCACAAAGTTCAGGTTGATTGGTGGTTCGAAAAAGAGGTGCATAATATGTTTCAGGTAGGGAGAAAAATAAGTAGTTGATTTGAATTTGGTTTGTTTAACACAATGTGGAGTGTCTTTTTCTTTTCTTTTCTTTTCTTTTCTTTCTTTTTTTTTTTTAATGAAAATGGAATTTATTTATTTAAATAAACAAACACTTCACAAAAAAATAACAGGTGGTAAAAATAATGTGGAGTGTCTTTGGGTATCTTTAGAGAAAAAAATTGTAAATTTTTACATTTATTATGTTCTTATTATAAATGTTTCGTCATTATGTTATTATAAATGTACTCTTATGATGATTTATTTTATTATATGTACAAGTTGACATAATCTTAAATCTTATCATCTATATGTATAAGTTGATACAATCTTAAATCCTATCATCTATATGTGTATTTCAGCTTCAATGGTTCAAATCAATTCTCACTACAATCATTCATGAATTTTGGAGTAGATGGGAGGTTCAATATGTTCCACAACAAAATTGTGCTAATGGTCTTATTCTCCCAATTCAAAAACTTCTTCTTACTTTCTCCAACCAACCCTTTCGAATGTTTTGACTTTACCCATTGGCTTGTGCGTCAAATATTTTGAATCAAGTGCTTAGGATATTATATTTAAGGATAAACCCTAAGATATTAATGATCATCAAGAAGGATCAAGTGGGATAGTTGATTGATAATCTAAGAGTCTATTTGAATATACTGGAAAACATTTATGAGAAGTATTATTTGCACTTGCGTATTAGCATTCACAAATACCATACTAGGCATGTGCATCTTCCATCTTATGTGTCTTTGATTACTCTAAAACCGGCAAAGGGATTTGACTTACTATTAAGGCATACTTTCCTCTGCAAACAACAAATCCCAAATGTGCTTTTCAACATCTCATTTGTCTTAGACATAGATACAAACAAAGACAAACAAAACTAAAGAACATTTTAATAGAGAATGAAACTGAGCACAAACAAAATATATAGAAACTAAACTACAAACACAACCTAATCCCAAATAGAATCATATTCACAATACAAATCCATCATAGTCTAATAGATGTAGATACAATTCTCAAATTTTGAATTTGATCATTCAATGAAACATACAATATAATCTCTATCATACAACCTTAAATAAGCAAAGAACCAAACAACATTTAATCCTCTTTTACATTTTTCCATTCCAATTCATATTAATTTAAGTTTGATTGTTATTAATTGATTTATCATCTATTAAATCATAAATTAATGTAGTGTATTTTTTATCACCCTACACGATCACTAAGTGATAGAATTAATAAGTCCTTGTTGTATGAGAAATAATGTTTGAATAGTTTAAATTGCTTCTTACAATGTGATAAGTTTTCAAGAGCATTGTTAAGTAGTAATCACCTTTAAATATTATGTAGTGATATTTTGTTCTATTTTTCATTTTTTTTATACACTCCTTTTTAAGATGTTTTTATTGTATTTCATTATTATGCACCTTTCAAAGGAACATCTTAGTGACATGTGTAGGTGACCAAATGTTCTCACTCTTCAAAAGGTGAAGCCTCATTTGTTCGTGATTTTATTGATCTCAATTATTAGCATTTGTAATGTTAGGTCCTGGATTTGTATATTGTGAGGCTTGAAGACATCTTGATAGAGATACGTGTGTGATTGCCTTATGTGACTAGTGTTAATTGGAGTATATGTTGTATTGCTATCATCATTGATGGTCGATATAGTTCTTAAAGCTTAATATGATACACATTAAAAGTTGTAATTGTGAGGGTTTTTTAAACAAAATCTACCAAGATTTAATGTTTTAAGAAATTAGTTATAGTTACTAAAAAATAAAACAAAGATAAGATTCAAAAATGCAATGTGAGTGTATGTATGTAAAAGTACAAAGTTTGCATTTATAGGAAGTGCAAAGGGGGAAGGAGGAGGACACCTCATCCATTAGGAAGTGTAACTCTTATGGAAAAGTATGACACCTCTCACACTCAAACTCAACCTAAGTAATAACCTATCTAAGCAAGCTAAACTAAAGAAGTGAGAAAATACAAAAATATTCCAACACTCCCCCGTAAGTGCAACTTCGATTAAAAAAAGATTGGTCCTAACAAGATATAGTCATGTTAGGCACCATGTACAAAGAATTCCCCCTAAACAAAGAGAGAAAATCCTCCCAAGAAGGCAAAGAAGAGACCCCTAAAATGATCTAGAGAAGAGAGAGAGTCCTGGGACTAGGTTATTCCCCCCAAAGGAATAGCCTCCTAAACTCTCAATGGAGCTTACAAATGAAATCCCCCAAAATAATAGAGAGAATGTCGAAACAAATAGTCTCATAACATGTGCTAAAGTAGGTCCATTTGCATCAAACAATACATCTCCCTTTCAGAAGAAAGAACCCTCGTGCTATTTATCTATTGAATTTCCACTCTAGAGGTAGAATGAAGGGAGGAAACATGATGAATATCTCTATAAAATGTTCATATTTCTCCTTGCCTATGTTGAGCTATGACTATATTTAATTAGTAGACTCAGGTATAAGTATAAGATGTGTCATCATCAAAGAATGCAAAAGTGGGAAGAGAACAAAAGGGTTTATTATTGGGAAAGGTATCATAAACCTTGCATCCTAATATTTGTATTATTTAATTATTGTTTGTACATTTACTTATTGTTGTTGCCCACATGGAAAAAGGGGCATCCCACTTTGACTTGGCCAATAGTTTCATGTGTAATGTAATGTATGATGCATGTAAGAAGTTATAAGAGCATCTAATGTCATAAAGATGTGAAAGAACATCTTATGACATTGTAAGATACATACGATATCTTATGACAATTCTATGACATGTGTAAGAGCATGTAAGAGGGGAGTTACATTGTTGAGTTGACTTGTTAACCAACTTATGATGCATGTTATGTGTCATAGAGTATCTTTGAATGCAGATAATGGAGCCAAAATAGAGTGTCCAACTTGGGGAACGGATTATGAAAAAGTTATGGCAACTTATAACAATATAATAGGATCTACTAAAATAATGTATTGACTTATTTTGGATAGGGGCGTTGGAATTTGGAACCTTGGTTTAGGTGCTATTTTTGGGTCGTGAGATTGGCTCATGATTTTGGTAAACCACAAATGGTAACTTGTGGTTTATTATGGACTTTTATTTATTTGGTAGAATTGAGATGGAGGTTTCATAGTGTGATTTGTAAGTATCATTATAGTGTTGAAATTACTTGAGATACGTATGTTGGTGTAGTCTTTTATGAAGGCTTGAGCTTAGATTTGTATTGTAATCATATTGTTGTTGTTGGAAATACAATTATTGAGTTTTGAGGCTAGGTTTTTTCCAAAAGGGTTTTCCCATGATCAACATGTTATTATGTGGTGAATGTTTTTCTATGATTTTTCTCCCTCAAATAGTTTGATCATATTTTCTATGCATTTCTCTCCTCTTGTATTGATGTAGGATGTACTTTACTATCATATATTTCTTCCATTTAGTATCAAATCCTAATAAAATTAGTTATAAGGTGATAGGAAAAAAAATTTCTGGACAAATCTTGGTTTGAGTGGGAGCCTTGCATAGATGAGATCTTTATTTAGGGAAGATGACAAGCACATCATAGTTGGAGATGGAAGGGTTTAATGATATAAAATTTGAGCTATGGAAGATTAAAATGGAGGACTTACTCATAGATTAAGATGTGTGAATTGCGGTGTCTAGAAACAAACCTATAGCTATGTCAATGGATGACTAGATGGTGTTGGATAGAAAGAGAGGCCTTATCAAACTTTGTTTGGTGGATTTTGTGCTCCTAAATATTTTAGGAAAATCCATCGTGCAAGCCTTATGAAAGAAGTTGGGAAACTTATACTAGGCTAAATCTCTAGTGAACAAGATTTTTCTATGGAAGAAACTTCATTCCTTGAAGATGGGTGATGGCAATTATTTTTTATCACCCTAATGCCTTTAACACTATGGTGGCCTAGTTGAAAGCCATGGGTGTTGAGATCAATAATGAATATCAAAGCATTACCTTGTTATGTTCTTTATTAGATTCTTAGGATAATCTAGTAATGGTCATTGGTAGAACTACCACTAAGTTGATGCTTGAAGAGGTGATGGGTGCTCTGCTTTCAAATGAGTTGAGATGAAAGACTATAGAAGCTACTGAAGATGCACTAATTGTCCATGGAAGGTCAAAGGAAAAAGAGAAATGCAAGAAAAAGGAGGACAAAGGCATATCCAAGTCTCATGGGAGATATAAGTCTTCTACTAAATCCAAGGTAAAATGTTGGAACTATAGAAAGATTGGGCACATTAGAAAAGGTTTCAAGGAGAAGAGGAAGAAAAAGAACAAGAGTGAATTTGACGATGATTTAGATTCCAAGACCTCTCAAGATGATGTTAGTGATGCATTTCTCGCAGACTTGGCTACACATGCATGTGAGGATGCATGGATGACAAACTCTAGAGCATCTTTCCACATGACTCCCCATCAAGAGAAGTTTTCATACTATGAGATTTTTTATGGGAAGGCATATCTCAGCAAAATATCTTTACCTTAGTATTGTTTGTTGTGAGAAATTCAAGATTAGATTTTCAAATAGGAGAAACAAAGGAATCTTAGGATTTCCACACATCTCAAATTTGGCATGGAACATGTTATCTATAAAAAAGATGAATGATGTAGGTGTACATGTGATCTTTAACAAGTATGTAACATGATTTAAGGAGCTATGGTGCTTGCAAAGGGCATTTGGATTGGTACTCTCTTTTAACTTAATGCTAGTACATACATTCAATGCAATAGTTCTTCTATACTTGTGGTGAAGAGATTTGTCAAATCTACACTTATGGCATAAAAAATTGTAGCAAAGAAATATATGTTGTATCAACTTCTAGTAACCATGTAGTTTGGGTACCTAAGCATGCTCTTACCTCAAAGAGAAAGTTACCTATCAAGAAGATGATGTTGTCTTAGTAGCTCATGAGCCACATTGATAAGAAAGGTCTAAGGACCTTGAAAAATAAAAATGTTGTATAAGGGATTATTGATTATTTTCTTGACTTTGAGTTTTGTGAGCATTTTATTTATGGTAAATAGAATCATGTTCAATTTTACTCAAGACCTTATAATTCAAATGGGATTTTAGATCTTATTCATAGTAATGTTTTTGGTCTAGTAAATGTTCCTTCACTATCAAAATTATTGTATTATGTTATTTTTATTGATGAATTTTTCAAAAGGACTTAGGTCTACTTTCTCATGAACAAATCCAAAGTCTTTAGTTAGTTCAAGAAGTTTAAGGCTCTCATGGAGAACTAGGCAAGCATAAAGATCAAGGTGTTGAAAATTGATAATGTTAGAGAATTCTATTGAGCAAACTTTGATAGATTTTGTATAAAGAATGATATTACATGGCATAGTGCAACTCCATACACCCCTCAATAGAATGGAGTTGCAGAAAGGATGAGCATAATGTTGATTCAGAGGTCTAGGAGTATGCTTAATAGGGGTTGAGAACATGAATTAGGGGTAGAGGAAGTTAGCATTGTGTGTCAATTTTTTTGTTTGTGTGTTAATTAACAAATCTCCTACAGCAACACTTGTTGATAAAATCCTTATAGATGTTTGAATGGGCAAGAATATCTCAATTTAGCATCTTTGAGATTTTGGGTGTGTCATATGTTCATGTGCATATACAAAAGTGGCCACAAAATATATCGTCATCATCTACAGTGATGGTGTGTGTAATTATAAAATTTAAAATAAAAGAAGAACAAATGCAAATCAAATATATTCATATTCTAAACTAGTAGAAACCTCATATTAAGCATAATGAAATTCAAAAAACAACACTCAGCCATACATTACTGAATATGAATTATGTGGTGCAATGGACGTGCTCAACAAATGAATGCAAATAATGAGAATGCTTTCAAATTTGGAATGTAGTTGCTCAAATGGATTCTTCAAAATTTTAACATCATATATAATTGTATATTCACATATTAATGTCTTTGATAGAAAATAGAACTTAATTTATAATTGTTTGGCTAGGAGGATGTACGGTTAGGATTTGAAGATTAGATCTACCATGGAGATTAGTTGAGAGCATTTTCCTTAGATTTAGGATAAGATGAATGGTCATGATTTAGTTTATTAAAAATGAATGGATGAAGTTGCATTAGCTAAAAATAGAAATGGCCATAAATAATTTGTTACAAACATAAGATGAGGTGAAATTTATTTAAAAATAAGAGGGAAATGCATTTAGTTGTGTATTTATTTTTGGGATGGTGGAGGGATTTATTTATTTTAAATGGTGAGAGGGAAGTAAGACTAATTAAATAATAAAATTATTTAATTAGTTAACAATTTGAGATGGAAATTAGACAAATTTATTAATAAAATTATTTAATTAGTTAGTGGTGTAAGGGAATAGGAACTAATTAAATAAATAATAAAATCATTTTATTAGCTAGTGAGATGATGATATGGTACATGTGTTTGCTTGATTAAATAAATATAATTTATTTAATTTGTTAGCAAAGGGGATAATGTGGTTAGGAAGGTGATAACGTGGTGAAAGTGTTGATTTTTGATAATTAAAATGGTCCTGAATATTAGCATGGTATTAAAATGATGTTAGAAAGTGATGTTAAACATGGTATTAGGAGGGGTAGTAAATAGGTAAATTTTAGGTGTCTATAGTGTGAAAGGGTACGAGCAATGGGATCATGTGACTAGCAAAGTTTTGCATAGTTAAAATGTGATCTTTCTAAGAGAGATCAAGCCTTCTCCTATAGTTGAGCAACTAGATGGAAGTGTGAAATCTATAATGTAGCTATAGCAAATACTGAGACAGTTGCACCTAAGGTTAAACTAGAAGTTCAAGATGGACCAAATAAGAAGGATAGTACTAAGAGCTTTGAAAGCTCCAAGGAGGAAGAACCTCCACCTCATCTTTTGATGAAGTCCACTTAATAGAGGAGGCAACCAGAGAGGTATAACCTGCCTAATTTTAAATGTATTTTTGCCCTGATTACTAAGATTGATGAACCTCAAACTATGAAAGAGGCAATGGAGATGAATACAAGTGAGTCTTGGAGATTAGCCATGGATGATGAGATTGTTTTTTTTTAAAGAATGACACTTGGGACTTGGTTTAGTTGTTGAAAGGAAGGAATCCTATTGGATGTAAATAGGTCTTCAATAAGAAGTTTAGTAGGTGGCAGTATTGAAAAATACAAGGTGAGATTGGTTGCAAAAGGATATTCCTAGGTTGAGGGGATTGACTTTGGTGATATTTTTTCTCTGATTGCTAAGATGCCACCCAATTGGTTCTTATTATTTGTTGTAGTAGCTTTTTATCTTGAGATTGAGTAGATGCATGTGAAGGCAACATTCTTGCCTAGTGATTTGGAGGAAGAAATCTACATACATAGCTCGAGAATTATGTTGTAAAAGGTGAGGAGTCATTGGTTTGTAGATTAAAAAGTTCTTTGTATAGTCTCAAACACTCACCTAGAATGTGGTACCAAAAACTTGATTCTTATGTCTTGTGGTAAGGATTTGTGAGGTCTAAATTAGATCACTATGTGTATTTTAAGCAGCATGGTCATCATTTCCTTGCTATCACTTTGTATGTGGATGATATGCTAATATTTAGCCACAATAAGGGGATGATTGGGGATTCAAAGTGTCAGATCTGATTACAGTTTGATATGAAGAACTTGGGGGCTACTAAGTTCATCTTAGGCATGGAGATCAAAATAGATAAGGTTAATAGAAAGTTTTGGTTGGAACAATGTTAGTATGTTGATTCCATGTTGCAGTGTGCTTGCGTGGAAAATAGTAGACTAGTGAGTGTTCCTATTTTGGTGGGGACAAAATTATTAGTTGAGTAGTGTCCATCTACACCTAGTGAGATGGAGATATGTCTCATGTTCCTTATGTTAGTTTTATTGATAGTCTTATCTATGTTATGGTCTACACTATACCAAACATTACCCAAGTAGTGGGAGTCTTGAGTTGTTTCATGGCTAATCCTAGTTAGGATCACTTGGAAATAGTGAAGTGGTCTACACATATTTGTGGGGTACATCAAATTACTCTTTATGTTATTAGGGAGGTAATTCCTTAGAGGAGCTACAACACTTAATTAATATTTAGGGGTTTGTGGGCTTAGATTGGATAGGAGATGTCAATAGTAGGAGATCTACCAGTGATTATGCTATTTGGTGGTGTAATCAGTTGGATGAGTAAGTGACAAGTTGTGGTCACTTATCCATGATAGAGGTAGAGTACATGACAACTACTCATGCCTATAAGGAGGCCATATGGATTTAGAGATTATGTTTAGATGTTGGTCTAAGTCACATAGCATTTTAGAATAGATGTGACAATCAAAATGCCATCAACTTGGTAAAGAACCCAACTTTTCATGCACGGACAAAGCACATAGTTATAGAGTACCATTTTATCCATGACATGGTGTAGGATGGGAGGGTGATGCTTGAAGATGTTAAACCTTGTTGAATATTTTAGATACATTGACGAAATTGGTGAGCACAAATAAGTTATGGTGGTGTAGTGAGTCTATGGGCATCTTGACCCTTAGCAGTTAGTCTACAATGTGATGGTGATTTCCTTTTTCTCTTACAAGGTATACAACAAGTGAAATAATATTGGGAAATTTTCATAGACCTTGCATCCTAATATTTGTATTATTTAGTTATTGTTTGTATTTGTTTATTATTGTTGCCCACATGGAAAATGGGACATCAAACTTTGACTTGGCCAATAATTCCATGTGTAATGTAATGTATGACATGTGTAAAAATTTGTAAGATCATATAATGTCATAGATATGTGTAAGAACATCTTATGACATTGTAAAATGTGTAAGAGATCTTATGATGATCCTATGATATTCATAAGAGCATATAAGAGGGGAATTACATTGTTGACTTGTTGACCAACTTACAATGCATCATAGAGCATCTTTGAATGGAGATAATGGATCCAAAATTAATTACCTAAATTAGGGAGTGGTTATGATATAGTTATGATAACTTATGACAATGTAAAAGGATCTATTAAAAATAGCCTATTGACTCCTTTTGGATAGGGGTGTTAAAATTTGGGCCCTCAATTTGGGCACCATTTTGGGGTCATGGGATTGTTTCATGGTTACAGGATTATGGTAGCTTATGACAATGTAAAATGATCTACTGAAAATGTCCTATTGACTCCCTTTGGGTAGAAGCATTTGAATTTGGGCCCTTAGTTTGGGCATCATTTTGTGGTCATGGGATTGGCTCATGATTTTGGTAAACGACAAATGGTTTGTGGTATGTTATCCTTCTATTTAGTCAGCATTTAAGATGGAGGTCTCATAGTGTGATTTGTAGGTATTGTTATGTTATTGAAATCACTCCAAATTTGTATGTTGGTGTAATATCTTGTGAAGGCTTCAGCCTATATATTTTTGCAACTTGATTAATGTTGATAGAAATACAATTGGTTTAGATTTTGGAGATTGGGTTTTTTCCTAAAAGGGTTTTCACAATATAAACATTGTCCTATGTGGTGAATGATTTTGTGCAATTTTCTTCCTTAAATAGTTTGATCATATTTTCTATTCATTCCTCTCCTCTTAGATTCGTGTAAGAAGTGTTATACTATGTTATCTTCCTTTTTGTATATATAAAGAACCCACATGTTGTATATCTACTGAATTTCCACTCTTTAGGTGGAATGGTGGGAGAGACATGATGATCTCTGGAAAATGTTCATATTTCCCCATGCCTATGTTGAATTATGATTGATCTAATAAGTAGATTTAGGTACAACTATAGGATGTGTCATCATGAAAGCATGTAGATATAAAGAGAGAACTAGATGGTTTATATGTACGCTCATTAGATCTATATAAAGTGATGAAGTAGTAGGAGAGCTATCATTAAAGAGGAGAACTAGCTTGTCAATAGTGTCATCATGATCTTAAAGGTGAGATTCTACAAATACATGTGAGGTGTCTTGTAATTATGTATCTCAATGTGGTGGATCTTGTAGACATGAATGAACTTGCTAAAGAGAGTTATCATGAGTCTTCAAAGAAGTTATGATCTTTATAGAAGCGGGAGGAGGAGGATTCTTTATAGTTGTCTCTATAACATCAATGAGTGCAAAGTTATCTAATGAAACATCACAAATGGATGGAGGTTCAATAAGATCTCTAAATAATTGCCTGATTATGGTCTAAGTAATATAAGGGTATATAATGTGCTATATGCGATACATAGTATATTCTTATGAATAATAAGGCAGATTAATCCCTAGACTTTATTATTGTTGTTTGACCATGCAACTTTCTATAGAGAATCACTTGGCTCATGGATGAGTCCAAAGAGATAGGATAGTAGATCCTATTATATGTAGTGATTCTTGATCCGTTCTTGCTACCATGTATAGTTTTGGTGATTCAAGTTGACAACAAAAGGATGGAAAAAATACCAAAAATAATAATGAAACCTCCTCAAAAGATGAAACTTTATATCAACTCATTTAATACATGGCCCATCAAAGATTTGGCACACACCCCCCTTAGATCACTCAATGAAAGGACCCCCCAAGTGAAGATAAAGATGGCACTTTATGATTAGTGTGTTTACAATAGCCCAAATTATCTTCTTATAGTTTTGTAGGAGTTTTACAATTTACAAAAATAATATGTTGAAAGTACAATTTTGACTTGGAATAAGAACAAAAAATGAGCACTAATGCAAAGTATACAAAAAAATGCATTTTCAAAGAAAATGACACTAAAAAAGGAGTCTATATTAGCAAGATCAAAGCTCTTAAAGTTCCCAAAATGAGAAGTACTAAATAAAGGTCTGATAAAACTACAAAATATAGAAAATAGGGAAACCAAATCCCAAAATTGATCTTACCACTACGTAGTCAACAAAAAATAGGTGAAGTAAAAAAAAATGACCTTAAATAGAGTTTGGATGTCAAATTGTGAACTCAAACCCTATACCCTAGATTTTTCCAACTAGGTGATGATGTCAGCATAATGTCATGCTAATGTTAGTAGGTGATTGGGTATTGTGTGGATGTTGACATAGACTATATAATCATGCAATGCTAATGTGGTGAGATGACTATGCAAACAAACCTAACTATGTAGGTACGACACTAACATGGTAGGGGAGATGATGTGGCGCTATACTATTTACTCCACTATTGATTAGACCAAGTCATACATTGCATAAATTTGCATGGAAGTTACACATGGTGTTGAGCTATTAGTGTTGACTACATAGGCATGACAATACTATGTGGCAAGTTTGGGGGTAGGTGGCAACATCCAATCAAGACACATGGAAAGAAAAGTCCAAGTCATACATTAATCTAAAGACTCAATTGATCTATTGAGTGGATGCCACATTGCATGTAGTAAGACCCCATGTTACCATTGTAGGGAATATTTCTTATACATTGGGGTTTGAATGTTAGTGGCACTCAGGCTACATGTAGGTGGCACATAGGTAGTACACTAGTGGAGGTAGCAATAGGGTGGCACCTAGGTGGAACTTGGATGTTGTGCCTAGTTAATTAAAGATGACTACATTTTGTTAGTATGAACAAGGTATATTACCTAACTAATTTCATATTAGGTCCTATTCACACTTTCATAATTAAACTTACTTGGGTCACTTATTATTTGTGTCTCATGTCTAGGATTAAGACACTTGTCATGATCTTAGTTTGACTTAGGGTTTCATCCTTGTATTTATAACAAGGGTTTGATCATTATATTATTATACCATTTTGTATTCATCTAATCAATTCTTTGACTTCATAGCATTTTTGTTGCTTCTCTCTTGTGTAGAATTTCGTTTTGGCTATAGGTGGTCCTTGGCTCCTATGGTGTTACTCATCAACTCTTACATGGTATCAAAAATTCCAGATCTATAATTCCCTTCCATTTTTTAGAGAGTTTCGGTCAAGAGATTTCATATGGTGCATCTTGGTGCCAAATGGACCTCACAATTAATCTCAAAAGGCCCAAAAACCTATAAGTCCATATAAAGCACAATAGGGTTTAGCGACAAAAAAAAATTGAGCTTTTTTGGGGGGTTGACTATGCAACCACTAAACTAGTTCGTACAGTCATAGTGACCATACAAACATCATTAATTTATAGTCACCTACCTTAGATTTTTGAATTATGTGTAAGGAATCTTTTGAATACCTTTGCATCAATTCATATGTCGTTGCCATCATTCTTTGGTACATAATTGAATTTTTTTAAGTTTTTTTTAAATTTAGAAAAGGGTATTGCACAGGGCTAACATCAACACTTGCATCAACCCCCAGTGTAGTCAATAGCCCCAACCCCTTTTCACATGGGGAGTAGGGCTCCTAGTCATTACCTACTTGTGGGGGCCTAAGTCTAACCACCACTCAAGGATAACCCCAGGGTAAGTGCAAGAAGATGGGGGGCCAAAAAGGGGTCTTAAGTGGCCACTTTTTTTCTGAAATCAGGAAATATTGGCCTTGGATGAGAAATTGAGCATAGTCACACTCAAAATTTAGAGATGCAACCAAAACAATGTTCGTAGTGCTCCGAGTCTACTTTCTAAACTACTATTTTGTTTTGAAAATGGCATAGATTAAGGGGTTCAAAAGAGGGAGCCACAGAAATTGGTGTTGTTTCTGTCAAAAAAACATAACATAGCATGTTTTGTGGCTCCCTCAAAAGGTCAACATTTTTTTGGTATTTTTAAAATCGCTTCAGTGAGAAATTAGCTAATAGCATGTAGTTTATGCCCAATTTTTCTGATAATTTTTTGATGAATATTTGATTTTTTACTAATTTTTAAAGTGGACACATCCTAAAAAATAGAATTTTGGCCGTGCTACCCCTATAAATTTTGAAAACTAATTGAAAATCATTTTTTTATTTTTTTAATATTTGTAGAATGGAGTCTAGTTTCTAAATATGTAATTTTTTTTAAATTTGAATGAATAGTTATTTTACAATGAAAAAAATACCAAACAATGGTTTTTGCATAAAAACGGACACACAAACAAAAGAAATTAAAGATGAAAGGCTTAACATTGTTAAAATGTGAAAAAAATCACATCGTCAAATAGCTAAGAGAAAGCCTAACATTACCCATGTGTTCGATTTGTTCAACCTTGAAACACGTGCAAATCTGAGGGTTAGCACGAACGAAATTATGTGAAATTTTGAAGAATACAGAAAAACACGTCTGTGACTGTTCATAAGGCACTCCAAGCCTTTGGGTTGGAAATCCAAAGCAAATCCCAAGCCCAAGGCTTGGGATTCCCAAAGCAAGAAATAACGCGAGCGCGTTATAACGCGCTCGCGTTATTTCTTGCCTTACATTTTTTCCCGCAAGTCTGTCTTTTGCCATGTTTGACATAACGCGAGCGCGTTATAACGCGCTCGCGTTATGTCCCACTCAATCTTTTTTACATTCAAGGCTATTCATCATGAGGGTTAAGGCATAAGGGATAGAGTTGGAAGGTTTACGGATAAGGGATTAGCATTTAAGGTATAGTATCGAGCCCGTTGAGGGTCTAGGAATAGGGATAGCGTTTAAGGTTTAGGGATGAGGGATGACAGATTACGGTTGAGGGTCGAGGGATCAAAGTTAAGGGTTGAGGGATTAGGGTTTGACATTAAGGGTCGAGGGTTGAGGTTCAAGGGTCAAGGGTTTAGGGATAGGGTTTAGGGTCGAGGGATTAGGGTTAAAGTAGAGTGTGGAGGGTGTAAGGATTAGGGATAGGGTTGGAGGGTTTAGGGATAAGGGATTAGGGTTTAAGGTATAGTATCAAGTCTGTTGAGAGTTTAGGAATAGGGATAGCATTTAGGGATTAGGGATGAGGGATTATAGTTGAGGGATGATGGATTAGGGTTGAGGGTTGAGGGATTAGGGTTTAGGGATAAGGTTTAGGGTTAAGGGTTGAGGGATTAGGGTTTAAGGTATAGTGTTGAGGGTTGAGGGTTTAGGATTAGGGTTTAGGGTTGACGGATTAGCATTTAATGTCGAGGTTAGGGTTAGAGTGTTGAGGGTAGAGGGATTAGGGATAGGGTTTAGGGTTTAAGGTTTAAGGATTGAGGGTTGAGGCTTTAGGGATGAGGGTTTAAGGCTTAAGATATAGTGTCAAGTGTTGAGGGTGTAGGGATAGGGTTTAAGTTTTAAGGGTTAAGGGTTGAGGGATATGGATTAGGGTTTAAGGTATAGTGTTGAGGGTCGAGGGATCAGAGTTAAGGGTTGAGGGATTAGGGTTTGACATTGAGGGTTGAGGGTTGAGGTTCGAGGGTCAAGGGTTTAGGGATAGGGTTGAGGGTCGAGGAATTAGGGTTAAAGTAGAGTGTGGAGGGTATAAGGATTAGGGATAGGGTTGGAGGGTTTAGGGATAAGGGATTAGGGTTTAAGGTATAGTATCGATTCTGTTGAGGGTGTAGGAATAGGGATAGCATTTAGGGTTTAGGGATGAAGGATTAGAGTTGGGGGATGACAGATTAGGGTTGAGGGTTGAGGGATTAGGGTTTAGGGATAAGGTTTAGGGTTGAGGGATGAGGGATTAGGGTTTAAGGTATAGTGTTGAGGGTTTAGGGATAGGGTTTAGGGTTGAGGGATTAGGATTTGATGTTGAGGGTTGAGGGTTGAGGGTTTAGGGTTAGGGTTGAGAGATGAGGGATCAGAGTTAAGGGTTGAGGGAATAGGGTTTAACGTCAAGGGTTGAGGGTTGAGGTTCGAGGGTCAAGGGTTTAGGGATAGGGTTGAGTTTGAAGGGATTAGGGTTAAAGTAGAGTGTGGAGGGTGTAAGGATTAGGGATAGGGTTGGAGGGTTTAGGGATAAGGGATTAGAGTTTAAGGTATAGTATCGAGTCTGTTGAGGGTTTAGGAATAGGGATAGCATTTAGGGTTTAGGGATGAGGGATTAGAGTTGAGGGATGAGGGATTAGGGTTGAGGGTTGAGGGATTAGGGTTTAGGGATAAGGTTTAGGGTTGAGGGTTGAGGGATTGGGGTTTAAGGTATAGTGTTGAGGGTTGATGGTTTAGGGATAGGGTTTAGGTTTGAGGGATTAGGGTTTAGGGTTGATGAATTAGGGTTTAATGTTGAGA
Source organism: Cunninghamia lanceolata (assembly GCA_027924645.1). Lineage (NCBI taxonomy): Eukaryota > Viridiplantae > Streptophyta > Pinopsida > Cupressales > Cupressaceae > Cunninghamia > Cunninghamia lanceolata. The sequence goes on along the minus strand of BSBN01000671.1, from coordinate 5,871,910 downwards.
GTTGAGGGTTGAGGGTTGAGGTTGAGGGATAGGGTTAATGGTCAAGGGATTAGGGTTAAATAAGAGTGTCGATGGTAGAGGGATTAGGGTTTAAGGTATAGTATCGAGCCTGTTGAGGGTCTAGGAATAGGGATAGCGTTTAGGGTTTAGGAATGAGGGATTAGAGTTGAGGGATGATGGATGACAGATTAGGGTTGAGGGTTGAGGGATTAGGGTTTAGGGACAAGGTTTAGGGTTAGGGTTTAGGGATAGGGTTTAGGGTTGAGGGATTAGAGTGAAGGGTTGAGGGATTAGAATTTGGCGTTGAGGGTTTAGGGTTTAGGATCAGGGTTAAAGGTCGAGGGATCAGAGTTAAGGGTTGAGGGATTAGGGTTTGATGTTGAGGGTTGAGGGTTGAGGTTCGAGGGTCAAGGGTTTAGGGATAGGGTTGAGGGTCGAGGAATTAGGGTTACAGTAGAGTGTGGAGGGTATAAGGATTAGGGATAGGGTTGGAGGGTTTAGGGATAAGGGATTAGAGTTTAAGGTATAGTATCGAGTCTGTTGAGGGTTTAGGAATAGGGATAGCATTTAGGGTTTAGGGATGAGGGATTAGAGTTGAGGGATGAGGGATTAGGGTTGAGGGTTGAGGGATAAGGTTTAGGGTTGAGGGTTGAGGGATTAGGATTTAAGGTATAGTGTTGAGGGTTGATGGTTTAGGGATAGGGTTTAGGTTTGAGGGATTAGGGTTTAGGGTTGATGAATTAGGGTTTAATGTTGAGAGTTGAGGGTTGAGGGTTGAGGGTTGAGGTTGAGGGATAGGGTTAATGGTCAAGGGATTAGGGTTAAATAAGAGTGTCGATGGTAGAGGGATTAGGGTTTAAGGTATAGTATCGAGCCTGTTGAGGGTCTAGGAATAGTGATAGCGTTTAGGGTTTAGGAATGAGGGATTAGAGTTGAGGGATGACGGATGACAAATTAGGGTTGAGGGTTGAGGGATTAGGGTTTAGGGACAAGGTTAGGGTTAGGGTTTAAGGTAGAGTGTTGAGGGTTTAGGGATAGGGTTTAGGGTTGAGGGATTAGAGTGAAGGGTTGAGGGATTAGAATTTGGCGTTGAGGGTTTAGGGTTTAGGATCAGGGTTGAAGGTCGAGGGATTAGAGTTAAGGGTTGAGGGATTAGGGTTTGATGTTGAGGGTTGAGGGTTGAGGTTCGAGGGTCAAGGGTTTAGGGATAGGGTTGAGGGTCGAGGAATTAGGGTTAAAGTAGAGTGTGGAGGGATGACGGATGATAGATTAGGGTTGAGGGTTGAGGGATTAGGGTTTGATGTTGAGGGTTGAGGGTTTAGGGTTAGGGTTGAGAGATGAGGGATCAGAGTTAAGGGTTGAGGGATTAGGGTTTGACGTCGAGGGCTGAGGTTCGAGGGTCAAGGGTTTAGGGATAGGGTTGAGGTTGAAGGGATTAGGGTTTAGGGACAAGGTTTAGGGTTAGGGTTGAGGGATTAGGGTTTAAGGTATAGTGTTGAGGGTTTAGGGATAGGGTTTAGGGTTGAGGGATTAGAGTGAAGGGTTGAGGGATTAGAATTTGGCGTTGAGGGTTTAGGGTTTAGGATCAGGGTTGAAGGTCAAGGGATTAGAGTTAAGGGTTGAGGGATTAGGGTTTGATGTTGAGGGTTGAGGGTTGAGGTTCGAGGGTCAAGGGTTTAGGGATAGGGTTGAGGGTTGAGGAATTAGGGTTAAAGTAGAGTGTGGAGGGATGACGGATGATAGATTAGGGTTGAGGGTTTAGGGTTAGGATTGAGAGATGAGGGATCAGAGTTAAGGGTTGAGGGATTAGGGTTTGACGTCGAGGGCTGAGGTTCGAGGGTCAAGGGTTTAGGGATAGGGTTGAGGTTAAAGGGATTAGGGTTTAGGGACAAGGTTTAGGGTTAGGGTTGAGGGATTAGGGTTTAAGGTATAGTGTTGAGGGTTTAGGGATAGGGTTTAGGGTTGAGGGATTAGAGTGAAGGGTTGAGGGATTAGAATTTGGTGTTGAGGGTTTAGGGTTTAGGATCAGGGTTGAAGGTCGAGGGATTAGAGTTAAGGGTTGAGGGATTAGGGTTTGATGTTGAGGGTTGAGGGTTGAGGTTCGAGGGTCAAGGGTTTAGGGATAGGGTTGAGGGTCGAGGAATTAGGGTTAAAGTAGAGTGTGGAGGGATGACGGATGATAGATTAGGGTTGAGGGTTGAGGGATTAGGGTTTGATGTTGAGGGTTGAGGGTTTAGGGTTAGGGTTGAGAGATGAGGGATCAGAGTTAAGGGTTGAGGGATTAGGGTTTGACGTCGAGGGCTGAGGTTCGAGGGTCAAGGGTTTAGGGATAGGGTTGAGGTTGAAGGGATTAGGGTTTAGGCACAAGGTTTAGGGTTAGGGTTGAGGGATTAGGGTTTAAGGTATAGTGTTGAGGGTTTAGGGATAGGGTTTAGGGTTGAGGGATTAGAGTGAAGGGTTGAGGGATTAGAATTTGGCGTTGAGGGTTTAGGGTTTAGGATCAGGGTTGAAGGTCGAGGGATTAGAGTTAAGGGTTGAGGGATTAGGGTTTGATGTTGAGGGTTGAGGGTTGAGGTTCGAGGGTCGAGGGTCAAGGAATTAGGGTTAAAGTAGAGTGTGGAGGGATGACAGATGACAGATTAGGGTTGAGGGTTGAGGGATTAGGGTTTGATGTTGAGGGTTGAGGGTTTAGGGTTAGGATTGAGAGATGAGGGATCAGAGTTAAGGGTTGAGGGATTAGGGTTTGACATCGAGGGCTGAGGTTCGAGGGTCAAGGGTTTAGGGATAGGGTTGAGGTTGAAGGGATTAGGGTTTAAGGTATAGTGTTGAGGGTTGATGGATCAGAGTTAAGGGTTGAGGGATTAGGGTTGAGGGTTGTAAGGATTAGGGATAGGGTTGGAGGGTTGACGGATTAGGATTTGACGTTGAGGGATTAGGATTTGACGTTGAGGGTTGAGGGATTAGGATTTGACATTGAGGGTTGAGGGTTTAGGGATAGGGTTGAGGGATTAGGATTTGACATTGAGGGTTGAGGGTCAAGGGATCAGAGTTGAGGGTTTAGGGTTTAGGGATCTATAGCAGGACAAAACGCGAGCGCGTTATAACGCGCACGCGTTTTGTATTTCTACCGAAATGGTAAAAAAGTGGTTACCCCCATGATCCAGGCCCACATGCTCTGTTTTCTTACTGATTCTGCGCGTGCTCCGACAAAAAAGAAGTGCTTTCATGCTATTGGGAAGTTCACATGCACATTTGACACATTGTACCACCTTTGCATGATCTTTCCACCACCTTTTCTGCTTTGCCAACTTGAGAAGGAGGAAATAACATAGTTTTCAAACCAAATTTGATATATATCTATACAAGTTTCAATTTTTGTAGTATTGCAATGTTAATTTTGATTCAATTTTAAGAATTTAACATTGAAAAGGAAGCAAGTGGTGAAAAACTCAAATTGTTGAGGAGTTTGATGCAAGAAGATAAAAACACTACATAATTGGGTACTCTCTCCATTCAAATATTCATTTTTTAGGTATGTCAAGTCTTTACATGCATGTTCTTTACATTTTCCTTATTTCGGATTGAATTACTTTATCATGCTTTATCATACATGTTTAAAATAGACACATTTCCAATCAAGAAAGCAACCTACAATCTCACATGATGCCATGTATATTTTCTACACTTGGGCTCTTTAATAATTATGTGTAATAAACAAACCTTAGTTCATACCATGATGTCAAACTATACAAGAATAAATCCTTACAACATAAAAAAAATACAATCCCACTATTATCATGTATTCATTTCTTAGGAACTAATATTGGTCTCTTTATCATGCTACAGACAAATTCTCTGTCATGCTGAGGAAACGATCAAGAATTAAACCAACACAGGAAGAGATAGAAGCTAAGAATGCAAAGAAAGCAATGGCTCTGAGGGAACTTCGTGAGAAGAGGAAATTGGACACGATAAATGAAGACATACCAATTGAAGAGGAACCACAACCATCACAAAGAGATATGGTATTGGCGGCACAAAGAGAATGAATGCAAAAACTTTGTGGTACGAGAGATTTGAATACCATAGTTGGAGACACATCCTTTATCGCAAGACAACATGTAGGGACACCATCTACCACATCTCAAGTTGAGAGTACATCATCACTCACATGTGATGAAGGAGGTACGCCATCGTTCCCACCTCAACCTCAAGGTATGTCATCTATTCCATCTTCAATCGAAGGTATGCCATCTAACTCATCTCATTTAAATATTGATGAAATTCTTAATGTTGAGATGAATTTACCTAACTTGACACCACCTAGAATTTTGCATAGAAAGCCAAAGTATTTGATTGATATTGATGAGAATATTTTGCAGCCAATGGAAGGTAAGATTCCAAAACGCACTTGTAGAAGATATGCTAATAAGATTTGGAGATTGTTCTTTGAAAAGTTAAATGAGACTGCAAGATGTCAACTATTCGTTGAAATGATGAGAAGTATAAAGTATAGGTCTATCATGAAGATTCTTGGGTTGAGAACATCAGAGGCTTCAAGTGAAAAATCTATTGTCAAGAATCTAATGAATGCGTATGAGAGTGTGGGTAACACCTCACGCACAAAAGATAGTAATGCAACACGGCGTGTGATTACATCGACTATAGTAAGTGGTCAAACGAGGAAAGCTCGTCTCATTAGAAAGACAAGTCAAAAATTGAGAATTAATAGGAAAACTTTATCAAGAGCCGTTGGAAGACGCCAAAGAATTGAGGACACTAATGCCAATGAATTATGGGCGTTCTCGGGGAGACTACCACGAAAAGATAAACCAATTGTTGAAGCATTGAGATCACTAATTGAAGACTTTTGGAAGAATTACACAAGGGTATCTCCGAATCAAAGGGATGTGGTAAGAAGGAGAATTGGTAGTCAGAACCGCGAGCCACATCCAAAGCATTTTTTGGATGAGACTCAAACACAGTTTTATGGTAAATTTCTAGAGAAGTATCCTCAAATTAAAATTTGTCAAAGATATTTTGAAATGCTAAAACCTTTCTATGTTAAGATAAATCACACACGCACTACTTGTTGTTGTAGATTACATATTGAATTTTCTAACCATTTTGATGCTTATAGGTCTATATGTTTAGATATGCATACTAACAATGATTTGCAGGGTTGTGCCATATGTGCCCCACCAACATCTTCAAGAGACTTCATATCAAGAATTTTATGTGAAAGAGAGGAAGGTCAAATATTCTACAAGAAATTATGCTTGGATGGCACATGTCATCGTTGCGGTGGCTTGCAACATTTGCCAATATGTGAACATATGGAAATAACACATGCGGTTGGAAATGAACTAGTAGAGTTTGGCAAGTATAAAACAGTGGCATACAATACAAAAGATGGTAAAGAAGCAAAGAGGTGTGAATTAGTTATTGAAAAGATTCCAGTGTATCAGTTTATGCCTATATTTCGTGACAGCATAGTGTATGAGTATGCAAGACATGCCCATAGAGCTCAATGGTTGGACTTGCAATTCAAGTTATGCAAAGACACATTTCCAGTTGGTAGCATTGTTTCAGTCGTCGACTTTGCAGAGAACTACAGTCTACAGCCACAGCGTTGTAGTCGGTCATAATTGTAGTCGGTCGTAGTCAGCCAAGTAAATAATCATAAATTAATTAGTGTTGTTATGTAGGAGTGTTATCGGGAATTAACCCCGACGGTTGGATAGTTATAGAGTCGTTGCCAACGGTTGGTATTTCAACCAACCTTGGCCAAGTTATATATTGGCTTAATACTTTGTAGTCGGGGCGACCCCACGGCATTGTAACATTGTAGTGTAATACTGATATATTCAATGAATGGGAACAATGCTTTATTCTGTGCAATGCTGTTATAATTTCATGCTCTGTGTTATGCACTATACTACTTAATTCTGTTTACTTCATATTCTGTGAAACACACCATATTGCGGTAAACATTTGGCGCCGTTGCCAGTTCGAAAACGGGTCGAGGGTGACAAGTTGATGACAAGTGGAGTCGTCCAATGCCATCGGGTGACAAGGAGATGACAAGTTGAGACGTCCGATACCATCAGACAAGTGACATCGTCCGAACAAGCCGTCGGGTGTATCTAGCATCAAGAAAATGGCAGCGTAATGGGGCAACCAATTGACACCGACGAGGAAGTACAAGACAGAAAGCACGTAGAAGAAATAATACAAGAAATTCAGGAAGAGCGCGAGGGAAGCGATAGAGAAGAGAATGAACCTAGAAGTCGAGAAGATGAAGTAACTCAGGAATTAGTCAAACTGTGGTTATTATCAGTCGGACAATACGTGCGAGATGAATCTATCCGCAGAGAGGTTCCAGAGGAGGTTATTTCAGAGAACCTGCATGTCAATAGCAAAGTGGATAACCTTTTGAACCGCATTCCTCGACTTCTGGCAAGGAACCTGATAGCCTTTCAAGATCTTCGAGAAGAGAGAGACAGGGAAGTGCGACGACAACAAATTCTCAGAAGGTATGAAGAACGTCTAAAACAAGAGGAGGAACGTGACGCTGATCGCCGTCGCACGCCGTACAACTGAGAAAGGCATATGCCGCATCGGAGAGTTATCCATATCGGACGACGAAGGGCCGAGAGTTGGAAGATCTGAGCCTAAGACCCCAGGGCAGAGGGAGTATCAGAACGAACCCGAGGAGACTCAAGGTGTAGAGGACGCTGACAGAGGACGCGGGGAAGACTCGAACGTGGTCGAGAGTGCAAGTGACGCACTAGGACGTTGCGAGAGAACCAGTCCAGTCAGGTCCAACGCACAGGGAGGGCATCGGGGAAGGATGGTGACTCTGCCAGCCGAGAGGCAGAAGCTGCCAAAATTTACGGGGGATGGGTCAGAAGATCCAGTACGACACTGTAAGACGTGCGAGACGATTTGGATAGCCAATGGGCAAGATGATGTGGACTACTGGCTGAAAGCATTTCCAGCGACACTGAGAGATAGTGCCATTGACTGGTACACAGAGTTGGCCCAAGCACACAGGGTATCATGGAGATTACTTAAGAAGGCATTCCAAGACGAATTCAAACTTCTGAGGGATGATAGTGAAATTGTAGCGGAGATCTACAGTACAAAGCAAGGGAAGCACGAGAACGTGCGAACCTACAACCGGAGACTGAAAGAATTGTTGGGAAAACTGGAGACTCAGCCGGCCGACGGGCTGAAGAAGCGATGGTTCATCGAAGGGTTGCGTCCATCGCTGAGAAAGAAAATGAAAGTCGTGCCTCCGTCATCATACAATGAAGCCTACAATCGAGCGATGGATATAGAGAGTGAAAATAAAATATCCTTCCGAGGGAAAAGGAAGACGGACGACGAGGAGAGTACGGATGACAACAGCGACAGTGAGTCCAAGACTGTGCAAGCACTCAGGAAGGACATGATGAGAATGATGAAAGAACTGAAGGTCGACAAGGAGAGTATGAGGGAAGCCAGAGAACTGTGGTGTACAGATTGCAAGGGGGAAGGTCATACAAAGACAAATTGTCCGAAAAAATTGTTTTGTGATATCTGCCAAGTGATGGGACATTCCATCAAGGAATGCCTATACAATCTGAAAGCAAGGGGTAAGCAAGTACTATTCACTCAAGGAGAACCGTCAACCCCACCGAACACACCACCAAAGCCCCAGTACAATAGCCATGCATCCCCTGGAGGTTACCAAAGCAATAGAAGTCCAAGAAACAGATTGCAGTATGACAGCAAGGGGCGACCTATGATACAGTGTCGGCAATGCAATGAGTGGGGACACTTTGCAAGAGAATGCCCGAACAACAATCAGAACACAATAAATGCATTATGCAAGTGGTGCGGCCCTGGAGATCACGAAGAAAAAGATTGCCCGAAGCAAAAAGGGGTGAATATGATCAGTTTCAAGGAGAAGGATGAAGAGATCCTAGCGGTTACCCGAGCACAAGGAAAAAAAGCGATGTATCCAGATCCCCGGACCGAGAAGGAGAGACTTCGGGAGGCTAGGAAGGAAGTAGAGATGGCAATGGAAACAGAAGAAAAGAACAGAAAAACAACTACCGTACGACCAGAGTCAGAAAAGAGCATCGTGAACCAGGTGCTACAAACCACTGTATCGGTTAAGATAGCAGATCTTTTACAGAGCATGCCGCAATTAAGAATGGCAATCTCGAAGGTGATGGAAGGGGAACCAAACAGGCAAACAAAGGAGGAAGACATCATAGTGGAGCCACCACTCGAGGGAGAACAAGTCATCGACCCGAGACTGTTGGCAGTAAACAGTGGCAAGAACCCAGCCATCATACACATGGAAATTGGTGGATATCATCTAACAAACACAATAATCGACGGGGGATCGGGAGTGAATGTTCTGACAGAAGATACGTGGAAGTGCTTGGGGAAACCTACACTATGGCCACAAAATTTCCAGTTAGTGGGAGCAGACCAGCACGGAATTAAAGCGCTGGGAGTGCTAATGGCTCAGAAAGTAAGGATTGGCACCCAACTTTTTCGATTAAACTTCGTAGTCATAACAGCACAAAATGCGTCGTACGACGCATTACTCGGCCGAGGGTGGCTGATAGCCGCCAAGGCCAACCATAACTGGAAAAGAAACACATTGTCAATAGAGAACAAAGGTAAGAAGATCGTCATAGATCTGAGAACACAGGTTGTGAGTGAAGAGTTGGCATCAGATTCTGATTCAGATGGAGGGGAGTCAGTTGGCAGAGGACCAATAGAACCTGATGAGGAAGGAGTATTAAAACTGCAAGAATGTTCTGAGGATGAAACTAATTCCTTTAGTGGGCTCTTCCACTGGCAAATGGAAGACTATGAGTTCTTCAAGCCAGAGTGTAACATGATTTCAATAAGAGAAAGTGGCGAATGCTCTCGGGCGACTAGTGAACCACTTGGCAATATCGGCAATATTGGGCCCAGTGAAACATTGTTGATAAATAAAGCATTGGATGGATTGACAAACACTCGACCACTTGGTAAGAGGGAACCGGTAATGAGTGACAAAGGGGAGGAAGGTAATAATCAGTCAGAAGTAACAGAGCAACTAGTGGCAGAGACATGTCGACCAAAACAGACAAATCGACCAGGAGAGGCACAGAAAGAATATACAGAGGGTAATGCCAAGATAGATGATACACTTGCACATACATTTGAACTAGATAAGGTTATTAGGTATGAAGAGTCATTGACAAGCAAGGTGATTAGGGATGATAAAACTAACGAAGGGAAGACAACATTGAAAATATCGGCCAAAAAGAGACCATACAGAAGGAATAAGGACTATAGAGTATTTCCGGCGACTTGCAATGTTTTGGCGATCGGTGACAATCAACAAAGAAAAAATGATGTTCAAAAGTCAGATAGTTTAATTTTTTTGAAGACAACAGTTCCGGTCCCAATAAAGGCACCCGATCCTACCGACGATTACAAAATCAATAAAGGTACGAAGAATGAAGTTAAAATATTTAATTTGGAGGATATGGCTACTTGTCGTACTGGCAAATCACCCCCACAGCGAAATTCTAGAAAAGGGAAAAATATTACGCGACAAGAAAGTTCTAAAGTCGGAGTTATAGATCGAACGTGGACCCAGTCGGAGAAAAATAGAAAAATCTGGTTCAGGTTGACAGGGATGAAAAATTAGAAAAGACGGAAAAAAAAAATGTCGGAAAAATTTTGAAAAAATTGAAAAAAAAAGAGTACGACGTACGGCCAGGCCGTACGACGTACGACCAAACCGTACGATGTACGTCGTACGACCAGGTCGTACGACCAAGTCGTACGTCGTACGACCAAGGCCGTACGGCGTACGACCAAGGCCCGTCCCCACAATTTTTTACGAAAAAGAAAAGGACATTTCAAGATTTTTTTCCATGCCTGAAGTGGATTCCGCTGTCCTAATTCCTGTTCTCAGCCGATTATATGAGTTTTTGGATTGCAGACGAGTGTTCGATTTTGTTAGAAAAATGATGTGCGCAATGAAGGTCTGAATGATGTGCGCTGCCCCCAGACCCCCGTTGGGGGCGCTGCCCCCAAACCCCCGCGAGGGGCGCTGCCCCTCGACCCCGTTGGGGGCGTTGCCCCCAAACCCCCATCAAATTAGTACTATCTTGATCCAGTGAGCAATGGGGTGCAACATTCGCAGCATTCAGTGTGCTATCAGATTGGGTCCCTTGGTTGGTTGGTCTACTGGCAGGTGTTCCAAATGTGTTGGTTCTACTTTTACACAGCTCCTACTTCAGCATTGTTGTCGGCAAAAGCTTACTTAATGTCACTTGATGGTTTTCTGTCGTCTGGAAGACGACTAATTTTTTTGGGGGCGGATGATGTAGTCGGTCATAATTGTAGTCGGTCGTAGTCAGCCAAGTAAATAATCATAAATTAATTAGTGTTGTTATGTAGGAGTGTTATCGGGAATTAACCCCGACGGTTGGATAGTTATAAAGTCGTTGCCAACGGTTGGTATTTCAACCAACCTTGGCCAAGTTATATATTGGCTTAATACTTTGTAGTCGGGGCGACCCCACGGCATTGTAACATTGTAGTGTAATACTGATATATTCAATGAATGGGAACAATGCTTTATTCTGTGCAATGCTGTTATAATTTCATGCTCTGTGTTATGCACTATACTACTTAATTCTGTTTACTTCATATTCTGTGAAACACACCATATTGCGGTAAACAAGCGTGAGGTGCAATCACAATATTACAACTCCACACAGGTTTCTATATTTGTGCACATCGCATTCATTCATGCGAATGATAGTACAGAGGATGACAGAAAGATCATAAGGGAGTATCATTTCTATATTAGTGATGATCGCACGCATTCTACGGAGTTCGTGCAAGGTTGCTTTCAGGTGTTCTATAATGATTTGGCTAGAAGGGGCATATCATTCAGTCAGCATATCATATGGTCGGATAATTGTGCATCACAATTCAAGAACTCGCGAAATTTCTATTGGCTAAGTAGGAGGCATAATTTTACAGGTATTCAACATATGTGGAACTTTTGTGAGGCCGGGCATGGAAAGGGGGAGCATGATGGTGCAGGAGCATGTATCAAAAGAGCCATAGCACGAGAAGAGTTAAAGTATAAAGACAATGCAAAGTTGACAGATGCAAAATTGATTGTTGAGTGGTGTAATGCTTCCATGGGTCCAGGTAATGAAGGTAAGTCTTTAGTTTGTAGATTTTTTTGGTTGATAGATGATACTAACATTGCACCATATGAGGATTGTTGTACACTGACAGGATCAAATGAGATGCACTCTTTCAGAAGCTCAATTGCAGGTTCATGGAGTATCCATACACGAAAGATGTCATGCTTTTGTTCTTCCTGTACAATTTAAGTCTGGGATGAGTGCGAGTCAAAGGAGTGGGTTGACGAATGGCAGTTAAGTTATCTTAGCCCACTTGACACGTATCGACCCCCGACGGCACTGGAACTAACACAGATGGAATCGTCAGTTGACTTTGACCACATATCAGATTTAGTTCAACCAGGTAATATAGGGCACATATATGCATCTAATTTCATCTAGTTCAACCAGGTAATGTCATCTTACTTTGTAGTGTTTTTGTAATGTTGACTAATTTCATCTAATTTGCTACACATATCAATGTAGGACACGTATATGCAGTTATTGCAGATGAACATAATGAAGAGGGAACAGATTATTACTTATGTCGTTGTGTTGAGGCCAAAAAGAAATTGGAGGCCCCTGTTACAGATGGAGAAAACATCGAATACCCTACAGGATCAGTGGTTATTACTGGAACATGGCTTAGAAGGTACCCACATAAGAGTGTTAATATTTGGCTATTTCAGGACTTTGACATGCATCGAAAGATTCTTCATTACTCGAACCTTGTCGTGGCATCCAATGTTCATTTGATAAAGTATCGGGGTAGACCTTTGAACAAAATATTGTGGAAGGTGCGTGAGTCTGACCATGAAGCAATACTTGACACAATAAAGAGTAGAGCAGATCCAGATGGTTCATTGGATTAATTTGTAAGTATTCACATTGATTTTATAAAGTTATGTTACATTGAGTTGTAAGTATGTACATTAATTTGTAAGGTTTATCTTTTTTTATTTCCTCCTGCATTTTTACACATATGTACACATTTTTACATCATCATGTTATGCATTTTTGGTGTCCTGCTCCTGATGCGACCAAACTCATAACTCACCCTACTAGACACCATTTGATGATCTCTCCAACACTCTGGATCCAGGGCGCCCAATCATGATGATGACCTATATACCATTCTCCCAAGGCGCTCATAATGAATGAATGATAAGGAGCGCCTTGACCTCTATAATCAAGGTGATTTTAAGTCACTTTGAGTCATTTGGGGTCAGTTTGAGTCTTTGAGTCATGTTGCAAAAAAGTGTCAATGTTGTCAAGTTGCACAAAGCAACCTTTGCATTTTTGGTGTCTTGCTCGTGATGTGACCAAACTGACTGTTCCAATGCATTCGGATGGGTACATTTATGCTAGGCATGGTTCTGTTTTTCACCCAAACATGTCGAAACAGTCTGAGCTACATTGTACCAACGATATCCCTGAAGAGTCCAAAGTGCAAAAAGGCTGCAATCTTTGACGAGATGTTACTCGAAAACTGTGTAACTTAGAAATATTCCGTCTGAGGCAACGCTATCACGTAGAGTGCCTCTACAATAACCTCTCTCAGTTTTTTATAGCTCTAAGGCATTTACCCGTGGTGAAAGGTTTTCTGCTGCCCCAAAAATCGTCAGAAGGAGGCAGTGTAAAGTTGCAAAGGGGTGTAACTTTTGTCCTTCTCCTGATGCGACCAAACTGACTATTCCAACGCATCCGAATGGGTACATTTATGCTAGGCATGGTCCTATTTCTCACCCAAACATGTCGAAACAGTCGGAGCTACATTGTACCGACGATATCCCTGAAGAGTCCAAAGTGCAAAAAGGCAGCAATCTTTGACGAGATGTTACTCAAAAACCGTGTCACTTAGAAACATTCCATCTGAGGCAACGGGATCACGTAGAGTGTCTCTACAATAACCTCTCTCAGTTTTTTATAGCTCTTAGGCATTTGCCCGTGGTGAAAGGTTTTCTGTTGCCCCAAAAATCGTCAGAAGGAGGCAGTGTAAAGTTGCAAAGGGGTGTAACTTTCGTCCTGCTCCTGATGCGACCAAACTGACTGTTCCAACGCGTCCGAATGGGTACATTTATGCTAGGCATGGTCCTATTTCTCACCCAAACATGTCGAAATAGTCAGAGCTACATTGTACCGACGATATCCCTGAAGAGTCCAAAGTGCAAAAAGGCAGCAATCTTTGACGAGATGTTACTCAAAAATCGTGTCACTTAGAAACATTCCGTCTGAGGCAATGGGATCACGTAGAGTGCCTCTACAATAACCTCTCTCAGTTTTTTATAGCTCTGAGGCATTTGCCCGTGGTGAAAGGTTTTGTGTTTCCCCAAAAATCGTCAGAAGGAGGCAGTGTAAAGTTGCAAAGGGGTGTAACTTTCGTCCTGCTCCTGATGCGACCAAACTGACTATTCCAACGCGTCTGAATGGGTACATTTATGCTAGGCATGGTCCTATTTTTCACCCAAACATGTCGAAACAGTCGGAGCTACATTGTACCGACGATATCCCTGAAGAGTCCAAAGTGCAAAAAGGCAACAATCTTTGACGAGATGTTACTCGAAAACCATGTCACTTAGAAACATTCCGTCTAAGGCAACAGGATCACGTAGAGTGCCTCTACAATAACCTCTCTCAGTTTTTTATAGCTCTTTGGCATTTGCCCGTGGTGAAAGGTTTTGTGTTTCCCCAAAAATTGTCAGAAGGAGGCAGTGTAAAGTTGCAAAGGGGTGTAACTTTCGTCCTGCTCCTGATGCGACCAAACTGACTGTTCCAACGCGTCTGAATGGGTACATTTATGCTAGGCATGGTCCTATTTTGCACCCAAACATGTCGAAACAGTCGGAGCTACATTGTACCGACGATATCCCTGAAGAGTCCAAAGTGCAAAGAGACAGCAATCTTTGACGAGATGTTACTCGAAAACCGTGTCACTTAGAAACATTCCGTCTGAGGCAACAGGATCACATAGAGTGCCTCTACAATAACCTCTCTTGGTTTTTTATAGCTCTGAGGCATTTGCCCGTGGTGAAAGGTTTTCTGTTTCCCCAAAAATCGTCAGAAGGAGGCAGTGTAAAGTTGCAAAGGGGTGTAACTTTCGTCCTGCTCCTAATGCGACCAAACTGACTATTCCAACGCGTCCGAATGGGTACATTTATGCTAGGCATGGTCCTATTTCTCACCCAAACATGTCGAAACAGTCGGAGCTACACTGTACCGACGATATCCCTGAAGAGTCCAAAGTGCAAAAAGGTAGCAATCTTTGACGAGATGTTACTCGAAAATTGTGTCACTTAGAAACATTCTGTCTAAGGCAACGGGATCACATAGAGTGCCTCTACAATAACCTCTCTCGGTTTTTTATAGCTCTGAGGCATTTGCCCGTGGTGAAAGGTTTTCTGTTGCCCCAAAAATCGTCAGAAGGAGGCAGTGTAAAGTTGTAAAGGGGTGTAACTTTCGTCCTGCTCTTGATGCGACCAAACTGACTGTTCCAACGCGTCCGAATGGGTACATTTATGCTAGGCATGGTCCTATTTTTCACCCAAACATGTCAAAACAGTCGGAGCTACATTGTACCGACGATATCCCTGAAGAGTCCAAAGTGCAAAAAGGCAGCAATCTTTGACGAGATGTTACTCAAAAACTGTGTCACTTAGAAACATTCTGTCTGAGGCAATGGGATCATGTAGAGTGCCTCTACAATAACCTCTCTCGATTTTTTATAGCTCTGAGACATTTGCCCGTGGTAAAAGGTTTTCTGCTGCCCCAAAAATCGTCAGAAGGAGGCAGTGTATTAAGTCAGGATGAAAGCCTATTCACTCTAGGCGCCTGTTTTTGACCAAATCACACATGCGCCTTGAACAACTCTGTCTTCAAGGCGCTTTTCTCTAATCTCTGTAACTCTCCAAATCCACTAAGGCGCAAATTTTACCTCTTGGGCTCAAGATATAGGTTCTTCATCCAAGGCGCCAGAATGGTCCAAAGGCGCATTTCACCTCTAACCTCACCTCTGACCTTACTTGGAGGCGCTAAACCTTTTGACATTTCAAGTAACTTCAAGAGAACTATTTTTCCTTAAGGTGGTTCACTCCTTGCAATTGGATGTATGGTACTTGTAACTCATTTGATTGACTTTGTAATGTTTCTTCTTCTTGCAAAGTAGATAAGGATGATATAAGCTTACTTCATGAATCAGAGTAGAAATCTCTCTTGGACTTGCTAGGTGAAAGGACTTGAACTTGAAGGACTTGAAGTTGATGAAGTGATCCTTCATGATGGCCTTTGACATTACCTTCTCGGAGTGTAGATGATAACACCTTCCTTGGATAAAGTGGATAACCTCTGACCTAAACTTTGAAGCTTGATGAATCTTGAAGATTGGGTTTCCTCCTACTCCCCTTCTGGGCTCCACTCCATCAAAGGCGTATTTAGTTGTCCAAGGTGCCAACATTCACTTAGGGGCGCCCAAAGAGAAAGTTTACAACTCTAAGGCGCTAAACTCTTATGCAAAAATGGTCATCATCAAAGGCGCAAAAATGGGTCTCTGGGCGCCAATCTCTACAAGACATTCTATCTCATTGCTCTCCTCCATTACAAGCGCTCACTTACCTCAATCTTGGGCGCATACCAACATCCCAAGATCCAAATCACCTAGGCACTCAAAACCTTCAAGACTCAAGGCGCATTTTATGATCAAACAAGGTATCTCCTGAACAAGGCGCTCATAGTCTCATCAGGGCGTTAATCATCATCATGAGCGCTCATATTGTTCTAGGCGCACAGTTATCTCTAGAATGCTCAAGGCGCTCAAGGCGCACATACCCTTCTCTAGGCTAGTTTACACTTATTCAAGGCGCTCATTCCAAACTTACATGAACTCCTCATTACAAGACGCACAAACTAGATGATCCTAGGGCATAAGGGCGCTCATAGGAGTTGTTATGTGTCATTTTGGCCAAGGTTTTCCGGAGCAGTGAAGACATTAGGAAGGGGATGATCGTTTGGATAGTTTTGAATGCTTTATTTCTCCTTGTTTAAACTAGGCGCTCACTGAGGATTGGAGTAGCCTTTGCACCCTCACATCACGTTAATCGGCGTTTCAGAGGCAATCATAGTATAGGAAGATTTGCGCCTTGAAGAAGAGAGTTATTTGGTGAGCGCTTAGGAGTTCTGGCGCCTAGGGGAAAGGTCTAGGTAGAGCGCCTTCAGACTTTGACAGTGAATTGCCTTAAGGAGTTGGATGATGTTTTTGCCTAGAGTGGAGATGATGTTTTTAGCACCTTAAGGATGATGATGGAGCGCCTTGGAGTCAGGTTAGTCTGGAGCACCTTAAGAAGGTAAAGCACTTCAAATGTAAACACAAGTGTTTTGAGCGCCCTAATGAGAAGTTGTCTTGGCACCATAAGTTGTTCAAACGAAGATATGCGCCTTGGATAGTTGCAAAGACCTAATTTAGCGCCCAAGGTTGGAAGACTCTTTGTGAGCCCAGTGTTTGAAAGCTCTTTGTGTTTGGTGCATTAAAATGAATTTGGCACCTAAGTAGTATTGAAACACTCAACTGAGCGCCTAAAGCCCATGAGAGAAGTGATATGCGCCTTGATAGGAATATCATGGAAGATGAGTTTACTGAATGGCGCCTTGAATGACTTGGTTGATTAAGTGTTTTAGCGCCTAGATATGGGATGAATCATTGAGCGCCTTTGGTTGAGATGATGTCAGCACCTTTGAGATTATAACACCTTGGAGTCAAGTTCGAAGGAGCACCTTGAGAAGGTAAAACACTTCAAATGTTTTCAAGGAATTGGAGAAGTCACTTAGTGCCTAGAAGGAATTCCAGAGCAAGAGGGTTGGAGCGCCTTGAGCTTTAAGTCAGATATGTGCCTAGACCTCTACCCTTTAGCAAGTTGAAGCCCTCTGAGCCTTGACAAAGTGAGAATGCCTTATAGTGAATATGTGCCTTGGGCAAGGTTGAATACAAAGTTGAGGAGTATATCATAATGAGTAAGTGCACTGTAGGGTTAGATGATAAAGACTAGTGCCTTGAGTGTCTTGGTCAAAATTTTGACGTGAGAAGTCTTGCAAGATCAAACCCTGGAGTGCGCCTTAGAGAGAACCTATTGATCCTTTGCTTTGACAAGATTTGGGCGCCAGAATGATCCTTAATAAATGGAATGTATCTACACCAATTTTGCGCCTTTAGGGAAGTGATGGTGGCCAGAATGATCCTTAATCTCATGTTTGTGCGCCTAGGTCTAGAAGCAAGATTTGAGCGCCTTAGGATAGGGTTTTTTGCACCTTGTCTTGGAGAGTGAATTTGCGCCTTGGATGATGTTGAAGCGCCTTGGGATGAAATATGCCCAAACTTACAGAGGGCCTTCAGTGAGGGAGTTGAAGAGAGTGCTTAGAGGAAGGATAGCCTTAAGATCAAACTAAGTACTTAGAAACCTAAGATTAGCGCCTTATTTGAAGTTATACACCTATTCTAGCGCCAGAGAGTGAGTTTGAGTGTGAAGAAGTGAATGTCTGCGCCTTGAAGGGGATACAAAGGGAAGATGATGCACCTTGATGGGTTGATGATGGAAATTTGCGTTTTGGAGCTAAATGTGCGCCTTGAATCTAAATGATATTTGAGTGCTTAGAGGTAAATAGGGGTGCCTTTGAGAATTCTTTGTGCTTTAAGGAATGGATTGTGGCACTTTGGACTAAGGTAAGTCCTGAGCACTTCCAATGTTTTTAAGGAGTGCCTTGAAGGAGATAGTGCATAGAGGTACAATGAATCTTCCGGAGAACATGGATAGACAACTAAGTCTCCAACTTGAGTCTTCTAAGTGAATTGGATGATGAAGAGAGTCTAGTCATTTTGGGCGCTAGTATCAAGATGAATCATCCAAAATGGGTGCCTAGAACTAGAAGGCGCCAATGCATGAGTTCAAGGATCCTCCATTGGAGCGCCTAGCCTAGATGGCTATAGATTGAAAGTTTTAAAGCTAAGTGATGTCTCTTAGGTGAACTCGTAGCCCAGGTGCAAATAGAATAGAACTCTCTCACATAGTTGAAATTGACTTGATAGAAGGAGATAAGTCTTAAGGACTAGTTTGGCGCCTCACTTGCCTATCTCACCTTTGAAATGCGCTTTGGTTGATGATCATCATTGATGGCGCCTAGTGAAATGTAAAGCTATTTGCATCTCCAGAGGATCAAAATTGGATTAGGAGATCATCCTTGCAGTTGAGATTGACAGAGAAGTGTTAAAGGAATCACTTCAAATGGGTGCCTAAGCTAGTTGAGGCGCATATCAATTCCACTGTAACTCCAGACTGACGCTTAGGATCCAGTCATCTCCTAAGGCGCAGTTCCATTCACCCATGACCTCGCTTGGCGTCTAAAACTTGGAAACTCCTTTGGAAAGCTCCTGTTGCGCCTAGAAGATGAGTTTGGGATATCAACTTACAAAAGGCTTAGAAACTCTTCAAAGATGTTAGGCACAATCCCATGGCACTGGAGCTCAGTTTTGGCGCATTCAAGGAATAGCACATGAAGGAACTTGGGAGGTCAGGTGCTTGTAAAAGGGAACACCTTGGAACATCTTCCAGGGGTTGAAGTAGTAAGAAAACATCAAGTGAGTCTAGGCGCACTCCCTTGTGTGAACAGTTTAGCTCTGGCACCTAGCCACAGAGTGAGCCAGAAGAAGTAGTTTGGACATTAGAAGATAGGCGCTCATTCTACAATGAAGCATTCCACCTTCCTAATCAACAAAGACTTGCAAGAATTGACAAAGGAAGCTAAGGCGCACCTTCTACTTGTTTCCACCTCCAGAATGCGCCTAACCTTGAAAGGGGGTTCAAAGATGTTTGTTAGACCTTTTCACTCAAGGCGCTCACCTTAGGCGCACTTTCTAAGTCCTTGTCACCTCAAGGAAACACCTAGTTTGGAAGGCGCTTGCCCTGTTCTCCACTCCTTTCAATTGGCGCCTAGAACACAGAATGCATGAAAGGAGCGCCTAGACTCCAGAGGGCTCATTTGGGTGCCTAGCATTTAAAACACTTTCATAATGATGATGTTTTGGCGCCTACTCTTGGAAACAATCCAAAGCATCCATAACTCTAATTGGCGCCTAATGTTGACAAGGCGCAACTTCAGGAGGAGGTCACCTCAACTTGGCGCCCAAGTCAGAAAAACCTGTAAATCCTTCAAATATGCGCCTACCTTGTGAGGTGATGAGTTGAACATTCCAAATCTTCAAATGTTGCTCAAGTAAGGAAGACATTGTAACATCAAGGCTTCATGGCATGTCCTTGTATTTCCATTGAATGAGTTGTACTTCATGCTATTGAAAGCATTTTCCATGTAATAAGACATTGCAAGTTGATTGAATCAAGTAACAAGACAAGTACCCAACTCTAATGTTGTTTCATTCAAATAGTTATCTTGATGTATATCTTTATGTTATTGAAGTAGTTGATGAATTGTTAGCAAGTAAAAGTGTTTAAGTAAGGAAAATTTTTCGTAGAACTAGTTGGGTATCTTACACTTACACCATGCCTATCCATCAAACATCACAATGCAATCAAAATCCTAACAACATGCCCATGATCCAAGATCAAGTGCAATCATGCAAAGATATTATCAATCACAAGCCTATTAAGAATGAACTAGAGTCTTCTAGTACCATACTTTTCCATCAAACACCATCATGTAATCCATGGCCTATCAAGCCTATCAAAGAAAATGCAAACATCCTATGTAATACAATCAGACTTTAAATATTTGAAGTAGCCATCTACAAATATCCATTCAAAAGTGGATTTATAATGCAAGTATGGACGCCATCAATAAAAAAGATTTGTATTAACCAAATATCCATATACGCATACATCAATATCGGTCGATATAAGTATAACATATATACAAAATAGCCATATAGGCTTACAAGAATGCCATATAGGCATACAATGTCAACTATGTACAATACAAAATATATGTCCACAAATGCCATATAGGCATACAACAGAGGAACACAATAAAAAGTCATTCCCCTCTAGCTGGTGAAGAGAATAAATCACGAGCAGCCTTTGATCTTCTAGGGGATGGAGACATGCATGTGGGTGGTCTACTACGAACCCGAGGGCTACTCCTCCTATTTAGTTCTTCCTGCACCTTTACCTGTTACAAAAAAAAGTATAGATATTAATATATAGAAATTACATGTTATAAAAAAATGAAACATTTAACAAAATAATCACTTACCGCTAACATATAATCTGTCTGCTCGCTTGCCTCAGTAGCAGGAAAAGGCCCTGGTGATGTCATGTCCTATAGAAACCATCCAGATAGAAATTAAACTTCAAATCAATAATCTTTTGATTTTTCAAAAATAGACAATTATAACAATGAATGTAAATTGAAATTTACTAATCTGCCTCATACCCCTGTCAATGCCATAGAGCTATGAATCGCAGAGGCCACACCCTGCTCCATTGCCCTATGAACATGGGGAGGTGTATCCGCAGCCTGCATCATCTGGAAATAAAACAACATTATTCAATTACGAAAACTATAATAGTGATGCAAATCATGGCTCCTAACATACACACACGCTCATCTAAACATGGAAGTACACACAATAAAACACACAAATCACATACAAAAATTTAGTAAGTACAATTCATTCATTAAACTATTTATTTTATTACCTCCGTAAAGCTTTGAAGTCCACCACCGCTGGCAGGTGTTGCCATGAAATCTACAGTGTTAACCTATTCAACATCCAAAATCAGAAATTAGAATACCATTCATATAACGATGCTATTCACATGTAATATTTATAATTGTTTACTAGTTACATACCTCGACAGTAGATGATCTAGTGAAAAATGTAGGTGGAGAACCACTGAAAACAGCATCGACGCTATGACCCTGAAATTTCATTAAAATCATCAATTTAAATTAGTTAATCTTGTATTTCAAAAATAAAATTTAATAAATTAAATTCAATAAACTTGCTAATATTTACCTGAGTATCAAGGCCGAAAGTCTCACTCAGGAGGGTATCTGTCATCACCATCTGCTCAGCTGCAGATGTAGCCTGTGCACCTGCGTCCTGACTGTCCATGGGGTCATAACCACAGGCTGACCCGCAAGCCTGGCAAGTATGCGGTGGGACCCTACTCCTCGCACTATCTCCCAACCCACTCTGTGTTGCAGGATCGGCATGCTCTATGATGCTCTGGGTCAAGGCACTAATCGACCTCAGTGTATCGACCTCAACACTCTCCTTCACAATGGAAGGGATAGAAACATGCTCGTGGGCTGGTCTACTGATTACTCGTCTCACTACCCGCTGTGGGTCAAGACGTGCCCCTGGTCTATCCTGTGCTGAGCCCCCACCTCTACCCTGGAAGTCCCGCATATCAAAATAGTTTGGCACTTTATTGAGGACAAACTCGGAGTAGAGTTTCCTCAAAAAGTATTGCGGGACCTCATTGTTATTGCATGGAGGATGGTCAAAAACCATCCACCACCTCTGCCCGAAATTGTCCCTTATCGCTTGGTTGTTGCACCAATGGATAGGGAACCTCTTGCATGTAATGGGTGGAGGTTGATTTGTTTGTGGGTTTGTGAAAATTGAACACAAGTCTACTTTTGTAATTTGTAATTTTTTGACATCTTGGTATGATAATTTATCTGCATAGTAATCTCTAAACTCTCTCTTTTTATCGGTCCAACTAGTTATTTGCTTGCTAATTGAATTTACATTTGTTAACATAGACTCAAGAGATTCGGCAAGCGTGGACCTATGCAAGGTTGAAGTGGAAGGATCTTTCAACCTTGCAATTATATCTTCAATTTGTTTTTTGTTGTTTTCAATTTGCCCTATTATATTATCTTGTGTTCCAGGGGCATGTCGAGGAATGAATGCAGGAGGTTGTTGTTCTGCAGGTATTTCCTCCTCAGGATTTTGTGGATTTTGAGGAGGAGGAGGAGGAGGAGGTGCATTAACATTTCCTGACAATTAACGAAATATACATTAAAAATCAACAAAAACCTACCTATATAGAAAGAAATTCAAACAAAAAAACAAAGATAACTCACCTCTTTGGCGTGCTCGACGTCGCGGCGGCATTTTGGCGATGAATTGACAAGATTTTTGCGTTGATTGGCATTTTGCAGAACGCGAGCGCGTTTTTGAGGGTTTGGAGGCCGCGGGCAGAGGAGAAAATGGGAGAAATGAAATTGAGTTGCTTTTTTTTTTCATTTATAGCAGCCCATAACGCGAGCGCGTTATAACGCGCTCGCATTATGGCTCGGTAATGATGAGCCTGTGGCTTGTCATTACCAATCCATAACGCGAGCGCGTTATAACGCGCTCGCGTTATGCCTTAATTTTTTTTCAAATTATTTTGGCCACTTTTTGGCCCCCCATCTTTTTGCACTTACCCCCCATCACCACCTGCGAGTGGTTGAAACTACAACCGCCACCTCTGTGCCACCCAATCTTTTCTTGACAAAACCACCACCATGCCTAAGTGGATTTGGAAAATATCATTATCACTTGACCACCACCACTCAACTAGAGCTAGCGATACCACCATAGGGTCACCCTAATAGTGCGCCAGTGCTTTTTTAAGGCACAAAGGAGGACTTTTTTCTAGGAGCCATAACTTAGGCATATAGTATTAATTTTTTGCAAACAAATAGGTGTTGGAAAGTTGGTTCCAATAAATACGCATCTATCTAGTTGGTTTTTCTAGATTTGCCCCAAGTACCTGTTATTTTGGTTTGAAGTCAAATTTTCTATCTTGACTAGTACTTTAGATTTTTTGCAAAATATGGATCCATTTTTTATGTTGTGAGGTTCCAAATTCACATGTTTTGATCTCTAATCGGGATATGTGGAGTTTATCATTAAAATTATGGGTTTTACAATTCATCCTTTCATAATCACCCTAACAAAAGGGAACTATAAGTCTTGGGAAGATGGAATCCTAAAACATCTTAGGTGGATTCATCTATTGCCCCATCTCTATGGACTTGTCCTTGATCTAGGAACACATAATCAAAAGCAATCATGGAATTACAAGAATGATCATGTACTAGGTTTGATTGGTTCTACTATTGATGGTGACACTTTTTGGGAGATCTTTGATATCATCTTTGAGACTGAGTGCCCATGCATAGTTTGGACCAAAATTTGGGAGATCTATGAAGACCCTCATCTCTCTCCATTCCTAGATGACCTTGTTATGGACTATCTTTTACCCCTTTCTAATTATGATAACCTACCATATGATGATGATACAAAAGAGGAGCTTAATTAATTGGCAATTCTTGATAGTTGTAATGGCATTGAGGCATATCTTGCTTCTCCTTCTCTTCTGTAGACATCCACTGGTTCTTTGGATTCTATGATTCCTAATCCAGATTCAAAGGCTTCATATTTTTTTTCTAAGAGTCAATATCCTAAGGTTGATGACTCTTGCATTCCAGCAATGGTAGAATCATCTCCAAGTATTCATATTCAAACATCTTGTGTGGATACATCATCGTAGGATAGCCAGTATAGTTGAATGACATAGATTGATAACACATCTCCATAACTCATTGCTTCAAGTGATTCTTTGTAGTAGGTACATGATAGTCTTCCAAATTTCATTCATTGGGATGAGTACTTGATAGATATCGCTGGTCTATTTTGTGATTCCCATCTTGTAGATTTGGTAGACACACTTGAGGATATTCATCTCCTCTTTGATGATAGCTCCATCGTAGTTATTTTTCACCATCATCTACGCCTTTGGATCATGTTCTTCATTAGTTTCCACTTGGTCTTAGTTTTTCATCTTCTTCATTGATTGGGATTGTACTTGATTTGATTGTGGCATCATTTCATATCAACATGGTGACACTTGAGTAGATTTTAGAGACACCATCATCATACTTCATGATCTTTCTTCCTCCATATCTGAAATGGGAAGACATCTTGCATCTAGATTTGGTTTGCTTCTTCCCAAGGGGAGGAATGTTGTTTGGTGTTCTTGGATCTTCATCATCAACCTTGTTGAGTGCATCCATCATCACTCCAAAAGATTATACATTATGAGGGCGGCTATGTAGTCTCTCTTTTTCTCTCCTATGGGGGCCATTGATTGTGTATTTGTGAAATAAGTAGTCTTTGGGGGGTTGTGTTGAGTCCTCCTTCCTTATTTCATGTGTACATGTTTTTCATCTTTTCTCTCTTTTGGAGAGGAGTTTTTTCCACGAGGTTTTCTCCTTTACTCTATTTGTGAGAAATTCGTTTGTACATGGATACCTAACATAGCCTCATAGATGAGACCCATCAATTGCATTTTTGCATATTCTCCCCAAGTTGCACTTAAGGGGGGTGTTGGTTTGAACAAGGTATATTACCTAACTAGTTTTATATTAGGTCCTATTCACACTTGCATACTTAAGCTTACCTAGGTCACTTATTATTTGTGTCTCATGTCATTAGATTAAGACAATTGTCATGATCTTAGTTTGACATAAGGTTTCATCCTTGTATTATAACAAGGGTTTTACCATTGTACTATTGTACAATTTTGTATGCATCTAATCAATTATTTAGCTTTATATCATTTATGTTGCTTCTCTTGTGTGGAAGGTTATTTTAGTTGTAGATGTTCCTTGGATCCTATGGTGTTACTCATCAAATCTTACAGAGTTTTCTTCATTTTTCATGTCATACTATCTAAGGCAAATGAAAAATGGACTTCTAAAGATGATGTCTAGTTTAAATGATTTAAAAGGCCATCCTAGGGGTTGTGGCCACTCCAGACACATTGACAATCTTAGACTTTTCTCCAAAAATGCTCTAAAATCCTACATGCTACAAAAAAATATCATGCAACATGCAACCTTAAAACCCTCATTAGTTAGCTTTTGGGTCTCCAATTCATATGAAATGAAAGCTTAAACTAACTTTCTTCTACCCTTTAGACAAAATGGTGAGCTCATAATCACTCCACCATTCACCCAAAATAAGATTTAAATATAATCTATTTTCTATTAGAGGTAAATACTTCTCCTCTAGCCAAAGTATCTATTCCCATCCATTTGATATTTGGCTCAATCTTAAAAGATTGGGCCGAGTTTGATTTGATTAAGAGATCAAAGAAACAAAAGTAAAACGATTACAAACGATCAATCGTATCAAATTCAAATTTGATTTATTTCCATACTTCACAAGTGGCAGCTAGTTCAGGACTCCATTTAGTAGCTTCGCAGATCACTTCATTACCTTCACGTGTAAGATCAGGTACTCTGAAACGCAAAAATCCTAATGCTCTCAAAATTGACTAAAAGAGCTAGCCTAAGACATCAAAACTCTAATACCATGTAAGATCTGTGAAACAAAATCTACCCAAGATTTAATGCATTAAGAAACTAGCTACAATTACTATAAATCTCAAACAAAGATAAGATTTGACTAAGCAGAATGGTTATTCATCCAATGTGTGTGTGTGTGAAAGGAATACAAGGCTAGAAAGTGTATTTATATAAAATGCAAAGGGGAAAGGAGGTGGACATCTCATCCATTAGAAAGTGTAATTCCCATGATATGAGAAGAAACCTCAATATTCAAATTGGGAAAATGTAACACCTATGGAAGAGTGTGACACCTCACACACTCAAACTCAACCTAAGCAAGTTATACTAAAGGTATAAGAAAATTATAAAATAAGAAAATGAAAAAAATACTCCAATAGAAATACATGATGTTTTCCACCTCGCCCTTCATAAATTTATCATTGCATGGCCCTCTATGTAACATATTAATACATTTGAATGGTATTAGTCATCCTTATTGTCATTTAATGTTTCTTGTCTTCCATTTAGTGCTTTTATGTAGTCAATGGACTTGCTCAAAGTTTTAATTAGTTTATTTTGTGGAATGTGACCAACTTGTCTGTTGGAAATATATAGGTTGAACAATGAAATTTCTTCATTCCTCTATTTTTTGGGAGGGATCTATTTATTTTCATAAGAAATTTCTAATGTTTAAACATTGGCTCTACAAGGCCCTAAACCTCTCCATCAAATGTAAGACAAATCAAATTTTATATTTGAAGGATGTAGAAGATTGTATTCTTCTTATGATTCTCTATGTTTATAATTTGATTATTACAAGGCATATAATTCTTCAATAAATAGTCCCAAGGATGAATTAAAAATGCACTTAATATGGTAGATGTTGGTTTAATACACTATTTCCTGGGTAATCAAATTTCACAGTTGGATAAGAGGATCTTTGTTTCACATCTTAATTATGTAGTTGATTTGCAGAATCAATTCAACATGGATATGTGCAAAGTAGCATCTATAACAATCATAAATTAAGTTGATATCTAAATGTTATGCACAAAGAGTTGATGCTACTTTGTATAGGAAACACATTTAGAGTGTATAAAATTTGAAATCATACTCATACAAATATTTCTTTTGTAGTTGGTCTTGTATGCAAAAGCATGCAAGATCTTAAATATAGTCATTGGAAAGAAGCAAAGAGGATATTAAAACACATTCACTATTTACATGGGTATCATGTACGTAGAGGCCCAATGATGACTATTTAATGGGTTATACCGATGCCAATTGAAAAAGAGATGTAGATGAGAGGAAGTCTACATTTGGGTTCATGTTTCAATGTTTCATCCTAGTTTTGTCCCTATCTGAGGGTCTTGTAAGAGAAAAAGGTGATTGCATTTTCTATCATTAAGGTTGAATTTTGAGTAATGAATATCACACATAAGCTAGTGTGGGTCCATGAGTTTTCTTTTCCACAAGAGTAGCTAACTATTTTTCTACTATAATCAAAGTGTTATTCAAGTAGCTCATAATCTTGTTGCATATGCTAGGATGAAGAATATTGAGGTTCATCAACACTATCTCAAGTAATGAATTCAATAGGGGATATTGTATTACATTTTTACATAACATATTTATGAAGCCCTTTCTCTATTATTGAGATGAAGTTCATCAAATTATAGAAGTTAGTCAGGTTTTCAAGAATTATCGTTAGGGGGATCACAAGGACTCCTACCCAAAGATCCACATTGTTAATTCCAACTTCCTTTATCCCTCCAAGTTTTGTTTTAGGGGGAATGTTAATTAAAAACTAGTCTTATCATGTCAATTGAGCTACCAATGGTTGGGCTTGTGACTTTATGGACTATGTAACATGTTGATAGGTGTATAAATAGAACTAGTTCCCACCACCTAATCAATTAAAATTGATTTCATATTTTCTTTGTAAATCCATTACTATATTGTTTAGATATCTATTGGCACCACCATACTATGTGTTGTCTCTTTTTTTTACGGAGTTTATGATTTGTTTGATTATGACAAACCTATGTTATTAATATTGAATTTCAACCATTTGTAACTTCATGTTTTATTGAATATATAAACATAGGTCATTTTGCACATGAGAACTATGTGCTTCTTTGACTCATATGACCTTATTTGTTTGCACATATCATGGAAGACATCTATGTAGTTTTAAACTAATTACTTATCTCCTTGGCATAATTTTCCAACTAAATACAGTGATTGTTATAGACATCATAGGTTAGTATTCATCCTTGAAAGCATTTATAAATAGTTGCCAAGTTAATTCATATTCCTCTTTTGTTTGAACTTTATCCCAAGTGTTATGGTCTTGCCACTACTTGTTGACGGGTGAAAACTTTCAAAAGTACAATCTTGATTTTTTTTATTTGAGAACTCATTTAAATAAAAATATGCTTCTAACTAATCTATCAAATTATCTATTGCATCAACATTTATTTTAACATCAAGCACAAAAGATTCTAAATTCAATTGGAACGTAGGGGGAACTTGACCTCCAAAATATTTACTTTAGGATTGGAATGAATAAATAACCCATTTTAGTATCTAGTGGGCACATTGAACATGAATGTCTTCTTTTGGTGAAGTACAATTGTAATATTGTTATTAATTATCTCATGATTAAATATCTCTCACCATCTCAATTCACTTGAAATAGGACAAAATATAAACTAAGAGATCTCATGGTTAGATGCCAAGCTTTAGATACTCTAACCTCATTTGATGAGGTATACATTACTAAGAAGAACCACTTTGATAATGTCGATTAAGATCCTAAGAAACATCCATAGTAAAACATTATATATTAGCTAGAATCTAGATGTGTTTGATGTAGATGTAATATAAAAAAATGATTCTAAAATGATAAAAAAAAATTCGCCAAAGTGACACAAAGAAATTATAATAGAAAAATAAAAATTTATTAGTATTTACATATTCTACATGGTATACTCTTTAAGGAGATGCACAATTGTATATATTACACTAGCTATGTCTATCTTCCAATATCTAAATATATAACTACCAATATAGATATATATGTATCCATAATCAGTTAGCTATGGTGACATTGATAACTAAGCAATGCCTAGGTGGCATGTGAGCAATAGATGGGCTATGGATAGGCTAAGCAATGTCTTGGAGGTTGAGTGGAGGTTGGGCATATAAACTGCAATAGTAGTGATATAGACCTATTTAATCCCATGCGAGTTACTACTACGATCGAGAAAGGGTTGGCTTGGGTTGGCTCAATCAAGCCCTAGATAGGCCTTGGGGTGCTAGCAAGGTTGAGTCCTTAAGGGTCTGCGAACCCCTTAACAAGGTTGTGGGTGGCCTTTGCTAGACATTGTATCCTAAGTGGGTCATGGGCCCCTAAAACAATTAAATTTTTTTGAAAGAAATTTTTAATAAAAAATACTTGTGCATTGTTCACGGAGACCATACAACTCCTTTGACAATTTTTTTTGCCTCTCCATGCAACTTTGTCCAAAATTGAAAATTTTATATGCAAACAGGGGGCTTTGGCCCTTCCATACACAATGGTAGGGTCAATTTTGACACAAAATGCTCTAAAATTTCAAGTACCTACTAGATCTAGCAAGCACCTCCCTTGTGTATCCTTTGTAGATTTGGCCTCTAGTGTCCAATTGGGATGAAATTAAAGGCTAGATTGATTTTTTTAACACTCTAGACTCAATGTTGAGCCCAAATTTTCTCCAGGAAGCTCCTACAATGGACTTACAATACAAGTTAGAAAAGGAACCCCCCTATAATTTGGTATTTCTTCCACACTTTTATGTTTCTCTAGATCATCTAATGATGTAAGAGAAGATCATACTCATGTGCTTCAAAAATATCAAAGCTACACTCTTAGATCTTCTAAAAGATTAAACCTCAACTCACAATTGCTTTGATACCATTTAAGATTTGGCTATGGAGCCACCCAAGAATATGAATGAGAGAAAGGAAAGCACAAGAACAAAAAACTAATATGACATAACAAACAATATTCCAGTCAATAGGAATGTAAAATGCTAGATTGATTACAAAGTACAAAGAAGCCTATGGTTATATAGAGTAAGGAAATGCATGAATTATGGAAACTAAATAAAGGGAGACATCCATGATAGATGGATCTAACTTAAAGTAGACATGCATGATATAAAGAATATAATTTAACTAAGACTAGAATGTTAGTGTAGGTTTTTATTTCCTAGATGGGTTATTTATTTTTCCTATATTCCTAGGTTTTTCCTACACTTTTATTAATCTCGCTTAGGTTAATAAAGCATGTCTTATTAGGTGAGTGGTTGCGAGGTGTCACCTTCCTACATGTGAGCATCCATTAGCTATCTTAGGAAGATACTTTGCTATCTTTAGTCCGATAGATGGTTGCTCCTCATTGGTCGGTGTTGCCACCTCCTCTCTCTTCCTAGTCTATATAAGCATGCTACCTGGCTTGTATTTGGCATCTTTTATTTTTGCATCCTCTTAATGCTATTTTGCTTCTAGCATTTGCATTACTCTCTTGGAGACTAACTCTGTGTTACTATTTTGATTTCGTATCATTTGCATTCATAGTTTTAATATCTATTCTTTGCACTAGTTTTTTGGGTTATTAATCTTTTCAGATTCTAACATGGTATCAGAGCAATTCTATGTGCAAGAGTAGATTTTAGTTTCCATATTTGAGAGATTCGGGGGGGGCTAATAAATCTTATTGCAGGTTTTTGAAAACCTAGTATGCTCTTCTCTTGCATCTTCGGATGATCTTGAGAATCAGAAAAGTTTGACGGAAACTTTTTTAATCTCTGGGGTTTGCACATGTGTTTTATAAAATCTGGGTGATTGCAGCATTTCTGGTTATACTGGCAGCATATCTGGCTGTTCCAACACGTCTAGGAGGCTTGAGAAAGTCAGATTTGGCTTTCGCTTCACCGAAATCGGAGATCGTCATACACAGTTGCGGAACCGGGGTTTCGAGCTCAAATCTGACAACCAGCTTGCATATTTGATCTTTTGAATTAATATTGCAGGTTCCAGCATCTGATTCAGCCTTTGCATGTTATTTTTTGGTTGTTGGGGTCATTTTTTGTAGCTAAAGGCGTTCCATTTACACTAGAGCGACATCTTCTGTGCATTTGCAAGAAAAACACCTTCTGGGTTTTGTTCGCAGCACAAAAAAACCATCTGGGTATCTTTTTGTTTTTGCATGTAGTTTTTATATTTTGCATAAACGCGCTTAGAAAGCTACAGTAGGACCCCTCTCCATTGGCAGCTGCAGTTTTGAAGACAGTTTTCAAATGCTCCGTTCTTGCTTATACGGACTCCTTTTCCCATGAATTTTTTTTTGATTTTAGCTATTTTTTCATGCTTTATGCACTAGTGCAGTTGTTTTTTGATTTTGATGCCAAGATTTTTCAGAAATTGTAGATTCTCAGTCGTGACATTGCACGGTTCTCGTTTTGGGAACTTCGAAGGATCATAACTTTCACATACGACCTCGTATCGAGGCAATTCTTTTTTTGAAAGTGCATGATTTTTTGAGTAGATTGCAGTGGTGCTATTTATTTCTCTAGATATTATGCCAAAGTTGTATTTTCAGCATATGCTCTTCATGAGGGTTTTGTAATGCATTGAAATCAAGACCACTTAGTATTTATTGCTAGTGGTAGTTGTAAACGCACTAATATAAAGTGCCAAATCATATTTTCTTGGGGGGGTTCTTTGATTGAGTGAAAATGGGGGGTTGTCTTGGTTGGGTTCTCTTCTTTTCGACACTTCTTCTCTGCATTTCTTCATCATGGATCAAACAAATCTGCCTATCCTAACTCCATACAATTACTTTGAGTGGAAATCATGCATAACAATTCACTTAAGGAAAGCTGGATTAAATAGGATAACTATGGGACTTGAAACTAAACCTGCTAAAGATGAAGATAAGCCTAAGTGGTTTAATAAATGTGATGAGGCATATGGAACATTGTGTTTGTCTATTTCTCCTGATTTGCTCTTTCACATTGAGTCTTTGAATACACCAAATGAAATCTGGACAAAGCTAGAAACACTATTTGGCACACAAGATTCAATGAGGGGTCATATGTTGGAAAATGAACTAATTAGTTTAAGTCCAGGCAATTTCAACACAATCCAGGATTTCTTCACTAAATTGAAATCACTAAGGCTGCATTTAAAACAATGTGGAATTGAAAAGAAAGATGAACAACTGATTCTTAGTATTCTCTCTAAGCTAAGTTCAGAATATTTTGTGTTTGTTTCTACTTTCTATGCTACTAAGGGTGCACTTGGTACTCAATTCACCATGCCATCTTTAGATGATTTTGCTGTCAATCTCACTCGGGAACAGGACAAGCTAATCCAGATGGGCACTCTTAAGTCCTCTAAGTCACATGCCTTGGCTGCCAACCAAGGCACAAAAGAACAGAAAGGACAAAGTAGTAACAATAATAGTAAGGATAAGAAACAAAAGAATAGCAAGGAGAAGAAGGATCAGATAACGGTTGCTTCAAAAGCAACTAATGAGACCCAATATTCCAAGGGTGATAAGCCTAAGAAAGAGAGGGTCCAATGTGCCTATTGTAAAAGACCCGGTCATGATGAACATAAATGTCTGAAGAAACAAATTGATCACTTGACACACATTCTTGAGAAGAATAATATCAGTGTTCCTGAGTCTGTCAAACAGAGTTCTAACGAGGGGTCTAATAAGGCAAAATAAAACAGCAAGGGAAAAGGAAAGGGCAAGGCCCTTGTTGCAGTTGCTTCTTCACCATCCACTTGGGTTCTTGATTCAGGTGCTTCGCACCACATGGCTTCATCTAAGGAAGAACTTGCATCCTTGGAGCCATGTACTATGCCTTCTATTTTGATGGGTGATAACACTCCTGTTGAGGTGTGTGGGAGAGGGTCTGTTGATGTGGGGGATGGCACATTCCATGATGTTTTTTGTGTGCCCTCATTATCAACTAATCTCCTATCGGTATATCAGATCACTCACACAGGTTCAGGCAAGCGGGTTGAGTTCACTCCTGATTCAGTGGAGATTCGTGAGTTGCACAGTGATTCTACAGTGGCAGTTGGGAGAGCAGATCATCAGTCACGGCTCTATCTGTTTTCTCACTTTGTTCCTGATCCTCCTTCGACTATTTTGCTCACTCATTCTAATGATGTGAGTAGATTATGGCATGAGCGGTTTGGCCATCTTAACTTCCGCTACTTGCAGTAGCTTAACCAGCAGAGCATGGTCATAGGGTTGCCTTCAGTTCAGTTTTCAGGTGGTGTTTGCCAAGGTTGCATTCTTGGTAAGCATCCTAAGGAAAAGTTTGACAAAGGTAAGGCATGGAGAGCTTCACAGATACTGGAGTTAGTTCACAGTGATTTGGCTGGTCCATTTCAGCATCCTTCTTTCAGCAGGGCTAGATATGTCCTCACATTCATTGATGACTTCTCTCGAAATACTTGGGTGTACTTTCTCAAACAGAAGTCAGAGGTATTTGATCATTTTCAAGACTTTAAGACTTTTGTAGAGAAGTAATCTGGGAAAGCCATCAAAGTTTTGCGCACTGACAATGGTGGTGAGTATGTCAACCATCGGTTTGAGAGGTTTTGCACTTCAGAGGGGATTGATTTGCAGCATTCAGTTCCATACAATCCTCAGCAGAACGGTGTTGCAAAACGGAAGAATAGGTCCTTGAAGGAAATGGCGAACTGCATGATTCACTCCAGATCTCTTGCACCACAGTATTGGGCAGAGGCCATTAACTATGCTTGTTATATCCAGAACCGTGTTCCTCACCGAGCCTTGAAGGGAGTCACTCCTTTTGAAGCTTGGAGTGGTCGGAAACCATCAGTTAAGCACTTTCAAGTTTTTGGTTCTCCTGCATGGGCCCACATTCCTACAGAGAAACGCAAGGCCTTGGATCCGCAGAGCAGACCTTGCATATTTGTAGGTTATCCTGATGGTGTGAAGGGTTATCGGTTGCTCCACCCTACTACACATGAGTTGTTCATCGAGAGGAGTGTTCAGTTTGAGGAGGGCTCTTCAAGCTCACTTTCTATTACTTCTCCAACTCCTTCTACTTTGACATTGGAGTCACTTGGGATACAGGACAGATCTTCTGATGAGTCAGATTCACCTGAGCAGTCTTCTACCTCCACTTCTGATGCAGAGAGCGATTCTGAGGACTCACCTCCTTCCTCTCCTAGTCATCATTCAAAGGTTGATGATTCTCCTCCAGATTCTCCATCTTCCGGTCCACTTTGGGCTAGACAGACCTTGCAGTCTGCAGGTGATTGGGTTGGGGATCCATCAGACACTAGGCGGACTCATTCACAGTTCCAGGATGCTCCACATGTCTTCATTGCTACTACCTCAGATCCACAGTCTTTTCATGAGGCTTCTGGTATTCCTGAGTGGGATACAGCTATGCAGGAGGAGTATAGTTCCTTGATGAGGAACCACACTTGGGATCTTGTCCCTCTTCCTAAGGGAAGAAAACTTCTTCGATGTAAGTGGATCTATCAGACAAAATTTGCAGCAGATAGGTCGGTTGACAAGTATAAGGCTCGCTTGGTCGCAAAAGGATTCTCCCAGGTTCCTGGGATTGACTACTCTAAGACTTTTACGCCAGTTGCCAGAATGAATTCCATCCGACTTGTTCTTGCCATTGCTGCAGCTAATCGTTGGGAAGTACACCAGATGGATGTGAAGAGTGCTTTTCTTCACGGTGGCCTTCAGGAGGAGATCTACATGGAGCAGCCACATGGGTTCCTTCAGGATTCTTCACTTGTGTGCCTTCTTCGGAAGTCTCTCTATGGCCTCAAACAGGCTCCTCGGGCCTGGTATGCCAAGATGGATTCCTTTCTTCTATCAGTTGGGTTCACTCGGTGCCATTCTGATCCCAATGTCTACATTCTACAGCAGGATGATTCACTCCTATTTCTGGTTCTGTATGTTGATGACTTGCTGATCACAGGGAGTTCTTCATCCACCATTGGGGCTGTCAAAACTGCCCTTCATGACAAGTTTTTGATGACTGACTTGGGCTTGTTGCA
The DNA here is from genome assembly GCA_027924645.1 of Cunninghamia lanceolata. Taxonomy (NCBI): domain Eukaryota; kingdom Viridiplantae; phylum Streptophyta; class Pinopsida; order Cupressales; family Cupressaceae; genus Cunninghamia; species Cunninghamia lanceolata. The sequence goes on along the minus strand of BSBN01000671.1, from coordinate 5,837,237 downwards.
TTACTTTCTCGGGATTGAGATCTACCAGTCTTCTTCCGGGATCACCATCACACAGTCCAAGTATGCTCTAGATTTGCTCTCGAGGTTTCATATGGCTGACTGCAAGCCTGCTCCGACTCCCTTTCTTTCTGGAGTCAAACTTGAGGCTCAGTGTTCTTCTCCACTTGTTGATGGCACTTTGTACCAACAGCTTGTTGGGAGTCTCATTTATCTGACTCATACGAGACCTGACATTTCATATGCTGTAGGCATGGTTTCACGATTCATGCAGGAGCCTCATGAGCTGCACTGGAAAGCAGCCAAGCGGATCCTTCACTACATTCAGGGTTCTCACAGTTTTGGGATTCACTATGCAGCGGGTATTGAGCTTGACTTGGTGAGCTACACAGATTCGGATTGGGCGGGCGATTCTCAGGATCGCAAGTCTACTTCAGGTTATAGCTTCTCACTTGGTTCAGGTCCTATTTGTTGGTCGAGCAAGAAGCAATCTACTATTGCTCTATCTTCTACTGAGGCCGAGTATCGGGGGGCTGTGAATGCCTCTACTGAGGCCATTTGGCTTCAGAATCTTCTCACTGAGTTTGGCATCCAGATCAGACGGCCATTAGTCATATTTTGTGACAACCAGAGTGCCAGTCAGATCTCACAGAATCTGGTCCATCATCAGCGGACCAAACACATAGAGGTCCACATGCACTACATCCGAGAGCTCATCCATGGCCACGTCATTGACCTTCGCTACTATCCGACTTCTGAGCAGGTTGCTGATATCTTCACCAAACCCTTCACTGAGAGCAAGTTCCTTCATTTGTGAGCTTTGCTGGGGGTGCGGGATGCTTCATCTTCTGGGGGACTTCTTCCTCTCACTCGGAGTCCTGACTCTCTCTACTTTTGGGGGGGGTCTCTTTTCTCTCTCTTTGAGGGGGAATTTTATGTACATGGGTACCTCATCAGGCTTGATTTGCCGGGACCCATTTCTATATCCACCTAAGCTTCGCTTATGGGGGGGTGTTAGTGTAGGTTTTTATTTCCTAGATGGGTTATTTATTTTTCCTATATTCCTAGGTTTTTCCTACACTTCTATTAATCTCGCTTAGGTTAATAAAGCATGTCTTATTAGGTGAGTGGTTGCGAGGTGTCACCTTCCTACATGTGAGCATCCATTAGCTATCTTGGGAAGATACTTTGCTATCTTTAGTCCGGTAGATGGTTGCTCCTCATTGGTCGGTGTTGCCACCTCCTCTCTCTTCCTAGTCTATATAAGCATGCTACCTGGCTTGTATTTGGCATCTTTTATTTTGGCATCCTCTTAATGCTATTTTGCTTCTAGCATTTGCATTACTCTCTTGGAGACTAACTCTGTGTTGCTATTTTGATTTCATATCATTTGCATTCATAGTTTTAATATCTATTCTTTGCACTAGTTTTCTGGGTTATTAATCTTTTCAGATTCTAACATAGAAAAGTGTTAATCAGGTGCATAAGTCATGGGCACATGACTAATTGATACAACTACCTGAGTGAGCTTATTCTAACTAGGTTCTTATAATGCAATATAGAATTAAACTAAATGTGAATAAAATAAAAGGCACCAACAATTGTATATTATTGGATTTTCCTACATATTTATTTTAGCTTGCTTAGGTAGATAGAGTGTGCCATTATGAGGGTAAAAGACATCTTCTATAGATGTAACTCTTGCCTATTTTTGGGTAGTTGGAGTTACATCTCTCATTGATTGATTTTTCCTCCTCTCTTCTATATATATGTATCCACTCACCTTGCATGTTTTAGTCATATTAGTGTGGGATTTTTTTATGTTATTTAGCTTATTGCAAATATTGTCTCTTGAGCATTTTGCATGTCTCTTGTATTGTTGGGAACTAACTTTGTTTTGTTATTTTGATTCTAGGATCATTTATTAAACAATTCTATTGTATATATTCCTTGCACTAGGTTTTGAGTAGTTTCATGCTTATTTGTAGAGTCTAACATAGTATCAAAGCCATGGTGCCTAGGATTGGTCAATTAATTTCTAGATTTTGAGAGATAGTAGGTTTTGTAAGTTTGGGTGCGGGATAATTTTTGACACACTATGTAGCATTTTTGGCTACACCATTGAAAATGGGCCTATTTTCCATGAACTACATCTTGATCCTTTTCAAGATGATAAAACCCATGTAAACTAGATTTGCATGATCAACATTTTGGACACAATCAAGAACACAAAGAGGTCATGAGTCTAAGGAACCTTGAAAATTGAAAGAAAATGCATGAAACCGCTATATTACATATACAAATCTCACACAAAGCCTCACAAATTAATCAACTTCATATGATTGAGCATTCAATACATGTGGAATTCTCTCTTTCTTAGGTAAATTTTTAAAATTTAGTTCAAAACAACAATAAAATTTGTTTGGAAAACCTATAAAACTAAGAAAATGAATTGATAACAAAGGAAAAATTACAAAACTTTATTAAAAAATCAATTCTCCAACCCTTACAATGTCAATTTGTTGTGCATATATAGAAAACAACTCCAAAAAGCTTCAATGACAACCTCAACAACTTAGGAAAATCATTGTGCATCAATGGCTATGCTCAATTTGATCCTTTGGCTCAAAATCAATCATATTTAATATTTGTAGCATAGGTTCCCATCATTGGAAAAAAAACCTCTTATTATGACTTGATTAACATTAAAAAATGTGGTAGGCAAAATTCCCAAGACTAATTTCAACTCTTCCTCGACATATCTTCTTGAACAAGTTTTCTCCTTCACCTAACTGGTTTGACACAAGTCCCAAGGTTTTTCCTTATTGAAAGTGCATATGTTGTCCTAAAAGACTCTAAATTACATGTAACACTTCTTCTTTTGCACAAATGTAGCATAGGATGACTCAAACAACCACCTCACACAACCATGAATCTTCATAGGCAAGCATGCATTGTCAAGATGTAATCCTCTTCTCCATCAAGATCTCCAATTGTAGATCTAAGATCTCCATCTCACACTTCAACAATGTGACAAATCTCTTGAAACATCAAGATGGAGGCCTAAAGATTCTTATAACAACAATAATCAAGTCTTAAAAGAAACGACATGTTCAATGATTTCCTCTTTGTCAACCTTGTTATCTTGACCATCTCCCTGTTTGATTGTGCTTCTCTCTCTTAGGACTCTTCTTGTGCATTCTCTTTTTAGGACAAGAAGTTAGCACAACAAATAAGGATCATGGAATCAAATCATATAAGTATAAATCTCATCTTGATAATAGTTCCCTCATCATTAATGAGGATAGGGAGGTTCTATTAGCCATCTCTTCATGCAATCAAAAGGACAAAGCATCAAATTCTTTATGGAACATGTCATCTCAAACACAAACCAACATAAATGAAATCATATCTAGACCCTAAATGCATTATTAATTTCAACTTGATCCATAAAACCTAATTGCAACATTTATCTCCTATCCTACAATCTCATCCAAGTTAGATCTAACACTCAATCTTATCTTCTATCAAATTGGGTGTTGTCATTGGTAACCCCACCCAATTTGACTATGTTAGTACCTCATGACCATCTAGATCCACATTCATTACTATTCAGACATAGTTTATTTCAGGATTCATTACCTTGCTAACTTGACTACCCCTGATTCTGCCCATGATTGTTCTTTGGTGTGTCTGCATGATATATATTTGTCTCTCCATTTATTGTGACTAAAATAAATGTCCCTAGGGAGATGGGAAACCTAATGGTATGATAGGACTATGGAATTGTTTTCTATTGATGTTTCAGTGAATGAGAAGATAATCTTGCTAATTAATCTATCCTTTTGTTGATAGGACTATCTTTCTTGGCATTTAGGTGGCTTGATAGTTTTGGGTTACATTTCTCTCAGTTAATAGATGTTAGTTTGATTTAGGACTATCCTTTGTGTTGCAAAGACTAATATGACAACCTTTATGTCCATGATATCCCACTCAAGTCCATGACATTATTTGAATCTTTATGACTAACCTTAGATCCCAAAACTAACCTCAATGGTTGCTATGATAGTCTTATCTCTTCATGACAACACTTGTACCTTGTTGGATCCAAAAATAACTTATTCGAAACCCTAGAGCATTACTCAATCTCCTAGGCCAAGGGTGTCATCAAGAAGATTGGAAAGGGGCTCATCAACAAGATGAGGATTATCAAGGGGCAATTGTTAGGAGTGGGTAATCTCCTCTTCACGTTTGGTTCAGCTAAACCAAGGAGGGTGTTCTTAGAGGTATCCCTCAACAGGGATTGATAACAACACAAAATATGTTCAAATTCACAATATTTCAATAGTACCCAAGTTGTAGTTCTAATCCCCAATATTGTCACTAGATTAGAACAATCCTATTGCATTATAAAACCTCTCATTAAGATAATGATAGCATCACTACAATAGTGCAAGATGCAAATATGCAAGAACACGATTCTCTAATAATTTAAACACTATAAGTCACTAGTGCTTTTTCCCTAGTTTGCAACAATAAATCATGAACTATAGAAAAAACCCTAATCTAACTCTACAACTAATAGGGCGTTGGATTATAGAATGAATGGTGATTGATCCTTCACTAATCAGACCTATGCCTACTTCATCAGCCAAAAGAGTTATAGAATGTAAGATAGAAGGAGATACATTTGCAAAACATCAACAAAAACAAATATGCATTCACATGTAGATCTTAGATAACACTGCATACAATGGACATACTTAGTAATCCAAAACAAAGCTGCAATAACCCATGTGAGATGAAGAGAAGACCATTACAAAATCTTGCAATGCATTAGATGGTGTCACATACATCAAATCTTAATTACACTCATACCAAAAAATGTGGCAAAAGAAAATACATAGTTGGGACTATGCATTACCATGAATCATTACAAAATATCCTAGAGACATACCATTACATACAAATTCACTTTGAAACCCTTTCCTTTGATTTATAGAATGCATTCCTCCCTTTTACAAACTGAACCAACAGTATTTGGTGCCCTAGATCTTCCTGAAGAACTTGTACGTCTAGAACTAGCTCACTGATCAACCCTCTCAAAATGAATACAATTTTTATTTTATGGCCTTGAGATGCTGCACCCTAATCTGCATTGATTGATCCTTAGAAACTATAACACTCCCACCTTACATGAAAGGCTCAGATGTTGTGTAGGTACATATGGTAGTTGGGCATACCTACTACATTCATGGCATCCCTGGAAGATTTATTGCAACATACAAAAGTATTTGGGACATTAGAATGAATGCAACCATCTTGTTGGTGTATTTTTCATTTTTGTGCCCATTTTCCATCTTTTTAAACTTGTTCAATGATTTTCAAATTTGGAAAACCTTTCGGGTGGTTTGTAGCTTTGTGAACCACCTGAATTGCCAAAAATCCATCCTTTTCTCTCTTTTCTTATCTTGTCACTCCTTTCCTTTATTTTCAGCATTTTGACACTTCTTGGAACCCATGAACCTCTCCATCTTTCATCTCTTCTTTTTTGGGGTTCTTCCTCTTTATGTTTTTGGTGTTTCAACAAGTTCATGAACTTGTGAACTTGCCAAAAGCCACTCACTTTCTTTTCGTCTTTGTCTTTTATTTGTCTTTTTCTCTCTTCAACAAAAATGGAAACCCACAAACCTATTTTGGCATTTCAGCAAGTTCACAAATTGGTAAACTTGTTGAAATCTACTTTACTTAACTTCTTCATTTACACTTTTCGACGATTTGGAGAAAACACAAACCGGTGAACTCCCTCTTCCTTGTCTTCATTCTTCCTTTCCTTCTTAGTTCTTTTTGATAGTTTGGAGAAAATTCAAACCAAAGAACCTATTTCAACAAGTTAGTGGGTTTGCAAACCTGCCAAACTACAAGAACTCTTTCTTCCTTTTTCCCTTCATTTTCTGTTGCCTTATCGATTTTGGCAAGTCGATAAAACCACAAACTTTTGAACGTCTTTCGATAGGTTCACCAATTCATGAACATATCGAAAGGCAACACTTTTACTTAGAAATTTTTCCTAAGAAAGAAACCCTTAGGGACTTAGGAATTTCAAGGATTCTCACACATACAAGTAGGATTTTCATACTTATGCAAAATATCTGAGAAATAGAAAGGGGGAACAACAAGGGCCTAAAACACAAGAATTCTACAATTTTAGGGCTGAGAAAATTAGGCACTAACATACCCCACTGTGACAATCTTACTATCATCACTATAATAGTCCCCTTCTAAAAACCCCTTGATATGATGATCTTTGGGATTTAGGTCTATCCTCCCCTTGATTATGAGACAATCCCTTATTGTTGTTATGATAGCCTCAAGGTGATATAACTATCTTTTTGTCTTTTGTAATGAAACAACTTGCACAATAGAATAATATAATAGGAAATATGTTACAAATATTTGATAATAATATGCCACTTCAAGGGGGAAACCTCCTAATCCACTTCGAGGGGGATACCTCCAATAGTATTCAATAAGAACACAATACTCAATATGATGATAATAACTAACCTCTACCTCCTATATATACCACACTTATACCATGGATGCCACCCAGGCTGACCTAACTACCTATATAAGACTATATTAATGATTAAATAACTTAAATAAGAGTTAAGGTTGCCACAAGTTGACTACTCATAACCATATACACACTATAGGATTAGGGGTTTAGCATCTTTTGTGGCATCCCTTACAACCTTGTAATAATCCCACTTCAACCTATGATAGTCTTTTTCTTGTGTTGGCAAGAGAGTTTACATGGTAACAATGTTGAGTCTACTAAGACAAAGTTGAGGTGACATTTATGACAACATTTGGCATGGAACAATAATCTAGCTATTAAAACTATTCTTTTACTATCATGATAGTCTTCTCTCATTGTTATAACAACTTATTATCAAGTTGTCTTAGGGGATATGACTATGTTGATGAGATTTGTCACTAACTTATAACTATCTTTTATGATATGACGGTCCTTTTGTAATGCTCTTGCTTGAGGTATGATAGTTTGATAACTATTGAAAATCTTGATTGCATTTGTATGGTAGTATTTACATTATTTATGATAGTGTTTTAGGTGTTGTTATGACTATCCTCTGTGTGTTGATTATAGCTTTAATGACTTTATGACATTAAATAATTTGATTTTAATGACCTATGACAACATTGAACGTTATTGAAAGTCCATTGTGCCTACCAATCATGCTCATACTTCTAATCCTATCCTGCAACCCTAATAGGGCAATTATAAGTCTCTTCTTCCCTTTTGTTGAGATTTGATAAATTGCCATAAACAATAAAATATTAATTTCAATATAGCATCCTCTCTTACTACTTTCTTCATGGTTGTCCTAAGTGTTTGCGGTCCTAAATGACTCTTTAATTTTATCATGATAGTTATTTATGGTTGTGATTAGAACTGTAATTGTTGGTATGGTGAGTGTCCCCAAGGATAGGTAATAGTTATTTGCCAAGCTGGTAGTCCTTAGTCTTGGTGAAGTGACAATTTCTTTGTTGACTAGTAAGGAGAGATCTTGAGGAGAGGACATTAGCTTCATGATTTGACAACCTACTAACATAATCTCAAGTACATATTATATTGCTTCCATTAGTCTAAACTTAGAAAATAGGGTTTTGTAGTACCCATTCATCACTAGATTTGCCAAAACCATCTTATGACTTTCTAAAGGAGCATATTCCTACCTTTCATTCCTGAATTAGATCTACACATACTTGTATCAAGCCACTATCATATATACTCTATATGATAAGTCAAATATTTGTCATAGCTAAGGGCAAAACAACAAGATCATGAATTCCCCAAGGAAAGACATCTTAACCCATAAAGGTCATTAGCACTATTATGGTTTTAACTCTCTCATAGTTGTTCTCATATGACCCCTAAATTGCAATTTTAGATTTACCAATTTCCTTTGAATTTCATGTTCTTTCTCCATCCACAGTTTTGGTTTATGAGCATAAATCTCAAAAAATATATTTGATTTTAGGGAATCCTCTAGTTTCCCTATCAAAACAAGTGGTTGTCATGATAAACTTTGAGATGACCTTTACACTTGCATAGTTATGAGATCATTCCTAGGATTTCCCTACACACAGAGGATAGAAAGAAGAAATCAAAAAATAATAAAAAAATTACTATCTAAAAATACAACAGTCTCATTTTTTGCAACTTCCATGCCTCACCTCACTATTGACAAGTCCAGTGATCAAATTTTAGTGATAGAGACACTCAAAATATTAAGATAACCTATACCCTAGGGTTGTCTAAATAGAAAATCAACAAATTATCAACAACACCCAAAAAATAGGATGATAAAGGTGGAAACAACTATCACAAAGCCTAAAATGAGGTATTCCACGTGTGAGACTAGGTGGTGGGGCTAAGAGGTGTCCAAAATGTGCTTTGACCACTATTTCATTGAATCTAAACCCTAGGAGCTAGCTATAATCAACTGTGACAGGTAGGGGGAGATGTTAAACTAAGAGGAAACCATCAAATTTTACTTGAAACATAATGAAAAAGTAGATATTAAAGTGCATCTAACTAATGGGACAATCTATGGTGGAGACTTGATGTCTTAAAATCTATAGGATGAAATTTAAACCTTTCCCTATAAAATACCTTCCTTCCAAGAATTTTTTGCATTTTGGGCACCAAAGGTTTTTTAGGACTATTCATGAGATTTTGGAGGGTTTTATGACCCTTTATAGGGTTTGGAAGGGCTAAGAGGGTTTGTAAGAAAAAAGGAGGGTTTATGTCAAAAATAAATGCTATGAAGAGGGCTTCCCATTAAACTTTTACCTTTGAATGGTCCTAGCTAATCCCCATATGACCATTATAACTTTATTTTCAAGCTATTCATGAGAAATACAAGATCCTAGAATGCATCTAACCATGCCAATAGAGACCTTAAAACTTCTACAAGTGGCTTACCTTCTCCACTATAGTCACTATAAGAACAAGATCTAGTGCACGAATATCAAGTGACTCAATATCTCCATTGTAGACACCAAAAATTGACATCTCTTGTGACATCACACTTTGACACCTCTTGAGACACCTTATGACACATTTTGTCCTAGGACCCTTTCATAACCCCTTTCATCACCTAATTAGTTAAATAAATTATATTTATTTAACTAATCCCTCTTTATTCAATTTTTATCCTCTCTAGCCAAATTAATTAAATAAATTTAATATTAAAATTTAATTAATCACATTTTTTCTTCTATCCAAACTAATTGAATAAATTCAAAATTTATTTAATTAATGTTTTCCACATCATCCCTATCCAAAAATTAAGTAATTTTATTATTTATTTCCCCATTTGTACGTATCCTCACATGACTAGAAGCTTCTAGAAATCTTTATTACAAGGAAGGCTCTAGAAGATTCTTAATCATTATGCTTGACTTAATTCCTCTCATTCAACTCTCATGTGACACTTGTCACATGACTACAACTCTAAGCCTTGATCCATGTCTCACTTAATCCTAGCCATCCATCATTAATCTAATCTTAGCCATCCATTCCTATCCTTTATCTCCTATAAATGAAGCCTCACCCAAGCCAATTGGGGAGATGCACTTGAAGTATCTATTGACGAGTAGGATTGCACCCGTTTAAGCAAAGCTATGAAGCTCAACAATCATGTGTAACATGGGATCAAACTCAGGCTGTGGGTGACCTATTGTGAGCTTAAACCTCCATATTATGGGCTGGTTCCCTTGTAATCTTCAATGGATTTATAACTTTGATATGAAAAAGGTTGAAAGGATCTACTAAAAGCACTAAAACTGTAATATAAAGTGTGGTGATGCACCTAATTTTGATGGAAAACTACAAATCTAACTCACAATAGAACTCAGAAAATCTATCCACACAATCCACTTTTGGCAATGTGATCACAAAAATGATTCTAAGGGAGGCTGGAAATAACTTTCTTTTTGAAGGAAAAAAGGGTTTTCACAACATGAAAGAAAATTACTCCAATTGCACAACCTAAGACCTGTGATTTTCAATGCTATTCAATACATGCAAGTACAAATGAGACAATGATTTTAAAGGTTTTGAAATTAAACACAATAAAATCTCATTAAATCATTCACAAAAGCAACACTAATGAAAAGGTAGACACTTGATTCAGCTAAAAAAATAAAGGAACACTTGCATAAAAAGACAAAGAATAGAACCTGTACTCTGCTATAATCTCTATAAAGTCTCCAAAAATGAGTTACAAAACCTTCTTTCTCTCTCAAAGTGTAAAGAAAAAAAAAGGAAAGAACTAGAAAAACCTAAGTTTTTCTTACAATATATAATATGTTCTCTCGAAGAGACCTAGAAAGGTCAACAGCACTCAACTGCCTCTAAAAATAAGCTCTCAAAACTGAGCCACGAGCAAGCAAGAAAAACCCTAAAAATAAGGGCTATAACTGTCCCAAATCGAGCTAAAATAGCTCCAAATTGCTCTCTTCTATAAGTTTGACCAAAAGGTGGACCAAACTCTCTAATTTTGACCAAAAAACCATGCAAAAAGCTCCAAAAGACTTCAGTTAACTCCATCCTCCAAATTTGCATGATTTTGGGATATGTGAGCAAGTAATAAAGTAATTTTAGGATGATTACTTTACTATGAGTTACAATTTGTCTTATCTTCTTGATTTTACAACTTGTGACAAAATAATAAAGTAATTTATAATTATATTACTTTATTATTTTTTTACATAATTTAGTTGCAAAGTCATGCAAATTTGAATGCATTTGCCCTTTAGAAGATTAAAAAACAAAAATAACCCCCTATTTCTCCCTTTGCATTCACATGATTACATTAATGCATCAATGATGATGCCAAGATCAAATTGAGCCTTCATGCACGCAAAAAGATAAAAATATCTCCATTTACCCCCCTTATGTCTCCCATGCATACATAATGATATCCTTGTACAAAATACCTTATAACTCCTTTGCATCATACACCATGCATGTATTACATTGCATTAAATCCCTTATCACTCCATGCAAAAATAAATATTGCCCATCATTTACCTTCGAATCATTCTCCTTATGTTTGACCTTATCTCCATGCCTTTTGCAAAAATTAATATAAGGCACAAGGCCTTAATCTTTCATCATTGTTTTGACTTTTGAAAAATTAAAACAAAACACAAAATAAACTAGCCCTCAGGGGCCCCTATGGCATCATATGGTTTGAATCATTAGGTTTCTAAAGACTTAAAAGTCTTCACCACGATGAGAAATTGGATAATAATGATTTTTTGTAAAAAGAAAGTCAAAAAAGAATCTTCACGACCTTAGCTAGGGCATCGGCCAAAAGAGAGGAAAACCTAAAATTCTTGTCATTTTCACTTGTGTCTTCTTGCTGCTCCTCATGAGCTTCCGCCATACTTGCTAGGGTTTGAAGGAATCTTTGCATTCTCTCTGTAGTTTTTGAGGCTTCTCCATGATTTTCCTTCAAATCTTTAATAGGGAACTGAAGGTGAGCATATCTGTGATAGTTTGAATCATTTTCTTGACTTTCTGATGCAAAGATGGCCTACAGGTCGCAGTCTTGAAGTAGTCTCTTTTGCATTATCCATTTTCATGCTTTGTCTTCTCACTTATTTACTTTGCTCTAGTTAAAATGTCTTCATGTCGACTGGTTTTTGAGTCTTAAGAGCTCAAAAATGTGAGCATACCCGCGGCATGTGAGCAAGTAATCTTCTTCTATGCAACAAAAATAAGGTAAGGCTTCATTTTACCCTACACAATTCATGATTCTTGAGTGCTTTTTCATAAGGAATGTTGAGGGTTTGTAGTAATATTTTGTGGGTTTAACATTTTTTGAAGGAAACCCTTCTCATAGGCCGCGGCCATGCTAACTGTAAACATGGAAACATTACATTTTTATCTCTGTTGGAAAAAGAAAACTCCAACCCTATAGCAAGAAGAAAGCAAAATTCTTATGAATGAAAACCCCCTCCTATACTCTGGTTCTTTTTTCACAAAAAAGGAAGAAATGGGCTCTCTCTACTAGTTCTTTCATGTATTCTTACCAGGGTTTGAAGTGAAACTTTCCTTTCTGTGTTTTCAGTCTCCAAGGCATAAAAATATAAGGGTTTGCAGTAATCTTATACTCTGATAGTAGCAACAAACTAGGTTTTTCATAAAACTTTATAAACCATTTTTTCCTTACAGGCCGTGGGTTTATGGCCTCCTGGGTCTACACAGAAAGATAAGACTTTTTCATTACAATGGTATCTATATTTTGGGACTACTTGTGTCTCTTTCTGTCTATTCATGACTGCCCTCCATTTTGAGACTGCAAATACAAAAAAAAATTCCTTTATTCTTCAACTGTAGATGTTCTTTCCCTTATATTTTGATGTGGGTTCTTGATATTTTGTGGAACAATACATTATTTCTAGCTGTAGCCTGAGAACCCATATACATGGTATTATTTCCATTTTATATCTTCTTCTTTCTATCAGAAAAGCATTTTGTAGCTTTTGCATAAGCTGAACTGGAGTTGTTCTTAAAAAACAAAAACTCATAAGGTTTAAAACACTTGACCACCCTCTTGTATACTCTGAAAAAACATTCACCTTCCTATGACATTTCATGGCTTCTGATTATGGCATGGTGAATCTTTCTTGCATACTTTGTGGTTTATAAAGTGAAAGTTAACCTTATACTGCTGCTCTACATGTGCATCTTTCTGTACATGATCATGCTCAATAATGAGGTTTGTACAAATACATACCATTTTTTTGTATATCCTTCATGGTTGAGACAATGCATTAGCAATGTAAAGAAGGCGTGATGGAAATGAACTTTTATCCTCTCCTAATGTAGTCACACTGTTCTTAATGTAGTTCTTGGATAGCTGCATCATTGTCTTCTCTTTTCTTCATATACTATCATTTGAATGAATATGAATCTAGTATGTATTTATGTTGCTCATTTTAAGTATCATATGCCTGTATTGTAGCTTCTTTATTCTATTGTACCTTATATAGTGATGAAATAAGGTCTTTTTAAACATGAATATTGCAATGTAAAGAAGACATGGGCATCCTCATGATGTCATCACATTATCCTTTATGCCTGTAGCAAAATCGATCCTTCTTGATCACTTCTTTTGATTTTCCTTCTGTGTATTCGCACTTTATCCATCATCTTTTGGTATCCTCTTCATAGTTGAAACAAAGTGTTTGTTTAATATGGACATTTGTGGAAGGCATAAGTATCTCATACTACTCCTTACGCTAGTCTTCAGTTGTTCCATTTATGTATATGCACTTTGACTATTACAGTCATCTAGAAAAGAGTATTCTTTATTAATGACTTTGCATTATCATGTTGACTGTACTTACTCATTTGATTTTATTGTTCCACCTTGACTGTACTTTGTGGTTCACTTGATGGCACAATGGATCCTTTATGGTTGTTCTATTTGAACTTTCACCTAGTTGTTCCTCATGATTGCATCTTTATGGCTCCACTGTATTATCTCCTTCTATGCACTTGTGACTGTTCCTTTTGCTGTTATGGTTGTACCTTCACACTTGTACTTTTTTATCAATGATGAGATATGGCATAACAAGAATGTGATGCAACATCATGAGTTTGCTTTGATTGTTCTTTATGATGCACTTGCAACTTGACTGTGATGTAACACCATGGTGTCATTTGGCTTGACTGTACCTTGCTCATGTTGCTCCATGGTATGGTTGTTCATGTTGTCACTCTATGACTGTACTTTGTATGATATGGGACTATTCATATGTTCTTTTTGTTGTTCCACTATGACTGATCATTTATTATGGATAAAATCTTGTTTACAATTTGGATATTTCTGCATTAACAACAATACTTGAGCATGTTGGGCTCAACCCTTATGGAGCCCATTTTCTCCACATGCTTTAATGTCTTTAGATCAGCAACATAGCTTTTCCTATACCTGCACAGTGAACAAACAAGTTAGCATTAAAACATACCTTTTGAAGTTGAATGATCTCTCATGATGATTTGACTTTCAACTGATGATCTGATTTATTGCACATATCTGATATTGATCCAATTGTATTGATGCATAATGATTGCAAGTTTATATATCTTATGATAAGGCATGTGATGAATTTGTATATCTGGAGCTTCTAACAAAACCTTTCTCCAACCTTGCAGGCTCATCATCTTGATCAGGAGCAAGAGGCTGAAGACATGAAGCTCAAGCTACCAGATAGGAGAGTTAACCTTCACGATAAGGCAATGATGGATATCACTTTCCTCATGTGTTCTTTTCCTTTACTTTAACATCATATCTATAGCTTGCATGCTTTGTTGCATTGGCTCAAATTAGTCATTCCCACGGCTTGTGTGGGACATATTTAAACATTCTCTTGAATACAATCAATTATTTTAGTTTATGCAATGATTTATGTATGTTTTTCTTTCTGAATCAAATGCATAGCATAAAACAACTGAATCTGATTTAAAACACATGTTTAAATCATGATGATGAAATGATAGTTTATTAATACCTTTTCTTTGCACTGAACTATGATACTTGAATAATTCAAACAAAATCATAACTGAAAGATAAAATCAGTTAGATATCTATCGTTCCTTGAATGCCTGTTCTCTTGTCCTTAGACCAAATTTCATTTATCACAATGGTTTGATAGCTCTGATTGAGCTGTCACATTATCCTGATAAATGATTCTCTATTGTTCTCTAGTCAAGATATTAGGCATTTGACTGAGTGATCATACTCTTAAAAAAATTTCTTTTATCCCTTTTGTAATAATTGCAATCTAGGCCTTGCTAAATTAGGTGTGAACATAATTTAGTAACATTTTTGGCAACCTCTCAGGGGTGTTTGTCTGCTAAACAAAATAGAACCAGTAGCCTTGCAATTCCATTAGGCATATGAGTCTTTTCTTGCCTGAAACTTTGAAAAACCTGTTGTAACTCAAACTGATAGAAAACTACAGTAGCAAAACAAAACTGAAAATCAACTATTCTGACCTATTTAGGACATGGCCAAGAAAATGTGCATGTGCACTTCTTGGAAAATAAAAACAAAACTGAAATGAAATGTGCAAAAGCACTTATTTGCAGCAAAAGTTGCTCTCCTAGTAACATAACTTGAGTGAATCCCATTGATAGGGATTGGCAACACCTCTCCATCTAACTTTGCAAGATGAAATGCATTGTGTTTATTGCATTCTGTAATGATATATGGGCCATCCCACATGGCATCAAACTCGGTGAGTTTACCAGGTTTTTTCTTCAGTTCATCCCATTTGAATACCAGATCTCCTTCCTTGAAGATTCTTGGAACTACCTTTTTATCAAATGACCTCTTCATTTGTGCTTGATGTATCTCCAAGGTTCTTAATGCTTCATTTCTGGTCTCCTCCAGCTACACTAGTTGTGCAAGTCTTACCTACATTAGTTGTTCTTCCAACAATTCAAGTTCCCTGATGTAACTTAGAGTTGGTAACTCAACTGAGATTGGCAATTTGGCTTCTTTTTCATAAGTTAGAACATAAGGTGAATTACCTGTAGCTCTCTTTGGAGTTATCCTATCAACCCAAAGGGCTAATTTCAACTTGTCATGCCAAGATCTCTAATTATCATCAATTATTTTCTTTATTATCTTAATCAAATTTTTATTTGTTGATTATGCCTGTCCATTACCCCGAGGGTAATACTTGGACGAACTATTCAAAAATATATTATTTTTTATAGACCAATCAGAAACTCTTAAACCAATGAATGCTAAAGTATTTTCAGAAATGATTGAATCAGGAGTACCAAACCTGGAAACTAAGTCTTGATAAAAGTTTAGAATAGAAGTTTCATTAGCTTCCTTTAATGCAACTACTTCAGTCCATTTAGTGAAGTAATCTGTTATAGTTAGTATCCACTTATGTCCTTGACTTGATGGTGGATTGATGGGACCAATGAAGTCCAAACCCCACTTGTCGAATCACTGTTCTACTTGAATTGGATGCAAGGGCATGGCTGCAAGCTTTTGTTTACCTGCAAAAACTAAACATTTGGTGCATTTCTTCACCCAATCAAATGCATCTTTTAACAATTCTAGCCAATAATAACTAGCTCTCATAATTTTCACAGCTATTGTTCTTGGTGCAAAGTGACCTAAAGGTCCATCATGAAACTCTTCCAGAATTTTTTGAATCTGATCTGGCTATACACATCTTAATAAAACACCATTATAATCCCTTTTATACAAAACTCCATCTATTATAGCATAAGGAATGGCTTGCAACCTGTAGTACCTTCATTTTAATCTATCTAGACCTTCGGGACAGTCTCTAGTATGTAGATAATGAACCATTTGTTGCACCCAACTTGCAGGTGGGTCTGGGACAACAACTTTCTCTCTGTTTTGTAGCGTTGTCTCAGCCTCTTCTTCAAGTTTAGTGTTGTTCTCTTCATTTTCTGCCAGTTGTTCACACAAAACTTTACCTCTGACAAGCTTTGTAACCTTGTTTTGAATATCATATTCCATCACCTTTGTTATCCATCATGCCCTCTTATCATTAAGATCCTTACTAAGGAAGAATTCCTTAATTGTTTGATTGGCAACCATCAGCTGTATTCTATTGTTTGAAAGCATGTGTTTAAACTTTTTAGGGCTTCTTATGATAGCCAATACATGTTTCTCAACAAAGGAATATCTTACCTCATAATTATGCAAAATTTGGCTAAAGAAAGCCACAAGTTTCTCTAATCCTTCCTTATTTTGTTGACAGGGCATAGCTAAGATGGTATCAACACTACCAAATGCATACAATATAAAATTCTTGTCAAAGTTTGGATTGATTAGTGTTGGGCCAGCATCAAGTGCCTCTTTGATTTCTTCAAAACTTTGTTTACCCTCCTTTGTCCAGCTGAAAGGAATATTCTTCTTTAGCATGGCTGTCAGGGGCTACAATAATGCTGATATGTTTGGTATGAACCTCCTTACAAAGTTGATTCTTCCAAGAAAGCTTTGTAAGCCTCTCCTATGGGCAGGAAGAGGTAATGCTAATATTGCAGAAATTCTTTCAGGATCTATGGATATTCCATCTTTTGACACTATGTGTCCTAAAAGCTTTCCTTCATGCACTGAAAAAATACTCTTTTCTGGGTTGAGTGAAACCCCAAACTCTCTACATCTTTCAAAAATCAGCCTTAGATGATAAAAATGATCTTCAACATTCTTTGAAAACACGGTCACATCATCTAGATATACAAGTACAAATTTGTTTATTAGGCCTTGGAAAGCCATATCCATGGCTCTTTGGAAAGTTGCACCTGCATTAGATAATCTAAATGACATCTTTCTGTAAGCCATTATACCCCATTTGGTAGTGAAAGCAATCTTATATTGATCTTCCTCTTTCACTAAAATCTGATTGTCGCTTGAATAACCATCCAATAAAGAAAACCTTTCTAATCCTTAAACAACTTGTAATATTTGCTTCATTGATGGTAATGGGTAATGATCTTTTAGAGATGCTCTATTTAAATCATGGAAATCAACACATAATCTAATTTCTCCATTCTTTTTTCTAACAGGAACTAATTTAGAAACCCAAGATGTATGCTTAATTGGAAATATTATGTTACCTTCTATCAGCTTGTTTAATTCAGTCTTTGTGAGCACTTCCAGCTTTGGGTTTAATGGCCTTTGTTTCAGTCTAACCGGTTTAGCCTTGGGTTCAATCTCAATAGTGTGTTGAGCTAACTCAGGGTTAAAACCCTTTAAATCTCCATACTCCCAAGAAAATACATCACTGAATTCTTGACATAGCTGAATAAAAGCTTGTTGTTCTTCTTTTGTGCACACTTTACCAAGTTTAAGTAGCTTATCCTTAAATATCTCAATAGGCTCATAATGATCCTGTTTCATAGATATGCTAGCTTTATCTCTCCTAACCTAATCATCAATGTTAAATATTGAATCTAAGGTTACCAAACCCTAAGGCAATTTATTTGACTTTAACTGTAATATCTTATCATCATATTTTTGCAGCTATTTCTGCAGATTTCTTGCAAAAAAACTCAACTTCTTCCATCAGAAAATCAACAATTTGCTCATCACTATCAAAGACTTGCCAATTGATGTTATTATCTGGTATTGATGGTCTCACAACAACTTTGACATATAGAGGAGTATGAACATTCTTCATTTCTACTGGAATATCATACTCAACACTAATAGCAGCCAATTTGTCAGCTTGTTTATTATTATTCCTTGGTATAAATACCAAATTAAAGCATCAAACTCATCTATCATATCCCAAACTCTGTGTTTGTACAATTTCAACAAATCATTTTTTGTAGCAGCAATATTTGTCACTTGTTTTACTACTAATTCATTATCTCCAAATACTTTAAGGCATTTAATATTTCTTTTTCTAGCCCATTCCAATCCATGGACTAATGCCTCATACTCAGTTGAATTATTTGAACAGCTGAAAGCAAAACAGAAAGATGAGTAATACTTTTCACCTGTGGGAGAAACTAAGACAACTCCTCCATCAGCACCAATCTTACTTTTAGAACCATCAAAATAGCGCTGCCAAACATCATTATCAGATTGTATAATTTGTTGATTTTCTCCTTTTAGGAAATTTGGAATAGTTGCACCTTTCTCTTGGATCATATATACACCAAGACCTATTTCATCCATTTGATCAAAAGGATCTATTTCATGATTTTCTGCTACCCATTGATCCAAAACTAAATCAGGTATGCCCTTTAAAGGTGTACTTGGGTCTTGGACAGTAGTTGGTTCTTCTTGATCAAAAATTGAAAAATTGGCATTGATTGGACTGGGTGTATATGGCTCAAGATGGTCATTTGTTAATGGTTTTGATTTTATGGTAACTTTAGTACCATATATGGTTCTAAAAAATAGATGGGTCCAATCAGAAGATAAATAACCTCCCAATTTTGCTGTGAAATCTCTAGATAGACAAATGGCAAAGTGAGGTGGAAGATCAATAACATGGATGTCCTGATGGATTACAAAGTTGGGGCATGCATGTAAGGTAAGAC
Organism: Cunninghamia lanceolata; assembly: GCA_027924645.1. Classification (NCBI taxonomy): domain Eukaryota; kingdom Viridiplantae; phylum Streptophyta; class Pinopsida; order Cupressales; family Cupressaceae; genus Cunninghamia; species Cunninghamia lanceolata. The sequence goes on along the minus strand of BSBN01000671.1, from coordinate 5,818,084 downwards.
CAAGATTTTTCAACAATCCAATTGTATTAATTTTAGTACCATCTAATTGAACAACCCCCCTTGCAACAGGTTCATACTTCAAACAAAGTTTGTTAGCTAACTGTTTGGGCATCACGAAGCTGCTAGCTCTTGAGTCAATCATACAGTTATGAACTAGATGATTACCAACTATCAAAGTAACATAAAAAGGAGGTGGTTTTCTCACTTGTTTTGGTTTTTCACTTTCATTTGTGCTTCATTAGTGAACATAACCTGGGGCTGACTTGTTTGAGCTTCATTGGATGAAGATAACTGGGCTAGAGCATATTGTAATAAATTTTTCTGACATGGGAGATGCAATGCATCCAATATAGACATGCTAATAGTGGCTTTCTTCATATGATCAAGAATATTGAAAGGACCACTAACCTTTTGCTATATTTTTGGAACAGTAGCATCTAATTGTACTTTGCTTGGCTAATTTTGAACTTCTAGTTATCTTTTATTAGCTATTTGTTGTCCTCTTGGCAGAATATGAACATCTTGAGAAGTAGAATCTTGAGATTGGCTTTGCTGAACTATAGAAACTAGATTTTTGCCTTTATCAGTTTATTGTTGTACTTTTCCAGCTTGCTTTTTGTTGATATCAACTTGTTGTTGCAACTCAACAACCCTCTTTTTTGATCTGGTATTGGCTACAATATTAGCAGATGACTGTTTCTGACCTAGTAACTGCTTTACCCCACAAAAATCATTAACTTGCCAGTTCATTAAAGCAACATCAGGATTACAATGCTAATTCTGAGAATCCAGTTGATCATTAACATCACTTGTATTTTTGGCAGCAACATAATTATTTTGAACCATGAGTGCTTGACTAACCACTCCATTCATGCAAGTAGCCTGATTATGAGGCTGGTTACATGGATAGCACCATGCATAATCTTGAACCATGTTATTTTGCATAGGCACAAGCTACTTTGTTGAGCTAACAACATTGGGATTATACTGTTGATATGGCTTGTTGTTATAATTCCTTCTCTGTCCTTGGTAATCTACCTGATAAGGAGGCCTATTTGCCTAATATGGGGCTTGGTATGGTCTACTATTATGAGTTTGTTGCATTTTGAGACTCACTAAGTCATTACTAATAGTCTGCAATAACTTTTCTATATTTTGTTCATTGCCTTGAAGCTCTTGTATGCCAAAATGGATTGGATCAACATTATTTTTTATAGTTGTTTGATAGCCAAAGGCTAGTATAGTAGGAATTGATGTAATAGGAGGCATTGCTATTAGTATTAAGGGTTGAATGTCAGTAAATATTGGCATAGGAGGCCTTGGTGCAATTTTACTAGCTTGTATTAAACTATTTTCTGCTCTAATAGCAATATCAAATGCACCTGGTAAAGTAACTCCACCCATTGACTGAATCATAACAACAATAGCACTATTCAATGCTCTTAAATAATATAAAAATGCATGCTTAGGTGAAGGCTTTACCGTTTCTAGAATTCTATTCCAAGTCCTCTAAAATCTAAAATTGAAATTTGACATTTGCTCTTATGGAGCCCTTTTAATAGTTGTCATTTGCTCAACAAGTGATAAATGATTTGACTTATCTTGAAATTATCTATTTAATGCAGCTCCTAACTCATCCCATGATGTAATAGAATTAACTCTTAATCCTTGGAACCATTGAAGAGCTTTACCTTTGAAAGATACTACTAGCAACCTTATTGTTATATTTTCTTTTGTGATATGATGAACAACACATAACGATGCTACATCTCTGATGTGTTCTATCGGTGTGGTTCCATCTTCACCAGTGAAACTAGGTAGACTTTTTAGTGTAGCTACTGGTATTGAATCATGCTACTGCAAATTCAATGGATTGCCCCCATTAAATGTAACAAATGGTTGATTTCTTGGTGGTGGTGGTGGTGGTCTATTTGTTGCCATTTGAATAATGGGTACTTGTACTACAGGTACTTGTACTACCTGTACTTGTATTAGTATCTCTTCAAAAATAGGTTCCTCTTCTTCAAATCCTTGAAAAATAGGCTCCTCTTGAAAAACATGAACTTGTTCTTTTGGACTTGCTGGTGGAGAACTGTAAGGTACTGATGAAGAACTTGCAAATAAAGGATTTTGATGAAAAGCAAATTTAGGATGTGAAATTGGTTGATCGGGTACTGCTATACTTGTTGACCTTATCACTCTATTTGCTTTATCCCTCCTTTGGTACTTTTTCATAGGCTGCAAAATCTGATCTCTCAAACCAGAAAGTTAGAGTCGCTAGGTACTTAAAATAAAACCTCTAGAAGGTTGTAAAATCTGTTGACCATACCAAAATAGCAGAAAGAATAAGTTCTTTTTGAACTGAAAATCAGTTCAAAGGTCACACTGGGAGTGCCAAAAATTGTTGACGAGTAGGATTGCACCCGTTTAAGCAAATCTATGAAGCTCAGCAATCCTGTGTAACATGGGATCAAACTCAGGCTATGGGTGACCTATGGTGAGCTTCAACCTCTAGATTATGGGCTGGTTCCCTTGTAATCTTCAATGGATTTATAACTTTGATATGAAAAGGGTTGAAAGGATCTACTAAAAGCACTAAAACTATAATCTAAAGTGTGGTGATGCACCTAATTTTGATGGAAAACTGCAAATCTAACTCACAATAGATCTTAGAAAATCTATCCACACAATCCACTTTTGGCAATGTGATCACAAAAATGATTCTAAGGGAGGCTGGAAAATAACTTTCTTTTTGAAGGAAAAAAGGGTTTTCACAACATGAAAGAAAATTACTCCAATTGCACAACCTAAGACTTGTGATTTTCAATGCTATTCAATACATGCAAGTACAAATGAGACTGATTTTAAAGGTTCTAAAATTAAATACAATAAAATCTCATCAAATCATTCACAAAAGTAGCACTAATGGAAAGGTGGACACCTGATTCAACTAAAAAAATAAAGGAACACTTGCATAAAAAGACAAAGAATAGAACCTGTAAACTGTTGTAATCTCTATAAAGTCTACAAAAATGAGTTACAAAACCTTCTTTCTCCCTCCAAGTGTAAAGAGCAAAAAAGACAAGAACTAGAAAAACCTAAGTTTTTCTTACAATATATAATATGCTCTCTCCAAGAGATCTAGAAAGGTCAACCGCACTCAACTGCCTCTAAAAATAAGCTCTCAAAACTGATCCATGAGCAAGCAAGAAAAATCCTAAAAATAAGGTTTATAACTGTCCCAAATCGAGTTAAAATAGCTCCAAACTACTCTCTTCTATAAGTTTGACCAAAAGGTGGACCAAACTCGCCAATTTTGAAAAAAAAATAATGCAAAAAGCTCCAAAAGACTTCAGTTAACTCCATCCTCCAAATTTGCATGATTTTGGGATATCTAAGCAAGTAATAAAGTAATTTTAGGATGATTACTTTACTATGAGTTACAATTTGCCTTATCTTCTTGATTTTACAACTTGTGACAAAATAATAAAGTAATTTATAATTATATTACTTTATTATTTGTTTACATATTTTAGTTGCAAAGTCATGCAAATTTGAATGCATTTGCCCTTTAGAAAATTGAAAAACAAAAATAACCCCCTATTTCTCCCCTTACATTCACATGATTACATTAATGCACCAATGATGATGCCAAGATCAAATTGAGCCTTCATGCATGCAAAAAGATAAAAATATCTCCATTTACCCCCTTATGTCTCACATGCATACATAATGATCTCCTTGTACAAAATACCTTATAACTCCTTTGCATCATACACCACACATGTATTACATTGCATTAAATCCCTTATCACTCCATGCAAAAATAAATACTACCCATCATTTACCTTTGAATCATTCTCCTTGTGTTTGACCTTATCTCCATGCCTTTTGCAAAAATTAATATAAGGCACAAGGCGTTAATCTTTCATCATTGTTTTGACTTTTGAAAAATTAAAAAAAAAGGCAAAAATAAACTAGCCCTCAGGGGCCCCTATGGCATCATATGGTTTGAATCATTAGGTTTCTAAAGACATAAAAGTCTTCGCCATGATGAGGAATTGGATAATAATGATTTTTGTAAAAAGAAATTCAAAAAAGAATCTTCACGACCTTAGCTAGGGCATTAGCCAAAAGAGAGGAAAACCTAAAATTCTTGTCATTTGTCTTCTTGCTTCTCCTCTTGAGCTGCCGCCATGCTCGCTAGGGTTTGAAGGAATCTTTGCATTCTCTCTGTAGTTTCCAAGGCTTCTCCATGATTTTCCTTCGAATCTTCGACATGGAACTGAAGGTGAGTATATCTGTGATAGTTTGAATCATTTTCTTGACTTTATGGTGCAAAGATGGCCTACAGGCTGCGGTCTTGAAGTAGTCTCTTTTGCATTATCCTTTTTCATGCTTTGTCTTCTCACTGTATTTACTCTGCTCTAGTTAAAATGTCTTCATGTCAACTAGTTTCTAAGTCTTAAGAGCTCAAAAATGTGAGCATACCCGCAGCCTGTGAGCAAGTAATCTTCTTCTTTGCAACAAAAATAAGGTAAGGCTTCATTTTACCCTACACAATTCATGATTCTTGAGTACTTTTTCTTAAGGAATGTTGAGGGTTTGCAGTAAAATTTTGTGGGTTTAACATTTTTTGAAGGAATCCCTTCTCATAGGTCACGACCATGCTAACTGTAAACATTGAAACATTGCATTTTTATCTCTGTTGGAAAAAGAAAACTTCGACTCTATAGCAAGAAGAAAGTAAAATCCTATTGAATGAAAACCCCCTCCTGTACTCTGGTTCTTTTTTCACAAAAAAGGAAGAAATGGGCTCTCTGTACTGGTTTCTTCATGTATTCTTACTAGGGTTTGAAGTGAAACTTTCCTTTCTGTGTTTTCAGTCTCCAAGGCATAAAAATATAAGGGTTTGTAGTAATCTTATACTCTGATAGCAGCAACAAACTAGGTTTTTCATAAAACTTTATAAACCATTTTTTCCTTGTAGGCCGTGGGTTTATGGCCTCTTGGGTCTACACAAAAAGATAAGACTTTTTCATTACAATGGTATCTGTATTTTGGGACTATTTGTGTCTCTTTCTGTCCATTCATGACTGCCCTCCATTTGGAGATTGCAAATACAAAAAAAATCCTTTATTCTTCAACTATAGATGTTCTTTTCCTTATATTTTGATGTGGGTTCTTGATATTTTGTGGAAAAATACATTGTTTCTGGCTATGGCCTAAGAACCCATATACATGGTATTATTTGCATTTTATATCTTCTTCTTTCTGTTTTAAAGGCATTCTGTAGCTTTTACATAAGCTAAACGGAGTTGTTCTTAAAAAACAAAAATTCATAAGGTTTAAAACACTTGACCATCCTCTTGTATATTCTGAAAAAACATTCACCTTCCTATGACATTTCATGGCTTCTGATTTTGGCATGGTGAATCTTTCTTGCATACTTTGTGGTTTATATAGTGATAGTTAACCTTATACTGCTACTCTACATGTGCATCTTTCTATACATGATCATGCTCAATAATGAGGTTTGTACAAATACATACCATTTTTTGTATATCCTTCATGGTTGAGACAATGTATTAGCAATGTAAAGAAGGCATGATGGAAATGAACTTTCCTCCTCTCCTGATGCAGTCACACTGTTCTTAATGTAGTTCTTGGATAACTACATCCGTGTCTTCTCTTTTCTTCATATACTGTCATTTGAATGAATATGAATCTAGTATGTATTTATGTTGCTCATTTTAAATATCATATGCCTATATTGTAGCTTCTTTACTCCACTGTACCTTATATAGTGATGAAATAAGGTCTTTTTAAACACGAATATTGCAATGTATAGAAGACACGAGCATCCTCATGATGTCATCACATTATCCTTTATGCCTATAGAAAAATTGATCCTTCTTGATCACTTCTTTTGATGTTCCTTCTATGTATTCGTACTTGATCCATCATCTTTTGGTATCCTCTTCATAGTTGAAACAAAGTGTTTGTTTAATATGAACATTTGTGGAAGGCATAAGTATCCCATACTACTCCTTATGTCAGTCTTCAGCTATTCCATTTATGTATATGCACTTTGACTATTACAATCGTCTGGAAAAGAGTATTCTTCATTAATGACTTTGCATTATCACGTTGACTGGACTTACTCATTTGATTTGATTGTTCCACCTTGACTGTACTTTGTGGTTCACTTGATGGCACAATGGATCCTTTATGGCTGTTCTATTTGCACTTTCACCTAGCTATTCCTCATGATTGCATCTTTATGGCTGCACTATATTATCTCCTTCTATACACTTGTGACTGTTCTTTTTCCTGTTATGGTTGTACCTTCACACTTGTACTTTTTGATCAATGATGAGATATGGCATAACAAGAATGTGATGCAACATCATGAGTTTGCTTTGACTATTCTTTATGATGCACTTGCAACTTGACTGTGATGTAACACCATGGTGTCATTTGGTTTGACTGTACCTTGCTCATGCTACTCCATGGTATGGTTGTTCATGTTGTCACTCTATGATTGTACTTTGTATGATATGGGACTGTTCATCTGTTCTTTTTGCTGTTCCACTGTGATTGGTCATTTATTATGGCTAAAATCATGTTTATAATTTGGATATTTCTGCATTAACAACGATACTTGAGCATGCTGGGCTGAACCCTTATGGGAGCCCATTTTCTCCACATGCTTTAATGTCTTTAGATCAGCAACATAGCTTTTCCTATTCCTACACAGTGAACAAACAAGTTAGCATTAAAACATTCCTTTGGAAGTTGAATGAGCTCTCTCATGATGATTTGACTTTCAACTAATGATCTGATTTATTGCACATATCTGATATTGATTCAATTGTATTGATGCATAATGATTGCATGTTTATATATCTGTTGATAAAGCATATGATGAATTTGTATATCCAGAGCTTCTAACAAAACCTTTCTCCAACCTTGCAGGCTCATCATCCTGATTAGGAGCAAGAGGCTGAAGACATGAAGATCAAGCTGCCAAATAGGAGAGTCAACCTTCACAATAAGGCAATGATGGATATCACTTTCCTCATGTGTTCTTTTCCTTTACTTTATCATCAGATGTATAGCTTGCATGCTTTGTTGCACTGGCTTAGTTTAGTCATTCCCACGGTTTGTGTGGGACATATTTAAACATTCTCTTGAGTACAATAAGTTATTTTACTTTATGCAATGATTTATGTATATTTTTCTTTTTGAATCAAATGCATAACATAAAACAGCTGAATCTGATTTAAAACACATGTTTAAATCATGATAATGAAATGGTAGTTTATTAATACCTTTTCTTTGCAGTAAACTGTGATACTTGAATAATTTAAACATCATAACTGAAAGATAAAATCAATTAGATACCTGTCGTTCCTTGAATGTCCGCTCTCTTGTCCTTAGACCAAATTTCATTTATCAAGATGGTTTGAAAGCTCTAATTGATCTGTTACATTATCTTGATAAATAATTCTCTATTGTTCTCTAGTCAAGATATCAAGCATTTGACTGAGTGATCATACACTTTAAAAAATTTATTTTATCCCTTTTGTAATAACTGTAATCTAGGCCTTGCTAAATTAGGTGTGAACATAATTTAGTAACAGTATCATCATGTTGTTGAAATCATTCTAGATCCTCTTATCTATCATCCTCATACTAGTGTTATACTGCAAAAATCACAAGCAATCAACATCTCATTCTATCCATCATATCATAGAGAACATAGCTAGTAGATTATGGTTCATCTACTATGTTCTATCAAAGTGTGAGGACTTGGTTTGAAGGTGAAGGTATTGAGTTAGTCACATTTATCTTCCATTGTCCTTTGATCCATTTTATGCATACATTTTTGGCATGCCCCGTGGGACCCCACGTCCCTTGTCTAACCTTGGTTTTGTAGGTTGAAGATCTTTATATTGCTCATTTTCTTTGTTTAGGGCTAGATTTGTTGTAGAGGGTTTTTCTTGGTTTACACAGGTATTGAAAAAAGGAGATCTTGGATTCATTGGAAAGAGAACTTTGAGACCTTTCCGAAAAGTGGTTACATTAAAGATTTGAATCAGTATTCAAGGAGTTATGACAATTTGAAGTTGACCTTGCAATTTTGATTTTTCAAAAATCTTTGACGTGCGACTTTTGAAAAAAAAATCATATCTTGCAATCTAAGTAACCAAATCACATTATGTTATTTGTAGGTGGATAGAAATATTTAAATCCATTTTTCTATATCATTCTTTTTTTAGATCTGTGGTAGAAATAGATTTTTTTTTAAAAAACAATATTTTTTTTTCAAACCTGTTGATGGTGGTTTTAGCACACAGCAACGCAGGTGTTATTGTTGGTTTCACACCTCTCTTGAAAAGTATCTTACCCTAGGTAAGACTACTCCAAGGATAATACAGCTAGGTCTTAGCTTGCTTGGAATTTCTCAGTTGGTATGTTCTAGCTGTGCCTACGACGGGTCTTACATGCAATCTACAAATCTTTAGGTTTGGGAAGGGGCAGCGAATACACATAAACCCTGTTGGTAATCATTTATGTTTAGGGTTTTAAGCTTGAACATTTGCAGATTTTCCCATTCAAACCCTGAAATTTTTGAATCATAGGGTCTTGCATTGCTTTTTCTATCCTGATGATGACCTTCTGTGGTGGGTTCCTGGTTACCAGGTTTCATCCTTGTGCTTTAGTGTTCTTAGGTTAACCGGCCCGCGTGCAATATTTTACCATTTTTCCCGTCGCGCATGAGAAAGTGTCAAGTTTCTGTGTGTGCAAGTAATCAAATCTGTTAGTGGGCTAGTGAAATGTCATTTGGCCTTTGAAAATGTTGAAAATTTGAGTTATATGCATATTTTAATGCATATCGGGTTCAAGATGGAAGATACATTGTGGGAATATTCCAGGAAGATCCCATGTTTGTATGTGCAGGAATGGATGTATGTCAAATGTACATTGGGTCTTATGCAATGAAATATATACAAGGAAGCCAAATATGCACATGCTACAATACAACGGTCCGCTGCGACATGCAAAGTGAACAGTGCAATGAACAAGTGACCTTGTATATTTCGTAATATACAAAGGCAGAAAATGCAATTGGTGGGGCCCGCCACAGGTTTATACATGTTTGGCATACAAGGGAAATATGCATTCATCGCATATTCTAAAAAGATTCCCTGCTTGTATGTTTGTGTTCATATATTCTGCATACAAACAAAATATACATTGAGGAGATACATTCCAGATCCGATGAAAGTTTTAGGCTACTCTATAATTATTTGGGGTCCGTGACTTGTATAAATGTTTGTATATGTCAATATACAACCCGATGTACAATGATAGGATACAAGCCGGATTCCAAGAATTGTTCCAATCCAGTAGAAGAAATACGTGGCGTCCGTGGCTTGTACATTGCATTTGTATATGCAATGTGTAAAGAAATGTGCAAAGGAAAGAGAAAATGGGTTGGGCCCACCACTTGTATATTTGCACTTATATATGTGCCGATATGCAAATTCATGAGGATACACGGCCCGGACTTGAAGGTTTTTCAAATCTGATGGATAGATGCAATGAAGTCTGCCTTGTATATGTTTTGCGCTTGTATGTGTGTAATATACAAAGCGATGGATGTAGGATGGAGATACAAGCCAGACCCAAACTGAATTCCAGTTTGTTCTATAACATTTGACGTTCACCTTGTATGTTATATATGCATTTGGGTTTGCATATACAAAAGCGATAAAGGCGAAATGAAAGGAGAAAAGGTCAGTGATAGAAGGTCAAGGTGCCTGCATGGCACGATATTATTGGCTGGCAACTCTTCATACATGTTTTGGGACCGTTGATTTCAGCGATGAGTTTTTGATCAATAGTCAGGTTTTAAAATTTCAGCGATGGTTTTTTCCTTGTGTCTGTAGTCATTTTTGAGTTGGAAATTTCCATGGGTGCGCTGCTACGGTTTCCAAGAGGAGCTGCGGGTGGTTGAGCCATTAATGACAGGATTGCAGACAGGCATGGGCCGATGGTCAAACGACCAAGTACCTAGTTTATGACGGAGACTTTTCCAGCGGTGGCATAGGGCTCGAGCTCAACTACTCCTCGCCCTTCTCTTGCTTCTTCCCGTTCTGTCCCCTGCCACATTTATTATTTTGAGTGCTATTTTTGGTACAGTGTACCTGGCAGGAATTTTTGACCTTGCCTTGTAATTAATTTTGCTAAGTACACAGTCTTGGTATAAAATGCCAAACTGTGTTACTCATTAGGGTTGTTGAAAACTGGACAAATTTTGGTGCTGCAATAGGAATACAACTTTCTGGTGACTCTATTTCAGGTGTCTTTGCGAGTTTATGAGTTGTATGTTGTATGTATTATGCACAGAATTATCAATTTCATGTTGATTTAAATGAGTAATGCTTTATTGCGTGTGTTTTGTTATTTGTCTCTAGACTGAATGTGTTTTTCTTCTGACTCTGAACATCTAAGGGGTGTTATAGATTTTAGAATATAGGTTTTCTATATTGAATACTTAGTCTCTTACTTCTGCTCAAGGAGTAGATTGAATGTTTGTAAGCAAAAATAACTAAATACTCTCTCTTGGGTATTGTCTGTAAGGCAGACATTTTAGAAACCCCTTGAAATCTAATTACTGTCTTAGGTCTATGGTAAACATTCACATATATATGTCTACTGACTTCGAGCCCTGGATAAGCACCGATATGGTCTGGTATCTCTGTTGTAACCCAAAGTCCTAGTTTTGCATCCATATACAAATCAAACTCAAACTTGAACTTCAAAACTTTTAGGACTTTAGAAGTAGTTTTAGGACCCAAAATCCTCTGTCTACACTGAATATAGGCCCGAAGCTAGCCCCTTGCACTTATCTCACAATTTTGGTCTCCATAAGAGAGGATTTATCTGCTTTGTATCAACATCCCAGCTAATTCATGGATACATTTCATAGATGTTGAGTAGGGAATACCCCCCTTAGTTCTGCAGAGCCTAAAGAAGAAGAGGAGATATTTATAGAGTCTATCTCCTATACTATTGGCCCCTAGCCCAGGAATCCTATCGATCATTAATGGCTACTTTGTAGGGGTGACTGGGAACAAGCATCCAGTCTGGGAAAAATACCAACAAATCTTATAATGATTTTCAGCTGATAAACAAGATAAGATGCTACTAAAACTCTTAATCTAATAACTAACTGTGATTTTAAAAGAAAGTGCAAAAGGTGTAGGGTTTGAGAAGGGTCCTAAGTGACATTCACAATGCTACGGTTATCTTTAGTAGACAAACATTCCAAAACTTTGAACCAGCTTCCTGAGTTACCAAACTTGAATGGATGTTACAGTGCTGTAGAAAATGGTGCTATCTTCAATGGAGGTCAACAGATTTTTAGATCGCATTCATTTGTTAAATACCCAATGAGCGGTGCAACTTAACTTGTGAAATGCAATTGAACTTAGCACAAATTATCAACCCAGATTAACTTTACACAGCTATTTACCATCAGCAAACAACTAAAAGTATGGACTTAGAATGTTCATCAAATACTTCAGCAAACCATGAATATTATGAAAGCACAATTAATCTAACTATGGGAGAGCAAGATGTGAACCATGAAAACCAAAAGATGAATCAACACAAGACACAAATTCTCAAATTAACTACAAAAACTTGCTTTGTATTAGCTCAAATGGCATAGAGTCAACAATTCGGTATCAAAATCTCTCTTACAAAAGTGGAAATGGCAGCCCTTTATATAGAAAGTAGCATGCCCTAGCTTTCAAATGAACGGTGGAGATTAACTCGACACCGACGGTCCAGATTACATCATAATAACCCACATCAATTCCTGGATTACATTTTGTCTTTTATAAAAAAGATGAAAAACAACCTCAGATACATTGAATCTAGTCATTTTGACTAGCCAACTTAGTATATTAGTGGAAAAGCCTTTTTTAGAAGCAAGAAGAAGACAAAATTGAGTCACATGTTGCCCGAATATAGCAAATTTTCAATTGTGACGAGATTGTATTATTAGAATATTCAAAATAACCTCAAGATTCCTATCCAAGTCAATCTTGTCCTCACTGGCCAGCTTGTTGTGATAAGCTAACCAGGCATCGAGTGCAAGGTTAATGTCGAATGGGTCTGGATTCTTTAAATGATGTATCCAATAATCAAACACTTCCAGCTACCGACTGAATCTTCCATATATTCTTTCTATCTTTGCTCCTACCTTTTTAAACACCTTGAACTCGGCCCTTAGGTCACTTGCCTTATCCAACTGTTCCTCCATGCTGAGTGTGTCATTAAACATTACCTTATGCAACTTATCTTTGCATTTCTTGACATCAAATGGGGCATAATCATCATAAGATGACTCCCTGCAGTCCCTCAAGGAATCACTGACGTCGTATATAACCGATCTAAGCTCTTCATCAGCTGGTTTGTATGAATCTTTCACATGCTCAAAGGTTTCTTTTCTCAAAGTAGCTGTTGATACCACTCGACAGCCTTTGGGAGCCTATCCCCAGTCAAAATGTTCTCTGTCACTAAGGTCTGAGCTAGTAGTTCTCTAATACCTTTAATTCGGGGATACATATGTGAATAATATTCATCAAAAGTATCACATTCCTCACGCAAGTCTTTCCACTTAGTATGCAATTCCACCAGTCTTTTATGAGTTTGAGCAGAGACACTTATAGCTTCACATCCCATCTCAAAAACTATTATCAACCAATGTTTTGCACCCTGGGATTTTGATCTTACCTCGCCCAATTTGGCCATCTCATCGGTGGACAAGAAAGTAGGAATTGTCCTTATATCTCCTCCGGCATCCACTGGTTTTATCAAAAATTGGAGACATGCTCGCAGTTCTTCATTTTGCTGCTTTAAGTCTTTCTTAGACATTTCGTCTTTATCTAGTTGTTCCAGGATTGATGTGACTGATCCCTTGAAATCATCCACTCTTTGAGCACGAGTGGTTGGGCCCAAATCAACTGTAGTTATGATGTAATTTTTTGCCCTGACTTGGTCTCTTGTTGCGTTAGCTGGCGGGACTGCTATTTCTGCTATCCTTGACCCTGATTCAGTTTTGTAGATCCTTGATTGGATCTTAGCCTTTTTTTGCTTTTGAGGCTTATGAGCCTGTGATAGGATAGCACTTAAATCAAGCTACATTACTTCTAACTGGGGTTTTGGATATGCCATTTTTCCTTACAGCCACTTAGGGGCAGAAGATTTGTTTAACTCAGAAACCCCATCTTTATCAGACACAACCAACTCTTTGGATGGCTCTTGTTCCTGCTCTTGACTTCTCTCTGGACTTTTCTCTTTTTCCTCCTCCTCTTCTTGGGCCAAGTCCTTCAGATTTTCAACTACGTTCTCCTATGCAATCTTCAAAACTTCTTCTGTTGGATCCTTCCCTAAGGGACTATCAGATATATCAATAATTTCCACACCGACTGGAGTTTCAAGGAGGCTTTCATTGTTTACTTCAGTCAATACTTCCTTCTCCTCCCATACCGTTGCTTCAGGCTCCTATAATCCTAACTCCGCACAAACTTTCTCAATTCTGGGAAATAGGGGTACTGCCAATGAATCAGCTGGCATTTGTGAGATGGGGACAACAAAAGAGATGGTGAAGGAAGGTGAACTGACCTATGTGAGGTTAGTCAAGGCTAGTGATAAAGAAGAAGAAATGGTAAGGGGTGAAGAAAAGGATAGTGGAGATAAAGAAAGAGAGGGGGAAAGGATAGTGGAAATAGGAGGTAATGGTATAGGAGAAGAGGATGTAGATGTAGTGGAAGGGCATGAAATGGGAAGAACAGAGGAAATAGGACTACTAGAGTCACCAGAGGAAATTGTCAACGGACAAGAAGTTATGGAGATAGTAGAGGCAGGAGAGGTAGCAGAAGATGTCTCTTGAATTATAACAGCTGAGGTCATGGGTGAGGTGGATACAGCAGAAGGAGGGATGGAAGGAGAAGTGACAGTAGAAGCAGCGAGAGTTGAGGTAGTAGTGCTAGTGTCCTGTGTGGGAAGTTGAGCAGTTAGAAGATTGGAATCATCTTTAGCTATGGTAGCCTCCTTGTTAACTTCTTTTACTTTTATTTTCTTAGCCTTGGAGCTTTCCCCTGCACCACTTGGCATATCTTTTCTCTTGGAAGTTCTAGTCCTAGCAGAAGGAGGTTAGTCTTTCTTTGGATGACACTTTGTGGATGGCTTCTTCATCTTCCTAGCCTTCTCTGCCAGAGACGTGTGCTCTTCACTATTTGATTTCTATTTTTCAGCTAGCTCTGGTTCGTCTAAGACTTGAATGGGTTCATCTTCTTCTCCCCCAGAGTCTTTGTCTGACTCTACTACTGTGTAAGTGAGCTGGACTCCTTGTTCATTTAGAATAGCCACTTGTGATCTGACCCATGCCTTACTTATTCAGATTGGTTCCCTCATAACAACATCCAGGGAGCTCTCCTTTGCATTAGCCTAGTTTGGCAATGGAATGGGTTGATGGTATTGTGCCTCCCATGGTCCTCTAAGCATGACATTTGCATCATCCTGCAACTTATCAGGGACTGCCATTATATGAAACCTCTTGATGAAATCCAGAGGTAGCCTTGCATGTGCCTTCTTCATAATCTCATAATCGTCAGGGCAATTGGCCCAAAAGTCTTCAATGTGAACCTTATGAAAGAATTTCTTGCTTACAAACCTCTCCATTACTTTGTTTGGATCAAAATGACTTCTTGCATTGTAGTAGTGTAAGTTCAAGAGATGGAGCTCTTTATCTGAGTGTTCTGCCAATGCTAGAGAAGGACATGCATAGAGTCCTTTGCCAAATTTGATAGTGAATTGAACACTTGGCCTATGCAGGTGCTTGAGTTTTTCTACACATGGTATTAGTTGCCTCGACAGTTCTAGAAGCACTATCTTATCATCTGGGTACTGATGAAGTCTATAGGCCATTCCAGTGAAGCCTTGTATCCTTATGTATGTGAACTTCTCAAATTGGATATACCACTTGCCGTATTTGGTTATTTCATTCATGGCCTCGGTAGAAATCCTTAATGCCATGCTACCCTGTAACTTCCTAGCTATGTACATTGTGAATGCATCATTAACCCTCTTGAAGTGAATCAGTGATTGAGATGAGGTTAATTGTGGATAGCATCCATATACCTTGATCTGTGTCTTCTCATCGTTCCCAATTTCACCAATCTTGGACAGTCCATCGTAATGGTTCAATCTAGCTAACGCATAGATGACATAGGATGTCCATCTGAAGTATTTATTTTTGTTGAAGTTGTTAAAAGCCTCATGGATATTGTCACTGAGGATTTGAGCCTAGTGGAACTTGGTTCCCTTCAATATCTCGTTAATTATGGAAAACATCCAGTCCTCAAAGGTAGAGGCAATCGGTAACCCGTAGACTCTGCTTAGAAAGGTTACTATGTCCCCGATCTCATCATGGAAATCACTTCTGTACAACACTCTGGGGAGCTTAATGAGAGCAGACTTTTTGCTCTTGACCCAATGATCATTTATATACTTCTTGCACCCTTCTACATCCTTATTGTAGGCTGCTTTTGATCCTTTTCTGTCTGGTATTGTCATAACTTTGTGCCAAGGGATGTCTAACATTTCTGCTAGAGAAGGTGGGGTTAAGTCAGCTAAGACATCCCCATTTCCTATCTAAATTTGCCTAGACATGACATCACATCTGTCCGCACAGGTGGCGATCAACTCTGCACATTGAACTAAAGTGGGAAATGTAGCAGCCTGTCTGAGTCCACTATCTCTGAGTATTTTGGCTCTGGGAGTTGGGCTTGGACTGAAGACTCTGAGTCTGAAGTCATCTAGGTCTATATAACCTAGGTCTGTGTCTCCTACATTACTCCACCCTGAGTGGACCTTGGTCTCCAGAGGGATTCCTTTGAATTCATACTTCATTGCTTGTGCCCGAGTAGTCATTTAGTCTACATGACCGGACCTTATAAGTTTGATACCGAGAGAACTCCTAACATACTTCTAAGTTTAGATAAATTGACACAATTCTACCTTTCTTACTAACATGCACTTGAAGGAAATTAAAGTTCAATTGAAAGAACATTGCATGTCATCTAATATTCAATGCTGTAAGAAAATTCATGAAAATCATCATTATTAAAGCATCACAACATTAATTACATTATTTTGAACAATTTTCCCTTTGGAAATTTCAAGAAATTCAGTCATTTGCAAGGTTTTGCGCTAATTGGAGGGTTGTCCGACCCTGAGGGGAAAAAATGCTAAAATTGAGGTCATCCGACCTCAGCGGGGAAATTGGGCTGGTCCGACCTCATGTTTGGGCTTCCTTTTCATGTTCTTGAGTTTTGCGTGATTTTCAGGGGCATCTAACTTGCACGGAATTTAGAGGTCTCTGACCTTTGATGGTTTGCAAGTGGGTTGATTGGCATTTTAGCACAAAATCATGTGGATGTGAATTCGGTCGTGTCTTGCGTGGAAATTAGGTCGGTCTAACTTGCGCGGTTTTTGATAGGGTCTGACTAAGTCAGATGAAGGGTAATATAGCGCAGGTCGAACGAGATAAGTTTTAGCGCTGAAATTGCAGTAAGCTCCTAGCGGGGTTTTCGGGCCGCACCAACCTTGCGGAGGTATGTGCATCATCCGACCAAGTCAGAGACTAGGTCTTCTAGTGCAAGGTCAGACCGAGGTCTTTTCAGCGCAAAAGGAGCTTTTAGAGTTTGCGGGGCTTTTTAAGCCTTCCGACCAAGTCAGAAAGAAGTATTGGGCACGTTGGTCGGAAGGGGTCAATTTCAGCGCTAAATGGAACTAAGCATCCAGCGTGGGTTTTCAAGGTGTCTGACCTTTTTAGTAAGGATCCGATTGGCAGGTCAGTCGGACAAGGATTTAGCGCCCAGAATCGATCAGAGTTTCATAGATCAAAAATTCCCTAAGTTTTGGATTCTTAACACACACTGATTCTTATTTAGTTGAAATTAGGGTTTACAATAGTGAATTTCACAGCTCTCACGAAAACCCTAGTTGCAGATTTTAACGTCCTTTCAAAGCTCATCATTTTAAACCAAAAACCCTAAATGCTTGGAGATGAAAGATTTAAAACCAAGGTCAGACCCTACCTGATTGAGATGTTGGCGGCGATTTGATCTGAGTAGGAGGTCATGAGTTCGAACTTGGGTGGATCGGTAGAGGAGTAATTAGAGCTCGAAGTCTTCAGCTAAACGTGATTAAAATGACTTTCAAACTTGCTAATTTCCTATTTAAACCTGGATAAATCCGCCATTAATGCGTAGGTGTACGGACTATCAGTTTGAGATTTTGCGCGGATTTTCTTAAGCTCGGACCCAGCGGAGGATTTGGGTAGGTCGGACTTGGTTTGCACAAGTTAGTAGAGGAATCATGTTTGTCTGACCTGCGAACCTTTGGGGGTTGTTCGACTAGGTCGGAGGTCGCTATTTTTAGCGCAAGGTCAGACGAAACCGATTTTAGCATAGAAGGCAGTTTCAATGGCTTAAAGCTAGGTCAGTTGGACAGAGTTTTAGCGCTAAGGTTAGAGCGATAGGATTTTAGCGCTAGGTCAGATAAAGCACTTTTCAGTGCTAGGTCAGATAAACAGGAAATTAGCGCAAAGGTCGGTTGAAGGCCAATTTAGCGCAAACTGTCAATTCAAGGTCCTCAAAGGGAGAACAAGGACTTATCCTAACAGACTTTGAAGTGATTTTCAATGTCATCCTTTTCATCAAGGTCAAAACGCACTTTTGACCATACAATCACTTAGGAGATCAGAAGATCAAATGACTCTCTAGCCAAATTAAAAAGGGGGGGGGGGCGCTCCATTCCTGAATGGGGCATGTGTGCAAGGCACAACAAAACCCTAGTTTATGACATAGCTTTTGCATATGAAGTCTAATTTGAGCAAAACATTTTTTGATATTGATTAGAAAATCATAAGGGATCTCATTGTCATATCTATTTTACTATTGGATCATATTGGTTATTGATTTTTGTAGGGGTTTATTTTTCAATCTTAACACTCTTTCATTGAAAACTTCATTTGGGCATAACTTTTGCATATTAAATTGAAATCCAACTATTCTTTTTTTGAAATTACATATAAAGTCATAAGGAAATTGTTGTGATATATAAGCTACTGTATCTTGATTGTTATTTCTAATTTTTTTGTATATTTATCATTTTGGAGCTAATACTTGTTTTTAGGTTCGCTTGTCAAAGACTAAAATCTATCAAACTACTAACAAGTGTGGTGCAACTTGTTTATGCTTGTAAAAGATCATTATCCAAAACTACTATCAAGTGATTTTCTTATATTTCAAGGTGCACTCACTCTAACTCTTACATTTCAATTTGGGCTTAAAAAGAACATTTGTTTGCAACATCACATTTCAATTTGGGCTTAAAATGAACATGCTTTTTTATCATCACATTTGGACTTGGGCATAAAAAAACTTGTACTTGTTGTTCTTGGTGGATTTGATTGTGATTTAGGGTGTGTATGCTCTTCCATTACACTTAGTGTGATCTTGGGAATCAAAAACATCCTTAATTCACACTCATCTTCACACACACATTTCCATTTCTAAGGGTAAATTAACATTGTGAGTGTGATTCAAATGTGAATGTATGATCTCTCCTTGCATCTCAAGGTGATCTTGGAGATCGAAAACACCACTTGATTTTATTTTGTCACCCTTTCTTAGGAGGCCTACTTGGAGACACACCACTCCAAGGGATGACCTCAACTCTAGTGTTCCGACAGAGTATAAAAAATGGGGAGTGAATTGATAGACACACATCTTGGAAGTTGGAATCTTGTCATTTGGGCTAAGCCCCCAAGAACTTTATACCTTGGGGAAGTGAAGCTGAAGGGTGGGTTACCCTCTTCTCCCAATTGTGTGGCATTATTTCATTTTCATTTCATGAAATTGGGCCCCTTGTACCTTGTGTATATTGGGGACATCCTTAAACAACTTATTTATCCTACCTTAAGACCTCTTGGCCACACCCATTTGACTAATATTAGGCTTGTTGATGTGTATTCAAGTGTCTTCATAAATCCAACAATCAATCTTGAAAGTTAAATTTGCCATTGTATTTTGTATGTGTGTTTTGCAAATCTATGCGTGTACATGTGAAATCTTTTGTTTGCAACTACCTAAGTCAATCTATCAACAAATACACTCCACATCATCCTAAGTATCCTTATCATCTATTTCATCCTAATCCAAGTAACCTTCATCATAATCCAAATCCTAATAATCCTAAGTATCCATCCTCATTATCTTAATCATTCCTATTATCCATCTCATTATCCTAATCATCCTACTTGCCATATCCACATCATCATAATCATCATCTAATCCAATCCAACTTCTTCTAATCCTCATCTAATCCAATCACCGTCATCCTAGTCACTTATCCAATCCTATTCTTCCATATATCATAGTACTTATCCCTAACAATTTGAATCATCTTAATCATTCATCCTAATCACCTCATTTATCTGTCTATCTCAATCATTCCAATTCATCCAATCCCATCATTCCTAACCATCCAAGTCATCCTCCTTATCCATCCTCATCGTCTCAAGAATCCAATCACTCCACCCTAGTCATCCTAATCACCCCTCTTATTCACCTCATCCCTAATCATTCTAAGCCTTCAATCATAATCTAATCAACCCCAATCTATCCATAATCCAATCAATTTCATCTATATCATTTGCTAATTACTCCACATCACCAATCTAGTCATAATCCAATCAATTTCATCCACCTCATATCCTAATCACTCCACATCATCATTCTAGTTCATAATCCCATCAATTTCATCCATCTTATCATCCTAATCATAAACCCATATCATCCTACATCATTATCTTAATCCAACTTAATCCACATAATCTTCATTACACTCCATTCTTCATCATTCTAATCATAATTGCATTCTTAAGAACCATCTAGTCTATCACTTGTCATAATGGTTGCGATCATTAACAAGTCTAGGACAAATCCAAAACCCAAAAACACAATCCTAGGAGGTCCCCAATTTCCTCCCAATGATGATGAGCACCTTGTAGATCGTGATGCCTATTTTGAGGAACAAGCCGAGCTACAAAGACCTAAATATATGTCTAAAACCATTCCAACACTAGAAAACAAGAACCTAGAGCAAGATCATTATGGTGTTCAAAAAGTGTTTGATGAAATTAGGATGCTATATAAAAAGGAACAAGTCACTACCCCACTACAACACCAACCACTTCAACAACAAGTCCTAGACCACCAACAAATCATACAACAACTACAAGCCACCATCCAACATCAACAACAAGCCATACAACAACTCCTAGCCACCCAACAAACACAACCCCTATCCATTCAATAAACACAACCACAACCTTCATTTAACATATCATCCACTATACCTTTATCCATACAACCTCAACAAGTTACACCTCAATCCTATGTGTCATCCCCCTCAACTTCATACCAACCTAATTCATCCACATATCATGTCACTTCTACATCAACCTATCCCACTTCTTCTAATATTAACCATTATCCATATCAATCCATACCCAAAGATCCTCCAACTACTTATCCCAACATTCACCTCACCCCCAAATCCATTTACAAGACTATCAAGTTCCTTCACAACAAGAACATGCAAGTCCAAGTTACCCTTTGCACCAAGATCAAGTGTCATTAAGTCCTCATGCTACCTTTGACAAGGGAAATACCACTCTATCTTATGCCTCCTATGGGTATCCTCCATCATCATCCAATAATATTCCAATCCAAGAGCTTACTAGTCCTATCACAACACCACCATCTAATCCTAATCCTAATCCATCGGTCCATCAACCTTCTAATCCATCAAGCCTTTCATTTCCTTCATCACCATGTTCCTCCAACCCTCAACCAAAGGATCCCTTGGAGATAACCCTACAAAAATTGTTACAAGAAAAAATGATTGAACTTCCAAAGATACAACAATATGATCCAAATGTCGTTAAACCCTATTGGTATAATGAAAATGAATATTGTGCATACCATCGGATTAAGGGCCATACCATATCCACTTCTGTAAGAGATTGAGAACCTAAGAAATTGTGGTAAGTTTGTGCTAGATAATCCCAATCCATCCAATCCTATTAACCCTCCATCTAGTCCAAAGCCTAATCCATCCAATCCCATTATCCCTCCATCTAGTCCAAATCCCAGTCCATCCAATCCCATTATCCCTCCATCTAGTCCAAATCCCAATCCATCCAATTCCATTATCCCTCCATCCAATCCAAATCCTAATATGTCCAATACCATTATCCCTCCACCTAATCATAATCATAAGCCTACAACTTCCACCCTTATTATCCATCCATTATATTGTCCATCTTCCCATACACTTGTTAAGGGTGTGATCCAATGGCTATTAGCAAGGAATCAACCATCTCCATGTCATCAAACACCTATCCATGAACCTATCCAAGAGCCTTCAAGTATCATGCCTATATATCCAATCCCATCATGTGGCCCACAATGCATCAAACCTATTGAAGATCCCCTTACCATGAATCCAAGTCAAGATTTATCATGTATAGCCATGTTGTTGATTATCAAGAGCCTATCAAGCCTATCCAAGAGTCTCCCACTCCCATCCAAGAAAATCAAGAGTTATGTCAAGAGTATAATCGAAAGCATGTGGAAACATCAACCCTTTATCTGGAAATCAAGATCAAAGACCTTCATTCAACCTATCCATATCATATATATTTTCTATGATCAAGATAGTATCCATGATCAAGTTCCTAACCATGAGTAAGCAATCCAAGTTCAACCTATCCATAACCTATATCTTCTTTATGATCAAGATATTATCAATGATGAAGAGCCTATCCATGAGAAAATTTATCCTATCCATAGTAAAATTAATACCACATCCATCCATGATCAAGAAACCTACACTACTCCTATCCACCCTCCATCTAGCCCTATCCATGTTCCAACAACATCCACTTCCCATTGATGAGACACTTGGCTCTCAAGTAAACATAGATGATCAAACAAATAACTTGAATCTTAATGAGCGTAATGATAATCAAGATCCTATTGATCCTTTATCATCCACTATCGACCATATTGTAAATCCATCATCTTATCCCATTGGTCTTACTACCTTCATCCATGAATGCTCTTCCTTAGGAGAGAAACAACCACTATCCACCACCTCATCTTCTCCATCAAATAATGAGCTTGTGTCTTGTGTTCAAAACACCCATAATCCCATTATACATCGCATACTCCAAACCATGAACTATCAAGGTAAAGGCTTAGGCCTTCATGAACAAGGTATTTTGGAACCCATCCATGTTAAAGTCCCTAGGTGAAGGTTCACAAATGTGTCACACTTTTATAAGGGAATGACCAACACAAACATATTTTTCCAACTTAAATGTCAAAAAAGTCATATGTATGTTTTGAATTTTAAAATTACATAAACTAATGAAATGTAGAATTTTCAATGTAGTTTATGCTTATAATTTTTTAATTTTTTTAAAAATAAGTGGATTTTTTTTTAATAAATTTAATTGATGAATTTTAAATGCTAATATTTTTTGAAAAAAAGTGACATCGATGGGACGTCAAGAAAAATATAGAAATTTTTTTTTCTAATTAGCCAACTCCAATATCTAGTGCATGGAAAAAAAATTAATTTTTGATAAATATTTTCTTTTGTAAATTTTTAAAGTCAAATTTAATCATAACAGAGTAGTTTCCATGGGACATCAACTTTTTTACAATATATAATTTTAACAAAAAACCCTTTTGGAGAGGATTCTCTCATCTAGTGAACCATATATTTTTTAAATTTTTTGAATATGTTTTGCCTATTTATTTTTAATTTCTAATCAGCTGCATGTTTGGTTAGAATAACCCACTTGCAATAAATTTAAAATAATTCTAATAAGACTTATCAAAATTATATATATATATATATATATTATTTTTTTTTTCTAAGATCAATTCAATCAATCCTATTGTCTTTATTACGAAATTATTAGTAAAATGTTGGGACATTGATGCACTTTAAATTAGTTATTTTTATCTAATGTCAATGTAAATTGTGGAAGGTAATTAGTGAATAAAATTTTGTTGCTTTTATCAAAAAAATGGAAGGAGCGAAAAAGTAGACGGGAGAGGTATTTGCAGAAGAGGTTGGCGAAAGAGACAAAGGAAAGGAAGAACTTCGAAGCTATGAGGAGAAAGCAAAGTATGCCGCAACATGAGTCAATTCAATTCCAATTAACAACATTAGGAGAAGCTATGCAGACATCACTAAAGGAGAGACAGATGTGAAATAGGAGGAATTGATAATAAATGTAAAGGGAAAAGTGGATAAAGACATTGAAGCCCTAGAACAAACATCAATAATTGGAAGGTTAATAGGGAGAAACATGTCCAAACTGCAGATCAAGGAATGGATTGGAGAAAACTAGGAGAAAGCGGAAGTAGTTCATTTCATACTTAAATAATTCTTTGTCGTCGACTTCCAAGGAGAGATCGAAAGGAATAAAATTCTGGAAAAATTGCCATGGAAAATAGGATCAGATTACATATATACGCAGAAATGGAGACCAAATTTTAACCCTAACAATTTCAACCCGTATAAGGAACCAATTTGGATAAGATTATATAATCTTCCTTTTGAATTCTGGTCAGGTGGATGTTTATATCAGATAGGTGATGCCCTAGGGAACGCAATGGATTTGGATATGGGAAATAGTGATTCAATTTACTTTGCAAGAATCAACCTGATAGCAATTAAGAAAATCCCAAGATAATTAAAATTGATCACTTCAGCAGGAATATGGGAACAAACCATAGAACTTGAGGAGAAAAAGTTTTTTTGCCTTAAGTGCAAAAGTAGAAGACACATGGAAGTAAGATGCGCTATAAATTTGAAAAAAGAAGCGGAAAATTATAGGAATGTAAATGAGGAGTCGAAGAATTTGGAAACAGGAAAAGAAAATTTGATGCACTAGGGTCTAGATGGGGAACCAGAAGTCCCGGCCGAATCTTCAAATAAGAACCCAAAGACCCCAATTCAGGAAAAGAAGGAGGATTCAAAACATGAATCAGAGACAAACTTAGAGGATCTCTCCCAGGAACCCACAAAGAATCCTAAGGAGAGGAAGGAAATCTTTGATCAAATCAACTCTCCAGAAGAATCGAAGGAATTGGCAAGCCAAGGTACCCAAGAAGTTAAAGAGGATTCCAATCCGGAAGAAGTTATGGAAACTCTTGAAGCTATAGGGAGGATAAATGAAGTTTGGTCGGAAGGCGAAGAGGATACGGAGGATAGGGAGGAGATCGGAATAATTGACCCTAGACACATCAGTCAAACTGGTGCAAGAGGTGCCTCGGGAACTGGGAAGAAGCTAGGAAGGAAAATAAACAAGGAGAGAAGAGAGGAATATGCAGCAGATAAAGGACTTATGAGCATCAAAAAATACATGTTAAGATCCAAGGGGGGAAGTGCCTCCCTTGGGAAGCCATGAAAATACTCTCATGGAATGTTAGGGGCTTAAACGCCCCTAACAAAAGGCGTGTAATCAAGCGCCACCTCTCTAAATTGTCGATGGATATTATTTTACTACAGGAGACTAGGCTGATCTAGGAAGAAGCTGTGAATTTTCTAAGACATTGCAAGCCATTAACATGAGTTTTTAGCGAGCCCAAGGGCACAGCGGGAGGGGTTGGATTAATGTGGAATCCATCTAAAGTAGACATCAAAGAAGTGGAGGTAAGCCAAAACTGGATTTTAGGGAAAGTCTTCATGTTTCATTTCAATACATTTTTTTGGATTTTCAGTGTATATGGTCCCATCAAGACAGAGGAAAAGAGAGAAGTTTGGAATAATATTTTAAGTAAAATATTGGAGATTGGGGAAGAAAGGATAATAGTGGGAGGGGATTTCAATGCAATTTTAAGTCTAAGTGAAAAAAGAGGAGGGTTAAGAACAAAAAATAGTGCAGCAAAAGATTTCAGGGAATTTGTGGCGGAAGGTAGGTTAATAGATTTTCCACCAAAAGAAGGCAGATTCACATGGACCAATAGAAGGGAAGGTTTTACGAATATTGCGAAAAGATTGGACAGATTTTTGTGCACCACGAATTGGTTGGAAATGGATTTAGGGATTGATTCAAGCATATTGCCCCACTCTCTGTTTGATCATTATCCCATTAAGCTCAAAATTAGTACTCTAGTCAAACCCAGAAACTCATACTTCAAATTTGAAAAGATGTGGTGGAGAAGAGAAGAATTAATAGAGCTGATCGAAAAGTGGTGGTTAGAGATACCTGCAAGTGGAGGTTTGATGAATCTTGTTTTTTGCAGAAGACTGGCACATGTTAAGAAAAGGCTAAAGGAATGGAATAAAATTACATTCAAAGACATATTTGCAGAAAAGGAGAGAGTAGAAGGAGAATTGGAAGAACTAAACCAAAAAATTATCAAGGATGGGATGTTTCAAAATGACTACAGAAAAGAGAAGGAATTACTGGAGGAATGGGATGAAATACTAGCTAGAAAAGAAGAGTTCTGGAGGAGTAAAGTGAGGGAAGTTTGGTTGGAGGCAGGAGACAGAAATACAAAATTTTTCACAACTCAGTGAGATCTAGAAGAATGACGAATAAAATATCAGAGCTAACAAACATAAATGGAATATTGTTGAAGGAAAATGAAGAAATAGAGAGGGAAATAGTGAACTACTTCCAAAATTTCTTGGCTCCAGAAGAAGGATTCGACTGGAAGAATATTGATCCAGTCACAAACTGCATAATTAGAGTACTCAATGATGAAGAAAAAGAAGATTTAGAGAAACCCTTTATGGAGGAGGAAGTCAAGAAGGCAGCCTTCTAGTTGCACCTAGACAAAGCTCCAGGACCAGATGGATTCCCAGCCCTTTTCTATCAGAAGTGCTGG
The DNA here is from genome assembly GCA_027924645.1 of Cunninghamia lanceolata. NCBI lineage: Eukaryota > Viridiplantae > Streptophyta > Pinopsida > Cupressales > Cupressaceae > Cunninghamia > Cunninghamia lanceolata. Next base: position 5,792,012 of record BSBN01000671.1, on the reverse strand, counting down.
CCTATTGTGGGTAAGGAGGTTTGGAAAATTATAGAAGATTTTAGAAAGAAGAAAAAATTCGTAAGAGAAATTAATAACACATCAATTGCTCTGATTCCAAAAAAATTAGAATGCAAGATGGTAAGTGATTTTAGGCCTATATCCTTATGTAACACGATATACAAGATTCTGGCCAAATTAATAGCAAATAGACTTAAGCCAATTCTGGGAAGAATCATTTTGGAAAATCAGAATGGATTCACACCAGGAAGGGAAATTGCGGATAGCATTATATTGGTCAATGAAGTAATCCATTCGATTAATCAGAATAGACAGAAAAGTATGCTAATAAAACTAGATGTGAGCAAGGCCTATGATAGAGTGAGGTGGAATTTTCTATTAAGGGTTTTGGAGACAATGGGGTTCGGCAAGGAATGGCTTGAAGGCATTTTTCAATGTATCTCCACTCCACGGATGTCAGTAGTAGTGAATGGATTGCTTTGTGGATTTTTTGAAATCTCTCAAGGCCTGAGGCAAAGGGACCCATTATCCCCATGCCTGTTTGTATTAATGGCAGAAGCGCTGGGGAAAATGATACAACACTGTCAAAGAACGGGAGGCTAGAAAGGAATATGAGTGGCTTGAAATTTGGATCCAGTCACCCATGGACAGTTCGCAGATGACACTCTACTCTTCGGGGAAGCCAATCTAGTGGAAGCAGAGGTGATTAAAAGGGTGTTGGATTCATATACGAATCTCTCGGGGCAATTGATTAACAATGAGAAGACAAGAATGTTTTTATTTAATACCTCTCGAAGATGGCAACAACAGATAGCCAACATTTTGGAATGTCAAGTGGACTCTTTACCAACCAAATATTTAGGGGCTCCTTTGTTTAATGGACCAATCAAATCTCAGCTATGGGAAGAAGTAATTGCTCACTCAAAGAACAAAATAGAAGCATGGAAAGGAAGATGGTTAACTTTAGCAGGAAGGATCGCTATGCTCAAAGCAGTGCTAGGGGCAGTCCTGATCCATTTATTGTCATGCTTTCAGGTGCCAAACAAAGCCAGAAGCAATTTGGAAAGTGGATGGAAAAGGTTTTTATGGGAAGGATCTAAGGATGTGAGAAGAATTCCTCTAATAGGCTAGAACAAAGCAACTTGTCCTTTGGATAATGGTGGAATGGGTATGAGAGAATTGAAGCTCCAAAATGAAGCATTAGGAGCTAAACTGGTATGGAAAATGGTTAAACAACCACATAAATTATGGTGCAAAATTATGCAGAGTAAATATCTAGACGATATGGATCGCAACAGAATCCTGACCATAGCAAACCCAGGGGGCAGATCGGCGGTTTGGAACTTTATCAAAAAATGCAGACCCATAATTTTAAACCATTTGACATGGAGTATTAACAGTGGGAATAAAGCAAATTTTTGGACAGATTCTTGGGAAGGGTGGCCATCATTAGACAACATTCAAGAGCTTCAAGATTTAAAATCTCAAATGATTCAAGCTAAAGGGGAAAAGGTGGCAGACTATTTCGAAGGGACAGATGAGGAGGGAAAAGTCAAATGGGCAGATCCAAAAGAGTTCAATGTGAATGAGGAAACCAAAAAGAAATTTATAGAAGTACTCAATGAAAGAAAGATACGGTTGTATAGTGAATCAGATGAAATTCTTTTGTGTGGCACCAAATTCGGACACTACGCAGTTAAGATAGGGTATCACCTATTGAAATTAGACAGAGATAGTAATAACATCAAAAGATGGCCAAAAAGGCTTTGTTGGGATAATCAAGTACTACCCAAGGCAAGAGCATTTCTATGGACGGTACTCCATAAGAGTATCCTAACAGGGGATAGGCTGCAGAAACTAGGCATATACAGGCCAAATAGATGTGTATTATGTAAGCAACATGAGGAAACTCTAGATCATTTGCTATTAGAATGTCAGGTGGCTGAGGAGGTATGGAATCATTTTCTTAACATATTGGAATGGAAAGGGGCTAAGAACTCTTCAATAGTGGATTTCCTGAGAAGTTGGCCAATGTTACAGAAGAAAGGCTTTTGGGGGGGCATTTGGACCTCGATTCCCTCCATGGTTGTCTGGCACATTGGCAGGAAAGGAACCAGAGAATCTTTGAGGAGAAGGAAATCTCTACAGTTAGACTAATAAAGAAAGCATAGATTAGGTTGGTAGAAATTCTAAATTCTAAAGCATTATATAGAGGAGGATGTAAATTCACTAGTTGGGATGATGTAATTGTTAAAATTTGGTCAGGTCTGAAAGTCCCAAAGGGACTGGGAGGGGGTAAGAAGAAAAGAGACCAAACCAGGTGGTTGGCCCCTCCTAGTGGTAGGCTTAAGCTAAATTTTGATGGGGCCTCTAAGGGTAACCCAGGACAAGCAGGATTTGGTTATGTTGTTAGGAACGAGAGGGGAGAGCTTGTGTGGGTGGCTTTAGGTTACTTGGGAATTGCTATGAATAATATGGTAGAATTAGAAGCACTGGTTAGAAGAGTTGCAGAATGCAAGAAGAATGGTTAGCACCATATAGACATAGAAGGAGACTCACAGTTAATTATCAATGCTATCCTTAGGAATAATACCGAGAATTGGAATTTAAAAAAAGGAATTGGGAGAGTCAAGGACGTCCTACAGAATCTAGATTTCTCCATTATTCACATTTTTAGAGAAGTGAACAAGGCAGCGGACATCTTGGTAAACCAAGGAGTCACGAGCGGCAAAAAGGACATTGGCAGTTCAAATGCAGAAAGTTGGTGTGGATTTGATGCTGTACTTTGCTCTGATGTGGAGCAATCATAGAAGGAAGAGGGCCCACAGGTCATGCATCCGACGACATTCATTTCTAAGCAAGGATAGAAGGAATATGAGAGGACGAGCGATGGTGAGATATTCGTAGATTTGAATATATTCTTTAGGACGTGAGTTTCAGATTGAAAATGATGTTTGTGAGCACTGGTTTCTCTTCTAAGAGTTAAGCAATTCTTTGCATTTGGTAAGCGGTAGAGATGGCCAAGATTATGGGAGTGAAATGCAGGTGCTTGGAGGAAGGGAAGGAACAACAGGTGGGTTGCTTGTTTAAGCTGAAAGAAGAAGTGGCAAGGACGGCTATTCTGCAAATTATTGGTGGAGGTTCTTGGAGCGGTGGGCATGTGCATGACAGCTAAGTTTACCAACTTTTCTTCACCAACATCTCTCTAATTTTGGGGGGTTCCTTTTATGGGGTCTCCTGGGGCGATCGATTGGTGGCACAAGCCAACCACGCAGTGGTGATGGGGGAGATAGACAATGTTGGAGGGGACCGAGTAGAGGAAACTTTGAAAGCCGCATATGCAAGAAAGGTCGGTTCCAAGAAGGCCAGTGTTATCCTCAATGCATACAAGGAAGGAATAGAGAACAGAAACATGGAAACCTTTCACAAGCTGCTGCAAGAAAACAAAGGTGAATTCACAGATAGTCAAATAGGAAGGCTGTTGGAGGCCACGGAAGGCCTTATGCTGATAATGCATGAAATCATGTGACAGTCAAGAATAGTAGGGTGACTGTTATTAGACTAGTTGAAGGCACTGATAGCCTTTAGTTATGTATTAAATCTAGCATGGCATACCCTCATGGTGCTAGCCATTAAATAAAAGTCATTGTTTTTATTTCTATTTTATACCAAAGGGAGCCATCCCCAAGATGGCACTTAACTAACAATATATATATATATATTTCTAAGATCTAGACTCTGACATCTACCAAAGGGTATTTTTAAATTTTCATGAAAATGCCCTTTGGTTGGAGAAATTTACAGTTGAACTTGAAGTTTTGTTCAATTTGTTGTAAAAGGGGGGGTTGGCTGCCACATAGACAGTTTTGGGCGGAACCTTCAATGTAAATAAACATATTTTGTTAAATTTAAATCAACTTTTATATGTTTTTAAAATAAATAGTTTCTATAGAAAGGGTTTCACCTAGAACTATTCATGCCATGCAATGCCACATAAGTGCTATGTGGTTCTGGGTAGAACCCTTACGACCGGAACCCTTTCTATAGAAATGATTTATTTTGCTGACAGTGTGACATATGTTTCAACTTTTATCCCCCTCCACGATCATATGGCCTTGGTTATATACCCTAAGGAAAACAATCTTAAGATGTTGGTACTTCCTCCATACCTTCTAAATCAACTCCTTTCCATCATAAACCACATCATATCCCCAAAATATATGTTTCCATTCCTCCTCCATCATCACATAAATCCCAAAAGCATGCGACCATACATATTCCTCCATCTACTCTACCTCCAATCCTTCTAACTCCTAACATCCCTATTCTCCAAAATACTCTACCTCCACTTCCCCCAACACCTAATATCCCTATCCTCAAATCCCCTCATCCATTTATCCACAAATCCACTTTCAATACCTCTATCCATAAATCCCTTAACAATCCTAATCATGATCAACAAATGCATACATCGATCAAATATGAAGCTTCCACCAAGTCCATGGGATTCAAAAATAAAAAGATGGTTGCCTCCTTTCATAAAGAAAAAACCCAAAGATCCTCATGCCATAGGCCACAAATGCAAAGAATTAAGGAAGAATCCATTCACAAGGCTACCCAAGCCCATACTTCTAAAAGAAAATTCTAAAACTAAAATGGTTTGGGTCCCTAAGCAAAAAGAAATCTCACTCCATTCAAAAACCCCATCCACATCCCAAAAATCTCACTCCATTCAAAAACCCCAAATTCCTTTATCCCACACCCAATGCAAAAATCATAAAAATCCTAAATCCATGTGGGTCCCAAAATTCCTAAATCAACAATCCCATAATCAAATACAGGTTCCATTACTCCCAACTCCTCCGAATCAAAAGATTCAACATTTAACATGGTGTGTGCAACCATTGGTCTTGACCTTCCTTTCCATTCCACAACATTCCCACATGCATCCATCTCCCCATCTTCCATCTACTATCCTACATATTTCACCCACCATATCCCTATGGTCCATGCTTTTGCATAATCCTTCCATCCATAATGCATTATCCTTCCATATATAATCCATATCATAATCCACTATCCTTCCATACATGATCCACCTCATAATATACTATTCTTCCATCCATAATCCACATCATAATCCATTATCCCCCATCCATCCTTGCATAAAACTTTCATAATCCACATCATAATCCACTATCTATGTACTCCATCTCCCTCTCATGCAATCCCCTACCAACATCTATGAGCATAATGACATTTGACATGGTCCATGTGTGACATGCATCTCTAATGGCACTATCACCTTTCATGGAACTAAACATTTGAGTCCCTCCTTCCTTTATATTTATCCATCCCATCCAAATATCCCATAAATAAAAAAAGAAAAAAGAATCAAAATAGTAAAGAGAAATCACTTCATCCAATGGTGAAAACCACCTTGGTGGCACCTTAGATAAGTACCATGATGAAAACCTGGCAAACAAACGTCATGTGTAGGTTGATCATCTATGTGTCTTAAACTTGGGGGCAAGTCATCCCATCCAACCTATCATTTTCAACATATCATTTCCCATCTTATCATCCCATCCTATCCTACCATCCTTAGCCATTATAACCACCTATCTATCATATTACATCCATCCTCCCTTCCTCCTTTTGATCTTGATAAAGACATAGGGGCAAAGTGTTGAAAAATGCTTTGGATATCTCTTGATATACCTCATCCTTTCCACCCAATCCTATCATCATCCTATCATCATAAGCTTTGTCATGTAAAATCCTAAGCATACTGCCTAAATGGGGCATGTTATTCCTATGCGACATAGTCTTTAGAGATCACATCCTAGCTCCATTATGATGCATACATCCATTCCATCCAATATTGTCTATCCTTTTATCCATCCATCTATCATGATTCTTACTTCCACTATTGTCTATCCTTTTATCAATCCATCTATCACGAGTCTTCCATTCCATACACTATTTCCTATCCTCTTATCCATCCATCTATCATGAGTCATCCATCCCATTTAATATTGCCTATCCTCTTATCCATCCATCTATCATGAGTTTTGCATCTCATTCACTATCACCCATCCTTTGATCCATCTATCTAATCCCACCTCCATCCTTGCATCTAGACTTGGTTTTCCCTTGTCATTGGTATCTAGCATTTAGGCTATCCAAATTGTAATCCAATGCCATCCCAAAATAATTCAAAAATCTAAAAAAATCAAAACATTTTAAAAATACAAAAAAATTAAATATCCAAAAATCTAAGCAATAATCCAAATGCCAGTCATCCTTAATCCATACCAATCTAGTCAATCAATCTAGCCAAATCGTCCAATCACATCCTTTGGTCTTGATCTTAATCTTGTCATAAACCAAACCAATCAATCACCGTCCATTAATCATCAATGGGATATATCATTCCCACATCCTTGTGTTGATCTAGGGATATATCATTCCCCACAATGATAACACTATCTTAATCATTAATCAATCGATCATCGATTTATAGCTTGATAGGGGCAATAGCTTGTTTGTTTTTGAGTCATTTGTGCATGCTTGTTTGCTTGCTTGCTTGTGTGTGTTATCATTTTTATCTTGCATTTGTATCGAGTTCTTATCATTCTAGCTGATATTCACATCTTGTGTGTGTTGGAATAGCTTTTTGCATACTTTTACATCTAAGGTCATATCATAGCTTTTGTGCATTTGTACTTTAATGCTCTAAGTTTCCTTCCTCATACGATTCGACAAGGTTGTATTATGTTGGGTGCACAAGACACATAGTCACCTTGGTCTGTATACCTTGGTGCATAATGTATTGTGCTATATCAAACTATATGGTTGCTCACCTCATGCAGCATAACGTATCATTCATCCACTTCTATTCATCATTTTTCTTGCATCCTTCATCTCCTTATCCATCTTTTATCATTTCATTCATTTCAAGAGCCTATATGTGTTCTTCCAACCAGCATATCCTCTCGATGGGGACTCATCCTATCCTTACATCATCATCCCATCCTCACATCATCATCCTATCCCTACATCATCCCATCCCTTCATCCATTCCTCCTTGTCTCTCTTTCAAGTGGTTGGGGCATCCTTTTTCCCTTCCATCCATATCTTATCTTCTTTGAAATGATGTTACTTCTCTTAGTCACAACATCATCTCAAAGAGGGGGAAAATGTAGAGACCTAAAATTGACATGTCTTGTGACATCACCCTTTGACACCTCTTGAGACACCTTATGACACATTTTGTCCTAAGACCCTTTCATAACCCCTTTCATCACCTAATTAGTTAAATAAGGGTCCTAGGACAAAATGTGTAATAAGGTGTCTCAAGAGGTGTCCAAGGGTGATGTCACAATACATGTCAATTTTAGGTGTTTGCATCCATAACTTAAATAAGGATCAATCAAACCTCCTAAATAAATCCAAGAAGTGCACTCATAATCTTTAATATCATAGTGTTAACATCCTAATTTTTGTCTGAAATCACATATTTTTTAGAAAAAAATAATGATTTAAGCCTTGAGGGGTTCCATCTAAAGAGGTTTAATTGAAGGGGGTTAGATCAAACCACCTTATATCAACCCCCCTAGAAAAAACTCCCTAGTCTTAAATCAAACCCTCAATGGAGTCTCCTCCACACCTATCAAAATGATGACAAAATGCCAATTTTGCTTCACCTTTTGGGGGATCAAATAAAGTCATTTAGAAATTCCATTTTGTAAATTTGTAGCCCTTAGTATAATCTTTCCAAAAAGTATGATTTTGATTATATTTCATTTGATTATTATATTTATTTTCTTTTTTCTGGTGAACATAGGTTTTTCACTGAACATCAAGGTCTCTAATCCACACACACAGAAACTAAAAAAATAGAGAAAATAATTTTTGAAAAATATTTGTGCACTAGGTATTGATATCCTTGTTTCAACAAAAAAGAAGTTAATTTGGATACATATAGAAAAAATTATGTTGTATGGTAAAGCCTATGTCTGAATTATAATTAATCCCACTTCAAAATTAATAAAAAAATATGCAACAAAAAATTATGAAAAATATATGTGCACTAGATATTGGTGTTACAAATCTATGTTTAAAAATTTATAATTTTATCCTTTCTATAAAAAAAGTTATGTTGTATGGTATAAACATCACTTTTTAAAATACTGTCAAGTATAAAAAATACGTTATTAAAAGTTAGGTAAAAAATTTACAAATTATTTTTTAAAATTAAAAAAAATACATTTAAAATCTACACATGAAATCTAAAAAATCACTAGTTCACATCATCTTCAAATTCTTAATAGTTCAGTTGATATAGGTGTCAAAAAGTGAAAATTTGGTTTAAAATGTTGATTTCAATGTCCCACTTTGGCCAAAAAGTGGGACACAGTATTGTGGGATCAACCAACATAGAACTCTGAGATCCCTAAATATAAACCAAGAAAAATATAACAATCTCCTAAACTAAGACCTCTCAGAAAAGTTGCATAAGTGGTATCAAACGATAAACAATTGAAGTTAAGATGCCTAGGAGAAGTAAACTTCAAACTTAAATGAGACCACTCCTATGCATCTACAAGCATGCATGGAAACTATGTGAACCAAATGGTGGAGCCCCGAACCAAAGATATGCCTCCTACAAGTCCACCCTCTACTAAACGACTAACCAAAAGACTAAATTAAGGGTTAAAACTAAATAAATAGAAGCCCACCTAATTCAAGACTCAAAGAGAAAAAAGGGGACCCCCATTGGACAAAATGAGGTGTGTTATATGAGGCACAGCAAACACCATCTATAGAGATATCCATTGCCTATTTGTATAATGCTTTCCACCCTTATGATGAATGTTCCATAATATCCAACATGGCATTAAAACTGGATGATAGATTTTCTACCATTTTTATTGGCTATAGTATTTGCATATGATTATTATTGATCAACTATAGATGATGATTTTGAAGTTCCAATATTGTATTCTGCTTAGAAAACAACATAAACTTCTCACACAATTCAGAATTTAACTTCTCCAATTTGGTTTTCTCCAACAACAACCTTTCATTTTCATCTTCATACAACTCAACCTTCTTTGATAAGTTTTTAACATGCATCACCTTAAATGGTCAACTAACTTTGCAATGATTTGATTCTTTCCATGGACATCCTTTCTATCATGCAAGCCCCCTCTTTGGCTAGCTCCCCCTTAGGTTTTTTGTTCAAATGAAAGGTATCAATGTCAAATGTTTCAACATTGCAATCTAGGTTGTCATTTTCCACTCTTCCTGTTTTCCTTTACAAATTTTATTCTTGTCATGCCTACAAAGTTTGAAAGATTTGTAGAATTACAATGAATGTAAAATTATTATACACAAAATCAAGAATGACAATAACATCAATTGCAAAAAAATTTAAATTAAAATTCATTATAAAGCCAACTCACATCTTACAAAGAATAGAGTAGGTGAACTAAATGACAATAAATAGGGCTAATGATTATACCAAATTCACACACACACACACACACAACATAAGACAATATGGAAAATGCATACTTGCAAGATGAGTGAAGGAAATGATAGTCACATGTGTGCATCAAGAAATCATTTCAGTCACGTGTTTCAAAGTTTTTCAAACTTGAACTCATGCAAAACAAAACTTGGGAATCGTGAACTAAACTTGTGCATTGAAATCATTCCAAAGAGTGATGAAATCATAACATTCACATTCTAAAAATTATTACATTGACATGATAGTCACATGTCTACATTGATATCATTACAATCACATGTGACTATTAAAATTTCTAGAATCAATCAACAATGAAAAACATGTATTAAAATCACATTATCAAAATAATTCCAAATTACGTCATCCCAATCATATCATCATCTTAAAAGATTAAAGACACATAATTAACAATCTATTTTTTACTCAAAAACAAAATATAATATACAAATTATAATATTACAAAATTATAATAACTATTATCTCTTGCATTGTCTATTCATAGCAAGATAATGCAGTTGTTCACAATATTTGACCCATTCCTTGGGGTCCTTGTGTAGTGAGAGAGGAGTAATTCCAACTATTGTGGGTTGTTCAGTGACCATGTTCATGGGAGATGAACATATCATTTCAACCTATACTCTCATAATATCTACAATCCTTGGTCCTAAAACAAGCCATAAAAAATTATCAAACAAAATTAACTACGAGCAACCAAAAATTTACATTGCAATAAATTCTTAACTCATATCATTGGGAGGGGACATTTTAGGTCCAAGATGTTCCATATTATGAACAATTTAAATCCATCAGACAAGTACTTTCCAAAAAGGATTGGGATAAGGAAATTCACTATCTGGAATGATGGCGTCAATAATGATGACTTTCACATAATTTGGTGGGAGGGGAATTCCATGACAAATTGCATGTTGGCTCACATCAACGATAAATCCTCTTCCCACTAGAACATTATTAAAATACAAGTTAACCTCCTCTCTAGCAATAAAATCTCTCTCTCTCTCTCTCTAATAGATGGCTGCAATCAAAGGATTCAAAGGTTAAACAATCATTTTGTGTCAATATCAACCAATCCATAACACAATATTAGATGTTCAATTTACAATTTAATAACAAACTACTGAAATACTAATCCACAATGTTGTTGAATTCCATCCCCATCACCACCACTCTCCTTGCACTCTCCCATTTTCTTTGCAACTATCTTCTTGATAAGATGGAGGTCTAACTTCTCAACAAAATGAATGAATTCCTTGGAAAAGCTAATAGGTTTCTACATTTTTTTCTCCATTTCAACCTTGTTACTCTACAAAAGGCAAGACAAATTTATCAACTGTAAAAATTTAACCAAGCAATTTATTTATATCTTTGCCCATTGATCATTGTCTACGACTTTTGTTTCATCAACCATCCTTTTTCATTTTTGGAAAAGCTCAGTGAGATGAATATTGTCATCCTATAGAAAATATTATTTTCAATGGATTCAAATCAATTAAAGTAAAACAAACATGTAATATTTTTACCAAAACATTAAATGTATAATGAAAACTTACTAATTCCTCTGCCACATCCTCACCACCACCAAGGTGAACCCCAGTACTCCCATATTCCACCTCACCCTATGATGGCATAAAAGATGAAGTTAGATGGTATTTGTATGCATATTGCAAAAATAAGTAGCACCATCAAAAACTATTATTGATAATTACCACTTCTTCAAGTTTCATTTTCTCATTCTATTCTCTGGACCTTATTATTTTTTCCCTTTGTTCCTCTCTCTTTTCATCAATATCATAACATCACACCTCTACCTTTGCTTTGGTACTAAGTTTTTCAAACTTTTCCTTCATGTACCTTCTACATTTTATTTTAAAGACACACATTCTTTGTTGATTATAGAACATACTTGAGACATGGTTGATGTTACTTTGCCTCTTTTCAATATATTTTTTCATTTTTTCAGGGGGGAGAGGTGAACACTTTTCTTAATACTTTTGACAATGCTTTTGTGGTGACACAAAAGGCATGTTGTACTTAAACATTTTATGGATGTTTAACTTTTTCAATTATAAAAACTTAACACCCCAATCCATGCCACATGGACCATAGTCACAAAAATATACCAATATAATTCCACTCATTCTATTCTATATGGAAGAGGTTCTTGCACAAACCAAAATGGAAGGAACACCACATACATGATTGAACAAATAAATAATTACAATTAACAACAATGACAATAAACTAACTCTAACGTATCATGATCAGCCTCCTTGACCTCCTCATCCTAAACCTCATCATTGTCATCTTGAGGTTATTCAAGCTCTTGCAATTAAGAAAACATATGATCTAAAACTATTATGTGTAGGGAGATAAATAAAATATCAACATTGACATGCTATAATAAAACAATGACTAGAAGTTGACATCTCATTATTGAAGGTTGTTGCCTTGATGTTCACTATACTCCTAAATTGAGGTGAGGTCCTCCTTGTTACCATGTCCTGTATAGGGAAATATTGACATACATAGGGAAATATTGAATTTACAAAGACTAAACATTTGCATGCATCTTCAAATTACTACAACTTATTAACTATGCATTTGTTGCATTCACAAAAAAAAATATCTAACATACCAAACTAACATGTATACAATCAAAAGCATTAAATGATTTCTTATAATCTATATAGTTAATTACATCAATCAAAGATCTTGTACTACTCAATCCATCCAACTATTCAACATATAATAGCTCCTATGGAGTTTCCATATGAATTTATAGTTTATTCATATCTTTAACACATCACAAACTCTATGTTATTTTCAAGAAACTTTATTGTTCAAACATGCAACCATATTTAGGCTTCATAGAATCTCCATGTTCTAAAAATATCAATAAAACAAGTAATTGTGTCCCAATAAACTATTGCATAACAAGCATTGACATATCACACATGTAAAATGACACATAGAACATAAATACCACTAATTGTAGGCCTACTACAATTTTTTTTCAATTGCATTCAATAGTGTTGATGTATATCACAATGTGTATAGCATAAAGAATAGACTGCTATATAATTTATTGACACAAGGATCATGTTTTAAATAATTGCACTATCAAGCTCACAATCAATTAGTGGATGCATCACTCCATGTGTAATATATTGTATCAAGAGATGTTGAACCCATGCCCATCTTAGCTTCCAAGCTACCATCATTACTACTATTCTCATCCGACCATGAAGAACCCTAGTCATACTCAATCAATGGGTCATTAACAAAATTATCTTCTAATATTTTTCCTTTATCTTCCTCAGGCAAAAGATGATTATTGGTACATTCAACTATTATTTTCTTTTCATTGTCATTGGGAAAGCTATTAGTACTTTGGACTATTTTTCCCTTCCCTTTATTCGAGGAAAAACTAGTCGAGGCCTTCATAGTCTTTCTCTTATGTATTGTCACCTTTCTAGGTGGTGCAGTCATGGTATGAGGGTCCAAGAATGAACTATCCAAACCATGCAGCTAGAGTAAACACAACGGAAACAACACTAATATAGAATGCAATGGAAGATTCATATACTCAATATATCAAAGAATTATAATGCTCATATGCCAACAACATGCAGGCTATAATCAAAGGGCTCACAAGCCTGCTTTTCAAGTTACAACAAGATATGCAAGATATGGCATTGAAGTGCCTTCCCAGAACAAAAGATCTTCTCTAAACTATCATAATTTCTAACTGACTTCCTAGTGCATCTAAGAGATCTATATATATCATCTTCAAGCTTATAGAATCCTCCACGTCGGCCACAAGAGGTTACAAACTCCAATGAAGGATGAAATGTGTAGGAGCATGTAGGTTGGCCTACAACACATGGTATTGCTCCGCAAATGAATGAAACTCGGTGCGGACCTCAAGGAAGGTCTATCTAATCACTATGTGCCATGTGTGATGTTCCATTAGGCTCTGCAAGTCACGGAAGTGCTCCGCAAACCTTTTCCTCTCAATTATCTACCTGGATGCTCTGTTTTGTAAGAGCTAATGATCTTCTGATAGCGATAACTCTTAGGAAAAAAATCCAAATCACTTGAAATATAAATATGATGTAGATGACACTATGTAGATGCTAAGTCCTTCTCCATGAGCTCTAATATGAAGATGCGATACAATGTGGTAGAAAATGTCGAACTACAAATTACTAAACTACAATTGAGATTGAAAGAAAAGAAAGAATGCAACTATTTTTGGTTGATGCAAGATTTCTTTGTAACCTGGGATGCTCCTACATCACTAGGCCTCCTATGAGGAACCATATTCTATTTAAGAATTTTTTCAACTATTACCAAAAGTTTAAACTTTCTACGGGCTATACTTGTATCATAGTTCTTCATGCTTCTAAAGCACCCAAACCGTATTGTGCATTACTCATCTCAACTACAAAAAAACATTTCTTAGCATTACTATACAATTGTAGATATGAAATTAATTTTTCAAGTTGTACAACCTCTTACAATAAATGAATGACATGAAATGAAAATAAGTTTACACACATGAATTTGTTGAAAATCACATTGAAGGGGGATGTAAGTTTAAAAACACATCGTGTTTTTCACCTACACAAGTTTTGTTTTGGATAATGTGATAAGTTTATTGTAAACAAAATATAAGTTTAGGGGTATTATTTGTCTTTGCTAACCTTAAAAAGTACAACAACTTCATTAGATGGGTAAAAATGTGAAGATTACGCTTTTCAACTACCAAAAGTTTATCCTAAAGATGATAATAAAGCTTCAGTAAATTACAAAGCTTGTACTTGAGGGGAAAAGGGATAAAGGAAGAATTTAGATGATAGTAGTTAGATAACAAGTTCCAAATGTACCAAGCATGTATAAGTACTCCTCTTTGAGTACCTTCTCTGATAAAGTTTAAGAATGACTACCTTCTTGAGATCTGCTATTATTTAAATTTATCACTATCATGGAAATGCAAGTTGTAATTATACCTTCTTTGCTAACCTTATTTAAAGTTCATTTGAGGTGGGGGGGAGAATGCAGGTTGAAAAATAATTATGGTTTTCAACCTACACAAGTTTATCTTAAAGACAATCACAAAATAGATTTGTTGGTCTCGATGCTATCCTCCATCTCCCTCCCTTGCCAAGTAAATTAGTGGCACACTCTACCCATGCACAAACAAATTGATTCAACCAAACTTAAGCAGATATACCAAGTATATTTTATCTGATCCTCCAAAATGATCATCAATTAAAATAATAATAACAAATGGTAATGCTTGTTACAAAAACCAAGGTGTAAGGTTATACACTTTAGCCTAATATTACATGGCCAAAGTTTGACAATCTAGAAAATTACTAGTTTTTAACACATACCTCACAATTAGTGTGGATTGGCACTCAGACTTAAGTTTTATCAATTATTTGATTCTAATTTGTATGATATACAATCACTATACCTAGCATTTATACATCTAGATATAATATTTGAAGGACAATAACAAAAAAATACTAACATGACATAGTAAACATCACAACTATGATCAAATATGCATTCATAAGTACAATAATTTAACCATGATCTACATAACACAATATAGTTTCCTCATTTGTTTTCTTGTGAGCACATAAATGATGCAAGAGCATCTAGAGGTGTATAGGCAATCTTGCATAACCCAAAAACAATGTTGATTCAAAATTAATGACCTTGTTTTCGTTTCTTTTCAAACTTTATGTTTTCAGATACCCATTTGCTTGAATAATGATTCAAACCCTTCAAAGTTTCCAACATGGCTAAGAATACCAAAATTTACTACTTTTAGTAAGTCTATATCAGAGAAATGGTTGAGCCCAAAATTTTCCCCAAAGCTTTGGAATAGTCAAATAAGCATTCTTGGTAAATTTCAGCTCAAGATCATGTCTGGGTTTCAAGATATTAAAGCTTCAATTTTTGAGGTTCCTGAAAAAGTTTTGAAATCATATATGAGGTACTTAAACATCCCATTAAACCCCAAAAAGTTTATGGAAATCCATTTAAGGATTTCTAACATCATAGTTCACTTCACAAACTTTCTGACACTTCAAATGGTTCATCAATCAGACACACGGATCAAAAGTTATGCTTCCCGAAAGTTGACCTATTTTTGGAGGGAGTTGCAAATTTTGAAATTTTGGCTAGAGGCCACCAAAAGGGCTATTTATGACCATTTTGGGAACTCTTAGCAATAGTAGAGACAAGGGGGAAAGTGTAGAGTCAAGAAAAGGTGGGAAAATAGAAACCCTAGCCGATTTGGGACTACAAAAGGTAGAAGGTTCCGGAGTCTGGAGATAGGAAGCTCTAATGTGTTGTAGCCTGTGGAGGATTCATCCTCTGATTGTATTTGAGATTCTATAATGTAATGTGTTGTCCAAATCAATAAAAGAACATTCCCATTTTCTGTGTTCAATTTTTATTGTTGTGTGTTTTATAGTTTACCCCCTTCATCAAGTGGTATAAGAGCAAGGGTTTCTGAGTGTGTAGACAGATCGTCGATCGTGAGGTAGTTTGCACTAGGACCTGAGGTTGTGGGTTTGCTACAGAGATCAAAATGACTCGAAGAAGAAATTGTGGTGGGAGAAATGCTTTAACAGAAGAGGGTTTTAGAGCCTTGCAAAGGCAAATCGATGCATTGTAAGAGGAGCTGCGAAGAGGGTTTGAGCTAAGAACAAGAGAAGAAAGTGAGGATGAAGATATCCGAGGAAGAAAAAGAAGTTGCAGGAGATCTTGTAAAAGTTAGGTTATTGAGGTCCATTTAAAATATTGGAAAGAGACCAAGGATTGAAGTCTCTACCTATTTTGGGAATTTGAACCCAGAAGAGCTTATTGATTGGATCAATGAAATGGAGGAATGTTTTGAGTATGAAGATGTGGAAGATCCAGAACGGGTCAAGTTTGCAAAAACAAAGTTGAAGGGCCATGCCAGTATTTGGTGGAAGGAGGTCTAGTTAAGGATAAATAGAAGAGGAAAAGGAAAGATTACCAGATGTGATCGGATGGTGGACAAACTAAAGAAGCAGTTCATTCCTATGGACTAGGAATTGGAGTTATTAAAGAAGCTGCAAGGATTGAAGCAAGGTAACAAGTCTATTAAGGAGTATACATAAGATTTTTATAAGATTACTATTAGGATAGGCCATGTAGAGGCCAACAAGGAGAAGGTAGCCCGTTACATTAATGGATTGAGGCCAAGTATTCAAGAGGAGTTGAGCCTGGTCAAAATGACCACCATAGAAGATACATACCAGTTTTCCCTAAAGGTGGAAGAGAAGCTAAATAAAAGATTTGAAAGCAAGCAAAGGGGAAGAGGTCAAGGTGGAAGGACTGGTGGAAGATCCTATGGAGGCCGAAATGAAGATCCAAAGAAAAGTGAAGAAGCTGGCACCAGTCCAAATCAGAGAGGAGATAATGCCTACAACCCTCATGACCAAAATAATGGTGAGCAAAGAGGAAGAGGAAGAGGATGACTTGGGCAAGGACCTAGAAGAGGAGGTTACAAAGGAACCTATTTCCAATGTGGAGAAGGATATCAAGCATATGAGTGCCCGCAACATCAAGGAAGGACAAACAAGAGCCCTGAAGGTAATGCACGAGTTGCACATGTAGATGAAGATGTACCATCTGAGCATTCATAAGATCCTGAAAGGGGAGAAACCCTGGTTGTCAGAAGAACCTTGTTGAATGAGGAGAAAGAACAAGATCAAAGGAAGAGTTTATTTTGCACAAGGTGCAAATGTGAAGGTAAGTGTTGTGATATTATTATTGAGAGTGGAAGCACTAACAATCTTGTTTCAGAGGAGATGGTTAACCAGTTGAAGTTGACAAGAAGCAAGCATCCACATCCATATCAAATTGCATGGTTGCAGAAGGACCATAGAGCTTTGGTCAATGAGCAGTGTTTAGTCAAGTTCAAGATTGGGGACCACCATGATGAGGTGCTGTGTGACATCATATCGATGGATGCATGTCATATGCTATTGGGAGGCCATGGTAGTATGATAGGTGTGTTGTCCATGATGGCCATGCAAAAACCTATTTGCTAACAAAGGATGGAGTTCATATAAGTTGAAGCCCTTGAAGGAGGTGGAAGAAAAGGTATGTAGTACTGCCATAATTTGCTTGGTAGATGGTAGGAAGTTTTTGAAGGGTATGAAGCACAAACGTCATTTCTTTGCATTGATTCCTAAGATTAGCCAAGAGAAATGTGAAGTTGTACCAGCAGAAATCTCAGATCTGTTGGAAGAATTTTAGGATATTATCTTAGATAATGTACCAGAAGGTTTACCACCAATAAGGAAGATAAGTCATCAAATGGATTTGATACCAGGAGACATTACCCATAGAATGACTCCTGCAGAGAATGAAGAGTTAAACAGACAAGTTCACGAGTTGTTAAGGAAAGAACTAATAAGGGAGAGCCTAAGTCCATGTGCGATACCTACAGTACTAGCATCAAAGAAAGATGGAGAGTGGAGAATGTACAAATTCCTGAGCCATCAACAAGATCACAATCAAGTACAGATTTCCATTACCTAGAATGGATGACATAATGGATTGTTTGAGTGGAGCCAAGTACTTTATGAAGATTGATCTAAAGAGTGGATATCACCAGATAATCAGAGAAGGAGATGAATAGAAGACAACCTTCAAGACAGAGGAAGGTTTGTATGAGTGGTTAGTCAGACTATTTGGGCTAACCAATGCATCGATCACATTCATGCGGCTCATGAACGAGGTATTGAAAGAGTTTTTAGGAAATTTTGTTATTATTTATTTAGATGACATTTTGATTTTTAGTAAGACTTGGGATGAACATCTGATGCATATCAGAAGAGTTTTAGAGAAGTTGAGGGAGGAGAAGTTGCTAATTAATATGAAGAAATGTAGTTTTGCAAAGGAGTTGGTATACCTGGGATTTGTTGTCTCAGAGGAAGGTCTTAAGATGGACCTAGAAAAGGTAAGGGCTATCATCGAATGGCCTATGCGAAGAAGTGCTACAAAGGTACGATATTTTCATGGTCTGGCAAGTTTTTACAAAAAAATTATCAAGAATTTTAGTAGCATTTGTGCACCCCTAATTGAGACAATGAGAGGGGATAGAAAAGAGTTTAAATGGACTACAGGAGCAGCCAAGAGTTTTGCTACATTAAAGCAGAAAGTCACAAAGAAACTTGTTTTGGCACTTCTAGATTTCAATAAGGTATTTCAGGTAGATTGTAATGCTAGTGGCAATGCTATAGGAGCTATTTTGAGTCAAGAAGGTAAGCCCATTGCCTATTTTAGTGAGAAGCTTAATGATGCCAAGAAAAAGTATTATGTTTATGATCAGGAATTTTTTGCTATAGTTCAAGCTTTGAAGAAATGGAGACATTATTTGTTGCCAAAAGAGTTCATTTTATATATTGATCATCAAGATTCGTAGTATCTTAATAGTCAAGGAAAGTTAAATCAAAGGCACTTAAAATGGGTTGAATATTTGCAGAGTTATACTTTTGTTTTGAAGCACAGGAGTGGGAAGTCCAATAGAGTTGTAGATGCTTTGAGCAGAAGGCAAAATTTGTTGACAGAAATGAAGATAGAGGTTGTTGCGTTTGATGAGCTCAAAAGTTTGTATCCTAAAGATCTAGATTTTGCAGAGGCTTGGAAATCTTGTTTGAAACCTTTTACTTTGGATAGGAAAAAATGGTTGGATTTCATAATCCAAGATGGCATGTTGTTTAGGGGAAGCCAGTTGTGCATTCTGAGGAGCTCCTTAAGAGAGAACCTGATTAAGGAGAAGCATAGTGGGGTATTAGCTAGACACTTTGGTCGAGATAAGACCATTGCTATTGTTAGTGAATATTATTATTGGCCATAGTTGCAACAAGATGTGAGGAAATTTGTGCAGAGTTGTAGAGTGTGTTAGATGGAAAAAGGAACAAGTCAGAATACGAGGCTATATCAGCCATTACCTATACTAGAGAGGCCATGGGATGATATTAGTATGGATTTTATTTTTGGTTTACCAAGGACACAAAGAGGACATGATTCTATTTTTGTGGTGGTGGATAGATTCTTGAAGATGGCATATTTCATTCCTTGTAAGAAGACTAATGATGTTGTTCATATTGTAGAGTTATTTTTCAGAGAGGTGGTGAGACTACATGGTCTACCTAAGAGCATAGTTTTAGATCGAGATACCAAGTTTGTGTTGGATTAGGTCCGGACAACTGAGAGGGGGGTGAATTAGTTGTCACTTATTTAAACTTTTCTTACTTTATTCTTCCTTCATAATAAATTATCAAATCAATGATATAAATAGTACATGAGCAAAAACATAAATAACACACTTGACACCAAGACTTTTGATGTGGAAACCCGGTTAAGGGAAAAACCATGGTGGGGGTTAGCCCACAAAAATTAATACCCTGTTAAAAGTATTTTACAAATGGGAATGCACATGCATTCAGGCTCACTGCCTAGAGCTCACTGCTCAAAAGGAGGCTCACTGCCTTATGAAAATATTACAATAAAATAACAGAGATCTGAACTGATTAATAGCATCTGCCTATGCAAGAGTTTTAGTTCTAATCAAGTACAAAAATTGATCTTGTACATTTCATCTTTGCTTCTATTCTTCTTACTATTCTTCCTTTATTCGCACTTTAGATTTATGCTCTTCTCACATTTACTTCATGGTCGCACACACACCCAAAATATCCAAAATCATTGGCTATATATATCCTTATCTTGAATTGAAATCACTTGCCAATTGGCAACAACACTTAGAACTTTTAAGAATGGTCTGCTCGGTTAGTTAGATCCATACACCAATGTTGATGCGTACCAAAAATAACACATGTAGATCATCATACATGTTGGCCACTAACATTATATCGCATACACAATTCATCAAAACACTTCTATTGGGTCCACACAAGGATTTAAGATAAGTCTGCCTGTTCTTCACTGAACTGTTCTGTCATAATAGGACCCGGTATTCAGATGCTCATAACTTTTGATCCCTTTATCACCGAAGGCTAAAAACTTGGATTTAGATTGTCCTAGTGTCCCTTTATACTCCTTCAGATCTACAATGCATAATGATTAACTAGAGAGATCCACTGACCAAAATACTGGACTCTGCTATATGCTCTGTTTCAAGCTCCCAGACTTAGATAGATTATCATTCTAACTTCCAGTATGATTAGATACTGCACTACATGTGTGGAATAATCTAAGTTGCCATCAATGACAACACCTATCAATGCTAAGCAGTGTCTCTTGCCAACAGTTTGTTGGTTATTTCTGGAGGACATTGTGGAAGAAGTTGAAGACAAATTTGAAGTTTAGTTCTGTACACAATCTATAGATTGATGGACAGATAAAAGTGGTGAATAGGAGTTTGGGTAACCTGCTACGATGCTTACTAGGAGATAAGCCCAAGGGATGGGATTTGATTTTACCACATACATAATTTGCTTACAACAATTTTGTCAATAGGAGTATACGTAAATCACCATTCTAGATTGTATATGGGAGTAGTCCAAGAAATGCTTTAGAGTTAAGGATTATGGACAAGGGAGAAAAGATAGGTGCTGAAGCCAAAAATTTTGCAGAACACCTAAAGAATTTGCATGAAGAGGTGAGAAAACACATTAATAAGATGAATATTCAGTACAAAGCTAAGGCAGATCAGAAGATGAGATATAAGAAATTTCAGGTAGGAGATGAAGTCATGGTTCACTTGAGAAAAGAGAGGTTTCTAGTTGGAACATATAACAAGTTGAAATGAAGAAATTTGGACCATGCAAAGTCCTAAAGAAGCATGATTCAGGAAATGCATATGAGGTAGAGTGTCCAAGTGGGTTCAACATTTCCCCTATGTTTAACATTGCTGATTTAATAGAATATCATGAAGGTGGAATAGAGGATGGACCAACAGAAGAACAGTGGAGTATTTCAACATCTACTTCAAAGGAGGAGATAGAAGATATCTTGGATAGTCGTATGGGAAGAAGTACTCAAAATAGGTAATATGAAGAATACCTAGTGAAGTGGAAAGGAAGGCCTATTGAAGATTCTTCCTGGTTGTATAAGACAGAGGTTGACCATTTAGGGTTTTCCTCAAAAACCTGAGATGTGACAAGGTCACTTCTCAAAATTACCTTGGGTGTCTGATGTAGGAGCATCTAGAGGTGTAAGGGTAATCTTGCATCACCCAAAAATAATGTTTATTCAAAATTGATGACTTTGTTTTCATTTTTTTTCAAAATTTGTGTTTTCAGATACCCATTTGCTTGAATAATGATTCAGAACCTTCAAAGTTTCCAATAGGGCTAAGAATATCAGAATTTACTATTTTTAGTAAGTCTATATCAGAGAAGTGATTGAGCCTGAAATTTTCCCCAAAGCTTCAGAATAGTCAAATAAGCATTCTTAGTAAATTTCAGCTCAAGATCATGTCTGGATTTAAGATATTAAAGTTTCAATTTTGTGAGGTTCCCATAAATGTTTTGAAATTAGATATGAGGTACTTAAACATCCCATAACACCCCAAAAATTTTATGGAAATCCATTTATGGATTTCTAACATCATAGTTCACTTTGCAAGATTTTTGGTGCTTCAAACGGTTCGTCAATCAGACACCCAGATCAAAAGTTATGCTTCTCAGAAGTTGACCTATTTTTTGAGGGAGTTGCAAATTTTGAAATTTTGGCTAGAGGCTGCCAAAAGGGCTATTTATGACTATTTTGGGGAACACTTGGCAGTAGTAGAGATAGGGGGGAAAAGTGTAGAGTCAAGAAAAGGCGGGAAAATAGAAACCCTAGTAGATTTGGGGCTACATAAGGAAGAAGGTTCCAGAGTCTGGAGATAGGAAGTTGTAATGTGTTGCAACCTGTGGAGGATTCATCCTCTGATTGTATTTGAGCTTTTGTAATGTAATGTGTTGTCCAAATCAATAAAAGAACATTCACATTTTCTGTATTCAATTTATGTTGATGTGTGTTTTATGATTTACCTCCTTCATCAATAAATCAGAAAGAAATCTTCAAAATATACTATGAACCATCAACATCATAATCTTTAGATAAGTAACAAGAAACAATGTTTCCAAAGAGAATCAATACAACATGCTAATAAGAGTTCCACAAAAATATTACAAAAGTGTATTTAGGTGGTGCCACAAGGGTTGCAAATAATTGGGCCTTGCATTAGGTTGAGAGTATGTTGAGAACTAGAAGGAAGAGTCAAAAAGATTTAAGATCACATAACTTTGTTTTGTGCACAACACTTGAATCTTTCTTTGACCTTATATTGTTGATGAAATGCATTCTAGTGATTTAAGTTCATAAAATATTATATTGTTTTGATCCATCTAGATGGACATACATACAAGTAAAGGGGCACATTGTGAAGCTAATTATTTTGCACACTATTAATTAAAATTCACATCCTTATTAAAAGTGATACCTTTTTCTTGGTAAATCTTGGGTTGATTAGCATCTTTTCAATGCATTTTATTGGCAAATCTTAGTTTGATTGGCATGTTTGTTGCCTTGAAGACAACGTGCATAGGTTTAGACATTATTATTAAATTTTTTAAACATGTGTCCTCTTGAATGCACCACATAATTAGTATGCCATAACCTTTAATCCATATTTGACTTTGGTATGCAAGGACAACATAAATACTATTGTGCTCCTATCATTTATGCTTAAAATTTGTAGTTGATAGAGATGTTTTTTGCATGCAAATGAGATAAAAATAATTAGTAACATAAAGAGTGACTTGACACTAAAATAAAGAAGGTACAACAAAGAGAATATCATGTGGACACAAATTACCATTGAAAAATTGAATGCGAGAAAAATCTAACACAAATGTGGTGATTTTTCCTTCACTACAATTGATATCACCAACTACAAATAGAAATGGTGGTTGGGCCATGTGGACATTGATTCAATGAATTCTACAACCTCTAAATGTTTGATTTGTACATCAACTAATCATACCTCCAAATCCTATTCACATTTTTCTAATTTGTGGCTACTACTCTGGATTATTATTCTTGACCAATTGACATGCATTAGTACATTGTTTTGTTCAACCAATGATCACGACCTTTTGAAGAATGTTTGGAGTTGAAAGGATGGGCTATTGAATATATTTGGATCTTATATAATCGATTTATATCTAATTTTCTCATGTAATGAGATTTGACATGGGGTGACTATGTATGACAAATTCATCATGGGACATTGTACATCATGATTCAATAAGATAAATTCAATGTGTCAAATTCATAAAATTTTATTTAGAATTCCCACCTTTATTGCTAATGGATTTCTAAGGTTCTAAACATTCCTTAGAGCCCTTGACTTCATTAAAAAACTTTCTCAATTGATTGTCTTCTACATGTCTTGTTGATTTTTATATTTTTTTGTTGGTTTTGGAGTGTTTGAATAGTTCAAGAGTACAAATTCCTCACCTACTCTTCAATGTATCATCCTGCTTTGCTTAGTAGTTGTCTTTCAATCTTCCCTATTACTACCAAGTTCAGTTGAGGGGGAAAAAGGCACTTAGGTTCCACAAGTTTATCTTAAAGATAGTCACAAAACAAATTTGCTCTCCTAAAACAAACTAAAAAATCTTAGCAATCATATGCTAACTTCATCACAAATGGTCAAATTTAACCAGAACTACTCAAGTTTCAAGACCATGGTCATCTCATGATTAGGGGCTAAATTTGATGGTCAAGTATGACATAATTTACACTATTATACAATTCTCTAACCATAAGATCTAGCCATATGGTTGTGATCTAATCACAAAGTTAACATATATGTACACATTTTGCATTTTACATGTAGTACAACCATTGCCATCAATGAAGTAAAATAACATTACTTTTTTTATGGCAATACAATAACATTACTTTTCTTAGAATTGTTACACTAGTAGAAAAACAAAAATAAATGAATAAAAAAACTACCAAAAATTGGTCATGTGATCAGTAGTTTGGTCACGTGACCATTGGTAGTTTATTGCCGATCATTTATCTCGTGACTAAATTTATGACTAAACAAATTTTAGTCATTAATTTTGGTAGTATATTTAGTCATAAATTTGGTAGTATATTTAGTCATCAATTTGGTAGTATATTTGGTAATTTGGTAGTACATTTGGTCATCAATTTAGTAGTATATTTAGTCACGTGACCATTGGTAGTTTATTGCCGGTCATTTATCTCGTGACCAAAGTTATGACTAAACAAATTGTAGTCATTAATTTGGTAGTATATTTAGTCATCAATTTGGTAGTATATTTGGTAATTTAGTAGTATATTTAGTCATTGTAATCATTTAGTCATTGATTGTTGTTAACTGGTCATTTATTTAGTCATGGTAGTCATTTTTATTTACTGGTTTCCATTAATTGGTAGTAAATTTAGTCATGATATGAATAATTTATTAAATACCATAAATTTTATAATGCAGAAAAAACATATTATTAAATTTGAATTAAAACACAAAAGCAAATAAATTTGGAAAACTATATATTTTATGACGTTGCCAAGTAAAGATTGATAAATTTGAGCCAACACTTTCTATTTGAGAATCGGTCAATAAGAAAATGAAACAAGACAAAGCAAAGTGGCAATAAATATTGACACCATTTGGTATGGCATCTCATCAACATAGAAATGTTTTTGGTTTCATACAATTGCAGTAATAATGAATTCATCTACAAGCTCCCGAGCTTCAAGAGTAATTTTGACATCAAATGCCAAAATTGTAGCATACTCTTTCTTCTTTTTCTCAAGCATTGCACTCACACACATGACATCTTTTTATGCATAGGCCCAATACCAATTGCACTAATTGGGATGCTTACAGCTGGGGTCTTCAAGAACTCAAGTAAAGCCTCCAAAGATCCAAGAGTTGAAGCTTGAACATAAACTCCTTCCCCACTCTTGTCAATCTAAGAGATTACATTATTGATATCTTGCATTGCTTCGTCCTTAATATCCTCTAAATCATCATCAGGTCCAACAACATATAACTCAGTTCCTGCTATGGCATGCTCAAGACCCTGAAATCAAGAAATTGCAACTAAATTTCATTGTCCACATATATTTGATAAATTTATGCTCATATAAATAAAATTATTAGCCTAAAATTTGATACCTAAGCGGTTATCTTGATTCCCTGTGCAACCTTCAACTCTTATGATGTTGATAAAATCCCTGAAACCAAAAAACATCTTAAGCTATGGAATATATTATATTATTTTAACAATATGATCAATGTGACATGGTTCGAGTAATCTAAATTTGAGGTGTAGATTATTGTATTCTAGCATAGTAGATCACAAATACCACCCATTGATCAATGTGATATAGCAGGTTCAAGTAGACTTTACAAAGTTGTTGTATTTCACTGTAGGCATTCTATTTCTAAATGTGCCTTGTTGAATCAATCCATAGAAGGTTTTGATCAATTATGTAGCCCAATACTATATTTCTGATATATGTAGCCCAATACATAGAAGGTTTTGATCAGATATGATATATATTTCCAAACTCTAAGAAATTATTTGTTCCCTAAAGTAATCCATAATTCTTCGCATTTTATCTGAAGACTATGTCATAGTGGATTTGTTTCCAAAAATTAATACCAAAAAATATTTGCACTTAAACATTGTCCTTGTTAATTTGAGTTATTTCATTGTGAATTAAGACCTACAAAAATTTGGCCAAGACAAGTGGATGCATAACTTACCACTATAGCGGCCCATAAGCTTCACAAGACCCACACCATTTTAAATACTCTTTGCTTCTACATGAGCTTCATTGATTGCCCTTTGTGCTTCCTCCACATCAGTATCAAATCCAAATGACTTATCTATGACCTGAAAATCAGGTCCAATGAAAACCAGTTGACATATGAAGAACAATATCCACATTCACGACTTTATGAGATTGTTAAATAAACACATAAAGCATTAACTGATTTGAGATAATTTGAAAGTTCATAATCCAAATAAATGAAATGGTAGCCAGATTGGAATCTTGAAATTCATATTTGTGATATTATATATCAAATTTTGTTATTAAGGTTCACCATACCGCAATTTATCATTATCAATGGTCTTAGGAATTCTAGCAACAACCATTTTCAAGCCATGCCTTTGGATTTCCTGCACAAAAATTCAACATTCACAACAACAAATATACATCACACAAAAATATTGCAGATGAATTGGTAAGATTATGGAGCAGATATAAAAATATTTCAATAGGTGGCAAATGGAAATAACCTTCATTATCAAAAGAAGAATTCAAAAGTCATTTTTAAATAACAAAAAACTCATCGCACATTGAACCATTTCACATTCATGAAACTGCCAAATCTCATGAATAGATACTTAAGCAACACGATAGATGAAAAAGATTAGATGCTTTCCAGATGCATTAAGGAAGAAGTCATAATTCTTGAACATAAAAGGCCCTAAGGCTTCTTGAAATCACTTTTGGACCCTCTGTAATCACATGGACAAGCAACTGATTGATTTATGATTTCTGAATATGCAGGTCACGGTCTAGATTGGGAAAAGCTTTTACAGTAAAGTACAATACAACACACAATATAACCATGGTCACAAAAATAGGAGCATTTTTGTAGAAGAATCTTCAAATTTAAAGCCAATTCTAAACATTTAGAACTAGGCAAGCTCTTCCAGCACTCAAACTGGTTGAAGCCATTTGTAAGGAACCCAAACTGGTTGATTAGCGTTCCTCTTAGGGTTCTAAAACTATATAAACCTGGCACCAAATATACCCTTGCACACAGTCATTACATTTCAAGAAAAGCCATCTCTGTGAGACATTCTATCAGATGATTTGCATATAACTAGTTATGTTCATAGAATTTAGCTTATTGCTTATAAGTTTCTTAATCCAATCACCGTAGGTTTTGATAGCAAGATAAGATAAAGTTTAGGATGATCTCAAGATAGCATTGTAGTTGAGAAGAATGACCATACTTTTAGCTGTAGCCGTATTGCACTAAGGGTTGTTCTAGTGATTAAAGCTTGAACAACTCTCAACGTAGAGAGCTTCCTTGCAAACTTCATTGCGTAGCCCTGTCAATCAAACTTTTTATTGAAGGCCTTTAATACCTGAAAACTTAAGTTTTACACATGCACAAGGAGCACCCTTATAGAGTCTGAATGTTTATGTCCAGGCTCTTCCCGCATCACTGCGGGAACTATCTAGAGTCAGTACGGGAGTGCGGGAAGCTTCTCGCACTCCCATACTGACTCTGGATAGCTCCCACGGTGATGCAGGAAGAGCCTGGACTGCATCTCCTGGAAGGATAGAGGAATTTTTTCATTTGTTGTAGTGGCAACTTCCCTGGTAGACATGTATGCAAAATGTGGAAGCATTGACAAGGCATGTGAACTGTTTGGTAGAGTGCCTCAAAGAGATGTCATCTCATGGAATGCAATGATTGTGGGATATGCACAAAATGGATTTTTTGAAAAGGCTTTAGAAACTTTCAAGAAAATCCAATTGGCGGGTCTAAAGCCAAATTCCACAACCTTTGCTAACATCCTCCCTGCCTGTGCAAAAATGGGAGCTTTGGAACAGGGTATGGACATCCATCAAAGCATAAAGGATAAAGGAATTATGTCAGATGTTGTAGTTGCAACTCCCCTAGTAGACATGTTTGCACAATGTGGAAGCACAAAGAAGGCATGTGAACTATTTGAACAAATGCCTGAAAGAAATGTGGTCTCGTGGAATGCCATGATTGCAGGATATGGACAAAATGAATTTTTTGAAAAGGCTTTAGAAACTTTCAAGCAAATGCAATTGGTAGGTCTAAAGCCAAATTCCACAACCTTTTCTAGCATCCTCCCTACCTGTGCCAAAATGGGAGCTTTGGAACAGGGTATGGACATCCATCAAAGCATAATGGAAGGGAAATTTTTGTCAGAAATTATAGTTGGAAATGCTCTGATAGACATGTATGCAAAATGTGGAAGTATAGACAAGGCACGTGACTTGTTTGACAAAATGCCTCAAAGAAATGTGGTCTCATGAAATGCCATGATTGCATGATACACACAAAATGCATTTGTTGAAAAGGCCTTAGAAACTTTAAACAAAATACAATTGGCAGGTGTAAAGCCAAATTCCACAACCTTTGTCAGCATCCTCCCTGCCTGTGCCAAAATGGGAGCTTTGGAACAGGGTATGAACATCCATCAAAGCATCAAGGATAGAGGACTTTTGTCAGATGTTGTAGTTACAACTGCCTCGATAGACATGTATGCAAAATATGGAAGCGTAGATAAGGCATGCGAATTGTTTGACAGAATGCCTCAAAGAAATGTGTTCTTGTGGACTGCAATGATTACTGGATATGGACAAAATGGATTTGTTGAAAAGGCTTTAGAAATTTTCAAGCAAATGCAATTGGCAGGTGTAAAGCCAAATTCCACAACCTTTGCCAGCATCCTCCTTGCCTATGCAAAAATGGGAGCTTTGGAACCGGGTATGGACATCCATCAAAGCATAAAGGATAAAGGAATTCTGTTAGATGTTGTAGTTGCAACTGCCCTAGTAGACATGTATGCAAAATGTGGAAGCACAGAGAAGGCACGTGAACTATTTGAAAAAAATGCATGAAAGAAATGTGGTCTCATGGAATGCCATGATTGTAGGATATGGACAAAATGGATTTTTTGAAAAGGCTTTAGAAACTTTCAAGCAAATGCAATTGCCAGGTCTAAAGACAAATTCCACAACCTTTGCCAGCATCCTCCCTGCCTGTGCCAAAATGGGAGCTTTGGAACAGGGTATGGACATCCATCAAAGCATAATGGAAGGGGGATTTTTGTCAAAAATTATAGTTGGAAATGCTCTAGTAGACATGTATGCAAAATGTAGAAGTATAGACAAGGCACGTGACCTATTTGACAAAATGCCTCAAAGAAATGTGGTCTCATGGAATGCCATGATTGCAGGATATGCACAAAATGGATTTTGCAAGGATGCTCTCAAAATCTTTGAATTAATGAAGCACTCTAGAGCATTACCCTATTCTTGGCTTTCAAATGCAAAGAAGAAAGGGAAGATTCAATAAACTGCATGAAAAACAATTTAGAAGATATTCGTAAAAAGCAATTGAATCCCAGCTTTACAAATCCTCATACAACATCATTTGGTATGTCTCAAGTGTTGCATTGTATTCAAATGTTCATGGCATGTCTAGGGACTGTTCTATTGTCATGTCCTTGCATCACCAATTTACACACGTTGCCTTAGTAACCCCTCATTCCCTTACAAGGTTTAAGCACCCTTAATACACTACACATCAGATTTTAAATGTGATTTATGAAAGCTGATAGACTTTCAGATTAGACATGAAAATTTGTATTTATCTTAGATAGTCTATATGCATCATAACTCATATTTCATACTTAATATATAATTGCACATGCATATCTTTGAATCATATTTTTGTTCTCTCAAAAGAACCTAGAAATCCCAAACTTGTCATATTATTTGAAAGATTCGCTTATGCTAGCTTGCACCATGCATAGTGTGTACTATCTCTATATTGAGGAACACAAACCTGACAAAATGACCTCAACAATGGAGACAATGATGTTAGATTATTTTTGAAAACCATTCAAATGAAATCATGAGATATAATGCATAATGATTAGCATGCTTACTTTTTCTGGGAATGCTAACATGTATTTTTCAGCAGATGGCATGGGGAAACTTTCTTCTACTTTTGGCATTTTTAGAGATTCCAATTTTTCTGTGCATTCAGGATCAAAATCTTTGCTTACATTACCATCTTTTGTATGTTCCTTAGCAGGCTTTCTACTGTTAAATGTATCCTCACTTAAATTCACCAGCACTTCTCCACATGTTCCTTCAACATGTTTGATATTCACTCCATCCCTGGAACCACATAATGGAATCATTAGAATGTTTAGAATACAAGATATAAGTTTTTGAATTACCACTAATATATCAAAATTAAGTATATTAAAGCTAATGAGGATAAGTTATCTTTCTTCAATCCTAGCATTCCATAGTCCACACTACTTTTGAACTTAAATCCTAATTCTGGATTTGGAATAAGATTTGCAATCAACTGCAAAATATCCAAGACTTGTTGATGATGATTTTTTCTAAATATGTCATCCAAACAATAAATTTTTTCAATAAAATTGCTTTCGCATTCAAAAAGAACAAGCATTTACTAAGAGATACAAGGCCAACTATATACAATAGTTTTACTAACATGTACTTCAATGCAGTGATAATAAATATAGAACAAATGTTCATAAAGCAATGAATATACAAATCTTTAATGTACTTGTGGATTGTGATCCTTAAGTTAAAATTTGGATTTATGATGGATTAGTAAGGCTGTGGAAATATGGATCATTGCGGTTAATCACACCTACCATCCCATTTCCTATATGTGCATGGTGGACTGATAGATTTGGGGTTCTCCATTCACTAGTCTTGTATAATCTATGAACCAGTTCTAAACATACTGGAACCATGTATTGCAGTCATGAATAATGAAGTTGTTACTATTCCTATATTGTGGAATTCTTAGCTCTGTACATGATAAATACACGTTGCTTGTGGATAGTACCTATATACATCCAATGAATGTTTTGTTTCATTATCAAGTTCTTTGTTGTAAGAATAACCAGCTTGTTAGAAACACAGTAATTGCAATGGTAGCAATAGGCAAAGATCTGCCTGAAGCATAGAAAGCACTTGATACTAAAAGTGGCTCCCACAAAGTTGTCTCTAATCAGCATGAAGAAGGGTCAATGACTAATTGCTCAAGTCAAGACATTTGTCCTACTCATGATCAGACCTAATGAAGAATAGAAGATCGTGACAAATACATGTGCTTGCCTATATGCAATAAGTGATGAATGGACCATTCATGGTCATGAGAGATGGGTTCTTGTGAACTGCTACTCATGAAATATGGGTAGAAGAAAATTGACTCAAAACTAGTAGTTGAATCCCAATAAATCATCACACAGTATCAACACATTATTATAAGTGGATTTGGAGTTTGTCACAAGCTACGAATAGTGAAAGTCAAGATTACATGTATTCTAACACAGACTTGATTACCTTCCACTATGATTTCATTTCCAAATAAAATATCAAAGGAACAATTAGTCCTATAAAATTAATTTTGAAATAATGGATCAAGGAAATCATATTAATGTGTTTCCCAAATTCTGTTGATCATTCCTTAATACAAGTGTTTTGAATGGGGTAATTTTGCCATGTTTAAAAAAACACTTGTATTAGCAACTAGGTAATCCAATTAAATTAACCAAGTGTATAGATTTACCATATTATTGAATAAGTTTTGAGCCTATTTTTTATTATGTGCAGGTTACGATAATATGATGTTCAATCAAGAAGGTTGCCATGGACATGCTACATTGTAGATGGTAGCCAAGCCACTTTTTATGAAGCAGTTGTTACTAAGTCTCTCTCTCTCTCTCTCTAATATGCAAACCAGATTCATCAATTCAAAAAGTACGAGTGTCTACAAGATTAATGTCATGGATAAAAACATAAATCAAAGTAAAATAGCTTAACTACCAACAAACAAATAGTAGATTTTCCAAAATCAAGTGTGCCTTCCTAAGTATAACAATTTAAATCTTTGCAGTTCACATTTGATATACTAAATGTCCGCATCAGAGCATATGAGAACATAAAAAATAAAAAAAAGGAAATTCAGATTTCTAAGAAGCTTTTCAAAAAAGATTAAATCAATGTTGCATAGCAATATTCAAAATTGAAGCAGGTTTTCAAATTAATTTCTCCATTAATAAAGGTGCTCATTGCAATGGGAGATGTTAAGCATTTTGTTTTGATATAATCCAGTACCCATTTAACATAATTTTGCCTAGTTGTCCTTTACAAAAAGTTGCAACCATGCTATGGGACATTTTCAAAACTTACTAGGCATTTACATTGCCAAAAAAATAGACTATTTCATTCTAATTAAGTGGATGAATGATACTAACCTCATTAAACAACTCAGAATCATCCATAGCATGCAGATCCAAGAGCCCTGCTCCAAACTCTCCCCTTAACTCAGGTGTAAGGAAGTCATCCATTGTTGACAATCCTGCGAAATTCTGAGGCATAGGAGTGGTCGGGTCAAACCCCAGATCCCCACCTAAATTCATGTTTTTGAGCATCCTATAGAGTTTCTGCTTCTCATCCATCGTTTGCCCACCATATCCCTGCTCAAATATTTAACAATCCTAGATTCTTCACTGCTTGAAGATGCATATCAATTCTTATGGAAACTTGCACACTTGAACAAATTTATCTTGTTATTTCACCAAAATCTACGAAGCACTTTGATATTTCGAGGAAAAATGGGCATTTGAGAAAACTTCATTTTATCTATTATCATTTTGGGACTAACTGCACGGGCTCTGGGCTTGGAGTATCCAACACTCAGGGCATTCCTTCAATAATCCATCTTTCATGAAAATAATAACACACACTAGCTCAGGGGTAACAAGCGACCTAACTGTGAGAAGAACCCAAGAAAGGAGATGTGATTACCAACAATGGATGTTGCGACCTTTACGGTTTGCTCACCCACTTACTGCACTATGATGAACCATGGCAACAAGGGCCTCATCCACAGTAAGAGTGAAACATCTCGATTGAACGACTACAATTTCTCAATCTCGCAAAGTGTTGGCAAGGAAAATGGACAGGAAGCAGACCATCATGGATTAGTTGCAAACATGAAACAAAATAGGTTTTGAGCCTTTCTGAGTTAGGGTTAGATGGGCGCCAAAATTTTAATTAAATTTTAACCATTTTACTTTTGGCGCCCATCGTTAACATTTTGTAGGTTAGAAATGAAAAGCCTCCATATTATTAAATATATTATAATATTATATTATATTATATTATAATATTATATTATATTATAATATAAATATTATGTAATATTATAATATAATATATATTATATAATCATCCGATAAAGGGCTAGATCTTTAGGTAGACATGAGAGGTCACATGGAGGGGGTAGAGATAGCCCCTAGACATTTTATGTAGGCCGGTTCTGTTTTCTGATAATCAGAAAGTGCGATTGAAGGCCTCGGTACATGTTGGCAAGGTGGCAAGTAATGATGCTTTTGGCAGGTCGAGACTAGATAGTCACTTCCCCAAGGCCTATAGATCATTAATGGGCATGTTGTGCTGTGGCTAGTGCGCTGAGATAGATTGAAGAGCCAAGATAATCCAGCTCCGCTCATGGGAAACATTTGAGCTTTCTCTCCTTTTATTCCTTTGGTCTAAGTGGGCATTTATTGCCTTGCCTTGTATTGTCTTTGAATTCATGGATTATGATCAAATTGGAAAGAAAAAAGAATAGAGTAATAGTCATTTATTTGGTCATTTATTTAGTCATTTCAACCAATAACCAAATCAGTCATTTATTTAGTCATTTATAGTTGTGTTGCAAAAACTTTTGGTCACGTGACTAAAAGTTTTAGTCACCTGGTCATTTATTTGCCATATTTCTACTAGTGTTAAGGGGGCTATAGTTATTAAATAAATGCCAAGAAAAACTATTCTATATAACACAAACTATTAAATTAGCCTAGCTCTACATTGTCTATAGAAATATTTGACAGAAATATTGTTTCCGAACTAACCCCCAACAAAATCCTAGTCATATTGTCTATAAAACCCACTTAATAGTTATTGTATTGAACCCTGATTTTTTAATAGATGACTTTAGAAAGGAAAACCTCATCAACAATTATGCTCATCATAAAGGAAAACCTCATCAAGGGTTCAAAATAGGGCTTCAACAATCAAAATCCTATATGGTCATACAAAGTGTCATTAACTTATCATTTAGGGTTTGTAGATGACTTGAAGATATTGACTACCGACTGGAATGAGCTCGAGTAAATGAAGTGATGATGCCTTTAACAATTGCATCCAACATTTTACATGCTTGTTCACAAACAAGACCAAACAAAGCGTTATCACTTGCAAAACCCTACATAAAACAATAAACAATTGCGCTCATTTTTATATCGAATAAATACAAATATACCACAAACTTATCATGCAAGATGTGTTTAATAGCAACATTCAAATTCCATGTAGTTCTTTAACAATGATGTGTTATTCAACAAATGGCGAACGACAAATGCAATGGTTATCACCTACAAAAAACCCCACATTCAAACCCTACATAAAATGGAAAACAAATTCATTTTTATTTGACAAATGCAAATATACCATACCTCTGCAATGGCGTCTACAATGCCTTAATGAATACTACTTAAGCTTCCATGTGCAATGACATCTACAACGGCGAATGACGTGATTGTAACTTCTACTAATGTTAAAAGTGCATCGACATGTTTTGAATTTCAGCTAGATAGCAATGGGGAATCTCATGACAACAAATATTCCCAGTGAGGACATAGGGGAGAAGACCCAATTGATGAGCATGTTCCAATAGCTATGATAGTATTTGTGGATTTAAGGGCCAATATTTTTTAAAAGTTTAGCACTAGTAGTGGTGACTTTAAGGTTGTTAGTGTTGACAATAAGTACTTATAATTCAATGAAATGTGTTCTTTAGATCTAAAAACACAACCGATCATGTGATGCCACATCAACACACCAACAAAACGCGACTTAATGCACAACTATTGGTCCACCCTTTTTTTGGGTTTTTTTGGACACCTCAATAAAAAACATGCTGATGTGGCATCATATTTGATGATGTGGACTTGAAACCTTAGTTATAAGCAGGGGCCTTGCCAAATAAGCTACTGTAAAATTTTGGAGTGATTCGAAATTGCCAAGTATGATTTTGAGAGGCGTGAAGTTAGGGTGCTCAACTACTAGGTCCTCTCCCCCAATGTGACTTATCAGCGCCATATTTTTTGGAAACCGGCTTTTCAATAATGAGTGGCCCTGCGCTTGTTACTTGATGATGGATGAACATGATGGATGGAGCATGTCATTTTAATGATGCTATGGTATGTTAGCTGATACAATCGTATGGAGCTCATCTTTCACCGTTACACTATATCATAGAATGCACTAACACTGACAATGAGGAGATTCAAACAAGATATTTGACCTCCTTCCAAGAATTGATAAAACTGGAGATGGAGAACGTCTGATCAAGGAGTGTCAAGCTTTCCTCCTCCCCCACAAAAATATAAAATAAAAATCCCACGGTTCTTTGTTGAGAATACTTGGTACAACTGGTATTTTTATCAGTTCATAATGGGAAGGGATTTTTAATTCTAAATGATTATCTGTGCTGCAAATGGCTTTGCTCAGATGATTTTGAATAACATACAATGTCATCCCCTGCCCATCTCAGAGGACTGTGTAGAGAGGGTCGCTTGAAAGATGCGCTACACCTTATGTTTACTGCAAATAACACTTGTGTAGACTCTTCTACATATTTTCACCTATTGCAGGCTTGCATTGAGAAGAAAGCCCTCGCAGAGGGTAAGCAAATCCATTCTCACATCAATGACAGGGGACGTATATTTGCCAGAAACACATTTTTACAGAATGCAATTATCAACATGTATGACAAGTGTGGGAGTTTAGTGGATGCTCGCAACGTTTTTGAATGCATGAGTGAACAAGACGTCTTCTCATGGAATGTAATAATTGCAGCTTATAGAAAACATGGGTTTCCTCAGGAGGCATTCACACTGTTTTGCCAAATGCAGAGAACAGCTGTCCAGCCTGACCACTTCACCTTCTCTGCTATTCTCCCTGTATGTTCCAGCGTGGCTTCTCTAAAACATGGTTTGCAGATCCATGGAAGAATACTTAGATGTGGGTTTCAATCTAATGTTGTT
Organism: Cunninghamia lanceolata; assembly: GCA_027924645.1. NCBI lineage: Eukaryota > Viridiplantae > Streptophyta > Pinopsida > Cupressales > Cupressaceae > Cunninghamia > Cunninghamia lanceolata. The sequence continues at coordinate 5,755,448 of BSBN01000671.1, read as the reverse complement.
GTGATGAGTACCCTGATGAACATGTATGCGAAATGTGGAAGCATGGAAAATGCGCGAGAAGTGTTTGACAAAATGCCTAAACGAGATGTGGTGGCATGGAATGCAATCATTGCTGGATATGAGCAAAATGGGCATGTTGAAAATGCCTTGGTGATTTTTAAGCAAATGCAGTTGACTGGCTTAGAGCCGAACTCTGCAACCTTTGCCAGCATCCTTCCAGTTTGTGCCAAAATGGGAGATTTGAAACTGGCAATGGAGATCCACCAAATAATCATAAAAAGTGGGTTTTTGAGGGATGCTGTAGTTGTGACTGCCCTGATTGATACTTACGCAAAATGTGGAGACATACAGAAGGCGCACAGATTGTTTGACGATATGCCTGAACGAGATATGGTCTCATGGACTGCAATTATAGCAGGACATGTACATATTGGGCTTGTTGATAAAGCCTTGGAGATTTTCAAGCAAATGCAATCAGCAGGTGTAAAACCAGACACATCTACCTTTGCTAGCGTTCTCCCAGCTTGTGCCAAACTTGGAGCTTTGGAACAGGGGATGGAAATCCATCAAAAAGTTATTGAAAGTGCATTTTTGTCTGATGTTGTTGTGACTGCTCTGGTGGACATGTACGCAAAGTGTGGAAATATACAAAAGGCACTTGAATTATTTGAGAAAATGCATCATCCAAGTGTAGTCTCGTGGAACACAATTATTGCAGGGTATGCAATGCATGGCTATAGCAAGGATGCTCTTAAACTCTTCGAGCAAATGAAACAGTCTGGTAGTAAGCCTGACCATGTAAGCTTTGTTTGTGTTCTATTTGCATGCAGTCATGCAGGTTTAGTCGACGATGGCTGTAAATACTTCAGTCACATGAGTAACTCTTATTGCATCATGCCCACTGTGGATCATTATGTCTGTATGGTTGACCTTCTTGGCCGTGCTGGCTATCTTGAGGAAACCCTAAACTTCATTATCAAAATGCCAATAACACCTGGTGTGGTTGTGTGGAAGTGTCTGCTTGGGGTTTGTAGATCGCACAAGAATATACGCCTAGCAGTATTTGTGTCAAGACTCCTTTTTGAGATGGATCCTCAAAATGCCGAACCTTATGTTCTTCTCTCAAACATCTATGCAGAAGCAAGCATGTGGGGCAATGCTCAAACTGTAAGGAAATTGATGAAAGAAAGAGGAATTAAAAAGAAACCTGGAAGTAGTTGGATCGAAGTCCATAAAATGATACATGCTTTTTGTGTTGGAGACAAGTCGCATCCCCAAACAGAGGAGATTTATGCAATGTTGGAGAAATTGACTTGGGAGATGAAGGCAGCAGGGTATATTCCAGATACAAGATCTGTGCTGAATGATGTCGAGAAGGAGGAGAAGGAATTACTCATCTGCCACCATAGCGAGAAGTTAGCAATTGCATTTGGGTTGTTAAACACAGCCCCTGGAACAACTATTAGAGTTGTCAAGAACCTTCGAGTATGTGTTGACTGCCACACTACAACCAAGTTTATTTCCAAGATTGTTGCAAGAGAAATTGTTGTGAGAGATGCAAACCGCTTCCATCATTTCAAACACGGACAATGCTCTTGTGGAGATTATTGGTGATGCTAAATGAAGCAAGCCACAAACACATCCGTGCACCATGTTGGACTTGCAGTGGTAAGAAACAATAAGATTTTGTTTTCAGTTTCTGAAAAATTGCTTTTTTCTGATAGTTAAAAGTGCTAGACCTTGCTTTTGAATTGATGAACTGATATTGTATAGCATACATCACTTCTTACATTTATTGATGGAGTATTTGATAAAACCCTATTTTATTATTCCATGGAGGAGTCATGATATTGAACTGTTTTTCAGGAACCATGCACAGCCCTGGACTGCAAAGCTGGATGAAAAAGCGAAAGAATGGGAAATATGAAAGGAGACAAATGCCTAAGGAAATGGAAATCAGCTCGGCCAGATAGAAATGTGAAAGGAACGTTAACAATCAAAATAATGCTTGGATACGGTGAGAAGAGCATCTCTTGATCATTTTTTACCCTACCTTTGTCATTTTTTATGGTGTTGATGTCTGGTTTTTGGGCCTAAATTATATGTAACAAACTATTTATGCAAATTTATAAGTGCCCAGGTGGATTCAGTGCAATTTATGGTCATGGAATAACAATAATATTTGTGTCGATCAGGTGAACTGGTAAAGACTTACATTCAAATTTAGTTATCAGAATTTCTCATTCCAGAGGATTGGAAAATTACAGGAATGCATCTGGGGCTTTCAATGACCCCTTTAATAATTTGTGAAAATCTGATTCCTGCCAAGGGCTGCAAGAACGGTTTATGGTCATGGAATAACAATAATATTTGTGTCGATCAGGTGAACTGGTAAAGACTTGCATTCAAATTTAGTTATCAGAATTTCTCATTCCAGAGGATTGGAAAATTACAGGAATGTATCTGGGGCTTTCAATGATCCCTTTAATATTTTATGAAAATCTGATTTACATAATACAAACAAAGGCTGTAGTGCAGCTGTAGTCCCCGCCAAGGGCTGCAAGAACGGTTTGCATTGGTAGTATGCTATGTTTGCTGTATTGCTCTAGTATTAAACTGAGCTTGGCCTTGTCTGATGTCTGAGCTTAGAGAAACCAAGCTTTGGATGCGTTCCTCATTGAACCTCCTTGCATGTGGAGGAGAACAAGGCAAGTTCTACAATCATAAATAAAACAGTAATCCATCATTCAATTATTATCTAGGTTCTTGTAGATTGATTTTGCTTTCATAATGTCTTGCTTAACAGTGTGCGCTATTGCAGTCAAGTTTCTTTGTGCTGAAACCATGATTAGTGTCCCATCTCAAATGTGCAGCTGTGAGAGAGGAAATAAGAGTTGGTCACAATCAAATGAACAGATGTATTGAAGTGTGTTTGTCATGTGAATTTACACGTGAGAGCAAGAGAGAAAACAAGACCTCGATGCAACTGAGCATATTCCTAATCCAGACTCTTGGAGCTGTCATTTTTGCTGTCCTCCACTACCATGGCATTGCAGTAGGCTGAAGGGCAACATTTGATAGATTATCTGCCCCTGGGTATGCAGAGCTGAGACATTTTGTATTTGCAAGTGCTCAGGTGATTTTTCGCAATTCAGTTTATCGTAACTCATTCGAATTTCTTGTGTGTTCACAGGAACAGCAATGTGTGGACATGTTTCTATTTAGAGTGTTCAACAGCAATGCATGCATTTGTGAATATCCTACACCTGTCGGAGACGTGTTCACTGCAACTTCCCTGGGCACTGCAAAGGGTTAAGTGAGCTAATTTATTTTGGGGAAAAGGACAAGCCATGTAGAAATTTGATGCTTTACTTCTTAGTTTAACAGGAAGCATTCTTTGCAGTTATTGCACGTTTTGTTGGTCACATTCTGGATCCTTGTTGCTTCCATATCAGCTGGTTTAAAATTTGTGCTAGCTTGTTCATATCGGACCATAACTTTGTTACACTTTTACATTGGAGTTTTCTGTCAAGATACTATACTCGCTACAGGTGGTAATGTAACTTAGTTTTCTTAAGGATTATTGTGCATGTGAAGCTTTCAGAATATTCATAGTATAGATTTCTCTTAAGGAGAGCATTTTGGCCTACTCTTAGGCCTCCCTCTTGTAGCTTTTCTTGATTAGTACTTGGAGTTATTTCACCATTTTAGCCTACCCTTCGTCTTCACTTTCATAGCTTATCTTTATTAGTACGTAAGAGTTATCTGACTATGATCCTAAATTGATCACTGCCTTAGAGAATTTATATTTCTAAAGAACACAGAAATCTAAACTTGAAACTGAAATTAGTATAAATCTGAAACCTAACATCTAAGATAAGAAAATCAGGATTTTCTGAAAATAGGGATCTGGATTGAAACAAGCAATCTGAATTGAAAGGAAAATCTGAGTTGACTGTAGTAATTTGGAATTGCAATATTATAAAATCTGAAGCAATGTAATACTTGAAATCTATTACATAACTGAAATCTGAAACTGCTGGGAACTCAAATCTAAAACTTCTGAAATTAATATGAATCTGAAACCTAACAGCCTAGATAATAAATTCTGGATTTTCAGAAAACAAATTTCCAAATTGAAACAACAATCTGAACTGAATGGAAAATCTGAGTTGACTCTAGAAATTTGGAATTGCAATGTTACAAAATCTGAAACAATGTAATGTCTGAAATCTATTGTGTAACTAAAATTTAATCAGTCACTAGTTTGGCACAAAACTTGTTATCTATTAACAAACTTAACAATAACAATGTGGGTGTGCAAGTTGTTTTCTGGAGGGTGTAAGATAGTGTGATGAGCTATGGTGTTTGGTAAGGGTATTCGTGTGGGCACTCTATTTCAATTAGATGCATGTACTATCTAGTGCAATAGTTCTTTTGTTCTCTACACCTTCACCATTAGAACCAACAACAAAGAGAAGTGATGTGTTTACTTTAAATGGGAGTGAGGACATGAGACACTCAATTTTTATCATTTTTTAATTTTTTATCATGTAAATTAATGAGCTGTGATATTTTATATGTAGATTTAAATTGTAATTTTCAGAACTTTCACTACAAATAAAAAAATTTCTATGATTTCTTGGAATTTTCATTTACTCTAATGTATAGTGTAAAGATATTTTTTTGGTAATTTTTTAGTAAATATTTTATTTTTATTTTTATTTTTAAATTTTTTTTTTTTGTTAACCTAGGGTATCCACCACCAACATTATTTTTATTTGAAGAGTAATTTTTATTTATTTATTTTTTTATAAAGATAATGCGCCTTAACGTGACCGGCGTGCGACATGCCCTTATTACTGAAAGCCTGCGAGCTCGTTGGCCCAGCGAGGGTTTGAACTCTAGTGGCCACCACTACAACCGAGTGACTTAACTACTGAACCACGCCCTTATCGGCAAGTAATTTTTATTTACTTCAGAGTTATTGTTTGTTGGATTTGTTTTCAATTTTAATTTCATTTTTTTATATTTTAAAATATATAATATATGTTAATTTTCAATTAGGATTTAAAAATTTTATAGTATTAATAATTATATGTTTTTAGCTTTAATAAATTCAATAAATATTTATAATTTTTTAATTATTAACATTTAAAACCTTTAAATTGATATAATACTTTAAATACTATACCAAATATTTTTAATCTTCATTGGTTTGATAAAATTGTCATCTAATTAATGTTAACACATTGAGATTGTGTGAATTATGTTCTAAAATAGATTCATCGATGTTATGTGCAACTCAAATCCTATAGATAAAACTCATTGAAGTTTAAATTCACATCCATGGCATTCCAATGACATTCCAAAGGGTTGAGTTTATGGTATTTCTTGGCATTTGTTAGTGCTTCTTAGTATTGGCCAAGTTCCAAATATGCCTACCATTTGTGAACGCAACTTCATATAGCAACTTGGATATTTTGCTGAGTGGAGACCTTGCTCTCCCCTCACTTAGTACAATACGCAATAAAATACCCTATAGTTTGTATTATCAATCAATAAATACAATCAAACAACTAAGGTTTAATTTAGCAATAGAAATTTGCTAGTTATAACTTTAATTATAATGTATCAAACTCAACATACAATATAGTCATTAGAAATTTCAAACTTCATTGTTCACTCTATGAAAGTTTTGTTTTATGTACAAATATTAAACCATTGAATACAAGTACTTTCACAAAAAAAAATTCTAGTTCCTTTGTGGCTAATTTTTATAACTCTAAATTTGTGACTACACTCACATCACTTATATAAGTGACATGACTCTTTATGTTGCCCTCATCAACTTCATCCTGAAGAGGCACAATACTTTATATTTGCTAGTGCTTTAACTAGTTATTATCAACTATACTTTCAACCATCTTGCAAAGTAATTGCGACACTCAATACTTGTTTGTCTTCAACTAATTACTATCAACTATTCAAAAATCAACTAATCAATCTACGGAGCCCCTATTAGGGATCTAGCTATCAAACTCAAAAAACGAACTCAACTTCAACTCTACTATTAGGGATCTAGCTATCAAACTCAAAATCAACTAATCAATCTCTGAAGAACCTTTTACTAAGAAATCATTTGTTCATCAATATTTAACAAATATTTATTTCTATGGAACAAACTCAACTTCAACTATGCTAGTCACAGTTGTGCCTAGTAGGAAACAAAGTTGGAGTCAATCTTACCTTTAACAATTATAATTTTTTTGTGTAGTAAGATTTCTGGATTAAATGTGTAATAATTTTTATGTTCGACGTTTCGGATCACGCACCGTGATCCATCATCAGGAATTTTAAATTATAATCTTCTCCGGCCCTATAAAATCGCCATACATTTGCCTTGCGGAAATCTGGTTCTAGGTCAGCTTATGTCTTTGATTTCAAAGTGTTATCAGGACGACTTCACAATTGCTTTGTCATTGATGACAAACCAAATACTATTATTATAATACTTGAAAGACAATTACTGGCCTGCTTTCATCATTTGTCCTTTACAAAAGGTAATTATATTATATGCTTAGGTGGCAAATCAAAATTACATAAATTATGAGTGGCATCTTTAAAAATCCAAAGTCTATTTTGTTATATTTTGTTCCTCCCTACTGAGGATTCCAGTAACAGATTTGAGCAACATCCTTTAGTAGTTAATCTGTCCGGGAAATGGTAAACTTTGACGCGGAATGAGCTCGCCTTCCATGACCATAAAGAACACAAAATTCTCTGCACAAAAATCAATTTACATATATAATTTAGTACACAAAATTTAGTCCCAAATGCCAAATCTAACATTGGAAAAAGATACTACAACTAATCCAGATAAACAAAACATTAGAAGAGTCTCATGTAGGAGTAAATAACGATGAAGAGATACTCTGCTCATGTTATCAAGGCAATGACTTAAATTCAAGGCCACTCACATATCCTCGTCTTGGTCTTCGATAAAAATGTGCTGAGCAGATTTCCATTTCCTTCAGCTATTCCTCTCCCTCAGCATTTCCCATTCTTCTGCCTCTTCCTCCTCCTATCCAGCATTTCAGTACATCGTTGTACAGGCATTCTGAAAAACAGTTAAATGTCATGAGTTAAATGGCATTCTGAAAAACAGTATAATGGAAACAGTTCGCATTTCTCACAATAATTTCATAGAACAGAACTTTAACAGACAACCCACATATATATAGGAAATAATGAATACTAAATATCATTTCATCATGTCAAAAAACACGGTCTAGCTCTTGAAACTTTTGAAACAATATATTTAAGAGATTGAAAACAACACGTGAACCCTCTTACCTCTACAATACACCTTGTTGTAGTGCAGACATGTTTACAGCTTGCTTCTCTTAGCCTCACCAATATTCTCCACAAGAACATTGCCCATGCTTGAAATGATGGAAACGGTTTGCATCTCTCACAACAATTTCTCTAGCAACAATCTTGGAAATATACTTGGTTGCAGTGTGACAATCAACACATACTCGAAGGTTCTTGACAACTCTTATAGTTGTTCCAGGAGCCATATATAACAAACCAAATGCAATTGCCAACCTCTCACTATGGTGGCAGATGAGTAATTCCTTCTCTTCCTCCTCCACATCATTCAATACAGATCTTGTATCTGGAATATACCCTGCTGCATTTAATTCTGAAGACAATTTCCTCAACATTGCATAGATTTCCTGTGTTTGTGAGTGTGATCTATCTCCTGCCTGAAAAGCATGAACTCTTTTATGGATTTCAATCCAACTACATCCAGGCATCTTTTTAATTCCTCTATCTTTCATCAATCTCCTTACATTTTGGGCCTCACCCCACCTACCTGCTTCTGCATAAATGTTTGATAGAAGAACATAAGGTGCAGCATTTTTAGAATCCAAATCAAAAAGGACTCTTGCCACAGATTCTCCTAGGCATATATTCTTATGTGATCTACAAGCTCCAAGTAAACACAACCAGATAACTGTATCAAGTTTTATTGGCATTTTGATGATAAAATTTAGGGCTTCTTCAAGATAGCCAGCACGACCAAGAAGGTCAACCATGCAAACACAATGATCCATTGTAGGCATGATGCAATAAGAGTAACTCATGACAGTGAAGTACCTAGTGCCATCATGGACGAGACCTGCATGGCTACATGCAAATAAAACACAAACAAAGCTTACATGATCAGGGTTGGTTTCAGAGCACTCCATTAGTTCAAAGATTTCAAGTGCCTTCTTGCTATATCCATGCATTGCATATCCCGCAATCATTGCATTCCATGAGACTGCACCTCGATGATGCATTTTATCAAACAATTCTCGTGCATTCTGTATGCTTCCACATTTTGCGTACATGCCTATGAGGGCAGTCTCAAGAACATCAGACAAAAGATTGTTTTCAATTATTTTTTGATGGATCTCTATACCTTGCTCTAATGCTCCAAGCTTGGCACAAGCTGGGAGGATGCTGGAAAAAGTTGATGAGTCTGGCCTTACACCTGATAATTGCATATGCTTAAAAATCTCCAATGCTTCATCAGCAAGCCCATTCTGCGCATATCCTAAAATCATCACATTCCACGAGGCCACATCTCGTTGATGCATTTTCTCAAACAATTCATGTGCCTTCCCTATGACTCCACATTTTGCATACACATCTATCAGGGCAGTCACAACTATAACATTTGACAAACATCCCCTTTCAACTATTTTTTGATGGATCTCTATACCCTGTTCTAATGCTCCAAGCTTGGCACAAGCTGGGAGAACGCTGGAAAACGTTGACAAGTCTGGTATTACACCTGCCAATTGCATTAGCTTAAAAACCTCCAGCGCTTTATCAACCGGCCCATTTTGTGAATATCCAGAAATGATTGCAGTCCACGAGGCCACATCTCGCTGAGGCATTTTGTCAAACAGTTCACGTGCCTTCTGTATGCTTCCACATTTTGCATGCATATCTATCAGGGCAGTAACCACAACATCGTCCGACAAAAGACCGCTTTCCATTATAGCTCGATGGATATCCATACCCTGTTCTGAAGCTCCCATTTTGGCACACGATGGTAGTATACTGGTAAAAGTTGCCGAATCTGGCATAACTCGTGCCAATTGCATTTGCTCAAAAAATTCCAAGGCTTTTTCAACAAACCCATTTTGTGCATATCCTGTAATCATCGCATTCCATGAGACTATGTTTCGTTGAGGCATATCTTCGAAAAGCCTCAAAGCCTGATCAACAACACCATTTTGTGCATACCCTGTAATCATGGCATTCCATGAGACCACATTTGCATTACGCATTTTGTCAAACAACTCGCGTGCCTTGTGTACAATTCCATATTTAGCATACATGTCTATCAGGGAATTCACCACAACAACATCAGATTGAAAGCCACATCTAATTATCTTTCCATGGATCTGCAAACCATGTTTTAGAGATGCCACACTTGCACATACAGGGATAATACTGGAGTAAGTGAAGTTATCGGGTTGTACCGCGGTTCGTTGCATTTTATCAAACAATTTCAATGCTTCTTGAGGAATACCATGCCTTTGGTAAGCTGCAATTATCATATTCCATGAGAAGACGTTCGGTTCAGTCATGTCATCGAAAATTTTGCGAGCACCCACAACGCTTCCGCACTTGTCATACATGTTGATAAGTGTGTTGTGTAAAAATGTGGGTGCTGCAAATGTAAATACCCCGTCATAGATGTGAGAGTGGATTTGTTTACCCTCTGGAAGAGCTTTCTTGGCAATGCAGGCCTGCAATAGATGAATATATGTGGAATAGTCTACAGAAAGATCTTTAGTAGTAAGAAGAATGTGCATGGCCTCCTTCAAGCAACCTTCTTTACAGAGTGCTCTGATTTTGAAATTGGCCGGGGATGACATAGTACGAATGCGTTGTCATTCATCTAAATAAAACAACGTTATTTCTTCTGATTGCCCATTTTTTGTTCATTTGGTAAACAAATGTCAAAATCTTATTGTCTGTTGTCCCAATGAAAATCAATTCAGTTTTCTTTTAGCCAATGCCCAGAGATGATACTGTCAGGGTTTTGCAAACCAACCAGTACTAGTAACATTTCTAGTAGGTAGCCAGAGTATAAGATGAACCAGTGTAAGACCACCACCCTTGGTATGTGCTATCACTAGCACTTGCACCTATAGGAGGTTCAAGAAATACGCTGATAGGAACAACCTTAGAGTTTAGAAAATTTGCTGGCGTGAATATTTTTTACAGCGTGAGACAATTCCGAGCCCTATAATGCTCACATATAAAAGCCTATCAGTTAATAAGGAAGCGGCTCTTCTCCATACAAAATAGCATGTCTAAGACATATAACATACAAAATAGAATGCCTAAGATCTTATGACCATATTCTTCATACAAAATAACATTGGTGATGGGACCCATAATAGCTGCTAACTCTAACATTTGACCTTGTCGTTTCCCTTAGCATTAAATTTGTTTTCATCACCTGAGTTCAGTTTGTTTTAAAATTTGCCGCCTAATTGATTATTATATGGGCTGCCCTCCAATATTGCTCTTTACACAAGGCCAACTTAATGCCTCTCTTGGGAACCTTCATAGCCGACACCTACGTCGGTCGGTTCTAGACCATTGTGGTTGCCTCCATCATCTATCAAATTGTAAGCAAATTGATCTCCATTCCTTTTTATCTAGAGATTCATCTGATGTATAGAAAAACATGAATTCTTAAGTAGATATTAAAGGAAACTTTGAATTTATTTTTAGCAGTTTCAAGGAATGATAATATTAACAATGTCTCTTGTGCTCTCTTCATCATGATGATGGATCATGGCATGTGATCCAAAACATTGATGTAAAAACCACTACACAACTAAAAAATCTGTAAGCACTTACATCTTAGTCTCTCGTGCTACTGAGACAGTGACCTCCAGTGTGTGAGGGGAAGGTGGCATTGCAATGTGAAAGGAAGTGTCCTCTCAATGTGGTGGTGGCAACATTGTTGAAGTCTCTAGGAGAGCTTTGAAGACTTTGTAGCTTAGTTGTTTGATTAGTATTGAAACTTTTGATTGGGCCGAGGACTTTTTAAGCTTGAACTAGTAGTGCTTGGGTTTATCACCAGCCTGTCATAAATTTAGTCATGCAGAAATATTAAACCCTAGTATACATATGGGAATGTATGATTGGTCTTGACACATATTTCAACTTCATGGTTTTCTATGAGCAATAGAAAAGGGTTTGTTTGAATATGCTTAAATTGGTAGTGGCTGACCTAAGGTTATCATGTTTGATTGATCCATAAATAGCTAGTTTATATAGAATGAATCGTTTTGTTTCATAAGTTGGGTCATGGTAGCAGAATGAATGAGCATGTGTTAGATTGTTTTGCTCCTTTGTGGCAAACCATATTTGTAGTGAGTAAAGTATTGTATGCATATTGATCAGGTTTGTGATTTTGGAATTCACTTAAGGAACTACTCTAGATTTGGATGTGTACTTGTTTGACCATCTTGTATTGTGGATGTATGTGTATGTCAACCATAAATTCTATTAGATTAAATGACATAATTGTATAGGTCATTGTTCCTTAAAAATGTTGCAAGGATATGTGACTCTTGTATTAATAATTTAGAAGATTTATCATATTGGAACATATGTAACTATTGTTTATGGGCATCCTACTATTGCTAGAACGCTATGAGGAATGCAATGCTTAAATATAGATAGTTGTTTTGGATAGTTGGATAATCTAATTTCCCTTCCTTATAATAAATTACATGGAAGCAATACATTGGGTTATGTTATATGATTATATAGCTCTCTTCTAGTGTGATCCATGAGCTCACTTAGAATAGAGTGAGAGTTTATGATATCACCTTGCTTATAAGCTACATTATGTATCAAGTACTTAATCACAAGGTGACATCTTGATTTATGGGGCTAGGGAAAATATATATGTATGGTGTTATCATCAAGGTATCAAATGTTGCACGATATCCTTGATATCTATAATTGTTAGGAAAAGATCGCCATGGGTATGACTTGGCTATTGTTCATGCTTAAAGCAAGTTTATAATTATCAAGGCAAGTCTTTTCAAGTATTAGATAGTTTTTATGTGGCCTAGCTAACACTTGTGTTTCCAATTAGAAGGATGTTATAATATATTATGATTATGATCATAATATATTATGATTATGATCATAATATATTATAACATCCTTGTTATAATATATTATGATCATAATCATAATATATTATAACATCCTTCTAATTGGAAACACAAGTGTTAGCTAGGCCACATAAAAACTATCTAATACTTGAAAAGACTTGCCTCGATAATTATAAACTTATCATTAAATCATAATATAGTAAGACATCACTCATAGCCATATTAAGACTTTGCTTAATTCTTGCATTGTGAAGAGATTATGTCTATTGATGTCATGTGCTCTGTTATGACTAGATTTATTTTATATTGATTATGCTATCATGCATATTTCTATGTATGGATTTGATTATGGGAGTATAAGTAAGTGTTGGTATGAGACTGGGATGACAATGAAACCTTGAGGGTAGGAACCTATGTGTATAACCCATGAGAGATTAAGTGAGGAGAACTACCCTAGGACTTCGATCTCGTTTGGAAGCGGGTATGTAGGTAGGTTTTGGGCGAAGGAAATCCTTGGACCCAAGTCCGTAGGGGTGGAGTTTAGGGAATTTGCTCCAAGGTATGGGATGTTCCTAAACTTGATCAACCTTCCCTCTTAAGTATGTTTCAGCTTGAGATTGAAACTACATCAGATGGCTATGAACTTACCATCCAATTAATATGTCTTCACTATATAGGCCTAAGTCGTTAAAAGGCATCTCATTATTAGTAAGCTTATCTACTTTGAGGTTTGTGGAGTTGGCTTCCACAAGTTGCTCCAATATTTGGATGAACTTTTAGAGTCACTATCATCGTGGTCTATCTCTAATATAAATGTATAAGAGTTCCTTTGGACTTGTCTAACTATTATTAGAGTTGTGTGCGTGGAACACTATGGCATTATGTCTAGGCTCAATAATAAGTTTAAGGTGTATTTGTGAGACCCATCTTTTTTAGCTACTTTAGTTACTCTAGTTCAGATTATTTGACTATGTTGATTTGGTTTTAAATGTTTATTTATGCTTTATGCTATATTTGAACTTATGGACAATATGATATAATTGAACTCTATGGGAATTACATTTTGAACTTTATTATTTAACTCATGATTAAATGTTATTGAAGTATTATTTATATGTTAAAAAAGAAATTATTGGATGAGCTAGATGCTTATATGATATTCATTAAATAAATTATCTGAATTACATGATAATGAATGAGTTAGAATATTTAATTATTTTTGTTATGTAGTCTCATGTTACTTCGACTATACATTCTTTGATATGCTGATATTCGAAAATGAAGTGTAAAGGTGGGTGGCCAAGATCAGTAAGTTTTCAAAGACTCCAAGAATCCATCATGTGATACCCCGTGACCTAGTCTAACTCGTGGAAGGGGTGAAAGCTAAAATGTTTTGTGAATTTAATTATTTAATTGTGTGTTGGTTGTGGTTATTCCATTTTTTATATTTTTAATTAAATTTAAATTATTTTGTGAGAGTTAAATTTATTTATTTTTATTAATTTATTGTTTTATTTGTGGGATGAGAATAAGAGATTTGTTTTAATTGTTTTTTTTATAAAAAAGAATTTTTTGGGAAAAAAGAAAGTTTCCATCTTTTTTGTCTTTTTTAGTTTTATTTCTTATTTATAGGAAAGGAGGGATTTTGGAAACGACTTTTTTTTTCTGTGCATGATTTTGGGGATTTTGGAAAAGAAAAATTGGTGAAAATTTGAAGAGAATTTTGGGTGAGAAGATTTGGAAGAGAAGTTTGGCCTTGGAATTTTGGATTGTGAATTCAAGAGCAAGATTTTTGTTTCATTGGGGTTTTTGGGATCACCCTATTTCTATAAAATGTATGCATGTTTATGAAAGCCTTTGTTTATGTGTTTTTGTATTTTTCTGTTATTGTGGGTTGGGTTGTAATGGGAGCAGCCCTCCATATTTGATGAGAGCCTCCTACGTAATGGGGTTTGAGAGACGTGTGGAGCCTCTCTTGGAAGATTTGTTTTGTATGTGATGGTGTTGTAGAGTAATTTAATAGTGGAGTTGGGTTTCGGCATGAGTGTTCCTGTTTTATTGATATTTTGTTGAGGTTGGTTATAGAGGTTTCTTGGAGGAGGTTTGTGGTTATGGAGTTTTGTGAAGATGAAAGGACATGTTAATAAAAGAAAAAAAAATGAAATGAAATGAAGAAACATATATATATATATATATATATATATATATATATATATATATATATATATATATATATATATATATATATATATATATATATATAATGGCCATGATTTGAGTAATGGTGTTGGTGGTGGATTATGGTGTTGCATGGATGGTATTGTTATTGAAGATTAAGGAGGATTAATGTGATTATTTTACCCCCCAAGAGGGATGATTATCCCCTCTCTGATCTAGTTTGGACCTTGTGTTCGGATCCTGTGTTCATGAGTCAACCTATGGGAGTTTGTGTTTTGTGATATTGAACTTTTTCTAGTTTATGGAGTTTATGTGTTGCACGTGTGTTTTACTCAGTTCCTGGAGTCTCCTACTCAGGGGTGGGATTATGAAACAATCCCTATGGTTATTTAGTTGGTTATTTTGTTGCGGGATCAATGAAGTCTTTTGGAGGTTTTGAAAGTCAAAGAAACTATTACAATTGTTCAAAGAAAAGAAATACTTGTTTGTACTTCATGGCATGTTACCATTGTATAAATGTGGATTTGGGTTGTTGGCAAGGTTGCCATATGTAAGTTGTTGTTGGTTAATGATGGTTATACAGTTTTTATCCTATTTATCTAGGTGTATTCTCCCATTTAAAAAATGATTGTTAACAATGGCAAAATTTGATTTACATGTTTTATCATGAATCTGAAAATCAAAATACTGTTGTATGGAGTTGAGATTTTTTTTTACTAATCTATGCATTTAACTATTGTTTGTGTGTGTATGTGTGTATATATATATATAATTGATTCCTTTATTTATTGTTGTATGGTATATTTGAGAAATCCATTTATATACATATGTTATGTTAAGACCCTTTTGCTGTGTAATCAAATTAGATAACATGTTGAGCATATGGAATAAATTTAATAGAATAATAAATTATTATAAATTTGAAATCGCTGCCTTTGGCTTTTTTGAAATTTACATTGCACCATTTTTGCAATATGAATGAATATAGACAAATTTATATAGATGAAAAGATTAAATAAATTAGTCTTATTTTGTTATTTAAAAAGAAAGAATTGATTTGTTTAAACGTAAAAATCTGTATAATAAAAAGTAAAAGGAAATTGTTGTATTTGTTTTATATAAAAAGTATGTTTTGATATTAAAAAAAAATTGTTATTGGAAAAGTTGGCTTTATTTTTGAAGAAGATTTGTTTTGAAATATTAGCAAGTTTTATTTTCAAATAGAAATTGAATAAGATAAATCATCTTTTTGGAAATTAGAATGAGTTATTTGATTTAATATTAATAGTATTTATTTGAAAAGAAAAAGATTTGAGTTTTATTATCAAGTTCTTTTATTTCAAGATAGAAATTAGAATAATTTATTAGATTTGTTTTATTAAAATATTTAATTTTATTTCGTGGAAGGGATAAGATTATATTTTTATTAAAAGAAAATTAATTTTTAAATAAAAGATATATAGTTTATTTTTAATTAGAAAAGAATTGGTTTAATCGAAAAAGCCTTGTTTTATTAGATTGCTTAAAGGAGAAAGCTTTGCATTGAATAGTTAGTGGATTTATTTCTAATTGGAAAGTAAATAGATTTAAATCATATGGTCTAATATTGGAAATTAATGGAGATATTTTAGTGGATTTGATCAATTAAAGTATTGTTGAAATGAACATATTTAATTCATTTTATAATTAGAAATATTTAGTTTACATTAAAGAATTAACTTTATTTTATTTTATTTTATTTTTTACCTAAAAAAAATTGAGTTATATATTAATTAATTGGTGAAAATATGTATATTAAATAGAACAAGAATTAGTTTCATTTTATTTTTATTATAAGAAGAAAATAATTAATTTTATTCTATTATTATAAAAGGGAATTAATTAATGTATTTAAATAAAAGAAAGAAAGCTTTTTGGTTTTAAAGATGGAAAAAGAAATTAGTTTATGGGAAAAAGTTGTTTTATTGCTTTAAAGAATAAGATTGAGTTTTATTATCTAGTTGTTTTATTTTGAATAGAAATTAGAATGATTTAATCATTTTATTATTAAAATATTTTATTTTATATCATGGAAGAATTAGATTATTTTATTATTTAAACAATTAGTTTTAAATGAAATATTTAGGTGAAGTTATAATTAGAAGCTTTAGAAATATATTAAGTGTTTTGCATTATCCAATTTGCAAACTATGATTTATTATTAAATGATAAATTATATATGTTCTTTATTAATTTACATTAAAGAGCTAAATTATTTATTAAAGTCATTAGTATCTTTTAAACTTTGATGGTGGATAAATTTAATTTATAATGTATTATGGATTTATCAAAATTAAATAAATTAGTGGTGGAAATTATAGTGCAAACCCTATAGACTAAGTCTAACAAAATATTTAAACATTGGTCTTAATGGACATTTGTTTATTAGGATTCAACTGATTTATTATTAAAAGTATTTAGATTTTAATTTTCAAATGGGGGTTAATTACTATGTAGTAAATTAAATATGTTTTTTTAAATAGGTGTGAAAAAAATAGATATATATTAAATTTATTATTACTTGTTAAAATTATTTAAGAATTTATTTTATTATTGTGATGGGGTTAATTTTAATTTAAATTGTGGATTTTTAAATCAAGTAACTTCATAGATTAATTACATGATGTATTTAAATACATTTTCCAAACCGTAACTTGACAAATTGATGTTTAGGATATCACATTGATGTTTAGGATATTTGCAACAAGCAAATAACATTACATGATCTATTTAAATACATTTTCCAAACCATAACTTGACACATTGATGTTTAGGATATTTACAACAAGCGAATAACATTAGCAAACCAGTACATGATCGTGACACATAAGTGAGCGATTAGATAAACTTGCAACTTAGTTTCCTAGTTTAATTCAAATTCCTTAGAAAAAAATGTTTCCACCATTTTTGCCCACTTGTATGGTTGACAAACAGGTGGGCCTGATACGAGCATGATAGTATTTTAGCCTCAAGACTCTAGAAAGGTCTACTCTTCTAAGAAATAAGGGCATGATAAACTAGACCATGCTAATCTTGCATTTAATGATAATATTCAATTAAGCCATTATGATTTGATGGGGTGAGCAACTCTTGATATGTGTAGATGGTTTGCCTACTCTAAATATGTGCCTAGATTTATGTTGAATTAGGATGGAATTCTTTATGATTGTCTATGTCGAATGTGGGCGTTACAGTAAGTATTACTAAACATGGTATGGTGTTTAGCTTTATACTTGTTTGGTGGGTAATTCTATGTTGAGTTTTAGGATTGGTAATATGTAAATGTTATGTACTCATAAGTAAAATGTTGTATAATATTACTAGCGTGGGTTTGAATCTATGTCTAATAAATATTGTGTTTTCATGTAACAATGGAATGATGTGAATGGACTTTGAGATTTCTCTATGAGTTATTTTGTTATGTGTATGTGACCCAGCTCATGTGGGTTCAATGTGTTACTTGCATATCCCTAGACCTATAAGACCAGGTGTATAGGTTTATGGATTCATATATGGTAAATGTAATCAAATTAACTAGTCTAAGGTGTAAGCCCTTAGAACAATATGTTTAGTATCAATATTCATATACCTTTTAAATGTCATAATGTTGAACCAAGATCGATACAGGAGCTGACTTCTTGACATCACATGACGATTGGTGTAAGGGCTCTGGTAGGAGGAACGTAATACCTCCTAGAACGTAGTTTGTTCCACTCCTTCTGTGGTGATCACTGACATTATAAATCCTAGTACCTGCATCATAGATAAGCTTATCGATGCTCCAACTTGACAATAGTTAGGGAGCATGCTCTGCCTAAAGAAGTATTTGGCTATATCACAGGATTAGCAGGCTTTCACTAGTAGCACGCAAGCGATAGATGCCAAGAGGCTACCCAATTTCATAGGGATTAATATGCCTTCACTAGTGGCATGCAGGTGATACATGTCAAGAGCTACTCGATTTCATAGGGTTTAGATAGCCTTTCGACAGATGCCAGGATTAGTTAGGCTTTCGCCAATGGTTTGTAGGTAATGTATGCTAGTATCTGCCCATCTCAGGAGTTCAAGTATTGGCATTGGGGTATTATAATGATTGTGTGTACTTACCGTGTTGTTTCTATCTATGGTATGGTTCTCAAGGTTCCAACTGTTAAATTAGTCCAAGTGGTTAATAGTACAGGCACTAGTATTAGTTAAAGTAAAATCATAAGATATTGTGATTATGTTTATCTAGTCGTAAGATGACTCAGGTGCTTAGTGGGCTATGGAAATCTTATTAGTGGCCTCATATGTTGTATGTTGTTGCACTTACACCTTATCTGATGATGATTGCAAGTAGTATGGGATGTTTTCTTGTCATCATAATTGGCAGTAAATTTGGAAAAGGATGGGACCCACAGTATAGCATGAGATGCACCAACATTATTTTTTCTGGCTGGGATGTACTTAAGGGCTTATGTGTCAATGAACCAAGTAAAGGGGAAGATGCTTGTAATAAGGTTGCAATAATTTCCTTTGCTAGTTGTTCCATATGTGTACCTATAATGTGTGTATGAATTAGTCACATTATGTATTTGTGATGTATACTTGAGGCTATCACTATGTGTGAACATGTGATGTTTATATGAGTTGGTCCCTATGTGGTTTTGTGTGTGCTTGAACATTGATGTTGACATTGGAGTAACATTTCTTTAGAATGCATTGATATCATGTTATTATGTATGAATGGATTTGGAAGCTTAAGATCAACTAATGGTTGTGATTTAAAAGAGAGATCTGAGCTCTCATATCAGAGGAGAGGATGAAATCTCTCTATTGTGGTGTACGAACTATGGAGCCTCTGATTCCAAGGAAGGGATACATAGGCAAGGCCATTACGAATGAACCCTCGAGGATTAGGTTTGGGTCTAGGGATGACCCTGACATTGGGAGCTTACCATATTCTAGTGCAAGAATATGAGTTGTGGAACAGAGTTGTCTCCATGGCTAAGGATGGAGAGTCTGTGAAGTTGGCTCTTCTAAAATCAAATAAAAGATGGTCTATGCTCCTCTAAGTTTTTGGGACAAGGATGACAGGGAACGGGGGGGCATGTTTCTAAGACGCGTTTTATTTGTGCCACTTTTTAGGAGACGATATGGGACAACTACTAAAAATAAGATATTTTTAAGAATATAGAGAAATTTCAAATATTTATATGATAACATTGATAAGGCATTCATTATAGAC
Organism: Cunninghamia lanceolata; assembly: GCA_027924645.1. Taxonomy (NCBI): domain Eukaryota; kingdom Viridiplantae; phylum Streptophyta; class Pinopsida; order Cupressales; family Cupressaceae; genus Cunninghamia; species Cunninghamia lanceolata. Next base: position 5,735,789 of record BSBN01000671.1, on the reverse strand, counting down.
ATTATAGAACCTTAAAAATAAATACATTACAATAACATTACACTTGAACTAAGTTTTCAACTTGTCACATGAGAATTGGCAAACAAATTAACAAAATTTAATTGTTTTCAATGACAATATGCATATATATTATATCAAAATTACATCAAAATGCCCAAAGGCTGCAAGTTTCAACAACAATATGATAAAAACTAAAAAATATAGAGAATATATGGTTGTCCCTAATCAACCTCTGCTAAGATCGCATCAAAATCAGAGTCTGAATCTAAGTCACTGCCACCATGAGGGGATGCCTCATCTAGTGGAACCCCAACTAATCCCTCTTATGTCTCCTCCTCATCAATCTGCATAACATCTTCAGGATCAACAGCTCAACATGCAGATGGAGTCTAACGATACTCAGGTCTTTGTCAATCCTATAGCTGCAAGGCACTATGCACCGCCACCAACTTCTCTGACCGTCTAGAGATAAGGTTGTTCCTCTTCACTAACTAAATGAATCTATATGTAGACCAATTTCTCTCTGCAGTAGGGGAACTAGCAATATGTGAAAAGAGGCGAGTGGCAAGTATCCTCAACTCTAGTGCATCCATGTCATGCCACATCCACCATCCAATAGGATTAGTTTGAGCTAATGTATCTCTATCCATCCTCGCCTCTAGTTTGTTGAAGGTTGGAATGTGGAGATTGACAAAGGCCATCCATTGTGAGAGAAGTATAGAAGCCTCCTCCTCGATATACATTTTTCCAAGGGCCACCATGAACCTTTATTTTGCCTCATCATTATGAGATAGAGGCACTCTTCCAAGCCTAGCTACATACCATTTGGGATTTCAAGCATAGGTTGCCATATGAAGTGGGGTGTTCATAGTGTCCCACCATCGCGTCACAATGGACCGAAGGTGCTCTTGATAAAATCCCAAAGTAGGATCCCTTCTCTGAATGGCTTGCTTCATTTACCCAAGCATGCTATCAAATGTCTCATAAATCTCTCCAAGGCTAGGAGAGTCTGTATTAGCATATCTTCTAACTTACACAACAGGTGCAATGAAGGAGCAAACATATCTACAAGTGCAAACACGTTACAAAAATTAAAATTTCATAAAATAATAAGATTAAGAATTTAAAAATTAAATCAACAATTTAAGAATAAGATCAACTTTAAGTTTTAATTTTAAGAATTTAAGAATTTTGAATAAATTAACTTAATTAACTTTTTAAAAATTTAATAATAAAATCAGTAATTTAAAATTCATACCTTATTATGGACCACCAATCATCATCAAGGATCTTTTGCTTCACACTTCTTCCTTCAGGTGTGCTTGACTCTAGCCATCTACCCCAATCTGTATTAACCATCATTAATTGTAGAGGCTCCTGCACCTCAACCATCATCTCTAACAAAATGAAGTAACTGGCATATCTAGTATCCATAGGCTTGAGGAATTCCTTCCTTGAAAAAGTCATAAACAATGCAAGTGAGGTTTGATGGTTGCAAATGAACATCTGTATCTCTCTAGCTTCTGCCACCACTACCTTCACTCAATTAATCTTCCCTATGTCTTTCAATGCATTGTTCAATGCATGAACACAACATGGGGTCCAGAAAATGTGCTTATAAGCACCCTCCACCATCAAGCCAGCTAACTTAAATACACAAGTTGAATCTGTTATCACTTGGACAACATTAGATGCCCCAACCTCTTCATTGTCATCCTTCCAAATTTGAAATTGGAAGTTTGTATCCTTCCTCTTCCTTGAACAATCAATAACTCTAAGAAAATAAGAGCCAACAAGACATGTGACAATGATATTGATGAGTGGCTAATGTTTGATGTCAGTCCATCCATCCATGACAATAGAGCAGCCATCCCTAATCCAAGTTTGTTTCATTTCTTCCATCAACATACTCACCTTGGAATATTCTCTATCAAGTAAGGTGGTGAATAACTTATGTTCTCCAGGGGCAAATGAAGGATCAATATCAAATTGCATCTTTGAACATTTGTTTGAAATAGGGAGAGTGTGCCACATGAAATGGTATGGCATGGGCATAGAAAAATCTAGCAATGGAAGACTCGACCACCTCTCATGATTGTGCATTAAACAACCTTGCAACGGTGGTAGTTCTTTTCTTTTTCTTGGTAGAAGTAGCACCCTCTCCCATTTGACTTCCAACATGTGTGGTTTGTGTAGGCAATGACACACTAGGCTGCATAGTCTCCATTGGAATTCCCTTAGATCTTGCCTCCACCTCCATGTGCAACCTAGTTACCTCAGCTTTCTCAGCTAAGGTAATTTTCTCACGACCTTTTGCCCCTAGTCCACCCATATGCAAAAGGTGAGAATAAACTCTCGTATAGCTACCCCTATAGTCTTTCTTGCACAAATGACAAAGCCATACTCTACTCCCCCATAAATTGTTTTCTTGTCTTTGTATACACGAGTTGCAAATTGTAAGAGAGGTTTTTTAGGATTAAATGAGCCTTTTGTATATTGTTTGAGTAAATTGGAAGGGCATTCAAACAGATTAATTGAATCCACATTCTCTATACCACTCCCACTAGTAGAAGAACCCCCAATGGCTGCAACATTTCTATTACCTCTAGTTCTTGGTTGAATTTCAATTTCAATCTCTTCACTCTCACTTCCCTCAGTGTTGCTCATTGTTTTTTTTTTTGAAAAATGACAAAGCACAACAACAAGCAAACAAAAAAAATCCTGCCTAAGTGTTTGAAGTTTCAAAAAAACTCAAAAATTTTCAAAAGAGTTTGAACAAATAAATAAGGAATGTTAATCTTACCTCAAATGATGATGATTTGATGCCCTAATGTCTTCTCTTGATTTGCATATTGTTTGAGTAAATTGGAAGGGCATTCAAACATATTACTCGATTCCACATTCCCTATACCACTCCCACTAGCAAAAGAACCCTCAATGGTTGCAACATTTCTATGACCTCTAGTTCTTGGTTGAATTTCAATTTCAATCTCTTCACTCTCACTTCCCTCACTATTTCTCGTTGTTTTTGTTTTTTGAAAAATGACAAAACACAACGGCAAGCAAACATAGAACAAAAAATAAACACAAAAAACCTGCCTTAAGTGTTTGAAGTTTAAAAAAATTTAAAAAATCAAAGGAATTTAAACAAATAAATAAGGAATGTTAATCTTACCTCAAATGATGATGATTTGATGCCCTAATGTTTTCTCTTGATTGTTGTTCACCTCTTCTAGCTGTTGTTGCTCCTCTTCTTCACAAAATGTAAAATATCAAAATGAGAAGGTTTTTTTTTTGTTTTTAGTTGTTATGAGGGATATTTTAGGTTTAGAGTGCCCATCCCTTTTTTTTTAAATTGTGTTTTTTTTAAATCATGTGTCAAAATGTGTTGGGCCATAGGGGACGGCTAGCCATCCCCTGACATTTAAGGGATGTCCCTATGATGTTTCACAAAAAAATTCAAAAAAGGGGACATGCAGGGGACATTTCCTACCCATCCCCACGTCCTCGAAACGTCTCCTATAGGGGACGAGGTGCTTTCAGGCATGTGTCCCTGTGGAGCATAGAAGATGGTTGGTTGATTAAGTAGCCCTTGAAGTGTAAATAAAATAAAATAAAATAAAAAATTTAGTAGTAATCAAGGTGGTTATTACACAGCTATGGATTATATTAACATTTGTTAAACACACTCTTTTTGGGGCCTCCATTGTTGCATGTGTTCTCTTGTTCCAAGAAGGAAAGAATGATGCATATTTGTTATAAGTTGCTACATTAGTTTTTATCTTTTTTTATTCTCTGAGCTCTCTAGTGTGTAAGAATTCCCTTCTCTCTTTGGAGGTTGTATCTGTTGCAAGGTGTGACCCTTGGTCTCCTTGTTCAGCGCTATGTTGCGATGGTTTGCGACAAGGGATTAACCGTCTCCCGTGCTTGTTAAGTCAAGTGGTTGTATCGGGCATTAATAGGTCGATCTTTTGGTGCAACAACAGCTAACAATTGGTATCAGAGTCGAGGTCACGAGTTCAAACCCCACGCTTGCGCTGGGGGGGATTGTTGCAAGGTGTGACCCTTGGTCTCCTTGTTTAGCGTTGTGCTGCGGTGGTTTGCGACAAGGGCTTAACCACCTCCCGTGCTTGTTAAGTCAAGTGGTTGTATCAGGCATTAATAGGTTGATCTTTTGGTGCAACAACAGCTAATAGTATCCTTTTTTCCTCCCAAGCTTGTTGTGCTGTATGTTTATTGATTGCATCACTTATCTGAAAGCCTATGATATGAGAGGCAATACTTTGGAGGAGTGAAATATATGTTAGCTAATGTATGTTTAGACCCAGTTGTAGTACCAAGTTTTTTAGGTTCGGGTATTTTGATCCAACATTTTTGTTTGGAAGGAGATCATAATTTTAAACTATTTGTATTAGACTTTTATCAATGAATATAATATTCTACTACAACATTTTATATAGTGGTTTGCATAATTGTCTTTTTAATTTGTAATGTTTTTATCATGAGAATAGTTTCTATTATTGGTTTTCTCTTCCAATATCAACAATTGGTATCAAAGTAGGAATTTAAAAACAACTTTAAAGTAGAATTCTGGGTGAATAATCTTATTCTTAGCAGAGAAGTGAGTTTATTCCAGGTGGTGTGAATTCTATCTGAGAAGGTAGAATTAAAATTTTAAAAATTGTGAAGAACAAACTTAAAATCATAAAAGTTTGTGAAGTTGAAATTCTAATTTTGTGAGAGACATATGGCAGCAATTTAAATTTATCACAGCGCCAAATACCTTTGTTCAAAGGAGAGAACTAGATTTTTGGAGTATAAAAATGAACTTTGTTTAAAAGATGTGGGAATTAATTGGGAATGGTTTTATTGAGCTTGCAGATGCTCGAGCTCTTGCAACTATAAATCAAGTGCAAAGAAACCAATTAAAGGAGAATAAAAAAAGGGATTCAAAAGCCCTCTTCATCATCCAACTGGTTATACATGAATCCATTTTCCCATAGATAACTGCAACTACAAAATCAAAACAAGCATGAGATTTGTTGCATAATGCATATCAAGGAACTAAAAAAGTTAAAAAAAAATTCATGAAATAATTTGAACCTATGCAAGAGTTCTTTACTCGTGTGATAAGTTTAGTTAATCAATCAGATCATGTGGAAAAAAATTATTTGATCAAAAAATTGTGGAAATTTTTTTGAGATGTCTCCCTCCTCAATTTGATCCTCTAGTAGTGGCCATTAAGGAGTCAAAAGATTTATCCCTTTCAGCTTGATCTTCTAACTAAGCTTGGTGTTCATTGTGTTGGACCAATATGAGCAAGCTCAAGTTGTATGAACCATTTCACTTGGAGAAGGAGATTTGTATAATTTATTCTAAGGTTACAATTCCTAATTTTCAACAATCATTAACCAAAAATATCTAATCAAAAGAAATACCAAGAAATAAATAGAAAGGGCGCTGACCTCTTTAATCTATGAGGGAAAATGCCTTGAGAGGTAAGCTTTAGTCTTAACTCGCGATTAGCATTTAAATTAAGTTTTAAGCAATGGTTTTCATAAAGGGATGGCCGCCCTCCAAGGTGGACTGAAAGATGCAAGGATGACCCCCCTTACATGCTCTCGACAATATTGAGGATGACCCATCTTAATATTGCTATTTGCAAGTTATTCCAAGAAATTCACAATGTGATTGGCTATGAGAATTATACTATGATGTATTGATCTCAGTATTAATGATGCTATGATATATCAATCTGAATACTAATGGTGCATATGATGTATTAATTTGAATCAGAGTTCCGAGACTCGCCCGGACTCGGCGAGTCCCAGGTCGAGTCACCCCTGCCAAGTCCAGGGGGCTCGGACTCAGACTCGGCCATTAAGTATATAATTTGCCAGAAGTATATTGGGGCATTTTAATCTCTTAAAAAATCAGGAACACGCTTGGTCAGTATATTTAAAAATATATTTAAGTATACGTTCTTATACTTTAAATATTTTTAAATATATTGTCAAGATGTTTGAGATAGGTTATGGATCCATGGGATTTAACATGTAGATTCTAGATTTTGGAGGATCCATCAGATTTCAGACTTAACCAATTTTTCAGGGTTTCAGGGTTAGCCAAATTCAGGGTTTCGGTTGTGCACAAAAAGAGTAGAGGACAAATCACTGGATCCTATTGATTTGGATGAGATAGATCCTATTGATTTGCCGAGTTTTCTCCAAGTTTTTGTTGACTCATCAATTTTGGGTTTGGCGTGTCGAGTTTTCCAACTATGGAATGGAGAATCTAGGGGTTACATCATTCTTTGCATCAAGAAAAAATTCTCTATTTCACTACCGAGTTACATCCTTCTGGAATCCGAATCTGGAGTGTGGAAGCAATCAATTGAATTGGCAGGTAAAAGTCTGTATTGTGCTAATTGCAAATTGAGAAATCATCTGAGAAAATATTGTCTATACAAGCCTCCTAAAAACATGTGGAAATGGATCAAGCAAGCTACCTGTAATCCTAATGATGACAAACAAAAAAATCTTGAGGATGAAAATTTAACTTTGGTTTTGGTGGGAGCCTCTTCCAAACAGAGTCCTCTCAAAGACAATGATTGACGTATACTTGTGTATGTGACCAAATTAGCTTCTATTTGATGATGTTATTGTGTCTTTAAGGTTTATTTAATAAAGGGTGCATGAAACAAGTTTTAAATCTTTAAAAATCTCTAAATTTCTTGGGTTTTTCACTTTGCCAAGTCTACGCCGAGTCCCGAGCCCCAAGCCAAGTCACCCTCGTCAAGTCCGAGTCTCAGAATTATGATCTGGATATTAATGATGCTAAGATATATTGATCTGAATATTAATAATGCTAGGATGTATTGATTTAAATATTATCATGATTCCTTGATCTTTAATATATCTAATATCATTTCTAGTGATTATTATTGTTTGCAGGTCAAGAAGTCAGGAATATCCCCAAAAGGGGCATTACGGATATTTAGATCTTCACCAATCACAAGGGGAAAACCACTACATACCTTGTCACCCAAAAAGGAACTCTACCAAGTCAAGAAAAATGGTTCCCAGATGCTCATGTAGAAATTGGGGAGAACTTCCTCTAAGGAGGGACGAAATAATGAGGACATACAATGAAGTTAGAATGTTGACTATAGTACCCATGCAATTGAGTTGATACAAATAAAGAATAAGTTAGACATTTAGTAGTTGACAGCCAAAATAAGTGGTATAGGTAACTAGATATAATCATTGACAGCCGTAATAGGTGTAAAGGACAAATATAAATAAAAAATAAATATAGGTAGACAACTAGGAACATTAACAGACATTGCATTGCATTATTTTTTCCCTATATATGCAGGGATTATTTTATGTAGACAGTAAATAAAACATGGAGAACACATTCAGCAACGTAGCCATACTATTACTAGCATCCACAAGATGTGCAACTGTGGTTATTTATGATCATAATTCCAATGTTTTTCTTTGTCCTAGCAATGTCTTTCATTACCTTTGTTTATTGACACTTCATTCTCATGATTTCCACATGTTCCATACTTGTAGGACTATAAATACTTTCTGTTTGTTACTCAGTTGACCCCAACCACATTGGTTATTTTACCATTATTTAACTTTCACGTTGACTTCCTGCACACTTGAACACATTTCATCCTTATTTTAGTCCTCTGTAATATTATGAAATTTGTAATTTTACTTCTAAATGATTTAAATTTCTAGTAAATTATTTCAAACTGAAAGCAAACAAAACCATAATGACTCAGCAGAACTTCTTGCACTGCTATTTTTAAAGCAAGTGCCACTACACAACTCTCCAAGAAAGCAATACACATGTGAAACCTCATTAGACATCTTTAACCAAACCATTAATTTATATGTTTTAATCATTTTTCATTTATAAATATTATGATTTTTATACAAGGAACTTTTTTATATTTTCTGTAAATCATATTTAAATGAGTAATCTCTGAATACCACTGAAACGAACCTGTCATTTTCCACTCCTCTTATATAAGAAATTCCAATAACCAGATTTGACAAGTACTTTGCATTTAGCCTGTCCGGGAGATGGTCTAATTCAATGCAAAATGTCCTTATTATTCCATGATCACAAATTGGACAAAACATCCAGGTGAACAAATATATAGTCTGCATATATGATTTGTACCTATAATTTCAGCTCAAATGGCATACCTGAAATAGGTACAAGATAATAGAATTAATCCAGACAGAAGTAGATGGCTAAAGGTAGAAAGTAAATAACATATTCTTCTCATTCTATCCAAGCAGTTGCTTGATTTTAAGCCCTTCTCTCACATTTCCTGCTGGCTGAGAAGCGTTCCATTTCCTTCAAGCATTTGTGTTCTTTGACATTTCAAATTCTTCTATCTCCTCCTCCGGTTTTTCTGTGCAAAGAAATACAGGCTTCCTGAAAAACAGTTCAATGTCATGAATCCTACGTGGTATAATAATATAGAGTTTTAAGCCTTTAGCAAATAGCTCATCAGTATATCTAAGCAGAGATGCGTGCTATATAATATAATTTCATCAAGTCAAAAGCATGCTCTCCAAACACTCAGAAATAACATTTTCTCAACAATATAAAATAAACCATACCATTGCAAGTCTGCCATGATGCATCTTTTTAAGGTGAAAGCCTCTGTTTATAGCTTGCTTCACTAAGCATCCCCAATAATCTCCACAAGAACATTGTTCATATTTGAATAATCAAAATGGTTCACATTTCTCACAACAATTTCTCTTGCAACAACTTGGGGATAAAGTTGGCAGCAGTGTGGCAGTCACAACACACCCGAAGGTTCATCATAACTCTAGTTGTTCCAGGGAGGTGTTGAACAACCCAAATGCAATTGCCAACTTCTCACTGTGGAAGCAGATGAATAAATCCTTCTAACGACATTGAATACAGATCTTGTGAGTGGGATATATCCTGCTGCCGTCATCTCACTAGACAATTTCTCCAGTTTTTCATAGATTTCGTGTTTCTGGGTGTGATATCTCCTAAACAAGAAGAAGAACTACATCCAACTGCATCCAGCTATTTTTTTATTCCTCTATCTTTCATCAATTTCCTTGCCTCTCGAACATTACCCCACCTGCCTACTTCTGCATAAATGTTTGACAGAAGAACATAAGGAGAAGCATTTTCTGGATGCAGTTCAAAAAGGAGTCTTGCCACAAACTCTCCCAGCCTTACATTGGTATGTGATCTACAAGAACCGAGCAAACACATCCAGACAACCACATCGGGATTTATTGGCATTTTGATGATAAAATTTAAGGCTTCCTCAAGATAGCCAGCACGGGCAAGAAGGTCAACCACGCATACATAATGATCCATTGTAGGAATGATGCAATAAGAGTCACTCATGCAACTGAAGTATTTACAGCCATCAGCTACTAAACCCGTGTGGCTGCATGCAAATAAAACACAAACGAAGCTAACATGGTTGGGATTGGTTCCCAGGTGCTCCATCAACGCAAAGAGTTGAGGGCGTCTTTGCCATAACCATGCATTGCATATCCTGCAATTATTATATTGCATGCAGTCACATTTGGTTGATGCATATAATTAAACAATTCGAGTGCTTTCTGTAAAATTCCACATTTTGCATACATGTCTATGAGAGCATTCAGAACCACATCAGATAAAAAACCCTTTTCAATTATTTTTTGATGAATCTCCATACCCCGTTCCAAAGCTCCAAGTTTGGCACAAGCTGGGAGGATGCTGACAAGGGTTGCTGAGTCTGGCCTTACGCCTGCAATTTGCATTTGCTTAAATATTTCTATAGCTTTATCAAAAAGCCCGTTCTGTGCATATCCCGCAATCATTGCAGTCCATGAGACCACATTTCGTTTTGGCATTTCTCTGAAAAGCCTCAAAGCCTCATCAAGAACACCACTTTGTGCATACCCACTAATCATCGCAGTCCATGAGAAGACATCTGCATCATGCATTTTGTCAAACAGTACATGTGCTCTTGGCATGCTTCCACATTTTGCATACATGTCTATCAGGGAATTCAAAACTACATCTGACAAAAATCCACTTTCGATAATTTTTTGATGGATCTCCATACCCTGTTCCAAAGCTCCAATTTTGGCACATGCTGAGAGGATGCTGACAAAGGTTGCTAAGTTCGGATTTACACCTGCCAATTGCATTTGATTAAAAATTTCCAAGGCTTTTTCAACAGGGTCATTTTGTGCATACCCAGCAATGATCGCAGTCCATGAGACAACATCTCGTTGAGGCATTTCTTCAAAAAGCCTCAAAGCCTCATCAAGAACACCATTGTGTGTGTACCCTGCTATGATCGCATTCCATGAGACCACATCTGAGTCGTGCATTTTGTCAAAACAATTTGCGTGCCTTCTGTATGCTTCCACATTTTGCATACATGTCTATAAGTGCCGTCACAACCACATCAGACAAAAATCCACTTTCAATTACTTTTTGATGGATCTCCATTCCCTGATCCAAAGCTCCAAGTTTGGCACAAGTTGGGAGGATGCTGGCAATGTTTGTTGAGTCTGGCTTTATACCTGCCAATAACATTTGCTTAAAGCTCTCAAAGGCTTTTTCCACAAGCCCATTTTGTGCATATCCCACAATCATTGCATTCCACGAGACAGCATTTCGTTGAGGCATTTTGTCAAACAATACATGTGCCTTGTGCCATCTTCCACATTTAATGTACATGTCCATCAGGGCAGTCACAACTACACCATCTAACAAAAACCCACTTTCTATTATTTTTTTATGGATCTCCATACCCTGTTCAAGAAACCCTATTTTGGCACATAGAGGAAGGATAATTGCAAACGTTGCGGAGTTTAGATTTACACCTAGAAATTGCATTTTCTTAAAAATCTCCACCCCTGTTTTAACAAGTCCGTTTTGTGTATATCCAGCAATGATTGCATTCCATGAGACCACATTTGGTGTAGGTATTTTATCAAACAGTTCGCGTGCTTTCTGCATTCCTTTACATTTTGCATACATGTCTATCAGAGTATTCATTACAATTATGTCAGATTGAAATCCACACCTAATGACTTTTCCGTGGATCTGCAAACCGTGTTCTACAGATGCCATGTTGGTGCATACAGGCAGAATACTGGAGAAAGTGAACTGATCAGGCTGGACAGCTGTTTGTTGCATTTGAGAAAACAATGTCAATGCCTCTTGAGAAAGCCCATGCCTTCTGTAAGCTGCAATCATCACATTCCATGAGAAGACATTTGGTTCGGTCATGCAGTTGAAAACATGTCGAGCATCCACCAAACTTCCACATCTGTCATACATGTTGATAAGGGTATTTTGTAAAAATGTGTTTGTGGCAAATGTAAGTCCTCTGCCATTGATGTGAGAGTGGATTTGCTTACCCTCTGCAAGCGCTTTCTGGTCAATGCAAGCCTGTAATAGATGAAAGTATGTAGAAGAGTCTACAGAAGGACTGCGTGTATTAAGAAGAATCTGTACAACCTCCTTCAAGTGACCCTCTGTGCAGAGTGTTCTGAGATGGGCAATGGATGACATTGTATGATTTGAACATCAGATGTAAGTATTTTATGTCAATACTTGTTATGTATTGACTCTGATTATAATATTTTATAGTTTTGACGGCATTCACACGTGCTTGTTGGGACACTAATGTGAAAGAACAAAGACAACTTACGGAATAATATGATAATTTCTTCATGTTTGGACACTACCTCCATGTTCGTATGATAATTCCTCTAGTTTCAGACTCATTTTAAGTCAGACCTTTCATGTTTGTACACTACCTTCATGTTCATATGATAATTCCTCCAGTTTCAGACTTATTTTTATCTCTGACCTTTCTTAAATTTAGTTGAAACATCCAAAGGTTTTTTAAGAATTGTTCAAAAAAAAAAAAATTGGTGTTATTGGGTCAGGTTAGATTTTTGAGTGACAGTTTAATTGAAGATATATATTTACATCATAATTAGCCGATAGGCTTTTATATGTGAGCATTATAGTGCTCGGAATTGTCTCACGCCCGTAAATTTTATAAATTCGTCGGTTGTTCCTATTGACGTATTCTTGAACCTCCTATGGGTACAAGTGCTAGTATAATCTACTTAAAAAAGAATAAAATGTCAATATTTATATAATCTAATCTTTTTTATTAAAAAAAAAATGTTAAAATTATTTCTTTTTAATATGATTAGGTTGGGGTTTGCTCCTCTTTCTAAGTTAATGTTTAAGCTGCATCTAAAATTGGAGTTGAGGTGTTATTAATGAGTTGGATTTTCATGGTAATATTGTTAGATTTATTGTATTTTTTCTTTTCATCAAAATAAGGGTTTTTTAATGTTACAATTAAATAAGGCTACAATTTTCATCAAAATAAGGGTTTTTTAATGTTACAATTAAATAAGGCTACAATTTAACTTACAAGATTTTTTGTAAAAGTTTTCATGTAGATAATATTTATTTAAAAACAATCTTTGATGTGTGCTCCTTTACCATATATTTAATTATTTTGAAGTTATAATAAATTTAATTAAATTATATATTTTATTTAGACATAATTTTTATTTAACTTATATATTTGAAGTTGGATAAAGAGTGTACTCATTACAATACTATCTAAACATATTCATGCTTAGAGATATGTCCCTCAGAGCTATTATCTTTGCAAAATTTGGCATAGCTCCTCTTATTACTTCAATATTATTACATGTGGTGATTATGATACACATGTTGAGATAGCATCCTCCTTGTTGCATATCATGAACTTGATATTACTTGACCAACACCACAGAGCTCTTCAATGAATGCTCATGATCTCTCCATAAACAAGGGTATTTGTATTGAGATGTACATAGTATGCCTTCAATCCACATGAATTGCACCTAGAGAGCCACTCCAAAATTTCATCCCTACTTAGATCTATATCTCTTGTTCAGTGATGGACTTATCTCCCCTTGAGGTATACCAAACTCCAACTACCTTGTAACCTAAGTGATGCAGAGCAAGGAGAAACTCAAACCATTGATACCATATTTCACAACAATTGGGTATGATATCTATTCCTTCTTTATCTTGGCATGAACTCTTCAAGGATTACAAATCCACAACTTGCTTCAACTCTTCAATCTCTGCCTACAATTACATAGAATACCTTTGAAATGATGTATTTGGCATGACAAGACCATACATGGTCATTAGGAACCTTGACTTAACAATTGTGTTTAAGAGACTCCACGAATCTGCCTTTCCAACCCACTAGCCCTTCACTAAAAACAGTCATCCAAACTTTGGATTTAGGCATAGAACCCATGAAGTGAAGACATATTTCAACACCTTTGTCGACCATTCACAACATATATGAAAACTAGCATGTATTGTTTTGTAACAAAAAACCCCAAATAAAGACTGCTAATCTGCCCCACTTAACCCTGATCTAGGCATCTCAAACTGTCAACTTTCTATCTTCTTGGTATTCTCCCAATACAGGGATCTTGCCACCTTCATTATGGAATAGAAACATTCAAAATACCTAGCTTAACACTCTTTTAGAGTTTACAAACATTATTAGAACACAAAATTGTCTCATACTCAGTCATGTCTGTGACTGTCATACCTAGTCCTGGCAGAGCAGAGTCATTCAAGGGTATAAACATACATTCCTTCGTCAATTCTAACTTGAAGAATGTGTTAAGACTTCAATGGATACCTTTCACAATCTAAAGCCACCATGCTGAAGGTTCAATCCACAATAAAATATCAAAAATCTCATTTTTCCTATCCTTTACCAGTCTGAACTAAAGACAGAACAGTGCTAGGGTATCACCAAATCCTTTATAACCCTTGATCATTCGATCTAAACCCTAGTCATAAGTAAATATAAGTATTTAGACATCTTTTCACTCGTTAGTGGGCTCTTTATAATATAAAGCATCCAAGAAATCTCATTTAAATTGCTTACTGTTACCCTAGGAGAGGGTTTTGACAACTTTCAGAAGAAACACTATAACTAACACAAAATAACATCAAATTGCATGGGACAAACTGCATAAGGAAGGTGATTGAGTGTGTTATCACTCACAAACATTTAGATATGTCCTTCTATCCATACAAGGCCATACAGTGCCTGGAAACAATGAATTGTTGTAGAAAGATGCATAAAAACAGTGCCTTCTGTTGATCAAATCATGAAACTCAATCACCCACGCCTTCACAAATGGATACAAGGCCTTTTAAAGGCATTACCTCATGTCTCTATAACTTCTAACTACCTCTGAACACAACTAACTAATGTAACTCTTTACTTTCCTACGTTGCATTTTTTGTAACTAATGACATCTTTGATAGTTTTATGACATTGCTTTGCAAATATGAACTAAAAAATGACTTTCCCACGACCAAGGTAGACTCTAATGACCCTAAAACATACTCAAAATGGTATAATAAACCTTATTACAATGCTCTTATACTTGAAAGTTCAATTTTTACAAATTTGCCAATTAAAGGCATCTAGTGAGCAAGGTGCTCCTGCCCCATACAACCAACCAACAAAACTTTCCAAGTCCCTTGGAAACATATTGTATCAAATTCGCTTGTACCTGCAAAACAACTTCAAATCTGCTTTGGACTGCTTCTTTTTTTCTCTTAAATCTTCTGCTTGTCTTTGTCTCAGCCTTGCCTTCATCTTTGTCTTCAACTTTGTCTTCTGTCTTCTCATCTTCTCATCTACTCCCATCAGTGGAGTACTCTTCAGGTTGTAACCTCAAGTGCTTCTTCAGTCAGGTATCCATCTTTCTCACTGCCTTATGACACAACTCACCAACTCAACAAATCATCCCTCTTACCCAACAATAGGTCCTAGAAGATGCCTCACTCTCTTTGCCTTGCACCTTCTACCCAGCTTAATCTTCATTGGAGGATGGTGAACACAAACTCATCCTTGTCTATAACCAACACACAACTTCAATTCTTCCTCACTACAGCTTTAAGATGGATCAAGCACCTATAACCAACAACTTGACAAATCAACTTCAACAAACTAACAATTCAACAAACCACAAAATCAGCTAGCTCTAATACCAATCTGATGCAGAGCAAGGAGAAACTCAAACCATTGATACCATATTTCACAACAATTGGGTATGATATCTATTCCTTCTTTATCTTGACATGAACTCTTCAAGGATTACAAATCCACAACTTGTTTCAACTCTTCAATCTCTGCCTACAATTACATAGAATACCTTTGAAATGTTGTATTTGGCATGACAAGACCATACATGGTCATTAGGAACCTTGACTTAACAATTGTGTTTAAGAGCCTCCACGAATCTGCCTTTCCAACCCACTAGCCCTTCACTAAAAACAGTCAGTCCAAACTTTGGATTTAGGCATAGAACCCATGAAGTGAAGACATATTTCAACACCTTTGTGGACCATTCACAACATATATGAAAACTAGCATGTATTGTTTTGTAACAAAAATCCCAAATAAAGACTGGTAATCTGCCCCCCCTTAAGCCTGATCTAGGCATCTCAAACTGTCAACTTTCTATCTTCTTGGTATTCTCCCAATACAGGGATCTTGCCACCTTCATTATGGATTAGAAACATTCAAACTACCTGGATTAACACTCTTTTAGAGTTTACAAACATTATTAGAACACAAAATTGTCTCATACTCAGTCATGTCTGTGACTGTCATACCCAGTCTTGGCAGAGCAGAGTCATTCAAGGGTATAAACCTGCATTCCTTCGTCAATTCTAACTTGAAGAATGTGTTAAGACTTCAATGGATACTTTTCACAATCTAAAGCCACCATGCTGAAGGTTCAATCCACAATAAAATATCAAAAATCTCATTTTTCCTATCCTTTACCAGTCTGAACTAAAGACATAACAGTGCTAGGGTATCACCAAATCCTTTATAACCTTGATCATTCAATCTAAACCCTAGTCATAAGTAAATATAAGTATTTAGACATCTTTTCACTCGTTAGTGGGCTCTTTATCATATAAAGCATCCAAGAAATCTCATTTAAATTGCTTATTGTTACCCTAGGAGAGGGTTTTGACAACTTTCAGAAGAAACACTATAACTAACACAAAATAACATCAAATTGCATGGGACAAACTGCATAAGGAAGGTGATTGAGCGTGTTATCACTCACAAACATTTAGATATGTCCTTCTATCCATACAAGGCCGTACAATGCATGGAAACAATGAATTGTTGTAGAAAGATGCATAAAAACAGTGCCTTATGTTGATCAAATCATGAAACTCAATCACCCACGCCTTCACAAATGGATACAAGGCCTTTTAAAGGCATTACCTCATGTCTCTATAACTTCTAACTACCTCTGAACACAACTAACTAATGTAACTCTTTACTTTCCTATGTTGCATTTTTTGTAACTAATGACATCTTTGACAGTTTTATGACATTGCTTTGCAAATATGAACTAAAAAATGACTTTCCCACGACCAAGGTAGACTCTAATGACCCTAAAACATACTCAAAATGGTATAATAGACCTTATTACAATGCTCTTACACTTGAAAGTTCAATTTTTACAAATTTTCCAATTAAAGGCATCTAGTGAGCAAGGTGCTCCTGCACCATACAACCAACCAACAAAACTTTCCAAGTCCCTTGGAAATATATTGTATCAACTTCGTTTGTACCTACAAAACAAATTCAAATCTACTTTGGACTGCTTCTTCTTTTTTTCTCTTAAATCTTCTGCTTGTCTTTGTCTCAGCCTTGCCTTCATCTTTGTCTTCAACTTTGTCTTCTGTCTTCTCATCTTCTCATCTACTCCCATCAGTGGAGTACTCTTCAGGCCGCAACCTCAAGTTCTTCTTTAGTCAGGTATCCATCTTTATCACTGCCTTACCACACAACTCACCAACTCAGCAAACCATCCATCTTACCCAACAGTAGATCCTAGAAGATGCCTCACTCTCTTTGCCTTGCACCTTCTACCCAACTTAAACTCCATTGGAGGATGGTGAACACAGACTCATCCTTGTCTGTAACCAACACACAACTTCAATTCTTCCTCACTGCAGCTTTAAGATGGATCAAGCACCTGCAACCAACAACTTGACAAACCAACTTCAACAAACTAACAATTCAACAAACCACCAGATCAGCTAGCTCTAATACCAATCTGATACAGAGCAAGGAGAAACTCAAACCATTGATACCATATTTCACAACAATTGGGTATAATATCTATTCCTTCTTTATCTTGACATGAACTCTTCAAGGATTACAAATCCACAACTTGCTTCAACTCTTCAATCTCTACCTACAATTACATAGAATACCTTTGAAATGATGTATTTGGCATGACAAGACCATACATGGTCATTAGGAACCTTGACTTAACGATTGTGTTTAAGAGCCTCCACGAATCTGCCTTTCCAACCCACTAGCCCTTCACTAAAAACAGTCAGTCCAAACTTTGGATTTAGGCACAGAACCCATGAAGTGAAGACATATTTCAACACCTTTGTGGACCATTCACAACATATATGAAAACTAGCATGTATTGTTTTGTAACAAAAATCCCAAATAAAGACTGGTAATCTGCCCCCCTTAAGCCTGATCTATGCATCTCAAACTATCAACTTTCTATCTTCTTGGTATTCTCCCAATACATGGATCTTGCCACCTTCATTATGGATTAGACACATTCAAAATACCTGGCTTAACACTCTTTTAGAGTTTACAAACATTATTAGAACACAAAATTGTCTCATACTCAGTCATGTTTGTGACTGCCATACCCAGTCTTGGCAGAGCAGAGTCATTCAAGGGTATAAACCTGCATTCCTTCGTCAATCCTAACTTGAAGAATGTGTTAAAACTTCAATGGATACCTTTCACAATCTAAAGCCACCATGTTGAAGGTTCAATCCACAATAAAATATCAAAAATCTCATTTTTCCTATCCTTTACCAGTCTGAACTAAAGACAGAACAGTGCTAGGGTATCACCAAATCCTTTATAACCCTTGATCATTCGATCTAAACCCTAGTCATAAGTAAATATAAGTATTTAGACATCTTTTCACTCGTTAGTGGGCTCTTTATCATATAAAGCATCCAAGAAATCTCATTTAAATTGCTTACTGTTACCCTAGGAGAGGGTTTTGACAACTTTCAGAAGAAACACTATAACTAACACAAAATAACATCAAATTGCATGGGACAAACTGCATAAGGAAGGTGATTGAGCGTGTTATCACTCACAAACATTTAGATCTGTCCTTCTATCCGTACAAGGTTGTACAATGCCTGGAAACAATGAATTGTTGTAGAAAGATGCATAAAAACAGTGCCTTCTGTTGATCAAATCATGAAACTCAATCACCCACGCCTTCACAAATGGATACAAGGCCTTTTAAAGGCATTACCTCATGTCTTGATAACTTCTAACTACCTCTGAACACAACTAACTAATGTAACTCTTTACTTTCCTATGTTGCATTTTTTGTAACTAATGACATCTTTGACAGTTTTATGACATTGCTTTGCAAATATGAACTAAAAAATGACTTTCCCATGACCAAGGTAGACTCTAATGACCCTAAAACATACTCAAAATGGTATAATAGACCTTATTACAGTGCTCTTACACTTGAAAGTTCAATTTTTACAAATTTGTCAATTAAAGGCATCTAGTGAGCAAGGTGCTCCTGCACCACTAAGGGTTCCTCTTGCACAACTTAGAGTTTGCTCTCACCAACATCACATTGAGACAAACCACTCTCTTCAAATGCTCTCCCTTATTGAAACTAGAGGACAAAAAATAAAATTCTCTTCAAAGATTCACTTGTTTCTTTCTAGGCTCTCATGGCTTATGAGGATCAAAGATGTCTTGCTCTCTTCTTGCATGAGATGTTTGACCTTTATCAACAAATTCCTAGAGGCACATCTACCAAAGGGGTTCACACTAGATTGATTACTAACTATTTATAGCCCTCTCACTTTAGTAGGAAGAGGTCCTCTAACCAACTTCCAAGTTCATATTGTAGATCTGTGAAGCATAATGAACCTAGTGACCCTATGGCCTCACTCCAATCACTCACTTTTTTACAGCCTTGAATGTTAGAAATGCTACCTGAGTCCTTAAAAAGCTGTCTTTGTTCATGCTTTATTTTGTTACATTGCTTGCATTTGTTTTGTAATTTTTGGGGGGAGGAGGTACCCCTTCACTTCCCTTATCCTCTACACTTTATATCTCTTTCAATCCCACAAATTAATTTTGATATTCTATAAACATTAAGACATAAATTAAATTAAATTACTTAATTATCAAATAAGAGTTAAAAGGAGTAAGTATTATGTTTACATCAATATGATTTAACTTGATTTTTTTAAGATAGGTTAAACTCCTTTTTCTTAGTGGGGAAGGTTGAATCATTGGGTAGCTTGAAACATATGGATGCCCATCAAAATTAGTAAATTATTGAACCTGGTTTCAACAGTAGTAAATAATATAGATTAATAACCTTAATCATCGCCTGCATTTGGCAAGTTAACATTAGTAAATAAATAAGCTGAACAGTAGTAAATAATCTAAGTTAAATTCAGGGAGCTGTCTCCTCTGACAGCATTTGGCCTTTTAAAAAAATAAAAAATAAAAAATAATCTAAGTTAAAAAACCTTGATTATGACCTGCATTTGAAAAATAAAAAAGTCAAAATAGTAAAGTTCATTAAAAATGCATCACACTAACAAGATAAAGTACCAGTACCCAGGAAATAAAAAACAGCACAAATAAATAAAGCCACAAAGCTTACTGAATTAAATTTTAAAGAAACTAATTTGCAAAAACCACAAAAATATGAGCTAAGGCGAAAGCCTTGATTAAATCTTTTACACATTTTAATTCTCCATCATTCATATCTGTGAGTTGGAAAGTCTGCATAATATTTTCACAAAATTGAAAATATCATCTTAAATACAGTTGTATAAAAAGGCATACTAAACTACACCTAAACAGTTTTCAAAGTTTTAAAAGAGCACTTATGGAGGATAGACTTTTCAAAAAGGTAAAATCACATAGCAATGCAGTTAACTAAGAACTAAGCACAACGTAGAATCAGTCTTCATCAGCAGGAGCATTGGGAGAGTCATTCCCCTTCTGTTACAGTACTAAGCAGGATTCAGGGCATGATCTTGATCTTGGTGAAGTCCTCCAGCAAGAAAATCATGAAAATTGGATCAGCAATATCCATTTCTGTATGAACCTGTGGATTACTTCAGGTGTAAGTGGATTGGTAAGGTTTGGTTTACTTTGAAGCTTGGTCATTAGGTCAAAATCAAGGAGTACAAAATTTGAACAATATATAAAGTAGATGAAAAAATCAAATCCCTTGTGGATTGTGGAGTCTCATTCACCAAAGCAGCATCTAGCTTGACCCTGACCTAAAAAATGACCTTGTCTTATAAAGTGGCAAAATAGGCTGGAGATTCCCATCTCCTGAATTGTGGAGTTTAAGTGTGAACTATTCATTTCCACCACCACTGCCAACTGGATTCTTTCCCGCAAAGAACAAGGCCTCAGCTTGAGAAGCATATTTCTATCATACTTTAGTCAACACACACCTCTTCCCCCAGCTGAAAACTGATTAGCATAACCGCTTCCATCAGAACATGAATTACCAGAAGGCACAAAAACTGCCCACCTTGAAGACATATGCTGGAAAGTGCTACTCAGCAAGGAGCTTGATACGTGATCAAATGTTCTGGCCAAAACAGTCTAGCACACTAGTCATTGAAGCAATTCCTTGTAGCTGAGTTCATGCAAAGGGAGTAGTGCTTGAAACAAATGAGGTAGTTCTCCCAATACTACCACTATTACTCGCATTTAACTGCCCTGAACTTCACCCCTTTGAATAAGATCGGGAATAATGTATTGAAGGTCCTGTTATAAAGCTCACATCTCTTCCCGCAGACTCTTTCTTAGTCTCTCCATCTGAGAAATCAACGCCCATGACTCCACACCACGAGCCATTAATACATCAAAATCACAAATCTGAAGAAATGGAACTCTGCTCCCAAAGAAAGGGCTATTCTCTCTTCCTAAAATTCCTGCTAGTGCAATAAAACAGCTCACTCTGCTCTGCAACTAGTTAGCCCAGCACCCAATTGGCTGCAGAATTATTTGTTTTTTACAAACAAAATGATTTTGCAAGATTCGGAGACTCTCTTGCAACATTTTAGTCCTCTCCACCAAGGGATTCCAATTAGCATATTATAGCAAAAGCCTTTAGCAGTTAATCTAGCCAGAAGATGGTTGAATTCCACCTGATATGTACTTGATATTCCATGAGCATAAACTGTAGAAAACTCGCCCGGACAAGTATAAATTTTCATACATAAATTCATAAAAATAATTTAGGCCAAAATGGCAGACCTGACATATGCACAAGATAATAGAATTAGTTTAGATATAAAGACCACACAAAATGACAAGGGTAGGACTTGTCAAGAGATGTTCTCGTGGTATCCAAACACTGGCTTGATTGTAAGCTGTTCTCTTACATTGCCCTCTTGCTTACTAGTTATCCATTTCCTTTCAAACATCCTCTCCTTTCACATTTCCCATTTCTGCTCCTCCAAATTTGCAGTCCAGAGCTGCATGGGCTTCCCGAAAAACAGTTCAATGTCATGACTCCTTCAAGGTATTATAGAACAGGAATTTAACAAATACCCTATCAGTTTATCTAGGCAATGATGCATACATACGTTTCATCAATTCAAAAGCATTATCTTGCCCTCCGTGCATTCAAAAACAACATTTTCGAAGAAGCTGAAAAAAAGACCCGCTTCCTTCCTTGCCTCCCCCCCACCTGCCTCCCGTACACCCCCACTCCCCAGCCCAAAATGCCTGTCACCATGCACCCTGTTATAATGGAACATTGGGTTTATAGAGCTTCTCTTAGCATCACCATTAACCTCCACAAGAACACTGTCCATATGTGAAATGATGGAAACGGTTTGCATCTCTCACAATAATTTCTCTTATATCAATCTTGGAGATAAACTTGATTGCGGTGTGACAATCAATGCATACTTGAAGATTTTTGACAACTCTAATTGGTGTTCCAACGGATGTGTTTAACAACCCAAATGCAATTGCCAGCTTCTCACTGTGGTGGCGGAGGAGTAATTCCTTCTCCTCCTCCTCCTCCACATCATTCAATATAGATCTTGTATATGGTATATACCCTGCTTCCTTCATTTCCCAAGACAATTTATCCAACTTTGCATAGATCTCCAGTGTTTGTGGGCGTGATATGTCCCCTACACAAAATCAATGTAGCATTTTATGGACTTCAATCCAACTACATCCAGGTGTCTTTTTAATTTCTCTATCTTTCATCAATTTCCTTATTTCTTGAACATCAACCCACCTGTCTGCTTCTGCATAAATGTTTGACATAAGAACATAAGGTGTATCACTGTTTGTATCCAAATCCAAAAGGTGTCTAGCCACAAGTTCTCCTAGGCCTATATTCTTATGTGATCTACAAGTGCTGAGGAAACACATCCACACAACCACATCGGGTTTTATTGGCATTTTGATAATAAACCTTAGGGTTTCCTCAAGATAGCCAGCTCGGCCAAGAAGATCAACCATGCATATATAATGATCCATTGTAGGCATGATGAAATAAGAGTCTCTCATGCAATTGAAGTGTTTACAACCATCACCCACTAGACCTGTGTGGCTGCATGCAAATAGAACACTAACAATGCTTACATGGTTAGGATTGGTTCCAGAGTGCTTCATTATTTCAAAGAGTTTGAGAGCATCCTTGCTATAGCCATGCATTGCATAGCCTGCAATCATTGCATTCCATGAGGCCACATCTAGATGATGCATTTTGTCAAACAACAGGCGTGCCTTCTGTATGTTACCACATTTTGCATACATGTCTATGAGGGCAGTCACGACCACATTACACAAAATCCCGTGGTCGATTATTTTATGATGGATCTCCATACCCTGTTCCAAAGCTCCCAATTTGGCACAAGCTGGGAGGATGCTGGAAAAGGTTGATGAGTCTAGCTTTATGCCAGCTAAATGCATTTGCCTAAGAATCTCCAAGGCTTTATCAACAATCCCATTGTGTACATGTCCTACAATCATGGCATTCCATGCAGCCACGTCTCGCTGATGCATTTTGTCAAACACTTCACAAGCTTTTAGTATGCTTCCACATTTGGCATACATGTCTATCAGGGAAGTCACAACTATAACATTTGATAAAAACCCGCTTTTGATTATTTTTTGATGGATATCCATACCCTGTTCCAAGACTCCAAGTTTGGCACAAACTGGGAGGATGCTGGAAAAGGTTGACAAGTCTGTCTTAACACCTGCCAATTGCATTTGCTTAAAAAAATCCAAGGCTTCATCAAGAATCCCATTTTGTGCATATCCTACAATCAAAGCATTCCATGAGGTTACATCTCGTTGAGGGATTTTGTAAAATAATTTACACGCCTTATGTACACTCCCACATTTTGCATACATGTCTATCAAAGCAGTGACAACCACATCAGACATATATCCACATTCAAATATTTTTTGATGGATCTCCATGCCCTGTTCCAGAGCTCCCGTTTTAGCACAGGCTGGAAGAATGCTAACGAATGTTGCTGAATTTGGCTTAACACCTGCCAATTGCATCTGCTTAAACATCTCCAAAGCATTATCAAACATCCCATTTTGTGCATATCCAGCAATGATTGCAGTCCATGAGACCACATTTCGTTGAGGCATTTCTTCAAACAATTGCATAGCCTCATCAAGAAAGCCATTTTGCACATATCCTGTAATAATAGAATTCCATGAGATTGCATCTGGCTGATGCATTTTGTCAAACAGCTCAGATGTCTTGTGTATGCTTCCGCATTTTGCATACATGTCTATCAAGGTATTCATCACAATAACGTTAGATTGAAACCCACATCTAACTATCTTTCCATGGATCTGCACACCATGTTTTAGAGATTCCACGTTGGCACATACAGGGATAATACTGGAGAAGGTGAAGTGATCGGCTTGTACAGCTGTTCGTTGCATCTGGTGAAACAGAGTCAGTGCCTGCTGAGAAAACCCATGCTTTCTGTAAGCTGAAATTATCATGTTCCATGAGAAGACGTTTGGTTCAGTCATGCTGTCAAAAACCTTGCAAGCATCAACCAAACTTCCACACTTGTCATACATGTTGATAAGTGTATTTTGTAAATGTGTGTTTGTGGCAAATATAAGTCCCCTATCATTTATGTGAGAGTGGATTTGCTTACCCTCTACAAGGGCTTTCTTGGAAATGCAAGCCTGCAATAGATGAAGATATGTAGAAATATCTTCAGGAAGGTTTTGTGTTGTAAGCAAAATGTGTATCGCCTCCTTTAACCGACCTTCTGTGCAGAGTCTTCTAAGATTACGATGGGCAATGGATAACATTGTAAGATTATCTGTTTAAGATGCCACTGTCTTCCTCTGATTCTGAGGTTTTAAACGTGGTATCATAGCTATTTATTTGTTTCTGTCTATGTATAAATCTGAATGATAATAAGGAGAGCAAAGCCATTTTCAACCAGTTGAAGAAAAATACCTGTTTTCACGTCGAACTGGCTCCCTTCTCGATAATAAATTCAGTAAAATGGCCCTTTTCCATATGTAACCTTTCTAAGCATCATTTCCCTCTGCTCTGTTTGGCTTATAAGATATGAAATGAGAAATGTGTAATAATGTCCACCAAACCAAAATAGCCTATGGCACCCTACAAACAAAACTATGCTGATATAGATGGAATTGGCTGAATTGTTCCTTTACGAGGAGCTTCTAGGGTTAAATTTAATCAAAACTCCATTAATTTTGCAAGTGTGGGAGGCATAGAATCAACCCCTTATGGCAATGTTGTACTTTGGTTTGAATGTATTGTAATGTAAAAGTAATTCTTAGTATGCAGAAGAGAAAAGTGTATACCTTGTTTTTATTTTTTTGTTTTATATTTATTTTTTGCTTTTATTGTAAGTAAATTGGCTTTGTGTTTAATTTGTCTTCTTTTGTGTTTAGTCTAAATTAATTATAATCTTGAACCTAGCCTTTATTATACTTAATTTGTCATTATAGAACATGATCGATACATCTATGTAGGTTTCTATCACTCATGATTATGTCCCCTAAATAGAACCACCTCCATAGCCTTATCCTCTTAATTCAAAGCTCTTTTCCCACTTTTTTGAGTCGACCCTTTCAAATAATTTGAATGTTACCCATCGTCTTACAAACCAAACTCTTTGAATTGAGCACCAAGGATCTTGTATTTAAAGATAAGCCTTAGGTCATTAATTCATATTAGATCATCTCATCAAACCACATTTGAACTACATCATATAAAGCCTAAGAGCTTGTATAAACACTTAAATAAACATATACTACATAATCAACTTATCATCTAGGCACCTTGCATTATGCTTGGAGTGTATTCAAAGTTAATTATTGCCAGTAGGGATTGACTAGTTATCAAGAAGTTTCCACACTTTCCCTCTACACACTAGTAGTCTTCCTAAGGTGCTTCTCAGCACCACCCTTCTTTAGAAATGCAAGCACACGGGTATAAAAGAGTGAGAGCAAAGGACAATGTCACACCATAAGGACAAAACCACGCCATGAAGACAAATTGTTGGTACATTCCGGTTTAGGAGTAGAGCAAACATTTGAGGCAAGTTTGTGATAATGTATGCAATGTTGATTTGTTAGGTTAACTATGTTATGCACTTTGCAATACTTAGGATAGCTTAAGTTGGGCACACTTCTCTAGATAATTATTAGAATCATCCAATAAGTTAATTCCCTTGTTTGTGAGAGTTGAGATTGCTTGAATTGCAAGTTTTCTTTAACTTACAATTCAAGTTTACTTTAAAAGCATACTAACTCGGGGGTGGCTTTGATTGTTCTTCTTTATTATATAAATTAGAGCACTCAAGTTACATGGATTGAGTTTGGGTTTCAGCTATATGATGTAGATTTTTCTCTGATCTGCAAGGAAAACTCATAAATTGGCGCAAACCACCTCTGTGGTTGCAAATTACATACTCTGTCGTAATTGATAATGGAAAAGAAAAATAGTCACAACACAACATGGCATCTAATTTAATCTCTATAAATATTCAAGCCATATGAACTATTAATTCACAAAAAATTATAGAACAAAATACAATATATTGCTAATTAGTAGTTGGAAAGAAAAACATCCTTTTATTCCTTCTCTTCAATGCCACAACAAGTTCTTTTGGCCCACAACTAATAGCCCACACCAAAAACTCCTATTGAAGAACAAAACTTAGAAGCTACTAAAGGGATATCCCCCTAAAAAGTCCACAATAATTGTCATAATAGGCCACAATCTAAAATTAACACAATTAAATTATATAAGAGTTGCCACAACAAATCGTTACAAACCAAAATTAACACAAGTAAATAAAGGGAATTATTGGGAGAGTGAGGGACCCTACCATAAAGAGGGTAGTTACATCGTCCTCCCCGTGTTTAAAAGAAGTCTGAAACTCTTGGTTTAGAAAATTGGATTACGTTGTAACTAGTATACAAACACATACTTATGAGCAATCTTGTCTTCAAAGCATTCTCTTAGCATTCCTTGACACAATCCAAGCCACTACCAAACCTTCCAACCCATGTTATTTTAGGGTAAAGAATCTAATGTTGATTCCACCATTCAATTGGGCAAGCAAAGCTAGGAAAAGTCTCTAATGCAGAGCCAACAGAATAATCACTACTGCTACCACCAATACACTTGAAAATCTTCCCTTGTCCCAATCAAACTTCGTATCACTACTCTCAGACTGAGTAAGGTAGTCACTTTTTGACTGAACTCTTGATCATATTCTTGGAAGATCTTCTATGATCGTGTCCATACTCCCACAATTCACTATTCCCTTCAATCTGATGAGAGTGAAGACTATAGTCAACTAAAACTTCAACATCTATCTCTTGAGGTGCACCTATAATATTGTTAGTTGAATCTCATTGTAGCTCCACATCAACTTTTGGTTGTGTTGGTGTTTATTTCTGAATCGGCAGTGGGTTTGCCTTGTAATTATTTTGGCTGGGTGCACGGTCTTGGTATAAAAGCCAAACTGTGTTACTCATTGTTGTTGTTGAAGACTTGGGCATTTTGTGTAAATAATGAAATACAGAGCATTTCCTGGCTGTTGTATCTCTGTGGAGTTTATGAGTTGCACCTTGAATGTACATTGCATACATTTTCAATTTCAGTGTTGTTTTATATGAAAAATGCTTATGGCATGTGTCTAACTGTCCCTCTCCACTTGTTGCATGCATTTCTTCTTCTGAATTTGGTTGCTAAGGGTTCTTCAAATTCTAGAATACAGATTTATGTATTGCATGCTTGATCTTTAGACTTCCATTCAAGGAGTGGATTAAATTGTTTTAGGTTGAGTATGGAGGAGATTGTATGTCAACTGGGATATCTGTAAGTAGAGGCAGTTAAATACCCATCCTTGGGTGATGTTTGTAAGGCAAGCATCAATCTAACCCCTTGAAACTTGAATCCACAATGCAATCCATTCTTGTGTATACGTCTAGTTGACTCCTTGCCCTGAGATAGGCACTGGTATACTTCTTGTGTAGTAGTTATGTTCCAAAGCCCCTGTCTTGCATCCAATCCATCAATTTCAAACCCATCCATTATCCCAACCTGTTAGTTGTAGGAGTAGGATTAGGAACCCCTGCATACTCTCATCCATAACCAGACACATATGTCCAAGAACGTTGCCAACCTTGTGATTTGTCATACAAATCTTGGTCCACACATGAGAGTATTCTGCTTGTCATTGTAAAGCTAAATCTTTATGTCATTGGGCAAGTCAAGATCACATCTTTAGCAAATAGGGATACCCCCCTTGGTGCGACAGAACCAGAAGTGAAGGGGAGGCAACTCACGCAACCTCCCGTATCTGTTGGCAGAATTTGCCTGTGCATTGGAACTGGCAAACCCACTGCTGATTCGGACACCAACAGGTTGTACCTCACTCTTCAAATCATTTGTCTCTTTTTCTCCTAAAATTGCCTCTAGCTCCCTTCTTGGCTGACCTAGAATTTTATTTTTCTCTTCAAGTTTAAATTTGGCTTTTGCTAGAAGAGACAAAGGTGCCACTATAAATGCTCCTTCCTCTTTCCATAGTTTTAAGAGTGTTTTCCTTCATTCATGTTGAACCTCATAAGTATTCTCTCTACCCTGACAGATTACGTTCCAATCATATTGCCAAGGTATACCCAATAGCAAATGACACATCCATCAACACCACATCATAGAGCACTTTATCCACATAAGGACTAATTTTGAATGCAACAAGGAAAGATTTATCCATAAGAGCACTATGATCCTTCTTTATCCACCCTATTGCACATAAGGTAGTATATAGTAGAAGTGTTATTTTTAGAGAAACTAAGCCTTCTTCTATTCCATTGCAACCAGAACAAAGTGAACAGAAAGATGTGATTTAACTCCCTTCTATGCCTGAAAAAGTTGAATGAAGGCCTCTAGATAGACATGAAGTTGAGGATAGCTCATCTAACTCTAAATCTTTAGAAGAGGAGGAAGAACCTCCAATTCAACTTGTTCGAAGGTCTACAAGGCATAGACAACCACCTAAAAGGTATTCACCTGATGACTGGAGATGTATTTTTGCTTTGAATACTAACATAGATGAACCTAGATCTATAGAAGAGACATTAGGCATGAATGATGTAGAGTCTTGGAAGATTGCTATGGATGAAGAAATGCCATCTTTGAAAAAGAATGATACATGGGACCTAGTGCCATTCCTGAAGGACAAAAACTTGGTGGTTGCAAATGAGTGTTCAATAAAAAGATTGGTTTAGATAGAGGTATTGAGAAGTACAAAGAACGGTTGGTTGCGAAAGGTTACTCTCAAGTTGAGGATGTTAATTATGGTGAGATATTTTCTCTTGTTGCAAAAATGACGTCCATTAGATTCTTGCTTTCTATTGCTACTGCTTATGATCTAGAGGTTGAGAAAATGGATGTGAAAATGGCTTTCCTTCATGGTGATTTGGAGAAGGATATTTACATGACACGACCAAAGCACTACGTGGTGAAAGGTAAAAGTAATTTGGTTTGTAAATTCAAGAAATCTATGTATGGACTCAAACAAAGTCCTAGGATGTGGTACCATAAATTTGATACATATGTGTTAAGTTTGGGATTTGAGCATTCTAAATCTAATCATTATGTTTATTATAAATCTGATGGTGATCATTTCCTATTTATTGCATTATATGTTGATGATATGTTATTTATTGGTAAAGGGAAAGGAATGATTTTAGAACTAAAGTCTCAACTTGCAGCTAAATTTGAAATGAAAGATCTTGGTGCAACTAAACACATTCTTAGGATGGAAATAAGAAGAGATGGAGTGAATAGAAAACTATGGCTTGGCCAGTGTAAGTATGTCAATTCAGTTTTACAAAGGTTTAACATGTAGGGTTGTAGACCATTATGTGTTCCTTTTATAGTTGGAACAAAGTTATCTACTTCATAATGTCTAACATCCCCATCAGATATGGAAGACATGAGCGGAGTGCCTTACCAAAGTGTTGTTGGAAGTTTGATGTATGTTATGGTTTGTACTAGAACAGACATTGCCCAAGCAGTGGGAGTTCTTTCTAGATATATGTCTAATCCTTGAAGAGTTCATTGGGATACAGTTAAAAGAGTCTTTAGATATTTGCAGGGTACCTCAGAGTATTCCTTGTGTTATCATGGTAATTTTATAGGAGACATGCATTCCATTAATATTCATGGTTATGTGAATTCAGAATGGGCAGGTGATGTTGATAGTAGATGATCCACCAGTGCTTATGTGTTTACTTTATTTGGTGGTGCAATTAGTTGGATGAGTAAGCGACAGGTTGTGATTGCTTTGTCCACTACGGAAATTAAGTATATGGCAATTACTCATGCTTGTAAAGAATCCATTTGGCTTAAGAGATTGTGTTCAAATATCAGAATAAAACAAGGTGCAGTGATAGTTTATTGTGATAGTCAGAGTGCGATCTGCCTAACTAAGAACCCAACATTTCATGTCAGGACCAAGCACATTGATGTACAATATCATTTTGTTAGAGATATGGTCAAGGATGGTAGGGTGAAGCTAGTTAAGGTACAGACTTTGATTAATATTGCAGATTCATTAACTAAGCATGTGAACACAAAGAAGTTTAGATGGTGTTCAAAGTGTTAGAGTAGGTGTGTTGTACACCTTGCATAACATTGATATTATTTTATTATGTAAAATAAATATTTATTTGTAGTGCATCATGTGATGTGTTTATCCACATTAAATATTTATTTGGTGCCACTTGTAATTGTTGTATGTAACATTGGGTTAATTAATTATTTATTTATAATTATTTGATTATTGAGAAAACTTAGTACCAATAATCAATGTGGGGGTCAATGGTTTTGTAGACTCATGGTTTTGGGGAAAATGGTATTACAATACCACATGTTGTATTTGTGTGAGCTTATGTCTATAAAAACAAACACACGGGTAGTTGTTGTAGAGTGAGGTGAGGGCTTATTGCCTTTGGCTGGGTTGGAGCATCTCTTGTAGGTTGCATGTGTGAGGGTTTGAAGCATGGCATTTGATGTATGGTTACATGCTTGTTCACATGGTGTGCAGGTAGAAAGAGCTTGATGTTTCAGAGGTGATCTCTATATATGTATTGTAATCTTTATTGTTGAATAATACATGAGAGATGCATGCTTTTGGAGGCTGGGTTTTTCCCTCTATGGGGGTTTTTCCAGGGTATATCTTGTGTCACCATTGATGGTATAATTGTCTATTTTTTTTGCATGTGGATTTCTAGTTATTATTGCACATTAACTCTCTTATTGGGTTATGTGGAATTAGTCTTTATGGATGCATATTTCCAACATTTAGTATTGGAGCTTGGTTGACATGATTTGGGAGGAAATCCCTGTCTGATAACCCTAGCTATGAGTGGATTTTTTGTGTATAGTGGAATCCATGGCTTTGCAGGAAAAGAATGAAGACATTGTAAGATATGAAGGATTTGTGCAGGTTTTTTGTTTACGGATCTAGGGTTTTGGGGTTGCAGATTTGAGGTATTTTTTGCAGATCTGAGTGTTGAAAAATCATGGAGAAAAGGGCTTGATTTGGATTTTCATGAAGAGAGTTTTGAAGAGGAGCTTTCATAGATAACCTCTTGTGTTTTTCCCTCTATGAGGGTTTTCCCAGGGTATATCTTGTGTCACCATTGATGGTATAATTGTCTATTTCTTTTACATATGGATTTTTGGTTATTATTGCACATTAAATCTCTTATTAGGATATGTGGAATTAGTCTTTATGGGTGCATATTTTCAACATTTGGTATCAGAGCTTGGTTGACATGATTTGGGAGGAAATCCTTGTTTGATAACCCTAGCTATGAGTGGATTTTTTGTGTATAGTGAAATCCATGGCTTTGCAGGAAATTAATGAAGACATTGTGAGATATGAAGGATTTGTGCAGGTTTTTTGTTTGCAGATCTAGGGTTTTGGGGTTGCAGATTTGTGGTGATTTTTTGCAAATTTGAGTGTTGAAAAATCATGGAGAAAAGGGCTTGATTTGGGTTTTCATGAAGAGAGTTTTGAGGAGGAGCTTTCATAGATGACCTCTTGGGATGAAACGGACCTCACCATTGAGTCTAGGAGGCCCGAGACATGATTCATATAAAATTTAGCCTATTTTGGCCACTGTGAAAAAAAGGCATTTTTTTGCCCCCAACCCAAGTCGTACGACCGTACGATTGGGAGGCATTGTAGAGATACAAAAAAAAATTCTCCTATGCTTGGTTAAAATCCTTTTTATTAAATAAAAAATAATAATTAAAAAATATATATTTGGCATGGGGGGACGCAGTCCGTAGACTATCATACCCTTGCCTCTAACACCTGCAAGGAAGGCCGCTGGTAGGGTACCGACAAGTACGCCTGCCGATCAGGCACCCCCCAATCTGCAGGGATGTTGGGATCGGCGGGGCTTAAAGCCCCAGTCCTCGGCCCCCAGCTAAGAGGGGTGTCAAAACCCCGATGGTCAGGAATTTTGCCCTGGCGATCACTGCCAATCCGTATGGGCTTTAAACTTTTAAAAAAAATTAAAGTTTAGATCTGCTACCAACTTTGCCGCCAGCATGCCACCAAGGCACCGCGGACGGGCCACCATCTGGCCACCTTTGGTGGGCATAACTTTCACCTAAGACATCAGATTATCAACTTCTTATAGCCGACGGAAAGATCTTTCCACATATTACACAGTGGTGATATATATTTTTCTAGATTTTGCCATTTTGATAGTGTTTTTCTTGTTGGAATCCAGATATGTGTTTTGAGCTTTGACCGGCCATAACAAGTGCATTGGGAGTCAGATTCCAGACTTCTTATAGGTGTTGGAAAGGTATTTATGAGAACTACATAATGGAGCAAGTTTGGAGGTGATATTATGACGTTTGTTCAGTTTGTATCAGTTTGAGATCGTTTTGGTTCCTTTAACTTATGGTGTGTTTGTGAGTTGATGGAAAATTGAATTTGGGGTGATTTGGCGTTTGAGTCATTGCAAACTTATAGGTTTA
This sequence comes from Cunninghamia lanceolata, assembly GCA_027924645.1. Taxonomy (NCBI): domain Eukaryota; kingdom Viridiplantae; phylum Streptophyta; class Pinopsida; order Cupressales; family Cupressaceae; genus Cunninghamia; species Cunninghamia lanceolata. Next base: position 5,702,988 of record BSBN01000671.1, on the reverse strand, counting down.
TCTCTGATTATCCTTTGTTGATAGTGCCATACATGTATTGTTGAATTTTCATGTTGCATTGTGAGATCTATAGGTTGTGCGGTGTTGTAGGTTGTCTATGCTTACAGGTTGCATATATGACTTGGATGTGGGTTGTCTATGCCCATAGATGTTTCAGTGTTGATGCAAATTCTTATTTGTGGCTTGGGTTAGTCACATGTTGCATTAGTTTACTTGTCATTATGAGATATAGAGAGAGATGGTATTACCTGATAAAATCATGATATGGGACCTATGTTTGTTGACTATATGGTACAGTTGTGTGAGACTTTGATGGGAGTTTGGTGCAGGTACTTTGGGTACTGATCATGGTGTCATGGATGTTCTTTGTTTGGTTGGGACTTTGGCATGACATAATTGTGTTACAGGTGCAGTTTTGGTGGTGTTGGATTGATGTTTGGTTTACAAGTTTTGTTCATCTTCTTGGTTTGGATATTATGGTTTACTCGACCTTTTGGGAGCTATTGTCATTACAGTGGGATTCTTTGATTGTGTTGGGGCCATGGATGATCTTCATTTAGGAGATGGTTATCATGATGTCATGGATAGCTTGGTTACATGTTTCAGTGGGAGCTTTTGATAGTGGTGTTGACCTATTTTCTTCTGTCCAAAGTTAAATAGTTCACCTTGTATATTCCTTGAATATCCTTTAGAAAATGACCCTACAAGGCTTAAATCCTTCAAATACTCATGTTGTGCCTTGCAAAAAATCCCAAAAGTCTTACCTTGAGAATCTTTGCAGAAAACCCAGAAAAACCCAAAAAATCTTGTCTCCAATTGTTTTCTATCGTAGGGATTTCTCAGTTTTATGCTTAGTATTTGTGTATGCATTTTCGAATGTATATTCGCATATACATTCGCCATTGTATGTGTGCGATATAAAAGGCAGAATATACAAAGAAAATGTACATCGCCAAGATGCAAAGACAAGATATACATCGGTGAGATCCAAGATTGTATACAAAGCGATATACAAATGTCTTCGGCGAGACCTTGCATATCGGTGTATCAGCTAAAGGTCTCCCTGACAGCCGATGCATGCGCACATACAAAAGGTGGGGTCTGCTTTTTATACAAAGGCGATTGTATCTCATATACAATCGCAGATGCAATGGCGATGTACAAAGGGCATATGCAAAAGGTGGAATGCAAAGATTAATGTATATCAAGTTGTATATCGTGGATGCAAAGGGAATATACAAGAGGCCGATATACAAAGAAGAAGGTATACAAAGCCCGAACCTGAAAAGATTATTGCATTTTGGTTTATACAGGCAGAAGTGATTGTATGTATCCTTTGTATGTATGTTCGCATTGTATGTGACAACATGCAAAGGTAATATACAAAGCGATATACAAAGGTCACATGTATATGCCAAGATGAAGTGTTTGCATGTACAGGTTTGTATGCAGTTTATCTTTGTATATTTCGCATTGTTTATGCGATATACAAAGGTTAGATACAAAGGGAATATACAAGGCGGACCCGACTAGAAAATCAAATTTGGCAAATTCAGTGTTGAGTTCTGTAGTTTGTATGTTGAAGTGCTTGTATGCGTCAACATGCAAGGGGCAAAGATACAAAGGTCGGACCTGTTCCAATAGTTGATAATCTCTTGAGTTCCGCATTGTATGTATATGCTATTGTATCTCATATACAATCGATATGCAAAGGCCATATACAATGATCTTCGGCGAGACCTAGTGCATCGGCGGCCTAGTTTGTGGTCTTTTCGATGGCCGATAAAGCATGCAATTGTTCAGCGATGGGTCTCAAGCTCAACTTAGCGACTAATCAGGTGGTGCCACATGTCAGGGCCGATTCAAAAGGGGCTCGCTCTTGTATGTAGTCGTTGTATTGTATATGCAAGTGCATATACAAATAAATATACAAAGGTGTTTTCAAAGGCCGTTTAAATATTGAATGCAAGCGCACATATAATGAACATTTCGACAAGACCATGCTTATCGGCAACTCAGCTGGAGGTCGCCCCGACAACTCGATACATACAAAGCAGTTGGTCATATGTAAAGGTAGATTCAAAGGGTCATTTAGATGGTGATTCAAGTCGCATATGCAAAGCGATATACAGGTGCAGTTTGACCGCAGCTTTGACCACCCATATCTCCCTCGTCCTGGTGAATTTCAACATGCTTCAAAAGGTAAATATGCTTGTTTTTGCCTCCTCTTTCATTTGGCGGGCTTTATGGAGGATATTTTCACTTTCAAAATTTGATGCACCTTTGCATGCTGGATCGACTGGATGTTTCAGCGACTAATTTGAGATATGCAGATGCAGAAATTTGTGGCATTTATGAGTGCAGGTCGATGATTCAGCAGCTCACATTGAAGATTTAAAATATCTTCCATCTGCCCCTATTCCAGATATTTTTATGCCATGAATTATTGCAAATGGACGTCCCTTCTGGCACATATATTTTCTAACGGGCCTATGTGACAACAGTTTCTAGAATTCATTGTAATGGACTTAGGTCAAATTGAAAATGCTATATATGCATAAGCTTGAGATGTAAATAGGGTTGGACTTTTGGAAGATTTAGAAAATCTATGCTTCTGATTCCAAACAGAGCATTCCTTTACTGTAACCATGCCTTCTTATTGAATATATGCAAGTTATCCTACCTCTTTTACTAATTTTTAGTTTAGTGTAAACCTGCATATGATTGTCTGTGAACAATTTCTTCCTCTCAATCATTTTGTTTCTTACCTCAGCTAGAATCATCTAAATCTGTGTATATCTACTTGCTATATCTGGTTGTGTTGTGCATCTTCTCAGTTCTATGAGGGTTCTTTTATTCAGTCTGGTGCATCACCCTTACTTTCAAGTTTTCTAGTTTTATCTTTCATTTCTAAAAGCATTCCTTCTACCTTTTTCTTTGAAGATCCAGTAGTGTTTTGGTGATAACCAGTCAAGGAAGCTGACCTTCTCTGGAGGTTCTTTCTAACTCAGGTGACCCACAGACCTTGGAAAGATCCCATGTTTCTCCAGATTGCTAAAGTTTTGCAACTGCAACAAGGGTGCAAATCTGGGTGATAACAGCGTTGGCACGCCCGGTGGGACCCTACTATCATATTACTGGTTATGATATGCTACCAGCATTATCAGTCTTTTAAGAGGCAGTTTTCTGCATATCTGGCGACTCATATTGAGGAAGGACAAGTAGATCAGTGTTGTCACACATTTTATGAGAAAAATTCAAACTCAGAGTTTGAGTTCATTTGATTATTTGCAGCTGGCTCCACCTAGAAGATAGAGTAGAGCTGTGGTAAGGACTCCAGTTTCTAAAAGAATACAATCAACTCCACCAAGTTTCAGGCCAATAGTACCTGTAGTTCTTGTACCGGTTCAACCAAACCTACTTCCAGCTGTTCAAATGGCAAGAAATCAGCCATTTGTGGCTTTTGATGGGGGCAGCCCATTGAATTTGACAGTGCATGATAATATACCCATGGCAACTTTGAAGAGCCTGCCCTATTTCATAGGGGAGGATCAAACCACCCCAATCGAGCACATTAGAGACGTAGCTTCTCTATGTGGTGTTCATCATGTAACTCAAGAAAATGTAGCCATCAGGCTACTAGCTGCCTCGTTTAAAGGAAAAGCATTACAGTGGTTCAGAAGTTTACCAGTGCAAACCATTGGAACTTGGGATGATCTAGACGATAAGTTAAACAAACAATTTCAAGATAAGTCAGATAACTTATCGTTGGTTGAATAGATGACTACAATAAAAAGAGCTCCCCGGGAGAAAATGATGGATTTCAACTTCCGATTTCAGAAGACATGGGATAGAATTCCTGCCATGGTAAGGCCTCCATCAGAATATGCATTCTTGTATTTTTTGAAAGCTCTAAATAGTGATATTTTAGTGATGATACAATCGTTGGGAGGTACAAGTTTACCTAATGCATATGAAATAGCTATTAGAGCGGAAAACAGCCTGATTCAGGCTGGGAAAATAGCACCTAGACCACCAATGCCCATTTTCCCTGAGATTCAAGTTTCAATGCCTTTGTCAATCCCATCGTTTGCCCCTTTACCTGTTATAACAACATCGCCAAATACTGCCAATACTGAGATAGCTATTTCTAACTCATCTCAAGAGTTAAGAGAGATCAAAAATAACCAACAGAAAATAGAGAATATCTTGCAAACTTTTGGGAATGAGCTGGTAAACATAAAAAAGTAGTAGTCCCAGAGCAGACATCCTTATCAGTCACCCAGTCAAGGGCAAAATCAGCCTTATCAAGCTAATAGGCCACCTTATCAAAGCAATTACCAGGGTACCAGGCAGAATGTGAACCAGAGGCCTTTTTAGCCTTACAATCTCGTACCCATTAATACAGTTAGGGACCTTATCCCTGTTTAGAATAACCTTGCAGCTGAATATGAATGGTGTTATCCATGGAATTAGTCACACAACCAGGCAACCTGTTTAAATGGAGTGATAAATCAGGCTCTAATGGTACAAAATGTTGCAGTTTCACAACCAAACACACTTAATGATGGGGCTATACACAGAAAGAATAGCCTCAAAATGATACTGCATTCATAAATTGGCAGGGAGATGAATTCTGTGGCATAAACAGAGATGATACTTTAGTTGCAGCAAATACTAGAGCTAAAAAGAGGGGCTATGAGATAGATCAAGTAGCAAATAAAGGAAAAGGGCATGTTGATCCTTCTACATCCCAAATTCCCCTTATTTTGCAAAGGAATACTCAAGCAACTGCCAGGGAACAGCCTCATTGGCAGGCTGATATTGCTACTGCAATGTCACATCAGAAGGTAAATGTCACTCCACCTTTTAATATCATTGAAAATATGAAGAAGACGAATGTGACAATATCTATGTGGGATTCCCTAGCCATCCCAGGTCAAAAGGACATGTTACAATCTGCCTTGTCTGATTTAAAAGTGTCAAATGATACAACTGTTGACCCAGCTAGGGCTGCTCTTACCAATTCATCCTAGGACAATAGTAAACAACCACATAAGAGTGCTAAGCCACTTCCTTTTTTCGTGTCATTAATAATTGGAGACAAGTTAATACATAACTGCATGGTGGATAGTGGTGCAAGTAGTTCTGTAATGCCAAAACAAATTGCAAACCAATTAGGATTGAAATACCAACCCCTTGAAAAGGGTGTGCTCCAGCTAGATGGCACAGCTGTTAACACTGTAGGTGTGATGAAAGATCTAGGTCTCACTCAGCATACCTGTCCAAATGTGTCCATCTCCCTAGAGGTGTTCATCATAGATTTACCTCCTCATTTTACCATGTGTTTGTCAAGAGAGTTCACAGCCAAGATAGGAGGATATTTATCCTCAGACTGGTCCCACATATTCTTTAGGACCCGATATGGCACAAAAGTGACCGTAAAATCTGAATTGCTTGCCAAATATCACATAGAGCCTTATGTCCTAAGTGTTGTTAATGCAAATTGCATTATTTCTGATGATCCCGAGCTTGTTGCTGCTCGAGAGTTGCAAGCTGAGAGTATACCAAAAGTATTGTTAAAGGAGCGGGCCTTGGAAAATATTGTTGATGATCTCGAGGGACACATCCAAGAAACTGGTATGGGGGTTTACATACTGCACGAGTTTGAAACAATAATTCCAAACCTTGTAAAGAATGCAGAACAATAGATAGAACAACAAAATGAAGTATGGAAAATGTACTTTGATGGCTCTAGGAATAGGAATGGATCTGGTGGTGGTGTAATGCTTGTGTCTCCACAAGGTGACAGATATTATTCTGCTTTCCATTTTTCTTTTTCGTGTACAAATAAAACTGTTGAGTATGAAGGGTTGATTCAAGGTTTGTAGTGGGCAAGAAAGAGGAAAATTGGTTATTTGCAGGTGTATGGGGACAGTGAACTTATTGTAAATCAAGTGAGGGGACTGCATGTTACAAAGAATGATGCTTTGAAATGCTATAAACATAGGGTATGGGATATGATTGAAGAGTTTGATGCTTTCAATCTAATCTCTATTCCAAGAAATCAGAACTATCATGCAGATAGGTTAGCTACAATTGGGGCTCAGTTTGATATCCCCAGTGATATTTAAAGAGAAAAGGTACAGCCTCATGTGAAAATAGTTGATCGGCCCTCTATCCCTAACAATAACATTCATTGGCAAGTTTTTGAGAGTGATGAGCAGATTCTGCGTTTCTTGTTAGAAGAGGATGAGTTCTCTGTGGTTAATCAGAACAAACTCAAATAGCAATATGATGATGATCAAGTTGTTCAGCTAAGGACTAATAAGCTGCCCAGAGGATTGGTAACCTTGGAATCCATTTTTGGTACTAATGATCAGCTGAAGAAGAGCAAAACCAGTATCCAGGTCAAAGAGGAACATTACGAGGAGCTAGAAATTTTTAAAGGTAAGCTTCTCAAAATTGGTAAAATTTGTTCGCCTGAGGATAGGAAAGCTTTTATTGCTCTTTGTCAAGAATTTGAGGTTGTGTTTGCTTGGGATTACTCAGACCTAAAAGGGTTTGACCCTCATATTGCCCAGCATACTATAGAGTTAGAGCCAAGTGCAAAACCTGTAAGACAGAAACAAAGACCTTTAAATCCAAAACTTGAGCTTCTGATGATTAAGGAATTAACTAAGCTAATCAAGGGAAATATCATTTTTCCAATCAAGCATACTTCTTGGGTCTCAAATCTTGTTCCTTTGAGGAAGAAGAATGGAGAGATTAGGTTGTGCATTGATTTTAGAGACCTTAATAGAGCCTCTCTGAAGGACCACTATCCGCTGCCCTCAATGGAGCAAATTCTGCAAGTAGTGGCTGGTTCAGAAAGATTCTCCTTACTTGACAGATATTCCGGTTATAATCAAGTGTTAGTCAAAGAGGAAGATCAGTTTAAAACTACTTTTACTACCAAATGGGGCACCATGGCCTACAAAAGGATGCCTTTTGGTCTGTCAAATGCTGGTGCTACTTTTCAGAGAGCTGTGGATATGGCTTTTAAAGGCTTGCTTTATAAATTGGTGCTTGTGTACCTTGATGACATCACAGTTTTCTCTAAAGATGCAGCTGAACATTTGTCTCACTTGAAACAAGTATTTGAGAGATGTAAAGAGTTTGGGATATCACTCAATCCCAAGAAATATATTTTTGTTTTGCATGAAGGCAAACTTTTAGGACACATTGTGTCAAAAGAGGGAGTTACCATTGATACCGAAAGAGTAAGAGCTATTATGGAGCTACCTTTACCCAGTCATAAGAAAGGACTACAACATTTTATTGCAGAATTAATTTTCTGCGAAGATTTATACCTGACCTTGCAAATTTATTGAAGCCTTTGACCTCTATGTTAAAGAAAAATGCAGTTTTCAATTGGATAGAAGAGGCCAAACTCAGCTTTGAGTCCGTAAAGGAGGCGTTATCGGCTGTACCAACTCTAGTAAATCTTGATTTCTCAAAAGATTTTATTTTGTATGCTTATGGCAGTCTAGATACAATTTCTACAATTCTGGTACAACAGCAAAGTGAAGGCTTTGAACAGCCAATCACTTTCTTTAGTCAAGGACTGGAGGAGTATCAACAGAGGTATAGTTTCATTGAAAAACATGTGCTTGCAGTGGTAAGAAGTCTCAAGAAGTGTAGGCATCTTATTTCTAACAATAGGGTACATTTGATGGTCGCTCACCCTAGTGTGAAAGAGTTTTTGTTAGGAAAGGATGTTAATGAGAAAAGGGCTGGTTGGATTACCAAAGTCATGGAATATGACATGGATATCAAGATAGCCAAGCTCATCAGAGGTAGAGGACTCAGTGAACAACTTGCTACTAGGTCTAAAAATGAAATAGATAAAGAAGAAGAGGTGCTTCTAACCATTGAAGATGAACATCAGGATGATACAGCAGCAGTGGGCACAGGTTGGGTTAATAACATGACTCATTTCTTGCAAACTGGTGAATGTCTAGAAGGTTTAGATAGAACCAAGAGGAGATATTTTAGACTGTAGTCTATTCCATATGTTTTAATTAATGGCATCCTTTTCAGAAAAGATTTTAATGGTGTGTTGTTAAGATGCATTGATAATGATCAAACTGATAAGGTGTTGCATGAGTTTCATGATGGAACAACAGGGGGTCATTTTGCCCCAAGGACTACTGCTTGGAAAATAATGAGAGCTGGATATTACTAGCCTAGCTTATTCAAGGATGCTCATGCATGGGCCAGAAAATGTATAAAATGTGTCATTTTTGCAGGCAAAGAAAGGCTGCCAGCTTTACCTCTGTAGCCAATTCAAGTAGATCAGCCCTTCACGAGATGGGGCATTGATTTTATAGGTCCCATTAACCCACCATAAAGTGCAGGCCACAGGTGGGTACTTACAGCAACAGACTATTTCATAAAGTGGACTGAAGCAGTGGCTCTGAAGGAATCCAATGAGAATGTTGTTTTGAACTTTTATCATGATTTGGTATCCAGATTTGGGGTACCTGAGTCAATTATCTCAGACAATGCTTTAGCCTTTGTTGGATTGAAGATAACTGACTGGGCTGTGAAGAATGGAATTTATTTGAACACTTCATCAAATTATTACCCACAAGGTAATGGTTTGGCTGAATCTACAAATAAGAATCTCATAAAGATTATCAAAAGATCAATGGAGGACAACCAGAGGACCTGGCACACCAATCTGAAATCTGCCTTATGGGCAGATAGAATAACTCCCAAGAGGTCTATTGAAAACTCCCCATATATGTTAGTTTATGGAAAAGAGGCAAGATTGCCTATGTCTATGGAGCTACCAGCACTTGATATCATGAATCAACTAGAGATGTTTGAAGAAGAAGACCCCATGGCTGTCAAATATGCTCAACTTATGGAGCTTGAAGAGATCAGAGATAAAGCTATGAAAGCTATGGAGTATCATCAGCTTTAGACAAAAAGAGTTTTTGATAGGAGAGCCACTCCCAAAATTTTTAGGGAGGGTGATTTGGTACTCAAATGGGATGACTTGAAAAGTAGGCCAGGGAAGCACTCCAAGTTTGACAACATGTGGAGTGGCCCATTTATCATTACTAAATGTAAGGAGCACAATGCATTTCAGTTATCAAACATAGATGGAGAGAATTTGTCTATCCCAGTCAATGGGATACACTTGAAGAGGTGTTTTTGAGGTATGACTTACCTTGTAAATCAGTAGATTAAGTTTCTTTCTTTCAATAAGTGTTGTTGCACAATAGTTTAGATCCCTTTTATTTTCCCTAAGTGTTGCTAGCACAATTAAACGGGTTGCTCCAGCTTTTGTTTTGGTTTTGGTCTTCCAATTGTTCTTCGTTACTAATATGTTGAGTTACTAAGGTCAGGATTGTTTGTTAAAGGTATATTTTGAGTCTCCGTGTGACTCCATGCCCAATGGATGCTTAAGGCCACTGATCTAATTGTTTAGCAGGCAAACGTCCCATAGAAGTCACCAAAATGTTGACCTATTTTCCTTTGTCCAGAGTTAAATAGTTCACTTTGTATATTCCTTGAATATCCTTTATAAAATGACCCTACAAGGCTTAAATCCTTCAAATACTCATGATGTGCCTTGCAAAAAATCCCAAAAGTCTCACCTTGAGAATCCTTGCAGAAAACCTAGAAATCTTTTGTCTCCAATTGTTTTCTATCGCAGGGATTTCTCAGTTTTATGCTTAATATTTGTGTATGCATTTTTGAATGTATATTCGCATATACATTCGCCATTGTATGTGTGCGATATAAAAGGCAAAATATACAAAGGAAATGTACATCGCCAAGATGCAAAGACAAGATATACATCGGCGAGATCCAAGATTGTGTACAAAGCGATATACAAATGTCTTCGGCGAGACTTTGCATATCGGTGTCTCAACTAAAGGTCTCCCCAACAGCCGATGCATGTGCACATACAAAAGGTGGGGTCCACTTTTTATACAAAGGCGATTGTATCTCATATACAAATCGCAGATGCAAGGGTGATGTACAAAGGGCATATGTAAAAGGTGGAATGCAAAGATTATTGTATATCAAGTTGTATATCGCAGATGCAAAGGGAATATACAAGAGGCCGATATACAAAGAAGAAGGTATACAAAGCCCGGACCCTAAAAGATTATTGCATTTTGGTTTATATAGGCAGAAGTGATTGTATGTATCCTTTGTATGTATGTTCGCATTGTATGTGACAACATGCAAAGGTAATTTACAAAGCGATATACAAAGGTTACATGTATATGCCAAGATGAAGTGTTTGCATGTATAGGTTTGTATGCAGTTTACCTTTGTATATTTCACATTGTATATGCGCTATACAAAGGTTAGATACAAAGGGAATATACAAGGCGGACCCGACTGGAAAATCAAATTTGGCAAATTCAGCATTGAGTTCCGTAATTTGTATGTTGAAGTGCTTGTATGCATCAACATGCAAGGGGCAAAAATACAAAGGCCGGACCTATTCCAATAGTTGATAATCTCTTGAGTTCCGCATTGTATGTATATGCGATTGTATCTCATATACAATCGATATACAAAGGCCATATACAATGATCTTCGGTGAGACCTAGTGCATCGGTGGCCCAGTTTGTGGTCTTTCCAACGGCTGATAAAGCATGCAATTGTTCAGCGATGGGTCTCAAGCTCAACTCAGCGACTAATCAGGTGGTGCCACGTGTCAGGGCTGATTCAAAGGCCGATTCAAAAGGGGTGCTCTTGTATGTATCCATTGTATTGTATATGCAAGTGCATATACAAATAAATATACAAAGGCATTTTCAAAGGCCGTTTAAATACCGAATGCAAGCTCACATACAATGAACATTTCGGCAAGACCATGCTTATCGGCAGCTCAGCTGGAGGTCGCCCCGACAACCCGATACATACAAACTAGTTGGTCATATGCAAAGGCAGATTCAAAAGGTCATTCAGATGGCGATTCAAGTCGCATATGCAAAGTGATAAATAGATGCAATTTGACGGCAGCTTTGACCACCCATATCTCCCTCGTCCTGGTGAATTTCAACATACTTTAAAAGGAAAATATGCTTGTTTTTGCCTCCTCTTTCATTTTGTGGGCTTTATGGAGGATATTTTCACTTTCAAAATTTGATGCACCTTTGCATGTTGGATCGACTAGACGTTTCAGCGACTAATTTGAGATATCTAGATGCAGATATTTGTGGCATTTATGAGTGTAGGTCGATGATTTGGCAGCTCACATTGAAGATTCAAAATATCTTCCATCTGCCCCTGTTCCAGATATTTTTATGCCATGAATTCTTGCAGATGGATGTCCCTTCTGGCACAGAGATTTTCTAACGGGCCTATGTGACAACGGTTTCTAGAATTCATTGTAATGGACTTAGGTCAAATTGAAAATGCTATATATGCATAAGCTTGAGATGTAAATAGGGTTGGACTTTTGGAAGATTTAGAAAATCTATGCTTCTGATTCCAAACAGATCATTCATTTACTGTAACCATGCCTTCTTATTGAATATATGCAAGTTATCCTACCTCTTTTACTAATTTTTAGTTTAGTGTAAACCTGCATATGATTGTCTGTGAACGATTTCTTCCTCTCAATCATTTTGTTTCTTACCTCAGCTAGAATCATCTAAATCTGAGTATATCTACTTGCTATATCTAGTTGTGTTGTGCATCTTCTCAGTTCTGTGAGGGTTCTTTTATTTAGTCTGGTGCATCACCCTTACTTTCAAGTTTTCATGTTTTATCTTTCATTTTAAAAGCATTCCTTCTCCCTTTTCCTCTGAAGATCCAGTAGTTTTTTGGTGATAACCAATCAAGGAAGTCAGCCTTCTCCGGAGGTTCTTTCTAACTCAAGTGACCCACAAACCTTGGAAAGATCCCATGTTTCTCTAGATTGCTAAAGTTTTGCAACTACAGCAAGGGTGCAAATCTAGATGATAACAAGTGGTGGTTTGATGTTTATGATGTTGCCATGTATAGCTTGGTATCATGGTTCAGTGGGAGCTTTGGCAGATATGGTTATCTTCATGTGTTTTAGAGATGTTAACATCTTGGTACCATGGAGGACTCTTGGAGTCTTTGGTTGAGGTGTTGGTTATGGTTTGTCAGTTTTGACAAGTGATCCTTTCTTACAGGATGCTTGGTGTTGTGTCATGGTTTACTCTTGATACAGATTTTGAGTTTTTGGCATGATACAAGTTCCCTTGAGACAGGATGTGTGCATTAGTGCATGTGATCTTCCTTTGAGGAGATGATTAGATCATGATGTCATGATGTGTTCCTAAGTTATGCAAACGTGCAGTGGGAGCTTTAACTATGATCTTGATGATTCTCTTGGTATTGAGTACATTGGTCATGTGCTTGGGAGCTACATGATGGTGCATTTTTGCATCTGTATTTTAGCATGGATTGATCATGGAGGTACTCATGGATACTTGGAGACTTAGGTGAGGCTTGATTTCTCTTGGGATTAGAGAATGTATTGATATTGTTACTCTTTGATGAGGATTTCAGCAGTAAGATCGAGGAGCCTACACCTTGGTTGGACGTGAGTCCAACATGGACATGTTGAGGAGATTGTTCTTGGAGAGAGCCTTCGAGGCTTGGTGCATCCTAGAGGAGCAATCTCATTCCCACTCTTGGTCCACTCAATAGTGAATGATTTGATAGGTATGACCACCTAATTTTCAAATGCATTCTTTTCTTTGTATCATATCTTCTCATGCTTGAGTCTTGAGCTATGGATTATGGTTGTGAGGACTTATTTGAGGAGTAGATGCATGGATATGATTAGTTATCTCATTATGTTTGATCTTGAGTTGTTATGAGATCATTGTGTGTAATGAAGATGGTTAGTGGCTTTGGGTTTATTCCTACTTTGGGATTGTTATGAGTTTGTTCTACCTTTTGTTTGAGAGGCTTGCATCTTGTTATTTGATGTTGTGGAGGCTTCTTGTTTTTGGGGTTGTAAAAGGGATCATACATTTCACAGCTATAACACATTAGTGTGGATAGAAGGACATGGTGATGATTTGCAGGTTCTCTCTTTATTGGTCTTATTCTTCTTCTTGGATATTTATGTTCATATGACATTGGAGTTGAGATGTGTATGGAGCTGTTGAGTCTCTTTGACTTATTTCTCTTATGATGTGGAGGATTTGGAAGAGATATGGACTTGAGGAGAGTTATGTTGTAGCTATTTAGTTTGCAGATTTTGCATATCTATGTGTGTGTTCTTTGACACTATGTGATAGAGGATTTAGCCACATCTTTTATGTGCGTGCTATTAGTGGATCTTTGGATGACTTGATCTATTTTCATATTTGACATTTACTCATGCAATGGGAGTTTCATGATGTATATGATTCCTTTGTTGGATGTTCTCATTTTTGTTGCGGTATGGAGGGTCTTGAGGTTTGTTATCACATGCTTTGTGTTGTTACCTTGGAGGACTTCTTTATGCAGGATTGAGTATATACAAGGACTTGTTATCATTATGATTTGAGTTGGATATGTTGATGGCATAAGGTCTACTTGTTATCTTTTGTATACCTTGGTTTGGAGGTATAGTTAGTTGATATATTAGCAACTAGTTGTGGATGCTATTTTAGCTATGATTGATTCTTGTCAGCTACTCGAGCCTATTTGTTACCATTGGATTCGGTGCATGTGTTTGGATATTAGTTGATGCAAGTTTTTTGCTTCTATGTGACAGTTTTGTGTGGCATCTCTTTGGAGGATCTTATTCTTCATGGTTTGGCTAGATGGAGGATGAAGGGATTCTTGTTTGAGATGGTGGACACCTTGATTATTGTTGTAGTTATCTTAGAGCTGCACATGGAGCACATGGATGTTTATATGGTACATGTTGGGCACATGGATGGTTTCTCTTGATGTTTTGAGTTTACATGTTGATCCCTTATGCAATGTATACAACAAGTGGGAGAATGTTGGAGTAGGTGTGTTGTACACCTTGCATGACATTGATATTATTTGATTATGTAAAATAAATATTTATTTGTGGTGCATCATGTGATGTGTTTATCCACATTAAATATTTATTTGGTGGCACTTGTAATTGTTGTATGTAACATTGGGTTAATTAATTATTTATTTGTAATTATTTGATTATTGGGAAAGCTTAGTACCAATAATCAAATGTGGGGGTTAATGGTTTTGTAGACTCATGGTTTTGGGAAAAATGCTATTACTATACCATATGTTGTATTTGTGTGAGCTTATGTCTATAAAAGCAAACACACGGGTAGTTGTTGTAGAGTGAGGTGAGGGCTTATTACCTTTGGTTGGGTTGGAGCATCTCTTGTAGGTTACATGTGTGAGGGTTTGAAACATGACATTTGATGTATGGTTACATGATTGTTCACATGGAGTGCAGGTAGAGAGAGCTTGATGTTTCAGAGGTGATCTCTGTATATGTATTGTAATCTTTATTGTTGAATAATACATGAGAGATGCATGCTTTTGGAGGCTAGGTTTTTCCCTCTATGAGGGTTTTCCTAGGGTATATCTTGTGTCACTATTGATGGTATGATTGTCTATTTCTTTTGCATGTGGATTTCTGGGTATTGTTGCACATTAAATCTCTTATTGGGTTATGTAGAATTAGTCTTTATCATTTTGTTAGAGATATGGTCGAGGATGACAGGGTGAAGCTAATTAAGGTAGATACTTTGATGAATGTTACAGATTCATTAACTAAGCCTATGAGCATAGAGAAGTTCAGATGGTGTTCAGAGTCTATGGGCCTCTTGGCCCCTAGCGATTAAATCATGGTGTTGATAGTCCCTTTGCTCTTGCAAGGTGTTCGACAAGTGGGAGAATGTTAGGAAAGGTGTCTCAACCTTGCAACTACAAAAGGTTTCTATTCTTCCCAATTTTGGTCTTTTTGAATACCCTTTGTCTTGAAGAATGGTCTAGAACATTCAAAGTTTCCAAAAGGGGCAAAATGGCAGGGCTTACTATTTTTAGTAACTCTACATTTGAGCATGGATGGACCCATAATTTTTCCAAAAGGTGTGGAACTACCAAGTAAACTTCTTGGGTGAGTTTTGACTCAAGATCATACTTGAATTGCAAGATATTAAAGTTTTCATTTTTTGAAACTCCCATTAAAGTTTCAAATTCAAAATTGAGGCACTTAGAGGTCTCTAAATTCCTTGAAAGTTGTCGTAACTATAGAATCTAGTTATGGCATGATAGATCTCTTCACGAGCTTTCTAAGACATCAAACAATTCATTAATTAGACACCCGGATCAAAAGTTATGACCTTTGGAAGTTGGGCCTCCTATTTTGAGGAATGTGAAAACATGTTGGACACTTAAAAGAGTTGTAAAGGGGAGAGTTATACATGTTGGTGTGTGATTTGACACATCACAAGGCATCTTTGATTGGAGATAATTTGGGCACCACTTTTGGGTGGTTTTGGCTCATGGTTTTGTAATTACTGTTGA
Organism: Cunninghamia lanceolata; assembly: GCA_027924645.1. Taxonomy (NCBI): domain Eukaryota; kingdom Viridiplantae; phylum Streptophyta; class Pinopsida; order Cupressales; family Cupressaceae; genus Cunninghamia; species Cunninghamia lanceolata. Next base: position 5,687,472 of record BSBN01000671.1, on the reverse strand, counting down.
CGGTTTACTATATTGTATCTCCTATATATCAAGAGCTTGAGATGGAGCTTGTGTGTAAGAGTCTTATAGATGTTGCATTGCCTCTAGATCTCTGGTTGGTTATACTCCTATGAAAGCTTGCTCTGGAAGTATATTGTAATCTTCTTGATTCCTGAATAATATATTGGGCGGCTTTGGAGTGTGGGGTTTTTTTCTCCCGAAAGGGTTTCCCCACGTAATTATTGTGTTGTGGTATGGTTTCTATTTGTGTTTATTTTTGTAACTGTTGTAAAGATCTAAAAAGTTCTGCATATCCCTCCTCTCAAGATTAGTGTAGGAATTTGTTTCACTACCTTAGCTTCCTAACAATAAACAAATTGGAAATGAATAGGTGACAAATCATTCTTCACCATCTTCATTTAGTTCATCCTTGAAATCAATTGAAACCTTTAGTGCATTAGGTAACTAAATGTTCAAATACTTCATGATTACAAGAAAACTTCAAACAATGAACATAAGGACTTTATCAACCTGACAAGACCCATACCCAACCAAGTTTTTTTCCTTGCCTCTACCACTCTCTAGACTCCTTGCTACACCTATAGTAACTCCATCCTTGGCACCCTAACGATGAATAAGTTTGGGAGAGAAATCTTCAAGATATCAAAATCAAAGCCTTTGGAATCAATTGATAGAGTGAATCAAAACACCATCTGCAAAAGAGGGCATGGTAATCAAGATTGAAATCTCTATTTTTTTCTCTTGCAAGTGACAACAAGATATTCAACTACCATAGTTAGATCTCTACAAAAATATGATAGTTCCTATTGTTACCAAATAAGTGCCAATATCTCCTTGTGTAGAACATTGATGTCACCCTATAAATCTAACATCTACGATGCTTGAGAACTAGTGGTAGATTATTGCACTATATCAACAAAAGATGAAGAGAACCCAACTTTGAGAAGAAGATCATGCATGATACAATCCTTAGCCAATTTTGGTGGCACTAAGCCCTCTAGTTTCCACATGATATGTATGACAATTAAAGCATAAGAGTGAAATATGTTGGAGTATGACAATTGAAGCATAAGAGTGAAATATGTTGGAGCTCTCCAGCCCAACACATTCCATACTTATTTTCACAAACTTCAAGCTTTAACATCAATATAAGAAAAAAATACTATGAAGCCTCCTATCAAAAACCATGCTTCTCAAGAATACATGTAAGAACTCTAGAGATAGAGTTAATTTTGTCTATAATCCCTTGCTAATCACAAAAGAATGGATGGAAGTGGAGGCACAAAGCTAATTTTGTCTACAATCCTTTTCCAAGCATAGAAGAATGGATGTGTACAAGGTTGTAAATTATTCTTTTCCATTAGAACATAATATGTCCTTGTCATTATCTCAAAATTAATGGCATTGATGGTTCCCCTTGGATGTGCACGTAAGTTGAAAAATTAATAGTTATTATACCATTTATGTCATTAATTAATTTATATCCACAAACAATACTCTAATATCATATATCAACTATCTTTTTTACATATCACTTTTTTTAGTAATATGAAACTTACATTTTTCTAACATGGTACCATCAATAATATAATTAAAAAAATCACATGAAACCAACTACAATTAAAGAATATGCCAATGTAATGTCCCCTTTTTAGGTCTTACTACCCCTTGCCCTAAAATTACAAAAGTTTTCCTTGCCTTGTACTCAAACCCCAAACTTGTCAAAAATTCTAAGAGTGAAGGTATTTGTGATTGTTTCTAGCCTTGGGTGAGCTTTTGGGTTTTCCTTTGCCTTGGTACCATTTCCTTCATTTCCCTAACTCCTCGCTTCCTCGTTCTTTAGACCATTAGGCTTTCTCTTACCATAATGTCTTTCCTTCATCCTCCACTTCCCTACTTACTCAATTCTTTACTTTCTACAGGTTTATATAATTTCTCTTACCTTGGTACCTTTTCCATTGGTTCCCCATTCCTTAAACCCTTGCTCTATCTTACCTATCAAGATCTTGGACTTTCCCATGCTGGCATCCCTTTCCCTTCATTTCCCTTAAGTTTATGATTTCCTTGTTCCCTACATCTTGGACCTTCAAACTCCTTTTATTTGCATGCTTCCCCTTGTTCCCTACATCTCGCAACCAAACTCCCTTATATTTTACAATATTTTAGAGTTCCATCTTCCTCCCTACAATTTGTCTAAAGGAATTTGTCATGCTAATCCATGATCCCGAAAGTAACAAACATCCCTAAGTCCTGACCCCTGCCATACTAAGAACTTCCAGACTTTCCCTTATAAACATGCCAATTAGATATGAGGTATATGAGAACCTCAAACTTGAATCCCTGCTCCTTCATCATTCTTGGGCATGAAGACCTCCAGGGTTTCCTCTTTTCTCCTTACATCAGTAATGGGTAATCCATATTCATGATCCCTGATCCCTGAGGTATTAGATATACCCAAGCCCTGGCCACTACTATATCACATGCTCACAAAATTTCTATTGTCAACATACCAAAAAGGTATGTGATATTTGAGAATCTTAAACATTAATTCCTACTCCTTCATTGCTCTCAAGTATGTGTTTTTTATGTCTTCCCTTCATTATACTAGCAACTATTGTGCGATATCCCTGATCCTCATTGATATCAAATATATTGCAATCCCTATTCTTAGTCTAGCAGTGGGTATCTCCTAACCTTGATCCCTACTCCCTCTTATTGTATACACTAGAAAATGGACAATAAGAAACAAACTAAATAAGAATTAGCCTATTTCATCCAAATCCTAATATACCTCCAATAGAGTAATAAAGGAATGCATGCAACAAGAGAAGCTAAACAATAAACCTCAAATGTAGATCTTTGTTGTGTGGATGTGTTCCTTTGATATGGGTGGCTCCTCAAAATGGCAAAATTACTTTGCAATTCATGGAGTCTTTAAAATGGCTTGGATGATAGGCTATTTATAGATTTTTTGGATGGGGATTGGAGGGTCAAGATTGATTTAGGAAATCAATGGTTGACGATTGATGAGAGGCTTGGATGCATGAGCACTTGCCAAGTGGCAAGCATTAGTTGGATGAGAGGGGATGTCCTTGGATTGAGAGGAAATCAAGGGTGAAAAATTTGATTGGATAATGTGAAGGGATGGGATTGAATGAGGACAAAAGGACTCATGTACAAAGGACTTTGGCCATACCTTTGGAAGAGACCCATGTGGTATCAAGTACAAGAGTCCATGCCTTTGTACATTTGGGAGCATGGGGAGTATTTGACTAGGATTAGGTTAGGATAATGGAATGTGCAAGTAGGGGATTAGGTAATTAATTAGGTTTAGGTCACCTAATTAAATGTGTAGAAAATAGAGGAATTAAATAAATATGAAAATATTTATTTAATTCATGGGATAAGAAAAGGTGATTAGATAAATAGAAATTTATCTAATGTTTGGACTATAGAGGAAGGGAATAAATGATTAATTTCTAGGGATAGGTATGGATGCAGATACCAAGGTAGGTACAAATGAATAGTGATTAGTAAGTGAATAGTGATTTTGATAATAAAATATTGTTTAATCACAGTTTGAAGGGGTTTTAATCAATTAATTGTCTAAACATGTGTTTATTCAGTTAATTGTGGAAGAAATGTGGTTTAGGGATATTTAGGGATGGTTTAGGGATAGTTTAGGGATGAATAGGGATAGTTTATGGATGTTTAGGGATGAATAAGGATAATTTAGGGATGAGACAAAGAGTGGACAATTTTAGGTGTCTACACCTACAACAGGCACCCCCAAAGCCCAATCCCTAACACCTCTTGTAGTGGGTATCTCTTGACCTTGATCCCCATTAGTTCTTGTAGAAGGTATCTCCTAACCCTAATCCTTGCTTCCTCCTACAATAGGTACCCTCGAAGCTCTATCCTTAACACCTCCTATAGAGAGTATCTCTTAACCCTAATCCTTGCTCCCTCCTACAATGGTACAACTAAAGATCGATCATTGAAACCTCCTATAGTGAGTATCTTTTAACCTTAATCATAGATCACTCCTACAATAGGTATCCTCGATGCCTCGTCCTGACACCTCACCAATCCACTTCCCTGGTTCCATGGACCTGTACATTATCTTGCAACCTAGCACCTCCGCATCTGATTCCTTGAACCTCTAACATCAGAATTTCAAGGATCTTAACACCAATCTACTAATAAAAAGACACTAAAGAGCATGCCAACTCTCAAAATCTCTACCCTTAGATAGTCATTTTATTCAAGACCATCACTCCTAAGCATGCCTTTCCACATAACCTCATCATTTAAATAGAGGACTCCACCTACCACACCGCATGACCTAAAACACCATTAATGGCCTCCTTTAATCATGACAAATTAGAGGGAAACTCTCAAACACCTACTAACATCTAGCACATGGGCCCCACACTAGAATCTCCAAGCCCTATTTAAGATAATTAGATCTATCATTTTACATATTTTGCCAACCATATCAAATCCTAACTTGCAGAATTGAGCACTTATGTTCATCTAATGAATTTGAGGATGAAAACCCTTAAGTTTCAGAGATCAATAGATGAAACCCCATTGATTTCCTTGGATTTTGGAGGATGAAACCCTTCAAGTTCTCATGGGCAACTTCATTTCAAGCATGGAAGATTTCAATAGCATTTTGGGAATCTTAGCATTATGGGTATTTTTAAAAAATGATTGTAAATCATTGTAATATATGTCATCAACAACATTTCAGTAGATACTTTGTAATGTTGGATCAACAATGTATTTGAATAAAATACATGAATGAAATATACCATTTCTAGGAAGTTCTATATGTGCAAGGTTATCCTATTAGTTTATGTGTTTTTAGATTCAAGTATTTTACATGAATATAATTTATGGGTATTCCAGCTCTAGGTGTTTTAAGATAAGTAATTGGTTTTGGTATTCTAGATTTAGGTATTTTGTAAATATTTTTGCTAGGGGTCACCAAGTGGTATTAGAACTTTGATCTTGCCAACCTATAGAGAAAAATAATTTGTTGATGTAAATCAGGAAAGGGTTATTTAGATCCCTAATAGAAAGAAGCATTGTAGATAATTTTATAAATACAATGGAGAAAATATAAAAGAGCCAAGATAAAATGAACAATATAACACAACAGTTGCATCGTTGGAGTAGTGATCAAAATCTTGTTTCAGTGAAAACATCATAGGAAGAGGGGATTGATAGGATTTTTGAGATGTATCAAAAGAAACCTAATGCTTTCAAATCTAAGGTAACTTTTGAAAATTACTTGGAGCTACTTGGAAAGAATCCTTAGAGAAAAGGAGGTTGGAATGACAATAGAAGAGGGTTGAAGTAGAGTAAAAAATAAAGACATAACAAGCTATTAATGAGCAGCTCAGTGAGGAACCATTGCCATGTCAGAATGGTTTACAAGGTAGTTGTGTTGATGAAATGAATGTGTGAAGGGTGTTGATTCACATTCTTCTAATATTCAATTTTAAAATTGAAGTCACAAAAATAGTAGTGTTGCTACAAACCTCTCAAAATTTTATAAATTAGTAAAATGAGGTAAACACTTTGATTACCTCTTTCATTATAGCTCAAGAGATAAAGAAGATAGTAGTAGAAAAGAGTTGCTCCACCTATTTAATACCATGTCATTGCAAGGTATTTTTCATCATGGGAAGCATTCCAATAGTGGTGAAAAGATGAAGGGTACAACTTACAGTAAAGGGTACAAAGATCCTCTCTCTTAAGCTCATAGTTGCACATGCAAAATTTACTGTCCCTTGCACCTGGATAAGTATACCACTCAATTTAGCCTTAGGTGAGCTTAAGGTATGTGGTGAGTTATATGTTGTAAAAATTGACATGGTTGTGGTGTCCAATGATTGCATTCTAGTAGGGAACCCTCATAGAATCATCAATCTATTACTCAAGTTGAATTGCACATTTGAAAGGAGAGATGTAATGTTGAGAAGAATCTATGAGGGATAACTAAGAGTAGTCATAGCTAATAGGACTTCTCATAGGAATAAGTTTCTTGGGAAGTAATATGTTGGGTGATGAAGGGCATACACATTATCTCATTTTCTAGTTCACCACCTGATAGAGGATTCCAACATGTCATAGAGTTGGAACTGGGATTTAAGTTTTTTATGAGCACTCCTTACCACCTCCTGAGGATGCACAAAGATGAGATAGTGAATATTATTAATAAGGAGTTAAGATTTGTATGCTTCTAGATTTGACTAGGTAATGCTTATTTCCATCAACATTTTAGATCACACTCCATGATCCATCATCAAGATGTAGAGCGAATGTCTTTAATAAGGAGTTTCCAAAAATGGGCCACATTAGTTCTAGCCCATACCTACTTTTGTGGCCCTTGAGAAGGATGAAGATGACACTTTGGGGATGTGCATCAACTATAGAGAATTTTGGAAGAAGATAAACATATACCCATCCCTAGAACCAATGAGTTTATTACATAGTTGCATGGGGTAGTTTATTTCTCAAATATTAGTTGAGAGCAAGCTACTATCAAATCCACATGTAAGATGAGGATGTGCACATGTCAATTTCTAGCTATCAGTTAGGGAAGTTTAAGTTAGTGGTCATGACATTGGGTTTGACTAATGCACCAACCATTTTCAAATCCACAATAAATTAGGTATTCAATGATTGGTTGAGAAAATTTGTTCTGATAATTCTTGATGATACTTTGATGTATAGAAAAACTTGGGAGAATCATTTGAGGTCCCTAGATTTAATCCTTTAAATTCTAGAGTAATAAACTCTATTTATGAAAGAATTTAAAGGTGAGTTTGGGGTTAAAATTTTTTTATAATTGGGTCATGTTATTACTTCTCAAGGAATGCAAATGAATCCTCAAAAGGCTCAAACCAAATTGGATTTGCCAACCCTACCTCGTTAACACCTCTAAGAGGAATCTTTGGTTTATGTAACCACTATAGTCTAAGGCTAGTTAAGGAATTTACTCACCTAGAAACACCCTTGATTATCATAACAAATAAAAAATTTTATTTATGGATGAATACATGACAAGAAGCTTTTTATGAGCCTCATAAGATAATCGTCTCACGCTCTAAAATTGTTGCTCCAAATATCTCACAAATTTTGTGGTAGAATGTGATTTTTCAAGAGAGAGAGTTGGAGATACCATAATGCAAAATAGGCATCCCATATAAATTGAGAGTAGAAAGCTAAAAGATCTAAAAAATGGCTTCACTATGTATGCCAAGGAGATGTGTCCCACCATAGATGCATTAGCCAAACTATGAACAAATCATAACAAATTAAATTTTTGACCAGCATGACTTGTATGAACATCAAAAAACTTAGGTGAGTAAGGTCCAATCCTATGAGTTTGAAGTAGTTGTTGATGCCCTTTTTAGGATGCTCCCTCTCTAGTTCATTTATTGCTATTACTTCCTATTGAGAATTTTCTATTATGGAATGATATGATCATATGAGAAGGATACATGTGTTACTAATGTATGGATGAGAACAAGGAAGATAACAAATTTTCACTAATAGTTGACTTACCCCTATATAAAAATAGAATTAACCAATCCCCTAAATCTAAAATGGAGGAGACCTTGGAAGCTTTACATATTGCATCACCATTAGGGTACCAAGGATCATACAAGATTTGTAAACAACCTCTAGTTTGGGGTAAATTTGTGGATAAGATAGATTACATCAACTTGAAGTTCTTCTCAGGTCAACATGATGTGAATGACTGACAACATAGGTGGGTAAGGAAACTCCAAGCTTATGAATCTGATATAGAAAATATGAAGGGCAAAAATAATGTAGTTGTTGATGTTTTCTCAAGAATACCAACTCTGTGCTCTATCTCTACAATTTATGGTGATTAGAGGGTGTTTAGTGGGAAATTTGATAGTTTGTTTAAGCTAGGTTAAATACCACCATTTTCTAGCTAAGTATTGGGAGAACAAGGACTGAGCTTATGAACAAGCTTCTAATCACTTTGTCTATCCCTTATACTCACGTGGTTGTGAAACCTAAGGCCCTAACCAAGATTTTATCAAGTGTTTTCCTTTCAACCAAGTAAAACCCTAATTATGCCTTAAATAAAAAATATACAGAAACTGATGAAACAACTGGCAGAATTGATCGCATAAATGCAGATATAGGGTTTCAGAGACTGTGCATTCAAATTTTGAGGGCCACTTGGACTAGGGGGCCTACTCTAGTGTCCCTCAAGTTTCTGTACAGGAAAATCTTCTGCACAGGGTGTTTGAGACTGCTAAAAGGCTTCCAGATCTCATAAATAACCCCTGGTTGGACTAGGGCACCCGCTCCAGTGTCCCGCAAGTCTCAAAATCTCAAAATCTGAAAGTTTGTCGCGATTGTATCCACAATATCTTATTTTCTGTAGCTCCTTTCCGCCGGAACCTACAAAACACGATCTATACCTACAAAAGAAGGAAAATGTTGTGGCTATATAGGAGCTTGCCTCAGTCAAGCCCCGTCTTTGGTATTTCTACCTCAATAATAGCCAGAGAAAAAGGATTTGCAGAAGTTTGTGTAAACCTAACAATGTGTGTATGCATAAAAATCAAACCCTAGATGTCTTAATCAAGGGAAGATCAACAACTTGCTTTGCATCAATAAACACATACAACTTCACCTCAAGGAGATGAGATAAATGAAGACTTGCATGAACAAGAAGGCGAATCAGCAATGTCCATAGAGGATCTTGAAGCTTGCTATTGGAGGCTTCAACCCTTCTCTAGATCATACAAAGGGTGTGCAAACCCTAGGAAGAGAAAGATAGACTCAAGATCTTGATTCCTAATCTCCATCCATTGTCTCCAAGATAGAAAATACAAAAGACTTTCAAGAGCTTCAACAAGTCATTGATCTTCAATGGCAATTGTAGCAGAGTTTTAGCATCAAGATTGTATAAAAATTGTGTGTGATAAAATGATTTGCAAATGTCTTTTTATATCTAGCTTTAGGGAATTCAAATTTTGAAATAATGTCTCAATATCGCATGAAAACCAAGAATTTGAAAACAAAATCCTGAGGCACTTGGCGGGAGCCGACATCCCACCAAAATTCAAAATCCTAGGAAATAGGGGAGGACTAGGATGCAGGCGCCCAAGTCCAAGCCCCAGTTTCCACTCAGATCTACATTTTTGGGGGTCCTAGGGACCCAAATCTCAAATCCCCTTTCTGGGTTCTATCAACAAGTTACTTCAAAAAGTGAATAAATTGCTCCTAGACTTAGTCAATCAGGGTTTCGGGAAGGCTAGAAAAGAAAAGGTTGAGAGGTCACCCAAGTGAGGAGGTAAACTAAGGGAAATTGTACCATTCCATACAAGAGGACAATTTCTGACGTTACATTTAGCCCCCACTTTAGTGGCCATATGACAGTATGTGCATATGCAACTAAAGGAAAGTAAATACATCAATCATGAAAAGGATACCCAAAAGGATACTGTAGAGGAAGCCAAAGTGTTGTCGCCGAGAAGGAAGAAGGAGCCCCCAAGTCTATAATCCTGCAAGACCACAAAGTTAGGAACCACAACCTACAAAGGAACACTTATCAAAAAATCAAAACCAAATCAACCTGCAACCACCACCAATAAGTCAGTACCAAAAATGCTAAGGGGGTTGAGTGATGAGGAAGGGATGAAATTGAGGGAGATATATGCCCCCCCTTGTTTCTGCTTGCTTAGTCTGAGAGTAGAAACAAGGAGATATCCACATGCATCAATTTCAAGGGAAATGTGTTATGAGGGTCATTTGAAGAAACAATGCTCAAACATAACACACTGGGGAAGAAAGAGAGTGGAACCCAGATTCCAACGCAACAAATGACACTGAAATCAAAGTTTGACAGCTCAAGAAAAGGGCTCAAGAGTGAAAGAGCACACTTTTGCACCTAGTTAGGGATAGGAATTCTCACTCACTTTAGGTAAAAGGGAGTTGTAACTTATCACTAACTCATTCTTGTTTCTTATCATTGCAGAGAGAGAAGGAGAATAGGGGAACGACCATGCCGAGCCAATGTCCATATCATCCATCACGACTGGGGATGCTCCAAGATTGAGTAGCGGAGAGACATTTCGAGGCTGAGGTAGGGTCCTGATCCAACTCTTCTATCATCTTTCATTATATTTTTACTTTTACATTTATCGATGTCTATGCCAAGTGGGGAAGGTGGATAGGGTTCCTAAACAGGGGTACCCAGGTCCACCTAGGGCGCCAGAGTCTCACTGGGGTGCCCTAGTCCCACAGGGGCGCTAGTGTCTCTCTGGGACACCCTGGTCCACAGAGGACACAAGCCCTAGGCATAGGCATTTTTTTTAGTTCTTGATAGCTTAATTTGGTTTCTAGAGGGGATTTTGATACTCTTGCTTGCTTTCTGATCTGTAGGATGTCCCTAAGATGCGTGAGCACACAAGCGGTCATTTGATGGCACTTCTACGAGAGTGCACTAGCACCTTGGCTATTGCAGAGAGAGCATTTACAGACGGTGGGCCTATGGTGGGTGTTTGATATGCCCATAATCAGATTCCACTACGCTATGCTTATGGCACTGGTGGAGAGGTGGGATGCAGATACATCCACATTCCATTTACTGACAGGCGAGATTACCATCACACTAGAGGATGTATTTAGGATCCTTCAACTGTCGATCTGAGGAGAGATAGTGAGGGTTGTTGGACATCACTCAATGGGGTATACTCGTGAGAGTCAGCTATACTGCTTGGGTCACACTATTTCATAGGCAGTGCGAGGACATATTCATTTTCATTCACTAGAGCAGGGATGCAGAGACATTCCCTTACTATGGAGGATCATGATTGTCACAGTCGCACTAGCCATCGCACTAGATGGATGAGGCACTCACCTTCACGGGGGTCTCATTCACACCATTAGAGCAATGGAGGAGCATTAGACTATCTATGCATGGGGGAGCAGTATGCTTGCACACCATTATCATGACTTAGGGCAATACGTCCATTATGAGATGCATAGTCTGATGGTCCACACATTACTATAGGTGGTGCAGGAGCACCAAGAGGATCGTGAAGATCCATGATTATTTTTGTTTGTTCCATGTTTGTTCATGTTGTAATAAGGTCTTGGAAGACCATTCTCATGTTTGTAATAAGGACCATGTCCAAAAACATCTCTTGTTGATGTCATGTTATAATGGAGCAGTCATAAGGTGTAATAGATAGTCATAGCATTATGCATTGTAATGGGGCAGTCATACCTTGTAAGCCTTTTTGGCATGTTTCAAGGAGTGTCATGCCTTGTAAAAGGCTCATCTATCTTGTAAGGGTTTTTAGGAGACTTGTTTGTCATATAAGACTACAATGCACAGGACAAAACATTGTAATTAGTTACAAAAGTTAACAAACAGGACAGTTCGATGGTTGAAGAACAGTTTTATACCTTCCATCGATTCAAACTGCCCTCCAACTACTCCAAGTCATCGTGACAGGCTTCTTAAAGTCTTGAACTTGCTCATTTTGAATGTAGATGAAGATTTGAAGTGAAGTAAATGAAGAAACTTCAGTTCTCCTGCAAATTCTGTGTTTTTCTTACTGTTCCCAACCTGTACCTGGCCCTGTACAGAATCATCATAGTCCATTAGTACCTTGGATGGATAGTAAATTGAAGTACCTTTGATTTGAACATTGATTGGGGGCTTGCCAATAGATTAGGTTAAAGAAATCACTAGTTTCTTATTAACTGTCTTAAACCTTGAGTTAGGGTTTCCTGAGTAAACTCGATGTATTTCCTTTCATTCCACTGATCTTTTCTATTTATGATTAGTGGGATGGATTGTATTATAGGTAGTCTAAAGAATTGTGAAGGTTTTGGATGTAGGGGAATGGGTTGGTCTGAGTTTGCTGTGTAAAGGCCCAACAAAACCATGTGTTGGGACTTAAAGAAGAACGATAGCAAACAGGTGTCAACAATCGACTGTGGAAGTGGAAAATTAGTGAAATACTAGGCATTGTCACTAACGCAAGGTGTTCTAGATCTAATAATGGTCCTGTGATAGGAAATAGGATGAATTCCTCTGTGAAACCAGTCCATTCTGCCTTGTTCTGACTCTGCCAGTCCTCACCGAAGACAATTATCACAAGGAAGGTACTAGTTGTATTTTGGTATGTTGTTGACTTGTCACAGGAGCATATGAAACAGATTAAATCTGCTCAAGTTGAGATCATTGCAAAGAGGACATTGTGACTGTCTTTTAAATAGAGTAGTTAGGACTGTGACTGTCCCATGGAATGTACAATAAAACCACTGCCCTTAGACCCTACACAATGAGTTTGATGGAGTATCTAGATTGGGTTAAGAACCTTGAAGTGTCTGCCCTGAAGTCTATTCATATTTTGTGCCTTGATCAAGTATGCTTTGTTGAGTTAAAGCCTTTTTCTCATGACAGATTTGATCTCTATCAGAAATAGTGAGATTCTACCTCCTTGTTGAGCCATTTGATTGAGTTCTTGAAGTTTTTCCTTTTAGTCCTTGGTCCTCTATAGCAATAGGTCTGGGCCTTTGAGCACATCAGGTGCACATGATTGGTGGGTTTTCCTATAGAGGTAGCATTCACCCATCTGCGTGTCTATGCCTATCGACTAGTCAGGTGTTGGAGGCATGACAATCTACTATACTAGAGAGTAGTATTTGATAGATTACAGCCTGGCAACATCATCTGGAGACCGTATCGTGGCTACATTAGATGGCCTGGTGAGCAGAGGCAATTAGCTCAGATGCAGAGGGATCAGCTGATGGTCGGTTGCCTCGATCATAATGTATCTTAGTTCTACTTTGACAGGGTGGTACGATAGTTCAAACAGATACAAGATGTTCCTGCATCTTGTCTGAGCTATGCACGTGCAGCTCATAGTGCAGTCAAAGCCAATACCGTCTGACAACCAACTATAGCAGACGTGCCACTTAGTGATGATGAGGGTCCTGAGGATGCAGAGCAGTGTCAAACGTCGATGATGTTGGGTGTACCCGAGCATATAGGACTTGGTGACACATAGCACGGCCTGCACTTATCTTTCCACCTGGGCACCCTACAAGGGATGCCTGACCTTGGGCCGGTCACGCGAGTGAAAAAGGGGTGGAGGACGACGTCAGTGATTGTGCGAGATACTACGATCTCGAGGAGGATGAGGAGGAGGATGAGGATGAGTCCGAGGAGGTCCCATCATAGTATGTCTTCAGAGTGAGATCGCGACAGAGCCAGCAGGAGGTAGACACTGATGAGGAGACCGAGTTGAGACCGCAATCCAAGGCTCGTGGTCCTACTCCTATAGCTGATGCAGGCCTAGTTAGACAGAGTGAGGGGAGAGTAATAGGTCTATGCCCCCAACTACAAGTCAAACTGCAGAGCTCATCACACCATCGGTGATCTGAGATCCATTTTAGTGAGATGGAGATTTAGGTCACGTTTGATTTATTATTTTGATGTTTTGGTATAGTTTATTATTTGTGATATTTATATGGGAATCTAACATCTATCTCATCCTCTGTTTTGCAGTTGGGACAAATACATGGCAAGATTTTGTGACTCATGTCATAGCAGACATAGTACCGACAGATGCCTCAGAGCAGTGAGTGCATGCAGGTTATTCACCACAATCATCCGCTAAGTGGCATGCTGAGATGTTTATGCCTATTGTCAGATACATGACTGCTACAGAGGCCATGCTAGAGCAGTCTACATGAGAGAGAGAGGATTTTCAATAGAGAGCTGAGTGTGCCAAGGCTGAGCTCAGGGCACAATGAGAGCAGACGGTAGCAGTTCCTACATCAAAGGGAGAGCCAGTTGTCAATGAGTTCTTACTGCGGGAGGTCCAACAAGCAAGAGCTGATAGAGACAGGGTTCAAGCCAAGAGAGACCGGTACCAGAGGATGTACTAGTAGGCACATGAGCAGATGATAGAGATGAGAGGTGAGATCAGAGGGTTACGATCGTGAAGCGTCTCTAGGAGTCATTCATGATCCGTAGCCACACATGGTCAGGCTTTTGTCACTCACGCACCACAAGGGCTTGAGGGTACTAGCGATCAAGGCTTAGCTATGTGATGTATACACTTTAGGCACTATGACATCCCATTTTGTTTTGAGGGATAGTCGAATCAGATGTATACATGAAACTGATATATATATATATATATTTATTTATTTATTTTGATCTGTGTAATGGCTTTTGATCTATCACATGTGATTTTTGTAAAAAATGCAACTAGTGATGATGTCTAAATGCTATAATTAATGCTATTGTGATATACTAACAATTCTAAAAAGAACATGTAGTAACAAGCACAATGATTAATTATTTTACACAACTTTAATTTCCATGCTATATTCAGTTAATGCAAAAGTGATCTAAGCAATTACTACTTAAACATGATACAACAATGATCAACTGAACAAAGATATAATGCCAAATGAATTAAGACAAAACAGTAATAGCTTGTCAAAATTGAAGCTAATCTATGTACTAAATTAGCTTAGGAACATTTAACATTAGATCTTTAAGCATAAAATCTTTTGAGGTGTGCTGCATTAATAGGTTCCTTAAGTGGCATACCTTGCTCATCGGCTAATTTATACACTCCGGATCCAAATGTTTCAGTGATTATATACTGTCCAAGCCAATTAGGGTTGAACTTACCTTTTTCGCCAGGTGGTGCGTTTACATTGTGTTGATTTTCATAAAGAACCAAGTCCCCAACATTAAATGAACGTTGTATGACTTGCACATTATAGGCTCGTTGTATTCCTTTTTGATAAGCCTTGAGATGTTCAAGAGCGTTAATACATCTTTCATCAAGCATCTCAAGTTCCTGTAATCTTTTCTCTCATTCTATGTCATCATTCATGATATCTCTTAGAGAGATTCGCAAGGAGGGAATTTCTAACTCCAGGGGCATTATCGCATCTGTGCCATAGACGAGATTATACGGTGTGTTACCTGTAGCTGTTCGAATACTTGTTCTGTAGGCCTATAGTGCATAAGATAATTGTGTATGCCAATCTTTTTGATGTTTATTAACAGTTTTCTGTAAAATCTGTCTAATAACCTTGTTTGAAGATTTTGCTTGGTCATTTGATTAAGGGTAATAAGGTGTAGAGAAGTGATGTTGTATATGGTATTTTTAAAGGAACTTTTTCACATCCTTGTTCTTAAATGGTGTACCATAGTCTGAAACGAGGGAGGAAGGTATTCTGAATCGAGAAATTATGTTATCTTGTATGAATCGACAGATTACATTGGTGGTCGTGGATTGCAAAGGGACCGCTTTGACCCATTTTGTAAAGTAATCAGTAGCAGTGATTATAAATGTATGTCCTTGAGAGGAGGGTGGGGAAATTTTACCAATTAGATCCAAACCCCAGATAGAGAATGGCCATGGTGACACCTGGGCACACGAAGCTCTTAAGCAGGAGCATGGATTAGGTGTTTATGTTGTTGGCATTGCGGCCATCTCTTGATGTAAGAAAAGGAGTCTTGTTCCATATGCTGCCAATAATACCCCATACGTAACAATTTTTGCACCAGTGATTTTCCACCAAAATGCCCTCCACAGGCACCGGAGTGAGCTTCTTCTAAAGCTATCAAAATCTTTGAATTGCTTAAACATCAGAGTAAAACACCATTATAACTTTGTCAATACAAGACATTCGATAATATAATGTATCGCACTACTAGTTTGCATAAACAGAGTCGAGCATTCTTAGATGTCAAATAAGGAATGGTTCTATCGCGTAGATAGTTGAATATGTAGGAGAACCATTCATCCGTGTATGTATTACCACAGAGTTTCAAATTCGCAACTATAGGGTCATCAATTATTGGTGTCTTAAGATTATGAACAACAAAAGTAAATTCCTTAGGAGAACCATTAGGGGATATAAGGGAAGCTACAATTGCCATTGCATCTGCATGGCGGTTATCTTTCCTGGGAATGGTATCGATCGAATATGATTTGAATTGTTTTAAGAGAGATAATGCAAACTCACGATATTGGGATAGCTTATCGTGCTTAGTTTGATATGATCCCGTTATATGTTTAACAATTAACTGAGAATCACCATATATTGTAATGTTTTTGATATTAAGAGCCAGGGCTGCACGAAGTCCTACAATAAGAGCTTCATATTCAGCTATATTGTTTATGCATGAGAAATCTAAGCGGTAAGATAAGGGAATCGGCTTACCAACGAGAGGTATTAATATAACACCAACTCTGGAGCCAGTTTGACATTTTGATCCGTCAAAATATAATTCCCATTTTTCATTCGTAGAGATTGTTAGGATCTGTTCATCAAGAAAAGTATCAACATTTTGTATAGAAAAGGGTGAGGGCGCTTTAGCTAACTGATCAGCTATCACTTTCCCTTTAATTGCTTTTTTGTGAAATAAATTTGAGATCAAATTCTGTTAACAACATAACCCATTTAGCAAGACGACCTAATAAATCTATTCTTACGAAGAGATGTTTCAAAGGGTCAAATTTTACCATTACATGCACTTCAGCATTTAAGAGATAATGTCTAATCTTTTGAGTGGAAAACACTAAAGCTAAACAATGCTTCTCTATAGCTATGTATCGCACCTCATAATCGAGCAAAGTATGACTGATGTAATAGACAGTGCATTCTTTACCTTCAGCATTATGTTGTGCTAACAAAGTTGCTAAGGCATTATTAGATGCTGAAGTGTATAACAGGAATGGTTTATCTGAAACAATAGGTTGCAAAATGGGCAGATTAGCTAAGTAATCCTTTAAGTCATCGAAAGCTTTTTGACATTCAGAATTCCATTGAAAATAAGATTCTTTCCTTAGTAATTGCATAAAGGGGCGAGTCCTATCCGCGAGTTGTGAAACAAATTGGCGGATGGCCTATATCTTTCCCTGCAAACTATGAAGTTGAGATATGTTCTTCGGTATTGGCATATTAATAATCACATCTATCTTTTTCATATCAAATTCTATACCTCAATTTGAAACAATAAATCCAAGTAACTTTCCACTGTCTACATCGAAAACACACTTTCAGAGATTCAATCGCATATTATATTTTTGTATGTGCTCAAATATTTGTCAAAGATTTGTAACATGATCCTTACGATGGATAGACTTCGCTAGGATGTCATCAACATAATCTTCTAGAATATTGTGCATATAAACATGGAATATAAGAGTCATTGCACATTGGTAAGTAGCTCCTACATTCTTAAGTCCGAACGACATGACTACCCAACAAAATGTACCCCAAGGTGTTATAAAGGTTGTTTTATACTAATCAAGAGGATTTATAAGGATTTGATTATATCCTGAAAATCCATCCATCAAAGATAGCAACTCATGTCCAACTATGGAATCAACAATCATATTGATATTAGGGAGAGGAAAATCATCTTTCAAAGATGCCAAATTTAAATCTTAGAAATTTGTACACATTCTTATATGACCATCAGGTTTAGCAACGACAACAATATTTGAGATCCACGGAGAGTAATCGATAGGTCGAATAAAGCCAGCTTGTAAGAGTGTTTCTAGTTTAGTTTTAACAAGCAAAGCAATCTTAGGATTCATCTTACAAATCTTTTGTTTGAAAGGCTTAACATCATGTTTTAATATAATATTATGCGTTACAATCTAAGGATCTATACCATGCATGTCTGAATAATTCCAAGCGAATAATTCTAAGAACTCATTTAGCAGTTTAGTCATTTCTTCTTTTTCTTCCACATTTAAACAATCACCAATAGGGATAACTTTTTTCAGATTATCCTTATCCATAATGACATCGATAGTCTTTCCATTAAGGAGAGTACTATGGTCCGGGGGTTTGTAGGATTGTAATCGTTCTTCAAGTTCTTCACTATGCTCTACTATAGCATTTATTGTGCTAGTAGTCTTTCCAAAATATGCCTCATTATTTAAATAGTAAGGCAGGCCACGTTTATGGTGATAATGAGGAATACCATCATAAGCACCTAAGAATTTCATTATAGATTCATCCCTCGTAAACATATCTAATGGAATTGATCCTGGAGGACAATTGATGTCAATCATCTTAGGGAATATCAGACTAAGTGTTGATATTGTATTCACATTTAGAGTAGGGCGTTTGTTGGCTTTGGAATCCCTAAAAGGATTATATCCAATGCCATTTGAACAATGTCGCATAGCGGATTCTATAGGGACTTTGATTCCTTGTTGATTTATGCCACAACCATTACCTACATAGTCACAATTTTTGTAAAGGATTCAGAATCCTCTGCCATAAAGAGAGACAATTTCTTTAGAGGAAGGTGGAGCTTCATAAGTCTCATAATCAGTAGTATAACTTAGAGTATTGTCTTTATTTGTCATCAAAGAAGTCTTATGTTTATCATTCGAAGCATGCGATGTGATCAATGCAATATTTGATGTTTCAGGGACGGGGTTTTTAAAAATTTAACGAACCCTAGTCATCACCAACAAATGCATTCGATTGTTTGGACTCTTGCATAACATTTTTAGAAGCAAGAGGAGCTAATAAATCAACTTTTAGATTGTTCAAACTCTTAGGACAAATAACATGCCTATGTACTTCCATTTGCAGGCAATTATCAGGTTCAGGATCCGAATGGATAGTGTGTAGTTTCCCTTTAAATATAAACTTAATCAAGCGATGTAAAGTAGAAGGAATTACTCCTAATGCATGTATCCAAGGTCTACCTAGAATCATGTTATAAGATAGAGAACAAGGCATGACATGAATCAAGGTAGGCACCATCACAGGTCCCACTTGTATAGGTAGAGTTATAGTGCCCACAGATTGTTGTCCAACATTATCAAAGCCACAAATACGTAATGATTCTGGTTTGATGGCAGATACATCAACTTTAACCTTATGCAATAATTCAATGCCACAAACATTAAGGGTTGACCCATTATCAATCATAACTCTCTTAACCAATGTTTTTTTGATTGTAATAAAGATAACCAAAGGATCATACTGATTATGAACTTCAAGAGATGGTAATTCATGTTGTTGAAACAAAATGTATGTTTTTGTTACATGCATACAATCTAGTAAAACAACATCATTTGGTTTAACAACGGGAGGAACAATCACCTTTTGTAAAGCTTCTTGTAGCATTCCATGGTAAGTAGGTGAAGTTTGTATAAGTTCCCAAAGAGATATCTTTGTAGGAGTAGCGCGAAGCTGCTCTACAAGATCATAGTCTTTACCACCTTTATATGTTAAACGAGGTTCTTGAGGAAGCATAGGTTGAGAAGTTGGTAAAGATATCAGAACATTCATTTGTTGTGTACTTTGTTTGTTATTTTGAGTGTTATATGCATGAGCAACCACATTATGATTGGTTTGTTGTGAGTTTTGATTCGCAATTTGTTTTGCATAATCATAAATGTGATCAGAAGATTGAGAAGGAGATGAAAGACCTTTAACAACAAGCACAGGTTTAGAGGATGGTTGAACCACATTTGCACATAGAGTGACCCCAATTTTTGGTTTTTCAATCTCTTCTTTAGATTTAGGAACATAAATTGTATTTACAAATCTTTGAAATAGTGACGGCTTAGAGGCTGTAGTGGAATGTTCAATCGAGATAAAGTTCTCAAGGGCTTCATCTAACATATCGAAGTCATCATGACTAAATGACTCATCATAAGTAAGAAAATCTTACAAAAAATAATCTGACATTTTAACATGCTCCTATTAAAACCAAGATTTAAATGCACAATGATGGCCTTTGCAAATGGAATATAATTTTTCAACAATGAATGCTAATTTCCAACTCTTTTGGTGAAAAGATAAAGATTATAATCCACAATCTAACATATGCAATTTCACTAAAGAGGCTTTTCAATCCAATTATGCTCTAGAATAGCAAATTATTTCAAATATGAAGTTTAAAAGGATGCAAATTCTTTAAATCTTGGGTTCACCAAAATTTTTAGTGGGAAATTTGATAATTTGTTTAAGCTAGGTTAAATACCACCATTTTCTCGCTAAGCATTGGGAGGACAAGGACTGAGCTTATGAACAAGCTTCTAATCACTTTGTCTATCCCTTACACTTGCATGGTTATGAAACCTAATGCCCTAACCAAGATTTTATCAAGTGTTTTCCTTTCAACCAAGTAAAATCCTAATTATGCCTTAAATGAGAAATATACAGAAACTGATGAAAGAACTGGCAAAACTAATCATAGAAGTGCAGAGATAGTGTTTCAAAGACTGTGCACCCAGATTTTGAGGGCCACTTGGACTCGGGCACCCGCTCCACTATCCCACAAGTTTTTGTACAGGAAAATCTTCTGCATAGGGTGTCTGAGATTGCTAAAAGGCTTCCAGATCACAGAAATAACCCCTGGTTGGACTAGGGCACCCGCTCTAGTGTCCCACAAGTCTTAGAATCCAAAAATCTGAAAGTTTGTCGTGACTGTATCTGAAATATCTTCCTTTCTATAGCTCCTTTCCGCTAGAACCTACAAAACACGATCTGCACCTACAAAAGAAGGAAAATGTTGTGGCTATATAGGAGCTTGCCTCAGTTAAGCCTCATCTTTGGTATTTCTACCTCAACAATAGCCAAAGAAAAAGGATTTGCAGAAGTGTGTACAAACCTAACAATGTGTGTATGCATAAAAATCAAACCCTAGATTCTCAATCAAGGGAAGATCAACAACTTGCTTTGCATCAATAAACACATACAACTTCACCTCAAGGAGATGAGATAAATGAAGACTTGCATGAACAAGAAGGTGAATCAGCAATATCTGCGGAGGATCTCAAAGCTTGTTGTTGGAGCCTTCAACCCTTTTGTCGATCATACAAAGGGTGTACAAACCCTAGGAAGAGCAAGATAGACTCAAGATCTTGATTCCTAATCTCCATCCATTGTCTCCAAGATAGTAAATACAAAAGACTTTCAAGAGCTTCAACAAGTCACTAATCTTCAATGGCAATTGTAGCAGAGTTTTGGCATCAAGCTTGCATATGAATTGTGTATGATAAAATGATTTGCAAATGTCTTTTTATGTCTAGCTTTAGGGAATTCAAATTTTGAAATAACGTCTCGATATCACACGAAAACTAAGAATTTAAAAACGGAATCCCGAGGCACTCGGCGAGAGCCGACATCCCACCAAAATTCAAAATCCTGAGAAACAGGGGAGGACTAGGGCATGGGTGCGGGTGCCCAAGCCCCCAGTTTCCACTCAGATCTACATTTTTGGGGGTCCTAGGGACCCAAGTCCCCTTTTTGGGTTCTATCAACAAGTTACCTCAAAAAGTGAATAAATTGCTCCTAGACTTAGTCAATCAGGGTTTCAGGAAGGCCAGAAAAGAAAAGGTTGAGAGGTCACCCAAGTGAGGAGCTAAACTAAGGGAAATTGTACCATTCTATATAGGAGGACAATTTCTGACATTACAAAGGGATTCCAGCATGGCAGAGTATGTCAAGTATATAAGTGAGGCTAACATCTCAGGATGAAATGTGAGGGATAAAAAGTATGTAATAGTAGGTAGCTTCATTTTTTTTAAAGTAAAAACTTTTTTAGGGCCTGAGTCTAAGATGAAGCGAGATATTTTGAAAGCCTTGCATAAGGTAACCATGGTGGGATACTCTAGGTCCTGAAAAACTTATAAACAAATAGGCAAGATATTTTCATGGAAAATCTTTAGGAAAGTTGATCTCAAGAACAACAAGGAGGGCACCACCTGCCATTAGATTGAAGAAGAGTATGTCTTCCCTATAGATTCACTTCATCCCTTTCTCATCCCTGATTGAGAAAGGGAAAATGTGTTCATGTATTTCATCACAAGTCTTCAGGAGGTGACAGGTTTCACTTTTGGAGAGGATTTTAGGCTACATGGTTTGCCTAAAAACATTTTTATGGATAGGGATAATAAATATCTCAAATTTTTTGGTAAGATTTGTTCTACTTAATTGTTACCATGCTCACTTCTAGTACTAGTTATCTCACACAAACAAGTGGACATGTGAATTCAGTGAATATGAGGACAGAAGGAGACTTGAGGATCTATTCCACAGTTCAATAGGAAACATGGATCAAATGGTTGCACCTTGTATATTGCTACTTGTTGTCGATTAGGATTGCACCTGTGATGTAAAGTTGTGATACTTAGCAATCCTTCGAAACATGGGATCAAACTCAAGCTGTGGGTGACCTATGTCGAGTTTAAACCTCTAGATTATGGGCTAGTTCCCTTAAAATTTTTAATTGGATCTATGACTTTGATGTGGAAAAAGGGAAAACGGATCTTACTAAAAGCAAATAAAACTATAAAGGTATGGTGATGCACCTAATAATGATGAAAACTTGGCAATCTAGCTCACAATAGATCTCAGAAAATCTATCCACACAAACCACTTTCAGCAAATTGATCACAAAACTGTTTCTAAGGGAGGCTGGAAAATATTTATATTTTGAAGGAAAAGGGGTTTTTCACAACATAAAAGAAAGGTTTTCCAATTGCACAGCCTAAGACATGTAATTTTTAATGCTATCTAACACAAACGAGTAATAATGAGACAATGATTTTAAAGGTTTTGATGTTTAAACACGATAAAATCTCATCAAATCACTCATACAAATTGCACTAATGGAAGGTAGATACTTGATCAAACTGAAAAATAAAGGAAATAATTGCATAAAACAAAGTATAGAACATATAACCTATTGTAATCTCTATAAATCTACAAATAAGTGAGTTACAAAACCTCTTTCTCTCTCAAAGTGTAAGAGCAAAAGGCAAGAACTAGAAAAACCTAAGTTTTTCTTACAATATATAGTTTTCTCTCTCCAAGAGGCATGAAAAAAATCAACTGAAGTCAACTACCTCTAAAAAATAAGCTCTCTAAGTTGATTCGCGAGCAAACAAGAAATCCCCTAAAAATAAGGGCCAGAATTGCTCCAAAATGAGCAAAAATAGCTCCAAACTGATCCTCTCTATGTGTTTGACCAAGAAGTTGACCAAAACTCTCCAATTTTGACCAAAACAATCATGCAAAACCTCCTAGAATAGCTCAGTTAATTTTAGTTTAACTATCTCTCCATTTTTGCATGGTTTGAGAGACAAAAATTAAACTAAAAATAAAGATTATTAAATGCAACCATTATGATTGATTTAATAATTATTGTGTAATGCATGATTTTTTCCCTATGTTCATTATATAACCATTATTAAAGCAATTTATAATTTATTGCTTTTAATAATTGTTATTTTTACAATTTGTCTCGCCATCATGCAAATAGAAGGGGTTGAACTAAAATTGACACATGAAGACAAAATAAAAAATCCTCCTTCCCTTTGCTCTCGCCAAAATAATCCCTCTGGTTAACCTTGGGTAAAAAACCCTTCATGCAAATACATACTTCATTTTACCTCCTGTAGGATCATTGTATACATGTCCTTTTGACTTCATGGATATTCTATCTATATGCTCAAGATAACATATATCCTTATATCTCCCATGCAAAAGAACTCCTTACACATGGAAATGCCTTATTACTCCTATCATACATACATGTATATCACATTCCATTTCTTACTTTTGCATCATGATCTTTGTTGACTTGAAGAGAATCAAAAGGACATAATGATAACCCTTACAAACTCCCTCACTCAACACTAGGTATCATACTCAGCATATGTTTTGACCCCTAGGGATAATTATATACAATGATTTAAACATTTTTCAAGGTCAAAAAGGCCCAAGCATCGGGCTAGGGCAAAAGAAAATTAGGGTAACTTCCTTTTGTAAAGGGATTTCAAACCCTAGGTCAAACATATTGTGTTTTTACTTTGTTGGCTTCCTCTATCTGCTCCTATAATGGCACCGCTAAGCTGAGAGGGTTTGGAAGCTTCATTTGAAGGCTACTGAAGAGTTCTATTGTTGTTCTGCTACTTTCAACAACTCTTCTGGTAAGTTTCTCCCTGTGCATACTCTCATGCCCTCTAAAAATGTTGAAACAGTCACTTATCTATTGATCTCTTTGTAAAAAATGATGATGAAAATCTCTCTATCTATTGGCTTTTATTAGCTTCTTGTAAAAGAGAAAGCAAACTAATTTTAGGAGATGACATGCAAGAAATGTATTCGACCACTTGGAATGCTTAATGCATACTTAATAACTTCCCATACTAGTGCAAAAACAAAACCATTGTTTGTGATCTCTTTAGGAAGGCAATGAAACCTTGTTTGATGCTGAACCATATGGCATACTCCAATGTACTTTTTCTTTTTTGTTGGTGTTACCAAGTTCGTGCATATAGACTTAAGGTCTAGCCCTTCTAAATGTGCTTCTGGTAAAGCATCCTAACATGGCTTAAAGGGCCTTTATCTAGAATGGTACAATAGGAACATGTTGTATTTTATTCATTGTTCCAACAAGGTATTCTTCCACAACAACTGAGAGTGAATCTGCTCCACAATGTAAGACATCTGCTTTTGGTTGATATGCTTCAATGACTTTTTGAATGATGGGTCTAAAAGACTCCTGTATATTTGTCCTCTATTGACACTATATATTGCTTGCAATTAGATTTTGTAAGCATGTTCTTCAAGCTCCTAATCATTGTACCTTCTGCTCTATTAATGCTGGACTATTTTTTAATGCTGGTAGACTGTTTCTCCTTCATGTTCTTTGATTGTCTCGTTATTTGTTCAAAGTTGATGGTCCTTTCCATCTACTATGGCACTGTCTTCTTTAGCCTTAGGTCACACAAGCTTTGAATATGTTCAGAAAATCCAGTATCATCCTCTTGGATCTAGATAAGTCTTCAATTTGCTTGGGCAAACATCTTGATAAGTCCTCTATGGCCACACTAACCCCACTGTCTCACTCTATCTATCATAGAAACTCAGTGCTCTAGTATGCAGTGGTCTTCATGAAGCTTGTACTCTACTTGGTAACTGTACCAATTATTGCATTGGGCATATGGTTGTAGCTTGATCATTGAATAGAAATTTTACACCTCATTCACAACAAAAAGTGGTAAATATTTGTTATTTTAAATGCTTGTTCTTTTTGTTGTGACAACATCATTGTTGTCCTAGTTGTCTTATTGTGACAGAATATTCACAACCCTTCTCCACTTCATGATTTTCTCTTCATGTGACTGTCAGACTTGTAGAAGTGACTGCTTTACCTCATTATTAAGCATGACTACTGCTAAATCTACTGCCAACATGAATGATGCCTTTTATGCTCTATGTTCTATTATCAGTGGATGGAATTTGCAAGTTCTTCTCTGCTTTACCACAACAGTTTGCTGCTCCTTATGTTTTATGAAGTTGCTCCTCTTCATACAAGTATGCTTGATATTTACTGCACAAATTGGCATTTGATTCTATCGTTGCTCTTTCCTGATGCTTGCACTCAGCATTAACATCTCTCACTACAATAAGGTCAGAAGGAACTCCATTATTTAGCATAACATCTCCAAGTTGAACATGGTGGCCATTTTTAGTACACAAAACTCCATATACTTCTGCTAAAAAGAATCAAAGGGAATTGTTGATGCATGGACAAAGTATATATGCTTTTGTTGTTGTCACTTTCCCATCCACTTGATCTTATGCATTCAAGCATTTAAACTTGAATAGGAGTAGAAGTTGTTGATGCCCCTTTTATCTTGATGACTTAATGGCAAACTGAATTTAAAATGAAAGCCTTCACTATTTCATACCTTTTGATTGTCCCCACCTGATGCCTATACCTTCTACTTTTGAGACTGTTGTAGCATCTTATGACTGTTCATGCTTCTAAAGTTGTTGTCTATTGTAGATTGGTTTTTTTTTGCATTTATAGGTGCTGTTGGTCACTATCCTCATGCTCTATCATAGGTGATGATTGCCTTTATTACTACTACAGTCTTCAATGATTGTTGTATGATTGTTCTTGCTCATTAATGTATGTTCATTATTCTTGGCTATTGACTGTTACTTGGTCATTCATGCCTGGTTGGCTACAATGACTTCATTCTACATATCCATACTAAAATGAAAGATGGGACTCTTCTTGAAAATTGATCAATAGACTGTTATGCTCTTGGGTTTCTTCCCTCTTGCTTACTTTGGGTCAGCTTGTCATTGGACTATTTCCTTGATTCTATTATGCATGACTGCTACAAGGTTTGTTCCATTGTAACCTATGTTGTAATGACTTCAGTCCCTATTATAGCAAAAGACTGTTGATTGTGCCAAGATGAAATGCTTATCTTGAAACATTGCTTTCTCTATTTGTCACTTCTTACTCTCATTATGAGATATGGAAACAACAAGAATGTGAATTGTCCCTTCATGGTTGACCGCCCCTTGTGCTTTATCCAAAGGTGCATTTATTCTTTATGAGGACTGTCATGTCCTACTTTGTACATACATCAATGATTGTCCTTTGTTCAAGGGCTTCTCAATAAATTCAAAAAGCCATTCTAAATCATATTCACAACAAAAAGCTAACAAATACCCAATCTATTCCTACTTATCTGCTACTCCATGATGGCTGAAATGCTTTTGACATTCATGACTATTCTAATGCATAGTGCACTCTGTTTATTGCAATCTGATGTCCTTCTTTAATGAATAAGAAGGAAGTATGCTGGGCTCTACCCTTGTGGGAGCCATATTTTCTCCACATGCTTTAAATGTCTTCAAATTAGTAACATTACTTTTTCTATATCTGCACAGTGAACAAACAAGTTAGCATAAAAACATACCTCTTGGAGTTTGATTGATCCTTCTCGTGATGATCTAATTTATTGTACATGTCTGATTTTGATCCAATCACTTAAAATGCATAATGTTTGCAAGTTTTATACATTTGTTGATAAAGCATATGATGATTTTGAATATCCGGAGCTTCTAACAGGGCTTTTCCTCAATTTTACAGGTACACTATCCTAATTAGGAGTAGAAGATAATGACATGAAGATCAGCTACCAAGACAAGAATATCAACCTTCCAAAAAGGCAATGATGGATATTCATTATTCTCATGTGTTCTTTCTCTTTCCTTTTATCCTCAGATGTATAGCTTGCACATGTTTGCGTTGCTCAGTTTAGTCACTCCCATGACTTGTGTGGGACACATTTAAACATTTCTTTGAATATGATAAGTTACTTTACCTTATGCAAATGATTTATGTATTGTTTACTTTTTTGAATCAAATGCATAGGATAGACTAACTGAATCTAATATGAAACATATGTTCAAAACATGATATGAAATGACAGTTTTACAAATACCTTTCCTTTACACCAAATTGTGATTACTTGAATAATTCATTCATCTCATAACTGAAAGATAAAATTAGTTAGATACCTCCTGTCATTGATTGGCTATGTGATCTCTTTTCATCAGATAACTTCACTTGTTAGGATGGTTTGACAATCCTGATTGGACTGTCAGATTATCCTGACAAATGATCTTTGCTTGTCTTTTGCCAAGATGTCATACATTCACTGATTGATCATACAATTTAAAAGTTTTCTTTTATTCCTTTTGTGACAATTGCAATTTAGTCTAACTGAATTAGGTGTGAACATAATTTAGTAACACTTCTATAATTCCACCTCCACACGCTCCTTGGTATGTCTCTAGTTAGGGTGTTGTATGTTTATGATGTTCTAACTATCATTGATCTAGGGTTGACAAGTAGCAAAGCACCAAATGTTCATATGGGAATCAAGTTCCATCAATGTCACAAGGATGAAGAGGTTGAAAAATAGAGATATCACAAAGTATCTAGCTCCAGGGAAGAACCTACCTATATCAAATACTACTTGGGAACTATGGATATAGAAACATTCAAATTGGCATTACTTGAGGGAAAGCAAAGAAATTTTGGGAAGGGTAGATTTTTAATGTCCCAATTTTTAGGTCTTGTTTCCCCTTGCTCCAAAATTACAAAAAAAAATCCTTTCCTTATGCTCAAACCCCAAAATTGTCAAAATTTCTAAGTGTGAAGGTATTTGGGATAGTTTCCAGCCTTGGGCAGGTTTCCAGGTTTTCCTTTACCTTGGTATCATTTCCTTCATTTCCCCATGTCCTCATCCTCCAAATCCCTAGGATTTCTCTTATTGTCATAATTTTTCTCCATTCCCTACTTCCCTACTTAGCCCATCCTTTACTTTCTATGGGTTCCAAAACTTCTCTTATCCATTGGTTCCTCATTCCATAAACACTCACTTTATCTTTCCTATCAAGATTTTAGACTTTACCATGCCAACATTCATTTCCCTTCATTTCCCTAACGTTTATGATTCCTTGGTTCCCCACATCTTAGATTTTTAGACCTCATTCTAGTAGCATGCCTCTCCCTTGTTCTCCCTGCAACCTGGCTCCCTTCTATTCCATGGGATTACAAAATTCCATCTTCTCCTTGTAATCTTTCTAAAGGAATTGGTCACCCCAAACCCCAATCCCTAAAGTTACAAATATCCCCAAGTCTCAATCCATGCCATACTACAAACTTCCAGACTTTACTAACATGCCTAAAAGGTACGAGGTATGCTAGAACCCCAAGCCTTGATCCCTACTCCTTCATCACTCTTAGGTTATATGCAAACCTCTAGGTTTCCCCTTTCCTCCTTACATCAATAATGAGAAATCCATATTCCCAGTCCTTGATCACTGAGGTATCAGATATCCTTGATCTCCAACTCTTGATATATTAGAGACTCCTAGACTTTTTACAACCAACATACCAAAAAGGTATATGGTATCCAAGGATCTTAAACCCTAATTCTTGCTCCTTCATCACTCTTAGATATGTGGGTTTATGTGTCTTCTCTTCATTGTGCTAGTAGCTATTATGTGGTATCTTAGATCCCTGATCCTTGTTAGTATCAAATATGTTGCAATCCCAATCTTCACTCTATCCAACATGGATCCCTCAACCTTGATTCCTAGACCATTAAGCCTTGTGAACAAATGAAGATATTTCAAAATAACATGCAAATATGTGGAAGAATGATCACCAAAAAATCTTAGCTTTTTACACTAAAAAAATATATCAGATAGACTTCAAGACTTCAACAACCATTTAAGGGCTTCAAATGAAAAGAAACTAACTCTTTTCCATCTCTACAAAATGATATCAAAACATGAAACTTATACTAGTAAAAACCAACAAGCAACAAAACTAGGCTCCAAAAATCCATGAATTTATTATTGTATTCTTTTTAAATATCAACAAAATCATTCATACTATGATAGAGAAGAAAACACAACCTTTAAACTCCAAATAATAGGGGTAACTTTCTCCATGCTAAGAATTCCTACAGGGCTTCACCTACAAACTTTCAGTAATGTAAATGGTAACTGATTTGAGTTCATTATTTAGCTTCGTGGAGAAGCTTCTCACTCTTTGAGGCATTTATTGTAGGATTTCAATGCTCATTAATGGCACAATACATGGACCATTACTTTCAATAACACTTAAAAATCCC
The DNA here is from genome assembly GCA_027924645.1 of Cunninghamia lanceolata. Lineage (NCBI taxonomy): Eukaryota > Viridiplantae > Streptophyta > Pinopsida > Cupressales > Cupressaceae > Cunninghamia > Cunninghamia lanceolata. The sequence goes on along the minus strand of BSBN01000671.1, from coordinate 5,657,914 downwards.
TCCAAAAGTTTTCACCATACTATTCATTGTGGACATGCCAAGTCACTATCTAAACTTACATGCAATAAAATTGCTTAAAGTGGCCCAAACTTCATGTGAGACATGTATGGTATGGTGTACATGCACTCAAAGCTCTATGTAATGCATGCCAAGCTTTTTGAATCGATTTTCATGGTTTTCATCTACTCAAATTCTATGGAGTATGTGTCAAGCTATCTGTACACCTTACACATTCATAAATTTAAACCTTAAATTAAAATTTTATTAAGATAATGTGAAAGTTGTAATAAAATCTCAAATCATTTAATCAATAAAAATCTAAATATATTGTTTTATAAAAAAATGAATTAATATATTTTCTTATTTATATTTAATTAAGGTTCATCAAGTGGTATTATAACTTTGATCTTGCCAACCTATAGATAAAAATAATTTGTTGATGTAAATCATGAAAGGGTTCTTTAGATCCCTAATAGAAAGAAGTGTTGTATATCATTTTCTAAATACAATGGAGAAAATACAGAAGAGCCAAGATAAAATGAACAATCTACCACAACAAATTTTGCATCCTCAAAGTAGCGAGCAAAATCTTGTTTCGGCAAAAACATCATAGGAAGAGGAGATTGATAGGATTTTTGAGATGTATCAAAATAAACCTAATGCTTTCAAATCTGAGGTAAATTTTGACAATTACTTGGAGTTGCTTATAAAGAAGACTTAGATAAAAGGAGGTTGGAATGACAATAGAAGAGGGTTGAAGTAAAGTCAAAACTAAAGCCATAACAAGCTATTAATGAGCAACTCACTGAGGATGAGTCCTATGGAAGGAAGAAGGGATTGAAATAGAGTATCAACACAATCTAAAAGAGTAGAAAGAATCCATGTTGGAGGTTGAAGGTAAGAGTTCCATCACTAGAAAAGATATTTAGGTGGTTTTGAATATTATCCAAGAAACATTTGTCAAAATTTTGAGCATTGAAAAGGTGGGACCATTGCCATTGATGCAGAGTGGCACAAGGGAAGCAACAACACAAGGTAAGTTTGTTCTCCTTAGCCCACTCACCCACTTCACTCCTTTAATCCAACCAAAAGGCACATCCAAGGTGTATGAAGGATTTGTAGTCTAGGCTATTGTCCAACCCCTAAGGCTTCTTTCACACCTCAAGGCAGGTCTGTAAACACTTTACCAACAGTTGGTTTGGTTCCCAACTTCACCCAACTCTCTAACCTTCACTTGGCCTAGTGATGCTACTAGCCCTCCTAGACTAGTTTTCTCCACACAACTTGACAAAACCCCAAATGACTAGGCAAGTAAATGATGGTTTTAGATACCCTTTAAGGGACCCTATCAAACTTCCAAGTCTCCTATTCCAACTCTACTCCAGCAACTCAGAACACTCACTAGATCTCTAGGCCTAATTGATCAGTTTAGGGCTAGGTTACAAAGTAAGTGATCAATTTTGGGTGCATAGATTAGGGATAGGAATTTGGAACACTCCTACCATGCCCAAACAACACAAAACCACCATCTATTCACTCACCCTATCAGGATTTTGTCTTCTACAACAACAAATTGCATAAAATAGGCCAAATACATGGTAATACTTGACCTAGGGCATCACCTTAAAATTTGAAAACAGCCTTTCCCCACCAAATGCTTTTGCAATCTTGTAGAGTACATCCCTAGCCTACATTTCACTAGTTTTCATGAATTTGCACTGGTGGGAATGCGTTCTAGGGCCGGATTTATATGATAAACCCTAGAAAATAGGGTTTCTAGACCAGTGTTGAAAGAAAATTCAATAACTTTTGACTCCAACAACTTCAAGACCTCAAACCAATTGCATTTGAACCCTAACTTAGTCTAGTTTTAGGAAAAGTACATTTTCTCACCTGGCCAATCCGTACAGGTCGTACACAGCAAGAAAAATAGGGAAAAACTGACTGTTTTCTATTGTTTCAATGCCAAAACTCCGTACCAGACCTCCTCTTCCGTACAGGAGTGAGAAAACAACATTATCAACTGATCCAAGTTGATTTGCAACTTCTTCAAATAGTTTCAACCACCAAAATGGAGTTGCAACCGGTCAATGTGTCATTGACACTATTGACAACACTTTTTACACTATGGCATTTTCATTAACACAAGGTTGTCGATGGATTTGGTTTGTCCAATGAAATCAAACCACCATCATACTCCCTAGAATATGCCAAAATAGTAAAACTACTAACTAGACTCAAAAACTCATCATTAGACCTACTAGGCCTAATTGACTCAACTAGGGTCCAAATGGACTAAGAAGGATTTGAGACTTATAAGATTGCCCCAAACCTCTTGACCATACAAAGTGAACCATACAATCATGGCTAAAGGCCTTATTATAAACATACTGAACAAAAAAAACAAAACTGATCAAAATGCATCAAAATGCTTGAGGTGTCAAACTGCTCCTAGGTGCCCTGCACCATACACCTACTGTCAAACAAAACTCAAGTCTCTTAAGTTAGGAATGTTATCAAATGTGAAACTTGCCTTCTCAATGTCTACTCTGCTCATCCAAGTGGCATCCTCCTGAGGTTTATTGAGCCACTTCACCAAGTACTCATAGTATGTGTGCCTCCTAGTCTGTTTTGCAATCCTCTTATCCAAAATGCACTCAATCTGATCAGGAGATGAAGGGATCAGTTCTTGGAGTGTCTGATCAATTTGGTTTTCTTCATCAATAGCCTAAGGATCAGATCCTTTATAGGGATAAAGGTCTGAAACATTAAAAATTGGAGACAAAGCAATGCCATTCGGAAGTCTGATTTTATATGCATTTTCTCCACATTTCTTGAGCACTTCACAAGGCCCAATCTTCTTCATGAGTAGCTTGGTATGTTTACTTGCAGGGAGTCTCTCCTTCTTCAGATGGACCATGACCAAATCCCCTTCTTTGAACTGTAGATCCCTTCTCTTTCTATCAGCAAACTATTTATATTTCTAAGAAGTGGACTGCAATTTTTGTTGTACTTGTTCATGGACATCTTTCATCACTTGAACGAAGTCTTCAGCCAAGGCACTGCTATTTTCCAGTCCTCTAACCTCCCTAAGTTCCAAAATACCCCTTGGGTGAGTGCCATAAACAATTTGGAAAGGAGACAGGCCGGTGCTTCTGTTGACAGTGTCATTGTATGAGAAATCTGCCTGTGCCAAAACTGAACCCCAACTAGCACCCTGCTCCTTTGTTAGGCATCTTAGGAGGTTGCCAAGTGACCTATTAATCACCTCAGTCTGACCATCAGACTGAGGATGATAGGCTGGTGATAATGACAAGTTTGCACCTAGTCTTTTCCAAAGTGTCCTCCAGAAGTGTCCTATGAACTTGGGGTCTCTGTCAGAGATTATGGACAAAGGTAAACCATGTAATCTAACTATTTCCTTGAAGAAAAGACCTGCTATGTGTGAGGCATCATGTGTGGTTTTACATGGGATGAAGTGAGCCATTTTTGAGAACCTATCAACAACCACAAAGATGCTATCATGTCCATTCTTGGTCCTAGGCAAACCAAGTACAAAATCCATACTTATGGAATCCCAAGGCTTTGAAAGAATAGGTAGTGGAGTGTATAGACCTGCATTTGATGTATACCCCTTTGCTCTTTGGCAAATTTGACAAGTTTCAACAAACTTTCTTACATCGGTTGGCAACTTTGGCCAAAAATAATATCTCCTAACCAATTCTAGGGTCTTATCAATGCCAAAGTGGCCTGACATGCTGCCACAGTGCTTTTTCTTGATAATATTCTCTCTAACAGACCCTCTTGGGATACACAACATGCTACCCTTGAAAAGATATCCATCTTGTATCCAAAAATCAAAAAAATCAGTGTTATACCTTCCGGTCATGGCCTTGCAAGATAGGTACGGTTCTTTGAAGTCTTCATCTGCTGCATACTGATCTTTGATGGCATGAATACCTATACTTTCCAACTGAATAGTCTGCACAACAAGATTTCTCCTACTTAAGGCATCGGCTACCTTATTGGCCACTCCTTTCTTGTGTTTTATTGAGAAGGTGTATGCTTGGATGCACTCCATCCACTTGACATGTCTGTGGTTTAACTTCTGCTGCCTATTCAAGAAGCTCAATGCATGGTTATTAGTAAAAACTATAAATTCCTTAGGCAATAAATAGTGTCTCCACTTCCTCAATGATTGGACCATTGCATATAATTCTAGATCATAGGTAGAGTAGTTCTGTTTTGCCTCATTTAACTTCTCACTAAAGAAGGCTACAGGCCTCCCATCTTGACTTAGGACTCCCCCAACAGCCCTCTTACTTGCGTCACACTCTACCACAAAGACCTTGTCAAAATCAAGAAGAACATGGACCGGTTGTTTTGATATTTTTTTCTTTAACAGTTCAAAGGCTTGATTGGCCTCATTTGTCCACACAAATATACATTTCTTGCCCCCTTTTATGGTGTCAACAAGTGGAGCACAAATACCACTAAACCCTCTAATGAACTTTCTATAAAAGCTACACAAACCATGGAAACTCCTTACCTCAGAGGCTGTTGTAGGTGTCGGCCAATTAAGAATGGCTTCCACCTTGCTTGGATCCATTTTTAGGCTGCCCTTAGAGATGACAAACCCCAAGAATATCAACTCTTCTTGTAGGAAGACACATTTGTGAAGGTTGATTCTCAACTTCTCCTCTTGAAGCCTCCTGAGCACTTGATGGATATGCCTTATGTGGTCTTCCTTGCTGTCACTAAAAACCAATATATCATCCAAATATACAACAATAAACTTGTTAAGGAAAGGTTTTAGCACCTCATTCATCAATCTCATGAAGGTGCTTGGTGCATTTGATAAGCCAAAAGGCATGACAACCCATTCAAATAGTCCTTCATTGGTTTTGAAGGCAGTTTTCCACTCATCCCCCTCCCTTATCCTGATTTGGTGATAACCACTTTTTAGATCTATCTTGGTAAAATACTTAGCCCTACCCAAGCAATCCATTAGATCTTCTATTCTATGCATTGGAATTGTATACCTGATAGTAATCTTGTTGATGGCCCTGGAATCAATGCATAGTCTCCATGTACCTTCCTTCTTGGGTGCAAGTACTGTAGGTACTGCACACGAACTAATACTCCTCCTGATAAGCCCTCTATCCAACAAGTCTTGGATTTGTCTTGCCACTTCAGCATTTTGTTCTGGGGTCAACTTGTAGGCTGCTTGGTTTGGTAGGGTGGATCCAGGGATGAGATCAATGCAATGACTAATCTCCCTCTTTGGTGGAAGGGCATCCTTACTCTCATCGGCCATCACATCATGGAACCTTTCCAATAGTTCTTCCACTTCCTTGGGTCCAATCCTCCTAAGAGGTTGCTGCACTTTGACCTTCTTGGGATTTACATCCTTGGGCTTGATGACTACTGCAAAACATGGCACTTTCTCTTCCTTGAGGTTAGCCGAAAATTCTTTTTCACCTACCAACATAACTGAACTAGAAATGATCTTCTCTTTGCAATCATCAATCAAAGGAGTCATTGTGAACTTTTCACCATTTTTGGACAAATGAATCACATTTTGCTTACCATCATGTTGGGCACTTGTGTCATGTTGCCAAGGCCTTCCAAGAAGAAGGTGGCATGCATCCATATCCACTATCTCACAAAGAATCCTATCATGATATTCACCTATCTTGAATTCAACCCAACATTGCTCTTTCACCACAATTTGTTGTTCCTTGGTTAGCCAAAAGACTCTATAGGGGTTAGGATGGGGTATCCTTTCAAATCCTAACTTAGTCACCATTTCATTAGAAGCCAAATTTTCAGAAGAACCTGAATCAACTATTACCTTGCAAACTTTTCCTTTCACCTTGCAAGTGGTTCTGAACAAGTTGTTCCTTTGGGGCTACTCCTTGGTGGCTGGCATGATGAGGGACCTATTAAACATGATGCATTCTCCACTCTTTGGTGTTGCAGACTTGGAAGAGGCTGTTTGATAACTTGTGGTGCTTTGACAGTCCTCTTCTTGAAGGAGTTGTACCCTTCTATCTTTCTGATTTGCAGCAGTGTTTCCCATCTTCTCCGGGCACCTAAAGGACTGATGTCCTATCTGATTGCAAGAGAAACACCTTCCAGTGAACACATTGGGACCCCTGCCCCCACTTCTTCCTCTGCCATTACCTCTCCCTCTAAACTGACCCTTATCAGCACTGTTTCTGTTAGCCTGTCCTTGGCTACCTTCTTGTGATCTGCCTTCTTGGTATCTAGGAAAGTTGTCTCTGTTTTGAAATCTGCCCCTACCTCTGAAATTCAGATTGCCTCTGCCCCTGCTACTTGAATCACCTTTTCTCCTTTGTTTGTCCTTAATCCTCAATGCCATTTGAAAACACTTGTGGACTGTCTCCGGGTTAAAGAGGGTTAATTCATCTTGAATGGAGAACTTAAGGCCATTGAGATACCTTGCAAGCTTCTATTTTTCATTCTCAGGCATCTTGGCTTTCAATGTCACCTTGTGAAACTCCTCTATGTAGGTGCTCACGTCCATGTCCTTCTGTCTCAAGTTGTGCAACTTCTTGTGCAAGTTGACTTCATAATCCTCAGGACAAATTGCTTCTTGATTTCAAGTACCATCTTCCTCCATGTAGAGATAGGGTTCATATCATCCTCTATCCTCTCATTTTGAACAAAGTTCCACCAACTTAAGGCTGGCCCTTTCATTCTTGATTTGGCAATCCTCACTTTCTGATTTTTTGCCACTTCTTCACATTCAAAATGGTTCTCCATTGCCTCTATCCAATCAAGGCACTCCTCTTTATTCATCTTACCAAGAAACATAGGTAAGTCCACCTTAGTGTCCTTCCTACTTAACTTTCCAAGTGCATCTAGGAATTGTCTTTCTAACATGCCTCCTTGTGGCTCTTCCATAGGCACTCCTTCTTCATCTTGATCCTCTTCATCTGAATCCAAGATGACCTCTAGCTTCTTCTTCTTATCCTTGTCCTTCTTCAACTTCTCTATCTCAGCCTCCATCCTTTTGTTCTTGGCTGCTTGCTCTCTTACTATCTTTGCCAATTCAACATTTGTCACCTTTGAAGGAATTTCCTCCTCTTCTTCTCTATCTCCCATCTCTTTGATGGCTCTGATACCACTTGATGCAGAGTGGTACAAGGGAAGCAACAACACAAGGTAAGTTTGTTCTCCTTAGCCCACTCACCCACTTCACTCCTTCAATCCAACCAAAAGGCACATCCAAGGTGTATGAAGGATTTGTAGTTTAGGCTATTGTCCAACCCCTAAGGCTTCTTTCACACCTCAAGGCAGGTCTGTAAACACTTTACCAACAGTTGGTTTGGTTCCCAACTTCACCCAACTCTCTAACCTTCACTTGGCCTAGTGAGGCTACTAGCCCTCCTAGACTAGTTTTCTCCACACAACTTGACAAAACCCCAAATGACCAGGCAAGTAAATGATGGTTTTAGATACCCTTTAAGGGACCCTATCAAACTTCCAAGTCTCTTGTTCAAACTCTACTCCAGCAACTCAGAACACTCACTAGGTCTCTAGGCCTAATTGATTAGTTTAGGGCTAGGTTACAAAGTAAGTGATCAATTTTGGGTGCATAGATCAGGGACAGGAATTTGGAACACTCCTACCATGCCCAAACAACACAAAACCACCATCTATTCACTCACCCTATCAGGATTTTGTCTTCTACAACAACAAATTGCATAAAATAGGCCAAATACATGGTAATACTTGACCTAGGGCATCACCTTAAAATTTGAAAACAGCCTTTCCCCACCAAATGCTTTTGGAATCCTGTAGAGTACATCCCTAGCCTACATTTCACTAGTTTTCATGAATTTGCACTGGTGGGAATGCGTTCTAGGGCCGGATTTATATGATAAACCCTAGAAAATAGGGTTTCTAGACCAGTGTTGAAAGAAAATTCAATAACTTTTGACTCCAACCACTTCAAGACCTCAAACCAATTGCATTTGAACCCTAACTTAGTCTAGTTTTAGGAAAAGTACATTTTCTCACCTGGCCAATCCGTACAGGCCGTACACAGCAAGAAAAATAGGGAAAAACTGACTGTTTTCTATTGTTTCAATGCCAAAACTCCGTACCAGACCTCCTCTTCCGTACAGGAGTGAGAAAACAACATTATCAACCGATCCAAGTCGATGTGCAACTTCTCCAAATAGTTTCAACCACCAAAATGGAGTTTCAACCGGTCAATGTGTCATTGACACTATTGACAACACTTTTTACACTATGGCATTTTCATTAACACAAGGTTGTCGATGGATTTGGTTTGTCCAATGAAATCAAACCACCATCATACTCCCTAGAATATGCCAAAACAGTAAAACTACTAACTAGACTCAAAAACTCATCATTAGACCTACTAGGCCTAATTGACTCAACTAGGGTCCAAATGGACTAAGAAGGATTTGAGACTTATAAGATTGCCCCAAACCTCTTGACCATACAAAGTGAACCATACAATCATGGCTAAAGGCCTTATTATAAACATACTGAACAAAAAAAACAAAACTGATCAAAATGCATCAAAATGCTTGAGGTGTCAAACTGCTCCTAGGTGCCCTGCACCAGCGATGTTAGAATGGTTTACAAGACAACTGGATTGATGAGCATGAATGTGTGGAGGGTGTTGATTCACATTATTCTAATATTCATTCTAAAATTGGAATCACAAAAATAGTAGTGGGGTGTGTGCAAGAAGTTGGGTCCACATATAGGGGAAGCATCGGACAAAAAAAATCCTGACAGGAACGGGATCTTGTTTAAGATCAGGGTCCCAAGCCTAAATGGGGCCCCATTTAAAAATGGGGCCTCATTACATTTTGAGATCTTGGCCTAAACGGGAACCCATTTTACAAAATTTTTTTTTTCTAAAATGGTCTGCGTTCTCATTTTTAAAATAGGTACCCACTTTAAAACGAGATCCTGTTCATTTTTTGAAACGGGATCCTGTTTTAAAGAAAGATCTCGTTCCAAAAAATTGAAATGCTAACCCACCTTTTAAGTTTGGTTTTAGGCTCAGGAAAGGCATGGTAACCCAAACCTTAGCCTTGGACCTGCAAGTACAAGGTCATGTCAATAACAAGAGAAAAAACTTTGGCAATATGGCTGGCAATTTTTTCTTCAATTTTTTTTTATGAAATTAAAACCCATTATAGATGACAATGTCTACTTTTCACATATGTAAATTTTTTATGATTGTATTTATTTTTCTATTTTTTAATTAATTTATGAGGAAACTCGTCCATAAACTTGAAATGCTAGGTGTTCATATTTTTTTAATAACTTTTACTTTTTTAAATTTATTTTTAAAAAATATATTTCATCAATCTACACACAATTCTTTACACAATGAGAAAAAAAATCAAAAGTGATTAGTTTAGCTCAAATTATGCTTGTCGGACATGAGGGGTTTTCAGAAATAGCAATTAGGGCCAAAAAAATTAAATAAAAAAAATATTTCGAAAAAAATTACAATAAATATCCTCATCATTTTTCCATATAATACACGTGTTTTCCCAAAAGGAATTAGAAAAATACTTTTATTTAGGTCAAATTATGCTTGCTGGACACGTGCATGGTATGGTCCTAAAAAAATGACTTTAAAAAAGTGGCTTTTGTACAAGCCTATACAAAATTAATTTGTCATATGGGTATTAGAATAAATTACATATTTGAAAACTAGACTCAAAATCCTACATTTCATATTACTGAACCTTTTAAAGATTCTATGTGAAAGTGCTTCAATTTTTTAGTCCAACTATGACAAACTTTGATTTTCAGGAAAAACAGTTCCACTTTTTGGCCAAAAAGTGGACCCAACTTCTTGCACACACCCAGTGTTGCTACAAATATCTCAAAAATTTCTAAATTAGAAAAAGGAGGTAAACTCTTTGATTATCGCTTCCATTATAGGTCAATAGATAAAGAGGATAGGAGTAGCAAAGAGTTATTGCACCAATTTCATACCATGTCATTGCAAGGTATGTGTCATCATGGGAAGCATTCCAATAGTGGTGAAAATATGAAGGGTACAACTTACAGTAAAGGGCACAAAGATACTCTCTCTCAAGCTCAAAGTTGCACACACAAAATTCACCATCCCCTGCACCTGGATAAGTAGACCACTCAATCTAGCCATGGTTGAGCATAAGGTATGTGGTGAATTCTATGTTGTAAAAAATGACATGGTTGTGGGTGTCCAATGATTGCATTCAGTGGCGAACCATTAGAGAATCATCAATCCATGAAGATAAATTGTAAATTTGAAGGGAGAGATGTAATGTTGGGAAGAATCTATGAGGGATCATTGAGAATAGACATAACTAAGAGGAATTCTCATAGGAATAAGTTGCTTGGGTAGTAAGATGCTAGGTGATGAAGGGCATGCACACTATCTAATTTTTTTTGTTCGCCACCTGATAGAGGATTCCAACATGTCATAGAGTTGGAACTAGGATTTAAGTTTTTTACGAGCACTCCTTACCACCACCTGATGATGCACAAAGATGAGATAGTGAAGATTATTAAGGAGTTTCTAGCCCATTTTTTTGCTTTGGTGGCCCTCAAGAAGGATGAAGATAACACCTTGGGGATGTGCATCAACTATAGAGAAATTTAGAATAAGATAAACATATACCCCATCCCTAGAACCTATGAGTTTATTACATAGTTGCATAGGGTAGTTTATTGCTCAATGATTAGTTTGAGACCAAGCTACCATCAGATCCACATGCAAGATAAGGATGTGCACATGCCAACTGTCAACTATTAATTAGGTCAGTTTAAGTTCATGGTCATGCCATTGGGTTTGACTAATACACTAACCACTTCTAAATCCACACTAAATTAGGTACTCAGTGATTGGTTGAGAAAAATTGTTCTAACAATTCTTGATGATACTTTGACGTGTAGAAAAACATGGGAGAATCATTTAAGGTCACTAGATTTAATCCTTTCAATTCTAGAGTAATAAGCTCTATTAATGAAAGAATTTAAAGGTGAGTTTGGGGTCACATAAATTTTATACTTTGGCCATGTCCTTATTTCTCAGGGTATGCAAGTGGATCCACAAAAGGCTCAAACCATTTTGGATTTTCCAATCCGTACCATGTTACCACCTCTGAGAGGAAACTTTGGTTTATGTAACCACTATAGAAGGTTGGTTAAGGAATTTATTCACGTAGAAGCACCCTTGACTATCATAGCAAAAAAAGAGATTATTTATGGATGAATACATGACAAGAAGCTTTTAATGAGCCTCATAAGATAATCGTCTCATGCCCTATAATTGTTCCAAATCTCTCACAACTTTTGTGGTAGAATATGATGTTTCAAAAGAGGGAGTTGGAGCTACCATAATGAAAAATTGACACCCCATAGAAATTGAGAGTAGAAAGCTAAAAGATATAAAAAAGGGATTCACTATGTATGTCAAGAAGATGTGTCCCACCATAGATGCATTAGCCAAACTTTAAACAAATCAAACAAATTAAATTTTTGACCAACATGACTTGTATGAACAACAAAAAACTTAGATGAGTAAGGTCCGAGCCTATGAGTTTGAAGTAGTTGTTGATGCCCTTCTTAAGATGTCCCCTCTCTACTTCATTTAGTCTATTACTACCTATTGAGAAGTTTCTATTATGGAACCATATGAGGAGGATACATGTGCTACTAACACCATGGATGAGAACAAGGAAGATAACAAATTTTCACTAGTAGTTGACCTACCCCTATATAAAAATAGAATATACCTATCCCTTAAATCTGAAATGGAGGAGGAGACCTTGAAAGCTTTACATATTGCATCACTAATAGGGTACCAAGGATCATACAAGATTTGTAGACAACCTCTGGTTTGGGGTAAATGTGTGGCTAAGATAAATTACATCAACTTGAGGTTCTTCTCAAGTCAACATGATGTAAATGAATATAAACAAAGGTGGGTAAGGAAACTCCAAGATTATGAATCTAATATAGAGAATATGAAGTGCAAAAAGAATGTAGTTGTTGATGTTTTCTTAAGAATGCCAACTCCTTATTTTATCTCTACAATTTATGGTGAATAGAGGGGTTCCTTGGAACGTGTCAGAGTATGTCAAGTATACAAGTGTTGCAAACATCTTAGGAGGAAATGTGAGGGATAAAAAGTATGTAATAGTATGGAGCTTCATTTTTTTAAAAGGAAAAACCTTTTTAGGGCCTGAGTATAAGATGAAGCAAGAGATTTTGAAAGCCTTGCATGAGGTAACCATGGTGGGATACTCTAGGTCCTACAAAACTTATAAAAAAATAGGCAAGAGATTTTCATGGAAAAGCTTTTGGAAATATGATCTCAAGCGCAACAAGGAGGGAACCACTTGCCATCAGATTAAAGAATAGTATGCATTCCCTATAGATTCTCTTCATCCCTTGCTTATCTTTGATTGAGAAATGGAAAATATGTTCATGGATTTCATCACAAGTCTTTAGGAGGTGGCATGTTAAATTTTTGGAGAGGAGTTTAGGCTACATGGTTTTCCTAAAAAAAAATTTAGGGATAAGGAAAACAAATCTCTCAACTTTTTTGGCAAGATTTGTTCTACTTGATTGGTACCATGCTCACTTCTAGTACTAGTTATCTCACACAAACAAGTGGATATGCGAATTCGATGAGTATGAGAATGGAAGGAGACTTGAGGATCTATTCTATAGGTCAATAGGAAACATGGATCAAATGGTTTCATCTTGGAGATTACTTCTATAATGCCACCCCCACATGCTCCTTGGTATGTCTCCAGTTAGAATGTTGTATGTTTATGATGTACTAACCATCATTGATCCAGGGTTGAAAAGTAAAAAAGCACCATTCACATGGGAATCGAGTTCCATCAATGTCACACGGATGAAGAGGTTGGAAAATAGATCTATCAAAAAGTATCTAGCTCATGGGAATAACTTGCCTATATCAGATACCACTTGGGAAGAACTAGGGATCTAGAAACATCCAAATTGGCATTGCTTGAGGGAAAACAATTTTGGGAAGGGTAAACTTGTAATGTCCCCTTTTTAGGTCTTGTTACCCCTTTCCGTATAATTGAAAAAAAATCCTTTCCTTATGTCCAAACCCAAAAATTGTCAAAAATTCTAAGTGTGAAGGTGTTTGGGACAGTTTCCAACCTTGGGCAGGTTTCCAAGTTTTCCTTTACCTTAGTATCATTTCCTTCATTTCCCCATTTCCTTGTGCTCCAAACCCCTAGGATTTCTCTGATTGTCATGCCTTTTCTCCATTCCCTACTTCCCCACTTACCCAATCCTTTACTTTCTATGGGTTTCTAGAACTTCTCTTACTGTGAGACCTTATCCATTGGTTCCCCATTCCTAGAACCCTCACTTTATCTTGCCTGTCAGGATTTCAGACTTTCCCATCATGATTCCCCCAAAGTCCAATTTCTAACACCTCCTATAGAAAGTATCTCTTAACCTCGATCCCCACTCTCTACTCCCTCTAGCAATAGGTACCCCCAAAGGTTGACTGATACCTCCTATAGTAGGTATGCCCTGACCTTGATCATCACTCCCTCCCTTAATGGGTATTGTGGAAGCCTGATCCCTAAAACCTCATTGCTCCACTTTCCTAGGCTCACAAACATCTCCATCCTCTTATGATATAGCACCTCTGCATCTAATCCTTTGAATCCCTAACACCAAACTTCCAAGGATATTAATGCCAACCTACCAAATGGAAAGAAACTAAAGAGCATGTCAACTCTCTAGATCCTCACCCTCAAATAGTCATTTTACCAAAGCCTCGCTTCCAAGCAAGCCTTTCCATGGAACTCTGTTGTTCAAATAGGGGACTCCTTTTGGAAACAAGGCATATAACTGAGAGGGGGGGTGAATCAGTTATCTCAAAATTTCCTTAATTTTACTTTCTTATCTTATCTCAATATTCAGTGATATATCAAAACATGAAAGCTTAAGCAACCATAAGAAAATTAACACACACAACACAAGGATTTTTACGTGGGAACTCTGTTAAGGGAAAAACCATGGGGTGACTAACCCAAGATTGTATTCTCTATTAAAAGAATAAAAGAGTACAAAATGGCACTTGCCAATTAGGGCTCACTGCCCAAGCACATTGCTCACAAGAGGCACACTGCCTACAAGAGACACACTATCTACAGAACTTATAGAAGATATCCAAGTATTTGAACTGATGAGAAGCATCTACATATGTAAGAGTTTAGTTTTGGTTAGGCACAATATATTGATCTGGTGCATTTCATTCTTCCTCTGCTCAATGTTGTTATTCTGTCACACTCCAGACTTGAATTGTTGTCCACACACTTATCTCTGCTTTTTTTTGCACCTTTCTACTTGAATCATGTCCTCCACACACACACAAGCTTGAATCTATTAGATATATATATCCGTATTAAGAATTTCCTTCAACTTCTTAGTAGGCAACAAGAACACTTGAGATATTTTCAAGTTATTGATCTGTCGGCTGAATCCATGCTTGATTAATGATGCGCATCAAAAATTTAGGCATAGAAGTTATTAATCATGTTGGCCAATAATGTATAATGTCACAAATTGCTTGATCAACACCTTTTACACATCCGGATTGAAGTCTAATACTCTGTCAGTCAGTTCTTCCTCTGTCTACTTTGTCTGACTAGAACCCAACACTCAGATACTCATATCTTTTTCATGCTTTATCACCGGAGGCTAAATCTTTGGAATACAATATTCATGATACCCCTCTTGACTTGTCCAAGTCCGTAGCTTACTGAGTTACACCATCTGAGAGATCTAGACCTGATTGTCGGATCATGTTACATGCTCTGTTCTTGTTCACCGAACCAAAACAATCTCCAATATGACTTCCGCTATAGACATATTATGTACTACGGATGTGTGGGATAGACTTTGTTGCCATCAATGACAACACTTATGAAGCCACGCAGTGTCTCTTGCCAACAATCTCCCCCTTTGGCATTGATGGCAACACTTAGTGAAAAATGGCTAAGTGTCGCAGTAGCTCCCCCTCTGCTTGTGCTCTATTTCTTTATACTGCTTTACCGATGCTCCCCCTTTGCTAGATTCCTCATTTTTCACTACTCTTCACTCCCCCTTTGACATCAATGGCAAAAGGTGGAATCCGCATACAAAATTGTGCAAAAATTATTATATAAATGGCCGCATATGTATATATAAATCATATGTTGTACTTACATGTACTTAAGTATATCTACAAATGTCGTCTTCAACTGTACAATCTATGTGGCCCAACTCCTCTTCATTCTATCCAAAATGGAGATGTGTCCACTTAACAAAAATGCATATGCTTCTGCCCTCTTCAAACCTGTTGGATTACTGGTCCAAGCTGTACTTTGAGCATTTGTTAAAGCATCATGCAATACCTCTAACTTAGGGAGGATTATTCCCCTAAGTTCACCCATTCTATCCATCACATTCCTCTTCTCCTTAGCCAGTTTCTTTATCTCATTTATGATAACAACTGCTTGACATTCTTGGTTTACCAGAGAGATGGTAAGAGGATCAAAATTATGGGACAAGCTTAACAACTTTTCTTCTTGTTCTTTCATCTTCTTTTCAATGTCCTCTGAAACTTTAGGCCAAGATAAACAAAATTTATATATAGCTCCTCCATCCTTAAGAGTGTTTTCAATGTTCTTTATTCCAATGTCTAAGGTTCTTTTGTCATTGTTAATTAGTCCTTGTACCTCACTGAATCTTTTTTCAAAGAACTCTTTCCAGACCTTGGTTTCTACTGATTGTTCTAGAGATTCAAAGTGAGAATTGACAGAATTAACCAAGTTTTTCAAGTTACCGGATGGAGAGGCAGATGCATCCTTTTGATATGTAGGCATGATCTTCTCTAGTACATCAGATGCAATATTCAATAGTTCACTGTCCTCCATGTGTGATTTTAGAAGTTTTTCTTTTGCTTTGGCCTGAGCAAAGGATGATATTTTCATTATCTGAACTAGAGAGAGAGAGTCCAAGTTTAGTGGCCCTTGAATTAATTCAGGTTCATCCAGCTCCATCATTTCCTTGTCTAGGAAATTCTGCACTATCTCTGTAGTGTCTCTTGCTGGTAATTCAGATTTCTTTCCTTTAGGACTGACTGGTTGGGATATGTCATCACCAACCTTTTCTGCTTGTTCTTCTTCTTTTACCTTATTCTCTTTCTCTTGATTCTCCTTCTCTTCTCTTCTGCCATCCCCTTCTTCTTCAGTGCCTGGAAGATTTGTCTTGGCAACTGTGGGATTTGGAGGAGTGACATTACAAGAGCTTACTGCTTTGTGAGCTTCCTCTTCTAGAATAGAGGAGTCTAAGTCCTTAGATCTCTCTCCATCTATTTTCTTTAATCCTTCAACATCCTTGACAGAGAATTCTTCATTGATTACTTTTAATCCTTCAACATCCATGGTAGAAGGCTCTTCATCTGTTTCCTCTACAATAGGAAGATTAAATCTCTTCAAGGTATTCCAAAGAATTTATTTTGTTTCATTTGCTATTTGTTCAGTTTCTCCAAGCATGAGCTTATTCATTCTTGCCTTGCTCCGGAACTCATCTTTACTGTCCTTGAAAACCATGTTCATTTGCTTTGGAGTGATATGACATAACTGAATCACTATCTGCTCTTAGATCTCCAAATCTTTTGCCTTGGCATTCTCTTTTCTCAGCTCTAGTACTTCTTATAGGCTCTTAGGTATTAATGAAATTATTTCAATGAAAGCTTTGTTGTAAATGTTCAAATACCTGATAGTTGCCTCTTCAAGTATTCTCTTATTAGTATCATTGTATTCATCATAAAATTCTGTCACCGGCTACAGGTTTCCATCTACAGTGATGGCTTTGATGATGTGTTTAATTGATAGAGTGGGTTTTTCAACAAATTCCTCTGTTTTCTCTTCCTCATTTCTGCTACCAGAAGACTTTCCGGACGTTCTTTTCTTCTTCATTTTCCTGATTTCCTCATCTGATTCTGTCTCTTCATCATTATTTTGGCTCATATATGTCCTTGTGGCTTTGGTCTTCATTCTCTTTTCTCCTTTCTTGGATGGCTTGACTTCCAGTTTGGTAGTCTTTGAGCTTTTAGGAGTGACAGGAACAGAACTCTTGGAAGATCTAGTCTGGGAAGAGGCTTGCACCGAAACACTTTCTTTCCTTGCTTCTTGTCTTTCTTTTTTTGTCTTCTCTATTTTCTCTCTATTGGCATCTACTACCTCCTTTGACATACCAAATCTTTTGGCAAATTCTTCAACTTCCTTTCTTACTTTTCTCTTTATCTTGGGTTGTCTTAATTCAACATGTATTTTTATGCTTAGCTCTTCAAAGGTGCCAAACCTTTCTGCTTTAGTGTCTTTAGGTTGGCTCAGCAAGTGTTGAACATGTACCTCCAAAATATTTTCATCGACCTCATATCCCATGGGCATTATCCACACAGTTCTTGGCTCAATTGCCTCCATTAGACATTGATTAGTGTCAACCATGAACCAAACTGTGTCTTTGTATTTCTCAACTATTGACTGTGGTATTCTCTCTTTGGCTTTCATCATGCTCTAGAAATTCTTGAAGTAACCCCAGAGAGCTGAGTTTTGGGCTTGAGCATCACCAAGTCCATACATGTAATCTCTTGTTTGAATTGCAACGGGTTTATCATTTTGCCAAACCCAACCCTTTGATCCGGGTAGCTCATTCATAAAGTAGAAAAATAGACATAATATTAGGCTGCCATATTTGAAAGAGTTTTTCTTATCTTTCTTGATCTTTTGCAAGTTTTCCATCAGTTGACTCAATAGAAGCTCACACAGATCATAATCTGCATTTTCTTTCAGCATTTGATATGCAACATAGATTGCTATACCAGACACAAAATTTTCCCTACTTAAGTGGTAGATTTTGTAGCCAATTATCATTGAAGAAAACTTGACATCCGGATCCATGATGTCATCTATAGTCATTGCTCTCTTGTCAAATTTTGACTTGGTGGCTTCAGTTACCATTTGGTTCTTTATAGATTTGAGTGCGGGTAACCCACCAGTTGAGTGTAGTCTGATCATGGCCCTGATGGCATCTTTGGTTATCTTGAATGGTCTCATTAGCCACATAAAATTATCATGCATCCTACTTAGAACATACCAGACCCATTCGTATTCTACAAAAGATGGAAAATGTATGCAATGTTCGAAGTGTTTGTCCCTTAGGGTCTGGAATTCAGGTCTGAGTTCAAAATTCTCATATATTAACTATTTTTCATAGATGTTGATCAATTTGGAGTTTCCAAAATCTTCAATTTTTGCATGGATATAAACCCTAATATCTTATACATGTAGGACACCGTGCGGAATACTGGAAAACACACCCAAGGGATCAACTTCTAGTGACTTGTAAGGGTGTTTCTTGAATTTTGGTCTTGACCTTTCGGAGATATTAACAACCATTAGAGTAGCCATTCTAACAAAGAAATCCAGAGAGAATTTGCATAAGGGAAGTACATTTTCATGCCTTAGGGTTTGAAGCAGATGTCGAAGTGATTTTCTGTTTGAATTCGATCTTCATCTTGAACTTGAGTAAATTGTAGGATCTCTCTTCAGAGCTCTTCTTTCTTCTCCGTGAGTGCAAGTGTGTAAATAATGAGTGAAAAAGCCCTTTTATCCTTGCACAAAACCTAATTCCCTTTTGTAATAAATGCACAAACTTTTAAGTCATCTGGTTACCCTGCTTCTCAAGTGAGCTTTTCATGACTCGTCTTGCAAATCTTCAAATTAGTACCTTAGTGTGTTGATAACACACATGAGTCTTAAAGAATTTCCTTTGAATCCACAGATCAAAATATTGTATTTACAGATCATATCAGATCAAATTGCTCTGTTAACACTGGATGGTTGCCAGAATCGGATCTGCTCAAGTGGTCATAAGCCTTTTGAATCTTTATGCAGATCTCTCACACTCTGACTGAAAGCTCTTTGGAGGATTCTCTAAGAAACCTTTAATCTGTAACATCAGATGTTTACTCAATGTGCCGAATTCAGGCACTTCCTAACAGGCTGGGGGAATTTGATCTTCTCTATAGCTCCCCCTAAGCCAGAGCTCACTTTTTAATTTTCGGAGGGATTATCAGCACCAAATTCCGGTGCGGACCCATCACAAATATTCATCACATTCTTCTTTACCCAAGTCTTGTTCATCTCCTTCTGAATCTCATCCGTATTCACTTTACCTTTGCCTTTGTCTTGTTTCTGATCATGTTTCACTAGACCTCTTCCATCATGAATTCTGCTTCTGCAGGATCTAGCTATATGATCAAATTTATTGCAATTGTAACACAACACATTTCCTTGCTTTATTTGATTGATAGCCTCTTGATCTGCACTGATTAGCCATATGCCCCATTCTATTGCATGTAAAGCATCTACCATTGAAAGAATTATTCATTTGCATATTTTTGCATTCATGAGATTTGTGGCCATACCTTTTGCAACTAAAACATTGACCGGAGAAGGATGGATTGTTCTGATTCATTTTGTTCCTGCACTGAGTTGCTTTATGACCAAAATTGTTGCAATTGAAGCAGTATCCATTGAAAGATTGATATCTTTGGGCATTTGGTCGCCTTATCGGAGGTCTTCTAGACCTGTTTCTTTGACTTCCTGATCCAAAGTTCTTTTGACCAGATCCAAAGCTTTCACCTTTCTCATATCCCAAGGCACGCTTATCATCTACCCTCTTTTGACTTTCAATAAGAACTTCAAGTTGGGCTGAGCTTATCTTGAATTTTTCTTTGTATTCATTTGTAGATTGAAGATCTTGTTTAAAAGTGTCAATCTGGTTCTCAAGTTGTTCTTCATTGTATTTGGCTTCTTCAAGATCAGATTCAAGATGTATGATTATTCTGTCCATTTTGTGGCAGTCCTCTATTTTCTCCTTGAGGGATTGTTTTAGGTTATCTTCAGTCTTTCTCTTTTCTTCAATTTCTTGGGTGAATTTTATAACCCCTAATTCCATTTCATGTCTTATCATAATGACTTCTTTTGATAGCTTCTCACATATCTTAGTTTTCTCATTCAGATACTCATCAGTATTATTGGTTTTATTTTGATCTACCAACTTCTGAAGAAGTTCCTTTCTCTTTTTCATGGAGATACTGAGTTTTTCTTTTAGCTCATTGATGAAATCATCAGCCTCCTTAAGTCGTTGTCTTAAATTATTGACTTTAGACTGGGATTGTTCAAGATCATCCAAGGTAGACTGTAGTTGTTCTTTCATACCATATTCATCCATTGAGATTCCCAGATCTTCCTCAAGCTGTTAGACTTTTCTGAGGAACCTTGCTTTGATACCAATTGTTGGAAACAAGGAAGGTAACTGAGAGGGGGGGTGAATCAATTATCTCAAAATTTCCTTACTTTTACTTTCTTATCTTATCTCAATATTTAGTGATATATCAAAACATGAAAGCTTAAGCAACCATAAGAACAGAAGTGAAATTAACACACAGAAGGATTTTTACGTGGAAACTCTGTTAAGGGAAAAACCACGAGGTGACTAACCCAAGATTGTATTCTCTATTAAAAGAATTAAAGAGTACAAAATGGCACTTGCCAATTAGGGCTCACTGCCCGAGCACACTGATCACAAGAGGCACATTGCCTACAAGAGACACACTGTCTACATAACTTACATAAGATATCTAAGTATTTGAACTGATGAGAAGCATCTACATATGCAAGAGTTCAGTTTCGGTTAGGCACAATATACTGATTTGGTGCATTTCATTCTTCCTCTGCTCAATGTTGCTATTCTATCACATTCCAGACTTGAATTGCTATCCACACAATTATTTCTACTTTTTTTTTGCACCTTTCTACTTGAATCATGTCCTCCACGCACACACAAGATTGAATCTATTGGATATATATATCCACATTAAGAATTTCCTTCAACTTCTTAGTTGGCAACAAGAACACTTGAAATATTTTCAAGTTATTGATCTGTCAGCTGAATCCATGCCTGATTAATGATGCGCATCAAAAACTTAGGCATAGAAGTTATTAATCATGTCGGCCAATAATGTATAATGCCACAAATTGCTTGATCAACACCTTTTACACATCCGAATTGAAGTCTGATACTCTGTCGGTCAGTTCTTCCTCTGTTTGCTCTATCTGACTGGAACCCAACACTCAAATACTCATATCTTTTTCATGCTTTATCACCGAAGGCTAAATCTCTGGAATACAATAGTCATGATACCCCTCTTAACTTGTCCAAGTCCGCAGCTTACTTCGTTACACCATCTGAGAGATCTATACCTGATTGTCAGATCATGTTACATGCTCTGTTTTTGTTCACCGGACCAAAACAATCTCCAATATGACTTCCGGTATAGACATATTATGTACTGTGGATGTGTGGGATAGACTTTGTTACCATCAATGACAACACTTATGAAGCCACACAATGTCTCTTGCCAACAACTCCACCTACCATGTCACATGACTTGGAATGCCATTAATGACCTCCTTTGACAATGAGAAATTAGAGGGAAACTTGGAAACACCCACTAGCATGCATGGGCCCCACACTAGAACCTCCAAGCCCTATTTAACACAATTAGCTCCATCATTTTGCATCTTTTGCCAACCATATCAAATCCTAGAACTTGTAGAATTGAGCACTTGTGTTCATATGATGAATATAAGGATTAAAAATCTTAGGTTTTGTAGATAAGTGGATGAAACCCCATTGGTTTCCCTAGAGTTTGGAGGATGAAAACCATTTGAGTTCTTGTTAGTGCTTCATCCAGAGGTTGCAACTACATTTCAAGCATGAAAGTGTTTAGGGTGAAAAAGGGGGGAAATGTTTTGGTTTACGTTTCAAAGGCAAATCCTCCCTTCTCACCAAACATTCAAGGGCATATCAATTGAGTTGAATCTCCACTAAGTGAGAGCAATCACCTATAGGTTGGGCTACCACTTGGAACGATGTAGAAGTTTGGATGTATCAATCAATATCTCAATTTAATGCTCAATTACTCTCAAAACTATAAATAAGCCAAACAATAAGTAAATTAATGAATTATGGAAAACCCTTTCAGGCTAAGGTGAAGGACAGAGATTATTAACTCATTATTTTCCAAAATTTGGAATGCGGAATAGTCAGGGAGACTGGCACTAGCACCCCTATCCAAGGTACATTTTTTGTCATGAAATCTGAATCTCTTTCCGAGATGGATCTGCACTATATCATCTGTTTCTGCCCCGGAAAAGATGGATGACATTGGCACTAGCACCCTTGTCTCGAAATGTTCACCTTTGTCCTCTTTCTTTCAGATCCTGAATCCTTGTTGTCTACAACTTCACTCTGTGAAACTCGGTACCTGTAACCTGCAATCACAAAGGAGTGTGGGAGGGGTTGTAGTGTTTAGAGGCTTGCCTTAGTCAAGCCCCAGAGAGACATTCAAGTCTTTTGAACACCATTGTTAGATAAGAGTGCGTATCCTGACAGGATAGAGGCAAAATCCAAATGATAAATGATTGAAAACACAATAGATATCACCTTAAAGTGTAGATCTCATATAAATGAAGGCTCTTCAATCACATGAGAAGATGATGTTAATTTTGCAAACACAAACACAATAACAATGCTCTGCTCTACAACAATGAATATCTTGAAATCACAAAAATGCATAAAGTTTGCCATCATCTTCTAGTTTACAAATGAAAACCTAAACATGCTTATATATGCAACTACAAAGATTCTCACTAAGAATTTCATAATTCAAACTTGAGATGTCAGCATAGGACCTAAATAACGGTCATAAACCCAATATTTAAATTTAGGGCAGACCCAAAATAGGGTAGGACTAGGGTGCTAGTGCTTAAGTCCACCCTGCTATTTTTGTTCATGGATCATCAAAATAGCACCCCCTAGTCCTATTTGCCATAAGACTTTGGGGTTTTCTCATCGGGAGTCAAAATTAACATGCAAGATGCTCTAAATGCATTCTAAGGACCTGGGAGCTAAACCTTAAGAGGGAAAACCCCCCAAGGGGACATTTTCTGACATAACATTTAGCCCCCACTTTGAAGTATGTATAAACGCAAGGCCAATACATGCATTAAAGTACGATCAACAAACACAACAAACACGCCAAGCATGGTGAAGACACGCCAAACACATTGAAGACAATAATAGACACGCAAAACATGAAGAAGACAGTTATAGTCACGCAAAACATGAAGAAGACAGTTATAGTCACGCAAAACACGAAAAAGATAGCATTGAAGACACGCAAAACATAATGAATATTTTCTTTTCTTTTTTCTCATATATGAAATGCAAATGCAAGTACAAGGAAAGTAAACACACAACCCATATTTAGGAGGAGCTCATCACCACCACTCTTGAAACTGCATAAGGGGTAACATACATGCCATACAAATCCCAAAGCATAGGAGGAACTCATAGCCATCGGTCTTGAAACTATGCTTGGGAACAAACATGCCATACACA
The DNA here is from genome assembly GCA_027924645.1 of Cunninghamia lanceolata. Lineage (NCBI taxonomy): Eukaryota > Viridiplantae > Streptophyta > Pinopsida > Cupressales > Cupressaceae > Cunninghamia > Cunninghamia lanceolata. Next base: position 5,634,322 of record BSBN01000671.1, on the reverse strand, counting down.
CACATGGAAGACACGGAGAAAACACGACAGACAAGTGATGAAAGAAACCTATTGCTAGGTTCACAACTATCTCAAGCACATTACATGCACACATCGATGATTGGGCTTTGCCACAACAATCTCTGAAGACACGCTTAAGGGTTAGGATAGTCTCAAATCCGCCTCACCTCTGTAGAGGACTTTTAGAAAATGATAGGATGTGCAATATCCTTGAGAAATACACCATCCCCGCCTCCGCAGAGGGCTTAAGATAAAAAAGGATATGTGCAATATCCTACCTCCGTAGAGGGCTTAAATGATTGCAATATATTTTAAACTTTACAAAAACACTTTGCTAGCATCTAAAACAAACAGCTTACCTTATATATGCCCCCACCTTAAGGTGGTTGATATTGTGTACCGATATCGAGCACGTTAAGGTAGGAAGAAAACACACAAGGGAACACAAGCCCTCGCAAAGCCCATGCCCCCCAGAGGTGACATGTACTTTATGATCACCAAATGTTCCTACAAACACACAATTCCCTGCAAGAAAAGGTGTTAGCATCCATATAATCATGATAAACAACAATGCATGTAAAACAGCTGAGGAAAGCAAGATCCAAGATAGACAAAGTGCATGGAGCAGTAGTATTGTTATGTTTTGTAAGTGCGATAAGACAACATCAAGATAGGACACAGAGTGATTCTACTAGCCAAGCATCGAAATATATATCAACCCCATCGTCATGTATGGACTAGGTCCATTTTTTGATTTCTCGCTGAAGGGACACTAGGTCCGCATCAATATAATATGTTTTTCATCATCTGCCAGCTAGATAGAACCACTAGAGGAAGGTAAACAATAAATTAAGAGAGGAGAAACAAGTGCCTTAGGGACAGCCACGTAGGAGGGTGCCCCCATGTCACCAACCGCAACACTATGTCCCTAAGACACAACACACAACAATGAAAATAGAGGAGAAGCAATATAGAAGAATGATGATACAAATAGAAGGGTCGCAACAGAGGCGGTCTCCCAGTATCCTCGACCTTACAAGAGAATCAAGGGTCATCCTAGGAGGCCTAAACAACACATAACACGTCACGGGGGAAACACAACACACAGGTAAAGGGTTATAAATACTTACCTATTTCAACCCAATGTTAAGAACATACATATCTAGGAAGAGGCCACCCTTAAGAGAAACTATAATAGTTGCTACAATGAGTGTGGCTTAAAGGGGGAGAAATACTTACACATTTCAATGGGATATTTCCTGGTGGACAATTCTCGTCTATCAGCTCAGGATATCTCACATGTTGATTTGGTCTTGTTGATATTGCATTAACATTGAGTTTAGGATGATGAGAGACTTTGGTGGGCTTTAAAGAACGGTATCCAATACTGGTTGTGTAATTAATTCCAATAACTTGTAAAGGTACTCTAATTCCTTGTTGATTTACACCACAACCATTACCTACATAGTCGTAGTTGTTATAAAGGATTTTAAATCCTTGACCATAGAGGGATGTCATTTCCTTAGAAGATGGTGAGGCCTCATAAGTCTCATAATTTGTAGTATAAGTAAGAGTATTGTATATGTTTTCTACCAAGGAGGCTTGAGGTTTCTTAGGTATTTCAAAAGATTTCTTGGATGAGATCGATGCAACTTTTGATGTGTCAGGGTTATTAAGTTTATATTCCCCTATACTACAAGGATTAAAATCTAATAAACCCCAATCGTCACCAAAAAGTTCATTTGATGGTTTAGAGTCTTGTATAACATTATCTGTGACAAGAGACTCAACTTGTAAGTTATTTAGACTCGTATGATTGTTGACTTGTTTTTGCATTTCAATATGTAAACAACTATCCGGTTCAGGATCGACTTTCCAAGTGTGGAGCTTGTCTTGATAAATAAACTTTATTGATCTATGAAGGGTAGATGGAACTGCCCCCATGGTATGGATCTAGGGTCTACCAAGAATCATATTATATGAAAGTGAACTAGGCATGACATGAAAAAGAGTAGATAATGTCACAGGTCCAACCTTTATAGGTAAAGTTATGGTACCCATAGATTTTCTACCAACATTATCAAAGCCACGAATGCTAATTATGTTTGGTTTAATCAAAGAGGTATCAACCTTAATATTATGTAACAAATCCATACCATAGACATTTAGAGCCGATCCATTATCAATCATAAAACGCTTGATCAATTTCATTTCTATTTGGACAAATATGATAAGAGGATCATATTGGTTTTGAACTTCAATTGACGATAATTCATGAGGTTGAAAGAGAATGCCCATTTTTGTCGCATGCATACTATCTAATACAACTGCTACGTCATTTGGCTTAGCAGTAGGTGGAAAAATAACCTTTTGTAAAGCTTCTTGGAGAATTCCATGGTATGTAGGTGATGTTTGTATTAAATCCCAAAGAGATATCTTAGCTGGAGTAGTGCGAAGCTGCTCGACAAGATCATATTCTGGACCACTTTTATGAGTAAGATGAGGTGGTGGAGGAAGCATAGGTTGAGAAGCTGGGAGGGAGATAGGCACATAAGGTGCTTGCTTACTTTGTTTGTTATTATGAGTGTTGTATGTGTGAGCAATCACATTTTGAACACCTTGACTTCTTTGAGTGATTTGTCTTGCATAGTTTAAGATATAATCGGGGGATCTAGGTGGTTTTCGATCTCCTTGAACTATGATCATTGGTTTTAAGCAAGAGGGTGCACTAGGTGCCCCTCGCATAATCATCTTCGGAACATTGCTACAGAGTCTATTAGTGAAGATTGAATTAACATTGTTTCCCTCTCGATTATACCCAACATTTGTCCCTAAAGGATCTAATGTGAGAGACCTTTTCTCATCCACTAATGCTATATCTTGGCCAGCGAGAGCATTGGAATGAAAGAAAGGTAAGGTATTGTTAGGAAGGTGAGGTGTTGTGTTAGTAGTAGGGCTATCCATGGTCTTCTCATCTAAGTTTCTCAGACATTCAACTATAGGAGAAGTAGGATAACTTGTGGAATCATCATCATCATCATCCTCATATATTTTAGCTATTAGTTCCAAAGCATTAAGAGAGCTTTCACACTCATCATTCTCAATGTGTTTTGTCAAATCTTCTACTACTGAAGGGTATGTATTCATGAGAGATGTGAAGTTGTCAATATCATATACATAGTCAAGGATTTCAAATGAAGAGCATTTAAATATATCCTTGTGATACATAGCTTGTATATAAGTGAGAACATGAGGATTCATATTAAGAAATTTGTAGAAATTCTCAAAGTTTTTGATATATGCATGTAAAGATGCCAAAGGGAGATGAGATGGAGATTCCATAACGAAATGTCTTGTAGCATCAATTTCCAAGGAAATCTAGTAAGACAAGGCATGCAAAATTTTATGTTACTTGATACACCCTAGGTGTGTGACTATTTCACTCCTAAGCACTTGTTTGAGGGAAAGGGTTAAAAGGACACACAAAGTCCACAAAAAACACAATGGATAGGAGGAAAAGAGTTCAACACAACAAGGTCCAATTGATGATTTTAAATAATTTGATCAAAAGCTATGAAGAGGTGTGCAAACACATAGTGTTGAAATACACACTGTGTAATTAAAAATGTGCCAATTTTCACCTTTTTTCAATGCAAATGCCTAAAAGATGAGGCGTTGTAAGGAAATTGATGAGGGGAAAAGAATAATATCCCTGATATCAATCCAATAATGCAGCAATATCCTTCACAACAGGCCTATAGTGCAAAACTATGTATGAATATGACCTAAAAATGCTTGATTTTTCACTTTTTTTCACAAGTTTTTATGGAAATGAGTGAAAGAAGAGGTGTTGTAAGAAATTTCAAGAGGGATAATAGATAATAACCCTAATAACAACCAAATAATGTAGCAAAATCCCTCATAGTTCACACTTGTAATGTAATTCTAGAGAGACGATAAGGCCAAATCTAGTGAAAATGCAAGGTTTTCAAACCCTAGACATGAAATTTTGCAAGAAAGCCACTATGATGCAACAATACAATTAGAAAGTAGTCCTAATGAGTGTTTTAAAAGGGTATTAAAATCTGAAACAAGATTTGACTACAAACCCTAGCTTATGCAAAACTAGGTTTTTATGAAAAATGCACAATTTCAAGCAATTTTTGACAATTTAAGCATGAAAATGCAATGCAAGTGAACAATAAATAATGAATTTCTGCAATTTAAATCAGATCTAATGAAAATAATAGAAATTTGATGAAATTAAATGCTAATTAATTCAAATTATGTTAAAATGCAAGCCTAAGATGCTATTTTTTTTCAAAATTTCCAAATTGTAACATGCCACTAGTTCTACCAAGTAAATACAACTAAGTTTTAACTTAAGAGTGAATAAATCATGAAACCCAAAACATGAGTAATAAATTTTTTCCTTTCTTTCATTTGATATGATGCACATTTGAAACATATTTCAAACTTAACCATTGCACTATCAAATTACATTTCAACAATTACATGAATTGAATAATTCTCATTTACAACATTTCAAAAGATAGTTACATACAAACTTCATAAAGCTAATTGACAATATAGATACAATGTTTGCGATGCCTATCTTCAAATCCTGGCCGCCAACTGCATGAGGAGAAGCATCACTCAAGTGCTTTTCCACTAACCATGGACTAACTGTGGTCCCCCGCACATTTACCAAACTGGTAAATGGCCCTACCCTTTGACGAAGGGATTGGTATGGTAACCTCAAAGAATAGCCTATACTGAGCAAGATGTTGTGTCCTACATATCTAGTACTATCATACATTGTGGCTCCAACCTACAAGCATGATTTCCCTTCCTAGTATGTAAACTTGGATCACAGTGAACTGACAATGTAAACGTTGGCTATTTACACTACTTTGGCCAAAGTTTCATCACCCCTAACTCAGAATGGACATCACATGCTCACCCATCCTTCTAGCTCGATTTGGAAAGACATCAATCTAAAAGTTATTCCCTTACCCATGGATCAACAAATCCTAGAAAGAACCCTACTTATCCATTCTAGGTTTTCTATGACACTCTCATCAAAGTAATACTATTGATAGTATATAGTTTTCCTAATTTGACCATTCATGTTTCAACAATACTACTCATACTTGTCTTAATGCAGTTCAATATAGTTGCTACTCCCTACCAAGGAGATTAATAAACAATCAAGCATAATGTTCACATACTAAATGTTTATACATGTATATTTATATATTTCTCATTAATCAACTAAGATAATACACAATGGAATAAAGAATACAACTCATTTCAAGCAATATCCAAGACATACAAACATTCCACATAAATGACATAATAAAGAAGAGGTTCAACATGTCTGTTTAATTGGCTCCCTGCTCTTGATATCTCGAACTGCTGAGTATCTCCTCCAAAGCTCTTCAAAATCCTTCCTCACTACTCACTAACTTGCCTCACAGCTCAAAACCAAAACTCAATGCATAAACAATACCAAAAACTCAGAAAATAGTAGCAACGTGCAGGCAACTCCAAATGAAAATTGTGTGTTGAAAGAATGAGGCATCTCCTCTATTTATACAGAATTTTGAGCAAGCCATGGCTACAAATTAGCTTGCAAAACTGCCACAACTCCCCCTTTATTCTTTGACTCATCAAAATAGATTTGTGGTGGCAGCATGAATTTAATGAAAAAGGAACACATTAGAAGACAACATGAAGCAACTCAGCAATAAAAGGAAACTGCATAGAAAACAAACTTCAAATGGGTTTGAATCTCTCCATAATGGTGCTACACATTATTCCATGCTTCCTATTAACTTGCAAACTGTTTACAAAGAATGGGTCAACGTAAGCACGTTGAGAACAGCATGCTGTTGGCACTTTAAAACTTCATAAATTATAATTGTTTTTGCCTTATTCAAATGCCAAGACCCAGTCAATTCGTAGCCAAAGAGTCACAGTTTTTGTAAACTATGAAATTAATAATGATGCATATAAGTTATGCGCTGCATACTAGCGCTTTAACGACACAACAAAATGCATATGTTTTAATATTAACTTAAGTCTCCAAACTAAGCGCTTAAAACCAACGCTATATACTATAGCTTTATGTTATATTAAAATGCTTACCTTTGTTTCATGGCTGCGTGCCTTTCATGGCAGTGCCATAACATTTAAACAATGTAATATATATATATATGTATGTATGTATGTATGTATGTATGTATTCCTTATTAATATATCATTTGATAATAGAATTCAAATAGTCACATTTCATCAATATACCAAAACACATAATAATTATCAGTATATCATCGTTATTTGAAACCACATGAAACTCATTACCCACATAACCACTGACAACATAAATGAAGTCCACATATACCCTCATGCATATAACATACCTTGTCCAGTCGATACCCTTATGCCTATGAGCAATACGCTCATGAGTATGCGTAGATACATCTACCTATGTATACTCATGCTCGTATTGTCTCATACGTATAAGTCTATTGTGGACATGCATGAGTTTATATTCACTTCGCATTTAAACCTTGCCAATGCAAACCCTAACTACACTAAAGAAGACTCTCAATCAACACTCAGACTAAACCTCATTGCTCATTCAAAGTACTCATAAAATCATATCCACATAAGCACTCTAGATACCATAGGTTACTTACCTTTACCCACACTGACTCGACCTAACGTAGACCAAATAGGATAATGGTGTGTGCTTGCTCAGTTTAAGCTTTCTCCAACGTTTACCAAACCAAGTCCTCTTGAGTGATACTTCCCCTCCTTCCCAGAGGAGCAACTTGTTCCTCTATCCAATTTACATTACCACAACAATAGTTAGCCATTCACAAAAATAATCATATGCTTCATACATTTCATAATAATAATCACTTATAATACTTCACATTGCATAATTCAATTTTTCAAGATATTCAATTCAAGATTCACAATACTCATTAATGCAAAGATTCATAAACATTCATTTATTCAAGCAAATTAACCAGTCTAGTAAATGGTAAATAGTTGGAAACACACAGGGTGTAACACAAATTTTCCAATTTTTTTGTAATTTTTTGAATGTAATAAAATGAATGAATGCAAATCTATCACACAACACTCAGCAAGGTGCAAAAAGTCCAAAAACACTGGTTCACCAAAATGTTAAGGGTGAAAAAAGGGGGAAATGTTTTGGTTTAAGTTTCAAAGGTAAATCCTCCCTTCTCACCAAACATTCAAGGGCATATCAACCAAGTTGAATCTCCACCAAGCGAGAGCAATCACCTACAGGTTGGGCTGCCACTTGGAATGATGCAGAAGTTCAAATGTATCAATCAATATCTCAATTTAATGCTCAATTACTCTCAAAACCCTAAATAAGACTAGCAGTAAGCAAATTAATTAATTATGACAAATCCTTTTAGACTAAGGTGAAGGACATCTAGATTATTAACTCATTATTTTTTGAAATCCCGAATGCAGAATAGTCGGGGACACTGGCACTAGCACCCCTGTCCAAGGTATAGTTTTCATCACAGAATCTGAATCTCTTTTCGACACTGATCTGCATTGTATCTTTTGTTTCTACCTTGAAAAAGATGGAGGACACTGGCACTAGCACCCTTGTCTTGAAATGTTCACCTTTGTCCTCTTTCTTTCAGATCTTGAATCCTTGTTGTCTGCAACCTCCTTTCTGCAACTTCACTTTGTGAAACTCAGTTCCTGTAACCTGCAATCACAAAGGAGTGTGGGAGGGGGTTGTGGTGTTTAAAGGCTTTCCTCGGTCAAGCCTCGAAGAGACATTCAAGTCTTTCGAACACCATTGTTAGATAAGAGTGTGTATCCCGACAGGATAGAGGCAAAATACAAATGATAAATGATTGAAAACACAATAGATATCACCTTGAAGTGTAGATCTCACATAAATGAAGGCTCTTCAATCACATGAGAAGATGATGTCAAATCTCCAAACACAAACACAATAACAATGCTCTACTTTGCAACAATGAATATCTTGAAATCACAAAAATGCATAAAGTTCACCATCATCTTCTAGTTTACAAATGAAAACCTAAACATGCTTATATATGCAACTACAAAAATTCCCGCTAAGAATTTCGTAATTTAAACTTGAGATGTCGGCATAGGACCTAAATAATGGTCATAAAAATGACATTAAATTTTAGGGCAGACCCAAAATAGGGTAGGACTAGGGTGCTAGCGCCCAAGTCCACCTTGCTATTTTTGTTCAGGGATCATCAAAATAGCACCCCCTAGGTCCTATTTGCCATAAGACTTCGGGGTTTTCTCATCGGGAGTCAAAATTAACATGCAAGATGCTCTAAATGCATTCTAAGGACCCGAGAGCTAAACCTTAAGAGGGAAAAGCCCCCAAGGGGACATTTTCTGACATAACAGAAAGATTTCAATATTATTTTGGGCATCTCATCATTATGGGTATTTTTGGAAAATAATTGTAAATCATTGTAATATTTGTTATCGGTTCAACATTTTAGTAGATCCTTTATAATATTAGAACAACAAAGTATTTAAGTAAAATATATGAAAGAAATATACCAATTCTAGCAAGTTCTATATATGCAAGTTTATCTTATTAATTTATGGGTTTTCAGATTCAATCATTTTACATGAATATAATTTATGGGTATTCTAGCTCTAGGCATTTTAAGATAAATATTTGATTAGGGTATTATAGATTTAGGTATTTTATAAATATTTTGGCTAAAGGTCATCACAACCAATTGCACATATTACCAAACTACATGAACTATTTGATTAATGAATCCATGTAAGCATTATGACCTCATTCACTCATCAAAACAAGCCAAAACAAAATCATCTTAACACCTTTAAGATAGTTTGAAAAACTTGTTTCAAGATACCATAGCCCTATGATAATGAAAATAAACCCATGAATAATTAATTAGACCTTCAATTTAAAAGTTGTTTACTTAATTGGGTGATCAAAAGATCTTTTCATCTTTCCTTCACATATGATAATCAACCCACTTGATCAAATTTCATCAATCAATTTTATATAAAAAATTAGATTGTTCTCTAAAATTCTAACATAATGAGAATTAAATGACATTTAAAATGGCTATCAACTATTATCAATCCTTTGAGACAATAAAACATTGAACCATTACATACCTTGCCACTCTATCAAAAAAGATTCTCAAATACTCCATTTCACCACATACCATTTTTTGCTAATGCTTGTATAATAATTTTGTTTCAAACCCACTTCATGACCTTTCTATTTGCCCTCGAAATAGAATCACTAGCAGATTATGAATAGAAGAAAGACCCGAAAGAAAAATCTTTTAAATAGATTTACATATGACCTTCCTTTGACATGCATGAATGAAATAAACTGATGATAGGGTTAACAAAAAAACATGCAATAGTCATTCCCAATGATACTGATGCAACCAAATTTGATAGAAGCCCATCATTAGAACAAATTAATGAACCTTCAAAGCTATATTCATAGTCGAGATCCAAATTCACTCACAAATAATTGCTTTTAGAAACACAAATAGAAAAAAGATCGCTTCGAAACAAATCCAAATCTATTTCAGAAAATAATATTACTCATAGTTTCAAGCCATAAACTCAAAACATATTCTAATCAAATCTTTGACAAAAGCAAAATGCTAAATACCATTCAAATACCCATAAAAATTTCTTTACCATTTTGCAACCATTAAGCCTTGTGAACAAATGAAGATATTTCAAAACAACATGCAAATATGAAGAAGAATGAACACCCAAAAATCTTAGCTTCTTTATGCTAAAAAATCTATCACATAGACTTGAAGGCTTCAATAACTATTGAAGGGCTTCAAATGAAAACAAACTAACTCTTTTCCACCTCTACAAAATCATATAGAAACTTGAAACTTATATCAGTAAAAGCAAGTAACAAAACTAGGCTCCAAAAAATCCATGAACTTATTACTGCAACATTTTTTAATATCAACAACATCATTCATACTATGATAGAGAAGAAAACACACCCTTGAAACTCCAAATAATAGTCGCAACTTTCTCCATGCCAAGAATTCCTAGAGGGCTTCACCAACTACAAACTTTCAATAATGCAAATGGTAACTGATTTGAGTTCATTGTTTAGCTTCATGGAGAAGCTTCTCACTCTTCAAGGCATTCATTGCGGGCTTTCAATGCTCATTAATGGCACAATACATGGACCATTACTTTCAACACTTAAAAATCCCTCCAAAATTTTTCTCCATACTATTCATTGCAGACAGGCCAAGTCACTATCTAAACTTACATGCAATGGAATTGCTTAAAGTGGCTCAAACTTCATGTTAGACATGTATGGTATGGTGTACATGCACTCAAAGCTCTATGTAATGCATGCCAAGCTCTCTAAATCAATTTGCATGATTTTCATCTACTCAAATTCTATGAAGTATACATCAATTTAAACCTTAAATTAAAAATTTCTTTTTTTTTGGTCTCTCAGAGGTATCTGGATCTCAGCACCTGCAGGAAATAATCTGACAGGGTGAGACCGACTAATCCTCTGGGTTGCGTGACAACTCGCAGTGGACCCACACTGGGCGCGACAAGATGAATCGAGGCTTGAACCTGCGTCGATGCTTTCAACGGCTCGACCAACTGGTCTACACTCCAGGAGAATTAAATTTTCTTAAGATAATGTGAAAATTGTAATAAAATCTCAAAATCAATAAAAATCTAAATAAATTGTTTTATAAAAAAATTAATTAATATATTTACTTATTTACATTTAAATAAATAAATTTTAACATTAGCTTAAAAAGTATTTATTTTTGATTAGCTAGAAAGTAGTCACAAGCATCCAATTATCACTCTAGTTACTCTGATAGGCCAGAATGGAAAATTTACAGCCCTCAACGAATTTTTATTTAACAGGCATTGGTTCGTTTGAAATTCCAGGCTGATTGCTCATCATTCAATGTCATCTATTGCTAATCTCAATCTCAAACTCAGAGAACTCTGTAATGCTGGTCGGTTGAAAGAAGCCCTACATCTTCTGCTCAATACCCACAACTCTCTTATCCTCTCCTCCACTTATTTTCAACTATTGCAGGCTTGCATTGACAAGAAAGCCCTTTCAGAGGGTAAGCAAATCCATTCACTCATCAGTGCCAGGGAACGTACATTTGCTAAAAATGTATTTTTACAGAACACACTTATCAGCATGTATGACAAGTGCGGAAGTGTGGTGGATGCTCGAGAAGTTTTCGATTACATGACTGAACAAGATGTCTTCTCATGGAATGTGATAATTGCAGCTTACAGAAGGCATGGTCTTCCTCAACAGGCTTTGAAACTGTTTCATCAAATGCAACGAACAGCTGTCCAACCTGATCACTTCACCTTCTCTACTATTCTTCCTGTTTGCGCCAACGCGGCATCTCTAAAACATGGTTTGCAGATCCATGGAAGGTTACTGAGATGTGGGTTTCAATTTAATGTTATTGTGATTAATACCCTAATAGATATGTATGTAAAATGTGGAAGAATGCATAAGGCAGTCGAACTGTTTGACAAAATGTCTCAACGAGATGTTTTCTCTTGGACTGCAATCATTGCTGGATATACACAGAGTAGCCTTGCTGAAATTGCTTTTGGGATTTTTAAACAAATGCAAATGGCAGGTGTGAAACCAAACTCACCAACCTTTGCGAGCATCCTTCCATCGTGTGCTAAACTTGGGGTTTTGGAACAGGGTATGGAGATTCATCAAAAAGTGATGGAAAGCGGATTTTTGTCAGATGTAGTTGCCACTGCCCTGATAGACATGTATGCAAAATGTGGAAGCATATTCAAGGCACGGGTATTGTTTGACAAAATGCCTCGACGAGATGTGGTCTCTTGGACTGCAATCATTTCTGGATATGCACAATGTGGGTTTGTTGATAAAGCCTTGGGGTTTTTTAAGCAAATGCAATTGGCTGGTGTAAAACCCAACTCAGCGACCTTTGCCAGCATACTCCCAGTTTGTGCCCAAACAGGATATTTAGACCAGGGTATGGAAATCCATGGGAAAATAACTGCAATTGGATTTTTGTCAGATGTCATAGTTGTAAATGCCCTCATAGATATGTACTCAAAATGTGGAATGGTAGTAAAAGCTCGTGAATTATTTGAGGAAATGCATAATACAGATGTAGTTTCGTGGACATCAATCATTGCTGGATATGCACAAAATGGGCTTGATGAAGAAGCCTTGGAATTATTTAAACAAATGCAATTGATATGTGTGAAGCCAATATCAGCAACTTTTGCAAGCATACTCCCAGCATGCGCCAAAAAGGGATCTCTGGAACAGGGTATGGAAATCCATCAAAAAATAATCGAAAGCGGATTTTTGTCTGCTATTGTAGTTGTGACTGCCTTGATAGACATGTATGCAAAGTGTGGAAGCATAGAAAAGGCATGTGAATTGTTTGGACGAATGTATCATCCAAATGTGACCTCATGGAATGCAATGATTACAGGATATGTACAAAATGGTGCTCTTGATGAAGCTTCAAGGATTTTCAGAGAAATGCCCCTGCGAGATGTGGCCTCATGGAATGCAATAATTACAGGATATGCGCAAAATGGGCTTGCTGATAAAGCTTTAGAGATTTTTAAGCAAATGCAACCGGAAGGTATAAAGCCAAACTCGGGCACCTTTGCCAGCATCCTCCCAGCTTGTGGCAGAATAGGAGCCTTGGAACAGTCTCTGGAGATCCATCAAAAATTAATCAAAAGTGGATTTTTGTCTGATGTTGTGATTGTGACTGCCCTGATAGACGTGTATGCAAAATGTGGAAGCATACAGAAGGCACGTGAATTATTTGACAACATGCATCATCCTGATTTGGCCTCATGGACTGCAATTATTAAAGGATATGCACAAAATGGTGTTCTTGATGAGGCTTTAAGGCTTTTCAAAGAAATGCCTCAACGAGATGTGGTATCATGGAATGCAATCATTGCTGGATGTTCACAAAATGGGTTTTTTGATGAAGCCTTGAAGACTTTTAGGCAAATGCAATTGGCGGGTGTAAAGCCAGACTCATCAACTTTTGCCAGAATCCTCCCAGCTTGTTCAAAACTTGGTGCTTTGGAGCAGGGTATGGAGATCCATCAAAAACTAATTGAGACTGGACTTTTGCCTGATGCGTTTGGAACTGCCCTGATAAAGATGTATGCAAAATGCGGGATCATACAGAAGGCACGTAGGTTGTTTGACAGAATTGGTCATCCAGGTGTATTCTCATGGAATGCAATTATTGCAGGATATGCAATGCATGGCTATAGCGAGGATGCCATTGAACTATTTGAACTAATGAAGCATACTGGAATCAATCCCAACCATTTAAGCTTTGTTTTTGTTTTGTTTGCATGCAGCCATGCGGGTCTAGTGGATGATGGCTGTAAATACTTCAATCACATGACTGACTCTTATTCTATCATGCATAGAATGTATCATTATGTATGCACAGTTGACCTTCTTTCCCGTGCTGGATATCTTGAGGAAACCCTAAACTTTATCTTCAAAATGCCAATAAAACCAGATATGGTTGTGTGGATGTGTTTGCTTGGCGGCTGTAGATCATATAAGGATATAGGGATAGGAGAATTTGTGGCAAAACTCCTCCTTGAGTTAGATCCTGAAAATGCTGCACCTTATGTTCTTCTGTCAAACATCTTTGCAGAAGCAGGCAGGTGGGGTGATGTGCACAAGGTAAGAAAATTGATGAAAGACAAAGGAATAAGAAAAATACCTGGATTTAGTTGGATTGATGTCCATAAAATGTTACATTGTTTTTCTGTAGAAGGCAGATAAAACCCACAAGCACTGGAGATCTATGCAATGATGGAGAAATTTTCTTGGAATGTAAAGGCAGCAGGGAGCCATAACAGTCTTCGAGTAAGACTGCCAAAGCCACCTCTTCCTCCAAATCAGGTTCTTGGACAATATCAGGAAATTAGAAATGAAGAAACATGATGTGCAATCTGAATTCTAAGAAAATCAGATGAGAAAAGAAAGAACTTAGTCTTGATAATGGAGCTGTACACGATGATTTGATGGGTAAAAAAGGAAGAGATTTCTGGAAGTTCTGAGAAGCTAGACAGCATTAAGTGACAAGGAGGATTGAAAAATACTGAAGTTCCCCAGAAAATTCTGAAGAGGAACAGAAGTTCAAGGAAATCCATTCCAAGCTTGAGGTGATAATGATGGTAATAGTATTTTAATAGATGGTGCGCTAGAGAGAGTTTTTGGAGGACGAAGACTTGCGCAGATTCTCCATCAGGAGGCCAGAGTGATTGAACAGGTGGAACAAGAGACTATGACAATCAAACAAACTAATGATGATTAAGGTGTGGGTTGCTGGGGAATGGGTGGATGGAGTCTGCAGCAATCTCTTACATTGTTTGTGATAAGAAGGTGAGGACCAAGTCCAAAGAAGTCTCGAAGTGTGAACCTTCAGCTGCCATTGTCTCTAATATAACACGTGGGCTTGGGAAGTAGGATGCATCACATATGCTAGGTAAATTAGATTGGCCCTTAAAAATTTGAGAGGTTGAACATGTTTTCTTGCATTTTTCTAGTCTTCCTCAAACCATCAGGCGCATCGTCTACCTTTTCATTGTTTTAAGGAGAGAACAAGTTTTCCAGTTGACAACACACAGGATTTAAAAAATGGTTGGTGAAGGGCATGGTAAAGTACTACTTTGTGATGGGGATCAGCTGTTGGATGAGAATACATTCAAAGAAATTAAGACTAGATTCAAATGGAGCTATATGAAAAAAGAGCTTGGTCCTGAGGAAAACTGTCTGGAGAAGAGAATGTTGGCTCCTCTTTACCTATTATTAGTTGATAACACATTACCAAAGTTGGTATGTTTCAGTCCTGTTGATGATGTTATGATTGCTACTAGTATGAACTCTTCTACTGCTGATGCTGCTGCGCCTCCTTCTCCTGCACCCTCTGAAGATGGTGGGACAAAGACTTAAAGAGTTGAATCTATGATATGAATTCATTGATGAGTTCTATATCAAACAATGAGTCTTAATCTTGTTGAGCTTTGTTGTTTTGACCTAGCTGCATCCTGTAGAGGACTATTGATTTTTAATTTTGACTGGTTGCATCTAGCAAGTAACTTTCATTGTATTGGTTATTATATGTTAGAAGTGAGTACTCTTGCAAGCTGGTTGAATGGTAATCGAGGTTCACTGCCTATCTTATGGGCTTATAATTTTTCCCCATTACAATATAAAAATAAATTGTTGGACAAATTATCATGGGAGAAGGATGCAGCAGGGCATATTCCATGTCTGTAATGTGTAATGAATGACATTGACGAGAAGGAATTACCTATCTGCCACCACAGTAAGAAGTTGGCAGTTAGTCTCAGTTTGTTAAATGTGTCCTCTGGAACAACTATTAGAGTTATTAAGAACCTTCGAACATGTGATGACTTCAAAATTTTAACCAAGTATATCTCCAACATTGTTGCAAGAGAAATTGTTGTGAGAGATGCAAACTGTTTTCATCATTTTAAACATGGGCGATGCTTTTGTAGAGATGATTGGTTATGCTAACTGAAGTAAATAATAAACACATGCTTGAACTATAACAAGGTCCATGGTGTCAAACTTGCAGTGGCAAGAAGGAATCAGCTGTTATTTTCAGTTTCTGAAAAAATATTGTTATCAATAGTTTTGAGAGGTAAAGCATGCATCATTACTTATATATACTGATGGGGTATTTGTTACGTTTTGGAGGAACAATGAGATTGAAACATTTTTCATGAAGCCTGCATGCCTCTGGACTGAAAACCTTAAGTAAGAGGTATAAGAATGATATTTGTGAAAGGAGAGGATTGCTTGAAGAAAATGGAAAGCTGCTCAGCCAGCAGGAAATCTGAGGTGTTTACAACCAAGCCAATGCTTGTATATAATGACGAGAGCATCTCTTGATTGTTGCTTATGCCTGTCTTTGTAATTTTGTATGGTTTTTACAATTAGATTAATTCTATTATCTCGTGCCTGTGTAAGGTTTATGATTTGGACCTGTATTATATCTACAAATTTATATTTTTCCAGGTTTGTGTTATTTGTGGTTGTGGAAAATGGTGTTCCTGACTAAGGCTCTAAGGCTTTTCAAAGATATATCTCAACGAGATGTGATCTCTTGGGCTGCTATCATTTCTGGTTGTGCATAAAATAAGCTGTTGATAAAGCCATGGAGCTTTTTAAGCAAATGCCAAGTGCAATTGGCAGATATGGAGCCAAACTTACCAACCTTTGCCAGCATCCTCCCACTGGGTTTTGTTAAGAGATTTTAGTTGTGAATGCTCTAATATACATGCATGCAAAATGTGGAAGCATACAAAAGGCTTATGAGTTGTTTGAAAAAATACCAGAACAAAATGTGGTTTCATGGAATGCCATAATTGTCAGATATGCACACAATGGGCTTATTGACAAAGCCTTGAAGATTTTTAAACATATGCAACTGGAAGCTGTAAAGCTAAACTTAACAATCTTAGTCAGCATCCTCCCAGCGTTTACCAAAATGGGCGCTTTGAAGCAGGGTATGGGAATCAATCAGAAAATACTCAAAAGTGAACTGGCTTCAGATACAATTGTGAATGTGTGATATCCCCTTATTATAATGACTTCGAAGATCATCAAACAAAAGTATCAATCCTTCATGTTGCAGCTGTAGGTAAAGAAGAAGACAATAAATAATAAAGATTGTTAAGCATGATAATAATTGATAAGTCATACGCACCAAGGACAAACGAAAGGATAAAGGCATTAAAATGATGATTAATTAGAATGTGTTGGCCAATCGGTTGCTTAAGGGAAAGACACGATCCTTCATAAACATAAGTCATATATGTTATGGGGAAAATGGGATAATCAAATGAATAATAAAACCCAAAACATCAATGGAATGTGCATGCAAAAGGAGATTTAAAATGAAAGAGAGAAGATACTCACAACCTTTTACTTTGCGATTTCCATTGTTCACCTACTCTTTCTTGATCTTTTGGTGATGAAGATGGCCCTCAGGAAGCTTGCTTCCTCGCTTCGATTCCTCAAGATGACAAGGAGAGATGGCTCGGATACTTGTGTTGAAGATGAGCTTCAACACAATATAAAATGGATAGTAGATGATATATGAAGTGATGTGATAATGGGGGTGCCAATGGCGCACTATGGATTCTGCAGCATAAGTTTACTCGAAAGATGGATATGAAATGAAGAAGAAGAGGGTTGTATTTATAGAGTTGTGTGAGAGAAGATCAATGGTGGAAAATAAATAAGAAGATCAACGGAGGAGAATGTTCAAAAGAATGTGCGCGAATAGAAGGACATGTGTCATTCAAAAAGAAGCTTTGTTGAGTTAACTGCTTTCTTGATGAGGATGAGTTTTCATTTCTTAAATTAGAATATATTTTTCTAATTTAAGAGTTTTGTTGATAGCTTTAAATCAGTTAACTCAGCTTTTGCTTTGTATAACAAGAAGAATTTATTGTTAGAAGATATTGAAGATTTTTTTAGAAGATAAGAAAGCATAATTAAATAAATAAATTTATTTAATTACTTGTAGATAATTTTGGAAGAATAAATAAAATATTTAATATATTTTATTTTGGAGATTTTTTTTTTGGTCCGTAATAGTTTTTTTGTATTTATATATTCAAAAGGGTTTACATGTCATCAGCCTATCATGGCTGGCCAGTAGTTCACTGCCTATCTATAACATCGAAAGAGATTAGAAGAAAGACCACACAGGGTCACCAACCATATGTATAAAGTAAAAGCACTAACAACTATAAACACTATCACCTAGACTTTCAGTATAAAGCTCCGACTATACAAAATGGAGCCTGAGAAGTAGTAATCACTAAACATTAGCAGAAGCAAGGAGTTTCGTGAACTCCTCCATCCAATCCAACCCGACCACAATCTCCAAACCAAGAGCCTTCTTAATGAAACCGACTGCCAGTGTCGCCTGATCTTTGAGCAGGATCAAGTCAAAGCCACGGATATCCAAGATGAATGGATAGAGTTTGATAACAGCACCAGGGTCTTCGAAATCTTTCCAATCGTTCGGCCTCGGAATTCCCGACCCCAAACTCACCATCTGCAGTGAAAACTCGAGATCCCCTAGAAGCTCTGCAATGAAAACACCCTGCATGATAGACTTCACCAGTTGTTTGTCCATACCTAGTTCAAGCAGAGGAGCCAGTTTGTCAGCAGGTGTGTCTCTTTTACAGTTTTGGTTATGGGAGCACATAGCTATCACATGGCCGATATGTCTTTTTCACAGGTAGAGAGGTGAGCTCTACAACTATGGTTATGCAGGTGTGATTTCCCAGCACAAGCTGGGGAAGCTCGAGTATTGGAGACACGAGATGGATAACGTGGATGCAGTGATCTGGTGCCCATACCTATACTACGAGGTATGGGAGGATGAGGCTGATGAGTTAACTTACTATTTCCATACTTGGTGGCTCATTGGTAGGACAAGGTACATACTGGAGCGGCAGATTGTTAGCAGGGTATAGAGGCAGTTTGGTAGAGTACAGAGCAGGCCACAGGGGCAGGCACGATTCGCGAGGACCCATGTAGAGAGATTTAGGTGGGGTCCTGTGGCATCATATGAGGAGGCCTTGGCAGACTTCCATCAGATTCCTCATGCAGCTTGGCCCATGAGGAGTGATATAGTAGATGTGGGTATGACACCCGATTATGAGGAGTGGTTCGCCGCTCACCTCTTTTCCAGATATTCAGGACCCGGAGAGTTGGCTCCTCGTATAGACGAGGAGGATTCAGAGGACGAGGGTGGAGATGGCAGGAGGAGGAGGGGGAGAGGAGGTCAGGGAGATGATGGAGGAGATGGAGGAGGAGGTGGTAGACTAAGACAGAGGAGGAGGTCTGGGTAGGGACCTTCGGGTCAGCAGGCAGTTGTGCAACCGTAGGCTGCAGGACAGGTGCAGGCATAGGT
Organism: Cunninghamia lanceolata; assembly: GCA_027924645.1. Taxonomy (NCBI): domain Eukaryota; kingdom Viridiplantae; phylum Streptophyta; class Pinopsida; order Cupressales; family Cupressaceae; genus Cunninghamia; species Cunninghamia lanceolata. The sequence continues at coordinate 5,615,225 of BSBN01000671.1, read as the reverse complement.
GCCAGCACAGCAGGTGGCACCACAGAGACATTTGTCACCACCACAGCAGGTGGCACAGGGACAGGTAGGGCAGGCTCTGCAGCCTGACTTGTAGCAGCAGGTTATTGTGACATTACAGGGTCAGATTAGGTCGCTGAGGGTAGGATAGCTATTAGAGATATCTAGAGAGAGATGCAGCTTTGGCTAGCATGCGGGCAGAGAGGGATGCAACAGTGGAAGCTATGGGTACATACGGTACTTCTAGCTTTTTGGTTTCACAGGTGCAGCAGGCACAGACACAGCTGGCCCAGGTATAGGGTGAGCTTGCCAAAGCGCAGGCTCAGGTCAGTATTACAGGGGATTATATCACGGAGCAGTGGCGGCGGACCAGCGTGCGCCCAGCTACAGGAGTCAGTCTGGGGTGTCACAGAGGGCAGGTGGATCCCGATCTGTGGCATCAGTGAGAGGTCCCCAATAGTTAGGGGGAGACAGAGGAGAGGGCAGTGCAGGGAGCAGTGCTCCACGGCAGCAGGGTTAGCCAGTCTTGGACACTTGTACCAATTTTTTGATTTGATTGTACACATTTTTGATGGCTAAGATAGCCTGTATATGTATTATTTTTGCCCCGAGACATGTATCATTGTATTTTTTGTACTTTGTATACATTTCATGACATGACTTTGAGATATGGACAAATATTGTGATATGTTGCACATTTGGACATGTTTTTATGCTTATAAAATGATGCAGTTATTGATGATCTATATGCTCGTGTTCTATGTTTATATGTTATGGATGGAATCTATCTTATGATGCTTTATTATGTGATGCATACTAGATGGATTTTAGATGATTTGATATGCAAATGCAAATGTGAAATGTTATGGATACGATTATGCAGCTCTATATGTATTTGTCTATGTTTTTGATTTTTTGATATGATATATGGATGCAAATGTATGTGGATGACCTAATGCACTTATTATGTATGCAAATGATTTAATCATGTGAATGACTATCTCATGTGATATGATATGCTATCTATGCTATATTTTTGATACATCCAAATGTACTCAATCAACACAGAGATGATATCGATAGGCGAAAGAGAAGAAATGAAGAAATACAGGGTTTCATTTGATATACTGCAGGATTTTCTTATTGCATGGTTGATATGGATTTTTGGGTATGGGATGGATGTGGATTGTCATCTTGATATTGCAAGTATTTTGCTTTCATCATTGGGCACTTTTTGTTTCTTTTCTCTTTTTGAAATGTTGTAAGAAAATACAAGCATCTAGGTATAATTAGACTGAGATAACCTGAGTATTCTTTACATGGATTTTGATATAGCAAGTTGATACAAGCATCTAGTCAAACTTGAATCTAGATGACCTGAGTACTTCTTGCGTTTCAACAGACAAGGATTGCCCTTTTTCATGTTCAAACCCCTGAAGTCCTCGATGATCTTTTGTTGATCATGTCTTTAGACAAAAGTTGTCACATTACTAAAGTTTGATCCACAAGCAGCAGACAAAGAAAAAGATTATGCCCCCATCATAGCATCTCTAGCTTTTGGCATCCTTAAGTAGCATAGGAAGACATAATGACAAAAATACAAGACCCTGTAAGTTAACCTGTTCACAAAACATTCTTGCATTAGATGTGTCTTTTTGCCATAATTGATATAGAATTAGTCTGAGTGTTTCGGTATGGTGCTCTGCTTTGGATAAGTTGATGTCTTGTGCCAAGATTTTTTTTGCTTTGGGAAGCTTGCTTTGCTGTGCGCGCTTGTCTAGTGAAAGGTATCACAATCCTTTATTGGTATCCTCTTAGAACATGTGGCACTCAAGAATCCAAATCCGCAACCAGGTCGAGGAGTTGCCCCCAATTTAGACAAGGATCGACTTATTATGGGCGAGATGACAAACAGGTATGGAGAGATGGACCATAAGGGACTGACCTAGTGCCTCGGGGGCTCATTGCTAAATGGCTTTGCCTACGTGACGACGCCGAAGCAATGTAGTTCGGGGTGAACCTGATGGACCTAAGACCTAGGTGATGACAAAGGTGTAGAAACGGTATGGATAGCAGGATAGACGACACTCAAAGGAATGGACAAAAAAGAAGGGGAGTGGAGTGGAGCCTTGGGGGCGCATTGATAATGGCCTTGCCTATGTGATAGCTCAGAGGCGGCGTAGTTCGACAACGGTTCAAAGGACTGGTTCAAGATGAACGATATGATGGATACAAGAGACATAAGGTCACAACAGATGGAGGAAGTGGTTTGTCGCAGATAGCGCCTGTTTACCAGGTTTTCACCACTTGCTTTTATTTGCATGAAAGCTAAAAGTACACATGACGCCTGTTTGCCAGGTTTTCATCATGGTACCTATCCCAGGCGCCTGTATGCCAGGTTTTCACCAGAGGACGATTTTTTTTTATTTGCTATTTTTCTATTTTTTTGCTTGTTTTTGATCACTTTTTCAATTTTTTTTTTGAATTTTTAAGGGCTCCCTTGCATTGGGGTTTTAGGTGTAGAACTTGCGAAGATGCATGCTGTTGATAGGATCGTGAAATAGTTAGCCTTCAGAGGTAGCCAATTGATATGCCCCTAACCCATAGGCTGCAATGATGACATAGGGACCCAGCCAGTTGGGTTCGAATTTGCCTTTCTTTTCTCGATCTTGCTGATTTCTGGGATTCTCTCTGAGGACTAGATCACCAACTTGGAATACTCGGGGTTTTACCCGGTGATTATAGCTTCTGGACATCCATTATTGATAAGCTTTTAGGTGATTAAAGGCTTGTTGCCTTCTCTCTTTGAGCAACTCTAACTCTTGAAGTCTGGACACTCTGTACTCTTCATCAGATATGAGACCTTTTAATAAAACTTGCAAGGATGGGATCTCGACTTCAATGGGCAAGATGGCTTTTGATCCATAGACCAGGGGGTATGGCGTTGCACCTGTGGGTGTGTGGATGCTTGTACGATAGGCCCACAACGTGGGATTTAACTGGACATGCCAATCATGGCCGACATCATTGACAGTCTTCTTTAGGATTTTCAAGATAGTTTTATTTGATGCCTCTGCTTGGCCATTGCCTTGGGGGTAGTAGGGGGTTGAAAAGTGGTGCTGGATATGGAATTTGTCACATAGCTCCCTGACATCTTAATTTTTGAAGGGTTGTCCATTATCCATGACAATGGCCGAAGGGATACCATAGCGACAAATGATATAGTTCAAGATAAAAGAGGCAATCTGCTTGCCTATGATATTGGCTAAGGGCACGACTTCAATCCACTTCGTAAAGTACTCGGTGGCGGTGAGTATGAATTTATGGCCGCTAGATGAGGAAGGGTGAATCTTACCCACTAAGTCGAGTCCCCATTGACAGAAAGGCCAAGGAGTCGTTAATGGCTGTAGCTCCTGTGCTGGTGCATGTATCAGGTTCCCATGGATTTGGCACTTCTTGCACTTCTTTACAAAATGATAGGAATCTTGTTCCATAGTTGGCCAGTAGTATCCCATGCGTATGAGTTTCTTGGCTAGGGTAGGGCCACTAGAGTGAGTCCCGCATATACCGCCGTACACTTCATTTAGGGCGGTTTGATATTCCTCACTATCGAGACATCTAAGGAGAGTACCATTGAGACCTCTGCGATATAGGGTATTGGCGACAATGGCATACCGGGATGCCTGACGGATGAAGGTTCATTTTTGGTTACTGGAGAGATCAGGTGGGAGAGTATTCTCTTTAAGATAGGCAAATATTTTTCCAAAGAGGGGGGATTCAGCTCCAACAATGTGGCAAATGATATGGGATTCGAGAGTGTCATATGTAGGACAGGACACTGGCTCTACCAAGAACTCATAACGTGATTGATTATTTAGAATATCGAGGAGAGATGCAATTGTTGCCATGGTGTCTGTAGCTTTGTTCTCAATCCTTGGTATCTGTTCAAAAGAGATTTTGACAAAGTATTCTTTGAAGTCATCTACCATTCGTTTGTAAGGGATTAATTTCTCATCTTTTGTCTGGTAGTCGTCGTTTACTTGATTTATGACCAGCTGTGAGTCACCATATACCTGAAGTTCTTAGATATTCCATTCAACTGCTAGCTTGATGCCAATGACAAGGGCTTCATACTCTGCCACGTTAGTGCATGGAAATAGTAATCTGTATGATTTAGGAATGGTGTCGCCACTAGGGATGATCAACAAGATACCTGCTCCCGATCTGTGCTGAGTGTATGATCCATCAAAGTACATTTTCTAGGGTGTTATGGATATGTGAAAGATAGATTCGTCTGGAAATTCAAAACTCAAAGGGCTATCATTTGTTAGAGGTGCATCTTCCAGTTGATCTACAAGTACTTGGCCTTTTATTGCTTTTCTGTCTATATACTCAATGTCAAATTCACTGAGAAGCATGACCCATTTGGACAATCTACCTGTTAAGGCTGCTTTGTTGAGTAGGTACTTGAGTGGATCAATTTTTGCTACCAGTTTGATAGAATGTGACAACATGTAATGTCTCCACTTTTGTGAGGCAAAGACCACAGCGAGACATGCTCTTTCGATTGGCGTATATTGCAGTTCATATCCAACAAGTGTTCGACTGATATAGTATATTGCTTGTTCTTTCCCTTCATAATTTTGCCGTGCAAGGAGAGCTCCCAGAGCTGTTGGTGTAGCCGAGATATACAGTAGCAACGGTTTACCCTGAATCGGTGGCATCAATATAGGTGGTTTTATGAGATACTCTTTTAACTGTTGAAATGCTTGCTCACATGAATCATTCCATTTGAAAGGGACATTCTTATGTAGCAGGTGGGAAAATGGGTGGCACTTGTCTGCCAATTGAGAAATGAATCTTTTGATAGATTGTAGTTTTCCATGTAGAGACCTTAGTTGAGAGAGATTTTTGGGAGGCGACATTTCCATGATGGCCTTCACTTTAGCTGGGTTGACTTCGATTCCGTTGGCGGACATGATGTACCCAAGTAGCTTTCCTGAGGTAACTCCAAATACGCACTTCTTTGGATTGAGGCGCACGTTGAACTGTTCTAGTCTTTTGAAGATTTTGTCCAGTACTACCAGGTGTCCTTCTCTTGTGAGTGATTTTGCCAGAATGTCATCAACATAGTCTTCCATTATAGTGTGCATCATGTCGTGGAAGATTGTGGTCATAGCTCTCTGATATGTTGCGCTGACATTTTTCAAATCGAATGGCATGACACACCAACAATAGGTGCCCCAAGAACATGTGATGCAGTCTTGTGTTAGTCTTCAGGTGTAATTTTTATCTGGTTGTATACGAAAAAACCATCCATTAGTGATAGCATGGTGTGCCCTGCCGTGAGATCTACAATAATGTCAATGTTTGGTAGGGGGAAGTCATCTTTCGGACAAGCTTTGTTCAGGTCCCTGAAGTCATTACATATTCAGACTCTGCCATCTGGTTTGACAACTGGTACTATGTTTGAAATCCACTCAGGATAGTCTATTGGTTTGATGAATTTGACATCTAACAGTTTCTTCAACTCTTCTTTCACCATGAGGGCCACATGTGGGTGCATCTTTCTGAGTTTTTGCTTAACTAGTTTAGCTCCTGGAGCTAAAGATAAGTGATGCATTATGAGATTCGGGTCTAGCCCTGGCATGTCTGCATATGTCCAAGCAAAGTTGATTTGTTTTCTTTTGAAGAAGTCGATGAATGCTAGTTTTTCTTGTGTTGTTAAAGATTGTGCCATGTGGATCATTCTGGGATTATCACTTGTGCTGACATTGATAGGCTCTGCTGGTTCTATCAAGATTGAGGATCTCTCCTGATGTGTAAGATTGGGTAGAGGGTCAAGCCTTCCATCCTTCGTCACCTCAGAGAGGTTTTCGCCATTGAATACATCTATATTTTTACTTTTTTCATTATCTAACACTACCGCGGAACGGTTTTCACCATTAGATATTTCTTTCCTTTTGACATTTTTGAGACTAAAAGGCTTGGCACTCTCTCCAAAATAGGCCTTCTCGTTGAGTTCTATAGCATAGCCAGCTCTGTGGTCTCCTGCGGGTATATGATCTCTAAGCTCAAGATAGTCTATGATGGCTTCATCGTTCTGAAAGGTATCGAGCTCAGGGGTAGTACCTTGTAAGTCCCAATCTATGAGTTCAGGGTGCACCAATGGTAAGGGGTCATTGGGTTGGTCTAGTTCGACGGTATTGATGGTTAAGATAGAGTTGTTATAAGCACAGACAAAGTCTACGATGGTACTCTCTATTAGTAGATCTGTCAAGGGGGGTATCATTCTTTCCTCACGACTTTCACTATCGTTATTATGCATGTCGGACTCTAGTGGTCTAGCCCTTGGACCTTGTCTCTCATTTGCATGGGTTGGGTCATACTCGTGGACAACATCGATGCCTTTTTTATCACAAGATAGCTCTGAGAGACTATCCCATTCATATTCATTGGAATCAGTTTCACTCCCCAGTTGTAGTTGCTGAATTTGATCAACCAAATTACTAGCAGATGTTTCTGGTTGTTTGCCTTTATTCTTATTTGCTCTGTTGGTTCATGATGTGCCAGTGTAACCTAGCCCTGTAGTGTCTCGGGCTGTCAAGGTATGAGGTTGGATGGGTTCAGTGATACCATCTTTTTGTGAACCGAGTGGACCATGTCCTTCATACCCCATTCTTTGTAGCATTTGGAATCCCTGACCATATTGTTCAATTTGTATAGTGTGATGGTCTTGTTGTGTTGATGAACTGTCTTCATCCTTGTATAGCCATTGTAGGATATCCTTTTCATCACTCTCATCTTCGAGGCTTCCCCATTTGATGAATGGACCTTTGGTAGTTTTGTCTGCTTTGGGTTTGCTCAGGGTAGGTCTTCCATATGATCTTGGAGATAGGGGGAGTTGTGCCAAATAGAGGGATTGGGAGATTGTGTACTCACCCAAGCCCTTATCTTTGAGTCTGAGGTCAGGTTGGGAAGCTTTTGATGTGGAAGCAAGTGAAGCTGGGTCAACACGAGATGAAGATGAAGCAGAAGCACGGTTCTTAGGAATCACAACTTCAGGTTTAGATTGAATGGAGTTGCAATACTGAAATGGATTGGGGTCACCTTGGATGGTGATCTCTTGACCTTCAAAGGGGAAATTGATACACTGGTGGTATGTTGACGGCACTGCTTTTAGAACATGTATCCATGGTCTCCCCAGAAGAATGTTGTATGCTAGCTCCATATCGAGGACTTGGCAAGCCACATCTTTTACTATAGGTCTCACTCTAATTGGTAAAGTAACAATTCCCTTGGAAGTTCTCTCCTCCTCATCATAGGCTTTGATAGTGATTTTCTTTTTTGGATCTTTAGCTTTCTTCGAAAACCCCAATGCAAGGATTAGCTTCAAGGTGCAAATATTCAAACTAGCTCCTCCATCGATTATGACCCTCTTTATCTTGTGTTTGTGAATGAAGGCTTCGATATGAAGAGAGGCGTTATGAGGTTGGGTGATTGACATATCATCCTTTTCAGTGAATGATAGGGAATGAGGTGAGGTAATGTGACCTACCATGGTTTGAAACTATTCTTCGGCAAGGTTCGTTGGGACGGAGGCTTCGTAAAGAGTTTTGTCAAGTATGGCCCTATGGGACGGGGACACACGCAGAAGTTCCAGAATGGAGATATGTGTAGGTGTCTTATGTAGCTGTCCAGGATAATGTATTGATTAGCCGGAGGGGTGGAGGCTCCTCTAAGAGTGACTCTATTACTGCGGGTGGTAACGTTACAATCCAGATCTTTGTTTATAGTGATCACGTTGATGTGTGAATCACTTTCTGAGATGTGGTTAACAACATAGTCAAAGGCGACGTTTGTATAATTGGTGTTGTTATTTCCACTGTTGTTTTGGTTGGAAGGTCCTCCCTGCTCATAGTTGGGAAGAGGATCCTTGAATGCTCGGTGATCATTATTAGAGGTATGTTCATCAAGTGACACTTTGTTTTTCTTGATCAAATCTTGGATAGTGTGCTTGAGCGCAATGCAGTCGTTGGTTTTGTGCCCCCTGTTTCGGTGGTACTCACATAAATCATTGTCATTCCACCAAGGAGGTTTGACTTTTTGTTCATATTCCCGCGCTGTTGGAAGTGTTATGATCTTACTTGTGATTAACTTCCGTACGGCAGTTTCTAATGATTCTCCCAAAGGTGTAAATTTTCTCCTAGGTTGAAAATTTGTAAACCATGATTCAATGTTTCTTAGTTTGTTTTGCGAGGGGTTGTTTTGAGGGGTCGATAAGTTGAAGATTGGTTGCTTTGGTGCCGCATTCTTGGCATCTACCACCCCATTGTTCACAATGTTTTTTTTTCTTTGTCCAGAATCTTGGTTTATCTACGTTGGTGTTGGTACTAGGAGTGTCCTTATAGAGTTTTATTTGACCCTTTGCGATTAAAGCCTTTTTGATGATTAGACCCATCTCAATGACCTTGCTAAAAGAAGTAGGACATTGGACTTGTATTTGATAGTTTAGGTCGGTTTGTAAGTTATGGACAAACATTTCCAACATTTGTTTTTTGGGCATTTGATGTGGGCATTTACTTGCCAGCTGTCTCCATCTTTGTAGGAAGGCGGCGAAAGATTCTCCACCTTTTTGCTTGGTGTTACAAAGATCTAAGATTGAGGTGTCATGCTCAATATTGTAGGAGAAATGTGTGACAAATTTGTCCACAAGTTCGTTAAATGTTCTAATGTCGGGTGGTAGTCTAGAAAACCACTCCATGGCTTGTCCTCCCAAGCTTCTTGGAAATAGTTGCATGAGATAAGTATCATTGTGGGCGACTTCGAGACAAGCAGCGTTGAATTCCCTAATGTGGTCCCTTGGATCACCCTTTCCTCTATATTTATCAAATTTTGGTACCTCAAATTTAGAGGGGAAAGGTATCATGATCAAGGTTCTATCAAAAGGATATGGTGAAATATCCTCTAGGGAATAATGCTTAGTTGATGCTCCTGTTTGCATGTCCATGAATTGTTGTTGTAAATCTTGGATCTGTTGGGTCATTAAGCTTAAGGCGTTTGTAGAATCAATGGTTGCTTTGCTTTTGTCTGTGGGTGTTTCCTCATGTGTGCTTCCCTCAGGGTGTCTTTCTTCCTCAGATTCTTTTAGAGCTGCTACGTCAAAATCTTTAGGGAGCTTGACTCCTAGATGTGCTAAGTGTAGAAAGAATTTGGTAGGGTCTTGGGCAAGTACCTTATCCTTTATGCGTTGGAATCTTTGGTCTTGCTGTGTTTGGAGGACATCTTCCATAGAGATTTCCTCATCACTGTCGTGAGAGTTTGGAGTAGTTTTCTCAGCCATTTCAATCTATTTTTATTTTTGTAATCTTGTTAAGACCATGCAAGGTGACTAGAGGATGGGATGGAGCGAGTTTGAAAGTTTTGAACAAGGGGTACGAGAAGGTGCCAAGATTTGAGCAAGGTTCTCCTTAGATCTAATTAGTGTTAAACAAGTTGGGTGTACAAAACGATAGTCAAAGTAAGGATGATAGAAATCTGTTTACTTGATGTGGACTAGTTTTGCACAAGCCACTAGTGGAGTTCCGAGAGAGAAGGATAAGTGATCCTTGATAGTGGAGACTCACCAAGTTTGTTTGAGGTTTTGAAGCGATCAAGAATAGTTTGGTTCTAACCTTGTTAGATTTTGGAAGAATTTTGTGAGATTTTGGATGAGAAAAGCAGCTATGGTGCGGAAGAAGAGTGAAATGGTTGACTTGCACGATTTTAATCAGATTTTGGAACAATTGAGACAGGTTTGAAATGGTTTCTAAAAAGTTTGACAGTTTTTCTCCTAAGAAGTATGGAATAACCCTTTGTTTTGGATGCACAACAATAAATGCGTCGGAACAGAGTGGAAAAGAGCCACAGGTCGCAGCAAATACGCAAGTCTGGTAATTTTCAAATGTGCTGCAACAGTGATCAAATGCGCCGTAAGTCAGAGCAAATGTGTCGCAGGTCGCAACAAATGCGCCGTTCTAGTTTTTAGTTTGAGTTTGTAGAGTTTTTGGCACGTTTTTCAAAAACTTTCTATTTTTGGGTAAAAACTTGGTCTTTTCTTGATTTTCAATTATGGCAAAAGACATAGCAAGCGCATAGAAGTTTTCATGATTTTTATCTTTTGTTATTTTTTTGTATTTTGGACTTTTTGACACAAAAACAATCACAACCTAGGCTGGAAAGGACAATATTTGTTGAATCCCCTAGCTGTGCATATTCAAAGTGTGTAGCTCTAGGATCTGGTAGCAATGGATCCCCTCCATGGCACTCACTTCTCACGCATACCAGATCTGGGTTTCCTTAGGCTCGTACCCCCACCAAACCATAGGATTGTCCCTGCTACCTCTACTAAGAATCACATGAATCAGGGCCGCTTCAAAGGCTCCACCTTTTGTGTCAACAAATAGGTGTTTTCGGTATACTAAACAAGTGGCTATGTAGTCAAGGCAACCGTTTGAGTGGTGACACATGCGGCAGCACTACTCTCCGTTATGGAGTCTCCCAGCCTCCAAGGGTTACGCCTTGGAGGGTTTGGGGGGAGGTTGGCTATCGGTGTAACACAACGACACTCGTTGCAGGAAGCTTTCACCTTAAGCACAATTTATTTTAAGTGGATTGGTAGGGTTTGGCTTTAGCCTATTACCACTTAGGGTCATTCCCACTTGGACAGGCGGGCATCCAAGGGCAGGCCCCTCTAAAGGTTATACAAAGGGAATAACAAGTCTAGCATTCTGGTCACCCAGTAAAGGGGAGAGCATAAGCCTATTGTCATTCAACAGACACAAAAGACAGTGATTAATCCAAACCTAGTTAAAAGGAAAAAAAACTAAATGTGCTATCTACTTGGGCACTCACGCATTTATTAACTTTGAAGTGTTTAAAAGATAGCAATGGTTCATTCCGTTTGTGAGATATCAATGTTCTAAACTAGGAAAGATAGCAATATGCAAAGATAACAGTGATGCAAAGATAGTAGTAAATGCAAAGATAGCAGTAAATGCAAAGATAGTAGTGGTCCAGTTACTATCCTCCTAGTTAAAGACTATGTGAGATTTGTATGCATGCATTTTTATTTTTTTACTTTTTCCCCTAATTATTCTAAGATGAATTAATTAATGCAGCTAAATGATCTATCCGACCTCTAATCCTGCAAGGCAAATGTTAGAATCAACTTGAAAAATCACTAGAAATCCTAAAAACCCTAATGAGAAATTAGATGCGTCACTATATAGTCTATATGCGCAGAAATAGAGACTGTAAGCGCCGTTTTACAGATGCACTAAGACAGATGTCAAAAGCGTAGAAGAATAGACAAATGCGTTAATTTAACAGATGCGCCGTAAAATAGTATGCAAGCACCATGATGGAGGGTATATGTTGTAGGAGTCCAGGACAACACTAAGAGGGGGGGTGAATCAGTGTTGTATTAGTTTTCAAACATTTTACAACTTTTTGCAAGCTTTCTCTTTCAGAACAAATAGAAAGGAATACATTAATGATTTGTTGAGTTTATATGCACAAGACTTGTAATAACAGATGTAAACAAAAACATGATCAAATCATTAATGTGCACACACACAGAAGAAATCAATGAGAAGCATGACACAAGCTTTTTACCGAGTGGAAAACCCTTAGGGGTAGAAAAACCACTCATGAAGTGCCTCACTGGCTTAACTTTAAAAACTTCTTACAAAGCCTCATTGGCTGAATATTATGTCTCACTGACAATTGAGAGGTCTCACTGACCTACAAGCCTCACTGGCATACTGTGCCTCACTGACAACAATGTTTAGAAGCAACAACTTCAAGGAGCACCAACCCCTAATATAGAGCAAACTGAAAACAAGAACTCAGAGGGTTTCTCTATTTCAATACAAAACATTTCTTCTCTCACATGTGTCTGTCAAATGGCCATTCTTTTCATCAACCCAAATCATGTACAAACTCAGATATTCAAAATCAATCTTGTATCCTGATCCACTCAACAACACTGCATCCAATATTCATGTGAAGCCAATAAATATAAGATCCCTCCCTGCATTCTGCAAAATCAATTTCATGACCTTTCATATTCTCCAAATCACAAAACCCTTCAATCTGATTATCTTCTCTGCTTGCAAAATCCTTCAAACAAATTTGCATTATCCTCTTTACAAAACCTTTCATCTTCACTTCAATTTTCATCAAATTGAATGCCTTCAACAATTTATTTTTCAATCTGCCCTTGTATTCTTTCATCTGCCCTGCATAAACAAAATCATGAAAGAAGTCCAAACATCTTCAATAAAATCTGATCAATAAAATCTCTAAGAACTTTCATCTTCTCTGCAAAAGAAAATCTCCTTTGTCTTCTTAAAAAAAATCTTTCAAAATATCTCTACAAAAATAACTTCACTAATCTGCAATAAAATCATCTGATATTTCTTTTTCAAGATCTCATAAAAACATTTCTTCAAAAACCATTTTGTTCTCTTCTCAAAAATATAATCACTCTGCATAAATATTCTCTCAAAACAATCCTTTCAAAAGCAATCTCCAATCTCCATAAATATTTCCCTTACAAAAAAAATCTCCTCAAAAAATCCTAATATCATCTCTTGGAGTTGATAAATTAAAAATTTCTAATTTTAAAAAAAAGACTTATCACCATAAAAAAGTAATTGATAGCTTTCTTTTAAAAATAAAACTCTCCATTTTTAAAAGACCTAAACGTGGTATGGGCCGACCACTTAGAATTTAAACAAAGTTTCTAAAAAAAACTTAAAGCCATAAAAGGCTTAGTGACTTGGCATCCATAATAGAAACTTTAATGAACATATAGTAAGCTCCTCTAAAAAGGCAATTCGATGCCTTAAATAAGATGAGACCTTCATTTTCATCGGGCTTTAAAAACTTAATTTGTTTCCTTAAAGCATTTCAATGTTTATGCTTTGAAAGTCTCATTCCCGCTCAAACACATTATAAGATGACCGGTGTTTCATGTTATCATTTTCAAGGGGGCCGGTTGAAAGATGGACTAGGAGTCCTTAAGCAGGTTTGCTTAAGTGGTATAACCTGCTATATGAAGTCATTTACAGATTAAAACAAAAGAGCACATATCACATGGTGATCATATTAGAATTTTATATGATATGCAAAATATGACATGACTTAGGATTTTAATGATATAAACCTCTTATATCTGCCATTAATAATATTAATGCTTCTGTCAAAGACACTGATGAAGATCAATAACTACTATGCAGGCTTGTGGACATGAACAACCAAAAATGATCAATCAACATGAATTAATACGAATGACCCCTTCTATACTCCTGCAACTTTGTTATGCAACTTACTGATATTGACATAATGAGATCTACTGTAGACAAAGTGACATCTATGTATTCCTGTGATCTTGTAAGCACTTGAAACATCTGCATCTGTAAAGATCATGACAATTGTGAACATTGACCAAGCATACTGAACAAGTTGTGATATGACAACTCCTGTCAACAACAACATATTGCAAACCTGCAAGACCTTTTTGACATCAATGACAATCACTCTCCATCATATGTGTTGGTATTACACAGGTGCCGGAACAGGATATGTATGCACCGTTTCAGAGGATGGATGCACCGTAACTATAAAAGTGCCATAATAGTGCTCAGATGTGTCGACTTGGAGGATGTATGCACCAGAAGACTGTGTGCGCTGGAACAAAGAGTAAAAGCGCCAGTTCAGAGGATGTATGCGCCGGATGAACCTGTTAGAAGCCTGTACGGAACCTGTCACTAAGAAACTCAAGTTTTTGGTTAGATTAGGGGCAAGGGCCCCATGGTGGGCGCCAGAAATGTTATGGGGAAAATTGGATTAATCAAATGAATAATAAAACCCAAAACATCAATGGAATGTGCATGCAAAAGGAGATTTAAAATGAAAGAGAGAAGATCCTCACAACCTTTTACCTTGAGATTTCCATTGTTCGCCTACTCTTTCTTGATCTTTTGGTGATGAAGATGGCCCTCAGGAAGCTTGCTTCCTCACTTCAATTCCTCAAGATGACAAGGAGAGATGGCTCGGATACTTGTTGTGTTGAAGATGAGCTTCAACACAATATAAAATGGATAGTAGATGATATATGAAGTGATGTGATAATGGCGGTGCCAATGGCGTGCTATGGATTCTGCAGCATAAGTTTACTCGAAAGATGGATATGAAATGAAGAAGAGGGTTGTATTTATAGAGTTGTGTGAGAGAAGATCAATGGTGGAAAAGAAATAAGAAGATCAACGGAGGAGAATGTTTGAGAGAACGTGGGTGAAAAGAAGAAGGACATGTTTCATTCAAAAAGAAGCTTTGTTGAGTTAATTGTTTTCTTGATGAAGATGAGTTTTCATTTCTTAAATTAGAATATATTTTTCTAATTTAAGAGTTTTGTTGATAGCTTTAAATCAGTTAACTCAGCTTTTGCTTTTGTATGACAAGAAGAATTTATTTTTAGAAGATATTGAAGATTTTTTTAGAAGATAAGAAAGCATAATTAAATAAATAAATTTATTTAATTACTTGTAGATAATTTTGGAAGAATAAATAAAATATTTAATATATTTTATTTTTGGAGATTTTAATTTAAATACATTTGCATTTTATTTAAATTTAGAAGAATGAAAGATTTAATTAAATAATTAAAATTATTTAATTATTTAGAAGAATAAAGTTGATACAGATGAAATTAATTAAATAAATGTAATTTATTTAATTAAATGGGAGGAAATGAATCAAATAAATAAATAAATTTATTTATTTATTGATAGAGGAATATGAAGATGAAATAACTATTTAAAATATTTATTTAAGTAGAGTCATGTCATTTTTAGGTGTATACAATATATATGGTCAAACTGCATCGAAGGCCTTGCCAATTTTTGGCATCTTGGAGCTGAATTGAGGTGGTCTTTGTGTATGTGCTAGATCGCTATCTTTTGAAGACTTTCTTCTGAGTTGAACACCGATTTGCATGTCAGACTTGGTTTATATAGCAGCAAACATATTTTCAAGGTTGGCGTAGACTTGTAGGCCCTAGCCACTGCCATTTGAGTGTTCATTCATGTTCAAGGGTCCATTTGGCATTGTGAAGGATTGCTTTGCATTTTCCAACGACTGCAATCAGGTTAAGGCAGCGATCTGCATGTATTTTGTTGTTCATTCATCACCATAGAGGCAACAACCACATTTGAAGAAGAGCGCTCAGCTTTTGGAAGGGTACGATCAACATTGGAGGCGCTTTAGTATTGTTTTCACCCTCATTGAAGACATCAAATCTGAGTCACAGACGTTTGGCACACTTGGTTGTTCATTTGGCATCATCCAGCAAAGAACATTCATTGTCTTTTATATCCAACGAATACCATTCAATATCCTTCAGTCATAGCAGCAGATACAAAACCAATCAAGGGATAGCAATAGTATCTTTAAGTATTGACAACATTAAAGAATTATATGACATTATACCAGATCTGCCATCAAGATTATTGAAGCAAATACAGTCCAGAAGTTATATTAGCAAGTAAGCATCTATACATTATCATTCTTACTATATTCTTGATCGGACTGTCATAGCCATATAGGTACGAAGGCATATTTACATTTCTTGCTTGTTATTAATTCATACATGTATCATTATGTTAGTATTGCGATTTATATGCAGCCATTGCTAACAATGTAAAGTATAGATAATCATATGCAATTATCCATAATAATGTATTTTGTATGCATTAATGACATTGATCATATATATATATATATATATTATCATCATGAATGTGGAATCTTGATTACATATAGAATAGTAGAATAAACGAATGCTATTATAATTGAATATGCATGAAAGAACTAGTATAATAAATATGTATATAAGGATGAACATGATAATGAAATGTGATCAAGCATTAGATCATATGAATATGTGATGGGCCAATTATGATATAAGACCAAAATGATAAGACATCATATGAAAATATCAACAAGGACTTAGAAATTATAAGATCATGCTATATCCAAGAGAAGGATTAGCCTCTTCATTAATTGTCTCGTTATCCTAGGTGTATGGGTAAGTTAGGAGATTGAATGTTGGATCTAGGTAACCCTCAAGTGGATGAAGAACATTGTGTGGGTGTGAAGTCCCTTGAGCCAAGAGACAAAGAACACTGTGTGGGTGTGAAGTCCTTGGGCCTATGGTAATGATGAGTTCATCAATGTTAAATGTGCCCAACGTGAGGTGACTCTTGGTGGGATGAAGAATGTTGTGTGGACATGAAGTTCCGTCAAGCCAAATGGTGAAGAACTCTGTGTGGGAGTGAAGCCTTTGGGCCTCCGTATGGGATGGTTAATGGCTCCTCAATGAACCATACCTATGGATCTAGAGATGGTTTAATGATAGGGCGACACATGATCCTCTCAAGGATAGAGCACAAGGATTTGATCATGAATATGAATATAAATATAAATATGAATATGAAAGTGAATATAAAAATGATTATGGGATTATAAAGACATAAGGTCATAACACAAGGACATAAGTATGAATGGATATTGATTAGATAACTAGAATGATGATATGAAATGGAAAATGGAACTCTAATTTTCTCTTTTTGTAAGTTGAAATTGTGCAAGGTCAAGGAAAATTTTGACTTACTAGAAGGGGACATTACAGAATGTCATGATAGACATGGATGCAAATGTGGAAGTATACAAAAAGGTGAATGAATTGTTTGACAAAATGTTTAAATGAGATGTTTCATGGAATGTGATGATTAGTGTTCTTGATGAAGCTTTAAGGATCTTCAAAGAGATATTTAACCAAGATGTGCTTTCATGGATTGCAACTTTCTGCATATGCACAAAATTGGCTTGCTGATAAAGCCTTGGAGTTTTGCTTTAAGCAAATGCAATTGATAGGTGTAAAACCAGATTCATTAACCTATGCACACTACTTGACTCATCCCTTTACCCCCTTCTATATATCCCATATGTTGAGGTTACCCTCCTTTCTTGACATTTGAGTAGTATATAGTTCTCTAGTATTTGCATGCCTAAGACACCTTGGGGAAGGATCATGAAGTGTTCTCTGGAATTCACTAAGATGGATTGTGAAAATCTAATGCTCCTAAAAAAGAATTAAGTCATTAGGGTGAATAGTACTGCAAGAGCTGAAGAGGAACAAGGTAATACAAAATATTCCAAAGACAAAGAAGAACTTGCATATCTAGATTCAATACTTTCTTTATAGGCTGTAAACTAAACATAAATTAGCAAAGACTAAATTTTGCACAATTTGAATACCTAATTGCTACTTGTAAAGACTATTATCCATTTAATGTTTTCTTACAAACCTCAAGCACAACCATATTGTACAAAGAAAAGTGCATATTTCACTCTTTCACCTCTATGTTTTATGCCACTTTGTGTGGATGCCTTTAATGCATGATTCTAGCACTTAGTTTGGCTCTTTTGGTGCACTCACTAACCACAATCCTGAATATAGTAATCTAATATAAAGAATTATCCACCTTATACTAGCTTTAACTCATTTCTTAGGTACTTCTCCTTGCTAGATATGATCACACTTGTGATCTCATTCCTTGGACTAGACACAGGCATGATCTAGTCCTCTAGATTCAAAATTTAAATTTTCCTAATTCCAAGGTCGATACTCTTGGGATATAGTTGTTATGGTTAGTGTGGGTGACAAAAACTTCAAATTGTGTGTTTGGGGTTGTGTATTTAAAGACTATCCTAGGACACTTTCAATCATCAAATGATCACATTATAGTATCTCACTTTATACGAATCAATTCACATCAGTTTAAATTTGTATCAAAGTCAAATCACATCAACCTCAATTGACATTAGACATAACTGTCCAACAACCAACATCTATTACTTCTCAATTTGTCTCTATCTCAATTATCAATCATAGTTGGCATTAGACTCAACTTGCATTGGATATCTACAAATCAACATTCATTGCCCCCTTTTATCTATCTTTCCATATTTTCAAATCAACCTAGGGGCTTGAAAATCATCAATAAAGTTTCATACTTTTCTCTATACATAATAGGTTCCCAACAATGCTCTTTAGCACCACACCTTTTTTATACATGGATTACACATAGGCAAACATTTTTACAAGTATTGAATGGTAAATTCTACTACAACAAACCAAATCACATAGTGAAAAGGTGTATAAGGACCAAATCGTGAGCATAATCTAGTCCCATGCCTCGAGATTCTTAGATTTTAGTTGTCTCAGGTCCTCAACCAACAATCTAGTTCTAGATTCTATATTATAGATTTTTGTCATAGTGATATAGAAATCAACATTCACATCACAACATATTCCAAGTAAGCCTTGATCCATCTAAGTCACTTTAGTACATTTTAGTCTCAACTTACTCAATTTCTTAGTTCTTTGGTAATCAACATCAAGGCATATTAATGTAGGGTCTATATTCAGTTATTTGATTTATCATCCCTTTTAGACTTCTAAATTAATCATAGAGAGTTTTTTTAATTTCTCCATAATTTTTTCAGCTTGTAACTTCCACACCTATCCTTTACGGTTAGATTTTCTTATTTTTATGGATTTCAAACCTATTTGCCTTGATTTTCTCATCATTTTTCATATTTGATTGCTCCTTGTGCATTTAGTGCATTATCTAGGGTTTAACCTTGATTGATTGTGGATCCCTCTTTATGTGCTTTTCATTGTTAAATCTTAGTCATGGATTCACATCAACCTTTGTCTTTGGCATCCATTTATGCATGCATCAAGGATTTCAATGTGTTCTCACAATTTGTTACATTTGATCCTTTCATCTTTTTGTAGAGTTGAAAATTGCATACCTTGTAATCTTTACATTAGAAATTGTACTTATTTTAGGGTTTTCTCTCGTAGCATGTTTTAGACTTCACTTAGCTATTTGCTCTAGTGTTTTTCCCAATCCAAGTGCCAATTATGTGTTGCTTTTTATGTTTTTATTGAATTGTGTGCTTCTTCTGATGTCTTAGTTCGTTTTCTATATTCTAATCACTTTTATTGTTTTTCCTTTATATTGGATTATACTACAATTGTGGAAACATCTTTGTGGGTGTGGATTTGTCTCCCAAAAAGTTAAAAAAAGAATGATTAATAAAAATATGTGGGATTAAAATCTCTAACGAATTCATAAGGACTCTTCACCATGACTTTAATTTGCAACTTCCCAAGGTTATCTCTCATTGGTTTATTGTGGTTGCATCAATCCTAAATCAAATCAAAATTTTCTTTTGCTCTCTACTAAGTTTTTCCTCATTCTCTCTCATTGATTCTCCATTGTTGCACATACTAAGTTCTTTTCAATCTTCTCACTTTTTTCTTCTTTCTTGGTGAAAGTTCTTTGCTATTGGCAATCATTCTTCTCATAACTTCCAAATTCTTTGAAAGCTCTCATATGCTACAAGTCTTTTTCTAGTTATGTGGTAGATGAAAATAATTTTTTCTATGAGATTTTAGCTTCCAAGACAAAAGGAGTTTTTAGAGCTCTAGTTTTCTATGGAGGATTTTAATGTTGTGAGAATTTCCTCTTACCCAAAAAGTCCTCTTTTTCATCATTAAATTTATTTATACCCACTTTGAGTTTTGATATTGAAGGGATATTAATGCCATTTTGTAGGGTTACCATTTTTTTGTATTATCACTAACCCTTGCAAGTTTTTATAATATGCACAAACATGACTAAAATGCTAAAACAATGCTAAAGCAAATATGGGATGATAGGGTTAAGGATATACTAGTTTATTGTTAATTATTAAAGCTTCTCTTTGTTTCAAGAATATTAAATTATCTACTAACAATACCAACCACGAGAAAGTGGAAGCTTGTTTGGCACTACTAATCTACAAGTGTAAATAAATAAATAAAAGAAAAGAAAAATGCAATCAAATAAAAAAACTTAAGAAGTGTACATAACATACCTTTGTGTCGTTCCACTAATTCAATCCAATGAACCATGTGGATCCACTCTAATTTTTATGGTGTCAAGTATCGTTTTATGGTTAGACTCGTGAACTTTCCACAAGTTTTTATTCAACGGTCTACCCTCATATTTTATTAATTGAACATTTGATGCCACAACAAGGTTAGAATAATGAAGAATTTTCCTATGTGTGTCAAAGTCTTAGAACAACCACACATTAGACTTCTTCATTGGATACCTTCTAAGCCATGTTCTAGTAGTAACAACCACTGATCTTGTAGGATACTCAATGTTTTCTCTATCTATGACAGGGGATGTCAATTTTTTTTTGCCTCAACACAATGACATAAATAATAATCCATTCATTCATCATTATCTTTATCTACAATAAATGCATAAACATGCCCTACATTAAATTGCACAAAAAAGATTAATTCAATAAATGATATGTAAAAATACTACATCATAATCTAAAATATATATTAATTTTCATTAAGTTATGCATCTATAATACTTGGTTCAACTAGATCTGAAATATGGTCAAAGTCAATTGATGATTCCATCTGCATGAGTTGTAGTGCTCTTGAACGTTGATACATTTGAAGTGGGATTAAAGATCTAGCACACCATTCATCAACCCATTCTTTTGACTTACACTCATTCCAAGAAAAAAATTGTACATGATGAACAAAAAGACACCATCTACTTCGAATGGATAGTCCATGAAGCTGCATTTGATCTTCTAAAGGAGTGGAACTCACTCGATCCTATCACTGTACAACAATCTTCATATTTTGCAATGTTAGCTTCTTCTATCAACCAAAAAAATCTATGAACTGTAGATTTACCTTCATTACCTGGACCCATTGTAGAGTTACTCCACTCGACGATGGATGTTGCATATGTCAACTTTGAACAATCTTTGTACTTCAACTCTTCTCATGCTAAGGCTCTTTTAATACATGTTTGAGCACCATCATGCTCCCCTTTTCCATGCCCAACATAAAATTTTTTTTACATATGTTGAACACTACTTGATATATGCATCCTACTCAATCAATAGCACATCCATGAATTCTTAAATTGTGATACACAATTATCTGACCATATGATATGTTGACCAAACACGATGTGTTCTCGTTGTCTTATTTTTTCCCAGGCCAAAATAACCCAAAAAATCCCTTCTTCCATAAAAAATATCCGATATGAGACACCTGAAATGGAAGAAGCTTTCCTTAGCCAAAAAACCCAGAAAAAATCCCCAAAAAATTCTAAGTTTTTTGCCCTTTATTTACCTTAGTCGACAAGTTTTTAATTTAGCAAACCTTGGTTCGGTGGTTCACCAATTTGTTGGTTTGCCGACTAAGTGAAGGAGGGGCTGAAAAATATAAGGCAGGCATTCTAAGGCAGAAATAAAGGAAAGACAAAGTTTTCCTTTGTCGGCAAACTTAAGTTCTGGCAAACCTTAAGTTCGCCAATCGACGAAATCGCCAATGAAGGAACACAAAAGGCTGGGAGACAAGGTCTTAATCAAAGGAAAAGGCTAGGGAAAGGAAAGGAAGAAGGAGCTTCTATTGGTGAATTGACAAAGTGGAGAATAAGGTAAAAGGTTCAAGTTTTCAAGGATTTGCCGATAAGGCGACATGAGCTCAAATAAAGTAAAAGGTGACAAAGACATTAGCTCGAGAAAAGTTGAGTTTGCAGACAAGGCAAAAAGGGGCCAGCTCGGTGGTTCTAACAGGTTGAGGTTTGCCGATAAAGGAAAAATGGAAAAAATTGACTAAGGCATGGGCAATTCAGGAAAAGGAAAGTTTGTTGATAAAGGCAAAAAGTGTGAACTGGTCAACTAGTCGGGAAATCGGCAAAATGGGTAATTTGCTGACCAGTTCGTGATTTCAGGGATTCGCTGACAAGCCAAAAAGCTAAGGGAAAAGCACCAAGGAAGGGCTAGTTCACAAAAGTAGAGCTTTGTCAATAAGGCAAAAGCAAAGCCAAATATGGTTTGCAAAAGCAAGATTTTGCTGATAAGGTGAAAGGAAGGAGAAAGAAGGAGTCGACCAAGGTAAGGTTCAGAAAAGTAGAACTTTGCCGATTAGAGGGAAAAGTGACAAGGGAAGAAAAAGGTGGAGAAAGTTTGCAAAATTGACATTTTGCCGATAAGGCAAAATAGAGAGCCAGAAAAAGGGGAAAAAAAATAAAGTGTAATCTTTAGAATATTTAAAGAAATTTAAATATTTTAAAGTGTTGTAAAAGCTTGTTTAGTCCCTAAAATCATGCCATTATTACAGGATGAAGGTACCCAACATTCAATTTCAGAGGCCAAAGTCAATTGCATGTAGCTGGAACAGTAGAATTCTTTAATACACCTATATAATGAAGAGGCAAAATGGATTTGTAGGTACAAAAGAAGGTATTTCAGGCCTTCTCTCATAAATGCGCCTGGCACCCATGCATGCAGGCAACCTCCTCTGTAATTTTGCAAAATTCACAGAGCATGGCCGTCGTCCTATGTGTGTAGGGCCTCTGAGCCTGATTTTATTGCAGTGTGGGCATGTGCACGATTGATTGACCAAATTTTAGCACCCATTGTTGCATGATGGACTATGAATTATATATATATATATATATATATATATATATATAAGATGTAAAGGGGGGTTAGCTGTTCTTCTAGGTTGTTATGCTGGGTAGATTATTTGTTATTTTTAGACCTTGTAATGCACATATAGAACCAATTGGATGTGATACATTGTGCTCATTTTCAGAGCCTTTGTTGTCTCTGGTTGATTGTTCACCCATGAATGTAGATGGTTATTTTGTGTCTACTCTTCTATAACAGATTATCTTCCCTTGGTAATGGCTATTTAGCCTTCATGATCAATACAATCACTAATATTTCACCTCTCTTATGCTTTTTCTCTGTGTTTATTTGAAGCTTGTGACTCATTATGTGGATAAAATGGTCCCTCTATTAGTTACAATCTTCTATTTGAGCCTTTGTTAAAGTTATAAGCCTGTGTGAGTTTCTTTCAGTATTTGAGGTCATTGTTGTGTTATGTTAGTCCTAGCTAACATATCAAAATTTGGTGCATCACCTCCCCCTTTTAATTTCAATATTTTCTTCCCCTTTTCCCTGTGAGTGTAGCACTAAATTTAGTTTAATTCTCTGAGCCTTAAGCTCAAAAAGAG